>CM034150.1:130221124-132621124 GCA_019776745.2 Taxus chinensis
TCCACGCATTAGTCTAAACTTTCCACACATCTATCAAACTGTCCACTGTACATGCATTTATGGGTGCCTAAAATTATGCAATGCGCCACCCAAGAAATGCGCCCAAGTCAAAGTGCCTACTTCATAGGCTAAGGTGGCTTCCTTGCCACTTAAAATGCGCGCCCACCTTCTAATTTAAAACCATTGGATAAGTTTCCATGCGCCTAATGTGGGATTTTAATCCCAAAAGGATAAACAAACAGCTAAGGAGGGGAATGGAACTCGAGTGGGCCGAGTAAAAGGATAGGTGCCCAGCCGTCATACCGGGGGGTGCCTAAACAATTTAAATAGGGTGATATTCTATTTGTAATGCATTCGGGACTGTGTAGAAATTTTGTATTGCTCATATATTGAGCTAACGGTGGAATTTGGAGGAGATGTAAAAGGCAACCCCTGTTATTTTCGACAGAGGAAGACTGTGAGAAGGTCTAAATTTTGTAGAATTCTTTGTAAAGGATTATTTTCAATATTTTAATAGATCGGTCCCATTCAACCGGACCCGGAGACGTAGGCCTCAAGCTCCGAACTCCGTTATCAATTCTCGCATCACGTTGCTGGTGAATTCTCTTCATTTATTTCAGTATTTGCACAGTACTTGCAGTTTTTATTCTTTTATTAAAAATACAAAAAGAAATAATGCACAAATTTAAATCGAAAATCAATACAAAGCAAGAAAAATGTGTGTGCACAATTGCTAGTTAAATTTGGTTTTCAGATCAGTTTGTAAATGCTTCAAATGACATGAGTTCTATTAAAACCAAGCCCAAAAATATTTTTCAACCCTTATGTGTGTGCGTGGAAGGAATTCTTGGCCATGTTAGTGCCTTGAGGAAACTTTATCTTCAACACGCTAGCTAAGCTTGGGCGGTTCTATGGATGTGTTTGCTTGGTGCTTGGAGCATATATGGTTATGGAGTCATTATTCATGACAATAAATCTTCCTTTTTGTGTTAGATGATTAAATTTTACAGATATTGTTTCTTCACAGGTGAACCTATGTGAATGTGGAGACACGCACGTAGCATGTGAACTGTTTGACAGAATGATTGAATGAAATGTGGTCTCATGGAACATGATGATTCAGGGTAGTATGTATTGGGGGAAATTTTGAAATTCCTTAGTGGGAGTATTATGTAAGTTTTCATGCGAGTGCTACTACACTACACTACGTTGTTTCTATTAAATCCGCTTGGCCTATTTACTGTAACAGAAAATAATTTTCTTTAGATTCTACCGATGAGATAATAAAAGCAACGGAAAAGGGCCAGATGAGAAAAAATCACCAAGCCGAGTCCATTCTATTGTTCTCAAGTGTTTTCCCAAGTCGGAGCTCTCTTTTTGTTATTTTATTTTATGCCTGCCCGGATGCATATATTTCTATGAAATATCTCTGAATAGTCAATTTATTTAGAGATATTTTGTGACTATCTTAACCAAAATATTTTTTTTTATGTTTTTAATCCATATTCTGTCTTTTCATCTCCAATACTGCATTTTTCTCAACAACACACAAAAAAATAGGTGTCCCTTAATTTTCTTGAAAGTTGAGGAGCAAAAAATTTGCTAAATTGCTAAATATTTTCAATTATTACTCCACATCTTTTCCAATTGAAATTTGGTTCAACACAAGCTTCAACCCATATGATCCATACAATGCTATTAATCAACGTGCCCCAAAGTGAGATATTCATATCTTTCTTATTGGGGCAATTGACATTGATAGTAAAAACAAACTAGCATTTTTCTCAACAAGAAGCAAAAAAAATAGGTGTCCCTTAATTTTCCCGAAAGTCGAGGAGCACAGAATTTGCTAAATTGCTAAATATTTTCAATTATTACTCCACATCTTTTCCATTTCAAATTTGGTTCAACACAAACTTCAACGCATAGGATCCATACAATTCTATTAATCAAAGTACCCTAAAGAGGGATATTCATATCTTTCTTGTTGGGGCAATTAGCATTGATAGTAAAAACAAACTAAAAATTAAATAGTGTTTCACCAAATGCAACAGATGGATATTCAACCCAATTAGCTCACCTTCTCCAGCATGCTCATAAGTCATAGCAAAATAAGAGCTTACCAACATTGTGTGGACATCCATCGAGTCATAATAGGAAGTATTTTTTGTCAATTGTTGTAGTTGAAACAACTTATAATAACACATATTACACTACAAATTACAACTCTACCAAATTTAACATTCTTATCCTCTCTGGTGTAATTTGCAACTCATTTGCAATTGCTAGTTTATATAATAGAAGGTTCCTTAGTGAGAAAAGCACATCTAAAAGTGTTAGATCACAATACAACATACAACCAATAAAATGTTTTAAAAAAAAACTTTGCATATACTAAAGTTTCTCAATACATTATTAATAAACATTTAATGAATACATTGGACTTTTAAAAATACAGGGTATCTTGAAAAATACATATGAATGTGAGTCTTGTTATATATGATTAGATTTGGGATGTGACCTATAAAAAGTAGATTAGACTACTAGGATAGCAAACTATTTATGAGTAACACATGTGCAAGTTTGAATTTTTAGACCAAAAAAATGGAAATAAGAAAATAATACTCTTGTGATTGGTTCTAAAGTTATAATAACTAGTTAGTAAAAAATAGACACAATAGTTCATAGCATTTGACATGAATTAACAAGGCCATGATATGACAAATCCTGTTGAAGCTTAGTAGGAGGGATTTACTATGAACCTATGCATGGACAAGATAAGACGGGTTGGTTTGCTTGGGATTTGACATTACAATGGTCATTATGTTGTTCAGATGATTATTGAAACATATTTCTAACGTGCAGTTTGAAAGTGCATGAGTGAAGGGTTTACAATGCACCCTTTTGTAGTCGATTTACAAATATGAGTATGAAAAGATTTATTGTTTCTAGAATTCTTTGATTGTGTATGAAAATATTTACATTTATGCATTATTGTATTTTTGTTGGATTATTGTGGAGTTTCAGAAGCATAATATGGATATAATAGGAGGATAATTTAGAATCATGTATTTTTTCTCAGCAGGAAATCAAATATAAAGATCAGACAGAATGAAAAAAAACACTTTTATTTTTCTAAAAGAAGAAGAAAAAACCCCATTCTTTTTTTGTCTATTGGATAAGTGTATAGCCAAGGGTAATATACTGCGAAGGGTGTTTGTCACTTATGTAAGAATAGACATGTGACATACATTACCATGGATGCTAGAAATGTTCTGGTGTTTGTGCTTTATGAGTTATGCTCTGGTTTGTCTGTGTGGATCCTTTGTGAATACGCTTGCGCTGAGCTCTAGGTGAGTGTCAAATTGTTGGAGTCAAGCCAGGCTACCAAAAGAGGTCCTGAGTTGTTTGGAAAAATTCGTGAAAAAAATAGGAGTGTCATTGAAAATCAAACATAATATAGTGCAAAATGTGGCCTATAACCTTGACTACCTGCACGGAACCCCATGGCGTCAAAGGTATGTTTATCTTAGAAAATGATTGTCATATGTTTTAGACACTATAATGTATATATAAATGCACAAGAAAATGTTTTATCATATTTGTAAAGACCAATTTCTTTCTTTTTAGAAATAAATAAATGTAACGACTAAATAGGAGAATGAGGATACGATTGAGAACGAGAACAAGATTGAGATTTAGATTCAAAGTGACAAAAGAGATTTTGTTTATATTGATTTTATGTTTGTAAATTAGTTTTTTTCAGGGGATGTAATTCACTGGAGATAGGCGTAGAAAATGTTTTGCATGATGTCCACCATGTAAGCTTATGTTTGTGTTTAATATGAGCAATTTCAGGCACCTGCAATATAAAACGAAACCAGTATACATTCGACAAAGTTTGTAAGGAGCATATGTTAGAAAAAAAATCTTTCTTTATATCACAAAACATGCAACGCAAAATAATAGCTTACAGGGAAAGAGAGACCATTGCCAAACAATTAGATGAGGCTTTCAGATTGCAAAAGGATGCAAACAACTGGAATCAAAACCAGTGGAAGAGTTACATGAGTTGGGAAAGGAAATCCTTGGCTCTATTTTGTTATGACATTTGGTACTGTGACATGGAAAGCCACCCTGTTTACACTAAACTTTTCCCAAGGTCTGACACGGAATTGTTAGAAACCCTAACACTAATCTACTACACAATATTAGAAACCCTAACACCATATTTCCCTATTAACTAACATATCCCTTTTAGCGGCCCCGAGAAATCATAAAAATAATATAATTTTAACTTTTTTTAATGTAATATATACAATTAAAATAAGGAAATACTATAATAAAATCTTAAAGAATATTGTATAATGTTGAGTCCCAAACTTTATAGTTTATGAGTGAAAAAGTCTTGTGTTACACCTCATGACCATGGCATATCAATAAATTAATTATATATGTTTTGTTGTTTTTTGTTAATATTACTTCATAAATATATAATTTATATAATGGAAGGTTCCTTACCCACAAAAGCACATCCAAAAGTGTTAGATCACAATACATCATACAACCAATAAAATATTTTTAAACAAAACTTTGCATATAGTAAAGTTTCTCAATGCATTATTAAAAGAAACCTTTACTTATCACTTTGTATTTTAAGTATACATATTTAACATCTATAAAGATTATGTTTAAGCTTCTTAATATAGTTTCGCTGAATACATTGAACTTTTAAAAATATAGGGTATCTTGAAAAATGCATATGAATGTGAGTCTTGTTATATACTGGCAATCGTACATAATAAGTACGATGTGAACGCCGAAAGTGATATAGTGAAGAAGTGAAAATGGATGGAGAGCAACGACGTGAAAGGAAGATGGGTGTAGTGAATAGCGTTTGAGGGTAGAGAATGGCAAGGGAAATGAAAGTGGGATAGAGTAGTGAATGAGAAAATAAATTCTCTATGAAGAGCATGAAATGTATTTCAAAAGAAGGAGAAAACTCGTTTCGAGGAAGACACGGATGAAACTATAGAGGGAGTTATCTAAAAATGCAAGTACCGAATGGATAGTGTTGCTAAGGCGAATACTTGTTTGAATTTGTAGCTGTTTAATTTATTGGGTTGTTAGAGAAAAACTAAATGTATTGGGGAATTTGATGCACGTTTCACTAGACACGATAGGGATAAGAAGACAAAGACATAGAGTGTACTTAGAATGCTTAGGTTGTGATTTCGTGCAAAATTTAGATTGGTGTTTTTGTCCAACTATGAAATTAACGATCATGGTAGTGTTGTATTCACACGAGTGCAAGTTACATCTCAATGGGAAAAATAAAAAGGGAAAAGTGAACATGTTCCAACTTTGGAAATTGGCCACACAAAAAAACGTGTGAAAAAGGTCAAGGAAACATATTTTTGGAGGTATCTAAAAAAGAAAAGAGCGACCAATCAGTACCGCCGATGTCAATAGTTGTTTACAATTTTAGTTCTTGCACTGTACATGTAGCTAGAACACAAATAAATGAAAGGGTTAATGTAGAAACATACAAACCTAAAATTTAGAAACATGTTAATTTAGAAACATTTGAACCTAAAATTCTAGGGTAGGGGTTGCATACACAATTACAATTAGGGTTTCTTTGTAGCTATTAGGACAATGGACACGGATTGTCTCTAGCCGAGAGGTACCTAGTTTTTCCAGGTGTGAATAATGGAGGTGAAATACATCGAGGAACGTGAAGGGTGACGAAATGTGCTTGTGGCCAGGGCAATGCTTGCAACTGGGAGGGAGGCTTGTTGAGATTTCAACCTAGAAGCTGGCATTACTCCCTTCAGATCAGATGGAAAGGATGCATAAAAGAAACATTCAAGGAAGGCAAAGACATGAATTGAAGGTTAAAAATTAAAACTATTTATGTGATCAATTTTTTGTCTCTGTCTCAAACGTATTATGCACATAAATGCAATTTAAGTTTAAAGGGGCACAAATGTAAAAAATGAGGAGAACCCAACAAATTGATTTTTTCAGTTTCAAACTTGATTATCTTTAAGGGAATATGTGATTCTTGAACAATCATTTATAATTAAGTCACTGTAACAATTGGTCGTATGAGCAAAAGGTTACCGTATTTATCATTCGAAAGAGGAATTTCAAAATAAAAACATGGGAATTAAATACCGGATATCCCACGACTATTCCACAACTTAGTAAAATGTGTTAATTAAGTCCTTTCATTTCCCACACTTATTCCTCGGTTTAGATCAATTTTACCCAAATAATATATGTTATGTGGGGTTTCACACACAATTTCGATTAGGGTTTCTATATAGCTATAAGCAAAACAAATATAGTTTGTCTTTAGCCGTGAGACTCGTAGTTTTTGTAGATGTGAATGATGTAAATGAAACACACCTTGGAAGCGTGAAGGGAAATAGAATGTGATTTTGGAAATGGAGTTTCTCGCTCGAGAGGTGTGTTGAGATGACAACTCAATAGCTAAAATTATTCCCCTAGAATCAGGTAACAAAGACGCATAAAAGAAGATTATCTCTAATACTTGCTCAACCAAACTTATCGCGACCACACATCTTGACTAATTTGATGGGTTTCATAGAATTGATCATATTCACCATTTTCAATGGATGAAGACTTCGTAATAAACATTTCTTGTATTACATGCGAGCTCCTAGGTTGCTTTCAGGACACATAAGAGTCACTACATGATCAGTAAATATCTCCTTGGTCCTAATATTTCTCATTATTTTAAAGGACGGGTGGGAGGCCCTTGAGGGTTTTTGGGAGGGATGGAGTGTTGCATTAGCAAAAATTGCGAATTATGCCAAATTTGTGAAAATAGAGAAATTTGTGATAAATGTGAAAAAGGCAAAAAGCTTGTTTTTTCAAAAATAGAAAAGGTCGTGGCGGGAGATGGGTTTCCTGCGCCGAGTGCCAAGGTCCTCACTGGTGCGAACAAGATCCTAGTGGGAAGTGGTAGGAGAGAAGGTGCTCATGGATCTGCTCGCGAAATTGAAGCGGAAAAGGTAGTTTCTGAATTGGTTGGACAATTCGGTGCTTGTTTGGTTGTTAAAACCCTAGTTTCCTTGTTCGGGGAGTTGGTGATGGAAAACCCGGTGGCGGAGAAAATTTTGGTGTAGGTTGAGCTGCTCGAAGAGGCGACATAAGAGGTCCCTTTCAATCCAACTCTAGTTGTGCCTGATAGGCTGAAGAGATCGGAAGACTTCATGTTTGGCGGAGTCAATTTCAAAATTGTTGTAGAGAGCTTACAACTCTCCGTGCCTCCTCCCCCCAAAGCTGAATTTTCTGATTCAGAGGTGAAAAGGGTGATTTTCTGCAAGTTTTTCGGATCCCGCTTCTCTCGGAAGAGGATTTCAAGCTGGGTTGTGCGCTTCTGGGGTAGAAAAGTTAAACCAAAAGTTAGTTTCCTTGCCAATGGCTTTTTCCAGGTTAGTTTTCCCTCCCCTGATTTGCTGAATTTGGTGCTTAAAGATGGACCTTGGTTCATGAACTCCTCCAACCTATACTTTCATCCTTGGTCACCAAATTTCAACCCCTAGAAGGAAAAAATATCCAAGGCCCCGCTTTGGTTAAGCATTCTTGATCCACCTTTGGATTTCCACAAATGGTCTATTCTGAAGCCAATTGCGAACTCCCTTAGGGTCTTCATGCCCATCCGTAATCCTTCCCTGAATTTTTGGCGAAAAATCTCGGTGCGTCTTTGTGTGGTGATGGACCTGACTACCCCTATGCCACCGTCTTTGACTCTCCAAACAAAATCTGGCCCTAAGTGCTTTGCCATTGAGTATGAGGGTCTAAATGCAAAGTGTTTTTATTGTGGGTAGTTGGGTCATCTGAGTAAGGCATGCTCTTTGAAACTGGCTAAGGCTTCCAAGGAGTTGGATTCCCAAAAGGTTGACTCTATGGTGAAAGGGCTAGAGGAGAGTGATATGGCTCCACACTTGGTGGGTAATCTTTCACCTCTTTCTTTGTTAAAAGAAACTGAAGAAGTGCATAAAAACTCTAGGGAATTAATTTCCCTTATTAAGGAAGGGTTTGATCAAGGGCAAGTGGCTTCTCTGAATTCGCTACAATCTTGGCTCTTGGATAAAGTCGAGGAAAATAAGCTTCAGTCCCTTTTAGGTGATGGTGTCTTGGAGGAAGGAGAATTTGAGCTGGATCTGCTGGTACCGGCTTTAGCCCCCTCAAAATTGGCTTCTGTTCAAGCAGGGTTGAAGAAGGCCATATGTGGTTCAGCCAGTAAGAAAGGCATAAAATATAAACAAGAATTGGCACTGTTGGAAGTGGATATGGGCTAACAAAGTGTCCTAAACTTTTCCAAAGTTGTGTCTGGGAAGGTGACTGTCCTTCCCTCTCCTAAATGATAATTCTCTCTTGGAATATCAGGGGTCTCAACACCCCTGATAAACAACACTTGTTTAAGCGTTATCTCTTCTCCTGGAGGTGAGTGTGGTGTTGCTTCAAGAAACCAAGATGGTTGTTGCGGAAGCAGCTGTGCTTTGGAGGAATTCAGTTAAGGGCTGGAAGTACTTCTTCTCTGATGCTATTGGGGCCTCTGGGGGCTTGGGCTTCTGGTGGAAGGAATGTCAGGTACAGGTCGATCTTATCTTCCAGAATCAGAGTTGGCAGTTGGGTCGGGTCTACTTGAAACGTTCTCAATCGGTCTTCTACCTCCTTAATGTGTATGGTCCGAATAACATAATTGGAAAAAGAGAGGTTTGGCAAGACATCTCCAGGTCCTTTCTCCCCCTCGAAGATCAATTGTTCCTTCTTGGTGGTGACTTCAATGCTATTACCTCTGAGAAAGATAAAAAGGTGGTATTACTAGGAATCGGCAATCCCAGGCTGATTTTTGTTCCTTTATCTCTGACAACTCTCTTTTTGATATTGAGCCCAAGCATGGTTGGTTCACCTAGAGCAATCGTAGGAAGGGCTTCAGTAATATTGTTGAAAGGCTTGACAGGTTCTTAGCCGGTCCCAAGTGGTCTTTGAGTAATGTTGTTTTAGAATGCTCGATTTTTCCCTGGTCTGGCTCAGACCACTTCTCAGTTTCCCTTTCAGTTAATATTGACTTTTCCCCTTGCAAATCCCCTTTTAAGTTTGAGCTTATGTGGCTGAGGGATGCCTCTCTTGAAAACAACATTTTGCAATGGTGGAATTCCTATCAGGTTGAAGGTTCAAAGATGTTGGTGCTTGCACAAAAACTTAAACTTCTCAAAAGGGATCTGAGGACTTGGAACAAATCTTGTTTTAAAAATATCTTCCAGGAAAAGGCTAGATTAGAAGCCGAGTTCAAAGCTTTGAATGAGATAATTTTTTCTTCCAGCATGGGGGAGGTGGAGTTTCTTCTGGAGAAGTCTTTACTAGCCGAACTTGGTGAGTTGCTTCTGAGAGAGGAGGTCTACTGGAAACAAAAATCGAGGGAATCATGGCTCAAGGATGGGGACAGGAACACAAAGTTCTTTCATTCATCCATAAAAGCTAGGTAAAGCATGTCTTTCATCTCCAAGATAAAGAGTTGCGATGGTATTGTCCTCTCTGATCAAAAGTATATTTTTGATGAAGGGGTCTAGTTCTTTACTTCCCTCCTTAAAGGTGATATCATATCCTTTGATTCAGAGAAATACTCTTTCCTTGACAATATTCTGATATTGATCACTGATGCTCAAAATCTGGCCCTTCTTAATCCGTTCTCTATGAGTGAAGTGGAGAAAGTAATTTTCTCTATCGCCAAGAACAAAGCTCCGGGTCCGGATGGTTTTCAGGCTGATTTCTTTCAGAAATTTTGGAACATTGTTGGCTCTGATGTTTGGGTGGCTGTGGAAGAATCTGGCAGATCCTGATCTGTGCTTAAATCACTGAATTGTACCTTTATAAGTCTCTTCACGAAGATACCTCAACCCTCTTCATTCATGGATTTTAGGCCGGTTTCTCTGTGCAATACTTCCTAAAAAATCATCTCAAAAGCCATTGCTTCCAGACTCAAAGGGTTGTTGGATCCTCTGGTTTCTCCGGAGCAATCTAGGTTCCTACCGGGGAGGTCAATTTTTTATGGTATTTTTCTTTCTCATGAGCTCATTCATTCTCTCTCCAGCAATAAATCTCCAGGTATGTTGCTAAAACTAGATATCAGCAAGGCCTTTGACAAGATCAATTGGCATTTTCTAATCAGAATTCTTAGAAAGTTTGGTTTTTCGGTTCATTTTTGTAATTGGGTGTTCAGCTGCATTGTCGGGCCTTCTTTCTCCATGTTAATTAATGGTAATGCTGAAGGTTTCTTTGAAGGTAATCGAGGTATAAGATAGGGTGACCCTCTTTCCTCCTTCCTTTACATTTTAGTGGTTGATTCTTTGAGTAGGGCCATCAACAATAGAGTTCGGGAAGGCAAATTGTAGGGTTTAAGAATTACGGAGGGGGTAAACCCTATCTCACACCAGCAATTTGCAAATGATACTTTCTTGTTTGGTAAAGCCAATATTCATGAGGCTAGAGAATTGAAGGGGTTGCTCGATGCTTATGCGGTCACTGCTGGACAAGAGGTCAACCTTGTTAAATCCTTCATCTTCTTTTTTAATGTTCCCCCTCCTTTGGAAGCTAGAATTCTTGGGAATTTTTAGTTTAAAAAAAGGCTCCCTTCTAGTCAAATATCTTGGTGTGCCCTTGTTTGGTGGCTCAGGTCAGACCTCGATGTGGAATGATCTCCTCTCTTCGGTTAATTCGAAACTCAATTCCTGGAAAGGAAAATGGCTATCATTGGCTGGGAGACTGGTTCTCATCAAATTTGTTCTCAGTGCCTCCCCCTTATACATGCTTTCCATTCTGAAAATCCCCAAAAGTGTTCTAACGAAGCTTATCGGGATCATGAGAAAGTTCCTCTGGCAAGGTCCCTCTGTGGAAAGGAAAATCCCATTGATTAGCTAGGAAACTTTGTCCAAACCCAAAGATTTAGGCAGGGCTGGTATCCTCAACTTGGGTCTTCAAAACTTGGCCCTCGGCGCCAAGCTTGTCTGGAATCTCCTCACAAAATTTTTGAGTCTTTGCAGTCAAGTGGTGGAAAAAAAATATCTGGGGGCCCATCTTCCGGAATCAATTCTCTGCATTGCTAACCCCCCTCGCGGTTCTCACATATGGAATTTCTTAGTTGAATGCCAGGAGCTCTTCTTATTCAATGCGGCCTGGAAAATTGAAAAAGGCAACATGGTGTTATTTTGGGATGATCCTTGGAATGGTTTTCCCATGCTTGGGGAAAACCCTGAGTTTGGGGAAATCAAGAGGCTCCTGGTTGAAGAATGGGGACCATATGTTTCCAACTATGGGCTAATTATAGAAAATACTCCCACATTATTGGAATGGAAAAGTATTGATCACCTAAATCTCTCTTTGGAAACTAAGGATAGCTTTCACTCGGCTCTGCAGGAACGACAGATTATGCTTTCCGGGGGTAATGATGAAATTGTTTGGATTACGGCCTCTTCTAGGAAATACTCCTCACGTTGTGGTTACAAATTATTGCATGTTAAGCAGGATGCAGAGACTCTGATCTGGAAGGCATGCTAGTCCTCCTCGTGCCCCCCTAAAGCTGGCCTTTTCGCTTGGATGGCTTTCAAAGGAAAAATTATCACTCAGGAAAGAAGGAAAAGATTTGGTTTTCATGGTCCCTCAATGTGCTTTCTGTGTGCAAAGCATGAGGAAGATCATGATCATCTTTTGCTTCATTGCCCATTTACTGTTGAGTGTTGGAGTTGGTTGTGTGCCAGGCTCAATCTTTTGTGGGTCCAGCCCTCTACACTCCCTAAAGCCATTTTGGCTTGGCCTGTAAACTTCCATACTGGCGCTCTCTCCTCGATTTGGCTGTGTGGTATCATGCTACTTCTCTGGCACATCTGGTGGGAGCGTAACAAAAGAATCTTTAGGGAGGAGTAGAACTCGGTGGACAAGGTCATCCTCAGGTTGGAATGGGCTATCTCTGAGGTGGTTTCTGCTAATTGATCCCAATTTCATCACTTCTCCAATATTGACAGGGAAATTGAGCAGCGCTGGCCTAGAATTGTCAAGCTCAAGGTGGGTGCTCAGCGCCCTACGATATCTTCTGCCGTGCTCTGTAGGTTAGCCCATTGGTCCCCTCCCACCCCAGGTTTCCTCAAGCTAAATTTTGATGGAGCGGTCAGAGGTAACCCGGGTGCCTCTGGCGCTGGGTGCATTATAAGAAACGAAATGGGATTATTGGTGGGTGCCACCTCCTACAAGCTCAGGGATGACACATGTAATTCAATTGAACTACAAGCTCTGAGAAAAGGTCTAGAACTAGCGGCCTCCTTAAAGGTGGAAAATCTGGAAATCGAAGGGGATTCACTAGTAATTGTGAATGCCATAATTAAAAAGAAAGCTCTGTCTTGGAAACTGGACCTAGGAATCAAAAAGGTCCTTTGGCAACTCGGGAAATTCAGTGCCTAGAACATTAAGCACATGTTTTGGGAAAGTAATCATTGCGTGGACAAGCTGGTGAATGCGGGGATCGAGCAAACACAACAGGAGAAAGTGGCATTCAATTCCAAAGCGTGGGAAGGATTGGGGATATTGGTCTTGTGCGAGGTGGAATTAAGTGCTCACACCATCTAATGATGCATTTGTGTGAAGTGAATGGTCTATTTAAGCTTTGGACAAGGGTCTCTCCTTGTATCTTTTTCCTCCCTCATTTTATTGAATATGGTTGTCCCTTTCCTGCCGCAAATTGCCTTGAGTTGTGATCTACGTGAGATAGTGTTTTGTTCTAGGATAACTGACAACCGACTGAAAAGAATTTTTGGTCTCTCCTACGTCAAAGAGTTGGAAGCCATCAAAGAAATCTTGGGCGGTGCCTACCTATCTGCTGAAGGTTGGCCATGCATCAACAGTGGCGTTGCCTCTGTGTTCGTAGAGAATCTGCTGATAATCTGTCCTTCTAAAGTGGATGCGGTGAATCTGGCTCTGCACTGGCTTCGACCAACGTATTGTGGTAACCTGGCCTCCGAAGTGGTGAATTGTTGTCTGGCATTTTGGGTTGTGCATGAGTCATTGTCAGGTGCGTCGAGGGTGGATGTGGGTGTCTTCAGAGAACTTGAAAAATGGTTCAGCATTCTCCTTTCCTTCACTGAGTAGCTGGTGGTGTATGCCCGGGACCGTGCTACCAACCATGCCCACCTTGTGCTCCCTAATGTGAAGACCCTCAGTGCTCCATTGGAACCTATCCCGCCTGGGTGGACCGAGCTGCGGCAGTCTGCGGTGGGGGCCTATGACTTTCTCTAGCTGAGTTGGGTGAATGCTGAAGTGAAAGTTGAAATGGAGGAAGATGACAGCTCTGGTCGGGTGTCTCAGGCTACTAGTGTTGTTGTCTCCTTGGAGACTAGGGAGTAACTCCTCTCATACCTAGTACTATAGTTATAGTATATCTCAGATAATGTTGGTCTATGTTCATGTATATCAGCTATTTTTTCTCTCAGGATTTTGTTGTTTTTGCTTTGAACTCTTGAGGCTTGGCCTCTGTTTATGTAAATAGGGAACGAGCCCCTTCAACCCATTTTAACTATAAAAAAAAAGATGCATAAAAGGAATGTTCAAGAAAGAAAAGAAAACCCCAAGAAACTCCCCTTATCATTTTAAGCTCAAGCAAGCACATGAGAAAATTTGACGCAAAAAGTGATCGATATTCAAACCCTTTAAGTAGTTGGCCAAATGAGAGAAAGGTGGCTCTTATTTGCCATTCAAAAGAGATATTTGAACTTATAAAGCCAACAAATTGTACCATGTAATGTACACGCAAAAAGAGGTTGCTTGGTTTCTTAATTTAAGATCTAATATGTTTAGTATATGTAACATCCCAAAATTCTAGAAAATTTAAATTAACTATGGTTAAATCTAATCGGGTTTATACGGGATCATCATTATGTGTATGAGTTCATTTGGTCCATAGTGTCATGACCCACAGCTTCGGCTATGGGGCATGACACTGCTGAATAGGTAACCTCGCACCCACCTTGATGATCCTTCCTAAACATGATTAGGCCTTGATCGCAGGTAAAAATGGTTCATAAATAATAATGAATCTTTTAGATATTAGTATTTCGATTAATTTCTTTTAATCAATGTGGTCATCTTTTGTTCTGTTTGACTTTCTTTATGACCCTTGATAATAACTGACTCAGTTTTAATTGACAATGTTATGTTAAGCCAACTTTATGAGAATATTTGAATTATCATTTACGGACTTGGTGCTTTTTGTTTATTGGAATGTTTTATATGGAACCAAGAAATTCAAGTAAGTATTATGGTAATATATTGTTGGTAATATGTGGACTTGTATTTTGTTGATTAAATTTAACATATATATATATATATTGTAGAAGGATTTGGCATGTAACAAAAGTTAATATATATATATATATATATTAAGTAATAATATTCATTAAGTGAAACACCTTCACATGGCACCAAGTATGTGGCATGCATTTGATGCATGTGCCAGCATTGGGAAGCCCAAAACTTCCTCAATAAGCTGCCCAACTAAAGTTTCTTTCATATTATTATTTTCTTTCTTTTCCTTTGCCTATTTTCACTCTTCCCTTCTTAGAGATATGCATGAGTTTTGGAGGAAGGAGGGATTCAACTTGTGGGAGATGGAAGAGTAGGAGGTTGTTGATTTTGGTTTTCTTTCCAGTTATGAATATCTTCACCCTTCTCTGCTGCATTATTTAGTAAAAAATGTGGAAATATGCATTTTGTTCTAATGGAAATCAATGGAATTTGTAGATAGCCTTTGATTTGTTTGTTTGGAGGAATGAACGTGAAATTTGAAAAGGAAATCAATGGATTTTGTTTTTTTAGTTTTCTTTGTGTGGATTCAGCTAAACCCAAAACATAGATGGGGTTCTTTGTTTGGATCTACAAAAATAAAAAAATGGTTAAGATTTCTTTTTTCTATAAAAATAAAGTGTACCCAGAAGGAAAGAGGGAGTTGGGTATTTCTGTACTAGAAGAAGTAAAACATTTTTGTGAAATTGTGTGTTCCAAATCGAACTTTGCTAAAAAATTTTGTTGGATGCATGGATACCCATGTCGATTTTTGCTGAGATAAGTCGATTCCTGTATTCCAAATCGATTTATGCCTCAGGGTTTTTATTACAGTCAAACAAAACTTTATTTATATGAGCAAAGTGATTTTGGGTAGTGTGCAAAACGTTTAGCCTGGTATTTCTGTGTTTTGCCTGATATATTTACTTCCGGATTTTAATAATTGTTAACAGAAAAATTTATTGCTAGAATGAAAACGTGTTGGGTATGTGCAAAATGATTTGCCATTAGTTATTTTATTTTCTAGAATTTGGAAAAAAATTGTGTTGGATTTTATAGGAATTTGTAGCAAGAAGTATTTGAAGCATATTGTTATCTTTGTATGTAAATCGACTTCAACATTATAGGCCTGTGGTATATGGGTAAATTTGGTTTATGGGTTTTATTTTTAGGTTGTTCAATTACCAGAAAGAATATGTTAAAATGATGTTATTGGACATTTTCTTGAGTTGCTCATTGGCTGGAAATAATACGTTTTATTTTCCTTGTTAATGATGTTATTGGACATTTTATTGAGTTGCTCATTGGCTGGAAATTATACGTTTTATTTTCCTTGTTAATGATGTTATTGGACATTTTATTGAGCTGCTCATTGGCTGGAAATAATATGTTTTATTTTCTTTGTTAATGATGTTATTGGACATTTTATTGAGTTGCTCATTGGCTGGAAATTATACGTTTTATTTTCCTTGTTAATGATGTTATTGGACATTTTATTGAGTTGCTCATTGGCTGGAAATTATACATTTTATTTTCCTTGTTAATGATGTTATTGGACATTTTATTGAGTTGTTCATTGGCTGGAAATAATACGTTTTATTTTCCTTATTAATGATGTTCTTGTACGTTTTGTAGAGTTGTTCATTGACTGGAAAAAAATATGTTTGATTTTCCTTGTTAATGATGTTATTGGACAATATGATGAGTTGCTCATTAACTAGAAAGGATATGTTTGATTGGTTTTTGGTAATGACGATTTTGGACAGTTTTGTTAAGTTGATCGTTGATTGAAAGGAAATAAAAATAACACTTAAAATATGTACTATGTAAAGCGTGATTTTCTTGTAGTTATAACATGAATTTAGATACCGAACGATTATGGTTTGATTACGCACTTGTGATGGTAGTTATAAAAAAAATTGTACTCTTCTTAATCATATTGTTCCTACGGTTTATGTAAAATTTAAACATTGAATATTTATTGTTTGAAACTGAAATAAGGATGTTGTGATCCTTGTGATTAGAGGGATACATGATCACTAAAATATAAATTGGTTGATCTATTAGTGTGCATCCATAGCTGTATCTTTATGGAAAACCTGTAGTAATACATTCTCAATTGTATTACCATGTGTTTGTTGATAAAATAACATGGGTATCTTTTCATATTTTATTAAATAATTGCATCAGAAAATGAAGACAATATTCATGCCAGTTCATTTAGAACTAACATCATACCACTATTCCAGTCTTGCAAGACAATTAGCCGTCATATGGGGATATACGAAAACTCATGTCTTGTGAAGTTTTATCATAGCCTGGAACTAAATGAGATACTTGGATTTCAATTTGTAGAAGAATGATATCCTCGGATTTTGACTGTAATTGTTGGGATCTTGGATCCTTTGTTAATATTCAAACCTCACTATGTGAGATTTATTGCATCAGTTATATATATTTCGCCTTAATGGCATATGTATTCTATGATTTTAATAAAGAGATGATTACTTATATGTATTAATATCTCAATATGGGTAAATGATAAATACTGGATTTGTGAAATCTTACTTATCATAAATTGTTAAACACTAACCAAAGGCTATATTTATTTAATAATTATCAATGTATGTAGTCGATAAATGGACAATTATCATAACATTCAAGTGTCTTTTAACTTTTGAATTAAACAACTAACTAGTGGTGTAATTAAATGGAAGTTGAATATTTTAAATAATCCCTAGCTGTATATAATGAATTTGGTTAAATGACTAATGAGAGGAGATTAATTATAATCCCTACGCTAGTGAACAACACTTCAAAACATTATATACTTGAATGTTTAATATAAGTTTTCTAGAAATAAAAAAAGGCTTACAATACCTAAATGCTTGAAAATAATAAGAGTTAGAGGTGAAATCAAAGAAACATGGGAAGGTGAATAGATGAAAAGATCCATTAGGCATATTAAGGGATAAGTACATGTGAAATGTTAAATTAGTTACATTTCAGCATAACGAATGTACTTATCTCGTAATGATCCTAGTTGGCCTTTGACATCTATCTCATTATGAACTCTTGCAAGATAAGATTAATTAGAAATAAAGTAATACAAACTATAAGATCTAGATAACTGTGAAAGGGATAGTTGTGAGGCGGCGGAAGACTTAAAACTCATAAGACTAGTGTGTTGTCTTGAGTTTAGTCGTAACCTTCACGATGGATAACTTTGGCCAAAGTAATGCATTGATGGTTGTGCATCGTCTGATCACCTAGTCCTCTAATTAAAATTACCAGTAACCTGATCATGGGAAGTTGAACAGTGAACATGAGGTAGGCGAGGGTCGGATATTGGAATGTGAATCTAGGAAACCAACTTTGAGGTAGGCCCAATGACTTTCACATGGTTCCCCTAACCTACAAAAGGATGAGCCGAAATGCTAGTAAGCATTGTCACTTGATGTAGTGACGAAGGGAGATCGTGGAGATCTGGATACACCCTTCTCAGCCACACATGGCTTACACAGATGTTTTCAGATAGATCGAATGAAAAACTATGATTTAATGAATTTGATTAAATAAATATGTGTGATTGCAGCTGTGTAATTTGTTTTAATATAAAAAAACCTCATCTTCTGCTTGTAATTTTGAGTATTACAGTATATGTTCAGGAAAGTCATGTCTTGCAAATTATAGTCATGGAATAATTAGTCACTAAAAATATGCAATTAAATTAAAGTGTGTAAAAAATGTTAAAACAAACCTCAAAATTCAATTCCAAAAAATCTCAAAAATCAATTCAAACCAAACAATTAAATACATACCTAAACAACTAAATCAGTTGGATGTGGGTCTTATTGAAACTAATTTGACGAGCTTCATGTCGTATTTCTTGACAAAGTTATGCTCATTTGCAACAATTGCATGTCTAATGGTTTACGACAAGAATAGATGACTAATAACAGGATTCTAATGTTGTTATATAAATTCTTAATTACAAAGCGAATAACCAACTTTTACAAATCTAAATAACTGGAAAGGTAATGATATATAAGTTTTGAGTTATATTTATTCAATGCAAATATGGAACGATAATTTTATTTCTCATAGTTTGTCGTCAAAACTCACAGTGGTAAGGTACATTCAATAACTAATCACGAAGAACATGCAATATATCTTCCACGACTGAACTGTAATAACACACTTCAATATAAGTGTTTTTCACCCTATAATAAACAAACTCTCTCTCTTGTGTGCACACAGGATTGCTGAATTGATGAAGGAGCAGAGCCTAGGATATCCATGCGAAAGTTCCCCCCTCGTCAAGGAAGAAAGAGACCACCTTAACAATAATATTGTCATCGCCCACCAAAAAGGTGATAGTGTAATCCCTGTTGATAGTCCCTCAATCAATATTAAAAAACTAAACTGTCTATGGCAGTCTCACACGAGGGCCCTCCATTTCTTGCTGAACAAACCACCAACTCCTTTCTTGATGGTCGCAAAGGCTCCCAACGAGATTTGGCGTAATAAGCGTATGAGATTATCACCATTTTTATTCCCATGGGTAAATAAATTGTGAATTGGAGACAACTAAGACATTTTGTTGTTAGTATTGATTACCCCTAAAATAGAGCCCTTAGAAAATATTAGTTGCACTATTTAGATCAAATTAATACGGGAAATATAAACATTGAAATCATTGTCCATCATCTGCTCAATTGAATTAACCAAAATTAGTTACGTCGAAAGTGTTTTAGTAAGTGGGATGAAACCTCATGGATCTGACACATGCATTCAAAGTCAGTGGAAACCAACGGTTGTGAATTGAGGAAGTACATAGGTGTCGGACCAAGAAATTGATAGGTTGTGGACCCTTTTTTGTAATTTAAACCAATATACAACTTATTTGTATATTTGTATAGAAAAACATAAAAATATATATAATTTTAAAAAAATACAACCCCGTGAGAAAGCTAGACCGTCAACAAATTTTGATTTGACAAGCACATATAATTTGGATTTCTAGACCTGGGGGGAGTTGCTTAAATTAGAAAGATGTGATAGAAATGTGTCAAAATTAATTTAAAAAGACATATACAAATATTTCATTCAAAATGAGAAAATTGAGATGGAATGGATTAGGGGTTAAATTTGACGTCCGTTTAGACGTTTTTTTGTGATTTTAGACGTAAAATACTTGCAAATATTTTACAGAACCATCACATGTGACTTGAATATTTAAAATGCGACCATCAATTTTTTATATACATTCATATGAAAATTATATTAGTATATGTTATACCTAGTTAAGTAAATATAGATTAGTGGTTTATAAATTTTATAAGTAATGTATAAATACTATTATTTTGTATTTTTAACCGGTAGGAAAATTGTTTGACATGCATAGGTGGCCGTCAAATTTAACCCCTTGGATTGGATGATAAGCACATAAACTACAATTCACAAACCATCTGTGATGAAAATCAATAATATTTTGTTCTACTTCTGTCATAATAGACAAGAAGCATTGCACGGAAATTATTTCACATAGCACCACCAAGCTGACAAGACGTTCAAAGATAGGTGGATGGCTTCCCTAAATTTTGGCCAAAAAACAAGTGAAATATCTTTTCTATTCTACAGAGGATCCGATGGAATCCTGCACAATGAATTTTTATCTCCCTGCACGCTATCAGGATAAGTAATCAGCTGGACGGTCCAGTACGATATTCAACGCATGTACCCACAAAACAATTGTCGCCCTTCTTTGTTATGAGAGGCAGTGAATCAATTTTCATGCCAAAGTTTGATTAATACAAACCGAGTCAAATCAATCCATGTAATTATATCAAAGAAGACGACTCTGAGTAAACACACTCAAGTTAGAACTGCTAGGAAATAAGATATTTCTTGGATTGGTGGTGGTGCAGGGTAAAGGGAAAACATTACAAATCCGCAATAAAATATGACAAGTACTGTGATAAGTCATGAAAGTAGTGACCTTCGGTTAATGGTTGGTTTTGTCAAAATGCACACTTAGAAATTCAATCTTACAATTTAGAAAACAATTTTGCATTATTTTATAAACTTACTTTATTGAGTCATATTGAATCCGTGAACCATTAAGGGAGATAATAAACCACACATCCAGGGGGCTCCCTCCATTTCCACCTGGGTGAAATCCTCTCTTCCCAACATCATATTTTCCTTGATGCTAGTTGCAAACATTGTCGGTTCTTGGCTCACAAGCCCTATCTGCTGCCTCAGCCATGATCAACCGTAATGTTTTGATGTTGCACCCATCGAGTAACACCTCACCTTTGTTGCAGACAGACAAAGTTTATCCCCACATTTACAGAGAGACAAAGCTTATAACTTATGCTTATCATATATTTCATTGCAAAGCCTAAATTATGATTTAGGTACCTGCAAAAGGTTCGTAGAATCGTTCGTTCGATTAGACTAACCACAATGCTTTCCAGAGCCACTCCTAAAGATCAAATACTTATTATGTGGGCATAACAGATCTTAGCTATCAGCTGAGATTGACATTGACCCACTTCATAAAACTTAAAAAGCAGATGTGGGTGTTACAGAAAACAACAATTTTAAGTGGCCTCTCGGTGAGGTAATAGAAAATCAACTCATGCATCAGCCCAGAAACTACAAATGCAGAAATCATTGTAACTCCTCTTGCCCAAAGTCGAGGCTTGGCTTGTATTGCTTGATTTGCTTGACCCTTCTCATATAACATTTTGTGGATCATCCAACAGAAACTCAACACACGGCCATAAACAGAAGGCCTAAGGACGTTTGTTACAATCAGATTCCATTTAATACCCCAAAAATCCTTCAATGAGCTTACAAGATAAAGTTTGTTGGATTGGGGTTTTAATTGAACCCCAATTAAAAAATTTGCTAATATTGAAAGGCATATTAAAACAATATCCACGGCGAAATACATATGGACACCATAAAGCGCCAAAATTAGTGCTTTCCAGAGCCACTCCTACCAACCATGGCTATAGTTTTCCCTATCGGAATGTTGAGTGAAAACCCACTCAGAATGCACATTTCGGGTCTAAATGGGTACCAAAACTCATGTTTCATAGCTCCACTTGACCACTGTCTATGGACGATGTACCTCCAGTAGAATAATTTCTGTCAATTTTAGGCATGTGGTCTATGGTTTGGAAGATATTCACTGCAGTAGATTTCACCTTGGCAAATGCCATCATTCTGGGAGCCGATTGCCCCAATGCCCTGTAATTCACATACAAAAAACCACTATCCTTTCAAACACAGCCTCAAAATTAGAGATAAAATATAACCATGCCACATGCAATCCACCGATGACAACAGAAAACGTTGTATTTATTTCCGATCCTCGTTATCATGATGCCTCGCGAGTAATCTTGCATACCATTGCAGCAATGCATAATAGCAAAAATATGATGCAATAAGTCGATCCCCTGGAAAATTTTCTCTGACCTTGACGGCCACTATGCTCAAAAATATTTTTGCGTGCTCTACCTTTTCGTCATGTCAGCACCCACAAAAAATTACGCCAACATGCAAGGTTCACAGAAATAAGGCGGTGCACAAATAAATTCATTTTCAAAGCTCTTAAAATCCAGCACTATGCAATGACTTCCTCTGCCACGTGGACGACATTGATTCGCACGTACGTAAATGTGCTCTGCCCACCAATAACAACTGCTTAATTTCTTTCCCGTGTCAGAATTCGGCGTAGCATGTTCATTTAAGGAACGCCTTTCAGCGTAATGATTAGATTTGAAATGTGACATGTAAAAATTAGGTTAGACTAATAGGACGTCAAACTATTTATCAGTAACACATGTGCAAGTTTGAATTTTTAGACAAAAAAATGGCAATAAGAAAATAATACACTCTTGTGATTGGTTCAACATAAAGTTATAATAACTAGTTAGGTAAAAATAGATGCAATAGTTCATAACATTTGACATGAATTAATAAAGAGTGTGAATAATATAACATTATTCACAATCGCATATTCCTTTCAATTGTACTTAACAAGGTATAGGGCAAGAGATAGACTGTTTTTAATAACAAGTTTAAATATTATATTTACGCACACACTCACACATACAGATATATGCATACATATATCCGCACACACATATGCATACATCCATCCATGCATACATGTAATGTATGTATGTATGTATGTGAACATTTTTTTAAAAATAAGTTTAACTATAAAATTTACAAACACGCTCACACACACACACACACACACACACACGTGTGTGTGTGTGTGTGTGTGTGTGTGTGTGTGTGTGTGTGTGTGTGTGTGTGTGTGTGTACATATATATGTATATGTATATATAAACATATACATATACATACATAAAGACCTCTCTTTTTTGGTATAATTCGGAATATAAAAAAGTGCATAACCTAACCGACATATTATGATGCATAAACCTTCTAAGTCAAAGCAAATACAAAAGATATATAGGATCATTTTGAGGAAAAAGTTGAACAATATCATAAACAAGCATAAAAATGTCCTTGAAACCAAATCCGATTCACTTTAAAACTTTTTTTGGAGATTTATCCTTCTTAAGAAATTTGTATGTGCAAGATATGGCCTCCCTACTTAGTTTGAAGATGCTTATGGCTTATACAATGCTCCAAACCAACCAAACATTTGAGCCAATCCAAAACCTTGTCATTGTCATTTTTTCTCTAATCGTTTTATCCTTAATCTCTAATCAAATAAAGCTTGTGATTTGAATAATCTTAAAGATGAATTTTTAAAACATAACCCATAAGTCTTAACAGTACATATCACAGACATTTTCAACTACATAGTGACTCATGGATTTTCGCCCTCTTAGACCTTCCAAATCATCTATTTCATCTATAAGAGTGGAGATAAGAATGATCCTTATAATTCCTAGACTATTATGAATGGACATTCCTTAGCTAAGATAATTGATGTAACTCTAGACATGCATGTATCCATATGGGTAGAGACAAAGAGGCTAAGAGCCAAAGGAAAAGAAGGTTTAGGAGGAATCACCACACCATTGATCATATCTTTACTTTGACCTCTATCGTTGAGGAATCCAAGGGGAACAAGTGGGTGGTATATTTTTGTTTTTGAACTTCGACAAGGCATTTGATACAATTCCTCAACACTTGCTAGTTAATATGTTTGAGGTTTTGGGTCTTCTATCCTTGGTAGTTACACTTTTGATGACACTTTATGAGACCGTTGTTGGCAAGTTACAAAGAAGGGATGGAGAGCTAATATATGTCTAAAGTACCAAAGGTGTTAAAAAAGGTTTCCCACTATCTCCTACACTTTTTGGACTCTACATTGATGAGTTATAGGAAATAATTTAATATTCATTAGGTGTAATAAATGGTTGTTTGCTCTTCAAAGTCTCTATTACAATTATCTTTTTTATACATGACATCATTTTAACGTCTCATTTAATGAGAGGTCTCTAGAAACAACTTTATATCTTATCCTCTTTTTGTGACACTCGAATGCTTTAGGTTAATTTGGGTAAATCAAAATTCATGGATTTCAACAATAAATTTGGATTATACTTCATAATAAAAACACTCTTAGGTCTTTGTTATCGATTCCTAAGACAATGGGAATGACACCATGATGGAAGTGTGATGCAAGAGCATCATCAAGAAGCCATTCAAATGAAAATTTACATAGCTATGAGGTTAATGGGAGTATGAAATATACCTTGTGGGATATCACTTAAAATCCACAATATACATATAAATATATAAAATTGTTGCAAATGATATTTTCTGGAAATAAACCAATTGGGGCAACGAACTGAAATTTATAAATATCTTGCAAAATACTTGTCCAAATCACATGAAATTTTATAAAGAGCTTGCTAATATGATAACAAAAATTAGGAAAATATTTGTTGTAGTTTTTGAATAATATATAACTTTTAGTAATTTTCAAAATGCCCTAAACTACTGGAAAACTTCAAAAATTCATAACTATGTGAATACAATGGATAAAAAAATGATTTTCTAGGAATAACATCTATAACTTATATAGAAATGAACCCAACCTCCAGATATGAAAATGAGCACCTGGAAACCCAAGAAAAACCTGCTGGAAATCCCTAGGGATGATGTCACCCTATAGAAGGGGTTGGAAATCCACCAAAATGCCTCCAAAGCTGCACCAAACTCAGTCGTGAATACTGGGAATAATTTGATATGAAAACCCTTGAAATTTCCTCACCCTGGTGCTAAAAATAGTCTTTGAAAACCCTTCTAGAAATTCCTGTAAAATATTCCTGAATATCTGCTCTGAATAGGCTCCAAAGTAGCAAACTAGGGTGGATCTCTCACCGCTAAAGCTAGGGCTCTTGTGGGATTTTACTCCACAAGCAAGAAGAATGCAGACAATAGTTACTCAATTCCAAAATATGTGTGAGTGTAAGAATGAATTATTTTCTCCCTCAAACTCTTCATTTTATAACTTTTCATTACCTTTTTCCAAGTTGGGAGCTCCATGTGGGACTAAAAGTGACTTAAGTGACCCAAAGAAGAAATAGAATAATAAAGTACCATGAGCCCCCCCTCAATGACAAAATATAACAATTATTCCCACCAAGTTGCTTAATATTAATACCAATGGAAAAATATAACAAGTAAGCAAGGGGTAATTAGTCATCCATATCCAACATCCTCTAACGTCATTAACCCCTTGGGTATGACTAAGGCTAAGACTAAAAAATGGCCCTTAGGCCCTCGATGAAGGAATAGGGACATTACAGTCCTCCCTTCCCGAAATTTTCTTGTCCCCAAGAAAATGCAAACTAGGATGTTGTAAAATCTTCTCTCCCTCCCAAGTAGCATCCTCAAGTGGAAAGTCTCTCCACCACACCAAGTACTTCGTGATCACCCTGTTCCTGAGCTTCCTTTGTCTCGCCTCAATGAAATTATCCGGTTCCAAAACTAGCTTCCCCTCATCGTCCAATGGTGGAAACTCCATAGAAGGCACAATATGTTGTCCTAGTGCCCTTTTGAAGCACAAAACATGAAAAACACTATGTATCTTGTCATGCTTGAGAAGCTCCAGATCATATGCAACTTCCCCAACTCTTCGTGCTATCATGTATGGATCACAGAACCGTGGTTTTAGCTTCTTGAAACTACTATACTTAAGTGAGGATTGCATGTAGGGTTGCAAACGTAGGAAGCTAGATCTCCCACCTTAAAAGACGTCTCTACTATGTACCTATCTACATATACCTTCTGTTGATTGTGTGCTTCTTGAAGGTTATCCTTGAGGGATCTTTAAATGTTTAGGTTGTCTTGTAGCCAATCACAAGCTTTGGGAGGTAGGTATCTGATAATACTAAATCTGCAAATGACGTAGCATCATACTCATATAATTCACGTGAAAAGGAGTCATGCCAATACTCATCTAGTAGGTGGTATTGTAACAATACTCACCCATGTGTAGCCATCTAATCCATGCATGTTGATTTCATATCAAATAACTATGCAAATAGCCCTGTATCCACTTATGAACTATTTATGTCTACCCATCATTTTATGGATGGTAGTTAGTGCTAAGAGTCAACTTTGTACCTGCAAGTCTAAAAATATCCTGCTAAAAGGTTCTCATGAAGATCTTGTCCCTATCACTAACAATATTTTTAGGTAAACCGTAAAGCCTAAAAACACATGTATAGACTAACCAATCCACCCGTGGTGCTTTATGCCCCTTAGACCTAGGGAAAAAATGGGCATACTTGGTTAACCGATCAACTACCACATATATGCAATCATGTCACATATACTGAGGGAAGCCCTGTGATAAAATCCTTGGATATGCTCTCTTACTTATGCTCAGAAATAGGAAAAGGTTGTAGTAGTCATGTTAGGAAAGAATGCTCAGACTTTGGTTTTCTAGAAAACCACACACTCTCTAATATGATTAAGTACGTCATCCCTCAATCCTTTCCGTGTAAATTTCTCTCTGATATACATGTAGGTCTTAAAATATGTAGGATGTCCTCGCTAGAGGTGTATCATGCATTGTTTGAAGGATTTTCTCCTTCATCTTGGATTCTAGTACAAGGAAGATCCTATACTTGTAGTATATGAAGTCATCTAAGACCTTGTATCTATCATCGTATATGATGCCATCCGTAATCTCACATGTAATTGATTTTTGGAATACTCAACAAGTATGTATGATTAACTAATATGTGGATATGGGGTAGTTAATATAAGCTATGAACAGTTTTAAATAAAGTAAATAGATGTTATAATGTATATATAAAGATGATCCAAACAACTATGCAAAAGGAAATGCTAACCCTAAAGTGTAAAAGGGAAGAGGAAATAACTTGGTTGAATAGAAGATGCTCACATAACTATGTCACAGAGGTGACTGGAGATTCTAGAAGCATGAACGATTGTACATAAGTCCTGAAAAGAATGGATTTAGGTTATTTATCTAGACTAGAGTGCCTGGAGAGGGACTGAGGTGCCTACCAGCACTCTGGTCTACAAAATGGGCACCATGTTCTGGTGTAAAATATCCATAACTGAATTTCACATGGTTGGAAGGTGGTTTGAAACCATTGTTGTGTGTTGCATCAGATTCACTATCCTGTATCAAATGTCGTTAATGTTCAAAGATGATGAAAAAGACCTACAAAAGAACAAAAGAAGTATGAAAACGTTGAAAAATAAAATGTCAAATGAATGGGTCAGACTAACCTCAGCTGCCACAATATGGGCTTACTGACTAGAGCATTGCACTACATTTCAAACCCATATATGTAGTTCTGGTGAGTGTGTGCATAATGTGCCCTAGGTGCTTTTGTGCTAGTCACACTTTGTTAAGCAATAAGAAATAACTAGATGTAGAGAATATAATAGAATGTGTGCATGGAATATAATAGAATCCTTCCCACTATGAAGTGTGTGATGTAGACATCCTTGCCTTGTGCCTTGTGATGGAGTTATGTGGATGCAAGTAATATTCAATGCAATAGATGGATGTAACTCTTGATGGATTATAGTAGTGACTAGTATCTTGTCCCTCATTACAATCTAATAATTTTATATTTATAGGGTTCTCTTGATCTAATTTCATAATTAACCCTGATATGGCCGACCACCAAAAATATAAGAAACTAAAAAAATGGCTAGAAAGATCCCAAAAGATGGCGAGAAAAGTTCAAGAAGGATCAGGGCACCCATGGTGGGACTAGGGCACCCATGGGCGGCCCAGTACTGGCTTGGGCACCCCAGTTGAGGCTAAAATAATGTCAAGTGATGAAAGCTAACTGGGCGTGTGAGTGTAAAAGGTCAGGAATGACAAAATAAAAAACAAGATGGCCAAAAGATGGGGGTTAATTGGTACTTTCTTCACTCAAGAACCTTCTAAATAGTAGTATGAGACCAGGATTAAATAATATCTAAAGTGCATGATTTTGTGACTACATTTTTCCCCCACTTTATGTTGGTGAGCGGAAAGCTCGGTAACATATAGTAGATAAAGATGCATACTTGATGTCCATGAAGATTGTAGTAGAAAACACGTCGATGGACTAGACAAAGTGTGGAATGACAAAAAGATGGTGGAGCATGGAAAATATAGATGAAAAATGTGTAATTTTTTTATAAGAGTGAAGCTAGGGCAGAAATGCATGTCTAGCTGTTGATTTGTGTGATGTACTTGCATGGTCATTAAAGTGCATGTTGTCGCGAAGTGTTGTTGTTGTTGTTGCCCCCATTTGACAGCTTTTTTCTCATACAACCAGACTTGCAAGGAGAAAATGATCAAGTAGTCAAATATGTATGTGAAAAAAAACAATGTAAAATATGCATGTAAAAGTATGTAAATGTAAAGTATGCAAATTAAAAAGTGTAAATGGAACACATGCACCTGATCCATATCGAGAAAGAGAGTGAAAACGGATATCCTATACTATCGGGGTTTTTTGGGTGATCTGACACCATAGGCCAAAAAATTTTAGTGAGGAATTCTGTTGTATCCTTTAAGTTATAGTTGCTTTCTTGAATGTGTGTGAAGAGATCTCTGTACGTCCTGGTTTTTTGGGTGATTTGATGCTACTGGTTGACGAAGAAGTATATGGAAGAATTCTATTGTATCCTCCAACCTTTAACTACTTCCCAAAATGCTAAGGACACCATGTCCTATTAAATATGATGTATAAGGGGTTCATAGACTAGTTTGAACCCACTCGCTGTATGTAACCCACAATGCCAAGGGCAGAAAGTACACTGAACTAAACCGGTGTAAATGTAATGTGTTAGTATGTAAAACCCCAAATGATGCCCCCCTTTGGGAGTGCATGTGACATCACTGATAAGAGAATGTGGCCCCAAAAGAGAACCAACCGTATGAACTTTACCTTGAAAATTTCTTGGTAGAAACTAAGGCACACACAAATATGAGGCTAGCCAAATACAAGTGTTAGTACAAACAATCATGCATATAAAAAAACGTGCAAAGAATGTAAAAGCTACCAAGCAAAGTAGTAATGTAAACACACAAGAAAACAAGTAAGCCACTCAAAGTGAGCTGCAAACATGGGACATCACTCATGATGTCGCAAGACATGCAAGACCATCATGGCTGCAAACAACAAACAAGTGTGCACACCAAACATAGGGCAAGACCTACAAATAAGAGAAAACAATAGTAGACAATGTAATAAACAAGTATGGAAACAAATATCCTCACATAACAAATGAAGCACCCTTTAGCATGTTAGAAAGATGAATAATATGTCAAAGGCATGTATAACCCAATAATGTAAGGTGCTAAGTACAAAATCAAACAATAACACCTATGAGAGATGAATGTGGATGCCCCCCAATGACTGGTGTAGGAAGGGTAGAAGGCGAGCATTCATGCTACATGTAGGAGACTTGTACATGCGATCACAATTATAATAAGATGTGAATGCGCATGTGTGGATGATATATATAAATGTCATACAAGTAAGCGAACTAGCATGTGTAATAAAACAACCATGAACAAAAAAAAGTAAGCAAGAGTGAAAGAAACCATAATATGTAGTATGCTATGGATAAATGGAATGGAATGCAAGATAGAGTGATAGGATCCATGTGCCCTCCGAGTGGATGGAAATGTATGTAGTGAGGTTCATTTAGTTTTCCCCCTTAGTAGTCATGAATAAACCGTAAACGAGAGTGTGTCATTGAGAAATGGTCAAAAAGTGTGTGTTGTGTCTAGCGCATTGTGATGAGTATGTAGGCATATTCATGATGATATGCGACATATAGAAGAGATGAATGTGAACCTTATAGCCTAAGCATATATCCTGACAAAATGAATGAAGGAGTGATGATTTGGCCTAAAGTGTATATCACTACCAAAGCAATAGTAGGGAGTGGTGATGTAGCCTAAAGTGTATACCACTACAAGATGATAGAGTAAGTGACGATTAGCCTATAGCGTGTGTCAGTATCCTAGAAATATTGCATGATGGGAGATTGAGCGATGAATGTGTGATGAATATAAGGTCCATTTGATTTGTAAACTCTCGGCATTCAAGTATGAACCGGGGAACTAAAGTGCATCATAGGGTAGTGAGTGTAACACATAGAAGATGATGTAGTGTATGCAATGAAGATGATAAACAACCATGTGATAAGTAGAAATGTGTAAATATGTGCAATGAAAGATGTGTATAATGTGTAAAGTGCAACATATAGAGTAGTATGTAATGCATGTAAATAGACTAGTAATGTAGTATGTAGGATGATGTAATGCTAATATGTAAAATATGGTGATATAGAGATTCTCAATGTACGATCTAAGGCATATGCCACAATATAATATGATTTATTATGCATAGATGGCCTAATATTGTAGGTAATGTATAAGATGAATAGGATGTAACGCTGAAGTGGTAAATGATAGAAACATGAGATATATAATGATGTATGATGTATGATGTATGGCACACGATATGTAAATAGATGTAGTGTGTAAAACCTAGTGTGTAAATGTGTGTGGGGTCGTAATGTGTGAATAGATGTGGTGTACAAGACCTATTGTGTATTGTATGGGGTTCATGTGTAATAAGCCCTCAATAATCAAGTGTGAACCGAAGCACAATAGTGTGTCATCAGGTAATGACGTCTCTAAAGTGTGTGATGATTATGCCTATGTGATAAGTTTGATGTGTAGTGGTGCAAGAATACAATGTGTGTTAATGTGAATATGACGGGGGGAGTGGGAGTGTTATGCCCCTAAGTGTGTAAGTGATGGAAGTCTAGTCAAAAGACACTAAGTGGATCAAATTAAGGAGTAGTTTCCTTAACAAAAGTGATGGGATGTGATAGAGGAGTGTGACCATCAAATGGTTCATCATCATAGAAAGCATCGTCTGAGTCCCAATCATCAACATAGGTAGGTTCTATAGCCAATGTTGGAATTACAAGTTTAAATTTAGGCGGTGATTGCTAAGCATGGCCTGATGATGTTGTAGATACCTATGATGGAGGGGTGAGATCATCCTTAAGTGAAGGTTACTTAGTTTGACTTGGTAATACAATAGATGACTTAGTAAGAGGACATGATTTAAATAAAAAATTAAGAAGTGATGACTTCTTTTAATTTGGTAATGTTGTAGAGGACGGGATAGGAGGAGGTGGTGAACTAATTTTGAGAGGTTGACTTGGTGATACCATAGGTGATTTCTTAGGATGATCTTGACTATCCAAAGAAGGTGCATGAGAAGCAGTATGGTGATGCTCATTAGATGTAGAAGGGACATACTTAGGATCCCATTGAGATGTAACATGATGGTGGACTGTGAATGAGATAAACCCTTGATGCTCAATATGTTTGAATCTACAATGTAAAGCATAGCAATTGTTGTCATTATTTCCATTGATTCGGTGATAGTTGCAATATGGAATACCTTGATACTTGGCAAGCCTATAAGGAGGATAACCATGAGTAGGTGGCAAGTGAATGCTGCTATGAGTGATGAGCTATGGAAGAATATCTTATTGCTTAACAATTAGATTAAATGTGAGAGGCGTAGGGAGCAGTACGAATTCAGGCTCACTAATATGAGCAATGTAGAAGACATAAGATAAATATGAGAAGAAGAACAATCGTGAGCTTGAGAAGTATCCTTAAGTTGTTGAATTTTAGATTTAAGAGATGTGATTGTGGATTCCATAGCCTAAAATTTTATCTTGAAATAAAGAATGAAGAGCTTGAATGGATTTGCAAATAGATTGATTGGAATTGGAATCAAGGGAGTTATCATAAAGATGACCAATAATAGTATTGACTTAGGTAGGTAATATATTGATAAGTAGATGCGAAGTCTTTGGGTTTTTTTGAAGAGCATCTTTATAAGATGGGTGCATTTGAATCAATTGAAGCAAAGAGACTTGATAGACATTAGAAGCCATGATAGAAAATATAAGAAAAGCCCTAGAACGAAGGTGGATTTGAAGATCAGGTTCACCAAAATGATTAACTAAAATATGGATATGGGGTAGTTAATCTAGGCTATGACAACTGTAAATAAAGTAAATAGATGTTGTAAAGTAGATGTAAAGATGACCAAAACAAATATGCATAAGGAAATTCTAACCCTAATGTGTAAGAGGGAAGATGAAATAACTCAGCTAAATAGAAGATGCTTGTAGGATAGTACACCATAGGTGACTGGAGAACATGGAAGAAGGAACGATTGTGTAGAAGTCCTGAAAGTGATGGATCTGTGTTATCTATCTAGTCTGGAGCACCTGGAGAGGGACTGAGGTGCCTACAAGTGCTTTGGTCTGTAAAATGGGCACCATGGTCTATGTAAAAGATTCTAAACTAAATTTCAAAGGGTTGGGAAGTGGTCTAAAACCCTTGTTATGTGTCACATTAGATTTGCTGCCATGTATCGAATGTAACTGATATTCCAAGATGATGAAAAGACCTGCAAAAGACTAAAAGAAGTATCAAAATCCTAAAAAAATAAAATGCAAATGAATTAGTCAAAATGACCTCAGATACCAAAATAGTGGGCTTACTAACTAAGTGTTGCACTACATTTCGAACCCAAATGTAGTTCTAGTGAGTGTGTAAAAAATGCTCCCTAGGTGCTCTTGTGCTAGTCGCACTTTGTGAAGTAGCGAACAAAAACTAGATGTAGAAAATGTAATAGAACGTGTGCATGGAATAAAATATAATCCTTTCCCATATGAAGTGTGTGATGCAGATGTCCTATCCTTGTGCCTTCTGATGGAGCTATGTAGATGCAAGTGATCTTCAATGCAACATATGGATGCAACTCTAGATGGATGATAGTAGTGACTAGTGTTAGGTCCCTCATTATGGTCGCATACCTTTATATTTATAGGGTTCTCTTGATCTAATTTCATAATTAACCCCGATATGAATGACCACCAAAAAGATAAGAAGCTAAGATGACTAAAAAGAGACCAAAAGATGGTAGGAAAGTTCAAGAAGGATCGGGGGTGCCCATGGTGGGACTAGGGCACCCATGGGTGCCCCAGTATTAGCCTGAGCACCATAGTCAAGGCTAAAGTAACACCAAGTGATGAAAGTTGACTGAGCATGTGAGTGTAAAAGATCAATAATGAAGAAATAAAATAAAACATGATGACCAAAAGATGGGGGTTAATTAGTAATTTCTTCACTCAAGAACCTTCTAAATAGTAGTAAGAGACCAAGATTAAATAGTATCTAAAGTGCATGATTTTGTGACTATAATGTGTTAGGAAAATAATATTTAGTGCTCACATCTATGAGAAAATATATTTATATGGAATATAATGATATTTGTAATACGTGAAGTTGTTAATAAACAACTCACATAAATAGGAGTTTGGCAAGAGATTCGAGGAGAGTATGTTATGAGTTGTTAGTGAGTGGTTGTAGGAGAGGTTATAACTTTACTTGTTTGTAGGATATGCTTGCCTATATATTTGGGTAGGTAGTCTCAAAAGAAATATACAAAATAATTTTATTGTGTTGAATTTTAGTGTGCAAGGCTCTTACCAAATATTTGGTATCAGAGTGAGGGGATTGTTTTGTTTGTCATGGAGAATTAAGAATTTTAATGGGGCAATGTATATATTGTTTGATTGTCCCAGATTAATGTTTTGAATTCTTTGTTGTAGAAGTCAAAGATTAGTACAGGCGTGATTATATGCAATTGACATTTAAATATGTGTAGATTATTCTAAGTGCTTAGTCTATTATCACATTGAGGATTTCATATAACATTAGAGTGATTCTTCTAGAGTGTAGTGGTTCTTCCTACAGAAACATCTACTTTCCATATGTTCATAATTTAAAAAAAAATGCCAGAAGATATAAAATATCTATTTCCTTCACAGTAATTTCTGTAGGAGGGAAACGTGTGGGGTGAGTTCAGTTCGAATCAATTTTTGCACCAAACAACATTGCTTCAACTCATTATATGGCTCAAAATCACTTTGTCTCAGCATCAACACCTTTATCCATGATATTTTGATCTGGAACTTGCATTTATTTCTGCAAAAGTGAGAAGGCACCTTGGATATTGGATAGTCATGGCATTAGTTAACGGTTCCTAGATTTGTGGATACTGTTTGGTATGGACATACATGTCAAAAGGTTTGCATTAAATACAATAGATCTATAGAACCAACTCGAATCAGTACACAAGCGTATGGTGCCTGGTAAATAGCTTTTCTTCGTTGAAGTATTACACCACTATCCAAACGTTCAACAGGTTATAGTTTGACTTCAAATTATATATATGTTTTTTTATTAGATGGTTTCACGGTCAGATTGGCATTGATTTAGAAGAGTTTTAGAAGTTCGTAGATCTAAGAGGATTGATAATCATGTTTATATTTTTCATTTAATGTTTGTAAATGAGTAGTGTTATAGAGTATGGTCAATGTATCCATAAGTCTCGTTTATAGTCGGATATGTCATCAAAGTGTAACAAGAATATAAATATTGATTTTCATAGTTGTCACTATTGTTGTTTTCATCATCTCTCATGTGTCTATTCTTAGTCACTCATCCATGTTATTTTCAAGTGTCAAAAAATGTCTATATAAAAGTCTAGTCTTTTTGGGTCCATTGTCAAAAAATCAAAGAGTCAAATATTGTATTGAGTTATCATCTCATGAGGAGTTGTGTGAGAAAAACTTTGGTATTGTTAGAGTCATTGTCATATTGTATTCACTATTTTTTTTGTCGTATGGTTTGTCAAACCATACAGTCTTTTGTCAATCGAAGTTAAAGTTTCAAAAAAATTTTTTGCCTTATGAACGCATTTTCGGCAGAATCTGACGTTTAAGGCATGTTATTGAGTCTCATTGTCACATCCAGCTGAATTAGCAGTCATCTACTAGAGGATGGAGGGAAATGGAGGTTGGAGGTCATTCAAAGACCTCTCATTAGTCGCCAACGATGGGGCCACACAGATGATTTAGTGACATTTTTTTTTCAATTATGTGCTTGCTTCAGTTTGAAGTGTTCTTATTTTCAATAAGTGGAAATTTTCACATTGAGGAGGGGAACATGATCCAATGTTCCATTTCCATTATGTCATATTTTTCTATGTATGTATGAGCACCATATTTCAACATAATTTCCTATGTTATTCCCTGCAGTGAGATGTGATGAGGGCTGAGAATAGTACTTGACATATAATGATGTGGTTATAGGTAAACCGCTTAAAAACCTTCATTTGTGGTTTGTGTTAAACCAATAGAAAAAACTACCATTCTTGGTTGTTGGTAATCCATTTGCAAAACCATCACTTTGTGATGGTAAACCAATTACAAAACCACCATTCTCAGTTTTTGGTCAACCATTTGCAAAACCATCCTTGAGATTTGTGATCATCCTATGAAAATCACCATATCATGAGTAGGTGCAAGTACAAAGGTAGGTTTTCCCCATGTTTGCACTATGGGGGGAATGTTAGGAAAATAATATTTAGTGCTCACATCTATGAGCAAATATATTTATATGGAATATAATGATATTTGTAATAGGTGAAGTTGTTAATAAACAACTCACATAAATAGGAGTTTGGTGAGAGATTTGAGGAGAGTGTGTTATGAGTTTATAGTGAGTGGTTGTAGGAGAGGTTATAACTTGACTTTTTTGTAGGATATGCTTGCCTATGTATATGGGTAAGTAGTCCCGAAAGAAATATACAAAATAATTTTATTGTGTTGAATTTTACTGTGCAAGGCTCTTCCCAAATAAAATGTGAGCCTTCCAATCTAATGAAATCTTAGACCTAGAATTAAACATAAAAGGTAAGGTGAGGCCTCCTAGATAATGCATCAACAAAAATGATATTCTTACCCTTGGTGTACTTTATGTTGAAGTCATATGTTTGCACCTTTTTCACCCATCTTTGTTGGTGGTCATTGAGATCCTTCTCCACTAAGAAGAACCTCAAACTGTTTTTATCTGTACAAATCACAAATTTTCTACCCACTAGGTACTATCTAAATTTGGCCAAGGCATGCATAATGGCCAACATCTCCTTATCGTAAATTGAGCACACCTTCTCTATAAGGTTCAATTTCTGACTCTTGTAGGAAATGAGATTCCTATCCTACATAAGAATTGATCCAATGCCCTCACCTGATGCGTCACACTCAAGTATGAATGGACAAGAGAAATCTAGTAATGTAAGAATGGGGCATGAACTCTTCACCCCCTTGAGGTGATCAAAATCTTGTTGTGTTGATTTTGACCAAGCAAAAGACCCCTTCTTGGTCAAATATGTCAACAGTGTAGTAAAGTAAGAGAAGTTCTTCACAAACCTCCTGTAGTATGTGCATAGCCCCAAGAACCCTCTCAACTATGTCAATGTCCTAGGTGGTGGCTAATCCAATATCGCCTGAATATTTTCCTTGTCAACCTTGACTACACCTCCACCAATCACATATACCAAACATAATAACTTTGTCATTCCAAACTCACACTTAGAATCTTTCACGTATAAGGAGTTAGCTTTTAATATACCCAATATGCCTAATGTGATCCTCCCAAGTCCTGTTGTAGACCAATATGTCGTCAAAGAAGACCACTATAAAATTATGTAAATGGCGGTTGAACACATGATTCATACAAGAGTGAAAAGTGGTTGGTGCATTAAACAAAATGAATAACATCACTAGAAACTCAAAGTGACCATAATGACATTTGAAAGTCGTATTATGTACATCCTCCTCTTCGAATTTGATATGGTGATATCCAGATCACAAATCTATTTTTAACAAAAATATTTCCCCTATAGCTCATCTAATAACTCATCAATACGTGGCACTGGATATTTATTCTTGATTTTATTCTTATTCAATGTACGGTAGTCTAGGCACATCCGCATGGTCCCATCCTTCTTCTTCACTAATACTACTTGAAGAAGCAAAGGGTCTAGAACTCGATCTAATATGCCCCATATATATGAGCTCGTGTATAGCCCTCTCAATCTCATCCTTAAACTATTTGGGATGATGGTAATTAGTAGTAACCACATGTCTTATGTCCTCAAATTCAATCATATGCTCAAATCCCCTGTCTGGAGGCACACTTGGAGGTATATCACCAAAAAATGCAATATGCTTGTCCAACAATCCCTGGACATCTACATGATACTATGGTCATCCATCCTCGGAATCCTTAGTTATAACCAAAAACTATATTGCCCAATCCACCTTGTTGTGCCTATAAATCCTCTCAATCCATTTGATCGTGACAACCCTGGGTGCATTTGTAGGTAATCCCCTCAAGATCACATTCCTTCCTTCAGACTTAAACTTTAGTTCCATCGTTTGAAATTTAGTCTAAAAATCACCAAAAGAATGGAGCCATTGTACTCCAAACACAAGGTTGGTCTCTCTTATGACAACAATATAAAATTCATCGGTAACTATATAATTAACCATCATTATTCTCAAATTTGGGACTCATTGTGTGCACCTCGTGGACTCTCCATTGGCCACAACCATGTTAAATCCCTCAAAATCCTCTTCCTGCAATCCTCATCTCTCAACCAATAATGCATCAATAAATTTTTGGGTGGCCCCACTATCAATGAGCACCACTACTCATTATCCCTACAGAACTCCTATGACCCTGAATAACTTGTACCTCAGGGTATTATACAAGGTGACAATAGTCGCCTGAGGGAATGTCTCATTCTCCTGATCAATACCAACACTACCCAAGGCCTCTCCATCTCCATCATCCAATCCCCGAGTATCATGCTCCTCATCTCCATCAATGTCATCTACCTCAAAGACCTCGATGAATTGGGTGTTCCCTCTACCTCTACAATCATGTCCTAGAGTCTAAGGTTTGCAACAATCGAAACATGGTTTCTTTCACCTTAAATGATCTTATCCTCGAGGGATATGATTGGTTTATTAACTGTATCTTTCCCGGGTGGAGGAACCTTCTGTTGAGAACCATCCGATCTAGATGGAGGTAACCTATGTTGAGATTGAGGTGGAAATCTTGACTTTTGAGTAGATAACTCCAAATCATGTGCTCTCCTAATAGTAACATGTAATGAAGAAGGCTCAAATGCATTCACAAGTCTTGTAAATGCATCTCTCAACCTGGCTATGAAGAGTGAAGTGAATCTCATCTCTGAAACATCAGGAACCATGAATGATAACCTCTGAAAGTCTACAATGTACATGTCCAAAGAACCTTTCTATCTTAAATGAGTCAACTCTCTGAAATACTTGTTGGGGTATCTCCTGTCAAACCTACTCATAAACCTCTATGTGAACTTCACATAGGTCCTAATATGCATTTTCCCCTATGTAATAAGACCACAATGTCACCAATCATGTGCATCTCCCTCAAGGTGTAGGATTGTATGCTTAATTACATCCTCTTCGTGCATGGGATTCAAGTCAATGTATGTCTTCAAATTCTGAATCCAGGATTGCACTATACACTTCTTGGGCCCATCATAGTGTGGAATGCAAATATACCCTGATTTCCTCAGTAACTATGGAACTTGAGTATTGTGATCCCTCTTGGGTCTACTACTGATCTTCGTCTTACAGTACTCAGTAAAAGGCATGTTAAAATTAAACCCTTCACTCAAGGATTCATATTTCAACCAACTCTCCTCATCAAAATCTATGATTGTTGTCCCATTTGTGTATTTTCTAGATCTTTTTTAAAATGCAGACTCATGCATGCTCACATGTGTATTATGGGAACATGGATTGTGCTACCCAAAATCATTATTTTCACCTCTTTGACCCTGCTACCCTGTGTTATGATTTTCTCCTCTTTCCACATGATTCTAAACTTTTCCCTACACTAATATTTATGTGAGCCGACTCAAATAAATATTAGTGGTCTCTTGTTGTTTATCCATTTTGATAAATAAATTTTTCATCGTTTCTTCAATCATCTCATCATTTTCACCCATTTTTTGCCCTTCTTTTTGTGGTGTATTTCTCCTAGAATAAACTTTCATTCACACCCAGTAGGTTAGAGGAAATATGAATCTAATACCACTGAAATATCCCTTGTGGGATATCACTTAAAATCCACAAAATATATTAAATTTTACAACAAATGATATTATGAAATTTCTAGAAATAAACCAACTAGGGAAACAAACTTAAATTTATAGATATCTTGCAAAATACTAGTCCAAATTGATGGGTCGTTGCATTCTCCAATCATTTAACTAACAAATTCTTCTACCATTGTCATTATAAAACCAAGGTTGTGTCCTAGGTTGTATGCAATGAAGTCCCATGTGTTCAGTAGTTTTGGTAGTTCCTCTTTGAGGGGTTTGGTTGTTATGTTTCCCCTTAGCTCTATGCCAATCTATGGAAGTGTAATGCTAAACTACTGAAACAACGTTGTTGTAATAAAAATGCATTGAATGGAAATTCTTTAACTAGAATTGAAGTGCACACACAAAATCAAAGTAACAAAATTGAAATATAACACACACACAACTTGGATTTAACAACTAAATTTGAATACTAAATTGAAATAGCAATAATGAGATAATGCACACATAATGAATTGAAATAGCATTAATGAAATACTTCAAATCAAGGAAAATCCCTGAATTCAAACAAACATTCAAACCTCAAACAAGTATTCGAACTAGAGCATCTAAACTTTAACTTGCCAGAAATCACGATCAAATATAAAGCATAAAAGTCCTCCAATCACCTCGGTCGAGTGGGCCCTTTCTCTTCCTTTGGATGGAGGTAATCTCAACGCCACAAATTTTTCAAAACAACATCTAATACTTTGATTCAAAATAAGTTCTAAAATCCTCAGTTAAAATTGTAAAACTAGATACTAATTGTTGTAAACTATATTTGCAAAAGAACTGATATTAACTAACTAATTGATTGTTCTTCAAGGAAATGTATTTATAGACATAAAAAATTACACATCATGCCATAATTTTAGCCAATGGACTCTTCCACTAATAACCTTATCAAATTTCATTGAATCCTATGAAAATACTAAAAACAAGCTCCATGTCTGTAGGTTGGTTTGTGGAAAAAGTCCTCCATTACACATGATGGATATAAACTCGGGTTCCTTGATTACAAATCCACACATTGGCAAAAAATGTACAGTATCATCCTGCATATTTCACCACAATTCACTCACATAAGTGATTAGTGGGAAGTTCCACAGTCAACAGTTTGCATGAAAAAGGATCAAGAGAAATACATTAAACTTACTAAGATATGACTATATAAAGCATCCACATGCACTAATTAATCATGTTCTAAGGACAAATCAATAACCATATAGATGATATAATGAGTCAAATAATGCACCCATCATCTCCCCTACACTTTACCTATTGCATATCCCTATGTAACCCTATCTTTTCCCCGCTCTCTGGCCCAACTAGTGTGCCATGTCATACTCTTCAAATTGATCAAAATATTTCTTCTTGTTCCCCTTGCATCCTTGAGTGCTGGAAATTAATTCTACCCATGTTATGAAATTGTCATGAGACTGGGAAGCATTGTTCTGCCATGTGGTCATGGGACTGAGGAGGAGAGGTGGTCTCACCTGAATTCCGACCCATTCATCATTGTATTCCTTATCATTCTTCTCAGACAACTATCAGATGATTACAACAAGTGCATCACCTCACCTCATACCCCAACTGAGATTATGGGGGGAAATCACTTCTCTTCTCTTCAATGGTAGGTTCAAGGTGTCACATATTTTGTCACAGGCCTACCGAGCCTCACCAAAATGTTGCTGACTATAGGCTTCAAAATATTTCACACACATTTGTAAAACCTTTTAAGTATTTTCACCAATGTCGACTTGATAATACGGAGACCAAAAAAAATTCTTCATTGACATGTCATTGCGATGGGTCAGCCGGATGTAGAAACCAATTGTTTAGGTCGTTTGATTAAACACATTTGTTTGTTCACTTCAAATAATATGATTTCTAAGTAGTGATTGAAAGGCCTTCAACTGAAAATATTCCATAAATAGATTAATAAAGAAATCGAGAACATTGGTGACTAACATGTTGTGAAGATAAAATTCACACAATAGGTTTTGAACCTCAGAAGTATTGTTTTGGTAAATATCCAAGAATGTTTTACCATCTAGTTCATTATGGGGTTCCTTATTGCATAATCTCATTAATTACTAAGCATATAATTGTTCCTAAATGAACATGTTGTAGACAGAAGAGGGTTTTCAACAAGCAAGAAGTTTGTAAGCTAAGGGACACATAAAATATACAATGGATTCCAACTTATTTTTCTCATTTACACTGGCCTCAATATATTCTTTAAGCTTCTCATTTTTTGTTATCAAATTTTTATTTTGAAGAGATAAATGATTTAAATAATTCCATGAACTAAGACCGATGTCACTTTGTTTTTTAAGACTGATAACCTCTACTTTTAGAGAAGTGATTTCCCTAACCTTCTCTACAGTCTTATATGTAATTTTTTTTTGCAAAGACAAATTAATTTCTTACATACCTTTCAATTTCAGGGAGGCAATTTCATCTTGATAAAATCTCAGCACCTCATCTTCATGTGATTCCGTGCCACCCATCTCCATTGAAACAAATTCACTAGCTGTGGTCTACGTTTCTGGTGCTACAGGTATTTTCGGAGCCTCAGCCTCAGTTTTCGGAGCTGTAGGAATTCTTGCCATATTAGCATCAGGAACCTGTGTTTTAGGAATAGTGGCTGAGGACTCATCTTCTTTTGATTGCTCAACTGGAATTATTGAAGTACTAGCTCCATTGTTTTCCTCCACAATAGGGGCAGAATCCTCATTGAACACCACAGGTCAAGAAAATTCAAGTCTTTACAAAGTACAAGACCTTCTTGGCCTCGATGACATTGAATAATGGGAAGGTAGGGTGCTTTTCCCTTTAGAACTTTGTGGCACATAGGACAATTTGTCCCGACTAGAAGATTCATCCAGTGTTTCTCTTAAAGGATGAGGCGTCGAATCAAGCCTACGACGAATGCTGGGAGATGGGTCTTTCTTGGTTCTCTTTTGCTTAGAAGTATTCCCTACACTTACATTCTCAACCTTCCTCTTGGTCCTGTAAAAAACTTGATGTGAACAAATGAGTTAAATGAGTCCTGGGTGCTTCAAGGAAGCCCTGCCACCTCCATTTTTATATTTTTGGCCCACCTTGATGAATGCATCCGCAATATATTTGGGTAAATTAACCTTGAGTTTAGGGTTTGTGCTGCATTTTTTCAAAAGAGTCAAAAAAATTAGAGAATATCCTCTAAGCACATATGGCTAACTATCACAGATAAAGTATTTATTGACCCATTTGGAAACCTATTTCGAAATTCCAGACAAAATTTCCCTCTAAATTCCCTTCTTAGTACCAAAATAAGTGAGGATTACCTCTGCAATAGCTTAAAAATCCTCATGAAACAATGGTATCAAATCCTTGAGAGGGGCATTGCTCACAACCTTGAGACCAAAATCTGGTAAACCAAATAAGTCAGCAACGATGCGGCTATTAATCTCAATCCTCTTCCCTCCAATTCGGAAGCATGTTGCCTCAAAATTTATTAAGAATTCATCGGCCAAGTACTCATCAAAACCTTCAAATTTCCTGATGAAATCCAACCACCCTACATCATGAAATATTTGGGAAATGGTGACATTCCACAGTAATGTCTCCGGAGATTCAGGCTCGGATTTATTTTTCTGATCCATAGTGTGGACAACTTCGGACAATGTTCAACAGAATGGCAGAAGCGTTGTTGGAAAAAATCCCAGAGTGATACCATGAAGTTTTTTGGCAATGACGATTTGAAATATTTTTTAATATTTGAAATGCTCCGAGTTGGTGCAAATTTAGTGGCGTAAAAATTTGACAACACATAGTTTGCATGGGAAGTTTTAATACATGGTACGACACACATCCAATCATGATAAATAACCATACCACATGTCCTTCTTACAAGCCACACGTCCCTTTCATCAAAATACAACACATGCGACATATTTGCTCATTATTGTCCATTACACTCCACTCCTTGTCATGAGATTCTGGTTTGTACCCCCAATAAATGTATTAAAAAATTTGTTTTTATTTAATTATGAAGAATAAATGCAATGGGGGAGTGCTTCAAAATCCAATATCCATAGAAAATTAAAATGAACTTACCCTTGCCAGCTCAACTTATCGATATTTGTAGACTTCCACATCCTGCACTCATAAAATGAATTTGGTTAATGTACATTCTAATAATTAACATTCCTAGCCATTATTGAAAGCATAAGAAAAATAACTACAACTAAGGGGAATAATATCTAAAACATGATCATCTTCCTTTATTTGAATTCAAAAACAACTATTCCAGGCAGGAAGAGCTAAAATCCTCCACTGAATCAATTCCATCGCATAGCAGAATATCTTTGTTGAAGGTCTCCTTGTCCAAAGGTCGTTGGTACATCCTTATCCTTTATCCATTCACCAGAAGGGTTCTTCTATCTCCATCAATCAGAAGTAGTCTCACAGAACCATTGTCATAAACTTTCTTGATCTGATAGGGTCCCAACCATCGTGTCCTCAACTTTCCTTTGAACTTTTGATACTTGGAGACAAATAGTAAGACCCAATATCCTTCATTAAACTTCATGTTTTTGATACGAGAATCGTACAAAGCTTTCCTTTAGTGTTGGAGAATTTCTATTTGTTGTTGTGCTTCCATCCTTATCTCATCTAGTTCATTCGGTTGCATTAATCTCTCACATTGTGCTTCATCTAGATCAATTCCTACTTCCATTATTGTCCTCCAAGTCTACAATTCAAATTCTATTGGTAACAATGGCTTCCTCCCATACACAAGTTCATATGGAGAGAAACCAGTAATAGTCTTCCAGGTCGTATTGTAGGCCCATGTTGCTTCTGGGAGGTTTGGTACCCAATTCTTCCTGTCTGCATTGAAAACTTTGGTTACAATGTTCTCAAGTCCTTTATTCGTGACTACCACCTTCCCATTGGATTAGGGGTGGTATGGAGATGATTTCCAATGCTTGATTTGGTAGATCTCCAGGAAAGTCTCAATCATGTCAGACACAAATTGAGGTCCCTGATCGGATACAATGGCTCTAGGGGCTCCAAGTCTCAACATAATCATGTTGTATAGAAAATCAGCTATAACATCCTCATTGGCAGATGCCAATGTTTGAACCTTAGCCTATTTTGTGACATAATCAGTGCATACAAGAAGATTTTATTTCCCATAAGATGCAGAATTGAATGGTCCAACAAAATCAATTCCCCATTTCTCAAAAGGTCCTAAGACCAGTTGAGGATTGAGAGGCATTCCAGTGGACAATGTTGGCTTTTCCATTCGCTGACATACATCAAACTGCCACATGTACTTCTTGACATAGCTATGAAGAGAGGGCCAGTAATACCCAACCCCGAGGACCTTTTGAGTTGTTCTATTTACTAAGTAATGTCCTCCTCCAAGCTCATCATGAAAATCTCGTAGTATGTTATATACTTCATCATCCCGAACACACCTGCGAAGAACCATATCAAGATAACATTTAAATAAAATTCCATTACATCATTTGTACGTTGCACTGTTTTGAACTGATCTCCTCCATGTTGTATTAGTAAAGTAGGAAAGAAACTTCCCTGTAGTTAGGTAATTTGCAAGATCAACAAACCTTGGGGGTTGAGTTGATACTGCAAACAAGTGCTCATCCAGAAAGTGGTCATGGATTGTTTCTTCTTCTCTTGAAACATTCAATCTTGAAAGAAAATCATCAACAACATTATCCTTTCCAAGCTTATCAATAATAGTTAAGTTAAATTCTTGCAACAAGAGTAACCATCTAATAATTCATCCCCCCACTATTGGTTTATTCATTAAATATCTTATGGCTGAATGGTCAGTGTATACAAATATTTTGTACCCAGTGGTGTAATGTCTGAATTTATTTAGAGAGTAGACGACAACCAAAAATTCCCTTTCCGTGGTGGTATAATTCTTCTCTGTTGGGGTCATATTTTTGCTGATATAATAGATGACATACATCTGGTCTTCTTCATATTTTTATCCAAGAACAACTCTTATCGAAATGTTAGAAGCATCATTGTGGATATAGAAAGGTTTCCGCCAATTGGGTCCTCTCAAGACTGGATCAGTGGTTAATTTCTCTTTAATAACCTCAAAATCCTATTGACATTGAGGAGACCATTCAAAAACATAATCTTTTACCAATAAAGAAAATATGGGAGCAAAAATTTTACTGAAATATTTTAGGAAACTCTGATAATATCCCGCATGTCCTAGGAATCTCTTGATGTCAGTTTGATTCATTGGTATAGACAATTTAGTGATTACTTTAATCTTTTTAGGATCAACCTAAATACCTTGAGTAGAAATATGGTGAGCCAAGACAATTCCTTGATCAACCATTATCAAACATTTTTCATGACTCAAATAAATTTGATGTTACTCATATCTAGTTAATAATTTTTCAATATTGTTCAGCGATTCATCAAAAGTTGAGCCATGGATAGTAAATTCATCTTTGTAAACTTCGACACCATCATTTGTAAGATCCGCAAAAATATCCAGAACTGCCTTTTCAAAGGTAGTGGGTGCATTAGAAAGTCCAAATGGTAGAACCCTATATGCTAATGTGCCCCAAGGACAAGTGAAGGTGGTTTTATCCTGGTCTGCAAGTGTTGTGTTGATTTGACTATACCCACTAAACCCATCCATGAAGGAGAAATACTTCTTACCTTCTAGATTTTCCATAACCTAATCAATGAAGGCCATAGGAAAGTAATCTTTTTTTTGGATTTATTGAGCTCTCTATAGTCTATGCAAATTCTCCAATTTCCATTTTTCTTGGGAACTATCATGAGTGGTGATACGCACTAGCTGTTAGATGTGGGATAAATGAACCCTAATCTTAACAACTTTTTGATCTCGTCCTTAACAATGTCTCTAAGGGCTAGATTGATTCTTTGTTGTGGGTGCCTACAAGGTTTACCATCCTCAGTATAGATGTGGTGAGTGCAGATGCTTGGATGAATCCCTCTCATTTCAATATAATTCCAAGAAAAATCTTTGGAATGATTCCTCAAGACATCTACAACCCTACTCTCTTGGATAGACTCTAAATTAATACCAATGGTTAATTCTTTACCTACATCAATAGTCACATGTTTGGTATCTTTCAAAATAGCAATCTCTACATCAACAGTTAAAGAATTCAAAGGACAAACATGAGGCTACAATGTGTGAAAAAGAGTCATGTTTTCAAGAGACATAATCTTGGATAAGAGGTAATGAAAATCAGTGAATGTGTTTCCTTTAGAATAATGATAAATTTTGTCACAATTTCCAATGGAAATTTTCGTAGCCTCAATGGCAATTTTCGTAGCCACAGTGCTAGTTTTTGTAGTCATAACATTCTATTCACCATACATTAGGTATGACTCACAATTTTTCACTGCAATAGTGGTCGATAAGAAGAACTCCTCATGTTAGTATTTGAAAAATCAACCCACACACATTCACAAACATGTACATATGGTTGACCAAGAGGGTAAAGTTAGATATTATTTGCTTTTTTCCCATTTGAAATAGTCATTTTTCCTGACCTATAGTCAATGTATGCAAAAACAGTAGCTAACCATGGCCTTCCTAAGATGACTGGGTATCCTAACTTTTGAGCTTTATGCTGTAATACCATAAAATCCACAGGATATTCCCAGGATTCAACTGTGACCAAAATATCCTCAATTACTCCATTTGGTACAACAATCAATTGGTGTGCCAATTGCAGAACAATATTGGTTGGCTGCAACCCTGCTAGAGACAATAGATGGAACATGTTTGTGGTGATGAAATTGATTATAACTCCAAGATCTACCAAAACTTTAGATATTGTCTGACCTTTTACAAAGATAGTAATAACTGGACTCCCAGAATCCCCGTATTTCAATGAAAGGAGTTTCCCAGCCTACAAATCGGCTAGATTCCCCTCCACTTTGATTGTTTTTGGGAATTTATTTTTTCTTCTTGGCGTTTTATGCAATGGCTTCAAACGGTCTGGTTTAACTCCGGAATGTCCCTTATTGCTCTCAGAAGCGAGACCTCAATGTTCATCTTTTTCAGCTCCTGAACTAGTGTTGTTTCTTCCTCATTCTGTGTTTCTTTTAATCGTTCTGGAAAAGGGGTTGCATGTTCATTCTTATCACATCTGTCGTTGTTCCTAGTGAATCTTGTTTGTGGGGTATGTTTAGTTTCCATGTTTTCCTAAGCTATTTAATCATTATCCTCAGGTAACTATTTATTTTTTTCAGGTAGTTTTGTGATAAAAATAGGAGAATTTTTTATTATTCTTCCAGAACGCAACTGCACATTATTGATGGTATTCAACTGCATAGTCTCACCTTGTCCTGCTTCATTAATAGCATCAGTTTGTTGATTTTTGGGGTTAGAGACAAGTTGGGATGGAAGCTGAGGTTGAGAAACTTTTCCTTGTTGTAGTTTCGTTTTGGTGGGGGCATTAAAGCTTGTTGTTGAGGTGCAAACCGCCGTGGTTGATTAGAATTCTATTGAGGTGCCCATTATTGATTTTTCCATGATGGTATATTTGCTGGTGGTGCCCAACCTTTCTGATTGTATGGAGGAATCCATGGTGATGGTTGTGGATAATATAACTAGCCAGGTGGTGACCAGTTAGGTGTTCCCTATGTTGGTGGAGGAACCGGATTGGACCATGGCATCATCCAATGATTCTAAGTAGATTTAGGGGCATATGGAGATTGATTATTTGATCTCTGCATGAATTTTACCTCTGCATTACGCTGAGTTATGGAATTTAATCTCCCTTTTAGTTCAGGTAAGAGACTACAGTGAGTAGTATCATGATTAGGAACATCACAGATCAAACACATCTCTGTGACATCCAAAGGACATTCTCTCAAAAGGCTTCTCTTCCTGCATCTAGGACAATATATATCAAGAGGTTCCTTGGTAGTAGTGGTTTTAGATTTTAACCCATCTATAGTGGAAGTTAACTATGAGAGGATGTCTATTTTCATGTTAGCCATTTCTCTAAGTAGTTCTGAGGTGCCTAAGGCATACTTTACTGTTTTCCTTCGCTTTATACCTCCTCTTGTTCTAGAATAACTCCTGCATAACTTAGTGATTTGTTCCATGTAAAGTTTGTGTACATTTCCTCCTCCCATGAGATGGAGGGAATCCTTGGTTTCTTCATCAAGTCCTTTAAGGAATATTGTCTTGTATATTTTTGCATTTAACTCATAACCACTCTCTCTATGGAGGAAGAAAAATCTATCAAAATAATCCTCTAAATTTTCATCTTCTTTTTAATTGATTTGGAAAAATTATTCTCTCTTATCTCTTCCTCTACAATAATCTTGGTATTTTTCCCAAAAGGATGTCTCCATATCCTCCCATAAACGGAAAAAATTATGAAGCAAACCCATGAACCACCTCATAACAAAGTTCTTAAGGGTGGAAGGAAAAATTTTGAGTTTTTGGTTGTTCGTTTTGTAATCATAGGTGTGGCAAAGAACTTTAAATTCAAATAAGAACTGGTATGGGTCTTCTGTTGACATTCCTCAAAAGATAGGGAGGATGGGTGGAGAGATATTTTTATTGGGTACATCTTCATCCTCATCTAAAACAAACGGGTCAGTAAAGGTTTGACCCAAAGGTTAGTCCTCACTATTCCTATTATCTCCCATCTCTGAAGGTTATTCTGGTTCTAGATAAGATGATGCAGATTGTTTGGAAAGGCTACTAGGCATTGTGTTAGATTCAATGTTACCATTAGTGGTCTTTACTTGTGTTCTATTAGGAGATATTCGTTGAATGTGATGAGGTGTAAATCTCCCTTGAGCGTCTCGTGGCTTGTGTATCAATTTTGGTTATGAAATCAAGGCTCATGATTCCTACTGATTGCATATATTAAATTCATTAACACCCATAACATGTAAGGTGAATATAATGACATGTTGTGCTTATGGTGTCCCTAAGAATGGCACCAAAAATGATGGGTCGTTGTATTCTCCAATCATTTAACTAACAAATTCTTCTTCCAGTGTCATTATAAAACTAGGGTTGTGTCCTAGGATGTATGCAATGAAGTCCTATGCATTTAGTGGTTTTGGTCATTCCTCTTTGGGGGTTTTGGTTTTTATGTTTCCCCTTAACTCTCTGCTAATCTATAAAAGTGTAATGCTAAACTACTAAAACAATGTTACTGTAATAAAACTGCATTAAAAGGAAATTCTTTAACTAGAATTGAAGTGCACACACCAAATCAAAGTAACAGAATTGAAATAACACACACACACAACTTGGATTTAAATATTGAATTAAAAGAGCAGTAATGAGATAACGCACACAAATTGAATTAAAAGAGCAGTAATGAAATACTTCGAAGCGAGGAAAATAATTGAATTCAAGAAAAAATTCAAACTTCAAATAAGTATTCAAACCAGAGCATCTAAAATTTAACTTGCCAGAAATCACGAGCAAATATAAAGCATAAAAGTCCTCCAATCACCTAAGTCAAGTGGGCCCTTTCTCTTCCTTGGGATGAAGGTAATCTCAACACAACAATTTCTTTAAAACAACATCTAATATATTGATTTAGAATAATTTCTAAACATCCTCAGTAAAAACTGTAAAACTAGATACTAAATATTGTAAACTATATTTGCAAAAGAAATGATATTAACTAACTGATTGTTCTTCAAGGAAAAGTATTTATAGACATAAACAATTACACATTATGCCATAATTTTAGGTAATGGACTCATCCACTAACAACCTTATCAAAGTTCATTGAATCCTACGAAAATACTAAAAACTAGCTCCATGTCTATAGGTTGGTTTGTGGAAAAATTCCTCCGTTACGCATGATGGATATAAACTCGGGTTCCTTGATTACAAATCCATGCATTGGAAGTAATTGTACACTATCATCTTGCATATTTCACCACAATTCACTCATAGAAGCGATTAGTGGGAAGTTCCATAATCAACGGTTTGCATGAAACAAGATCAAAAGAAATACCTTAAACTTACTAAGATATGACTATATAAAGCATCCCCATGCACTAATTAATCATGTTCTAAGGAAAAATAAATAACCTTACAGATGATATAATGAGTCAAATAATGCACCCATCATCTCCCTTGTACTTTATATGATGCATGTCCCTATGCAACCCTATCTTTTCCCCGCTCTCTGGCTCAATTGTTGAGCCATGTTGTACTCTTCAAATTGATCAACATATTGCTTCATGTTCCCCTTGCATCCCTGAGTGCTGGAAATGAATTCTACCCATGTTGTGAAATGGTCATGTGACTGGGAAAAATTGTTCTTCCATGTGGTCATGGGACTGAGGAGGAGAGGTGGTCTCAACTGAATTCTGACCCATTCATCATTGTATTCCTTGTCATTTGTCTCAGACAATTTTCAGATGATTGCAACAAGTGCATCACCCCGCCTCATACCCCAACTAAGATTCTGGTGGGAGATCACTTATCTTCTCTTTTATGGTAGGTTTAAAGTGTCCCATATTTTTCCACAGGCCTTTCGAGCCTCACCAAAATGTTGTTGACTGTAGGCTTCAAAATCTTGCACACACTTTTGTAAAACCTTTTAATTATTTTCACTAATGTCGGCCTGATAATACAAAGATCAAAAGTTTTTCTTCATTGACACATCATTGTGATGGGTCAGCCGAATGTAGAAACCAATTTTTTGGGTCATTTGATTAAACACATATGTTTGTTCACTCCAAATAATCAGATTTCTAAGTAGTGACTGAAAGGCCTTCAACTGAAAATATTCCATAAATAGATTAATAAATAAATCGGGCACATTGGTGACTAACATGTTGTGAAGATAAAATTCACACAATAGGTTTTGAACCTCAGAAGTAGTGTTCTAGTAAATATCCAAGAATGTTTTACCATCTAGTGCATTATAGGGTTCCTTATTGCATAATCTCATTAATTTCCAAGTATATAATTTTTCCTGAATAAACATGTTGTAGACAGAAGAGGGTTTTCAACAAGCAAGAAGTTTGCAGGCTAAGGGACATACAAAATATACAATGGATTCCAACTTCTTTTTCTCATTTACACTGGCCTCAATATATTCTTTAAGCTTCTTGTTTTCTATCATAAAATTTTTATTTTGAAGAGATAAATAATTTAAATCATTCCATGAACTAAGATCAATGTCCCTTTGTCTTTTAAGACTGCTAACCTCTACTTTTAGAGCAGTGATTTCCCCAACCTTCTCCATAGTCCTTTGTGTAAATTTTGTTCAAATTAATTTACACAAAGACAAATTAATTTCTTGCATACCTTTTAATTTCTCTTTCAGGGAGGTAATTCCATCTTTATAACATCTCAGCACCTCATCTTCATGCGATTCTGGGCCACTAATCTCCATTTAAACAAATTTGGGAGTTGTGGTCTACGTTTCTGGTGCTGCAGGTATTTTCGAAGCCTCAGCCTTAGTTTTCGAAGCTATGGGAATTCTTGTCATATCAGCATTAGGACCATGTGTTTCAGGAATAGTGGGTGAGAACTCATCTTCTTTTGATTGCTCAACTAGAATTGTTGAAGTACCAGCTCCATCTTTTTCCTACACAATAGGAGCATAATCCTCATTGAACACCACAAGTCAAGAAACTTTAGGTCTCTCCAAAGTACACGACCTTCTCGGCCTTGTTGACATAGAAGAATGGGTAGGCATGGTGTTTTTCCCTTTAGAACTTTGCGGCACAGAGAATGGTTTATCCTGACTAGAAGATTCATCCAACGTTTGTCTTAAAGGCTTAGGCGTTGAATTGAGCCTAGGATGAACATTAGGAGATGGGTCTTTTTTGGTTCTCTATTGCTTGGAAGTCTCCCCTACACTTATATTCTCAACCTTTCTCTTGGGCCTATAAAAACCTTGATGCAAATAGATGAGTTAAATGAGCCCTGAGTACTTTAGAGAAGCTCTGTCACCTTCATTTTTATATTTTTAGCCCACCTTGATGACTGCATCTGTAAGATATTTGGATAAATTAACCCTGGGTTCAGGGTTTGTGCAACCTTTTTTCAATAGAGTCAAAAAATTTAGAGAATCTCCTCCAAACACAAATGGCTGACCGTCACAAATAAATTATTTAGTGACCCATCTAGAAACCTCTTTCCAAATTCCAGGAAAAATTTCCCTCTGAATTCCCTTCTGAGTACCAAAAGAAGTGAGGATTACCTCGAGAAGAGCTTTAGCCTCCTCATGAAACAACGATATCAAATCCTTGAGAGGGGCATTGGTCACAACCTTGAGACCAAAATCTGGTAAACCAAACAAGTTAGCAACGATGTGACTATTGATCTCAATCCTCTTCCCTCCAATTTGAGAGCATGTCACCTCAAAATTTATTAAGAATTCGTCGACCAAGTACTCATCAAAACCCTCAAATTTCCTAATGAAATCCAACCACCCTGCATCATGAAATATCTGGAAAATGGCGGCATTCCACATCAATGTCTCTGGAGAGTCAAGCTCGGATTTATTTTTATGACCCATGGTGTGGACAACTTCGGACAATGTTCAACAAAATGGTGAAAGTGTTGTTGGAAAAAATCTCAGAGCAATAACATGAAGTTTTTTGGAAATGACGATTTGAAATATTTTTTTAATCTTTGAAATGCTTTGAGTTGGTGCAAATTCGATGGCATAAAAAAATTCACAAGACATAGTTCACATGGTAAGTTTTAATGCATGGTACAACACACATCTAATCATGATAAATAACCATGCCACATGTCCTTCTTACAATCCATGTGTCCCTTTCATCAAAATACGATACATGTGACATATTTGCTCATTATTGTTCATTACACTTCATTCCTTATCATGAGATTTTGGTTTGTTCCCCCAATAAATGCATTGAAATTTGTGTTTTTATTTAATTATGAAGAATAAATTCCATGGGGGAGTGCTTCAAAATCCAATATCCATAGCAAAGTAAAATGCACTTACCCTTGTCAGCTCAACTTATCGATATCTGTAGACTTCCACGTCCTACACTCATAAAATGAATGTAATTAATGTACATCCTAATAATTAACATTCCTATCCATTATTGAAAGCATAAAAAAACCAACTACAACTAAGGGGAAGAAGATCCAAAACATGATCATCTTCCTTTATTTGAATTCAAAAACAACTATTCTAGGCAAGAAGAGCTAAAATCCTCCACTGAATAAATTCCATTGCATAACAACATATCTTTGTTGAAGGTCTCCTTGTCCAAAGGTCACTGGTATGTCCTTAACATGTGTCCATTCACCAGAAGGGTTCTTTTGTCTCCATCAATCGAAAGCAGTCTCACAGAACCATTGTCATAAAATTTCTTGATCATATAGGGTCCTAACCATCGTGTCCTCTTTTAACTGTTGATACTTGGAGTCAAATAGTAAGACCCAATCTCCTTCATTAAACTTCATGTGTTTAATATGAGCATCGTGCCAATATTTTCTCTGGTGTTAGAGAATTTCTTTTTTTTTTTGTGCTTCCATCCTCATCTCATCCAGTTCATTCAATTGCATTACTCTCTCACCTTGTGCTTCATCTAGATCAATTCCTACTTCCAGTGTTGTCCTCCAAGTCTGCAATTCAAATTCTACTGGTAATAGTGGATTATTCCCATACACAGGTTTGTATGGAGAGAAACTAGTAGTAGTCTTCGAGGTTTTATTGTAGGCCCATACTGCTTCTAGGAGGTTTGGTACCTAGTTCTTCCTATTTTCATTGAAAACTTGGTTAGAATATTCTCAAGTTCTTTGTTCATGAATTCCAGGTGCCCATTGGATTGGGGGTGGTATGGAGATGATTTCTGATGCTTGATTTGGTAGATCTCCTGGAAAGCCTCAATCATATTAGACACAAATTGAGGTCCCTAATCAGATACAATGACTCTAGGGGCTCCAAATCTCAGCATAATCTTGTTATATAGAAAATCAGCTACAACATCCTCATTGGCAGATGGTAATGTTTAAACCTTACCGCATTTTATAACATAATCAGTGCATACAAGTAGATACTCTTTCCCATAAGATGGAGGATCGAATGGTCCAACGAAATCAATTCCCCATTTCTCAAATGGTCCTAAGACCAGTTGAGGGTTGAAGGGCTTTCCAGTGGACAATATTGGCTTTCCCATTCACTGACATGCACCACACTACCACATGTACTTCTTGACAGATCTATGAAGAGAGGGCCAGTAATATCCAATCACAAAGACCTTGTGAATTGTTCTCTTTACCGAGTAATTACCTCCTCTAGGCTCATCATGACAAGATCGTAGTATGTCATATACTTCATCCTACCGAACACACCTACGAAGAACCATATCAGGATAACATTTAAATAAAATTCCATTACACCATTTTTATGTTGCACCATCTTTAACTAATCTCCTTCGTTCCTTATTAGTAAAGTAAGCAGGAAACTTCCCTGTAGTTAGGTAATTTGCAAGATCAACAAACCTTGGGGGTTGAGTTGATACTGCAAACAAGTGATCATCCAGAAATTGGTTATAGACTGCTTCTTCTTCTTCTAAAACATTCAATCTTGAAAGGAAATCAACAACAACATTATCCTTTCCAGGCTTATCAATAATAGTTAAGTTAAATTCTTGCAACAAGAGTAACCATCTAATAATTTTTCCCCCCACTACTAGTTTATCCATTAAATATCTTATGGCTGAATGGTCAGTGTATACAAATATTTTGTACCTGGTGATGTAATGTCTGAATTTATTCAGAGAGTAGACGATAGCCAAAAATTCCCTTTTTGTGGTGGTATAAATCTTCTCTGTTGGGGTCATATTATTGCTCATATAATAAATGGCATATATCTGGTCTTATTCATATTTTTGTCCAAGAACAACTCCCATGGCATGGTTAGAAGCATCAGTGTGGATTTAGAAAGGATGTCCCCAATTGGGTCCTCTTAAGACTGGAGCAATGGTTAATTTCTCTTTGATAACCTCAAAATCATGTTGACATTGAGGAGACCATTCAAAAACACAATCTTTTGTCAATAAAGAAAACATGGGAGAAAAAAGTTTACAGAAATATTTTATGAAACACCGATAGTATGTTGCATGTCCAAGGAAACTCTTGATGTCAATTTGATTCATTGGTGTAGGCATCTTAGGGATTACTTCAATATTTATGAGAACAACCTAAAAACCTTGAGCAGAAATATTATGACCGAAGACAATTCCTTGATCAACAATTATCAGACATTTTTCATGACTCAAAGAAAGTTGATGTTGCTCATATCTAGTTAATAATTTTTCAAGATTGCTCAAGGATTATGTTGTCACCCAATCATTGCACCCTCCAAATGGCCAGAATGTGAACATGACGTTCGATGTGATTGGGACACATAGGATCACCTCTCAAGTTGTGTGACTTGGGCTCAAGGTGAACCTCCGAAGAAGGTCATCTTCCTCTTCCTAAACTAAGTGTTGTACTACTCCTAGGGTAATAAAAAGGCTATCTAGTCCTATGTTAACATTTTCATGGGGTTTTAGAGAAAGATATTTGCAGAAATGAAACTATACTAGGGATGGTGATGCACCAAATAAAGGGTGTTGCTAGACTCAGGAAGGGTTAATTTGAAGAGGGTGTGTCCACCATAGATCAACTTCACCTACTGCAACATAGAGAGGGTATAATGTAGCAAAGACTAAGAAACATACATTCCCTTTATTAAACTTGATCAGACAGAGTAATATATCAATTTCCCAATGGAGAATGATGAACTTAAGAAGGGTGAACGAACACCACAACTTAACTGCATGCAATACTCCACCACTCCATAAGCACATAACTCTAAGAACCTGCAATAGAAACGTGAACTTGCAAAGTGTACCTGCAAGCATGAGAAAAGGCACACGGAAGTATAGAAGGATGAAAGGACCGAGATTAGTCACAAAACACATTCTTTTATTACTTCAATAACGTACACAATGCATCATACATTCAGAAGAGGCAATGGTTTCCATTACTGTCTTGAAAAGGAGGCTTGAAATTTCTCTCAACACACAAGGATAACTTGCAGAAGAGAGAGGACTCTTGAAAATTGCACTTGCCTAAGATGTCTAACTTTCTAACCTATCTAACCCGTTGGAATCCTTTGGAATGAACTTCCAACTTACATTTATAGGAGAATTTGTGAGAGAGAAGAGGAAAGGTGATAATTACCTTCCTAAATTGAAGGTACATAATGCATTTATTTATTAAAGTTGGTTGAACCACTTTATAAGGTTCCATCATGTGTCATTAATGCCCGGTTTGACTTATTCTTTGCAATTACTTAAAAGAATATTTAAATAATAATAATAAATATTAATATTTAAATATTTAAATAAAAATATTAATTTAATTACTATTATGGTGGGCCCCCCAAATATTGGTTTGACTTAAAGAAAGTGGGGGGCATGAAAATAGGTTCAAAACAACCCAACTCGGTGGTTGGCTCGCCAAGCCAACTCACCGAGTTGGGCTTGAGCTCCACTTTTGTTAACTGCCACCGAGCTAAGCTCCTACAACCGAGTTCCCCAAATGAGCTCTCCACCGCAACCGAGCTTCCATCGCATCGATCTCACCACCGAGACATGTTTCCATGAGCTCTGTTTGACTTGGCTCAAACAACGAGCAACTCTCAGTGATTTTCTCCCTCTATCAAGATTTGCGAGATTCCACCCGTGCGTCTGCGAACCCGATGTCAATGAAATGAGCTCCTCTTATTTCAACATCAATGTTGAGTGGTGAGCTCTTAGAGTGATTCTCACCGCACACTGTTCTAGCTCAAGTCGACGTACTTAATAAGGTGACTTGGCGAGCCCATCTTGCCCTTATGTTAACTATAACCCGAGCACCCACCACATTACATTTTGATCTTGCTAAAGCCTCATATTACTAATAATTTAAATAATTAATTGATTTTCATTTCATGACTCGATGACATGAGCTATCTTCTGTCCATTCCCCACAAATCCAATGCATTTCATCATCCCACTACCTGGCTTGGCTTGGGAACTCTATCCTTTGCAACGCTTGTGTATATTGATTCAACGAGCCAATTATTTCCTTCATGATTGAGATCTCTCTAGAATTATATCCTGATGCCAAGCTAGTTGGCTTCTTTGTGTAGCTCACGGTATGATACCAAGCTCCCTCTCGAGCTTTCCTCACCAACAATTTCCTTGGCATCTTCGCTATGAGTCCGACCTTATGACCATAACTTGGCACCATATGTATCTCTTAGTGATATGATCCACGAGCTCATCACAACAGGACTAATGCTCAACGAGCTTCTCACGAGCATTTCCATTCTATATAATTACCACCGAGTGACTTGGCCATCATTCTACAACATCGACGGTACTCCCTTCCATGTCTCAAATTAACTCGGGTGACTCGCTTAAATTTTGTATTGAGCTCTCACCCGAATTTTGACTGAGATTCGTTCCCACCTATTTGGCTCGGGCACTCTTGTTCAACAAGCTTTTACCAACCCGAGCTCCTTTATCTTTCACTACAACTAGGCTCCCTGCATCGAGCTCCAAAAATGAGCTCCCCACCATAACCACATCGAGCTTGTTTGCATCGTCACCGATCTGCAAGCTCCAAAATTAGCTTTTTCTTTTTCTCCACGATTGATCCAAGCTCCATCTTCACCTCACACATCTGCCGACTCAACGAACAAAGCTTCCATCTGTGTTTATCAATAAGTCAGTCGACATGGTCCCATCTCACATCGATCTCTTCTTTTCTAGTGAGTTTATCTTCGTATTGACATTGCCAAGTCTTGGCCAAGCTCGTTCTACCGAGTTGTTTCCGTAATGAACTCCCCACATTTGAGTCTGTTGACTGAGTTCGTCTAATCGAAACACCCTCTGACTTACCTGCCAAGTTCTTCTGAGCTATGCATCCAACTTCTAAACTGAGCTTAGCATGAGCCCGCTACACCAATCTTTCAAGCTCTCTCCACGAGTCTTACGATCTCCACACACGAATGACAAGAACGAAAATCCTCTCTACTTCTTTCTTGGACTCATGAGCTCCATTGAATACTACAAGCATTGGCTCGACTATCTCGACCACGTTCATGCCATACTTCACCAACATAACTCGGCCTCTCGAGCTCACTCGATGCCATGATCGTCCAAGGATGGCTACCCAAGAGGAGTGCTTGATGGGGAAAATAATGCAAGCCTCGATGAGTTTGGTTAGCTCCTTTCTCATTAGTGGCTTGATTTTTGGATTAATCGACCCTTGTTTCTGGCGAACTGGCTTGGCATTAGGATCTAATTCGATGGTATGTTGTGCTAGACCTGAATCAAAACCACACAAGTATTTATAATTCCACACGAAGATGTCGTGATACTCTTAACAAAGTTTGATGAAAGCTTCTTTCTCTTCGGAAGTACGCACTTTGCCAATCTTCAGAAAATTCTCATGTGCTACCTCGACTTCCTCAAAATATTCTTCTTTGACCACCATGTTAGAGATTTATCTTTTGGCTTGATCATCTGAATTGAAAATGGATTCCAGAGTGGCTAATCCTTTTGGTAGTTTGTTACTTTTCAATTGTATAATTTTATCACCATATGACTCTTGCAACTTATCCTAATTTCTTGTAGCAAACTCTACCTCTTCTTGTAGGAAAAGGGACAATTTTTTTATCACTATCGAACACTTGCCAGATACTCACATTATCAGGGACTACAGGTTGAACCACCATTTTGAAAAATTACTTCCCCTCTTTCATGACATTAATAGGTATGTTGTATTATAAGCCAATTGGAGCAAGCCTATCAGCATCTTGATTCTGATTTCTATAAATTGTGTGGATTCCAAAAGCTTTGAAATATTCAACCAATTCCCAGACTTTGGTCGTTATATGATCTTAAAATATAATTCTTGGATGCACTGCGTGATGTCACTTTATGGAAAACTAGCTCATTGTCTCCAAAAATAGTAAGGGCTTTGATCCCCTTCTTTTGAGCTAGTTGAATTCCTTGCACAAGGGCCTCGTATTCAACAACATTGTTAGGGCAACTGAACTGCAACTAGAAAGATGAGAATTACTTATCTTCCTATAGAGATATTAACATAACACCAACACCCAGATCCATTCTTACTTCTCAAGCCATCGAAGAACAATTTCCACAATCCTTCCAAATCGTTTGGTGTTTTGACGAGTTACAGTATGATTGTATCTTTCTTCATGAATGTAGTATGTACCCAATCCTTGTTTCCTCTAAAATTAGCAAACCAGCTTCTTCTTCTGCCAACACATCAAGCATAGGGATCATACTAATGATCTCCACTTACTTCATTCAACATAGTATCAGGGAATTCTTCAATGAGTGTGGTTGGTTCATGATCAACATCTTCTTGTTCTGGATCTCAGATGGTGTAATTCCCATTTACAGGACTAACAATGTAGGGTTATACATGATTATGGCAGATTGGTTCTGACCTTATAGTCAAATTGGTTTCGCATCGAGTCCTGAGAATCATATGTGACCAATCAGATGATAGATAACCACCCATCTTGGAAGTGAATTCTCATGATAGGTCAGATGGCAAAGAGAGGAGGAAGATCAATGAATGATATGTCTTGGGTGAATGAAAAATTTGGGCATGCATGGATGGTCATTTGAAGTCCTTTGATAACTCCAATAGTCTTAACAGTTGTGTCATCTAGCTGAATAACTCCTCTTTTAATTAGCGTATATCGTATGCTTAGTACATCTACAATTTGTTTGGGCATGACTAAGCTACTGGCACTAGAATCGATCATGTAATTGTGCACCAAGTGGTTTCCAATGATCAGGGAAATATAGAATGGTGGCTATTTTTTTTCTTTAGGAATAATTTTACCTTCTGGTTGACATAAACTTGTAGCAATTGTTTCTCCATAACTTGATGATCCATCAGTTGTACCAAAATTGTTCAGAGCCTCTCACAATAAGTTTCTTTGAGAAAGAATTGAGAGTGCATCCAACATAGTAATTCTCAAGTTGGTTTTCCTCATATGTTCCACTATGTTGAAGGGGATTGCTCCTATTTTTTTTACACTTTTTTTAGCATTAGGATCCTCCTTTTGAAAATGCTTGTTGGGTACCATGATGCCTAATGAACTTTCTTTTCTTGCGGCTTGGCTAACAGGTATTTTTAGTGGTTTCTTTCCTTCATCTTTATCAACTTTCTCTTGTGTCTGAGGCTGTGAAGTGGATGTTTGATTAACTTTGGAAGTTTGAGGTTCCATTTCTCTATTCTTGGAACGAGTGTTTTCTACCACTAATGAGGGATCTGTATTCAACCCGCAAAAATATTCTGCTTGCCAGTTTAGCAAAGGGGTTACTTCAGGTGCCTATGGTTGATATGTTGTTTCTTATGTAGATGTGTTCTCTGTTTTCTCAGATAGGGAAGATATGATTTGAGCCATAAGGGCCTAGCCAAGAACTCCATTGGGATAAAGATGTTGATTGTGGGGTTGAGAACAAAGGTAGCACCATTTGTAGTATTGAACTAGATTATTCTGGATATGTATAATGACTCTAAATGAACTAGCAGCAAGAGGGTTCCAAAATTTCAAGGGTCTAACATTTGCAACTTGATTCGTAGCTTGATTTTGTGGCTGATTGCTCCCTTGAAAAGGAGGACGGTTATCCTGATAATACTGATTTTATGGCTGATATGGACGATTGTGTTGAAATTGTTACCTCTTGAGTGTAAGAAGCTCATTTCCAAACAGTTTACAGCAGTGACTTGACTTCAAATAGATAATTTTAAGAGGCAAGGGCAGAATGAGTTGGTTGATTAGAGGCTGCTAGGAATAGGAGCGATGATAGGATGATTATTAGTAGGATCCGGAGACAATGGCGTTGGCAGTCATAGAGCTATCTTTTCTAACCTGAATCAAGGAATTTTCCTGCTCTTATGGCAACGTCCTAGGCATCAGGTAATATAGCCCCTCCCATGGACTGGATCAAGACTGCTACATCACTATTCAAGGATCACAAATAATACAAGAATGCATTATGTGCAGAAGGCTTTACAAGTGCCGGAATCCTATTCCAAGTCCTGTGGAATCAGAAGTTTAAGTCACTCATGTATTCTTGGGGAGCTCTCTTCATGGTAGTGAGTTATTCCAAAAGTGAAAGATTATCACTCTTTTCCTCAAAATTTTTACAAATATTTTCTCCTAATTCATCCCAAAGTGATTATACTACCGATACTTAAACCCTCGAAACCATTAAAAGTGCTTTTCCCTTAAAAGAAGTAGCAAGAATTCTAACCGTGACATGATGTCCTGCTGTGACATTATATACGACACAAATGCTGGATACATCAAGAATATGTTCCACTGGAGTAACATGAGTTTCCCCTGTGTAAAAGGGTAAAATTTTTAGTGCTCGCAATAGGTATAAGGTCATGTTGAGCCAACAAAGAGAGGACTGCTTGCATTGAAAGGGGGAAAAACTTAGTTTCATGCCATAGTAGCAAGAGGTTAATTATTTCCTGGTGGAGTGAACCTTTCCGTACAGAGGAGTTGAATGACCCATATAAGGTAGATCTGCAACTGGTGATGTTGAAATGCCTCTTCATCTTCTCTTTGGAGGAGACAAAAAAAGTTCAATATGCTGATAATATCCTTTGCTTTAAAGAAGCTCTTGTTTGAATTCTTCACATAAGTTAACGTACTGATGATTTGGAATCCATAGATATAGAGTCGCCAGGTACTTTGACTTGTTTTAAGTGAGAAGAGAAGTACCAACTTATGTCCCACTGGGCATGCCAAAAACTATTGTCGCCAAATCATTGCACCCTCTGAATGGCCAGAATGTGAACAGTTGAAATTTCGGTGTGATTGGGACACATGGGATCACCTCTCAAGCTGTGGGACTTAGGCTCGAGGTGAACCTCCGGAGAAGGCTAGCTTCCTCTTCCTAAACTAAGTGTTGTACTACTCCTAGTGTAATAAAAAGGCTATCTAGTCCTATGCTAACATTTTCATGGGGTTTTAGGGAAAGAGATTTGTAGAAATGAAACTATACTAGGGATGGTGATGCACCAAATAAAGGGTGTTGCTAGACTCAGGAAGGGTTAATTTGAAGAGGGTGTGTGCACCACAGGTCAACTTCACCTACTACAACTTAGAGAGGGTACAAAATACCACAGACTAAGAAACATGTGTTCCCTTTGTTAAAATTGATCAAACAAAGCAATATATCAGTTTCCCAGTGAAGAAAGGATGAACTTAAGAAGGGTGAACATGGACACCACAACTCAACTGCATGCAATACTCCACCACTTGATAAGTAGAAAACTCCAAGAACCTATAATAAAAATGTGAACTTACACAATATACCTGCAAACATGAGAAAAGGTGAAAGGAAGTATAAAATGATGAAAGGACTGAGATTAGTCACAAAACACACACTTTTATTACTTTAATAACGTGCAAAATGCATCATACATTCAGAAGAGGCAATGGTTGTCATTACAATCTTGAAGAGGAGGCTTGAAAGTTCTCTCAACACACAAGGACAACTTGCAGAAGAGAGAGGACTCTTGAAAATTGCACTTGCCTAAGATGTCTAACTTTCCAACCTATTTGACCTGTTGGAACCCTTTGGAATGAGCTTCCAACTTACATTTATAGAAGAATATGTGAGAGAGAAGAGGAAAGGTCATAATTACATTCCTAAATTGAAGGCACATGATGGTTCATTTATTACAGTTGGTTGAACCACTTTAGAAGGTTCCATCATCTGTCATTAATGTCTGGTTCACCAAGTATTCTCAATTAATTAAAAGTATATTTAAATAAAATACTTAAATAATAATAATAAATATTATTATTAAAATATTTAAATAAAAATATTAATTTAATTGAAATTAAAGGGTGGCCCCCCCTGTTGACCGGTTTGCATTGAAGAGGTAGGGGTCCATGTGAATGGGTTGAAAAAGAACCAACTCGGTGGTTGGCTCACCAAGCCAACTCACAATGAGTTGGGCTCGAGCTCAACTTGGGGCATTGGCTGCCATGCTCCAACTACCAAGTCGGTCTCAAAACAAGCATCTCTACCGCAACCAAGCTCTCCTTTTTTGATCAAACTCTTCTTGTCTACACAGGCTCACCGCCGAGTAATGTTTCTTGAACACATTGAACGAGGTATTTTCTATCCACCAAGCTGGTAAAGACTTGACTTCTACGAGTTTCATTCCGGTTCCCAAACCTGATCCAAGCTATTCCACTTATGCAATCTCTCCTAACCATCTGGTTCTATGAACTCATCTTAATGCATGCCTCAACATATGAGAGTTGAAAGCTCCTTTCAATTTTTTTCCCCGACCTTCGCAACTACCTAATTCTACCTCAACTCGTGCGTATACTCAAGCGAATGGATGACTCCTGGTCATCCATTCTTGCATCGGCGGGCTTACGGGTTCCTCACTAGACTCCATTATACTGGCTCGAAGCACCCACTCGCATTCCACGTTAGCTTGAGCTCTTCCTAAAGCATTCTCATATTACTAGCTCCTGGTCTCCAACAATTCCAGAAATAATTGATTGATATATTTTCATTGAGAAAGCAACTCATGACTCACACGGCGATGACATGAGCTATCTTCATGTTGAGATATTCACTTCTTGATGACATCTTCTTGTCCATTCCCACGAATCCAATGCATTTCATCATCCCGCTACCTGGCAGAAATTGGCTTAGGAACTCTATCCTTTGCAACGCTTGTGTATCTTGATTCAACGAGCCAATTATTTCCTTCCTGATCGAGCTCTCTCTAGACTTATATCCCGATGTCAAATTATTTGGCTTCTTCATGTAGCTCACGGTATGATACCGAGCTCCCTCTCGAGCTTTCCTCACCAATAATTGCCTTGACATATTCACTATGATTCTGACCTTATGACCATAACCCAACACCATATGTATCTCTTAGGGAGATGATCCACGAGCTTATCACAATCGGATTGATTCTCAACGAGCTTCTCACGAGCATTTCCGTTCTGTATACTTACCACCGAGTGACTTGGCCATCATTCTACAACATCGACGGTACTCCCTTCCATGTCTTGAATTAACTCGGGTGACTCACTTAAATTATGTACTGAGCTCTCACCCAAATTTTGACCGAGCTTCGTTCCCACCTGTTTGGCTCGGGCACTCTTCTTTAGCGGGATTTTACCAACCTGAGATCCTTTAGCTTTCACTGCAACCAGGCTCCCCACGTTGAGCTCCAAAAATGAGCTCCCCACCATCACTGCGTATGAGCTTGACCGGTTGTGAGAAATTACCACAACCAAAATTCTTCTATCACCGATTTACTTACAGAGCTCTGCATTGAGCTCCAAAATTAGCTTTGTCTTTTTCTCCACGATTGAGCTGAGCTCCATCTTCACCTCACACATATGTCGACTCGATGAGCAAAGCTTCCATCCATATCGATCAACGAGTCAGTCACCATGGTTCCGTCTCACATCGATCTCTTCTTTTCCGGTGAGCTTATCTTGGTATTGACATTGCCAAGTCTGGCCAAGCTCATGGGTTCTACTAAGTTGTTTCCATAATGAACTCCCCACATTTGAGTCTGTTGACTGAGTTCATCTAATCAAAAAACACCCTCCAACTTACCTTGGCAAGTTCTTCTAAGCTATGCATCCAACTTCTCAACTGAGCTCAGCATGAACCCATGTACCAATATTTCTAGCTCTCTCCATGTGTCTTGCGAGCTCCACATGCGAATGAAGAGAACGAAAATCCTCTCTGCTTATTTCCTCGACTCACGAGCTCCGTTGAATACTACAAGCATTAGCTCGACTATCCCGACCGCGTTAATGCCATACTTCGTCGATATAACTTGGCCTCTCGAGCTTACTCGAAGCCATGATCGTCCAAGGATGGTTCCTTGATATACTTAAACGTTCAAGCTCGATCCTTGGTTTCTATTTACTCTCCCATCGAGGACACGTTATGCTTTCGTCACAACAATGCCTTCTAACTATTCCCTAGCCTTTTCATGGTACAAGGAATCGAGTCCTTTCTTCTCGCAGAGTTTGTTATGTTTCAACCGATTCATTTTTTCCAACAAATCCCGCCTAGCTATCTCGGTGACAGACTCGGTCTTCACTTCCCATCACGTTGGGTTCACATCAAAATGTCGCACCATATTGAGGAGAATTCACTGTGTCACCTTTCCTCGATGGGCCCAACACCCAACCTGGCCCAACCACTCTAATTTTCCCATGGCTACAGACATCAAATTCCCCAAGCGAAGAGAATGTTACAATGATTTTTCATCTCATCATTTCCCTTGGTGGTTCTCACCCTATTTTCTGTGTACGGGATTACTGGCTTGGATTGCCATCACCAAACCCCCAAATTTGGTTTTCAGCTTGGAAATTCCCCGCGGGTTCCAGAATGACTCATCCTGAAAACTTGGATATCAGGGGCATTGGAACTCATGAGTTAGAAACACTTTGGCCAGAATGACTCAAATCCCCGCATCTTGGCAATAAGTTTTGGATATCAGATTGGGTGACCCAAAGACCATTTTATCAACCTGGCTCAAAGGAGCTCATTCGATCACTGAACTCAATCAACCTAAGCCCCCTAGTTCAAGGACAAAACAATCTTCATGTTGAGCTATAAACAGAGTGATCACTGCTCAACCTGCGAAAAAATAACCGATGTCTCCCATTCTATCGACCGATCCATTCTTCTCCTGGCCGAGCTCTCCTCTGAGCTACCAACAAGTTGGCACCGAGATGACGTTGAATTTATTTACTATCATGGTTAAGACTCGTCGAGCTCGTCCTTAATGGCTAGCTCGACTGAGCTATCCCTGGAGTTATGCATTGAGTCGATGACCAAGTTCCTACTTGTGTACTCAACACCGCTCGTCGAGCCATAGTGAGTGCCATGTTCCATTCTCCCCAACTTCAACGAGCTTGTTTTGCATCATCACGTTGACTCTCTTGGATGGGTGAGTCATTTCCCTATTGAGTCAGCCAACTCCTTAGCTCAGCCCAAAATGTCGAGCTCTTCATCCATACTTCAAGCTCTTCAATCAAACCACAGCTCGACGTGCTCGGGCTCTCTCCTTCCTTAACACCGAGCTACGAGCTCTTCTTCCAACCACCCAAACTATTTAGCACGCTTTGTTGACCTGAATCGAACCCTAGCTCGAGCCTTTTGCAAATATCCCAAGCTCCATACATGTCAATTTCATTTAGCTCGATTGAGATAATTTGGAGTAAAATATTTAATGTATTATAGGCTTGCCGAGCTATCAACATAACCCGTATCGTGTCCATTTAGCTCAAACAAGAATATCCTTCTTCCCATGTGTCTGAAGATATTTCTAAGGCATCCTGAAGGTATAAAAGGACTCCAGAAAAGTTTATACCCCAACTTTGGCAATTTTAGCCTGTATACCTTCATTGTTCAGTTTTACTCGAGGGGCAAAAATGGAAAACAGATTCATCAAAAGTTGAGCCATTAATAGTAAAGTCATCCATGTAAAACTTCGACAAATAAATTTGTAAGATTTGCAAAAATATCCAAAACCGCCCTTTGAAAGATAGCATGTGCATTACAAAGTTCAAATGGTAGAACCCTATATGCGAATGTGAACTAAGGACAAGTGAAGGTGGTTTTATCATGGTCAGTAGGTGTTATGTTGATTTGACTATACCCACTAAACCCATCTAGGAAGGAGAAATATTTCTTACCTGTCAGATTTTCTAGAACCTAATCAATGAAGGCCAAGGGAAAGTAATCTTTCTTGGTGGCTTTATATAGATTTGTATAGTCTATGCAAATTTTCCACTTTCCATTTTTCTTGGGAACTATCATGAGTAGTGATAATCGCTAGCTATTAGATATGGGATAAATGAACCCTAATCTTAACAAATTTTTGATCTCATCCTTGACAATGTCTCTAAGGGCTGGATTGATTCTTCGTTGTGACTGTCTAATAGGTTTAACATTCTCAGTATAGATGTGTTGAGTGTAGATTCTTGGATGAATCCCTCTCATATCAATATAATCCCAAGCAAAATATTTGGAATGATTCCTCAAGACATATACAACCCTAATCTCTTGGATAGACTCTAAATTGTTACCAATGGTCAGCGCTTTACATACGTCAACAGTCACAGGTTTGGTATCTTTCAAAATAACAAGCTCTACATCAGTAATTAAAGAATTCAGAGTACAAACATGAGGCTGCAATGTGTGAAAAATAGTAATGTTTTCAAGAGACATAATCTTGGATAAGAAGAAATGAAAATTAATGATTGTGTGTCCTCCAGGATAGTCATAAATTTATTCACAATTTCCGATGAAAATGTCACTTACCAAGGTGATACTATCCGTTGAGATCAAAACAGTTATTTCCATAGCCTCAGTGTCAATTTCCGTAGCCATGGTGTTGTTTTATGTAGTCAAAACATTCTATTCATCATACATTGGGTATGACTTAATGATTTTTTCCATATGATTTTTCATTGCAATAGTGGCCAAATAAGAAGAACTCATCATGTTAGTATCTAAAAAATTAACCCACACACGTTCACAAACATTTACATACGGTTGAGCAAGAGGGTAAAGTGAGATATTCTTTACTTTTTGCCCATTTGAAATAGTCCTTTTTCCTAACCTACAATCAATGTATGCAACAACAATAGCTAACTAGGGCCTTCCTAAGATGATTGGGTATCCTAACTTCCGAGCTTTAGGTTGTAATAGCATCAAATCCACATGATATTCCCAGGATCCAACTGTGACCAAAATATCCTTAATTACTCCATCTGGTACAATAATAGATTGGTATGCCAATTGCAGAACAATATTGGTTGGCTACAACCTTGTTAAAGACAATAGGTGGAACATGTTTGTGGTGATGACATTGATTGCAACTCCAAGATCTACCAAAACTTTAGATATTGACTGGCCATTTACAAAGATAGTAATAATTGGACTCCCAATATCCCCATATTTGGGTGAAAGGAGTTTCCCAGCCACCAAATCGGCTAGATTCCCCTCCACTTAGATTTTTTTTAGGTATTTCATTTTTCTTCCTAGTGTTTTTATGCAATGGCTTCAAACGCTATGGTTTAACTTATAAATGTCTCTTATTGCTCTCAGAAGTGGGACCTCAATGTTCATCTTTTTCAGCTCTTGAACTAGTGGTGTTTCTTCCTCATTCTTTGTTTCTTTTAATCATTCTGGAAAAGGGGCTTCATGTTCATTCTTATCGTGTTTTTGGTTGTTCCTAGTGACTCTTGTTTGTGGGGTATGTTCAGTTTCCCTATTTTCCTAAGCTATTTCCTCATTATCCTCATGTAACTATTTGTTTTCTTCAGGTAGTTCTATGATAACAATATGAGAATTGTTTATTGTTCTTCCAGACCGCAACTGCACATTATTAATGGCATTCAAATGCATAGTATCACCATGTCATGCTTCATTAATAGCAGTGATTTGTTGATTTTTGGGGTTAGAGACAGGTTGGGCTAGTAGTTGAGGTTGAGAAACTTGTCCTCGTTGATAGTTTTGTTTTGGTGGGGGCATTAAAGCTTGTTGTTGAGGTACAAACCATCGTGGTTGATTAGAATTCTGTTGAGATGCCCATTGTTGATTTTTCCATAATGGCATATATGTTGGTGGTGCCCAACCTTGTTGATTGTATGGAGGAATCTATTGTGATGGTTGTGGATAAGATACCCAGCCATATGGTGTCCAGTCAAGTTGTCCCCGTGTTGCTGGAGGAACCAGATTGGACCATGGAATTATCCAAGGATTCTGAACAGGTATAGGGGCATACGAAGACTGGTTATTTGATCTTTGCATGAAGTTTACCTCTGTATTCAGCTGAGTTATGGCATTTAATCTCCCTTTCAGTTGAGTTAAGAGAGTACAATGAGTAGTATCATGGTCATGAACATCACAGATCAAACACATGTTTGTGACATCCAAAGGACATTCTCTCAAAGGGTGTCTCTTCCTGCATTTAGGATAATATATCTCTAGAGGTTCCTTAGTACTCACACAATAATTTAAAAGAAAGAAATATTTAGGGGAGACTATTTAGGACTTGAAGGAGATAAAGTAGATACTAGAAGATTTTATCATGGAATATGACATGAGGTTATCTAACGTGATGAAAAAAACCTAATTTTAATTTGATGAGTCAATAAAAGTCGCCTGGTTTGTGGAGGGATTGTGTAGTAAGCTCTGGTTTGCAATTACACAAAAAAAATTCAAACTAAATATGAGGCCATTGAAATAGTTATCTGGGTGGAGAATATTGAGGACTACAGAGAAAGTAGTACATCCACCCAGAACATTGAATCAAATTTGGACGTAGTAATGTGAAGATTAGAGGAATTACATGAAGGAAAGAAACCAAGGATCAGTATATGGTGCACTTAATGTGGAGACTAAGGACACCATAAGAATGATTTCACTAAGACAACATCAGGGGGACGAGTAGAGCATTGTGCAGTATGAAGGATATGGGGACACTCACTTAAAAATTGTCACCTACTACAACACTATGTCAGATAACCTTAGAACATAGTATGTACATTTTGAAAAGCTACTACGCATAAAGCTAAGGATTGTAGGGTTTTGATGGATTTGAAGGAAAAAATTACTAGGAATGTCTTTGTAGTATAAATGCAGTTGGCCACTAAAGCATAACCAGTTTTTCTAGAAATAGAGATGATGACCACCTCTACTCGACTAAATGTGCATTGGAATCCTTCATTGTAGAAAAATTTGAAATGGGTACCTCAAGCTCCACAATCCAATCTAGGATGGGCTCTGTCATCTCCAAAAAATAAAATGGGTTAGGCACCTCCTTCACCACAACAATCACCTGGATGGAATGTACCTCCACCGCAAACACCCTATGGAGGTTATCAAATCCAGAACCAAAGATGGAATGCCCCATAAAGGCCTTATGGTGTGCAACAAGGAGGCTATAAGGGAAGTTACTAGCAAGGAGTATGACACCTCAACCTCAACAACATGGAGTGATTCGTTATATTTGAAGAGAACCAAATCACGTTGCACGAAATTGTCCTTCGAATCCATATAGGGAATTTTTTTGCAGATGCTATATGTTGTATGTGTGGCATAACACAAAATATTTTCCCACATTAAAGAAACAAAGAAAAAAAGTAACTGCACAAGAGATATTAGTAGTCTCTACGTTGTTATTAAAACGTAAAGAAACTAACAAGGCTTGGAACATGTGGAGATTCTAATGGATCCCCAAATATGATGTTCCTATAAGGGCACTTACCCTAACCGAAGAAAGGAAAAGGCATTGCTTGAAGAAGCCAAAGGATTGCTCCATTCAATCAAGAATAGAGATGTCAATGTGATAAATACGAGGGAAGTAAAATCCCATATTTATGTAGACGATGAGAATATTAAAACAGGAAGAAGTGGTTGTTACACTACAAGATATGTTGAACATAGTAAATGTCCTACACAATGAGGATATTTTTCATAACATATCTTACTCAAGACACTATTAGAAAGTGCATCAAGTAGATAAATTCAAGTAAAGAAACTTGTCTTGTATGTGAAGACTAAAAAGCCATGGGATGTAGATACTCGATTGAACATAATTATAAAAGGATATGAAATAAAAGATGCAATATTTAATTTTGGAAGCATAGTAAACATGATGCCAAGATCCACTTAGGAATCTATGGGAGCCCCATTTTTGGCTTATAGCCCTATTACTCTCAGCCTCATAGATTACAAGAGAGTAAATCCAATTGGTTGGTTTGAATATATCGAAATACAGGTCGGAGACCTAAGTTTAAAAGTGGATTTTGAAATTATTGACATGAAAATTAATGAAACACACTATCTAGTGTTGATCGGATAGAAATGGGCGTATGATGGCAATATGACAATCAACACATTAACAAATCATATGGAGGTGCACCTTGATGATTCTATTATTATCATACCAATGAATAGGTCTGAACAAAAACCATAAACTATTCCTAAAGAACCTGTGTATACGTATACACGTGATATTAAAAGTTGGTTTAAGGTCAGACACCAAGAAAAGGCTACAAATTTTCAATGTAGAATGGAGATAAATGCATATGAGATGGGGAAACTGGGAAATTCTTATCACTTTCACAAACCAAGAATCCATTTATAGATGAAGAATTGTAGTATAACATTAGTTATCTAACTAAGACTAACATATATCAGTACTATACGCATTTGTGCAAAACATGATCATGATTATACTAGAGACAAATGGAGAAAGCCATATTCCATGGGCGATAGAATATTCAATCAGTGGGGATTTATATGCAGGCTTGAACCATTAGATGTGAAAATAGCACAAGGTAAAGCCAATAAGGATGGTTCAAGGTAGAATGGAAATAATGAACTCTACAATTCTTCATAGATCTCTATTCTAGATGCATTCTTGGTTTAATTTCATAAACATGTACCTCAGGAAGACATAAGGATTAATGCACTGGACTATGCACTAAAGGAAATAACAGTCCACATGGTGGGTTGTACACAGATCAAAGAACCTTCAGCTGGATTGAAGCAATAGGCATGATACATTTAAGATTTTACTTACTTTCCAAATTAACTACAGATTCGTCCTAAGTAATACATAAAGTAATGTCTTAGAAATTCATATTCAGGAATGCATTGAGGCTTAGAAAGTACAAGAAATCAAACCTAAATAGTAGGTGCATATCTTCCCAAAAACACTTATGTCATTCCCAAGAGCTTGGTATTTTCATTAGGAGAGAAGGATATAAACGTGCACAATTAGGGATAGGTACAATAAGACTTCATTCAAACCTTTACGTTTGAAGATAACAACCCCATGGTAGATTTAGCTCTTCAAAAGATAAAATATTTTTATGTCATAATAATATTGACTCAAAAGGAGGAGTTGAATTCCCAAACCCTAAAGATAAAAATTAGAGGAATTGCACGGAGAAAAACATCAAGACTGAAACAATGAAGAGGGGGATGTATCACACAAGTAGAGGTGTGTCACAAAGTAGAAACAATAAGGAAGAAAAATAAGAATTTGATGATGAGAAGGATATGGAATTAATTTGATTGTTTGAACCTAAACTTATTGAACCTATACCAGTTGAAAAAGAATTGTATAATAAGGAAGAAGAACATCTACACAATATGAATATAGAAGAAAAGGAAGGGTCCATAATTGTAGAAGATGATATGACTAAGGGAAAGGCTAAAATATACAATGAACTAGTGTGCAAGAGGGTATAATGCATTAGCCCATTAGGCACGGTCAAGTTAGCCACTATTGGTGACTCTACAACAAAAAAAAGAGATGTCTAATATTTTGTAATTGTTGCGGGATTGTCAAGATGTGTTCTCCACTAAATTCAGTAAAATCAAGGGAGTGGATCCATGATTGAAAGAAATGTGCATCAAATTAAAAGAGTGAGCAAATCTTATCAAGAAAAGGCATTATAGATTAAATCCAAACATGAAGACTAATTTCAAGGTATAACTAGACCGTATGGTGGAAGCAAGAATAATCTATCCCATACAGAAATCAGATTGGGTAAGTTCAGTAGTCAACCAACCAAAGAAAAGGGGATAAATTAGAATTTGTGGTGATTATAGAGCCCATAATTATGCATGTGTCAACGATCCATTTCCAACGCCATTCACAAATGAAATTTTGGAAGCAATTGTTGGACACGAGGTATATTCATTAATAGATGGATTTAGTGGCTATCACCAAATTTTGATTACACAAGAAGATCGGGGAAAAACTACTTTCACAACTGAATGAGGTAGTTTTTCATATTGGGCAATGTCTTTTGGATTAAAGAACACACATGTAGTATTCTACAGAGCCAATGTCACTGCATTTAAAGATTTCATATATGCTTTCTTGGAAGTATATCTGGATGATTGGGAAATTTCCTCTCTATTTAAAGATCATATATCTAAGGTACATTTAATGTTAGAACAATGTAAAGCATTGTGCTTTGCATTAAATTTGAAGAAAAGATTTTTCTTTACACCTTTTGGATGTACTACTTGGCCATGTTGTTTGCAAAGAAGATAATTCTCGTGGATCAAGAAAAAATTATTGTTATAATTGAGCTTAAACCTCCTACAACCCCATCAGAAGTTTGTACATTCCTTGGGCATATTGGATACTATAGGAAATTAATAAGGGGATATGATAACATTTTGAACCTATGGAGCAATTATTATTGAAAGGGGTGAAATTTGAATGGATGATAGAATGTCAAAATGCATTCACACAATTGAAGTAGAAGCTGGTTAGTGTACCAATACTAATTTTGTCCAGACTAGACAAAGTTTTTTCAGGTATATGTTGATGCTTTAGAAAATGCGATCAAAGCAATCCTTGTGAAACCAGGAAAAGGATTAAATGATCACCCCGTCCATTTTACAAGAAGGAAATTGCCACTATCGAAGAAAAACTACTGACAACAACAAAACGAGAGGCTCTAGCCATATTTTTTGCACTCTAAAAATTTAGGCAATATCTGTTGGCAACACTCATTTGAATTCTTCACGGATCATCAAGTATTGTGATATCTGGTGAATAAGTTGTTATTAGGAGGAAGAAGTTCAAGATGGCTCATGTTATTCCGGGAGTATAGATTTAAGATAAATGTTAATCCAAGAAGAGAACATGTAGGAGACCAAACCACTTAAGTTCCGCATAAATATAGAGGATGAACGTGAGGAAATTGGACAAATATGCACCTAACACACATTTATTTCTCATTACTCACAATACCGAAGCAACTTGAAAATATTGCGCAATTCCTTCAAACATGGGAATTTTATTGGATCACTATCCATAGAAAAGGAGAAGAAAGAACTGGTTACTAAAGCCTTTCCATTACACTATCATAAATGGATTTTTCTATAAACTGGGGAAGGATGAAGTATTGTGCAGAGTTGTAGTGGAACATGAAAGAGGTTCAATATTGTGTGAACAAAAAGTGCATACAGTTAGTACGAGGATATTTTACAAGAGAATTGACTAAGAAGAAAATTTTACAAAGCGGAATTTGGTGGCCAACATTTGTTTCAAGATGCGAAACATTGTGATATATGTCAAAGAGTGGGGAAACCCAATCAAAGGGACGAAATTTCCCTCAATATGGTCTTAGCCACACAACCATTTGAGCAATGGGGGATAAATTTCATTGGCCCAATTCATCCACCATCAAGAAGGCCCATATCTAGATACATCATTACTGTAACATTGATTATTTCACTAAATGGGTAGAAGTCACAGCCACACCTAATTGCACAAAGGGACACAATAAATTTCTTATATGAAAACATCATAAATACATATGGGTACCCAAAAAGTTAGTCAGTGACATGGGGAACACACTTCTTAAATAACACCATCAAAATCCTCACAGAAGAGTTTATGATTGCACACCACCAAAGCACAACATATCATCCATAAGAAAATGGACAAGTGGAGGCGACAAATTAAGTCTTGGAAAGGGTATTAACAAAAAATATTCAATGTGAAAAGAGATGACTAAGAAGATAGAATACTCACAGTAGTCTGGGCATATATAACAAAATATAAGATAAGTACAAGGTAAACACCATTCCAATTGGTTTACAAAATAGAAGCAATAATACCAATGGAATACATTGTACCAAGCCTCCATATTACACTAATTACAAGGTTAGGAGATAAGGAATCCATAGAAAAATTTTGTTGGATTGGATGAAAATGGAGAAATACAGGGCAACTGCGCAATAGAACCAAGAGGCCCATAAACAGAGTCATAAAGCATGGAATGACTGTAATCTACAAAGTAAATAATTTCAAATGATAACAAATGGTATTGATTTATGAAAGTAGTTTAAAGTGCACCTGGGAAAATTGTGCATCAGGTGGAAAGGCTCGTATATTATTCACCACATCACCAAACAAGTAATAGGTGTATTGCGGGATCTACAAATAAATGTCTTACCTGGAAGATCAATGGATGTAGTCTAAAATCCTATGATGGATAATTGTGCAACATCAAGAAAGTGACAATAAGTGATTTTCAACATCATTTAAGAGTAGGAAGTTTAAAATTTTATACAAGTTCAATAGATAGAATCTTGTATATTTAATCATTTGTGTTCAAGTGTGTGTAGATTAGTTAAAGTTCAAAAAATATCACCTTCAAATAAGCTAAAAAATTAAACATGAGAACTGAAGAAAAGAAAAGTGTGCAGAAATAAATTAATCGAAAAAACCCACACAAGAAAAAATAAAAACATTGAGGAAAAAAGAAAATTGAAAAATTGAAATGATGAAAAGCTACCAACTCACTAATCTGTATGATCGACACACAAGCTACTGAAATTGGATTAAAAGGAAATTTCATGACCTAAGTGAACTAAAGAAGCAATTAAGGGGTAGATCAAAATAAATCTTAATGGCCATATTCAGAAAATATAATAAGGGGGTAGATCAAAAGATAAAGCAAGAAAAATATGGCCACCTTACATTCAGAAGCAATATAAACAAGAGATAGAGCACACAAAAAGTTAAACGCATTGGCTAAAATTGAAAGCTAAAATTGTAAAGTGAGAAAGATTGGCTTGAAAGCAAGAAAAAAGCCACCTTCTAGAAATTGGAGCACACAAAAAGTTAAAACATTGGCTAAAAGTGAAAGCACTCCAAAGCCACGGATCAAGTTTGCGAAGAAAATCACCAAAATAGTAATGGCAGACCCATTCACCCAATCCATTAGACCCAAAGTCCAAGGCATGATGGAAGAACAAGTCATCACATTCCTTCCTCTAAGTGATTCAAAGAAGGAAGACATGTGGATTTCCCTAATGTTAAGATAGACAAAGTGGAGTGATCCACCACATCATGAACTTGTTAGCAAGAGTAGAACAAGCATGGGGCATAGTTTGGCTCACAATCCATATTAAGGTCGCAAAAGGAAAGATAGTGGAGAAGGATCCAATGTGAGGAATTGTTATTGACCACCTTGCTAGACTACCATACATGGGAGACCACTTCGAGCTCATGAAGACCATCATGAGTTGGTATTCTAATGGTGCAATTCAGTTCATTACGCAAGATACAGTCCCCATCATTGCAGCCACGGTTGCCCAAGCCACCAGATTACCAAATCAAGTCATATTTATGCTTACCTATAAAAACACTATACCACCTATCAAACAATCAACTACGACCATATATGGTCAAATACGCAAGGGAAAAGGAATCCCTTTAGGATCCATTAGAAATCGAGTAGTGCAAGTCCTAGTAGAAATTGTAGTTGAACGATATTGGCAAGCTACATGAGGCAGTAAGCAAGCATCCCTAGGCACATTTTATATGATCACAAGGATGTGGGAGGATGGAGATGAATTTACTGGCCCGAATTTCTAGCACAAAAACTCAACAATAATACAACAAATGTTGTTAAAATAGGGGGGTGTTCATAAAGTCAATGGTTTATGGGATATTTCTCTACCTCATGCATTGACGTGCCCCTAAAGGAATAATTGAAGTTGAAGATGTGTATTACCTATATGAGCGGTTTGTGAAATTCATTCCAGTCAAGTCATATACAACGTATGAAGATATACAAAAGAGGGAACAATGGCTTAGTAAAATAAGGGAGACATTATGTGCAAACCCATGTATGCCGAAGGAAGGGCAAGCATACAAAACTTTGTATGCTAAGATAATTTTTTTGTGAAATGGGGTCGTACTACGATCAAAAGGATACAATTTCAAGCACCCAAAGACACTCTCATTCTTCATCAATATAGAGATACCTCAAGCAAAGCTATGCAGACCTCATGACATGATTTTCACAAGTGTACAACCATTACACACCAAGAGGCCAACACAACCAATTGGGGAAGGCCTACAAAATAGAAGAACTACACATCCAAACACTGAAGCTCAATCCATAGAAAAAATAGAACCCTAGACAAGGGGGCAAAAAAGGAAAGAAAAAAACCACTACGTAAACTGCGAGAACCCCATTATAAGTGGAAAGAGACCCAATATTTGAGTTTGGGTTTTTAACTCAGATTTTGATAAATTGAAAGTATTAAGAGACAAAGTGTGCACAATGGAACTTAAAGACATGGGTACTAAAATGTATTTGGCTAGAGAGAGAGAGAGAGTGGTTCACATGGAAAGCAGTGAACAAAGTGCAAGGTATGAACCCAAAAATAAAGCTTGAAAATATAATGAAACTTCCATACATCTTGCACAATCTCATTATCAACGTAAGCCCTGAGGATGTCACATAAGATCAAATTTTGACAAACATCATCCAAGGACTTGAGGATATAGGCGTCGACCCCAAGGTTGAACCACTCTTGCAAGGGATTGAAGTGTAAGACTTGGATGAGGAAAACTTGATGACACTACTCAAGAAAAGAAGGTCATACACCAACCCATTCATATTAGTGCGTAGATCACCATCACAATCAGAAGCAATACTTCCAAGTTGAGGAGTCAACTCATGCACAAGGGATTCACTCACACAAGAAGAGACAGCATAACAAGTCGTGATGCATTAAGCTAAAAGGAAAGTTGCACAAGATAAAGAAGAACAAGCTCAGAAGTGGGAGAAAGCTAAGGCGCATAAGTGAATAAAATTGACAGAGCCAAAATCTGCTACATAACAAATTGGTACACCTTCTCCTCCATATTTGAAAGAGCTAAGTACTCCTCTAGAGCATGACACAGAAGAGTAAATTTTTGCGTAACCCACACAAGAAGAATCACCAGTTACAACTCCTAAAGAAAAGTGTAGCATATACGCAAACTGACGGTGCAGGACAAGAGTAACATCAATACAAACAACAAGAGAAAAAAGAAGAAGATGTCAAGGAAGATGAAAAAGCATAACAATAGGAGTAATAGAAAAAATAGGAGAAGAAGGTTGAGCAATAGAAACAAGCAACTGCATAGCTCAAAGAATAGACAACCATGGAGGAAAAGAAGAGCAGAGAAGGTAAAAAGAAGAGACGGAAATAAGGGGTAGAGAAGAAGGCCAAGGAATAAGAAGCTGAGAAAGAAAAGAAACGACAAGAGGCAAAGAAGATAGAAGAAGACAAGAAGATAACAAAATAGAAAAAGAGGAAAGAGAGAGAGCAACAAAAAATAGAAACAAGACAAGCAAAAAGAGGAAGAGGGCAAGAAGAAAGAAGAAGAGGTCACAAAGGAAAAGGATGAGAAAGAGAAAAAGGATAAGGATGAACAGAGCACTCCGAAATCAATTGTGCTAGTGAAGGGAGAATCCCAAAAGCACATAACACAGGCAACATCACAATCCAAAGTAGAGGTAGAGAAGACACAACAAAAATTAAAAGGAGTGTATGCGCTCAATTACTACGCAACTACTTCCAATAGCTGCTACAGAAGTTGGAACCTCAAGTGTCGAATAGTCATCTATAGAATAAATTGAGGAAAAGGGAACACAAATGTTTTAGCAGGCATCATAATCAACTGTGTAAAAACGAAAAAATGCAAGATGGTCCTCCCCTCATTACACGTTCACACTGTAGCCCCCCAGATCACCTAAACAATTGTGTAATCTACCACTTCTCAAACATTGGTGAGCATCGTCAAAGTATATTTGGAGTTGTCATTGAAAAAAAAGAATGAAAACATGCATACATTGCATGTGAATATTAGAGAATTTATACTTCAAATGGTACAACAGAAAGCAACATTAGATTCCATTGTATGCAATCTCAAAACTCAAATTGAAAATAATTATCTACAAATTTTCACTGATACTTTAGGTGAGCAAGTCATGAGCGATAAACTGCAACTAACTACACTCATAGGTAAACCAGTGGACAATTGGAATGAGAATGACATTGTGAAGAATCTCAAAGCGTGTGTGGCCCAAACCAAGGAGGTGAAGGATGTATCCCTCCTATTGTATGAATATACCAAGATGCTACAACAATTTGGGGAATAAGTGAAGCAACTCGAGTTTAAAATTTTTGATTGGAACACTCGGTTACACAACACAATGGAAGACAGAAAATGCATATATATACGAACAAGACAATGCATGATAAAATTTTGATTGAATTTATTGATCAGTTTGACCTTTGATAATGACACCATTTAAGAATATAACCCGTTGCCAACTAACAATTTTTTATTTCTTCAACAGACCTTAACTAACAATAACTCATAGATTGATTGAACTCTTCATGAAAAAATTATTCAAGATGAAATGAAAACATTATGCTTCATATCAAAATCACACCAAGTGACCCACAATTCACATGAGGGAAGAACAAGTCACAGTCTAGTGACACCAGCTAGTGATATACTTTCACACTTATAGGATACAAGCATACGTTATCCAATGTTAATAGACATTCACATCCTTCATATTAAGCCCACATGGAGTCATAACACGTCAAAGACTTATGCCAATGACCTAATACACTATTCACAACTTGACAATGCTTTCAAACTCAGACCATTTAGACCAAGACATGGTTCCTTGGAGTAGATTCAGATCAAACTATCTTCAACAGGCCTTCTTAAGACTAAGACTTTACTCATATAAGTTGTACATATCTTACATATATGTGACAACAACCTACACAACCCTTGGAGCATTCATACCCTTCACACATACTCCTTTGTTAGTTTTTCTTGTCTTGACACGTGATAAGAGATCCCATAATGCTTGAGAAAACTAAGACAGTGAGAACTTCACTTGATGACAACTACCAATCTTGGTTCACTCTTACTAACCTCACACCTTTACACTTTGAATACCTTGAGCACTAAATCCCCCTTTTGAGATTGACTACATAGACCTTAAGACATAACTCAGAATCTAGGATTCATTAACATGACTATACAAAATAATGCTCTCATGAGGACATCAGACTCAGACACATCAGTTAGCATACTCATAATGCTCTTGATAGAGCTTACAATCTTGACAACATGAGAAAAGAGATGACCTTGAAATCAAACCTTAATAGATTCATACTTTGAAGACTCTTTCCATATCTTGACACCAACTCAAACACCTTTGACACTTCATGAGAACAACAAACTCGGGCATCTACAAATACAAGAACTCACTAACTTATGAAAAGAATACTTTACATACCTTATCACACTTGAGGTGTTCCAAACACCTAGTTCCTTCAACTTTTCAAGCACTAGAGAATGAATTTCTCTTAGGCACGTGTGGTCTTCTTCAACAAGTGCAAACTTACTTCCTTGACCTAACTTCTTGATGTTACTTTCATGAAAGGCTTCTTATCATCCTTGTTTGAACTTGAACTCTCCTTGGCTGCCAATTGCTCATTTATCTTGACTGAAATTGATTCTCCTTTCACTAATTTCGGCATCCACACTTCTTTCACTTTGGGAGACAACATTCTTTACTTGTCTATATGAATCATGAGAGAAAAAACTTGCAATATGAACCTTGTGATGACATTTGTGACAAATAACCTTTTGTCTCTCCCTTGAATGATCACTCTTTTGGTCCTTTCCATTGCTCCAAGGGTACACACAACTGAAAAATTTCTACAATCCCTTGCTCTATGACCATAGCCATTGCAAACAAAACAATAACCATGAAATTTTGTAAACCTTATTGTATTTGACTGTATAATAGGATTAGGCCTTGAATAGACCTTCTTGCCATGAACATCATCATCTTCACTTCCTTTGGAAATAGGACCAGTTGTTGGATATGTAAGAACGGGTTTCTCAGCTTCCTTGATCTTTAGGGTTTGAATCTCTTCTCTATGCTTGACAAACTCTTCTTCTTTGGCCTTGAGTGTTGCAGACATCTATTTGATTTCAGCCTTCAATCTAATGATCTCCATTCTATGGAATGCTAAGTTTCCTTGTAAATCAAACACCACCTCTTTGAAATCATTTTTTCCATGCATGCACACATCATAGAGCTTGTTTTTCAATCTTTCACATTCCTCTTCTTTTGTGCTCAAATCTGAAATTACCTTTTCCAACTGACTCTTGAGATCTTTTATGGTTTCTTCATCCTTCTTGGCTGTGGCTTTTAATTCCTGATTTGTTTCGCCATATTATGCTTCTAGGATCTCCTCCAAGCTGTCAGACTTGATTCTCAAGGACTTTCTCTAATACCAATTGTTGAAAACAATGGACTGAGAGGGGGTGAATCATTCCTACAAAACTTTTTACTTTATTTATAAATCCATACATTCATTATCTAATTCATCCATTTATCATTCATAACCACATGTGCATATTAGGTGTGTATTAAGCATTCACAAAAATGTGCAACAAAGAAGAAGACACATGAACACCATATATAAGTGGGAAACCCTCATGGGGAAGCAAAATCACATAAACTCTGCTTATATTACAAAATGCAAAGAGATTTAGTGAGGAACCAACTTCACAAGGAGCATCAACCCCTAGTTTAGAAGAGCACCAACCCTACAAGGAGCACCAACCCCTAATTTAGTGAAGCACCAACTCCACAAGGAGGCTACAACCCCCTAGGATGACCAAGCACTAACTCAATCACCTGAAAGTGTTTCATCTCTAATTTTGTTGCTGCCACAATTGATGGAGATCACATATTCAGCTCACAAACCCTAGCTCATACACCAGGGCATTAAAATTACTGTATCTTCTTCTTTCTCAACTTGTCTTGCCTCTAATATCTTGCACACATGTTGTCAAAATGTCCTCAACCTGAAACACATATGATCATCCTTCAAATCATGCCTTCATACCTACAAAACATTCTCCTCTAGGTCACACTTCTTCCCCTTGCAAGACTAGCTCTCAAATGGAGCTCAAACATCACTTTTAAATGTAATTCGTCTTTCTAACCTAAAAGAGGTCGGTCCCTCATGATAAATTTGACCCATACACCCTTATAACATTCAAGTGCATCCATTATAATGGTCACATATGATCCGTAGGTCGATATGGAGGACATAATGTTCCCTAAATATCCCAGGATCATTACAATGCGGGAGTTGACTCTGAAATTTTTTTGTCGACTATTTGAATGTCAAAAACGGAGTCCATACGTGCAAATGGTGACTAGTCAAAGTTGGTCAGCATGTGGACAAGACCGGGACAACTAGCGATTCACGACCAAGTGGTGAAATAAAAGATCAAACAAAGGGTGATGAGTGCAAGGTGATGTTTTAATCCTCTGGTATTTGACACTCGAAATGGACATCTTCAGCAATCGAAAAATGTGCCACATGGTGGGTCCTTAGGCCACCACATGGCCTCCACCACCTCTTCCCAAGTCAACTCGGTGGTCTATGTGGCAAGTTATTCTTCAAATCACCATGCAAGTTACACATCGAGCTATGTTGCATATCGGGCGAGTTGGTTGGAAATACCACGGCAAGCTATCAAAAAAGTTGATCACATTGGTTATATCCATATGGTGCGGGATTAGTATATCTCCCTTATACCTTGGTGAGTACCATGGTCAAGAGATCCTCCAACTTAGCGAGTGTCTCATCTTGTTTACCAGCTCGGCGGTGTACATTGGTCAGTTCCACATTACATGGGAACCCAATGAATAGCTCAGGATTGCACAATGAAGTGTTTAATGTTCCATATACCTAGGAGGGGATCCACATTTGAACATTGCAAGCTAATGCAAGCGGCCAACAAACCCATAGCAAGGTAGGGGACCACGTGGACTCCCACAGCAGGGTCATAGTGCGGACACATGCTACAACGAGGAGGATGGGTCGATGGGGGCGACAAAAATGCTGAGTAGCTCGGCAACAACAGGGACATGGGCACGCAGCAAGGGGAAATGGACCGAGTTGGCGGCATAACCTGACGAGCTGGGGATTTAAATCCCGCACCTACTGGAACCGAGTCTAGTGTTTTAGCCAACTCACCAAGCTCAGTGGATGCGATGTGAGCTGAGTGATAAGAGCTATAACCAAACATTTCGTGCCTTTTACTACTATAAAAGGGACCCGATCCCTCTCCTCAAACAAAAATGAAAATGAGCCTTCAAGCCTTCTCATAAAGAATCTTGAGGTTTGATTAGAGAGCTATCAATCCCATTCAAAGGCATTAGAGGAGAATTAAGGTTTGTAAAGCCTTATTTTCAAAAGACAATTTTTGTAATAAAGTCATATTATTTTAATAGATATTGTGAGGGAGCTAAGACCTATTTTAATAGGCATATTGTAAATTGGGAGTAAGTCAAAACTACCCAATAGGTCATTTGAGCCACACTTCATATATCATAGTCTGGAGAATCGATGTGGGGTGCCATCTAGAAGACCAATCGATATATCGTAGAACTTTGTGCTTGAAGGAGAATAATGGAGTGAATGTGCTTATAAGCTAGGGTAGCTACTTGGTGTTCAAGTTCTAGTTCCATTTTGTATTCAATATTATCTGCTTGGATTGTAATTTTGTATTGAGATTGCAGTTTTTAAAGTAGGTAATATATCAGTTCGATTACGAACCCGGAGACATAGGCTATTGTCAAACTCCGTTATCAACCTTGTGTGCATTGTGCTTGTCTTTTTACTGTGCATCTATTTAGAGTTGATTTATTTGAAAACGGGGTATTTTTTCGGCAAATATTAAAATTCTATAGGGGTCTAAGGTCAGTTAAAAATTTGACCTAGATTTTCAAATCAAGTTGGTATAAGAGCAGGCTGATATAACAGTGTGATTGCTTCAGTTTGTGCAGTTTTAGTGTGATTGAATAGGTACAGGTGCAACATGGGCAAGATGTCCAAATAGGAAAAGCTTGAAGAGGTTGAAGCTTATAATCACCAAATCCAGGAAGAGAGTTCTCTCCTGTGATTAATGATTTACTCCTTGGAAGAGGAGAATGCTCGCTTGAAATTAGAATTGCAAGCCAAGGATGAGCTCTTGGCAAGGTTGCAGTGTGGTGATCAGAATAAGGAAATTCCTTTAAATTCATATGCAAAAACCATGACAGATGAGTGCACTCTAAGTTATTCGCCACATGAATCTTCTTCCTCTCATTTGGTTTCGGATTCAGGTACTGATATCTTTGGTTCATTTGAAAATAATACTAGAGGCATTTGATCCAAATTGTTAGTTAAAATGGGATTTGATGGAAGAGGCCTTGATAAAAATGGCCAAGGCATTGCTAACCCAATACAGGTCAGGGATCATCCTCGTTTTGTAGGTTTGGGTTTTCCTAGTGCGGGAATGGATATTGGAGATTGCTCGAAGCACATTGACGGGAGATAAGCTTCTGAAAGCAAAGTGAATACCTCACTAGTCTTGCAGGAAGATTTTGAGTAGGAAAATTTTGCTTCGTCATCATAGGAAGGATGTGGTAAAAAAACACAACGAAGAGGTAATGAAATTTCGCCTCCATTTTCTTACTATAATCATAAACACAATAAAATTTTTGATCCACTTTTTTAGCTTAAAAAGTATGGCTATGATTTTCAAAAATGTGGAATGTCTTTCCCTGTACTTTTGGTGGATTATATAACCATTTTGTGGCCAGATGTTGTAAGAGAAGGACATTGATGAAGAAGTTGATGTCGTTCGTCAAGAACTAACAAAATCAGAAAGACCAATCTCATCATGTAGAGTCGAGAAACGGCAGTAAGAGTTCCTCATCCTAGAAGAAGGAGATTAAGAGGAATTTTTGTGCTCATTTCCAGAGGAATGGGCACTGGGTGGAAAATTGCTAGAAATTTCATCCATCTTGCCATCATAATAATGACAAGCCAAAGATGGAATATATACCTGTTGCAAAGGTAAAGGAAATTACTAATCCACCACCAGTTGACAATTCAACCGAGGATCAAGTAATACCTGAAAATGAAAGTCCTTTAGAATGGGTTAGTCAACAATTTTTCAATTATATATTGCATAACTCAGGTTGTTGAATAGTACACAATATTTGTTTGGAGTTCAAATTTTGTGGGAAAAGCTGAGAGACAGGTTTACCATACTCAATGCATTTTCTTACTTGGGAAAATTTGATTAATACTCAAATCATATCTCCATAATTAGCTTTTGAGTGTCTGTTACACCTTGGAATTAGGACTTAACTCATATGTATAAGCTTGGATATTTTTCAGCCATTGTGCAGACATTTGAGCTCACTAGTGTCAACTCGGATCGTCATTCTGCGTAGAGGCATTGTGGCCGTGCAACAGAATGGTAGTTGATCATCATGGACTTGGCATCGAGTCAAATCTTCATTTTGTGTAGAGGCTCATTGTGGTAGTGCAACAGAGTGGTACCTGATAGTCGTCGTCAACAGGAGGCTTTATACCGTGTAGAGGAAGAAGTCGTGCAGCGGGGTAAGCCACCATCAGACACTTCTCATTACCATGTAGAGGTCGAGGTCATGCAGCGGGGTGGAGCAAAGTGTCTTCTTCAATGACACCAAAGTTTGTTCTGTGTAGAGGCATAGTCCGTGCAACATGATGAACAATACCAGCAAGTGTCATCAGCATGTCCCAAGGATCGCAGTATACTACGTATATCTCTTCTCAGCAACTTGATTTTGGATTCACAAGATTTTTGGGACAAAAAGTCTTTCCCATTAGGGAGGTATGATCCAGAGGTCAATATAGAGGACACAATGTTCCCTAAATCTCCTAGGATCATTACAACACAGGAGTTGACTCCAAGAACTTTCTATCGACTATTTGAACATCGAAAACGGAGTTCGTACGTGCAAATGGTGACTAGTCAAAGTTGGTCAATGTGTTGACGGGACCAGGACAACTGATGAGTCACAACCAAATGGTGAAATAGAAGATCGAATGAAGGGTTATGAGTTTGGGGTGATGTTCTAATCCTTTGGTCTTCAGTAAAAATCATCATCATGAGACAAATCTTATATCACTGGAGATCTATCTGAATTATCTTTCCAACACAACTTGAATCGCCTTCTAACTCCTCTTGCCCATTTTACTGAAGATTGCTTCTAACTGCTCCAAAACTGCCCTTTGACTAGTCAACATAAATAGGGCACACTTTGCACTTTTTAAACATCACCATGATCTAAAACCTTCATGAACATCAAGAAAAAGTCCTAGGATTTCATAAATTCCAATGTATACATTACCTTCTTTAGAGAACTTTGCCTCAAACTAGAACTCTTTAGAAACTTGCATTTTTAGGTGGGGCCCACATATGACCACATGCTCTAACATACCTTTTTGAAAATTTGTAAGAATCCTCTATAACATCCAATCATCACATTTTCACTAGCAATCAAAATGGGGTTGATACAAGAACTTTTCTGCAAGTTGCTCCTAGCTAGGGTTTAGCTAGGGTTTCAAACCACTTTACCTTCTTAATGATCGTTCATAAAAATGTGATGATCAAACTACCTCCTTTTTGTAAAAGATTCTTAATTGACCCTTAGAATATAGTCTGAAGAGCCCAAGTCCCCATGCAAATCATGCAGTTCACAACGAGCATCAAAAGGTCAACATTTACTCTAAAAACACACAACTTACTCGGTTTCATCAAAACTTGCATAACTTGCAATTCCCATGTTAGAATTCCCTGAAACTTGTCATGAAGCATCATGACAACATCCTCTGCATGTCCACAATCATCACATAGCTCATATATTCCTCAAACTCTCCAGCCACAAAGACTTACCTATGCCAAACTACTTGTTTCTCATTTGTTGCTTCCCAATGACCTCCAATATTCACCATACCTCTTAGTTATGACCTTAAACTCACCATACACCTCAGGTGAACTGATATCATGTTGTTACCATGCTCCAACAAGACTGATTAGGACTAAAACTCACATCTCCATTTCATTTTGCATGCTCTAGGGCTAGAAACAAGCCTAGAATGACCTGACTCAACCATGAACTGGCCATACTAACCTCATACAGACCCATAGACACCAATGACACATCATACCAACCATATTTGACCTCATGACATCAACTAATCACTTCAATGGAGCTCATACAGTGACCCAGCTCACTAGAACATGCACCAAGACACCATGACAACTCACAAACCCACTTAATCTTCATGCTTAACACCTGAACAACATCAATGGGGACACGTACAACACCATGAAACCCTTTTCCATCAATGTGGTTGACATCAATGACAACACTAACCCACAATGGCCAACAAATTTTGTGGCAAGTAATATAAATTTTGTTGAAGTATAAGTGTGCAATTTTGAGTGGTATCTATAAGCAGGCTTGTATATATTGAAAACCTGTGAGGGTAGTCTATGAGAGATTTTACACATGAAAACTTGAAAGAGTGGTATGTTGGAAAGTCTACTTAATTGAAAACCTAAAATGACAATTAAGCAGCACGCAAAGGATGAAAACGATAAACAACATCCTTTGTATCAATTACGAGTAGAGTATCACACTATCCAATGCAATCAATATTTGGCACTAGTCAGAACGAAAAGCACAAACAACTTTCTAGATCATCAAAGTATTTTTTTGCCTCGAGATGAAATAACTATTTGAGTCCACGAAAGTGTTGGAGTGTAAATAGGATTAGAAAGCCAACGTGAATGTATTTTGTATGATGGTGCAATCCTATTGTATATGCATAATTTAGATAAGACAAATTGTAGAAGATATAGTGCTCTTTAACGATAGATAAAGAATGTGAAGAGTCTCTTTTTGAACGAGAAGAAGAAGAAGGGACTAGTAACTCAACAGTCACCTCATAATGTATAAAAATATGTAAGCACAAAGTGCAGAAGGTTTATTTTTATCCTAATAGAAATCCATCTTAATTCCTTCAATTCTGAAGCATGTTTGTGTCGTGATTTAGTATTAAGTATTTATGTTTATCTTATGCACTTTCCTGTTCAACGTCTCTTCCTTCTTTAAGTATGTTGACTTTGCAACTATTGCACAATTAAAAAGTATGTCTTATTAATGGAAGTAGTATGAATTAACCCAGACTACAACTAGTTGTAAGTCCTAATGTTGTGATCCAAGGACCTCTATAACAAGCCACATCACATTCAAAGGGGAAGGAACCAACTAAGTTACAATGAACATCCTTACATTTATAGCAGTGGAGAAGAGGAGGAGAGAAGAGAAGAAAAAGTTAAAACTTGGAGGCCAAAATCCTGCCAAAAATGTGGTTGTGGACAATAAATCACACAAATCTAACTCCCAACTGTAAAATTATGTATAGAAGAATGTCATATTTCAAATCCTTTTAAAATGGGTGGTGCATTGATGGATAACAGTCATGTGTGCTGAAACAAGGTATTGGACCTAAGAAATGGCCTCAATCGAGTTTTGAATGCATCTCTAACTTGCATTGAATGGAGAAAACAATTAGCCAAAGTTTTGATTGTGTGCTACTCATAAAACACAGAGGTTCAAGGCCTAAGATATGTTCCATTTGATGTCATTTTCAAAGAGCTCTCCAATGAATTTGCTCTTGTGTGATTTGGTGTCTTAGATCAAAATATAAATATATGGCCCAAAAATAAGAGATATGTTGCCCACCAACGCAATTACAACTTGGAAGATAAATTAGATTTAACTTTAGTCATGTCCCCCTTTTCCTCATTGGGCCATGTGTCAAGCCCTAATTGGCCACTCAAAAGGTTTCTACTCATCTATGTCTTAGGCTCTGATTATGCCAATGAGAGGGGCCAGGTAGATTGATGCCATGTGGCAGGGAATGATTACCTCAAGCTATGGATTGCTTCTCCATTCCCCTCTATCTATGTGAATCGTCGAGCTCGAGGCTATGTGTCACCTATTCAGGTCTTTGTATTGTGACATCTTTGCGAACCCCAAGACCTGAATTCATGCCATGTGGCACTATTTCATGTTCTTGAGCCTCGCACTTTTCCATGTCATCTTCCCTCTCCTTGGCATTCGCCTACACAAGATCGCGCCGCGTGGCGCAATCTCAACTTTCTACCATGACTAATTTTGGCCTAAGCTCTAGGCCACATGTCATCCATTCAGGCATTCGCATTTACGAACAACTCTACTCTACTCAACTATGTCTGACAATTGACTACATAGGAATGTGACATATGTCACAGTCTTATGCAATTTTGGTCACTTTCTAAGCCTTAAAACTATTCTTATCAAGCGACCTGAAATCCCATAAGATTGGACCATAATCCCATGTGCCTCTTTATCAACATGGCAATTTACCTTTCATGCCTTAGTCAATTTTTGTGTTTTGTAAAAGTGTTAATTCGCATAGAGCCTATGCTCCACTTTACATTAGAATCCATTTTCTATATAAAGACCACCGCAACCCACTCCTTAACAAATGTGGGATTAATCCCCAAAGTCAAAAATAAAGGCGGTTGCGATGAGAGAGCTTCAAGCATGACTTTGTTAAAAAAAAAGGCTAACAAAGCTGTACCTAAGGCTCTAAATGCAACTAAGAGACATTGTAGAAGTATGGATACATCTGCATGCTGACTATAACACGATTGAGAGCTCAAATCCATCCCAGGCCTATTGCAAAGAAAATAAAAATTCAAAAAAAGGGTTGGGATGCTAAATGAATGATACCATATGAAGAGAACCATATCCCATGAATCCACAACCCCTCCAAGATCTTGCACATGTTGTTATGAGCCTCTGTAGATCAAAAATATTCAAAAGAGAAATGTAAAAGCAGTTAGAAATTAAAGGAGGTGCAAATTTGTTGCATAAAATGAACAAGAGACTTATTTTAGTAACACATCTTAAATATATTATTGATCTACACTGACGAGAAGTATATTCATGTTACCATGAATCAAAAGAGTGTTTGTTGATGTCGAAAATGGTTAAGATTAAACCTTCGTAGTGAACCTTTTCTCTTGCAATTAAATATTGATAAAGAGACCCTAGCGGAATGGAAAAAAAAAAAAAAACACAAAATGCTTTTTGAGTAATCACGCTCCATTTAAGCCTTGTGTTGAAAACAATAGTAGCGAAATGTCAAATAAGGATGCACGCTATAATATTGTACTCGGTTGACCTCTCATTGGAGTCATGACATGGGCGTTGTCTCATCTACTTTACACGGATTTTTGGAATTCATGCATAAAGGAATCATGTATACACATCCAATAGACATTGTGTCTTTTAACTTTTACAAAATGATTAAACCTCGAGATTATATCATGCCTCGTTTGAAGAAGGATCAACTTACTATAAAGGCACATGAGCATGTTATTCTAATATAAAAAGTTGACAATACTTGAGTTTGGTGAATGAGCAATGTTTGAGAAGATAAGAAGAATAATAGTCTTACAGTTCAAAAGTTGTCCAAGTCAAATTTTACACTAACATGTTCTAGAGAGTATGGAAACGATATGAATATATTTGATATTTGTGTTCTTTATGTAATCCCTTAAGATTATGAAAGGTCTAACCAAACGTAAACAATAAAAAAAAATCAATTAAGCGGAAATAAAAATAAAAAGCCAATAATAGATGATTGTTATGCTAACAAAGAACTAAACATATATCTTAATCTTGTTCAAATTATACTAAAAAATTATAGATTTACACTCAAATATGTGTAAAAAAAAATTACAAAGGTCAAGAATTAAGAAAAAGTAAATAAAGTGTATAGATCACATTGTCCCAATTACTCGCCCAATTAAACAAGGACTTTGTTACAAACCAGATAGGAAAGATAAAACTCACAATTCATACAATAAACTCTTTGAGAAATATATGATAAGTGTGAAGAAATATAACACAACCATAAACAAAACAATTAAAAACCTCTTCATAATCACTTTAATAAGTCCATGTCGAATCACTCTCAAAAAATGAAAATATAAAGAATTTTATTAATCATGTGTATCTAATATCTACTGAAGTAACAAGCAAAGTGAACTTAAAAACATCTCTTAAGGTGATTGATTTTCTAGTGCATATGACATTGTTACTTGCATTGTTATGATGTGGTGGATTTGGATGGGTTGGGCACTTTATCTACTAGACCAAATGTGGTGGTAGATTAATTTTATCAAAAATTTATACAATAGTTAATAATATTGCCAACCATCATTATTACTATTACCCTAAATTGCAAACCTAAAAATTTGAAGTTTTTCTTCTTAAATTTGGGAAAACAAATAACATAAATGAAATTGTTAATGTACTATTAGAACATTTTTGTACAATTATAATGATATGCTCAATGTGTTTGATTTTTATCACGGTATATAATTTTAATATAGCTTTGTAAGTCCAAAATTTGTTTGGTATATTGGTTTTATTGAATCTAGTGATGTGTTAGTTAGAAAACCAATTAGGGACATAAAGTTGTGCAATTATTTTTTAATTATAAGGCATGTATTTTAGTTTGTAGATGGATTTTCTAGATATAGTCAAATAAAAACTAATTTTAGCGATCAACATACGTCTATATTCACTATACTTTGAGACTTATTTTGTTATGTGGTTATGTATTTCAGACCTATTAACATAAGAATTGTCTATCAAAAGACTATGGCATATATTTCATATTATTTGCAAGACTTACAGGATTTGGTAAGTGACACTTTGGATAAGTCAAATTGTGTACATGATTTGAAAAATATATTTAAAAGACTACAATAATTTAAAAAATTGATTTAATCCTTAAAATGTATTTTTAGTGCAATTTCTAGTTTCGGTTTTCATTATCATTAAAAGTGGGCATAAAAATATATCTTTAATGACAATGCAAACTACCATATCATCCAATTTGAAGCTTTATGCAAAATTTCATAATTTTTATGCGTCTAGAACTATACTCACGCGGAATTGACATTAAAAAAAATGTTTAGCATTGTAGAAAGTTTATCATTTCCTTTAAATTTTAAATTACACCTGAGAAACTAAACATACTATTAATAGCACTTGAATAAGTTTATTAGTATCAATTTATTAAAAATCATATTTTTCTTATCAACTAAAAATAGGATTTGTATTAATTATAATACCAAACAAAATCAATCAAGATGGAAAATGTAAAATGAGCTAGCCCTTTACATATACCCACGAAATATTCTTTTGAATAAAAAGCATCATTGAACACCATGCAAAAAGTTGGCTTAACAAAATGCTCAATGCTTTACTAAATTTAAGATCATTAGAAATCTATCATATTATCAAATCGCACATAAAATGCGCAATAGAAATGTCGAAGGGGATGCAACAAAGACGTTAAACTTAGAAGAGTGAAACATGGAGGAAGAGGGGTGATGAAGAAGGGGTTTGAAGGAGACAAAATCCATGTGAGGGGAAGTTGTTGGGGGAACCAATGCGAAACTCTTATTTCTCTTAACCAAACACATATGAACCATGTGCCATTTAAGTCAAGCATTTGAAAGAGAAAGGGAGTGCGGTGTGCAAGTCGTTGAGACAAAATACTTTAGATGATGAATACTTTCAAGAGAAAGTTGCATATGCTTGAATCTTCAACTCTACATATTTTAGATATACAAACTCTAAATTTAGGGTTCTTTATGATTTCATCCACAATCATGATTAGGGTTTCTTTTTAACGATCAAGGTTTCCCCTCAATAACAATTTTGATGACGTTGTTTGTCAATGACCATCAACACAAAACCTTGTCCTTCCATTTTCCACGATGCGGGTTAAGCACATCCACCAAGACTCCTAGTTGGAAATGCTTATAAGCATAAGTAACGTTTGAGACATTGGTAAAGAGGAAAAAGAATTGTGTGTGCACCTAAGACCTCCTTTGATCTTATTATAGCCCATTCAAGGTTATAAATAGGAAGCGTTTCAATTTAACGATAATTCAGTTGATCAATTGTCAAATTTTGCTCGCATAAGTCTAGTTTAGAAAAATGGTTACCAACGTAATTACTTGTTAACATTACAATTTCAACAATGGTAACATGCAGTATTGTTTGCGGATAATTAGTTGTTGTAGGCCTATCTTTTTTTGTGTATATATAAGTGATGGTGTCTACTTCTACAATCTATGTTTTGTGCATGGTTGTTTGCACAATGCATAGGCCCAATAGAAGAGAACACAATTTCAGAAAGTCTAACCCAATTCCAAATCTACGTTCTTTGCAAGTTACCGAGGAACCGCAATGACCTACACCTAAGGGGGCAAACCTCAGGGCATTGACCATAACATCCACATTCTCCTTGGCTTTAGAGGATTCGCAAAATCTCCCTCACCACCACCTACAAATTAGAAGCTTGCTTATCTTTGAGCCTGACACACTTATTAATAGACAACATAGCACAAACAAAATCAATCAACGGTGTCATTGGAGTTGTGGATGTCAAAATAGTTGATGTTCCCATGCGAAATATATACCATGTTTTCAATTGTGTTTACCATTTTATTTGTTTGCCTTACATGTTTGCATTATTGAAACACAACAAACTGATTACAACAATCCCTAAAAGTTGCAAATCTAATAAAAAGCAGGGCTTTTCAAATTAGCGGCTATTAAGATAGATTTAATGTTCAATAAACATTTCATTAAATAGACGATGTTGCAATGGTAAGACAAAGTGACATATGATTCATATGTAACTTTGTCAAAAGAAAAAAAACAGAATTGTGTATGTTCCCTCGAATAAATTCCCCAACCTAAAAATTCTCCTCCCTCAATCCCCTACTTCATCAGTGTAGTTTAGAAAAATGGTTATCAATGTAATTACTTGTTAACATTACAATTTCAACAATGGTAACATGCAATATTGTTTGCGGATAATTAGTTGTAGGCCTATCTTTTTTTGTGTAAATGTAGGTGATGGTGCCTACTTCTACAATCTATGTTTTGTGCATAGTTATTTGCACAATGCACAGGCCCAATAGAAGAGAACACAATTTCAAAAAGTCTAACCCAATTCCAAATCTGTGTTCTTTGCAAGTTACCAAGGAACCACAATAACCCACACCTAAGGGGGCAAGCCTCGGGCCATTGACCATAACATCCACATTCTCCTTGGCTTCGGAGGATTCGCAAAATCTCCCTCACCACCACCTACAAATTAGAAGTTTGCTTATCTCTGAGCTTGACACACTTATTAAGAGACAACATAGCACAAACAAAATCAATCAACGATGTCATTGGAGTTGTGGATGTCAAAATAGTTGATGTTCCTATGCGAAATATATACCATGTTTTCAATTGTGTTTACCATTCTTTTTGTTTGCCTTACATGTTTGCATTATTAAAACAGGTAACAAAGTGATTGCAACAATCCCTAAAAGTTACAGATCTAATAAAAAGCAAGGCTTTTCAAATTAGCGGCTATTAAGATAGATTTAATGTTCAATAAACCTTTCATTAAATAGACAATGTTGCAATGGTAAGACAAAGTGACATATGATTCGTATGTGACTTTGTCAAAAGAAAAAAATAGAATTGTGTATGTTCCCTCCAATAAATTCCCCAACCTAAAAATTCTCCTCCCTCAATCCCCTGCTTCATCATGACTCTTCCCCTATCCAATATTTAACCTTCAATCCTTCAACTTCAACTTCTTCAATGCCTCCCTATCAACATTTCCAATTACCACTAGGGTGTGATTTTATAATGAATAATTAGAGTTTTCCATCATGGTACATTGGAGTAGAAAATGTTTGATTGGCGCCAAATACTTTGTTGAGAAAGGATAGGACATCATAAATAATCATTTCTTAATTGAAAAAGAATACCCAAAGGAAGAAAATTGTATCTTTATTTTCTTCATAGGGTTTTGGGTGTGTAGGTCAACATCAACAATAATACACTATATTGGGTCTATTCATTGCAACATTTTGGGGATGAGTGATGATGTTTGAACTTGCACGACACAATTTTAGTTTTGTTTTAGAAAGTTAATAATGAAGTGGTTCATGAAATATACTCATAGCATCAAATAGAAAACAATTTCCACACATTAGGAATATGAGATAGCAAAGATAAAAAAAAAAAATGCGGGAAATGTATTAATGTCTCGCATAACTTCTTCATGTTAGCCAAAATAATACTACTAATTCTCCAAACAAGGAAATTATTTGTGGAATGGCCTCTCCGTGGTTTACAAAGGGTTCCTTATTTCCAACATTTGCAGAAGAGTGACACTCTTTAATATTCTAATTTTGATGGGTTGGTTTAGTTTCATTTTTTAGAGGTGACAAATTACTCTATGATTTACAAGGAGGGATTTTTACTAATAATACCATCAAAGTGTGTCGTGTGATGTCAAGGTCTGAAATCAATTCCTTGTTTTCTTAAGACATCTGGCGATAAAGGGGTCGAGGGCCTTTGACAACTCAAGTGGTTTACCAAGATTAGTGCCCAGATTGTCGGGGACTGGATTGGAGGGATTGGGGTTTGGGGAATCGGCCAAGAAGATTGGCGCGATTTTATAATGAATAATTAGACTTTTCCATCATGGTACATTGGAGTAGAAAATGCTTGATTGGCGCGAAATTCTTTGTTGAGAAAGGATAGGACATCATAAATCATCATTTCTTAATTGAAGAAGAATACCCAAAGCAAGAAAATTGTATCTTTATTTTCTTCATAGGGTTTTGGGTGTGTAGGTCAACATCAACAATAATACACTATATTAGGTCTATTCATTGCAATATTTTGGGGATGAGTGATGATGTTTGAACTTGCACGACACAATTTTAGTGTTGTTTTAGAAAGTTAATAATGAAGTGATTCATGAGATATACTCATAGCATCAAATAGGAAACAATTTCCACACATTAGGAATATGAGATAGCAAAGATAAAAAAAAAAAAATGTGGGAAATGTATTAATGTCTCGCATAACTTCTTCATGTTAGCCAAAATAATACTACTACTTCTCCAAACAAGGAAATTATTTGTGGAATGGCCTCTCCGTGGTTTACAAAAGGTTCCTTATTTCCAACATTTGCAGACAAGTGACACTCTTTAATATTCTAATTTTAATGGGTTGGTTTAGTTTTATTTTTTAGAGGTAACAAATTACTCTATGATTTACAAGGAGGGATTTTTACTAATAATACCATCAAAGTGTGTCGTGACATGTCAAGGTCCGAAAGCAATTCCTTGTTTTCTTAAGACATCTGGGGGTAAAGGGGTCAAGGGCCTTTGACAGCTCAAGTGGTTTACCAAGATTAGTGCCTAGATTGTCGGGGACTGGATTGGAGGGATTGGGGTTTGGGGAATCGACCGAGAAGATTGGAGGATAGCCAAAAAACCGTAAGTGGTTTTTAGGGCGGGAAAGAGAGGCAGATTTGAGGTTGTGGGAGGAAAGGCTAGGGTTTGATGTTTGTTGAAAAATGTTCCAACACGTGTACCATGTCATGTCAAGGTCCGAAATCAATTCCTTGTTTTCTTAAGACATTTGGTGGTAAAGGGGTCGGGGGCCTTTCACGGCTCAAGTGGTTTACTGAGATTAGTGCCCGGATTGCTACGGACTGGATAGGAGGGATTGGGGTTTGGGGAATCAGCCGAGAAGATTGGAGGACGGCCAAAATTCCATAAGTAGTTTTCAAGGTGGGAAAGAGAGGCAGATTTGAGGTTGTGGGAGGAAAGGCTAGGGTTTGATGACCGCTGAAAGATGTTCCAACAAGTGTAAATGCTTCGTCCATGGCCGCTGAAATGGCTTGCTTTTTACGTGGATGGCAGCCGGAGAAGGTGCCACTACAGCTGTCTGGTTTGCCACACAAACGGCCAAGATTATACCAGATGTCAACGACCATCCACACTCAATCTCAGCCATCCGACTGTTTGACGGGTGTGAGAAAGAACCAACCTAAATCCAACATAGTAACACCTTTGGCATAACAAGGTTGCATGTGAGGACAAGGGCAAACGGCAGAACATTAGAGAGATATAACTAGATCATATTAAATTTAACAAAAGAATGGCACAAGGTACAAAGCTTATATATGAAAGGAAAATGAATGAATATTTAAAAATAAAAAAGAAATGAAATCAAAAACAGTATTACAGTGAAACAAAAACCAGGCCTGGAAACTGACGGTTTGTAGCCTGTTTTTAGTTCTTTACACCCTACACTACAGTCATCAATTCCAATAAGCTGTCAAATGTTTACTGCCTGAAAACAATGGTAACCCTTTAGATTTTTCTAGTACCTGTTCATTTAATATATACACACGGGAGATAAAGTACTGGTAGTTGTTTGGACAGATAATACACTCCTATTTAAAAAACGCTAGTTTTAAATTGTTTTACAGGTACTTAAAAGAGCTCGCCATCAACAAATTTTTAATGACAGGCATGTTTAATTGCAAATTCCAGGCCTGGGATATGTCATTTCGTTTGCAAATCGGTTGTAATTAAAAATTTGTGATCAATAGAGCTAATGCACATGGTAATCACAAAAAACTAATCAACTCACATCACAAAAACAGGGCCAAATCCATAACCCAAGAAAACCACTAAAACACTCTTACTAGACTCGGTGCATCTTGGATTTGCTTCTACGACTCTAAATTTTCATTCACTCAAAAAAGAAAATCCCATATCAGTTGATAGACTTGGCCCGCTGCAGATGTAAACCCAATATACCACGATCCTTATGCCAATGAAGCCGATGTCGCAATGGAAGTGGTCATCCTACTAACATAATAGTTGATAGGTTGTGAGATGAGCATGTTTACTTGCTTGACCCTTCCCAAGAAAAAAATTCCCAGCTCTAAAATCCTCATTCTGAGTTCTACATTCTAAACTTGGAGGAAGTGACATCAAAATGAATCACACACGTTTCTAATCTATAGTTATCAAGCATGGAAATGCAAAAGTACTTTGGAAAATACGATACCCAGTAAAAGTGAAGCTTCAGTCGAGTGCCCAAAATGTTGTTCCCAAACTCTAAACAAACTAGTCTTTAAAGCTTCAAAGAAAATGCACAACTGTGAAAAGAACTGAACTAATTTCCACACCTTATACAGAAAAGTTACATGGTCCACAAATTGAAATCGTGCTTAATGGCACCAGTATATTCTCAAAGGCCACCCTTCAAAAATCACCTGTGCTGCATTTTACTGAGTCCACCATACATGATGCATGTCCTGGTCAATGGTGCATTTCCACGATGTAATCACTGTAATTGAACACAATAGAGGCAGACAGCTGAATTTATAAATTTAATAAACTAAATTATCAACTTATAATAAGACTAAGCAGTAGGGTGCTTCTTACCAAATACAAGCAGTTATTTAGTTTTGATGAAGTGAGGACCCATTAACTTCATTATCTCCGCAAATCCAACAGTTGCCCTCCCATCAAAAATAGTCTTTAGCTTGTCATCACATATGATCTCTTTCTTGTTTGTGGGATTCTATATATATCACCACAAAAATGACCCTCAATATGTACTCTGCATAAAAAACAACGCATGGACAAGTGGAAAGACAAAGACAGCCATACATTGAGAACCTGTTTATCATTACAACAAAGCCAACCTAAAATGCCACAAATAAATGTATCTGAACAAGGGGAAAATCAAGATAAAAGAGCAAACGTCAGGAATGGTGCTATAGAAAACATTTGTGTAAATTGCATGTGTTATGTTAGCTCTTTGTTCAAACCACTAACCAAGAATAGAATCCATCTGTGTGGGCGACACCTAGACTGGCTGTTATCAAGCCAATATGCGTTCTACAATGGCAGCCGGGGGTGTGGGTGGACGTGGGGGTGGGGGGGACTGTAATTTCTGTGCATAAACATTTAATTATAACATTAAATTTGAAGCCCATTTGTCCGTCACATGGCAAAGTCAACCTTAGATTTGACCGTCACATGGTAATGTCAACCTTAAATTTGACTGCCACATGGTAATGGCAACCTTTTGCTTTGAGAAATCAATCGAAAAATCATAGTATCTTGGCCATATGGAGAAGTTTGGAGCCTGTTTTTTTCTTCCAGGGAAGAATTTGTCAAGCCCAACACATTGGTGCAGCTAGATTGATGTCATTTGCTACCAGACAATGCAAATTTTTTGGAGGATGTAATATTCAATGTGGTATACATAAAATCCACGATACGAGCCTTGGAATTGATAATTGGCATTTTTCAGATAGGTGTATTTAAGATATCTAAACTAGTATTCTACATGCAACCTGAAACATAATTTTTTTGAGACAATTTTAGGATAAATCTTATAGCACAGCTTGAAGTGTACTTGGGGATGGGCTTGCAATCACAATATTAAAGAGTATGTTGTTTGTCATTCAAAATGGAGCCCGTGAGTATAGAACCTTCCCCAAGCCCAAGCACTTTGAGGTGTCCAGAAGCCCATTGGAATGGAACCTTGGTCAATGGTGTGAAACTTATTATTTATTACCACTAGCCCCAAACCCGTTGGGCAAAATTTTAGGGTAAATATTAGAACAGAGCACTTTGACATGTCAAGGAACCCGTGGAAATGGAACCCTGGTCAATGGTGTGAAGCATATTATTTCTCACCACTAGCCACAAACCTGTTGTACCTAAATTAATAATCAAATAAGATATGAAACAGAATTATCTCCTAAGCAAATCAAAAATAAAGGTGCATCCTAGAGCCTAAAAAATATAAACAGTGGAAGCTAACTTTTACTTCTCAGTCCTGACCCATTTAGGGAAAGGTGCATCCTAGGGCCTGTAGATAGCAAACAACAAGATAAACAATAGAGGCTAACTTTTACTTCTGACCCACTTAAAGATGGATTCCAAGGAGTGGGCCTACTACCCTTGATTTTAGTGGGAAGCCAGTTTAGTATAAAATACTGGTAGCTGCGACAGGAAAATATAGAATCTGGGGTTCCATAGATGGGGTTGCGGCTTCTACTTTCTCCATGAGAGGGGTCTCATGAATGCTACTTTGTGCATATAGGGAGAAAAAGAATCTTCAGCAGAAAAATAGGAGTCCCTTTTTTGTAGCAGGAAATGTTATGCCGATATGGAAGAGGCCGGGCGGCTGGAACTTTCCCTCGCCACTAAAGAAATTTATTGCCAAGTGGTAGACTGTGTATGGCTAATATTATAATTGGTACTATTTTTCATGTTAATATTTCGGAAACAACCCCTGACTTTTTCAGCCAAAAGAGAAGAAGAAGATTGGAGAAATGTATGGGACCACATTCCAGCATAAAATCTCCCTAATTGCTCTCTGCAGCACTCACTCAGATAAATCATAAATCCAATTGCCCCCCTCCATCGGACTACTACTCTACTATCCAGACATTTTTCAACCTAGAGTTTGAGCTGGGATGAAGAAGTTAAAGAGTATTATAGTGGAACAAAATACCCAATTAATGAAACATGCCGTTTGGTTTGTAACTGATTGTAATTACAAACTTGTATTACATCACACAATAACAACTACAAGCTAGAGAAAGTCCACAAGGCAAGCCATGATCACTAAACAATGACAATATTAGTACCAGCAAGTAGGAGGATGCTAATGCATCGACCCGAGGACTTTCACCTCAAATACATGCTGCTGGATTGGGAAAGCTTTTGGTACGGGTAATGCATTTCTTGCAGCCACTATGATATTTTAGCAGACTTCAAGTTCACCTGGCAACAGTAGATTGTTTAGTTTTTTCTATTTTCTAGATTCAAAATATTTACAGAAACTTAGAAGACGAATCTGAAATGAAATTCGAAAATATCATGTAGCATGGCACCATTCCCCTACAGATACATTCCTACATATTCTCTGCAACACCTGCAAAATAAATTACAGAGCCTCCCTCAACAGGACCACTAGGTCATTCCTGTAACATGAGGCCAAATTCTGCATTTCCAAAATATAAGAGACACGGCACTACTAAAATATTTATTCATTTCTAAAAATGTCAAAAGCAAAAATTACATACTAAGTTCAGAGAATCAGTAAAATCTATCAGGGATGTGAAACCTCAGGAGTCTAGCATGTGAGTCTCTGCACTTTTTTGAGCCCTTTCCACAAACCACATCTGCTAATAAAAGCCAGCCTTGTATTTTGTAATCCTTTCCATTTCTTAAAAAAAACCCTTTACGTACAAGCAATGTCTATAGCAATAACATATCAAACTAGAGTTGCATGCACTTGCGTGTATGGAAAAGGGATTTTTAAATACTAAAGAATTTAACCAGCACTCACTATAAAATAATTAAATGCTATCCAAGCTCTCAAGGGCCAGACTAGCTCTAAATGACAAATAACAAGGTGTGGTAATTGAAAGTCAATACCAATCTTACCCTAAAGATATCACGTAACCACACGATGTGCACTATGCAGATTGGCATCTAACTTAGTTCGTTTTGCACCAACAGAGACAAGAACATGTTAGAAAATCACCTTGCACTGACCAAACCCTGTCCAGGTGAATTTTAAAAAGTGATTAAGCCTACTTAGTGCTATTGGAGGTTGATTGATATTGATTTAAGATGAAATAATATTATTTCACCTTTAAAAATATGGGCAAAGTTGCAAACAGGACACTGTAAGAAATAATTTATAAGTAAGCTGCAATAAGTAAATAGTAAATACCGGCCTTATCTACTTCTGCCCCAAATTGGAATTAGAACATGTGAAGTTCATGTTCGTGATCAAAAACACATTGAAGTCATCATTACATACAATGCCATTTGATTTCCAATGGTGGCAAGGTCTTATCTACTTCTGCCCCAGAGTTGGAAATAGAGCATGTGAGGTTAATATTAGAGGATCAAAAACACAATGTCATTTCATACAATGTCATTTGATTTCCAATAGTAAAGATAAAGGTGGTTTAGAAGCCAGCAAGGCATTGTTCTTTCCATTTTCCTGTTTATAGGAAAGCTGCAAGAAGTAAATATTGGCCTTATCTACTTATGCCCCCAGATTAGAAATAGAACATGCGAAGTTAATATTAGTGATCAAAAACACGTGATGTAGTTCATCATTTCATACAATGTTGTTTGATTTCCGATGTTGGAAAGAAGTACATACCAGCCTTGTCTATTTCTGCCCCAAAATTGGAAATAGAGCATGTTTGGTTGCTATTAGAGATTATTAAAACATCTAGTTCATCATTTTGTACAATGTTGTTTGATTTCCAATGATAAAGATAAAGATGGTTTTGAAGCCCCCAAGGCATTGTTCTCTCCATTTGTGATACATATTATTCATTGTTCATTGTGTTTTTATCATTTCATACAATCTCATTTGATTTTCAATGGCTGTAACAAATAAAAAATTGGTTTTATCTAATTCTGCCCCCAAATTGGTAAATAGAACATGTGAAGTTCATACTAGTGAGAACAGAAACATGTGTTGGTAGTAGATCTTATCATTTCATACAATGGTGTGATCTTTCAAGTTGCCTTCCATATTGTTCCATGTTACAAGAAACAAGAAACAGAGAAATGTGACGAGAAACGGGATGCAAAGACGGTGGACATGAGAAACGGGACAACAGTGAGTGACAGAATCCTAAACAAACGATTTCCCTCCGTCCTTGAGCCAATTCTTAAGCCCACCCAAATGCCCACCGCCCACATAACTCTGTTTATCATTGAAAAAATGATGTAGCTCGGTGCTTGCAAATCAAAACTAAGTTAAAGAAGTCAATTCCAAATAACCCAGTTTCCCATTTGAGACACAACAGAAGAACCCTCCCTCTACTTTACCGCTAACACAAAACAACCAACACCACTTTACACACAAAGCTATCACACCCATACTGTCAAATTAAACCCAAACCCCACATGAAAATATCAGTATATAGCAGCTTTTGGTATCAATTTGCCAACAAACGAAAGAAAACATTCAAAATAAAATCTGCGTATAAACTCCATTTCCAGCGAACGTGACCCAATACAAAATGTAGATGTAAAGAATGAAGAATGTGGGAAATGATGACCTGGAGGTTGTTGTTCTTGATGTGTTCCCATACTTTTTTAAGAGCTTCACCGCGAGTGATCTGAGAGACACCAAGGAACTTTTTCATTTGAGGAGAAAGTGGGTAGGGCGCTAGAATGCCTTTCGGTTTACCAGAAATGCTGGGGTCGATGTTGGGGATGGCATTGGCCTCGGAGGCAGACTGAGCTTTAGCAGTCGCCATTAACAGCCTGCTTGCTCTTGCCCACATTGCATTCGTCATCCACTCGCTATGCTATGCTGCTCCTGCTATATGCTATAGTTTGCTTGGGCTGGTAACCGAATGATCTGAAAGGATGAAAAGGGTAAACGAAGAAGAAATGTTATGGCGCCTTTGAAAGGAATTCCCTGGGCAGTGATGCCTCCTTGCGTCGATAATAGCGCCAAAGAAATAGAATGCTGTGGTCACTGGGAATTTGGAAACATGTATTCATAACTAGCAATTGCACATGAGTTCCATACTACACGGGAGAGGATAACAATGTTAAGTTTTTGGAGTTATAAGTTGTGGTGAAATATATGTTATCTTAAATTGTTTTGAGTTGTGTTATGGGGAGGAGGGAACAATATAGTACAACTACAACATCTAAGAAAAACACTTCTTATTATGCTTTGGTAAATGTCCACAACTTGTTTTGAAGCTCTGTTTTTGCACACATTGTAAGCATGCTAGAAAAAGATTGGTCACATGTTGGTTGCATTAATTGAAACAATGTCAATATTTGACTTACATTGAACATTTCACATGTCATGTTTGAATCTTCCATTGTGAAATGTGTCACTCACTATTATAAATCATTCAGAGCCACCTTGAATCCATAGTCACCCTCCTTGCTGGTGACACTAACATTTATGAACTTGGCATACGATTTAACATCGAATTGCATTCACATTTCTGACCAAATCAAGTTTGTTATTAAGGAATGGTGTAGACAACTCCTAATCTCAAACAAGCTCTCTTAGCTCTACATTTTTTAAAACACCAGACTAGGAAAAACCTGCACCAATGCCTATTATTGCCATCAAACATCAAATATACTTAAGTAAAACACGCATATAAAGTTGAGATGCATAAAAAAGTGTGTGGAGTGTAGTTGTACCTACACTTGCTACTCCAACATGGTTGCGATGATCTGTAACAACACCATGCTTACATCATCATCCGTATAAAAGAAAAGCAAAGATTATAAAGGGAAAAACTTAGAAAGACATACTTACTAAGGGCTGAGAAGGAAGAGTAAGTGGTGAGATTGGTGAGATCACTAAAACAAAGAAAAGTGGAAAATTGGGTGTGGTAGCCGCATCTCCCTCCTCAACGGCAATTGAGGCAATGAGTATTAGTCGTGATGGGAATCTCGTAATTTAAGCAAATCTCGTAGAAAGGCCAATCCATTTTTCCAATAGCTCTAGAATAATCTTGTAGAGGTCTTTGGCTCTTTTTAAAGACCATCGGAGGTTTGTTGGTGAAATAACCTCTTTCTTCTTATATGGTTTTGCAAGAAGTTGATATCTTACATGACATGCGAGGAAGTTTACATTGAATGTTGGATTTACTTGCTCTTTGAAATTGTTTACACAAGTTTTAATATATCTGTGTATATGTCTACTAGACGTAGACATTATACTTGTGACCAAAACCTGTTAAAGAACTGAATTGGCGAAAGTAAATTATGCGTCATCAAGAGGTCTATTGTAGACTCTGCTTGCACAAATGTGTCCTTTCGATCCCTCCATTCACCTTAGTGCCTGAGAGTAGAGATGAATGCTCTTAATTGTACCTCTCCCACATAAAAATTTGTTGGAATTTCAATTTGATCAGGGAGGATAAATTTGTGCACATAGAATTTAGACAACAAATTTTTCTCAATATCATTCTTTGTTATATATGCACCCACAAACTGTTTATCATCATCAAACTCAATGCCCTACATAGCATGGGCCCTGAATATTTGGCATTTGAAAAATTGTTCTTTCAAAAATAATGCATACAAATTTGAAGGTCTATAAGAAAGAACTTGGTCATATAGACGACTAACAGTGACCACATTTTATTTTCGTAATTTGTTTTCCTCTTTCAAATTCTTGTTTTCCTCATAAAGTGCCCTGAGCATGTAGTATTCATCCATCCACTTGACCATTCCCTTTAATACAACAATTTGGGGAAAGACAAAGTCAGTTTGAGCGGCATGTTCTTCCATGGTCACAGGTTCTAGTTCTTCCCTATTTTCTTGCAAGACTACAAGAGATGTGGTAAGTTCCTCTGTTCTGGTCTGAAGGGGTTGTATTTGTTTCTCTTTCTCTTCCAGGGCTTTCTGTGGCTGAAGATTTGCCTCTTCATGTTTTGCTACAGTCTAATGCAACTGTTGAACCAGGGGCAGAACTAGGTTCTCCATCTACCATAGATGTTTTCCCTTTCTCTTTAATAGGTGACTCTTCAGTTGTGGTTATGGAAAGCTCAATTTCTTTTTCTGTATCAGGTACAGATGATGACACTGATTTGTGAGGAGACACAGGTGGGGTTTTTACCAAGGTTTACATTATTGTGGTTGCCTCTTGTTCTTCCTGGGAAGGGGGTATTTTCAATTGGAGTTTCATGCAGGGTAGGTGTAGGCCTGGAAGTCCTGAGGTGCTTATTAGGTCTCTCATAGGTTGAGGGAACTTACTCCAGAACTACCTCATGCTTTAAGGAACATTGCCTTTGAAATTTCAGCCATTTCTTAATTCCATGTTTCCTTTTAACAAAATGATGCTTGCAAATCAGATGAATTAAATCTTGAAAATTTAAATATGAAGCACCCCAACGAAACTTTTATATAGCAGAGCAAATAGAATCATATTAAAACTGAGGTAAATTGATCTTATATTGGGGTTTATTTTAACCATGTAAGGGTGTATTAACATTCTTAACACCGGACCCAACATAGTTTGATATTTCCCTTCGCATGTAAAGTACTTGATCAACCATTTGGCCACTTCTGCCTAAGGTTTAGGAAGGGTTATTCTCTTGATTCCTTTAGCTTTACCCTTATTGTCTATGACTAATTCTAATTTCTACTTCTTCCCAACTAAAAATATTTTAATTATTTCAACATACATTGTTTTGTCACTTACTGCTAACCCTTCGTCAGGGATTCCTGAAAGATGACTGATAAAAGTCAAAGTAAAGGTAATTTTCTTACTTTGAACCGTAGAGTGTCCTTCCTCCATATTTCTAGCGAATTCCTCAGTCATTGTTATGTTGAATTCCTCAAAAGCCAACAGAAAGTCCAACCATCCTACTTTTTCAAATATTTTGACTGACTTTGCATCTGCCAAGAGTTCCAAAGAACTTGTTGGTTCATGTCTCAATCGAGGCCCCAAGTTTGAGTTTGAATAATCAGTGAAAATAAAATGACACAGGACTGGAAGTGCAAGATTTGCAGGGTTGTGGGTAAGCACAAGAGTGAATGGCGACACAGGACTGAGGGGGTGAAATTCATAAATTAACAATGGAACAGAAATGATTTGAAATGAATATTACTAAATTGGGAAATATATGATGGAATCCCAAAGTGATGATGACATTGATTGGGCACATGTAGAGATTATCATGGAGGGGAGTTACAAATTTGGTGGGGATTTGTGAAGCGTGCAAAGTTATGGGAAATGGGAGAGATAATCAAATTACACGATTATAATAATTAACGACTCACAAATTAAAACTTTCCTATATTCAATAAGGGAATTAATTGTGCATACCTTGTTAAATGAACTTTTCACATACTCGCCGCCATTTCCATACTGGTTTAATGCTTCATCCACATGTGGTCCTTCTTTTATTGCATGTTAGATTCAGGGGAGATGACCACCATTTCTAGTTTTCGGTCACCTAAATTTATTATTTTATTTTATTTTTTTAGAAGCATTGGCCACCATTTCTGGTTTTCAGTCGATGCTTCAAAGGATTATGACCGTCATTTCTATTTTTCGATCGTTTCCTCTTTATTCTCTAATAGAAGGTAGCTCAGTTCTAAGTTGTGTTGGACAAAGAGACATTGTCCACACACTTCAAATCTGGATCTTCTTGAATTTTTTTGAAACTCTTCTCTGGATGTTGGTTTCTGGTACAACCTTAGTTTGTGCCCATTAATTGGAATTACCTTCTTCTCTCCATTTATAGGAATTAGTTGAACAATACTATTTTTACATACTTTTGCAATCTGATATGGGCCCATCCATCGCATTTGCAACTTCCCTTTAAATTCCTTAGTAGAGCCCAATCCACTTCTTGAAATTTCCTTGGATTTATTTGCTTATCATGCCAAAGTTGCCTTTGATGTTAGATGATTTCAGTATGATGTAATGCCTAAAGTCTGATTTCATCCAACTTGTTTAATTGAACAATTCTTGTTTGTTATGCCTTTGATAATTCAATGCCCACTTCAATTGTTGTCCTCAAGGTTTGAATCTCAAATTCTATACGTAGAATTGGATTCTTCCCATAGACTAATTCATAGGGATTAAACCTTATGGTTGTTTTCCAAGTGGTGATGTACGCCCATACTACTTCAAGCAATTTTTGAACCCAATTCTTCCTTAAGATATCCATTATTTTTGTTAAGATATTTTACAACTCTCTGTTAGTAACCTCTACTTGCCCATTAGAATGTGGGTAGTATGGAGATGACTTTTTGTGTTTCAGCTGGTATGTTTCCACAAAAGAATTGATTACACCTAACATGAATTGTGGTCCTTGATCTCACACAATGGATCTTGGTGCTCCAAACCTCTGGAAGATACGCACATATAATAAATCCGCAACTTTCTCATCTCTTGCATGCGGCGGTGCTTGCACCTCAACCCATTTGGTGACATAATCAGTACAAACCAAGATGTACTCCTTCCCTTAAGAGGTTGGGTCAATTGGTCCAATAAAATCCAACCCCCACTTCTCAAATGGTTCCAAGGCAACTTGCGGTTCGAGTGGCATTTCAGATATAAATTTCGGTTTCCCCATCCTTTGGCATTGATCACATCTCCATACATATTTTCTGACATCCTTAAACAAGGAAGGCCAATAGTAACCAACTCCTAGAACTTTGTGTATGGTCCTCTGAACTAAATAATTCCCTCCTGATGGTTCATCATGGCATGCTCTAAGTATGTCAAATACTTCATTTTTCAACTACACACATGTGTAAAACATGATTAGGTCCACATTTGAAAAGAATTTCATTTAACCAAGTATACATCACACTTTGTTTAATTAATTATTTTATTTTATTTTGTGTGAAAAAGGCTGGAAACTTCCATGTAGCCAAGTAATTAGCCATATATGCATATCAGGGAGAGGTAGTAGAAATTACAAACAAATGCTCATCTAGAAAATCATCATTGACCTTCTCCTCCTCTTCTTAAGTGGTAACTCTTGAAAGAAAATCAGCTACCATATTTTTTAAGAAGATGCGTGAATGTATGATATTTGTCTGCTAGTTATTAAATGAACCTTTTGATGGCATGAATCTTTCCTTGTAAGCTATGTAGTTGTTTAATATTTTTCGGGGAGGCATTTTATGTGATAGCAGTGACCTTGGCAGGGTCCACTTCTATTCCTCTCCTTGAAACAATGAATCCTAGAAATGTTCCAGATAACACACCGAAGACACATTTCCTCAGGTTAAGTCAGAACTTGTATTCCCTTAGTCATTGAAAGACGCATCGTAGAATCTTCGAGTGATCTTCCCAAGTTCTAGACTTTTCTAATATATCATCTACGCAATCTTCCATGATGTCACTAATCATATTGTGAAATATTACAATCATTACCCGTTGATATGTAGCGCCTACATTTTTTATGCCGAAGGGCATGACTTGGTAGCAGAATGTTCCCCATGGGGTAGTAAAATTTGTCTTCTGTTGATATTCTTCAGCTATATTTATTTGGTTATATCCCGAGAAGCCATTCATGAGTGATAGCATATCATAAACGTGTTTTATAATCGACAATTGTGTCGATGTTGGGAAGAGGAAAATCATCCTAGGACAAGCTTTGTTAATATCTAGGAAATCGGTACACACTCTGATATCGACTAATTGTTTCTGAACTGGTACCACATTATAAATCCACTCTAAGTAGTTGATAGGCATGATGAATCCTACTTCTAATAACCTTTCTATCTCTAGCTTAACTAACAAGGCGACGCGAGTATGCATCTTGCGGAGATTTTTCTTTAAGGGCTTAGCGTCCAGGTGTACAATAAGATTGTGCACCACTAATGCAGGATCAAGTCCTGGCATGTCTACGTAAGACCAAGTGAAGATGTCTGCATATTTTCTCAAAATTCCTGTAAATGTTTTATTCTCTTAAGCTAAGAGTGAAGTTCCCAACTCAACCATTCTAGGCAGCTCCTCCGTGTCGATGTTAACATCTATTGTCTCCTCCACCAATAGCTTGGATTCTTCTTCCATGTGCGTAGGATCGAGAGGGAGATTAATATCCTCCTCTACCAAAGGTGGTTTAGGGAGATCCTCATCTTTAGGTGGGTACACTATCTTGTCCATTGGTTTTTCTGCTTTGTTTGTCCACAAGTGCTTTAAAGAGGTTTTCGCTATAGGACTTGGATTTTTTCTTTCCGCAAGGCTTTTCTATAGGACTTTTTCCCTTGCTTATTTTTTTACTTAAGTGACCGCACAACTCCACCTTCTCTCCAAAGTATGTGCATGTGTTGAGCTGAATGAATAATCCTTTCTTGTGATCATTTCTCAGAATATTGTCTCTGATGCCAAGGAACTCACTAATAGCCTCATCATTCTGAAAAACATCAATGGGTACGTGTTGTTGTTGGCCCCAATTCATGAGTGATGGGTAAATGAGCTCCAATGTCCAAGTTATAGGGGATACGACGGGTGTAACAGGGGTTATGGTAAGGATAGCCATGTTAGATAATATGTTTGTGGTGGCGAGGTCTCCATAAAGACTACACCGAGAATCTGTTTTGATTTCATTTTCAGACAAACTATCCTCATGCTTAGAAGAAGCATGATCGTCATTTGAAGGGTGAGACTCTTACAAATGGGTGCCAAGACTGGATTTACCCATTATACGACAAGGTATTTGAAGATCTTCCAATGAACCTTGTTCTTGACAACTACAACCACATCCTTTATACCTCATAGTAAGCATTATTTGGTTAGGAATAAGATATCTAGGTGACCTGTAGCATAAATCCATTTCATCATCATCAAGATGAAATAAAATATCTTTGAGTGTCCTTTCATCTTCTAGTAAGCCACCTGAAGTGAAATTGTCAAAGGGACAGTTCTCCCTTGATCTTTGGAACTCGTAACACAGTCTACCACGTACTTGGGTTAACAGTGGAATGTTTTGAACCATAAGGGCTTGCTACAGATCATACTCTCTATAATTACTTGGTATAACCTTCATCTCCCATGTAGCGAAAGCAATTTCTGAGGTGGAAGCACCGTTGTCATTGGTAGACAAGGCATCTGGAGCCACTCGTGAAGCGAGGGCCTCCGACTAAACAAAAACAACAATCTCCATAGAGGGACACTCATAGATGGTGGGAAAATAGCCCGACAATGCTATGCAATGAGAAAATGGTTGGGTATCACCATGTATAGTAAGTGTTTGTCCTTCATGTTGCAACTTTAAACATTGATGATATGTTGATGGCACGGCTTGCATGACATGAATCCATGGGTAGTCGCATAAGATGTTGTAAGGGAGATCCAAGTCCAAGACATGGAACTTTGTATCATGAGTTATGGGACCAACTTCTAATGAGAAAGTGATCATTCCAGCTGATTTTTGTTCTTCATTGTCATACACCTTTATGGTGATGACCTTTGTCTCCAAATCAACATCTGTGTAGCCTAGTTGACGAACTAGTTTAAGAGTAAAAATATTTAGACCCGACCTGTTGTCCACAAGCACTCTCTTGACCTTCTTACATTTGTGTAGACACCAAATTTGTGTCTTACGTCATCCTGTGCCTCACATCTCATATTCGCAACCTAACCTCACCACCTAAACCTTACACAATTATTTATTAATTACCTTATAATTAATAAATCCACATCTCCAAACCTGCCACCTCATTTCGCCACCTCATCATGACCTAGCCCTAACCCTAAACTAACCTAATTAAGACCTATAACTTGGTCTACATCCACACCCATGACTAATTACTCCTCACCCGCACCAAAACCAACCTAATAATGACTTGACCAAGCCCACAACTAATCCCTCGGGAGAAAAGGAGGGAAAGTTGGCTATTTTACTGAAAATAGCCCACTTTGACTTAACCGACATCGGTTCCTACTTGACCGCCGTCAGTTACGTAACCGCCATCGATTCCCTGTAAATGACCTTCCCCAACCAAAAACAAGGGATCGGAATTCATTTAAAAGATCCAGAATTCACTTGGCAAGACAGAGACAAGTGAAGAAAAGAGAAGAGTTTACAGAGAAGGACGTCGAGCCCAAGACTACAACTAAGTAACCAGAGCACAGCGACACGCATCCAAGCATTAAGAGAGAAGCTAGCTCACTTTTGATTGTCAAATCATCCCACCTGAGCCTTGCCTTCGTCATCACAGTCCTTGGACTTGTATCTTCATCAGGAACTAGTAAGTAGTGTCTTGTACATTTTTAAATACCATTTCTTGAACTTCTGATTCATAGTAATTATAAGCTCACTCCTAGATCTACTACCCGATAGCACCCTACATCTAACTTTCATTCCTCTACCCTTACATTGCCCCAAGAACAGCTCCCACACTCTCTGAGTCTTCTCCATCACCCTATTACAGGCGAGATTCGAGGCCGTGACATATGATGTCAAGTATTATAGGCAGATGTGGGAGATGGTGACGATTGCGGATATCTGTTGGAGGCCTTACGGGAACTATATGGTGACGTAGAACATAGCTAATGATTTGAGGGGCATAGAGCGATTAAGTGGATCGTGGGACACAAGCCAGGTGAGTACGAGAGGATTCCTCTAGATCACGTGCGGCGACAATTTGGATTTGTTCAGGATATACCCATGGCTTATAGACCATACATGAGGATCGACGCGGAGGCATCATTCTCACCTCCCCGCCCGACACCTCCAGAAGGACCAGAAGAGATAGCAGCCAATCGCAGGGTAATGGATGTAGGAGTGACAGAGGCTTATAGATTATGGTGGGTAGCAGAGCTGCGAGGTTCACGTGAGAGGGTTGATCATCCTGACATAGCTATGATTACAACGGAGAGAGATCACCTGCAGGGTTTAGTTCACCAGCTTCAAACATAGGTGAATGAGACAACAAGATTGTTAGCGGTTGCGCAGTCACAAGTGGAGAGACTAGAGGTGAGATTCCTCCACGCGAGAGGGCGTATTCATATGTTACAGGAGAGATTGGTGGATTAGTGGGAGGAACCAATAGCAGTGGCACCTTTGAGGATGGAGAGGCCAGGTGAGCGGTGTCGACGATCACGATCATCACCTGGTTCGGGATGAGGCGAAAGGGTCTAAGTGAATTTCATATGGGTAGAAGAATAAATAAGGATGCCGACCTGCGCGTCGATGATAGAGAAGATGTATTTGTTTAACATCTAAATAAAACTGAATATGTATGTTGATTTGAGTTATGATAATAATAATACTCGACATCATATGTCACGGCCTCGAATCTCGCCTGTAATAGGGTGATGGAGAAGACTCAGAGAGTGTGGGAGCTGTTCTTGGGGCAATGTAAGGGTAGAGGAATGAAAGTTAGATGTAGGGTGCTATTGGGTAGTAGATCTAGGAGTGAGCTTATAATTACTATGAATCAGAAGTTCAAGAAATGGTATTTAAAAACGTACAAGACACTACTTACTAGTTCCTGATGAAGATATAGGTCCAAGGACTATGATGACGAAGGCAAGGCTCAGGTGGGATGATCTGACAATCAAAAGTGAGTTATCTTCTCTCCCAATGCTTGGATGAGTGTCGCTGTGCTCTGGTTACTCAGTTGCAGTCTTGGGCTCGATGTCCTTCTCTGCAAACTCTTCTCTTTTCTTCACTTGTCTCTGTCTTGCCAAGTGAATTCCGGATCTTTCAAATGAATTCCGATCCCTTGTTTTTGGTTGGGGAAGGTCATTTACAGGGAACCGATGGTGGTTATGTAATCGACGGCAGTCAAGTAGGAACTGATGTCGGTTAAGTCAAAGTGGGCTATTTTTAGTAAAATAGCCAACTTTCCCTCCTTTTCTCCCGAGGGATTAGTTGTGGGCTTGGTCAAGTCATTATTAGGTTGGTTTTGGTGCGGGTGAGGAGTACTTAGTCATGGGTGTGGATGTAGACCAAGTTATAGGTCTTAATTAGGTTAGTTTAGGGTTAGGGCTAGGTCATGATGAGGTGGCAAAATGAGGTGGCAGGTTTGGAGATGTGGATTTATTAATTATAAGGTAATTAATAAATAATTGTGTAAAGTTTAGGTGGTGAGGTTAGGTTGTGACTATGAGATGCAGGGCACAGGGTGTCGTAAGACACAAATTTGGTGTCTACATTAGCCCCTTGTTGTCGTGTAGCTTGTCTTGTAAAGCTGCACCGAAAATAATAAGAAGTGGTTACTCCCGTTAAGGGTATAGGTAATCCCCCTCAAATCTATCACAAATTGAGGCGACGTGAAATCAGGGATAGGGTTGATAAAGGGTGAATGGTGTTAAGATGATGGTAAGATGGTGGGGTAAGTTCAAGGAAGCAGATGCACGTTGAAATGCAGTAGTGCGACTAGGGTACATGATTTGAAGAGCAAACAAGCAATTCATAGGCAAAGGTTGATAGTTTATCCAAACAAGGGTGATATAATCCTGGTATCCAAGGCATAGGAAGTAGCTCTAGGGGATATAACGGGTAAGGTACAGGAATGTTTAGGCATGTTCAGCAGTACCAAATGGTTGGTTTGGTTGAGATAAACGTCACGGTCTCGGTCTAGGCAAAGTTGGTCGGCTGATCAATTCAAGTATCCTAATCATGCTAAAAACACGAACAGGTGAGCGCGATTAAACAAAAAGCTACATGGTGGGTGGATAAAATTGTAATTTGTGAGTCTTGGTCGAGGTACTTAATTAGTGCGGCCTTGGGTCGGGCCGACTGATTGGTGAGGGCCTTGGATCAGGCCTGATTGGTTGGGTGCGGCCTTGGGTCGAGCCGATTGAGTAGTTGTGGCCGTGGGTCCAGCCTGATTGGTTGGGTGCAGCCTTGGGTTGGGCCTGATTGGTTAGTTGCAGCCTTGGGTTGGGCTTGATTGGTTGGTTGCGGCCGTGGGTCGGGCCTGATTGGTTGGTTGTGGCCTTGGGTCGGGCCTGATTGGTTGGTTGTAGTCGTGGGTCGGGCCTGATTGGTTGGTTGCGGCCGTGGGTCGGGCCTTATTGGTTGGTTGCGGCCGTGGGTCGGGCCTTATTGGTTGGTTGCGGCCGTGGGTCGAGCCTTATTGGTTGGTTGCGGCCTTGGGGCATGCCGATTGGTTGGTTGCGGCTTTGGGTCGAGCCGATTGGTTGGTTGCGGCTTTGGGTCGAGCCGATTAGTTGGTTACGACCTTGGGTCGTGCCGATTGAAGTCAAAATAAGGCTAGTCAGCAAAGTCGGGGGTAGGTGATGCGGGAAAAAGTGGAGATTGGTGGATTAGGGCGGGAGTTAGGTTAAGGAAGTAGGTAACCGATATCGATTATGTGTGACCGATATCGGTTACAAGACCGATACCGGTATTCTAGGGCACGAAATAACCGATATCGGTTATAGGTCAAAATCTATAAAAAGAAAAATATGGCATGTCATTGTCACTTTGTAAAGTTGAGTGCTTATTTTTGTCTTGTCTAAGGTGTTAATTGATTGTGTTGAGTTTGTGCGCTGAGGTGGCACTAGTGGAGTGGAGGATTGAGTTATTGGTAGGCCCCAACGATGAGGAGGCAGAGTTTGATATGTTGAGGACCTTGCTGAGGAGATTTGGAGCCATGGCACAGCCCGGAGGAGCAGGAGGTGTTGGAGGAGCTGGACCACCACCACCTATCCCACCACGACGACGTGTAGTCGTACCAGTAGGCTCTGAACCCCTACTTATGTGAAGTTAATGAATTTAACTAGGATGTGGGTTTTGGGGTAGGAATCCAAAAGTTAATAAAATAATGAAGAAATGAAGGTAAATTGTAAAATGGAGTGGGTAGGTATGTTAGGTAGGCCAAAACGGCAGGGTGGGTAAGTTTTTAGGTCTTTCCTGTGGGTAAATGGGTAGAAATAGGTAAAAAGGGGTTTTGGGGGCCGTTTTGGGTTCGGCTCCGGAAGTTGACAGTGACCGATGTCGGTCACTAGGCGACCGGCATCGGTCATAGAATAGTCTGTACAAATTGCCGTGTCTATAGACCGGCGTCGGTCATATGTCGACCAGCGTCGGTACGTACAATGTGATTGGGGGACCGATGGCGGTCGAGGGTGACCGATACCGGTCATCATGTTTGTGGTGTTTGTTTGTTGTAGGCAGTAGGATAGAGTTTTGTTTTTAGGGGTGGAGGGGGAAGAGGTAGAGTTGATAGGAAAGGTGATTGGGGTGGGGGGGAATTGGGTTATTGGGGGCCGGGTCGGGTAGGATAGATTATGTGTTGTGTATGAAGTAGGAGGTGTTAAATTGGCAGGGGTATGGTTAGATGGCTAGAGTGGACCGGGGTGGTTGGTAGGGTGTGAGATAATTAAAGGGGATATCGAAGATGTATAAGGTAAGATAAGTGGGTGCAGATGTGTGTATAGAGTCGGGTTGTGGTTGGGTGGGTAAATGGGTATAGATGGTTAAGGTAGTTGTTTTTGTAAAGGGTAGGCCTGATGGAGTGGGTTGTTTTTGCAGGCATGCCAGCAGCTGACGATGCGGGATCGGATGCCACCTCTATTGGGGCGGATGCGGCCACATGTGACTGCAGCACAGTGGGCCGTTATGTGAGAGGTTGGGCTTGGCGGAGTCCAGAGGTATAGGGCTGTGGATAGGGACCATAGCCTAATGGTTGCCCTCATCGAGAGATGGGATCCGGCAACCAATGTCTTCTATCTCCCTACTTGAGAGATGACTATCACATTAGAGGATGTGTATCGCATCCTGAGACTGCCAATCATAGGTGAGGCAGTGTTCCAGGTGGATGCAGAGACAGCGATGGACAACATCCTGTAGGTATTCGGGGATGCAACCCCATTGCTTACATATCACAACGTGAGCATTAGCTATGGCGATATGTATCGCACACACCAACAGGAGAAACGGCTTGCCGTGTTGATGATGATTGGTATCACCTGCTTCGCCCTCCCTGACTCAGAGGGAGGCCGCTTCCCACGAGCTTTGATGGGAGGATTACATGAGATGGTGGAGGAGCATACCTGCTATGCCTGGGCACCAGTGTATCTGGTGCAGCTATACAGAGAGCTATGGGGTTATCGTCGTATGAGGCGATTTGGTATATGTTCGACATTTTTGTTACACTGCTGGGCCTACGAGCATATCGTCTGTATACGACCAGTAGGGTTGCCCTAGCAGCCAGTGCCACATGTAGTTTACATATATGGATTTCAGATGTGGTTGGGGGTCATGGGCCGGCCACGAGCGGTAATTACAGGGCGAGATGTGGCATACTACTAGCATATGTTAGAGGGCCTAACCGCACTCGATATTATATAGAGGCCCTACAGAGGCCATCAACCCCGAGGAGGAGCCCGGGCACAATTGCGCTGGATCCAGTACATCTTCTGGATAGCGAGACGGAGACCCGGGGAGTATGAGTGGATTCCCCTGGAGAGGGTGCGACGACAGATGGGCTTACGGCAGGATGAGACACCTCCCTTCTCATAGTATCAGAGGGAGGATGTAGAGGTACCATTGCCTGCACCGTGGCCATTTGACCCAGTCTGGGTATCAGAGAGACCAGCTGATGATATAGTGGATGATGCTGGAGTGACAGGTGCATTTTTGGTGTGGTGGGCAAGGCAGAGGGCAGCCATGAGAGCACAGCCCGCACAGCCATATTTGGCGGCTGTGATAGCGGAGATGGACCGTCTCTTGGGCCAGGTGCAGCTATTACAGGGGTAGCTTGCTGCTGCACATGCACAGATTGGGGTGCTGCAGGGGTAGTTAGCCCAGGCACAGGTACAGGCATAGGCACATCCGTAGGCACCGGCACAGCCACAGGCACCAGCACAGGCACAGGCACCACCTCAGGCACATGCACAGGTACAGGCACATGGTGTACCGGTAGGTTAGGGGCCACTTCTACTAGGAGTCGGGGGACCAGCCCCACCAGCCATGGTGGCACGGTCCAGCTATATGGAGGCGAGAGCGAAGGCCCAATATTATCAGGACGTGCTAGATGGTACCGGGGCCGACTATCAGCCATATGCAGCGCACAGAGCCGAGACGTCCCGGAGTCACAGGTCACAGGGGGCCGCAGCCACAACCGGTGCTTCCGTGACGAGTAGGAGGCGAGAGTCGGCACAGGGGCCAGCGGGGGGATAGGCAAAGGGTGGTGGAGGGAGCTGAGACATCCTAGGAGCGGATATGGGTTGTTGTTATTGGATATAGACATTGGTCTGCGAACCGAGTATATATATAGAGGCCTGCATGCCCACATAGGATTTATTTATTCATTTTTGTTGTATTTACTAGCCTGCGAGCTGAGTACATTTTATATAGTTGATACTGGCCTGCGAGCCGAGTATATTTTTGACATAAGAGATTGGCCTGTGAGCCGAGTCGAGATTTTGACAAAGATAGCGACCTGCGTGCCGGCTTTGTATTTTTAGATCACAGAGGCCCCATATAGGGTAGTTTGTATATTTTGACATTGAGTTGATGATGATATATATAGATGAGTTTGATCCACATGGTGTGTAAATTTTTTTTGATTTGATGCATATATTAGAATGTCTCATGTGTTTTGTTGATGGTATTGAAATTTAATGTATATAGATGATGTTGATGAATTTTTGATGATATGTATATGTGTTGATGGTATTCTGATGATAAATATTGATAACGATGTCGTTATGCAGGGAAAAGAGGCGGGCGCCACCAAAAATTTACAAAAAACAAAGAAAAGGCCTACGTTTAAGCAAAAGGAGACATGTGACCGATATCGGTTAGCTAACCGATGTCGGTAGCTATATGACCGATACCGATTATGCCAAAACGAGTTTTTCTAAAAATAGAAAAGCTTGGGAGGCAACTTAAGTTCGTATTTTTAGAGTCATGCAACAAGTTAAATATGAGAATGCGACGTTGTTGACGACTTATAGAGGTAATTACATGGGAGAATTGAGTGATAAGGAGGAAAGAGACAGGTAAAGTGATTGTGGGCTGAGATTAAAAAAGCAGAAAGGCAAGTTATATTGAAGAGGGTGGTGAACATGGCTGAACAAGTAGAAGCATCCAGTGGGCAGAGACGAGAGGGAAGACAGGTTTCACCTCAAGCTGCTGCATCCCAAGAGGTAAAATTTTTGGTTTGGAATTCAACTCTTGCATGTTTTATGAATAGGATGAGAGAAGGTAAGTGGGTAGAGATGAAAAAGAAAAGGTGATAGGCAAGGGTTTGGGATGGGGTGACTGTTATGGGTAGGTAAGCAGGGGTTTCGGGTATATTTGTAGGTACAGAGAGGGGTAAACGAGCAAATAATTATCGTAGGTGTTGTTTTTAAGCAGGCTGTATAGAATTGACAGTGACCGATATCGTTGAGAGATAACCGGTATCGGTTATCTATATGAAATTCCAGAATGTGATAAAAAAAACACTCGGGGATTTGATTTATTGAATTGTTGTTTGTTGATTTGATGTATGCAGGCAGAGGCAGGGTTGAGGATGAATGATAGGGTGCCAGCTTTGTTGTCACGAGTCCAAGCGGATGTAATACCAACTGAGTGGGCATTGATAAACCGTGTGGGGTTAAGTGGAATCCGCTATTATTCATGAATCGCGCATAATCATGCTATGTTGCAGGCGTTGATTGAGAGATGGAATCCAGAAAAGAATACATTCTATCTGCCAACAGGGGAGATGACAGTGACGTTGGAAGATGTGTTCCTAATTTTGAGACTTCCAATTACAGGAAGACCAGTGTATCAGGCAGGGCCTAGCGCGGCGCGGGGAGAGATAACAACAATATTTGGTCTAGCTGCATGAGAGTTGACACAGCAAGGTTTGACATTCACTTATGGTATAATGTTTGCAGCACACCTTGAGGCAACAAGGTTGGAAATGGTATTAATGATAGCAGTGGGGTATTATGCATTTCCGATGGTGGATGGGGGAAGATTTCCAAAAGCATTGATGTGTATTATTTGGGAAATGATAGAAAGGAGCGTGACTTTCGCATGGGCACCCGCATATCTGGCGGAACTATACAGGGGTTTATGGGCTTGCAGGTGAAATCACAGGACTACACTGGATTGTGCGTACTTATTACATTGTTGGGCGTATGAGCACATTGTTTGTGTGCGACCAATAGGTCGACCCATCCAGTCAGGAGAGACAGGAGTGCAGAGGTATAACCAGTATCGGTTATAGGTCAAAACCTATAAAAAGAAACATACGGCATGTCATTGTCACTTTGTAAAGTTGAGTGCTTATTTTTGTCTTGTCTGAGGTGTTAATTGATTGTGTTGAGTTTGTGTGCTGAGGTGGCACTAGTGGAGTGGAGGAGTGAGTTATTGGTAGGCCCAAGCGATCAGGAGGCAGAGTTTGATTGGTTGAGGACCTTGCTGAGGAGATTTGGAGCCATGGCACAGCTCGGAGGAGCAGGAGGTGTTGGAGGAGCTAGACCACCACCACCTATCCCACCACAACGACGTGTAGTCATACCAGTATGCTCTGAACTCCTACTTATGTGAAGTTAATGAATTTAACTAGGATGTGGGTTTTGGGGTAGGAATAAAATAATGAAGAAATGAAGGTAAATTGTAAAATGGAGTGGGTAGGTATGTTAGGTAGGCCAAAATGGCAGGGTGGGTAAGTTTTTAGGTCTTTCTTGTGGGTAAATGGGTAGAAATAGGTAAAAAGGGTTTTGCCTCAGAACTAGCTCATGACTGTACCATATTTCCAAGAGCAAAGCATTCACCTTAAACACATGCGAATAAATTAGACGAGACCACCAAAAGCACCACTATGTTGACTGGCGTTGGTAACATATAATGTGATTTGGGGTACAGTAGATGGCACGCCAAACAGTGATCGACTATCTACCAAATAGACTCTGCATGACCATCCCACACGAAGCGACAAACAAGAAGATAATCACAGCCATGTGCCTGCTGAGGTGCAGTTGACAACTCCTAAGTTGTAGGTGGTAGGACTCAGAGAATTGATATCCATGCGACAGAAGACGTAAGACACCAACAATCCCTTACATCAGGACCTACAGCCCATTCTAGTGCTTTCTAAAATCACTGTAAGGCTTGTTGGGACCCAAGGTCAAAATCGAGAACTTCGATTATGTTTTGCAGTCAACAAGTAGGACTTCTTGACATTAAGCAATTGTATGGTTAGATCCCTAAGACTATACAGAGATAATCTGGTACAACATGTCCCGCAACATGCATAGCCTCATCTAACTGGAATAATCAGTAGATGTAAAACATAATCTACTGTGGCTCGCATCTGCGACGCATTCAGAGTTTGAAGTTATGGTATGGGTCACGTACCCAGTGGGTACAGATGGCCAAGATACATGTTATCTATCTATACTCAAGGGTAGGCCCAATGAAGTGGGTCAAAAACAACAAGCAGTACCAAGTAGGCTTACGATAGAGGCAGATACGGATAGCCAGCTCTATTGGGGAGGATGCAGCAACATGTGATCCGCAACTATAGTAAACAAGTCAAATAATAGGTTAATGATCGACTAACTGCCAACAATGGTATAGGGTTGTCAAAATCAGGCTTATACAACAGCTAATACTGATGGTTGCCAACATCGAGAGATCCCAACTGAGCCTCTTCAATATTTTTCCAACTCAAGCTTACATGGAAAAGATGACGTAAAAATACACCCATTAGAGGATTTGTATCACAAAAATTCATGAGACAAAAAATAACAGAGGTTAGGTAGTGTACCCAGGTGGACTCCCTCAGAGACAGTGATGGACAAAATCCTGCAGGTATTACCAATATTCAGCCCCATATGCTTATATAGCTTCACCAGCGAGTCCATTGGCTACGGTGAATCATGTCAATTGTCGCACACCAGAGTCGTTTTGACATACACTTGCCATATATGATGATGCATTACTATCAACGGGTTTGCCCTCCCATAACCTCCATGCAAGGGAAAAAAAACAACTTCAAAAAGGCTCCCATTAAAATACTGTAACACAGCAAGTTATCCTTTCAGGAGCATAACTTTAAATATGCTTAGCGAAACCCAATAGGATTCTGGTAACCACCATCTATAATAACCACCACAGAACTTCTAAGGTTAGTCGAGTTATACTGAGGTGATTCAATCAAAAGTTCCACAGTATCCTTTCCAACAAGTGTTGGGCAACAACAAGCATCAACAGTAAGCATATAACAACTAGGGTATCAACAGTAACCTGTACCCATCAAGTAGTTTACAAGATCATGGGCTCTCACAGAGCAGACCCAGTATACGTGGGCTTGCCACGATGTGGTCACAAATTTATAAGCCGAGATATGGCAAAACTACCATGCAAATATTGCAATAGTTCAAAAAATAAAATACACCCACTCAAGGTTTTAATTGAAAAATTGAACCTAGCAAGAAGCCATACAGTAACGAAAATCACCCCAAGCTACCATAAAAACGCATCTAATTCCAATAAATCATTTGGATAGCGGGACGGAGACCTGGGGAGTCTGAATGAAATCCATTTGAAAGAGAGCGACAATTTTTAGATGGGCTTAGGGCCTAACATGAGCCTGGTTATTTGCTTAAAATTTCGAAGCAGACCACTGAAAGAGGCACGATTGCCTTCTCCGTAGCCATTTGACCAAGTTTGGGTAGCAGAGAGACCAACTGATGATATAGTGAATGATGCCGAAGTTACCAGGTGACTTATAAATTTTCCTGTGCCAGAGAAAGGAGCTAGTTAGGGTAGCTCATGACTTGCACATGCAACTCGCACAGCCAGACTGGTGCGAAGAACCAGTGATCAAACAAAGAGGGAAAACCGGAGCGCTTGAAAAACCAGGTGCAAACCATTAACTTTCCATTTTGCATGCCTTCCCGCTGAAACCAGAGCTTGATAGACCGCGGTGTCATATAATTGCCTTTACTCCCAAGTACAGGTACAGGCATACTCAATCAGCCACAACCACAGGGACCGCCATAGTTGGCGACAGGCACAGCCATAGGCACCAGCACAGGCATAAATACCGGCATAGCCACAGCCACTTTGCACAGTGCACCGACATAGGCACAGGCGTCAGCTACAGGTTAGCCACTTCTATTAAAACCAGGGGGACCAGCCCCACCTATCCCTCATGGCTTATCGGGCATGAATTTAATGGAGGCTTAGAAACTTCCGCCCATGGTTCGCACCCTTATCATAGGTCCCCTGTTTCCTTGTTCAATAGTTAGGCCAGTAACTTAGGTTAGCCATATGCAGCACATAGAGCACTTAGTCGTAACCTCTTAGCGCAGAGATACTAACTTAGGGGGCCATTATCTCATAGCCGGTGGGTCAGTTACAGGTTAGGAGGCGAGAGCACGGCATAGAGACCAGCAGGGGGACGGGTTTAGTTTTAGGTGGACTAGACCTTGATAAATCCAGTTAGGAGCGGACATGGGTTCATATGTTATCAGTAAAAAGACACTGGTACTGTGATACATTCGACGTATGTAGGATTTACTCCTGCACTGCCCATATAGGCTATTGAATTATTCATGTAACTGAATGTATATACCTGGTCCTACGAGCCAAGTACCTTCCAGATATATTACGATATCAGGAACCAATTCATTTAACATGATCAACCTGATTTATACTCCGAGTATAACTTATTCAATGACATGAGAGACCTTGCAACCTGCGTGCCGGCTCTATAATGTTAGATTCATCACGAGGCCGCTTGTAGCATCAGTTTGGATCATCTTGACCATTGAGTCCAAGGCTAGATCTATATAGATGAGTTTAACTCCATAATGGTCGTGTAAAAAAGATCAAATTAAACTCAGGTGCAAAATGATTAGAATGTCTCAAGAGTTCCAATCATGGTATCTGACTCAGTCAAAGTATCTACATGATTGTTGCATGAAATTGTGAAGATACAGTACATGTGTGTGTGTGTGTGTGTGTGTGTGTGTATGTGTGTTAATGTGACTTCTCATGACAAATAGGGATACATGGTGGCGTTATGCAGGAAAATAGAATCGGGAGCTATCAACACTTGTATGCAAAAAATAGGATGAAAAGGCCCAGGTTTAAGAAAAAGGAGACATGTGACCGATATTGGTTAGCTAACCGATGTTGGTAGATCATAGGACCGATATCGGTTAGGTAACCGATACCGGTTATGTCAAAATGAGCTTGTCTAAAAATAGAAAATCTTGGGCGGTAACTTAAGTTCTTATTTTTAGAGTCATGCAACAAGTTAGATACGTGAATGTGACAGTGTTTGATGACTGATATAGGTAATTGCATGAGAGAATTGAGTGATAAGGAGGAAAGAGACAGGTAAATTGAGTGTGGGCTGAGATTAAGAAGGTAGAAAGACAATTTATATTGCAAGAGGGTGGTGAACATGGCTAAATAAGGAGAAGCATCCAGCGGGCCGAGAGGAGAAAGAAGACATGTTCCACCTCAAATTGCTGGATCCTCGAGAGGTATAATTTTATTTTATATTTGGTTGTAATTTAGATTTTTGCATGTTTGATGAATAGGATAGAGATGAAGGTAAGTGGATAGAAATGAGGCAGAAAAGGTGATTATGCAAGATTTTGGGGTAGACTGAGTGTTGTAGAATAGAAAATCAAGTGTTTCGAGATATGTTCGTAGGTACAGAGAGAATTAAATGAGTGAAATAGCTATCATATGTGGATGTTGTTGAGCAGGGTGGTATAGGAGTAACAATGACCAGTGATCGGTTATAAGTAACCAGTATTAGTTAGTAACCGTTATCGGTTATTTATAACTGATACCAGTTACTGTGTAAAATTCCATATTGTGTTAAAAAACACACTTGGAGATGTTGATTTATTGAATTGGTTGTGTGTCGTTGTGATGTATGCAGGTAGAGGTAGGATTGCGGATGAATGATAGTGTGCCAGCTTTTTTATCACAAATCCGAGCAGATGTAACACCAGCTGAATGGGCATTTATAAACCATGTATGGTTAAGTGGAATCCGCTATTATTCATGAATCACACGCAATCATGCTATGTTGTAGGCATTGATTGAGAGATGGACATCTAGAAAAGAATACCTTCTATCTACCAATAGGGGAGATGACAGTGACATTGGAAGATGTGTTTAGGATCTTGAGGCTCCCAATTATAGGAAGACCCGTGTATTAGGTAGGGCCGAGTGCAGCGCGGGGAGCAATAACAGTAGTATTTGGTATAACTGCATGGGATTTTCCATAGCGAGGTTTGACATTCACTTATGGTACAATGTATGCAACACACCCCGAGGAAACAAGGTTGATAGTAGTATTAATGATAGCGGTGGGGTATTATGCATTACCAAGGGCAGATGGGGGAAGATTTCCAAAAGCATTGATGTGTATTATTTGAGAAATGATAGAAAGGAGCATGACTTTTGCATGGGCACTTGCATATCTGGCGGAGCTATACAGGGGTTTATGGGCCTGCAGGCGAAATCACCAGGACTACACTGGATTGTGCATACTTATTACATTGTTGGGCCTATGAGCACATTGTTTGTGTGTGACCAATAGGACAACCCATCCAGTCAGGAGAGATAGGAGTGCAGAGGTTAGGATTCAGGCGATGGGTCTAGACAGAGCAAGAGCCGAGATCCCAGGCCGTGACAGATGACATCGAGTATTATAGGCAGGTGTGGGAGATGGTGACGATTGCAGATATCCGTTGGAGGCCTTATGGGAACTATATGGTGACAGAGAACATAGCTGAGGATTTGAGGGGTGTAGAGCGATTAAGGTGGATCACGGGGCACAGGCCAGGTGAGTATGAGAGGATTCCTCTAGATCACGTGTGGCGAAAATTTGGATTTGTTCAGGATATACCCATGGCTTATAGACCATACATGAGGATCGACGCCAAGGCATCATTCTCACCTCCCCGGCCGACACCTCCAGAAGGACCAGAAGAGATAGCAGCCGATCGTAGGGTAATGGATGCAGGAGCGACAGAGGCTTATAGATTATGGTGGGTAGCAGAGCTGTGAGGTTCACATGAGAGGGCCGATCATCCTGACATAGCTGTGATTACAGCGGAGAGAGATCACTTACAGGGTTTAGTTCACCAGCTTCAAACGCAGGTGAATGAGACAACAGGATTGTTAGCGGTTGCAGCAGTCACGAGTGGAGAGAATAGAGGCGAGATTCCTCCACGCGAGAGGGCGTATTCATATGTTATAGGAGAGATTGGTAGATCAGTGGGAGGAACCAATAGCAGTGGCACCTTTGAGGATGGAGAGGCCAGGTGAGTGGCATCGACGATCATGATCATCACCTGGTTCGGGATGAGGCACAAGGGTCTAGGTGAATTTCATAGAGGTAGAAGAATAAATAAGGATGCCGACCTGTGCGTCGATGATAGAGAAGATGTATTTGTTTAACATCTAAATGAAAATGAATATGTATGTTGATTTGAGTTATGATAATAATAAGAATGTTTGTGTTTTGAATGTTTTTTTTGAAAAAAGACCAAGGTGAGTGTTATCAATATAAATATGTGAAATCATTTATATTTTAACAACACATGATAGGTTATGGTAGGGGATGGTTGAGCTAACCTTCGGAGACCCCATGTCTCCTAAGTGCTGCCTACATAGCCCATTGCACAAAGCAAGGAGGGGCCTCAGACCGATGTAGTTCTCCCTTAGGACCAGGGAGAGGTGAATTCAGGAAATTTGGTTGTGGTTAGGCAATTTGTTGGTTGGTAAAAATATTGATATTGGTAGGGTAATGTTGTTGGTGTTGGTACGGTATTGGTGGTATTGGTGTAGGTATAGGTGAAGCGAAGGTTAGCTTACCCAAGTAGTAGGGAACCGTGTCCTGATTAAGGTCAACACATAATCCTAGATTCGGGTAAAAGAGGAAAAAGTGTCCCATAGTTGGAAAGAGCTAAACAAACCACGTATTATCGTAGGATGAGCTTGAATCCCTAGGTACCTTGCATAGGCGAGAAGTCGATAGGTGAAAAGAGTTGTATAATCACAATATATCGGATATACGTCACGTCCCTTGAGTTTTTTTGTTTTGAAGAATGGTGAGATGAGGTGGATGGTATAGCTGGGGCGCAATCGAACTTATTATAAGGTGATTATTCTAACGAAAGAGAACCAAACCTAAATAGACAAGTTCATGACTCAAAAGTTCTTTTTGAATGCTACTTGAATACTACTTTTACTTTTCTGAATATAGACTGATCGATGCGGGAAGTCCATATGGGATATGCATTTTGTTGTTCTTGAGCTCTTCACGAAGCTGATCAATGCGAGAAGCTTCTGATAGAGGCTGACTTTGTATAGCTGTCCTTCAAGGGAGCAGTCTATTTATAGTAGCAGATGTGGTTTTTGTGTATAGCTGTCCTTCGGGGGGAGTAGTCTATTTATAATAGTAGAAGTGGCTTTACACATAGTTGTCCTTACGAGGGAGCAGTCTATGTATAACTTTGAGGTCTAGATGTCCGTTTGGCATGAAGCATCTAGTTTTGTAGGAAGTTTGACTCAAGAATATCCCATAATTGTATAATTGAGAACATGTTATTTTTGATACTTTTAAGTCATGGACCAGACTAAAAAGGGGAAGGCATCTTTAAGAGGAGATGATAACCAAACCATGTGAGCGTGATTCTATTTTGAGATGCATGAAACAAGGTGTATGAGGTGGTAAATGAGCTCAAGGGACGAGCACAAGGTAGATAAGAAGTGATATAACACTAAATTCAACAGTAGAATGGTCAAAGATGCAAGGCATTAAGGGGTTTAGGCTCAGGTTTACCATTGAGCGAAGCTAAACGGTAAGTGCCTGATCCATAAGTGTGAGTGATAATGTAAGGCCCAATCCAATTTGGAGCAAATTTTCCATGCTTTCTCTTTTCTAGTTTGGTTACATGTTGATTCTCTTTGAGGACAAGATCACCAACCTTAAAGGTACGCTCATGAAGTCGCTTATCATAAGCACGCTTGATGCACTTTTGATAGATTTGAAGGTGGTCAAGAGCTGTAAGACGACGCTCGTCAAGAAGCTCCAATTGGGCTAACCGCTCTTGGCGGAAATCATCATTGGTGAGAATATCCTGGAGAGATATTCTTAGGGAGGGTATTTGTATTTCGAGAGGCAAGACAACCTCAGTACCATATACCAAAGAAAATGGTGTGGCATTAGTGGAGGTACGAATGCTGGTACGATAAGCCCAAAGGGCAAAGGGGATGTGATCAGGCCAATTTTTCCCAGAATCGTTAACAACTTTCATGAGAATTTTGGTCAGGGTTTTGTTAGAAGATTCAGCTTGACCATTTGCTTGTGGATAGTAAGGTGATGAGAAGCTAAGTTTGATACCAAAGTTGTCACAAAGGTCTTGTAACAACTTATTTTTGAAATATTTTCCATTATCTGTTATCAGGCGATGAGGAACACCAAAACGACAGATAATGTGATGGTTAATGAACTCTACGATTTTTTCTTTTTTGGTTGAAATGAGTGGAATGGCCTCCACCCATTTAGTGTAATATTCGGTTGTTGTGATTATCCAACGGTGACGTTGCGAAGAGGGTGGGTGAATCTCACCAATAAGGTCTAAACCCCATTGTGAGAAAGGCCAAAGATCTCGTGCGACCTGTAGTGGATGGCTAGGAGTATGTTGAAGGTTGGCATGTTGTTGACACATAACACAACGCTTAACATATTCATAGCAGTCGTTATTAAGAGTAGGCCAATAATAGCCTAGGCGAAGGATCCGTTTGGCCACGGCAAGGCCACTAAAATGTCCACCACAAATTCGTCATGGACTTGTTGGATGGTATAGGTGACCTCCGTGCCGGTTAGACATCGAAGGAGGATGCCATCAAAGCCATGTTTATAGAGGAGTCCCCCCATGATGACATAACGAGAAACACTTTTAAGAAAAGCATGTTTTCCGTTACTAGTAAGGTCAGGTGGGAGAACAGAGGTTGTAAGGTAGTCGTGAAATTGGTGATACCAGGTATCCTACGAATTAGCAGACACATTATTTACCATACAAACATCTGGGACGGAGTAAGATGGGGCAAAGAGTTGTTGGACCAAGAAAAATATGTCAGAGTCAGTTGGTGAGGCAGGAATTTGCGAGGCCAAGCAAGCCATAGTATCTGCAAATTTATTAGTTGAGCGGGGAATGGTTTGGATAGAATAATGAGTAAATAAGGTCAAAAGTGAGTCCACGTAATGTTTGTACTTTTGAAGTTCCTCATTTTTACATTGGTAGATGCCCATAACTTGATTGAATACCAGTTGAGAGTCACTGAAAATGTTAATAGATTTTACACCTAAGTGTAACGTAACCTGGAGACCCAAAACAAGGGCCTCGTATTCCGCTGTATTATTAGTGTAGGGGAAATCGAGCCGGAATGAAAGAGGCATAGGTTCAGCATCAAGAGGAATGAGAACAACACCGGCCCCTCCACCATGCTGGCATTTGGATCCATCGAAGAAGAGGGTCATTGGATACGACTCCTCACTGAGTGAAAGAGTGGCGATGAGTTTGTCAGGGAAAGTAAAATTGGTAAATTGTTCCCCAGGTAAAGGGGCTTTCGCGAGTTGGTCTGCAATAGTTTGTCCTTTGACTGATTTCTGGTGTACAAACTCAAGGTCGAGGTCGGCAAGGAGCATAATCCATCGGGCGATGTGTTGGTTTAGATGAGTTTTGGAGTACATATAATGGATGTGGTTTGTGTTGGTGATGACAAAAGTTTTGTGATTCAGAAGGTAATGTCAGAGTTTGGTTGCCACGAATGATAGAGCTAGGCAAAACTTTTCTACATGTGTATACCTAGTCTCGTAATCCACAAGAGTACGACTTATGTAATAAACAGGCTTGTTCTCGATGCTTGGAGTCACGATGTGTGAGCATGGCTCCTACAGCATGGTCAGTGGTAGAAAGGTAAAGGTAGAAAGGGCGATCGTCTTGAGGTGGGATAAGCACGGGTGGCTGCAAGAGATAGGCTTTAAGAGCCTCAAAGGCTTGGTGGCACTCATCGCTCCATTGAAAGACAATGTCCTTTTTAAGGAGATGATGAAAAGGTTGACATCAATCTGAGAGTTGTGAAATGAAACACCGAATAGATTAGAGTTTACCCTGCAAACTACATAATTGTTTGAGGTTAGTGGGTGGGGAAATTTCTAGGATAGCTTTGACTTTAGCTGGATCGACCTCGATGCCATGCAAAGAGACAATAAAACCAAGGAGTTTTCCCGAAAGGACACCAAAGACACATTTCTTTGGTTGAAGACGAACACAGTATTGTAACAGGTGATCGAAAATAATGGTTAAAACATCGAGATGTTCACTGTGATGTTTAGATTTGCCAAGAAGATCATCGACATAATCCTCAAGGATAGTGTGCATAATGTCATGAAAAATGTAAGTCATAGCCCACTGATAGGTTGCACCAGCATTCTTAAGGCCAAATGGCATGACACGATAGCAGAAGGTTCCCCAAGGAGTTATGAAGGCGGTTTTATGTTGATCAGCCAGGGGCTACCAAAATTTGATTGTATCCCGAGAAGCCATCCATGAGAGAAAGCATCTCATGGCCCGCAGTGAGATCAACAAGTTGATCAATACTTGGTAGGGGGAAGTCATCCTTTGGGCAAGCGAGGTTAAGGTCCCGAAAATCCGTACATATCCGAAGTCCCCCCATTGCTTTAGTAACAGGTACGATGTTAGAAATCCATTGAGGATAGTCAATAGGTAAGATGAAGGAAACAGAAAGGAGTCGTTGAAGCTCTTCTTTGACCAAGAGGGCAATGCGTGGATGCATTTTTCTTAGTTTCTATTTAACTGGTTTGGAGTCGGGTTTCAGGGTAATGTTATGGACAGCAATGTCAGGATCAATTCCTGGCATGTTAGTATAGGACCAAGCAAAAGCTTGGTTGTGGGCACGGAGGAAGGTAGTGAAGGCAGTTTGTTCTGATGCGGTTAAGAGATTGTCTGATCTTCACAATGTGAGGATCATCCTCTGTGTGGATGTTGATTTCTATAGTCGACTCATTCAACATGGTTTGAGTGTCGAGATAGTAAGGCACGTTGAATATAAGATTCATCCACACTAAGGTAAGTGAGGATGGAGTCGTCATCCTGGCACTCAACAACATTAATTAAAGGTGAGTCTTCTTCGATCATGTCTGGATACAGAAAGGGAAGAGAAGATGGGTCTTCATTATCACGTTGATAAGTGAGAGGACCCAGGAAGATAGTGTTTATGAAAAAAAAAGTTAGGAGTGATAGATTCTAGGTCTATCAACTTTGTGGGTGACGATGGAAAAATGGGTGATGATGGTTCGGAAGGGGTGACTTCATCGTCTTCCTGGATACAATGGATATGCAGTGTTTTCGGATGTAGGTGATTTAGAGAATCCAAGACCATGACGATATTTGTGTTTACGTGTAGTTATGGGAATGATCGTATGTCGGCCTTGTTCATAAAGACCAAAACCAAGCCCTTCCAAGCACAGCGCATTAGGAAGGTGAGGGTGAAACGACGATTAGTTAGATATTAAAAATTAGATTGGAAGGGAACCACACCAAGGGGAGGTTCAGGGGTGACAGAGGATGCGTCAACACCCCCATATGTTAGGTTGGTATGGTAATTAGGTGGTCCATAGGAGATTACTTCCCCCACACGACAGTCGTAGGTAGGATGCGCATGTAACTGTCCATACTCCTATGGGGTATGGAAAGTGCTAACGTTATATAGGCAATACTCCCCCAGTATAAGGCGTTGAAAAACATCTACCAAGGGATCTGAGGTTGGGATGTTGTCCGCTGGGAAGGAAGTGGTATTTGTGGCGGTGGTTTCATTGGTTGAAGGTGTAGGTGCGGTTGAGGTGGATGGTTGAGGTGTGGTCGAAGTAGATGGTTGGGTTGGATGAATGGGTGCCTTGACTGGTACAAGCACATCATTAGGGCGATATAACATATTGCAGGTTATGAAGGGGGGAGCCTCAGCTTTTACGGTGTAGGACTTCCCCTCATACTCAAATTTTATGCATCTATGTAAGGTGAAGGGAATGCATCCCATAGCCCGGATCCAAGGGCGGCCTAACAACATGTTGTATTGGAATTCTCCCTCAAGGAAATAGAAGAGTTTGGGTAAGGTACGTGGCCCTACGCGAATGTTAAGGATCACGGTGCCTAAAGTAGAAGTAATAGCATCATTGAATGAACCCAACATGGTGGGGTTGGCACACATGCAGCTAGAAGGGATATTCATTTGTTGGAAGGTTTTGGAAGAGATGATGTTTAGGCTAGCGCCCCCGTCAATCATAACATGACGTACTCGGATGTCTCGGACGTAAGCCGAGATGAAAAGAGCGGGGTCAGGATCTTCTGCACTAAAGTCGACAATTTCGTCTTCGGAGAAACTGACAGCAACGGCTTGTTGTACAGGGACAGAAGTGGTAGATTGTTTGGTGAGAGAAGCAACGTGGTTGGATGTTAAGATGGAGGCAACGGGCAAGGTTTTGTTAGGTAGGACCTCTATCCCTTGGAGGATCTCAATGAGAGCTTGTCGATGAGATTCAGAGGTTTGAATAGAGTTAACTACCTAAAGTAGAAGTAATAGCATCATTGAATGAACGCAACACGGTGGGATTGGCACACATGCAGCTAGAGTCAAACTTCAGGATATTATACAATTATGGGATATTCTTGAGTCAAAATAACACGTTCTTAATTATACAATTACAGGATATTCTTGAGTCAAAATAACACGTTCTCAATTATACAATTACGGGATATTCTTGAGTCAAACTTCCTACAAAACTAGATGCTTCATGCCAAACAGACATCTAGACCTCAAAGTTATACATAGACTGCTCCCTCGAAGGACAACTATACACAAAAACCACATCTGCTACTATAAATAGACTGCTCCCTTGAAGGACAGCTATACAAAGTCAGCCTCTATCAGAAGCTCCTCGCATTGATCAGCTTCGTGAAGAGCTCAATACAACAAAATGCATATCCCATATAGACTTCCCGCATCGATCAGTCTATATTCAAAAAATACTAATAAATAATAATAATAATAATAATAAACAGCATTCAAAAGCACTTTTGAGTCATGGACTTGTCTATTTAAGTTTGGTTCTCTTTCGTCAGAATAATCACCTTATAACAAGTTCGATCGCGCCCCAGCTATACCATCTACCTCATCTCACCATTCTTCAAAACAACAAAACTCAAGGGACGTGACGTATATCCGATATGTTGTGATTATACAACTCTTTTCACCTATCGACTTCTCGCCTATGCAAGGTACCTAGGGATTCAAGCTCATCCTACGATGATACGTGGTTTGCTTAGCTCTTTCCAACTATGGGACACTTTTGTCTCTTTTACCCGAATCTAGGATTATGTGTTGACCTTAATCAAGACATGGTTTCCTATGTTTGGGTAAGCTAATCTTCGCTTCACCTATACCTACACCAATACCGCCAATACCTTACCAACACCAACAACATTACCCTACCAATATCAATATTTTTACCAACCAACAAATTGCCTAACAACAACCAAATTGCCTGAATTCACCTCTCTCTGGTCCTAAGGGAGAAATACATCGATCTGAGGCCCCTCCTTGCTTTGTGCAATGGGTTATGTAGGCAACACTTAAGAGACATGGGGTCTCCGAAGGTTAGCTCAACCATCCCCTACCATAACCTATCATGTGTTGTAAATATAAATGATTTCACATATTTATATTGATAACACTCACCTTGGTCCTTTATCAATTCAAAACATTCAAAACACAAACATTCTTATTATTATCATAACTCAAATCAACATACATATTCAGTTTTATTTAGATGTTAAACAAATACATCTTCTCTATCATCGACGCACATGTCAGAATCCTTATTTATTCTTCTACCCATATGAAATTCACTTAGACCCTTGCGCATCATCCCGAACCAGGTGATGATCGTGATCGTCAACGCTGCTCACCTAGCCTCTCCATCCTCAAAGGTGCCACTACTATTGGTTCCTCCCACTGATCCACCAATCTCTCCTGTAACATATGAATACGCCCTCTCACGTGGAGGAATCTTGCCTCTAGTCTCTCCACTTGTGACTGCGCAACCGCTAACAATCTTGTTGTCTCATTCACCTGCGTTTGAAGCTGGTGAACTAAACCCTGCAGGTGATCTCTCTCCGCTGTAATCATAGCTATGTCAGGATGATCGACCCTCTCACGTGAACCTCGCAGCTCTGCTACCCACCATAATCTATAAGCCTATGTCGCTCCTACATCCATTACCATGTGATTAGTTGTTGTCTCTTCTGGTCCTTCTGGAGGTGTCAGCCGGGGAGGTGAGAATGATGCCTCGGCATCGATCCTCATGTATGGTCTATAAGCCATGGGTATATCCTGAACAAATCCAAATTGTCGCCACACGTGATCTAGAGGAATCCTCTCGTACTCACCTGACATGTGTCCCGCGATCCACCTTAATCGCTCTACGCCCCTCAAATCCTCAGTTATGTTCTCCGTCACCATATAGTTACCGTAAGGCCTCCAATGGATATTCATAATCGTCACCATCTCCCACATCTGCCTATAATACTCGACATCATATGTCACGGCTTCAAATCTCACATCTTGCTCTATCTGGACCCATCGCCTGAATCCCAAACTCTGCACTCCTGTCTCTCCTGACTGGATGGGTCGGCCTATTGGTCGCACACAAACAATGTGCTCATAGGCCCAACAATGTAATAAGTACGCACAATCCAGTGTAGTCCTGTGATTTCACCTGCAGGCCCATAAACCCCTGTATAGCTCCGCCAGATATGCGGGTGCCCATGCGAAATTCACGCTCCTTTCTATCATTTCCCAAATAATACACATCAATGCTTTTGGAAATCTTTCCCCATCCACCCTCAGTAATGCATAATACCCCACCGCTATCATTAATACCACTGTCAACCTTGTTGCCTCAGGGTGTGCTGCAAACATTATACCATAAGTGAATGTCAAACCTCGCTGTGTCAACTCTCGTGCAGCTGGACCAAATACTACTGTTATCACTCCCCGCGCTGCGCTAGGCCCTGCCTGATACACTGGTGTTCCTGTAATTGGAAGTCTCAAAATTCGGAACACATCTTCCAACGTCACTGTCATCTCCCCTGTTGGCAGATAGAAGGTATTCTTTTCTGGATTCCATCTCTCAATAAATGCCTGCAACATAGCATGATTGCTCGCGATTCGTGAATAATAGCGGATTCCACTTAACCCCACACGGTTTATCAATGCCCACTCAGCTGGTGTTACATCCGCTCGGACTCGTGACAACAAAGCTGACACCCTATCATTCATCCTCAACCCTGCCTCTGCCTGCATACATCAAATCAACAAACAACAATTCAATAAATCAAATCCCCAAGTGTTTTTTTTATCACATTCTGGAATTTCATATAGTAACCGATATTAGTTATAGATAACCAATACCGGTTATCTAACCGATACCGGTTATCCCTCAACGATATTGGTCACTGTCAATTCTATATAGCCTGCTTAAAAACAGAACCTACGATAATTATTTGCTCGTTTACCCCTCTCTGTACCTACAAACATACCCGAAACCCCTGCTTACCTACCCCATAACAGTCACCCCATCCCAAACCCTTGCCTATCACCTTTTCTTTTTCATCTCTACCCACTTACCTTCTCTCATCCTATTCATAAAACATGCAAGAGTTGAATTCCAAACCAAAAATTTTACCTCTTGGGATGCAGCAGCTTAAGGTGGAACCTATCTTCCCTCTCGTCTCTACCCGCTAGATGCTTCTCCTTGTTCAGCCATGTTCACCACCCTCTTTAATATAACTTGCCTTTCTACCTTCTTAATCTTAGCCCACAATCACTTTACCTGTCTCTTTCCTCCTTATAACTCAATTCTCCCATGTAATTACTTGTATAAGTCGTCAACAACGTTGCATTCTCGTATTTAACTTGTTGCATGACTCTAAAAATACGAACTTAAGTTGCCTCCCAAGCTTTTCTATTTTTAGAAAAACTCGTTTTGGATTAACCGATATTGGACATATAGCTACCAACATCGGTTAGCTAACCGATATCGGTCACATGTCTCCTTTTGCTTATAACCTAGGCCTTTTCTTTGTTTTTTACAATTTTTTGGTGGCGCCCGCCTCTTTTCCCTGCATAACGACATCGTTCTCAATATTTATCATCAGAATACCATCAACACATATACATATCATCCAAATTTCATCAACATCATCTATATACATTAAATTTCAATACCATTGACAAAAACACATGAGACATTCTAATATATGCATCAAATCAAAACAAATTTACACACCATGTGGATCAAACTCATCTATATATATCATCATCAACTCAATGTCAAAATATACAAACTTGCCATGTATGGGAACTCTATGATCTAAACATACAAGAGTCAGCACGCAGGCCGCTGTCTCTTTCAAAATTTTGACTCGGCTTGCAGGCTGGGCTCTCATGTCAAAAATATACTTGGTTCGCAGGCCAATATTAACTATACAAAATGTACTCAGCTCGCAGGCCGGTATATACAACAAAAATGAAAAAAAAAATCCTATGTGGGCACGTAGGCCTCTATATATATACTCGGTTTGTAGACCGGTGTCTATATCTAATAACAACAAACCCATATCCACTCCTAGGATGTCTCATCACTCTCCACCACCCTCTTCCCATCCCCCCGCTGGCCCCTGTGCTGGCTCTCACCTCCTACCCATCACGAAGCCACCAGCTGTGGCTGCGGCCCCCCTGTGACCTGTGACTCCGGGACATCATCGGCTCTGTGCGCTGCGTATATGGCTGATAGTCGACCCCCAGTACCATCTAGCACATCCTGATAATACTGGGCCTCCACTCTCACCTCCATATAGCGGGCCCGTGCCACCATGGCTAGTGGGGCTGGTCCCCTGGCTCCTAATAGAAGTGGCCCCTGACCTACCAGTATTACCCTGTGCCTATGGCAATGCCTGTACCTACGCCTGTGCCTAAGGTGGTGCCTATGCCTGTGTAGATTCTTGTGGCTATGCCAGTGCCTGCGGCTATCCCTATGCCTATACCTGTGCCTGGGCTAACTACCCATGTAGCACCCCAATCTGTGCCTGTGTAGCAGTAATCTGCCCCTGTAATAGCTGTACCTAGCCCAAGAGACGGTCCCTCTGCCGCTATCACAGCCGCTAAATCTGGCTCTGTGTGGGCTGTGCTCTTATGGCTTCCCTCTGCCCTGCCCACCACACCAAAAATGCACCTGTCACTCTGGCATCATCCACTGTATCATTAGCCGGTCTCTCTGCTACCCAGACTGGGTCAAATGGCTACAGTGTAGGTAATGGTGCCTCTACTTCCTCCCTCCGATACTATGAGAAGGAAGGTGGCTCATCCTGCCGTAAGCCCATCTGTCGTCATACCCTCTCCAAGGGGTATCCACTCATACTCCCCAGGTCTCCGTCCCGCTATCTAGAAGATGTACTAGATCCAGCGCAGCTGCATGCTCGGGCTCTTCCTCAGGGCTGATGGCCTCTATAGGGCCTCCATATAATATCTAGTGTCGTCAAGCCCTCTAACATTACGCCTGTTAAAACATGGCCACATCTCATCCTGTGATCACTACTCGTAGCAGGTCCACGACTCCCAAGCACCTCTGAAATCCATATCTGTAAACTACCTGTTGCCATATCTATTGGGGCAACCCTACTGGTCGTATATAGATGATATGCTCATAGGCCCAGCAGTGTAATAAAAAATGTCTAACATATACCAAATCACCTCATACTATTATAACCCCAGAGCTCTTTGTATAATTACACCATATACACTGGTGCCCAGGCATAACAGGTATGTTCCTCCACCATCTCATGCAATACTCCCATAAAAGCACATGGGAAGCGGCCTTCCTCTGAGTCTGGGAGGGCAAAGCAGGTGATACCAATCATCATCAACACGGACAAGCCGTGTCTCCTATCGGGTTGTGCGTGATACATATCACCGTAGCCAATGCTCGCGCTATGATATGTAATCAATGGGGCTACATCCCCAAATACCTGCAGGATGCTATCCATCGCTTTCTCTGCATCCACCTGGAACACTGCCTCACCTATGATCGGCAAGTCTCAGGATGCGATACACATCCTCTAATGTGATAGTCATCTCTCTAGTAGGGAGCTGGAAGACATTGGTTGTCTGGATCCCATGTCTCGATGAGGGCAACCATCAGGTTGTGGTCCCTATCCACATCCCTATACCTCTGGACTCCACTGAGTCCAATCTCTCACATGACGGCCCACTGTGTTGCAGTCACATGTGGCCGCATCTACCCTAATAGAGGTGGCATCTGATCCCACATCATCAGCTACTGGCGTGCCTACGAAAACAAGCCACTTCATCAAGCCTACCCTTTACAAAAACAACTACATTAAAGATCTATACACACTTACCCACCCAACCATAACCCAACTCTATACACACATCTGCACCCACTTATCTTACCCTATATATCTATGATATCCCCTTTCATTATCTCACACCCTACCTAACCACCCCGGTCTACTCTAGCCATCTAACCATAACCCTGCCAATTTATACACCTCCTACTTCATACAGAACACATAATCTATCCTACCCGACCCAGCCCCCAACAACCCAATTCCCCCCCCCCCCACCCCAATAACCTTTCCTATCAACTCTACCTCCTCCCCCTTCACCCCCAAAAACAAAACTCTATCCTACCACCTACAACAAACAAACACCAAAAATTTCACAACCCTGACTCCTACCCATGATGACCGGGTACCAATCACCCTCGACCGCCATCGGTCCCCAAATCACATTGTATGTACCAACACCGGTCGACATACGACTGACGTCCGGTCTATAGACACGGCAATTAGTACAGACTATTCTGTGACCGATGTTGCCAGTCGCCTAGTGACCGACATTGGTCACTGTCAAATTCCGGAGCCAAACCCAAAACAGTCCCCAAAACCCTTTTTACCTATTTCCACCCATTTACCCACAAGAAAGACCTAAAAACTTACCCACCCTGCCATTTTGGCCTACCTAACATTCCTACCCACTCCATTTTACAATTTACCTTCATTTATTGATTATTTTATTAAACTTTTAGATTCCTACCCCAAAACCCACATCCTAGTTAAATTCATTAACTTCACATAAGTCGGGGTTCAGAGCCTACCGATACGACTACGCATCGTCGTCGTCGGATAGGTGGCGGTGGTCCAGCTCCTCTAACACCTCCTACTCCTCCGAGCTGTGCCATGGCTCCAAATCTCCTCAGCAAGGTCCTCAACCAATCAAACTCTACCTCCTCATCGCTAGGGCCTACCAATAACTCACTCCTCCACTCCACTAGTGCCACCTTAGCCCACAAACTCAACACAATCAATTAACACCTCAGACAACACAAAAATGGGGCACTCAACTTCACAAAGTGACAACGACATGCCGTATTTTTCTTTTTATAGGTTTTGACATATAACAGATACCAGTTATTTCGCGCCCTAGAATACTAGGTATCGGTCTTGTAACCGATATCGGTCACACATAACCGATATCGGTTACCTACTTCCTTAACCTAACTCCCGCCCTAATCCACCAATCTCCACTTTTTCTCGCATTCACCTACCCTCGGCTTTGCTAACTAGCCTTATTTTGACTTCAATCAGCCCGACCCAAGGCCTCAACTAACCAATCGGCCTGACCCAAGGCCGCAACCAACCATTTGGCCCGACCCAAGGCCGCAAACAACTAATCAGGCCTGACCCAAAGCCACAACTAACCAATTCGGCCCAACCCAAGGCTGCAACCAACCATTTGGCCCGACCCACGGCCACAACCAACCAATTAGGCCCAACTAACGACCGCAACCAACCAACCAGGCACAACCCAAGGCCGCAACCAACCACTCAAGCCCAACCAACGACCGCAACCAACCAATCAGGCCCAACCAAGGGGGGCAACCAACCACTCAGGCCCGACCCACAGCCAAAACCAACCAATCAGGCCTGACCCACGGCCGTAACCAACCAATCAAGCTCGACCCAAGGCCGTAACCAACCAGCCAGGCCTAACCCAAGGCCACAACCAAGCAACCAATCCGGCCCGACCTAAGGCCGCACCCAACCAATCAGGCTGGACCCATGGCCACAACTAATCAATCGGCGCTCGACCCAACGTCGCAACTCAACCAACCAGGCCCGACCCAAGCCCGCCACAACTAATCATTTGGCCTGACTCAAGGTCACACCCAACCAGTCAGGCCTAACCCAAGGCCGCACCAATCAAGTACCTTGACAAAGACCCATAAATTACAATATTATCCACCCAACATGTAGCTTTTTGTTCAATCGTGCTCACCTATTTATGTTTTTAGCATGATTAGGATATTTGACTTGATCAATCAACCAACTTTTCCTAGACCGAGACCGTAACATTTATCTCAACTAAACCAACCGTTTAGTATTACCGAACATGCCTAAATGTTCCTGTACCTTACCTATTATATCCCCTGGAGATACTTCATATGCCTTGGATACTAAGATTATATCACCCTTGTTTGGATTAAACTATTGACCTTTGCCTATGAATTGCTTGTTTGCTCTTCAAATCCTGTACCCTGGTCGCACTACTGCATTTCAACATGTGTCTTCTTCCTTGAACTTACCCCACCATCTTACTATCATCATTCACCCTTTATCACCCCTATCCTTGATTTAACATCACCTCAATCTATGATAGATTTGAGGGGGATTACCTATACCCTTGACGGGAGTAACCACTTCTTATTATTGTCAGTGTAACTTTACAAGACAAGCTACATGACAACAAGGGGCTAATGTAGACACCAAATTTATGTCTTATGACACCCTGTGCCCCGCATCTCATATTCACAACCTAACCTCACCACCTAAACCTTACAAAATTATTTATTAATTACCTTATAATTAATAAATCCACATCTCCAAACCTGCCACCTCATTTCACCACCTCATCATGACCTAGCCCTAACCCTATACTAACCTAATTTAGACCTATAACTTGGTCTACATCCACACCCATGACTAATTGCTCCTCACCTACACACCAAACCAGCCTAATAATAACTTCAACAAGCCCACAACTAATCCCTCGAGAGAAAAGAAGGGGAAAATTGGCTATTTTACTAAAAATAGACCACTTTGACTTAACTGACATCGGTTCCTACTTGACCGCTGTCAGTTACGTAACCGCCGTTGGTTCCTTGTAAATGACCTTCCCCAACCAAAAACAAGGGATCAAAATTCATTGGAAAAATCCAGAATTCACTTTGTAGGATAGAGACAAGTGAAGGAAAGAGAAGAGTTTGCAGAGAAGGACATCGAGCCCAAGACTGTAACTGAGTAACCAGAGCATAACGACACTCATCCAAGCATTGGGAGAGAAGATAAGCTCACTTTTGATTTTCAAATTATCCCACCTGAGCCTTGTCTTTGTCATCATAGTCCTTGGAGCTATACTCTTCATCAGGAACTAATAAGTAGTGTCTTGTACATTTTTAAATACCATTTCTTGAAATTCCGATTCATAGTAATTATAAGCTCACTCCTAGATCTACTACCCGATATCACCCTACATCTAACTTTCATTCCTCTACCCTTGCATTGCTTTAAGAATAGATCCCACACTCTCTGAGTCTTCTCCATCACCCTATTGCCTACCCCTGATCATTTACCAACCTTATAAACACCATAACCACCTTACATCCAACCTTCATTGAAAGCCCCTAAATCAATTCCACTACTGATATCGGTTATCAGCCACTGGTACCGATGTTATAACTGCATTCGGTTATGCAGTGACCGGCATCGGTCACTGTGACTCAAACCAAAACCATCCTTTCCTCTATTGCTTTTTAACGAGGTAACTAAATCGTAATTTCGTAATAACTTCTTTTTTATCATTTTTGTTAATTCATATTAAAAAGGGAACTAACCACCTGCGAAAGGAAGTCTAATATTTCTTGGGCCCAAGGCAGTTCCCTCATTTATTGTATAACTAAAATCTGGTGGTCTTGTATTCTTACTTCACAGGTCGTCCTTCCTAGAAAAAAAGGAGTTCTTCGCAATCGATCTAATCCCTCTCTACAGTACGCACACACCCTTCCAACACTCAATAGGTATTCCTCCTAGCCCTAACCCTTATCTGTTTCTCAAGAGAATGAAAAGATAGAAGCAACTCTATTCTAAGAACGGAAACATTCTATGCGAAACAATTTGATTATTACTTCAATGTGTAAGGGAAAGTTATGGGAGGGATTTTCTGTTAAAACTTCTGTTAGACTGAAAGTTATGTGTTCTAAAGGAGCGATTTGCGCTACCATGGCCTCTAAGTGGGTTGGATCAACATCAATGGATACTCCTGACCCCTATAAGTTTTTGCAAAGGATCTCCTTATTAGCTGGTCTAAGATTAAAATCTTAGCTATGGTCTTCTCTAATTGATCTAACACATCATAGTGAATCTCTTGAGGAGGAGGGGGAGTGGATTATGGGATAACAAGGTGAGCTCATCGTGTTGCAACGATGCACTCTCTTGTTCTGATTTTGATTGTGTTGACATGTTCAGCAGGTGAGTCAACATGACTTATCAAGGCATCAAAATTATCTGTGTTTGACACATATATAACATTCTTATTTTGAGACGACTGTCCCTGATCCATATTATTATTCCCTTCGTGTTTGGGAAAAGGTTCTTTGAAGAGCCCTAAGTTTGTGTTTGGAGACTTGGCCACAATGACGGTGTCTACTTCTATATCACCACTGTCGATTAGATCTTGAATGTCGTGTTTTAATTTCAAACACTTGTTTGTTTTGTGACCTTTTACGCGGTGAAATTCACAAAATTCATTATCCCTAAACCACGATGGCTTAGGTGCGCCATCCCCGTAGGGTTGTGTTTCTGGGTATCAAACCATGTTTACGGCCTCTAACTACTTTAGAATGGACAATATGGATTCAAATAGAGGGGTGAAAGCATGACGTTTATACTCTGTGGGAGTTCCTTTTGCAAGCTTCAAAGGTGCATGGTTTTGAACATCTTGTACTCGCTTAGAGTCTACTATCCCATCACTAACAAAGTTTTTATTCTTATTATGAACAAACTTTGTTTTGTCATTTGATTTGGAATCATTATGGTCGTCGGAGAAAGGTTTTAGAGTCCTCCTAGCTAACAACGCTTTTTCAATTTGACTCCCTTTTTTCGATTACCTCTTCGAACGTGTTGCCACAATGCATTTGCAAGTGGAATGTAACGTCTGGATGGAGGTTGGGAATGAATATACTTATCAATTATTTTTCGGGTATGGAATAAGGAAAATGGATAATTAATCCTCCCCATCATTGTAAGAAAGCAACGAAGTTTTCGTTGTTTCATTGTTTGGCATTACAGAGATCTAATATGGTGATGTCACTCTCAATATTGAATGAGAAGTGTCGTATAATTTGTTTGGCTAATTCCAGCCATGTAGATATGGATCCCTTGAGAATATGTAGAAACCACTCTAACACTTGACCTCCCAAACTCTATGGGAAGAGATGAATGAGGTAGTTGTCGTTATACGCAATCTCTTGACAGGCCATATAAAAATATTTGATATGGTCACGAGGGTCACATTTTCCCTTATACTTTTCAATCTTTAGACAATCAAAGTGTCATGGGAAAGGTACTTGTAACATGCCTCTATCAAATGGATAAGGGCACAATTCATCAAACTAATACTTTTTCTTGTTACTATTTTTGACTTATTGCAATGCTAGAAGGGTGTTCTTCATAGTGAATCACTTTTGATTGAAGAGTGGATCTTGTGTGGTTTGTGTAGGTCTATCTGAAGGAATAAATCTAGGTGTATTCCCACCCCTATTCTCTGCGAGAAATTCCTCATAAGGATATTTTCGTGCTCGCGTCGAGGAGTGTTTGTTTGGAACTCATGAAATGAAGCTTTAGGTTTTTCTTTCGGTATAGCATGTTTCAAAATTTTTGGTTGTTCCTTGTTTACGTGTGAAGCTAAACTTGCCAATTGGCGAGTAAGAGCTTTTACTTGTTCTTCTAAGGTTACCTCCCAAGTAGGTATTTCGTTACGATCTTCGTTAGGAGGAGGTTGTGCATGATGCATGTGTTCCTTGTTGTCTTCACAACGTACTCTAACGATAGGTATCTAATAGTCTCCATCGGTTTCAAAAGGTACCTCCTCATTATTATGTCGCCTAGAAGTAGAGGCATGACCCGAGTTTAATATGTCATTAACATTGCGACAAGGTCATTCTACTTCTTCCTCTCCCCAAACCATGGCAGGGATAAGATAAGGGTCAACTGTGGAAGGTAACTTAGCTCCTAGTTCCACAACACACATAAGAACCTCATGTTTGTTGTGAAACAATTATTCGTCAATATGGGCTGGAAAAATCTCTACATCTTCCCGAGGAGAATCCTCCTCTCCACCACTATGGTCAATCATGAGTTTATCCTCTAGAAGATAAGACCCTAAACTTTACAAAGAAAATAGTATGACTAACTAGGGAAGGCTAACACCATTGCCACCTATAGTCAAACTCTAAGTTTAGGAATGTAACACTAATGATCAAAACTTAAAAGCATGATATGAATATAAACTAAATGGAATTAAACATTAATCTACAAAACATCCTTATTATGTATTGAATTGCTAAACTAACAAAGACCTCAATAGATCTAAGATGGAAATCAAATTGGGTTTGTTGTTACTCCAAGAAAAGTGGAATGGTCTGTCCAAATGACTACAAGATCATATTTGATACCCATCTACTAAACCCATTGAAGACTTTAGGCAAGGATTGAACTTGGCTATAAAAGATATTTATTATATGAGATGTAAATAAAAGCATGATGTAAAGTTTAAAGGTAGATACTTAGTCCTTTTTATAGTTTTTCCTTCGAGGAAAACTAGCATCTTGGTGCATGTGGGACTAAAAGTACAAATTAGATTAAGAATTTCTAATCATGATTAAGATTTGCTAATCACAATTAGTGAATTAACAAGTGATTAAGATGTGAGGAGCCTTACTCAATTGCTTAGGGTTAATTAGGAGGCTAGGATAAGCTTTTAAAGCTTGTTGAGATGTTGTGGAGGGAAGTGGGGTGATTTTGAGTGGTTGGAAGAGGGGTTTGAGCCAATAATAGGGTATATTGACCAAAACAAGGGAAAAATAGGCTTAATTAGCTAATAATCGCTAATTGTCTATTTGGAAGATGATTTTAACTTATGATTCATCGTAAAATGGCATCATGAATTCGAAAAAGCTTAGGCAATCAACAATGTGCTATTAATTGGCCAAAATGGTAAGAAACATTAGTTAATTAGTAGAAATCACTAATTATAATGGAATTGATAAGAATTATGGTTGATTTGTGTGCGTTTGGCACTAAGATTGCAAAAGTGGAATTTGGGTGTCTACAATGTGAATGATCTAAACAACTATGCAAAAGGAAATGATAACCCTAATATGCTAGAAAAAAGAGGAAAGAACTTAGTTTATAACATATGCTCTCAGGACAGTGTCACAATGATGACTAGAGAAATCAAAAGCAAGAACGACTGTGCAGAAGTGCCAAAAAGGATGGATTTGGAGGATCTAGCTAGACTAGAGCACCTGGAGAGGGATTGGGGCGCCAGTAGATGCTCTAGTCTACAATTTGGGTGCTTTGGTCTATGTAAAAGCTCTGAAACTGATTTCTACATGGTTGGGAGTTGAGCTGGAACCTTTTTTGTGTGTTGTATTAGATTCACTGTTCTGTGTCAGATGTCACCAATAATCCAATGTGAAAGAAAGACCTGCAAGACCCCAAAATAAGCATCAAACCCTAAAAAATAAAAATTCATATGAAGGGATTAGACTAACCTCAGCTGCCAAAATGATGGACTTACTAATTGAGCGTTGCACTACATCTAAGACCCGATGTAGTTATATGTGCAAGTGTATGAGAACATGCCCTAGGTTGTTCTTGTGTCAGTCACACTTTGTGAAGTAGCGAGTAATAACTATGTGTAGAAAATGTAATAGAATGTGTACATAAAATGGAATAGAATCCCTCCCCCTATGAAGTGTGATGTAAATGTCCTAGCCGTGTGCCTTGATGATAGAGCTATGTAGATGCAAGTGATCTCCAATGCAATAGATGGATGCAACTCTAGATGGAGTGATAGTAGTAAGTGATGTTAGCCCCCTCATTATGGTCTCATAACTTTATATTTATAGGGTTCTCTTGGTTTAATTTCGTAATTATCCACGAAAAGGCCAACCACAAGAAAGATAAAGATCTAAAATGGCTAGAAAGAGCCCAAAACTGACGGGGAAGTGCAGAAAGGACCGGGGTGCCTCGAGTGGGACCAAGGTGCCCACGGGCACCCCAATCAAGGCTAAAATAACGTGGGATGATAGAAGATGACTTGACATATGGGTGCAAGAGGTTAGTAATGATGAAGTAAAACAAAATAAGATGGCCAAAAGACAAGGGTTAATTAGTACTTTCTTCACTCAAGAACCTTCTAAATAGTAGTATGAGACTGGGATAAATGATGTCTAAAGTGCATGATTTTGTGACTACAAGTTGTTAGCATATATTCCTATTTAATAGGAATGCTACTTATCGTGGATATATAATATCCCATGTACTATTCATAAATATGCTAAATATAATAATATTATTGTGTTTGTATTATTGCAATTTGACCCAAATTCACAGCAATGCATAGATTGTTGAGGTAATATACCCTGGAGATGTCTTAGAAAGCAAGACCTTAATGCTCAATCCTCACGATGTTAACAGTTATTTTGTGTAATGTCATCCTCGATGTTTGGTAAATAGGTAGATTACAAGAGAATTATAGGGGAATTCTCTTGTGCATGTTACAAGCTACTTTAGAGATAGGGACAGGTGGAGGGGCCTCAACATCTCATGCAAAGTTGATGTAGTAGTTGAATTTGATAACTACAATACATAGCAGGTCAGGTTGTTTTGCACCAATAGACCATTATCTTAGGCCATTCTCCACGCTTTCCCAAGAAATAACAAATATCAAATGATGAGTTTTCCTTGTGGATTTTTATTTGACATCACCACCACAAAGTCCATGTTCTTAATATTCATTAAATTTGAAGAATTATCATGTGTATGATTTTACGCATATTATATTGAACTTTTGGGATTATGGGGCTTTGCGGTATGAGGGAGTGGTGAAAAAATATTAGAGAGGACCAGGTGTATGGGTAATCTCATGAATAATGTAAGGAATTTACCATAAGTAAATGTAGTAATTATTGATTCATTTAATGTTATTTGGTAATATTATATGCATATTTTTTTTTATCTTGCAAAGTTTTCACGACCACTATAATTTCATCACATTTGTTGATTCTTGCAATGTTATCATCAAGGTTTGAACATTCAATCTAAAACCGCTCTTATTATTTTCTTGTTTCTTAGTCAAATATATGGATTTCAACACAAAATTTAGGGTTTCTATCTTCTATATTTATCCAAATTAAATGCACTAATTTTTTATTCATATATGTGGATTTCACCATCCACGGATACCCCCCAATAAGTTGAGGAATATATTTTGGGTAAACCATCGGTACCCAAATAAGCAAGCACATGACATGGTAGGGACATCAAGTAAGGTGACCCAAGGGGTGTTGTAGACACCTAAAATATGCTTACACTTAGCATTTCCTCCAATTCAACCGATTGATGACATTTCGTTAATCAACCCTTCTTCGCTCCATTCTCGGATGCCCATTCACGACACCTTCTTGGTCGTATTCTTCCCATATTCGGTTTGTTTGGCTAATATCTCTCTTATTAGCTAAACATTCCTCCTTTCGACCATTCAAAACCTCCCTAGTTCTCTCTAGACCACTTCTATTGGCTTCGTAGGCTATCTATCAATCACAATTGGTTATCCAGACCCCTCCCAACTCTCAACGAGTCTCTAATCACTTGCTAATCAAAGTTTAACTAGCCTAAACCCTAGTTAAATAGCCTAAACCAAGCTTAACTAAGCCTAAAGCATGTTTATCCTAATCTAATCCTAAAGTGCTTTTTGAGCTTTAGTCCCACATGCACCCAAATTCCAAATTCCAAATTCTTCCAAACCAAAAACTATAAATACAAGGCTAAGCCTACCCATTCAACCTACAACTTTACATAAGCTAAAGCCAAAACAAGCCTAAGAAAGCTTAAGAGCTCATTTGCATTAGCCAAGCTAATAAGGCATTTGATCTTGGGTCATCCACCATTAAAATAGCTTCATCTTGCCCCCATGTTAGGTTAGTAATGGAATAGCTAAACTTGGCCATGTAGCCATTTAGTGAGATTCATTCACCCTCATGGAGTAAAACAACAAACTGATTGCTTAGATCCTCTTAGGTTCATTATTTCAAGCTTTCAAAGAATAGAGGTTAGTTTCATTTGTTTACTTCAAACTAATGCATGCAAAGTAGAAAACCCTTGCTCATTTCTTATCTCATGGTGCATGGATGAGTTAGCAAAGCTTTGAGGCTCTTTAGCCTCATTCCATAGCTTGTGCAACTTTCCATTGCATACATTTGGCACGCCCGAGTGGGACACTTATGTTCACCCTCCATTAATGGAGGTCCTTTAGGTTTTTTAAAGTTCATTTTCAAGTTTTTCGATCAAATCACTTGTTATTTCCTCATTTTTATTTCTAACTTGAGATAAATGACCTTCATTTATATACATTTTGTGGGTTTGATATAGAAATAGGACACTTTGACTAACAACTAACCTTTTTGCACTTGAAAATTCATATTTTTTGCAGGTTTTTCACAAGGTGCGTGTAGGTGTCTACAAAGGGGTGTGTATCCATTGAAACAGGTGTGTCTTTCCATAGGATACTAGGCACGTCTGCATCACTATTCCTATTTTTTCTATGTTTTTGCCCAAAAACACCTGCGTGAATACGTACCATGTCGGAACAGGTGCATACCTATCTGGTAGTCCTCATCATTTGCAAATTTTACCTCTACAAGGATGTGCATTGCATCCCCGTTTTATCTGGGGCACGTATCCACCTCTCTGTCCACATATGCGTCACGCTAGACTGTGTAAAAAAACATGTAAATTTTGCCTCTAAAAGGACACGCACGCGTCTGCGTCATCTGGGACGCGTATCCACTCTCTTTGGACGCGTATGCGTAAACAGGTTTAACTATGTCGTATTCCTCCTATAATCAACGTATTTGGCATTAGCAATCTCTCTTATTAGCTAAATATTCCTCCTTTTGACCATTCAGAACCTCCCTAGTGTCTCTGTAGTAGGCCAGATTTATCTAATAGGATTCTTAGTGCACATTTGTTTTGACCCCTCCCAACTCTTTTGAGTCTTTAATCCCATTGCTTCAAGTTTGAACTACCTAAAATCTAGAATCATAAAAAGCTTAATTTGCGAAGCATATTTATCCTAATCTAATTCTAAAAGTGCTTTTTGGTTTACATGACTCCTATGCACCAAAACTTCCAAATTCCTTTCTAACGTACTATAAATAAAGGCTAAATTCACCCACTCAAAAAACTTGTTTTCAAAGATACAAAAACATTTCTAGAAAGCTTTGATCTCATTTGTTTTAGCAAGCTAATTAACAGTTGATTTACAGGTTTCCTTCTCCATTAAGTTGATTTTATACTAACTTAGTTTAAAAATGTTTGCATCTTCATTATCCTAAGTTTGAGTAAATGGCATGAAAAGTTGGCCTTCAAGCCGTTATCTAGGAGATCATTCTTGAAAGCTTGAAACGTTTCAACAACTTTCTATCATACTTGCTAAAATGATCTTCTTAGGTTCAATGTCAAATTAAGTGATCTAAAAGTAACTCAGTTTTTTTATCATGTTAGTTTAGTAATTTTAATCTTATTCATACATTTGCGTGAGATGCCTTGCTGCTGTATCTCTTTCATGTGTGTTTAGTTAGGACGATCTGGGAAATCAAAAACAACATCTTATCTCCTTTATATGACATTTTGGAAAATTACTAAAACTCGTTGACTACATGACCTATAGCTTATCAAAGAAAGGTGTCAAGGACAAGACACAAACCCTCTAATACACGTATTTCTTACAGGTTGCCAAACGGTGTGCTACTTTAAACCACATTTAAGTTAAAAAGATAAAAAACACACCATATTCAAAACAATGTATTGTAAGTTTTCGGAAAATCGTACTAATCCCTATCTACTCAATTCATGGAATGTAACCCCTTTGGCATAACGCCTTAAGCTACAACAATGGGGGTGGTTCCAGTAACCATAAAGTAGTCCACCGCTGTAGTAACCTCATGGATGAAACAAGAAGTGCTCCGCTTACCCACTTGATTAGTTTTCCTTGTGAGATAGAGTTACAAGTTTTCCCTATCGCGACCCTATTAAAAGTACACGATGGATGCATTTACTGCCCACTGTGCTTGAAGGGGGCAAAGTCGAGATACTCCCAAACTAGTCATTGCGACTTTTTGGGTAAATCGCCCTGCTCGTGGATAACTTTGTAACACCTAGTTGAAAGAACTTATTAGGAAAGCCATTTTGACTTTTAGCCCACTTTGCTAATCCTTTGTCGCGTCTTGGCCATCACGAAGTGATAACTTGTTTGGATTCAGAACCTTGTTTTTCGAACAAGGCAAAGAATCCACTTAAGTTGGATCTAAGTGTCTTTCATCACGGAAATTGGACGACGTTTCACTTAGCTTAGCTTTTTTCTCGCCTTTGGACAAGGCGAAGCTCTGCCCAAGTGACACTTAGTTCATTTCCATCTTTTGATCTACACCTTTGCATTCTTGTTGCCCATTTGGGGAAAGAGAAGGCATCTTTCAGGAGTGTTGTCATACCAATGGTGTTCATCACTTTTTTGTCCGTTTATGCTCATCCATGTTTGCGGCTGAGTTGTTAAACGTCTAAAGTGCATGGATGCATCCTTATATCTTTGATGGCCACTTGATCTTGATTTTAAGATCATCATCATAGTTCAGATTGATTCATCATTTGATCTCCCTTTGTTAATATTTATGCCTTGTTCATTTTGAGATTTACGTAAATATTGACATTGTGTTGATTGTATTTTGCATCATTGAACTATTACTTTATACCCGCATTTACATAGTGTGTATTTCCTTGTTCATTGGCTTTGTGTTTCACACTTGCATGATTGTTCCTTGTGATTATTCATTGGGAAATCTTAGGATTTTCTAGGAAAAATCTTTTTTGATCTCATCGAGACTACATCATCACAATTACTCCATTTTCCTTAGACCCTCTTTGGAAAATCACACATGCGCATTTCCATACTTACGCAATGTCTAGTTGGTAGCCATTATGCTTCCTTGAATCGACAGATAATTTCCTTCCCTTTGAAGGTTTTCCATCAAACTATCTAGATCTAGACATTTGTTCTTAAATGACACCAACAATGACTAACTATCACGTGGTTTCTCACATTTACAACAATATGGAACATAGGTTTAGCAATTCAAATCAAAAGATTCCCATTACAACTAAACCTTGTTTGGTTCTTCATGCTAGAGGGCCCACTTGAGTACCCTGTTCCCCACCTTCAGCTCATAGTTGGTGGTATGGTTTGGATGCTTCTGATCCAAATTATTATTCAGGTTCCCCCCACTCTTCTTCTGATTTAGATCAGAACTACCCTTCGGACTCCCACTCTTCTTCTGAAGACTTGGATCCCAACTATTGTTCGGATACCCCTAGATCAAATCCTGAATCACGGTCCTCCCTTCCTTTGTAGGACTTTTATTCCAAATCACCTCAATGATTTCTTCCTCTTTTGAAGACTCGTGTGACTCCAAGTTCCATTGATCGAACATCTAATTTGGTTCTTGAGTCACGATCCTCCCTTTCTTCACAGGACCTCCTTCATCAGTCGTCTCAACGACCTCTTCCTCCGTCGAAGAGTTCCATGACTTGGATTCCCTCTAGTCAATCATCTAATTCGACTCCTACGTCGCAACTTAATGGATGGCTATGTGATCCTACTTTCCAACCTACATTACGTCGTCTTCTAGAAAAACAATGACATAGGTCCAAATCCAAATCATCCATTCATGAGACCCCTGCCTCTAAGGCCTACTTCCTCTCTTGAGTCATCTTCTTCTATCAATCAATCTTCCCTTCTTATCAAACCTATTTCTTCTATTGAATCGTTTATGCTTAAAGAAAAACAACCTCTACTGATTGATTTCTCTCACAATGAAGAAACAATTAGAGTACATGAAGATATCCCTTTAGAGGATTGTAAATAAGGATTCTTTCTAGAACTTGATAGGCTCGCATGTTGGGGAAAAAAAGTTGATTCCTTTTATCAGAACATAGAGGAAAATCCTAAGGTCATGGAACTTGATTCTTCTTCTATTCCATCTTCACCTTCTTCTAAGCATGATGAGATGTCAGGGTCTAGCATTGAGCCATGGCCTATCTTCTCGTTACCCAATCATTCCTTATCTATCATCATTCCTCAATCAAAATCTCACCTTAAGTCACCGCTGAGTAGCCCATCATCTTCTTCTATATTAGAGCCACCCTCGGGTAGCCCTCCTTTATCTACTTGTGGGTCACCTCCTGGTAGCCCATTGCCTTCTATCCTGGGGCCACATCCTAGTAGCCCTTCATCCTCTTCTATCTATGGGACCCCTTCGAGTATTCCCTCATCATCTTCTTCTATTCTTGGGCCACGTCCTAGTAGCCCTCCATTATCTTTCATATATGGGTCACCTTGGGGTGGCTCATCATCTTCTATTCTTGGGCCATATCCTCGTAGCCCAACTTCTTCCATCTTAGGGCCATATTCTAGCAGCCCTTTGTTGCCTTCTATCAGTGGCTCACCTCCTGGTAGCCCATCCTCTTCAATTCTTGGACCGTATCCTTTTCATCAATCACATATTTCTTCTATCAATGGTCGTGGCAAGCCCATGGTCATTTCTCACATCAGTTCTCAACGTCAACGTTCGATTTCTTCTCCTTCTCGGGATCAAAAAAGTTGTATGTCAGCTTATAAGAAACCCAAACAGGTTCATTATCAACCTCGTATAAAAACTTCAAAGAGCTTGAAAGCCCCCAACAACTTGAACAATCTCAAAATTGAAAATCAAGCACAATTCAAGAACGCATATCAACATAACCATCAAGTATGGCGCAAAGTGTAGAAACCTATTGATAGGGAACTCAAGATCCCGCATACGAAATCCATGTTTCAAGATAAATCACAGTCATTTGTTGAGTACGAGATCACCTCGATCATTGAGATCGAAGAAAATATTACGCTTGATAAACAAAAATGCCTAGTCTCCCTTATCAAAGAAGTCGCAGACATTATTGTTGGATCTTATCACGCAGAGTGAATTCGTTGGTCCCAACTTTCCAAAAACTATCAAAAAGCTAAAAATAAAAAAACAATTCAAAAATACAAAAACATTGAGAAAACACAAGAAAAATCAAAGGTACAAAGATCAAACATTGCAATCAGGTATTGCGTACACATGGATGTTATTTCTTCTCTTCTTTGTCATTCCTCTGCAAGTCTTCCTACCATTTTCATCCCTTTGGTGATATTTTGGTTAGCCTTTTTGCACACATTTTGCGACATTTATCTCTATGGTATCTATTTGACCCTGGTCTTTTATACCCTTGGTAAATTAAAGAACGACTGACCTCTTGGAGATCCTATCACATTCAACATCTAATAAACTTGTTGCGAAGAACTTTTAGACATATTTGTTGACACTAGCCAATGTCGTGCTCACAATCACGTCCACCTCCTTCCATCAAGCCATCAGTGGTGCTTAACCCCTTGTCAAACAAGAGAGCTTAAATAAGGTTTCAGAAAGCAAAAGAATCAAAATCAATCAATCAAAAATCAAAAGCTAAAATCTAAAAGCAAAAGAAAATTGATATATTACTCTCTCTTGGGGTATTTCCAATAATCTCTATCAGGGCTATGGACACCTGATTGGCAGTAGAGAAATGTTATGATTAGAATCAAATGCATCTCCTTTTTGGCTATGGACACCTACCTGGTAGCGGAGCAATGTACGGCTATCCTTCCACCATCCATTCACAAAATCATCTATCAAGATCACTAATTCCTACACATTGGCTGGGGTGTCTTCACTTGTTGTCTATTAAATATTCACTTCAAGAGGTAATAAATTCCACGTGCACACACCGGATCTCTATGAGTAAACAGGATTAGTATGTTACCAAGTGTCTTTTTTGGGACCTTATTCAGACTCTTACTTTAGTCCTTATCTTGTCTCACGATTTGTGCCTTTGGCTAATTACTTCTTCGTTGCAAGGCTTCTAAGCTACATTCATATCATTCACATCATTCTTCTACTTCGTTCAGAACATCCATGTGTATAGGATTACTTTTTTGCCATGTTTTCGGACACCTTTCTCCCCTATCAAAAAACAATCTTATCCTTCCTTTCTATCATGTTCTGTCAGGCCAACTTACGTTGGGGGCATCCTTGCTTCTTCCCAGCACTTCATTAGTTTACATTCATCATCATGTTGAACCTATCCATAATGGCCTTGGGTCCCACTTCTACTCGTGAAGAGTTTTCCTTTGAATACTCCCACCTAATTTCTGGGGCATTTTTGCATCTTCACCTTTCTCATACGCACGTGGCCTCATGCCCTTGTACATCCCATCTATCTCTAGGGGCATCCACGCTTCCTCGTCTTCCTGTACATAGTTTCATAAAACTTTCAAAAAATAAAAAACATTCAAATATGTTGGAAAAATTAAAAAAACATTCAAATATGTTAAAGAAAACTTCTAAAAATTGAAAATCATCCTACAAAACATCACTTTATGGTTCTCACCTGTTAATGTGCGCGACTCGCGGATCATCTTGATCTACCTCCATCAACAAAAGCTAGGCTGCTTACTTCGTCTGTACTTCTGCGGCACAACGAGTTGCCTAGTACTGTGTCGTAGTGCACATTACTTTTTCATAGGACCGAAGTGTCCTCCGTTATTCCCCTCACATGTATCCTTGCTTGGGGCACCATTGTTAACCCTTGTCATTAATTCACACAGGTCGGAACTGAATCTTGATAACAAAAACATTACATCTTGTCTCTTTGTTAGGTTAGCTTGTTTACTCTCTCGTATTGTATTGCATTTTGTATGTTGCATGGAGTTAGGCATCTTTTACTTTCTCGTATTGCATTGCATTTTGTATGTTGCATGGAGTTTGTGTTTTTAGCAATGGACATTTGTTCATATATGGCTTTTCATGTCATACTACACTTTTGTTCATTCTTTTTAAATAAGGACCGATGATGAAGATCACTAGCAATATGATGAAAAATAAAGTTGTTTAAAAGGCATTGGATGGATGTTAGCTCATTCCCTCTTCCTCATACTCCTTTTTCTTCTATATCCCCTTTCTTCTCCACACTATTCTTTCTTCTATTATCTTTCTTTCATCTTTTCGATCGTCGATCGAGTTCTTCTATCACCCCATCGACAATCAAGGGGGCATCCTCCATTCTACTCATTTTTCTTCTATCCCTTCAAAATTTTCTACTTGTTTATGCTTGTCTACTTTCTTTGAAGTGACGTCGCTTACGCCACCTCAAAGAGGGGCAAATGTAGACACCTAAAATATGCTTACACTTAGCATTTCCTCCAATTCAACCGATTGATGACATTTCGTTAATCAACCCTTCTTCGCTCCATTCTCGGATGCCCATTCATGACACCTTCATAGTTGTATTCTTCCCATATTTAGCTTATTTGGCTAATATCTCTCTTATTAGCTAAACATTCCTCCTTTCGACCATTCAGAACCTCCCTAGTTCTCTCTAGACCACTTTTATTGGCTTCGTAGGCTATCTATCAGTCACAATTGGTTATCCAGACCCCTCCCAACTCTCAACGAGTCTCTAATCACTTGCTAATCAAAGTTTAACTAGCCTAAACCCTAGTTAAATAGCCTAAACCAAGCTTAACTAAGCCTAAAGTACGTTTATCCTAATCTAATCCTAAAGTGCTTTTTGAGCTTTAGTCCCACATGCACCCAAATTCTAAATTCTTCCAAACCAAAAACTATAAATAAAAGGCTAAGCCTACCCATTCAACCTATGACTTTACACACAACTTTACATAAGCTAAAGCCAAAACAAGCCTAAGAAAGCTTAAGATCTCATTTGCATTAGCCAAGCTAATAAGGCATTTGATCTTGGGTCATCCACCATTAAAATAGCTTCATCTTGCACCCATGTTAGGTTAGTAATGGAATAGCTAAACTTGGCCATGTAGCCATTTAGTGAGATTCATTCACCCTCATGGAGTAAAACAACAAACTGATTGCTTAGATCCTCTTAGGTTCATTATTTCAAGCTTTCAAAGAATAGAGGTTAGTTTCATTTGTTTACTCTAAACTAATGCATGCAAAGTAGAAAACCCTTGCTCATTTCTTATCTCATGGTGCATGGATGAGTTAGCAAAGCTTTGAGGCTTTTAGCCTCATTCCATAGCTTGTGTAACTTTCCATTACATACATTTGGTACGCCCGGTGGGACACTTATGTCCACCCTCCATTAATGGAGGTCCTTTAGGTTTTTCAAAGTTCATTTTCAAGTTTTTCAATCAAATCACTTGTTATTTCCTCATTTTTATTTCTAACTTGAGATAAATGACCTTCATTTATATACATTTTATGGGTTTGATATAGAAATAGGACACTTTGACTAACAACTAAGTTGTTTGCTCTTGAAAATTTGAAAATTCATGTTTTTTGCAGGTTTTTCACAAGGTGTGCGTAGGTGTCTACAAAGGGGTGCGTATCCATTGAAACAGGTGTGTATCCATCATACTAGGTGTGTCTACATCACTGTTTCTATGTTTTCTATGTTTCTGGGCACAAAAACACCTGCGCGAATCTGTACCCGTCGGATCAAGCGATTACCTGTCTGGCAGTCCTCATCATTTACAAATTTTACCTCTACAAGGACGCGCACACGTCCCCATCATCTAGGGTGTGTATCCACCTCTCTGGCCGCGTATGCGTCAAGCGCTAGACTGTGTAAAAAATCTGTAAATTTTGCCTCTACAAGGACGCACACGCGACTCCGTCATCTGGGACGCGTATCCGCCTCTCTGGCCGTGTATGCGTAAAAGGTTTAACTATGTAAAAATTTGAAATTGTATGTTTTTTTCTTGGGTGCGTATCCATTGGCTGGGGTGCGTATGTGTCATTCTGGGCGCGCAGGTGTCTTTGTGTTGGCCGGATTTATCTATTTTATTTTTAGTGCTCCTTGTTTTGACCATATCTTTTGACTCGTTAACCCGTTTTTAGAGTTTGAACAAGCATCAGAAAGATAATGAAACATACTTTGTGAGGGAACTTCCTAAATTTAGGTACCTTTGGTATAACATCTCCTATCACAAAACTCCCAAAATGCTGTGGAGACCTCCAAAAATGCAAATTACTAAAAACTATTAAAAAAGTGCAAATTTTGGATTTCTAGAATTTTTTGATTTTCTTGGTTTTCCAACTCTTGCAAGGTTCTAACAGTGTTTTACAGGTTTCCTCTTCATTAATTTATTTTATACTTACTTGTTTAAAAATGTTTTCATCTTTATTTATAAAAGTTTGAAACGCGTATGCTCTTCCCTCGCGCCTTTCTAGGTGATCTTGGGAAACATAAACGTTTCATCATCTTTCTTCATACTTGCAAAATGGTTTATTTAGCATTCAAAGTTGGTCAAAAGGACCTCATTTTCATATTGTACTTAGGAATTTTCCATTTATTGCAAATTTGAGTGAGATGCCTTGTTGCGTATGCTCTTTCCTTGCGTCTTAGGACGATCTGGGAAATCAAAAACAACATCTTATCTCCTTTATATGACATTTTGGAAAATTACTAAAACTCGTTGTCTACATGACCTATCGCTTATCAAAGAAAGGCATTAAAGACAAGACACAAACCCTCTAATACACATATTTCTTGCAAGTTGCCAAATGGTGTGCTACTTTAAACCACATTTAAGTTAAAAAGATAAAAAAACACACCATATTCAAAACACTGTATTGCAGGTTTAAGAAAATGGTACGTCCCTATCCACTCAATTGGAACGTAACCCCTTTGGAATAACACCTCAAGCTACAACAATGGGGGTGGTTCCAGGAACCTTAAAGTATTCCACCATATGGTAACCTCATGGATGAAACAGGAAGCGCTCCGCTTACCCACTTGATTAGTTTTACTTATGAGATATAGTTACAAGTTTTCCCTATCACGACCCTATTAAAAGTACACGATGAAAGCATTTACTGCCCACTATGTGCTTGAAGGGGGCAAAGCCGAGATACTCCCAAATTAGTCATTGGGACTTTTTGGGTAAATCACCCCGCTCATGGATAACTTTGTAACAACTAGTTGAGAGAACTTATTAGGAAAGCCATTTTGTCCTTGAGCCCACTTTGCTAGTCCTTTATCACATCTTGGCCATCATGAAATGATAACTTGTTTGGATTCACAACCTTGTTTTTCGAACAAGGCAAAGAATCCACTTAAGTTGGATCTAAGTGCCTTTCATCACGGAAATTGGACGACGTTTCACTTAGCTTAGCTTCTTTCTTGCCTTTGGACGAGGCGAAGCTCTACCCAAGTGACGCTTAGTTCATTTCCATCTTTTGATCTACACCTTTGCATTCTTGTTGCCCATTTGGGGCAAGAGAAGGCATATTTTTGGAGTGTTGTCATAGATGGTGTTCACCACTTTTTTTTCTGTTTACCCTCATCCATGTTTGCAGATGAGTTGTTAAATGTCTAAAGTGCATCGATTCATCCTTATATATTTGATGGCCACTTGATCTTGATTTCAGGATCATCATCATAGTTCAGATTTATTCATCATTTGATCTCCCTTTGTTAATATTTACGCCTTGTTCATTTCAAGCTTGACGTAAATATTGACATTGTGTTGATCGTCTTTTGCATTGAACTATTACTTTGCATACCCACAATTACATAGGGTGTATTTCCTTGTTGATTGGCTTTGTGTTTCACACTTGCATGATTGTTCCTTGTGATTATTCATCAGGAAATCTTGTTTTCTAGGACAAATCCTTTTTGATCTCGTCAAGATTACATCATCACAATGTCCATTTTCCTTAGACCCTCTTTGGAAAATCACATGCGCATCTCCATACTTATGTAATGTCTAGTTGGTGTCCATTATGCTTCCTTGAATCGACATGTCACTTCCTTCCCTTTGAAGGTTTTCTATCACACTATCTAGATCTAGACATTTGTGCTTAAAAATGATGCCAACAATGGCTAACTATCGCGCGGTTTCTCACAGTTATGACAATATGAAACATAGGTTTAGGCATTAAAATCAAAAGATTCCCATTACAGCTAAACCTCATTTGGTTCTTTGCGCTAGAGGGCCCACTTGAGTACCTTGTTCCCCACCTTCAACTCATAATTGGTGGTATGGTTTGGATGCTTCTGATCCAAATTATTATTCAGGTTCCCCCCACTCTTCTTCTTATTCAGATCCAAACTACCATTCGAATTCCCACTCTTCTTCTGAAGATTTGGATCCCAACTATTGTTCAGATACCCCTAGATCAAATCTTGAATCACGGTCCTCCCTTCCTTTGTAGGACCTTTATTCCAAATCACCTCAAGATGTCTTCCTCCTTTGAAGACTCGTGTGACTCCAAGTTCCATTGATCGAACATATAATTTGGTTCTTGAGTCACGGTCCTCCCTTTCTTCACAGGACCTCCTTCATCAGTCGGCTCAACGACCTCTTCCTCCATCGAAGAGTTCCACAACTCGGATTCCCTCTAGTCAATCATCCAATTTGACTCCTACGTCGCAACTTAACGAATGGCTATGCGATCCTACTTTCCAACCTACATTACATCGTCTTCTAGAAAAACAACAACATAGGTCCAAATCCAAATCATCCATTCATGAGACGCCCGCCTCCAAGCCTACTTCCTCTCTTGAGTCATCTTCTTCTATCAATCAATCTTCCCTTCTTATCGGACTTGTTTCTTCTATTGAACCTTCTATGGTTAAAGAAAAACAACCTCTACTGATTGATTTCTCTCATAATGAAGAAACAATTAGAGTACATGAAGATATCCCTTTAGAGGATTGTAAACAAGGATTCTTTCTAGAACTTGATACGCTTGTGTATTGGGGAAAAGAAGTTAATTACTTTTATCAGAACATAGAGGAAAATCCTAAGGTCATGGAACTTGATTCTTCTTCTATTCCATCTTCACCTTCTTCTGAGCATGATGAGATGTCATGGTCTAGCATTGAGCCATGGCCTATCTTCTCGTTACCCAATCATTCCTTATCTATCATCATTCCTCAATCAAAATATCACCTTGGGTCACCGCTGAGTATCCCATCATCTTCTTATATACTTAGGGCCACCCCCAAGGTAGCCCTCCATTTTCTACTTGTGGGTCACCTCCTGGTAGCCCATTACCTTCTATTCTTGGGCCACATCCTAGTAGCCCTTCATCCTCTTCTATCTATGGGACACCTCCGAGTAGTCCCTCCTCATCTATCCTTGGGCCACGTCCTAGTAGCCCTTCATTATCATCTATGGCTCATCATCTTCTATTCTTGGGCCATATCCTCGTAGCCCAACTTCTTCCATCTTAGGGCCATATTCTAGCAGCCCTTCGTTGCCTTCTATCAGTGGCTCACCTCCTAGTAGCCCATCCTCTTCAATTCTTGGACCGTATCCTTTTCATCCATCACATATTTCTTCTATCAATGGTCATGACAAGCCCATGGTCATTTCTCACATTAGTTCTAAACATCAACGTTTGATTTCTTATCCTTCTCGGGATCAAAAAAATCGCATGTCAGCTTATAAGAAACCCAAACAAGTTCATTATCAACCTCATATAAAAACTTCAAAGAGCTTGAAATCCCCCAACAACTCCAATGATCTTAAGGTTAAAAATCAAGCGCAATTCAAGAACGCACATCAACGTAACCATCAAGTATGGCGCAAAGTGCATAAACCTATGGATAGGGAACTCAAGATCCCGCATACGAAATCCATGTTTCAAGATAAATCACAGTCATTTGTTGAGTACGAGCTCACCTCGATCATTGAGATCGGAGAAAATATTACGCTTGATAAACAAACATGCCTAGTCTCCCTTATCAAGGAAGTCGCAAACATTATTGTTGGATCTTATCATGCAGAGTGAATTCGTTGGTCCCAACTTTCCAAAAACTATCAAAAAGCTAAAAAAATCAAAAAACAATTCAAAAATACAAAAAACATTGAGAAAACACAAGAAAAATCAAAGGTACAAAGATCAAACATTGTAATTAGGTATTGCGTACACATGGATGTTATTTCTTCCCTTCCTTGTCATTCCTCTGCAAGTCTTCCTACCATTTTCATCCCTTCGGTGATATTTTGGTTAGCCTTTTCACACACATTTTGTGACATTTATCTCTATGGTATCTATTTGACCCTGGTCTTTTATCACCTTGGTAAATTAAAGAATGACTGACCTCTTGGAGATCCTATCACATTCAACATCTAATAAACTTGTTGCGAAAAAAATTTTAGACATATTTGTTGACACTAGCCAATGTCGTCATCACAATCACTTCCACCTCCTTCCATCAAGCCATCAGTGGTTCTTAACCCCTTGTCAAACAAGAGAGCTGAAATAAGTTTTCAGAAAGCAAAAAGAATCAAAATCAATCAATCAAAAAGCTAAAAGCTAAAAGCAAAGTAAAAGAAAATTGATATATAACTCTCTCTTGGGGTATTTCCAATAATCTCTATCGGGGCTATGGATGCCTAATTGGCAATAGAGAAATGTTGTGATTAGAATCAAATGCATCTTTTTCGGGGCTATGGATGTCTGGCTGGCAGCAGAGCAATGTACATCTATCCTTCCACCATCCATTCACAAAATCACCTTCACCTATCAAAATAAATCATTCCTACACATTGGCTAGGGTGTCTTCACTTGTTGTCTATTAAATATTCCCTTCAAGAGGTAATAAATTCCACGTGCACACACTGGATCTCTATGAGTAAGCATGATTAGTATGTTACCAAGTGTCTTTTTTGGACCTTGTTCAGACTCTTACTCTAGTCTTATCTTGTCTCACGATTTGTGCCTTTGGATAATCACTTCTTCATTGTGAGGCTTCTAAACTACATTCATATCATTCACATTGTTCTTCTACTTCGTTTCAGAACATCCATGTGTATAAGATTACTTTTTTTGCCATGTTTTCAGACACCTTTGTCCCCTTTCACAAAAACAATCTTCTCCTTCCTTTCTATCATGTGCTTTTAGGCCAACTTACGTTGGGGGCATCCTTGCTTCTTCCCAGCACTTCACTAGTTTATATTCATCATCATGTTGAACCTATCCATAATGGCCTTGGGTCCCACTTCTACCCTTGAAGAGTTTTCCTTTGAATACTCCCACCTAATTGTTGGGGCATTTTTGCATCTTCACCTTTCTCAAACGCACATGGCCTCATGCCCTTGTACATCCCATCTATCTCTAGGGGCATCCACCCTTCCTTGTCTTCCTGTACATAGTTTCATAAAACTTTCAAAAAATCAAAAACATTCAAATATGTTGGAAAAATCAAAAAAACATTCAAATATGTTTAAGAAAACTTCTAAACAATATAAATCATCCTACAAAAACGTCACTCTTTGGTTCTCACCTATTCATGTGTGCGACTCGTGGATCATCTTGATCTACCTCCATCAACAAAAGCTAGGCTGCTTACTTCGTCTATACTCTGGGGCACAACGAGTTTCCTGGTACTATTTCGTAGTGCACATTGCTTTTTCATTGGACCAAGTGTCCTCCGTTATTCCCCTTGCATGTATCCTTGCTTGGGGCACCATTTTAACCCTTGTCGTTAATTCACACAAGTCGGAACTGAAGCTTGATAAAAAAAACATTGCATTATGTTTCTTTGTTAGGTTAGCTTGTTTACTTTCTCGTATTGCATTGCATTATGTATGTTGCATGGAGTTAGGCATCTTTTACTTTCTCGTATTGCATTGCATTTTGTATGTTGCATGGAGTTTGGTGTTTTTAGCAATGGACATTTGTTCGTATATGGCTTTTCATGTCATACTACACTTTTGTTCATTCTTTTTAATAAGGACCTGATGATGAAGATCACTAGCAATATGATGAAAAAATAAAGTTGTTTAAAAGGCATTGGATGGATGTTAGCTCATTCCCTCTTCCTCATACTCCTTTTTCTTCTATATCCCCTTTCTTCTCCACACTATTCTTTCTTCTATTCTCTTTCTATCATCTTTTCGATCGTCAATCGAGTTCTTCTATCACCCCATCGACAATCAAGGGGGCATCCTCCATTCTACTCATTTTTCTTCTATCCCTTCAAAATTTTCTACTTGTTTATGCTTGTCTACTTTCTTTGAAGTGACGTCGCTTACGCCACCTCAAAGAGGGGCAAATGTAGACACCTAAAATATGCTTACACTTAGCATTTCCTCCAATTCAACCAATTAATGACACTTCGTTAATCAACCCTTCTTCGCTCCATTCTCAGATGCCCATTCACGACACTCTTCTCAGTCGTATTCCTCCTATAATCAGCTTGTTTGGCTAATATCTCTCTTATTAGCTAAACATTCCTCCTTTCGACCATTCAAAACCTCCCTAGTTCTCTCTAGACCACTTCTATTGGCTTCGTAGGCTATCTATCAGTCACAATTGGTTATCCAGACCCCTCCCAACTCTCAATGAGTCTCTAATCACTTGCTAATCAAGTTTAACTAGCCTAAACCCTAGTTAAATAGCCTAAACCAAGCTTAACTAAGCCTAAAGCATGTTTATCCTAATCTAATCCTAAAGTGCTTTTTGAGCTTTAGTCCCACATGCACCCAAATTCCAAATTCTTCCAAACCAAAAACTATAAATACAAGGCTAAGCCTACCCATTCAACCTACAACTTTACACACAACTTTACATAAGCTAAAGCCAAAACAAGCCTAAGAAAGCTTAAGAGCTCATTTTCATTAGCCAAGCTAATAAGGCATATGATCTTGGCTATCCTCCATTAAAATAGCTTCATCTTCCACCCATGATAGGTTAGTAATGGAATAGCTAAACTTGGCCATGTAGCCATTTAGTGAGATTCATTCACCCTCATGGAGTAAAACAACAAACTGATTGCTTAGATCCTCTTAGGTTCATTATTTCAAGCTTTCAAAGAATAGAGGTTAGTTATATTTGTTTAGTTTTTTGTTTATTTCAAGTTTAATGCATGTAAAGTAGAAAACCCTTGCTCATTTCTTATCTCATGGTGCATGGATGAGTGAGCAAAGCTTTGAGGCTCTTTAGCCTCATTCCATAGCTTGTGCAACTTTCCATTACATACATTTGGCACGCCTAGTGGGACACTTATGTCCACCCTCCATTAATGGAGGTCCTTTAGGTTTTTCAAAATTCATTTTCAAGTTTTTTGATCAAATCACATGTTATTTCCTCATTTTTATTTCTAAACCTAGATACATGACCTTCATTTATATACATTTTGTGGGTTTGATATAGAAATAGGACACTTTGACTAACAACTAACCTGTTTGCTCTTGAAAACATTGAAAATCCATGTTTTTTTGCATAGGTTTTTCACAGGGTATGCGCATAGGTATTGCGTAACAAGGGGCATGTACATGTTGAAACCCCATTCTTGTGTTATTCTTCAGGTGCGTACTTTCCATTTTGGCATCCTCATCATTTGCATAGCATATTTCTACTATAGGCTTACACACACACATGTGAGCATTTACATTGTCTCTGGGCCGCGTATCCTGCCTCTCTTGCTGCACTGGCGTATATTATCTTGACTATGTAAAAAATTTTCATCTCTACCTGGGTAGGGATGCACCATCATCTCCAGAGATCCTCTGGGCCGTCTATTCCATCCTAGATCTACTAGTTTTGCATTTTTTATGCGTAAATTGGACATATTACGTGTGTAACCCCTTGAATATTTTTCTCACAATCACTTCGCATTTCATTTGCTCTTGGGTCTGTGTAGTTAGGGAACTTAACCGTTGGCTGGGGTGCTTATGCGTCATTCTGGGCACGCAGGTGTCTTGTTTCACTCTGTTGACTTTGCATTTTAACCTTTCCCGTACGTACCTATCTACTTGGGTATGTATCTATTGGGTGGGGCACGTATATGTCATTTCTAGGGCGCAGGTGTCTTTGTGTAGTCCGGATTTATCCATTTTATTTTTAGTGCTACTTGTTTTGATCATATATTTTGAATTGTTTACCCATTTTCAGAGTTTGAATAGGCTAGTCAGAAATATAACGAAGCGCTACTTTGCAAGGGAACTTTGAAAAATTATATCTTAAATAGACCAACATTCTATCACAAAACTCCCAAAGTGCTCCGGAGACCTCCAAAAATGCAAATTACTAAAAACTAATTAAAAAACCACAAAAATTGGATTTCTAGAATTTTTTAATTTTTCTTGGTTTTCTAACTTTTGCAAGGTTCTAACAGTGGTTTATAAGTTTCCTTTGCATTAAGTTTGTTTTAGCTAATAACTTAAATTAAAAACATTTACATCTTTATTCATGAAATTTTGAAACATGTATGCTCTTCTCTTCGCGCCTTTCTATGTGATCTTGGGAAATCAGAAACGTTTTGCCACTTTCTTCATACTTGAAAAATGGTTTATTTAGCTTTCAAATTTGGTTAAAAGGAACTCATTTTTGCATTGTACTTAGGAATTTTCCGTTCATTACAAATTTGAGTGAGATAATTTGTTGCGTATGCTCTTTCCTTGTGTCTTAGGATGATCTGGGAAATCAAAAACAACATCTTATCTCTTTTATATGAACATTTTGGAAAATTACTAACCTTGGTATGTAGGACCAAAATCGCTTGTCAAAGAAAGGTGTCAAAAAAAAAACACAAACCTCTAATACACATGTCCTTTCTTGTAGGTTGCTAAATGTTGTGCTACTTAAAACCACATTAAGTTAAGCAAGATAAAAAACACACCATATTCAAACATTGTATTGCAAGTTTCAGAAAATGGTACGTCCCTATCCGCTCAACTAGAACATAACCCCTTTGACATAACACCTTAAGCTACAACAATGGGGGTGGTTCCAGGAACCCTAAAGTAAGTCCACCGCTGTGTAACCTCATGGATGAAACTAGGAAGCACCTCTGCTTACCCACTTGACTAGTTTTTCCTTACTTGAGTTAGCGTTACAATTTTGTTCCATATCGTGACCCCAGCAAGAGTACTTGCGATGGATGCATATTAGTGCCCACTATTCTTGAAGGGGGAAAAGCTGAGATACTCCCAAATTAGTCATTGTGACTTTTTTGGTAAATCGTTGCACACTCTTAGACAGCTTTGTAACACCTAGTTGACAGATATCTTATTAAGGAGGCCATTTTGTATCTTGAGAGCCCACTTTAATAGTCCTTTATCACATCTTGGCCATCATGAAGTGATAAATTTTTTGGATTCAGAACCTTGTTTTTTGAACATGGCAAAGAATCCACTTAAGTTGGATCTAAGTTTGTTTCATCACAAAAATTAGACAACGTGTTCACTTATTCTTAGCTTCTTTCTCATTTCTTCGGATGAGGTGAAACTCTTCCCAAGTATTCTTTCGCTTTAGTTTATTTTTTTTCATCTTTTGATCTACACCTTTGCAGTTCTTGTTGCCCATTTGGGACAATCGAGAAGGCATCTTTCAGGAGTCATTTTTCATAGATAGTGTTCACCAATTTTTTGTTACGATCATCCATGTTTGTGGCTGACGTTGTTAAATGTCTAAAGTGCAAATGGATGACGTCCTCATATCTTTGATGGCCACTTGATCTTGATTTCAAGATCATCATTATAGTTCAGGATTGATTCATCATTTGATGCCCATTCACGACACTTTGACATGTTACCTTGATCGCATTGTCTCGACACAATCTCTCTTATTAGCTAAATTCCTCCTATCAATCATTCAAAACCTCCCTAATTCTCTCTAGACCATACTTATGTCATGTTTTTTGTAAATGTGATCTAAGTATCCACATTGTGGCTCGATTACGTAGTTAATCAAGTTTAACACATTTTATCTAATCCAAGTGCTTTTTTCCTTAGTATATTCTTCCTTGAAACTATTGCAAGATTTTTACTTCAAACATAATTGTCCCTAAAATCTTGCATCAGGCAAGATAATAAGGCATTTGATCTTACAATTAAGATGTTTGTGTCATTTAGGTTAGTAATGCCACTAAACTTGGCACTAATATCTCCTCATTCTTCATAAAATTGAAATCCTCTTAGGATATTTAAGTGTCAAAATTGGTGTGGTTACATTTGGCTTACATTTGTAAGCCTCACCCTCATTTCTTATCACATGGTCCATTGATGAGATTGCTAAAAGCCTTTGGGGTTTCTTTAAGATTTTTACCCCAAATCCATGGTTTTTGAACATTGTCATTGGTATCCTTTGATTGGGAGTCACATCTACCCTTTGTTAATATTTAAGCCTTGTTCATTTCGAGCTTGACGTAAATATTGACATTGTGTTGATCATCTTTGCATTGAACTATCACTTTACACACACATTTGCATAGGGTGTATTTCCTTGTTGATTGGCTTTGTGTTTCACACTTGCATGATTGTTCCTTGTGATTATTCATCTGGAAAAATTGTTTTCTAGGACAATCATTTTTGATCTCATCGAGATTGCATCATCATAATGTCTATTTTCCTTAGACCTTCTTCAGAAAATCATGCACGCATCTCCATACTTACACAATGTCTAGTTGGTTTCCCTTATGCTACTCAAATTGACATGTCACTTCCTTCCCTTTGAAGGAGTTTCCATCACACTATCTAGGTCTAGAAATTTGTGCTTAAAACAACGCCAACAATGATTGACTATCGCATGTTCTTTCTCACATTTACAACAATACATAACCTAGGTTTAACAATTCAAATCAAAAGATTCCCATTATAACTAAAACTCGTTTGGTTCTTCGTGTTAGAGAGCCCCACTCGGGTACCCTGTTCCCCACCTTCAGCTCATAGTCAGTGGTATGGTTTGGATGCTTCTGATCCAAATTATTATTTAGGTTCCCCCCACTCTTCTTCTTCTAATTCTACCATTCGAACTCCCACTCTTCTTCTGAAGACTCGGATCCCAACTATTGTTTGGATACCCCTAGATCAAATCTTGAATCACAGTCCTCCCTTCCTTTGCAGGACCTTTATTCCAAATCACCTCAATGAAGTCTTCCTCCTTTGAAGACTTGTGTGACTTCAAGTTCCATCAATCGAACATATAATCTAATTTGGACCTCCTTCTTGAGTCACGGTCCTCCCTTTCTTCTTGAGTCAGGACCTCCTTCATCAGTCGTCTCAATGACCTCTTCCTCCATCAAAGAGTTCCATGACTTCGGATTCCCTCTAGTCAATCATCTAATTTGACTCCTACGTCGTAACTTAACGGATGGCTATGAAATCCTACTTTCCAACCTACATTACATCGTCTTCTAGACAAATGACATAGGTCCAAATCCAAATCATCCATTCATGAGACACCTACCACCAATCCTACTTCCTCTCTTGAGTCATCTTCTTCTGTCAATCAATCTTCCCCTCTTATCAGACTTGTTTCTTCTATTCAACCTTCTATGGCCAAAGAAAAACAACCTCTACTAATTGATTTCTCTCAGAATGAAGAAACAATCAGACTACACGATGATATCCCTCTAGAGGATTGTAAACAAGGATTCTTTCTAGAACTTGATACGCTCGCGTATTGGGGAAAAGAAGTTGATTCCTTTTATCAGAACATAGAGGAGGATCCTAAAGTCATGGAACTTGATTCTTCTTCTATTCCATCTTCACCTTCTTCTGAGCATGATGAGATGTCAGGGTCTAGCATTGAGCCATGGCCTATCTTCTCGTTACCAAATCATTCCTTATCTATCATCATTCCTCAATCAAAATCTCATCTTGGGTCACCACTGAGTATCCCATCATCTTCTTCTATCCTGGGGCCACCCCTGGGTAGCCCTCCATTTTCTACTTGTGGGTCACCTCCTAGTAGCCCATTACCTTCTATTCTTGGGCCACATCTTAGTATCCCTTCATCCTCTTCTATCTATGGGACCTCTTCTGAGTAGTCCCTACCTTATATTATTGGACCATCCTCTTCTCTTCTATCCTTGGGCCATGCCTCCTAGTAGTCCCTCCTCATCTTTCATATTCTTCTATTCTTCTATTCTTAGGCCATATCCTCGTAGCCCAACTTCTTCCATCTTAGGGCCATATTCTAGCAGCCCTTCGTTGCCTTCTATCAGTGGCTCACCTCCTCGTAGCCCATCCTCTTCAATTCTTAGACCGTATCCTTTTCATTCATCACATATTTCTTTTACCAATGACCGGGGCAAGCCCATGGTCATTTCTCTCATTCTATCTAATCATAAACGTCAACGTTCACTTTCTATTCCCACTTCTCGAGATCAAAAAAGTCACGTGTCAGCTTATAATAAACCCAAACAGGTTCATAATCAAGATCAGATCAAAACTTCCAAGAGCTTGAAAGCCTCCAACAAATCGAATAATCTCAAAATTGTAAATCAAGCGCAATTCAAAAATGTACATCAATGCAACCATCAAGTTATGGCACAAAGTGCATAAACCTATTGGATAGGGAACTCAAGATCCCACATACCAAATCCATGTTTCAAGATAAATCACAGTCATTTGTTGAGTACGAGCTCACCTTTCGATCATGTGAGATCGGGGATAACATTACGCTTGATAAAGAAAACATGCCTAGTCTCCCTTATCATTGGAAGTCACAAACATTGTTGTTGGATATTATCACATAGAGTGACTTTGTTGGTCCCAACTTTCCAAAAACTATCAAAAAATCTAAAAAAAAAAAAAAAACAATTCAAAAATACAAAAAACATTGAGAAAACATAAAAGAAAATTCAAACCTATAAAGATCAAACATTGCAATAAGGTATTGCGTACACATGGACGTTTATTTCTACCCTTCCTTGTCCTCATTCCTCTGTACAAGTCTTCTTTCCATTTTCATCCCTTCGATGATATTTTGGTTAGCCTTATTCAAAACACACATTTTTCAAGAAACATTTATGTCTATGGTATCTATTTGACCCTGGTCTTTTTATCACCTTGGTAAATTAAATAACGACTGGATCCTCTTAGAGATCCTATCACATTCAACATCTAATAAACTTGTTGCAAAAAACTTTTGGACATATTTGTTGAGACTAGTCAATATCGTGCATCATAATCACATTCCACCTCCTTCCATCAAGCCATCAGGTGGTTCTTAACCCCTTGTCAAACAAGAGAGCTGAAATAAGTTTTCAGAAAGCAAAAGAATCAAAATCAATCAATCAAAAGAATTGAAGCTAAAATCTGAAAAGCTAAAGAAAATTGATATATGTACTCTCTCTTAGGGTATTTCTAATAATCTCTATTCCAGGCTATGGATGCCTGTATTGGTAGTTAGAGCAATATTGCAATTAGAATCAAATGCATCCCCATTTTGTATGGCTATGGATGTCTGGCTGTTAGCAGAGCAATGTACGGCTATCCTTCCACCATGTCATTCATAAAATCACCTTTCATAGATCAATAAATCATTCCTACACATTGGCTAGGGTGTCTTCACTTGTTGTCTATTAAATTTTCCCTTCAAAAGGTAATTAATTTCCACGTGCAAACACTGGATCTCTATGAGTAAACCGGATTAGTATGTTACCAAGTGTCTTTTTTTGGACCTTGTTCAGAATCTTGCTTTAGTCCATATCTCATCTCATCAATTTGTGCCTTTAGCTAATCACTTCTTCATTTGACGATGCTTCTAAGTTACATTCATATCATTCACATCGTTCTTCTACTTCGTTCAATCAACATCCATGTGTATATGATTACTTTTTTTCCATGTTTTCAGACACCTTTGTCCCCTTTCAAAAAAACAATCTTCTCCTTCCTTTCTATCATGTGCTTTTAGGCCAACTTACGTTGGGGGCATCCTTGCTTCTTCCCAGCACTTCATTGGTTTACGTTCATCATCATCTTGAACCTATCCATAATGGGCTTGGGTCCCAATTCTACCCTATGAAGAGTTTACCTTAGAATATTCCCACCTAATCAATTGGGGAATTTTTGCATCTTCACATTTCTCGCACACATGTTGCCTCGGATGCCCTTATACATCCCATCTATCATCTAGGGTAATCCACACTTCAACTTATCTTCTTGTACATAGTTTCAGAAAACTTTTCACAAAAACATTCAAATATGTTAAAAAAATTAAAAACATTCAAATATGTTAGGAAATCAAAACATTCAAATATGTTAGAAAAATCAAAATATCTCAAATATGTTTAATAAAACTTCTATTGGCAATTGTAAATCATCCTATCAAAAAATTTCTCTCTTTGGTTCTCACCTATTCGTGTGTGCAACTCGTGGATCATCTTGATCTACCTCCATCAACAAAAGTTTAAGCTGCTTAATTTTTCTAGTTACTCTAGAGCACAACGAGTTGCCTGGTACTATGTTTCGTAGGTTGCACATTATTTTTCATAGGACCAAAGTGTCCTCCATTTATTCCCCTTGCATGTATCCTTTCTTGGGGCACCATTGTTAACCCAAATGTCATTAATTTACATCAAGTCGGAACTGAAACTTAATAACAAAAAACATTACATATTGTCTCTTTGTTAGTTTAGCTTGTTTACTTTTTCGTATTGCATTGCATTTTGTATGTTGAATGGAGTTAGACATCTTTTACTTTCTGATATTGCATTGCATTTTGTATGTTGCATGGTGTTTGTGATCTTTTCGCCAATGGACATTTGTTTGTATATGGCTTTTCATGTCATACTACACTTTTGTTCATTCTTTTTAATAAGGACCGATGATGAAGATCTCTAGCAATATGATGAAAAATAAAGTTGTTTAAAAGGCATTGGATGTCATATTAGCTCATTCCCTCTTCCTCAGTTGACTCTTTTTAGGTTCTATATCCCCTTTCTTCTCCACACTATTCTTTCTTCTAGGTTTTCTTTGTTTTTCATCAAATTTTTGATCGTCATATCGATTTCTTCTATCACCCCATTAACAAACCAGGGGGCATCCTCCATTCTACTCTTTTTTCTTCTATCCCTTCAAAATTTTTGCTTGTTTAACTTTCTTTGAAGTGACGTTACTTATGCCACCTCAAAGAGGGGAAAATTTAGACACGTAAAATATACTTACACTTAGCATTTCATCCAATTCAACAAATTCACGAGACTTCGTTAATCAACCCTTCTTCGCTCTATTCTTGGATGCCCATTCACGACACCTTCTTCGGTCGTATTCCTCCTATAATCAACTTGTTTGACTAATATCTCTCTTATTAGCTAAACATTCCTCCTTTTCGACCATTCAAAACCTCCCTAGTTCTCTCTAGACCACTTCTATTGGCTTTGTAGGCTATCTATCAGTCACAATTGGTTATCCAAACCCCTCCCAACTCTCAATGAGTCTCTAATCACTTGCTAATCAAGTTTAACTAGCCTAAACCTAGTTAACTAGCCTAAACCAAGCTTAATAAGCCTAAAGCATGTTTATCCTAATCTAATCCTAAAGTGATTTTTGGGCTTTAGTCCCACATGCACCCAAATTCAAAATTCTTCCAAACCAAAAACTATAAATACAAGGCTAAGCCTACCCATTCAACCTACAACTTTACACAACTTTACATAAGCTAAAGCCAAAACAAGCCTAAGAAATCTTAAGAGCTCATTTGCATTAGCCAAGCTAATAAGGCATTTGATCTTGGGTCATCCACCATTAAAATAGCTTCATCTTGCACCCATGTTAGGTTAGTAATGGAATAGCTAAACTTGGCCATGTAGCCATTTAGTGAGATTCATTCACCCTCATGGAGTAAAACAAAAAAACTGAATGCTTAGATCCTCTTAGGTTCATTATTTCAAGCTTTCAAAGAATAGAGGTTAGTTTCATTTGTTTACTTCAAACTAATGCATGCAAAGTAGAAAACCCTTGCTCATTTCTTATCTCATGGTGCATGGATGAGTTAGCAAAGCTTTGAGGCTCTTTAGCCTCATTCCATAGCTTGTGCAACTTTCCATTGCATACATTTGGCATGCCTGGTGAGACACTTATGTCCACCCTCCATTAATGGAGGTCCTTTAGGGTTTCAAAGTTCATTTTCAAGTTTTTTGATCAAATCATTTGTTATTTCCTCATTTTTATTTCTAACCCTAGATAAATGACCTTCATTCATATACATTTTGTGGGTTTGATATAGAAATAGGACACTTTGACTAACAGCTACCCTGTTTGCTCTTGAAAATTTTAAAATTCATGTTTTTTGCAGGTTTTTCACATGGTGCGCGTAGGTGTCTACAAAGGGGCACATATCAATTGAAACCTCCCACATTTAGCATTTAGCACTCAGCCACTTCAGTTAGCCCACCTGGCTATTCTAATTGTGCAGATGTGTGTGTGTGTGTGTGTGTGTGTGTCTGTGTGTGATGAAAGGAAGGGGAGCTGATTTTAGCAACATAAACCTTACAATCAAAAAATATGATTGTTATAGTCCAAAAAGACTATAATATATCCCATGGAAAAAGCAATTTGAGTATGATTATTCTATTATTATAATTGTATGCATTTTTTCATGAGGATTATGGCTATTCATAAAGTGTGTTACCTTCAAAATATGAAATTAGATGAGAACAAATATGATGATGAAAAATTTCGTAATTTATGCCCTATATTATATTTCTAATGCAGTCTCTGACATGTGGAATGAGGTGTACATAATACACGTGGAATCAAAATCCAATAGATGAATTCATGGGAAATGGCATCCTGATTGAAATTCGCGATAACATACTCTTTTCATCATCTATCAAAGACCGCGTACACACATAACCCTCAAGAAAAAACATGTAAACATATAAATAAGAGATTAAGTCACATACACATTAAATCAAAAGGAATAGATTGATAGTAAAATAATGCATGTGTCAACAACCCAATGATATAACATCAAACAAATTGTATGTTGAGAAAAAAGTTGACATAATCAGTACCGATGATACATCATCTTAATTGTTCAGCCTATAATTTTGATAAGATGTATGTTTTTTTAACTACTTGGGATATGCGAAGAAAGAATGGGCTCTAAGACTCATCTTTGGGCTCACAATTGTTGAGTACAACGAAAAAAGAAGTGACAATTGTTCAAGGCATTCGACATTGGGTGGATAGAAACTTGTTGGTGCTAGGATTGAGAATTTTCTCTTATATTATATCTCTAAGGAAGCCTCTCAGGGGCAATACTGACTTTGATAAGCACAAAACATGGGAGGTATTTTATAGAATATATATTTAACTTGGGTTCAACTAATGAAAAACATGAGGATGTACACCAACAATTTTTCAATATCTTGCAAGCTTTCGACAATTGTCACACTAAAGAAAAATTTATCATCACTATATTCAAATTTTTTATCTTCTATATTTATCAAAATAAAATGTATTGACTGTCGACTCAATAAATGTTATTTTCTAATATAGCATGTGTGTGTGTGTTTAAGTAACGATAGGAAGGGTAGTTGATTTCAGCAACACAAACATTATAGATGACAAATACCATTGTTATAGTATAAGAATATTCTATAAAAGATGTTGTGAAGAAACAAATTTAAATAAGATTATTTTAATAATATGAATTGCATGCATTTTTCATGAGAGTTGTGACTATCCATGAGGAATATTATCTTTTAGATATGAGACCTGAAACAAAATAGAGTTGTTTCCAATATGGGACTTGAAGCCATATGAAGTTGGCATTCTGAAGTGGGACCTCAAATTCTATGGCAAGGTTTTCAGACTAATATCGATAACCTACAATTTCGATATTAAGAATTGTTATCCATATTTTTCCCCCAGGAAAGATATTGGAACAGAACAACCCTGTACTAAAAGAACCTGAGAAATCACGATTCAGATCTTGTAAATAGATTACAGAGGGACTCTATAATGGAAGTGTCAGGGCCTGCGAAGATCAAACAACCCTGTGTAGGATAAATTCAGAAAACGACTCTGCCAAGCGAATCCAGACCTTAAATCCATTCTACGAGTTACAGGTGGGCTCGAAAATAGAATATCAAGGTCAAAGGAGAAAAGGCAATGTCACAGAGAATCCATGAGTAAGAATAGGAAGAAACGGTGAAGATTCGAAGTCTTCGGGCTCAAAACAATTCAGAATGAGTCCAAAAATTGGCTAAGTATGGAGGATGCTGCGAAGAGAGCCACGTGTCAGAACGACGCTTCTCCAAGGGTGAATCCAAGAAAGGAATCTCAAATGAGCGTCAGGCTTCCACATGTCCAAGGCCCCCAAAAGTTACACGGCTATTGAAAAGTCTTTGGCTAGGCAGGAAGGTGTCAAGTGTTGGCTCAGCACAAATCTAAGATGGGATCCCAAGGTGAAGACTCAAACCCGCGCTAGCCCTCCACGTAGAAAATGGTCAACAGAGGTCAAAAGGAGGATGAGGCGGGCCTCAAAAAGGGTTAAGTATAGAATTACTAGGGGAGAGAGGCACGCGTCAGAACGGCACATCTCCAAAGTTGAATCCAAATGCGGAGGTTCAAACAAGCGCCAGTTCGCCACGTAGCCCAAGGTCTGAAAAGGTAAGGTAAAGGTCGTTGAAAAGTCCAAAGACCTGCGGAGGCTTCCAAGTTTCAACCCAATGCTCCTTCAAAGGAAAAATCTTGATCAGGCTTTCAAACGAACACGAAGCCTCCACGCATCTAGTTTCTTCAAAGGAGACAGAGTCGGGTTGAATAGTCAATGCATAGTGACAGGCCGACGGAGAATGCCAAGTGCCCAAACGACGCTAATTCAAGGGTCGAATAGAGAGAGGGTTCTCAAACAAGTGCCAAACCGTCGTGTGTCCCCGATAAATAGGTATGCCCCCATCGAGCAAAGGACTTAGCCGAAAAACATAAAAATTGAGTAGGTCGGTGGAGGAAACCACGTGTCAGCCCCACGCTTTTCCAAAAGCAAGATACAAAGGCTGCCCTTAGACATGCACCAGCTAACCACGTGTCCCATATTAAAGAGAGGGCCCATTTTTTAAACTGGTTATCCCGCCCCTTTGTACGGACCCAATACAAACTTCGAAGGGGCATATCTTTCGACTCAGGGCTAAAAATATTGCAAATCTGACACCGTTGGAAATATCTTGGCTTCGCCCACGCCATGGAGATCTGAACCTTTAAGTTTGGGGGGGTTAGGTAAAGTAAAATGGAGAAAATGTCTTCAGGGCCATTAATGCGGGATCTATCTACCTCAACAACCAGATCAGATTAAATCAATTTCATTGTTTCCTCTTCTTTCAAGGCACCGAACCAGTGGTTGATGCAGTCAAGGTAGATTTGGAGGCAAATTTTGTAGGAGGCATTAATAGTAGTGGTTGAGATTCGACCTGCTTTTCCCGCTTCTCTGTCTTTCTTTCTTCTCTCTGATTGAATCTATAAATACAGGGTCGGGACTCATTGTAAAGGGTTGGACATTCTTCTATTTTGCAGGTTCCCCTCTTCCCCTTGGCAAGTGAATTCGTGGAGTTTTAGACCTCCCATATAGACTGCAAACGTAAATTTTCCTTGTTACTATTGTAATGTATTGTATCAAGTCGTGAGAGCAATAATATATGTTTTTTGAGTGATCTTCACCCCTTTCTGTGTTAATTGTTGTCTTCTGATCCTTCATTACAACTTTGGTTATTTGTGCATGTTTTTGTGTTGCATTCTTCTGGTTTGTGTCTACCAACAAAACAATTGTTCATCACTCCTTTGGTGTATCACCTGGTAGCTTAAGTTTTATTTGCTTTGTATCCCTTCTTTAACTCTGTCTCCTTGGCAAATTAGAGTAGGATTTAGGATAGATCCTCTATGATTTCATGCATACACCTAAACAGAGGAGTAAGAACCAACGTTAATCTGGAGAGTTTTTCCCACCTGTGAAGTTCCACACTTTGGGGGAAAACTCAATGTTATGTGAATCACACCAAATGATACCCTTAGAAAAGCAGATCTGACGATTCATTTGGGGGTGTTGTGATTTTGCACTAACAAGAATGTTTTTCATCTTATTAGATTATGTGAGAACGTAATAGTGTATTGGATGCATCTTTGGCCTCACATAAATTTTTGATGAAACATTTCAAGACATTCAACATTAACCAACAAAAAATTGGATGATTAAATATTTCTAGTGAAGCCTCCCACACATGGAATGGGGTGTGCGCAATATAAGTGGAGTCAAAAGGGATCTAATAAATGAGGTCAGAGGAGATGGGTATCCCAACTGAAAGCCGCCAACAACTCAAATCCACCATCTATTGAAGACCATGTACACACATACCACTAAAGAGAATACATTAACAAGTAAAAATATTTAAACATAAGATAAAGTCACAAACACATCTAATCAAAAGTAGTGTATTGATAATACATTAATGTATGTGTCAACAAAGCAATGATAAAAAAATCAATCAAAATGTATGTTGATTAAAAAATTGATGTAATTTGTATCAATGCTACATCGTCTTAATTGTTCGGATTAAAATTTTGATAGAAGGGAAGGTTTCCAAATTCTTGGGATATGAAAAATCACAAAAGGCCCTAAGACTTATGTTCTGGCTCATACAATTTTGTTGAAACTAAAATAAAAGAAGCAGACAACTTTTCAAGGCATTTAACTTTGGCCTTAAGAAAATTCATTGGTGCAAGGCTTGAGAATTTACTCTTTAGATTACCCCTCTAAGAAAGACTCCTAGGTGTAGTTCAAGGCACACATGTTGGGAGTGAATTCAAAAGGGATCCAAAAAACAAAGCTAAGAGAGATGGTCAACCTAGTTGAAAAATCATTGTTACATCATCATAATTTTATTTTAAAAGCCAATCAACTAAAAATATTTAATATTGTGGGAAAAGTATGTAAATTTTGTTACAAAGTTACATCTTAACAAGGCCATGATATGGAAAATCCTGCGGAAGGTGAAGTTTTGTGATGTCTTGGAAAGGATTTGTGGTTGCAATAAGAAATCAAATATTAAATTATAGAAATGGCAATCAAATTTGTAATCGTGAGGAGCATAAGACTAGATAATTGTTTGCCGACTGGACAAGTGCATAGGCAGGGGCAATAGCGGGCAATGTATAGTATTCCATGACACTTGGTATAAATTATTTTTTTAGATGTAATAGTTAATCCAAAGAGCAGAATCCCGTTGAATGTGTCATATGTTTGCTGGGTTAAATATAGATTACTAGTTGTTAAATGTGTCATGGAATGTGTCGCTTACGAGGATATAAGGAGAAATTACATAGATATTTTAACAGGGGCTGATCTTACAGATTTGTTTGAAGAGGAAAGAGTGACAAAGACAGCAGATTTCTTGATAAAAATTCATAGCAGACAAATCAAAAATAGCAAAGAGCTGGAAGAAAGGTTGAAGTAGCAGTTTTCTCGGGCATCTTTTGGTGTTTGGGTGCTTTGCTCGTGTTTTCCTCTGGGTCCCATAGACTGCTCGGTCTCGTGGACGTCATTAAAAACTTTCATTCATTCATTCAAAGACGAGATGCAATTTCTATTTGTTTTCAGCAGTTGAAAACCAAAAAAATACTTCAGTCCAGCATACGTAGCAGGAGGAGGAATTAAAAATTTTGAATTGGCATTTATTTGTATGTGCGGATTGATCAGGTTTAAAGCATTTCACCCCGGAAGATGACGATGAAGAAAAGGCAATCATGTCGTTTGGTGAAATAAGGTGAAGCTTTGAAACAGGAACCTTTACCTCTCCTCCAAATCTGCATACTGTATTCTCACTCTTATGAACATGGACAGCCCTCACATGGCCTTTTTCGCTTTCCGAGTTGGTAGACACCTTTGCATATTGCTTCATTATAGAGCAGCTTTTTGACTGCTCTTTTGAACAATTCTCTTCTTCGTCGACATTGGTAACACCAGAGCCTCTAAAACTATATTCAGGATGTGATACCATATTTGTTTCGGGAGAAAGACAATTACAAGATAGACAGCCAGCGAGATCATAGCCTAGAAAGCTTTCAGTGCAAACAATATCAGTGTAGATGGATGGAAGAGTACATGACCTTTCATCGGCTATAGGAATAAGTCTATCCCACAATCCTCCAATGTTTATCACCATTACTGTTGCCTGCAAAGATGATATCAGTTACGAGAAACATCAAAACCCTGGGGAAAGGTCTACATAGCAACCAGGAAATGAAGTTACAAATATTAGAAACGAAAGTCTGCGAGCTGCAAAATATATATATATATATGGACATGGGAAAAAAAGGAAATGCCGATTTAATATTTGCAGAAAACCCCAAACAAAGCAAATCGAAAAGCAAGCGCACATACGTGGTTATGAATTTTGGCCAAAATTAATGAACATTTGAATCAAAACAGAATACCAATGCTAAAAAATTTATGGAATAATTAATGTTGACAGTCAGAATTTTTAAATGCATAATTTCTAATGTTGAAACTATAGGAAATCAAAAATTTCAAAATTGTTAGATTTATTTAATCCAAAAATTGTGCAATGTCTATAAAATTGTTTCAGCCAATCAGAAAATTAAATCAATGTTTTTAGAAAATTCAAATAAAAATATATTTTTAGAAAACCATATATGAAACTTATGAAATGACACATGGATCCCTATGATTGGTTTGCAAAGATAATGGAAATAGTTTTTTGATGCCTTTATAACCTACCTATGGCAAAATAATAACATGCTAATAATTAATATAAAGTATTGTCTTATTTAGTTGGCAATGTAGCAAGTCCAGAACATAACTCTGGGCATCCCAAGATTTGCAACCACCTCTATTGTTTAGGTTGTATAGTTATTGGAAATAACACAAGGGGCTGACTAGATTTATCTTCGTCACTGAGGACATCCTACAAATGAGGGCCCAAAGTTTTGGTAGCAAGAATAATCTTAGTGTTATTTTTCGATATTAGCTGTGAATTAGTTTTCGGCAGTTAAATAATATTTAAATATAGGAGATTAATAATCAGTGACTACAATAGAATTTTCACATGGTTAATCTTAGTAGCTTGGACAGCTATTGTCCTCGACCCAATATAGCAGCATTAGTTATGGGTAGTTTGGACAGCTGTTCATTCTGGGCCTAGAATTTAGAAAAAATAGTTGTTTTTGTCAAACAAATATTGTTAGGATAAAAACAATTGTTATTTAATATTGACTCCTTTTAGGTGATACCTCATAACCAAGGTTGTGAATGGTTATTGAGTTGTCTTAATCTCAGCTGTTCATTTGTATTAATCTCAACCATTGATTTTTAACAAGAATAGTATATAAGGGGGTCATTGGGTCATTTGTAATATGGAAGTTTTTAGAGAAAACCTGTAGTGTTAGCAAGTAGTCTTGTAGTGTTAGTAAGGGCGCAGTGATAGCGTTGGAGATAGAAGTGGAGGAATATTAGCAGGAAGGATTAGGAGAATTGTTGGAGTTCTGCCAGTAAGAGGCAAGTAGTAATTTGTATCTCTTGATTTGCTAAAGTTTAATATATTTCTCATCTGTAGTATTGGTTTTCCCTATCTATGGGTTTTTCCAAGGACAATTGTCTCGAAAATATTGTGTTCACCTTGTTGGGTATTTTTTATGTGTTTGTACTTGTGAACTTAGAATTGTGTTATTTTCCAATATTTGTTGATAAAATAATCTTAACAAGATAAGGAGGTTAATAATCAGTAACTGTAATAGATTTTTCACATGGTATCAGAGCTAAGTTCGGGTAGAAGAGATTTTACCCTAGGTGAAAGAAAGTGAGGGTTTATAAAACCTAGTTTAACCTCTTCAAAATTATTATTATTATTTTCTTTTAAGATGGCCTTAGTAGGTTTAAGAGATCATGACAGATTGGATGGGAGCCTCAAATTTTGGTGTCTGGAAAGCCATAATTTCTCTATTGCTGGAAAGAGAATAGTATCAAGGAATATGTGACCACTGTTGTACCTGTACCTACAGATGCAACACAAATCTTAGCGTATAAGAAGGAAGATGCCAAGGTGAGGAGGCTGATTCTTGATGGTGTTAAGGGTCATATTGTTCCGCATATTGTAGAGTTAGATACAACGAAGATGATGTGGGATGCCATTATGAATCTGTACCAGAATGCTACCACTAACCGGAAGCTGATTCTCAGAGAAAAGTTTGAGGAATACCCGGATGAATAAGGGAGAAGATGTCACAAGTTACCTCACCAGACTTAGACTTGTCAAGGATGAATTGGCAGCTATTGGAGACAAACCAAATGATGACGAGCTAGTGAAGAATAGCCCTAAATGGGTTTACTAAGTAGTGGGATGTCTTTGTTCAAGTCATTAATGGACGAGACACCTTACCGAGTTGGGATCGACTATGGAGTGATTTCACTCAGAGAGGAGTTTAGACTAAGTCTTGTCAATGGAGCCAACAATAAGAGTCAGAAAAGTGAGGTGGAACAGGAAAATGTTGCCCTAGCGGGTAAAGGGAAAGCAAAGAAGGGATCTAGTAAAGGATCAAATTCACAAGGTGAAAAGAAGAAGGAAAGATTCTTCGAAGATCAAGTGCTATGGCTGTCACGAGTTTGGCCACTATGTCAGCGATTTCCTAGAAAGGAAGAAGAATGAAAAGAAAGGCAAGAAGCAAGTTGCGGCTTCAGCAAGTGCAGATGAGCTTTCTAGTAGAATGGAAGATGAGTTTGCACTCATAGCATGTATGGTTAGCTCAACCTCACAGAGTGTTTGGTACATAGATAGTGGGGCGTCATATCATATGACAGGAGTTAGAAAATACTTCTCCAGTTATAAGGAAGAGAGCACCAGAATCCAGATCTCTATGGGGAACATGTCCAAACTCAACTCAGTTGGGAAAGGGACTGTTCAGTTTCAGAGGGAGAGTGGTAAGATGATTCCCCTTCAAGATGTGTTGCATGTTCCAGGATTAGGGATGAATTTGATTTACTATATCTGTCCTTCAGGACAAAGGGTACAATGTACTCTTTAGAGGGGCACATGTGTTGATCAAGCACAAGGATTAGAAATCACCCATAGCTATTGGAGTTAGGAGCGGTCAGCTTTATAGGCTGCAGTTTGTTATTCCTAAGGCACTCAGGAGAAACAGTAATCTTAGAGATTAGGGAGAGCTATGGCATAAAAGGATGGGCCATATCCATCATGGAGCCCTTAAATTACTTCATGAGACAGTGACAGGTGTTCTTGAGGTGAGCACAGAGCATGATGATGTATGTAAGGGATGTGTGTTGGGGAAGTTTGCTAAAGCATCTTTTCCAGGGAGTGACACCAGATCTAAGGGTGTTCTTGATCTAGTACATTCAGATGTATGTGGACCAATGTTGACAAAGTATCTCAAAGGGAATGAGTACTTTGTTACTTTTATTGATGATTTCTCCAAGAAGACATGGATATACTTCTTGAAGACCAAGGATGAGGTTTTCAGTCGCTTCCAAGAGTTCAAAGCTCTTGTGGAGAATTCGACAGGAAGGAAGATAAAAGTTCTTCGGTCAGACAATGGAGGCGAGTACAAAAGAAATGAGTTCCAGGAGTTCTGTACTAGAGAAGGAATCAAGAGAGAGTGGACTGATCCTTACAATCTGCAACAAAATGGATTTGCTGAGAGGAAGAATCGGTCTATAACGGAGGCATCAAGGGCTATGTTGCATGACCAGGATATACCCCGTTATCTGTGGGCAGAGGCATGCAGTACAGTAGTATACATACATAATAGAGTTCCACATAAGGTACTAGGGAAGATGACACCAGAGGAAGCATTCACTAGGAAGAAGCCAAATGTCAGTCACTTCAGGATCTTTGGGAGTTTGGCATATTGTCACATTCCTAAGGATACACGTACCAAGTTAGATCAGACTACAGAGAGAGGGTACTTTGTGGGGTACAGTGAAACCTCAAAGGCATATCAGATATTCATTCCGGGGACCAGGAGGATTATTGTTCGACATGATGTCAAGTTCATGGAGGACAAGGCATTTAGAAGGTCTAGAGATTTTCCAGTAGATGATCAGAGTGAGCAGCCAACAAAAGCTCTAAGGATCACTCAATCGAGTCAAGGGCAGCAAAGCTCAAGTACATTTACTAGTACAAGCATAGACTCAGGAGGAGAGAGTTTTCAAAGTATGGAGCTACAGGTGTAAGAAGAGATGCATCAAGAATACATGGAGGTTGATATTTCATCCTCTACAGTTGGCAGCAAGAACCGTGAGGTTCAACAGACACAGAAGAATACTCAGGAGTTAGTGGGTACTCCTAGGAGGAGTGATAGACAATGGAAACCACCAGCCATGTATGATGACTATGTTGCATTAGTTAGTATGTTGGTAGATAGTGAACCTTCTAGCTATCAGGAGGCTGCACAACATCAAGTGTGGCAAGAAGCAATGGTTGAGGAGTATAATTCAATTATGCAGAATGATGTGTGGGAGGTAGTGCCTAGACCAACAGATAGGGCAGTGGTTGGATCACACTGGATCGATAAGATCAAGCAAGGTGCAGATGGTAGCATTGAGAAATATAAGGCAAGGTTCGTGGTAAAGGGGTTCTCTCAGAAAGAGGGAATAGACTACGAGGAGACATTTGCTCCAGTTGCCAGGCATACTTCTATACGATCTGTAATCTCAATTTCAGCACAGATGGGATGGCAGATCCATCAAATGGATGTCAAGACAACGTTTCTTAATGGTGAGTTGAAAGAGGAGGTATACATAGAACAACCAGAAGGCTTTGTAGCACACAACAAAGAGACCCACGTGTGTAGATTGAAGAGAGCGTTGTACGGAATCAAGCAGGCTCCCAGAGCGTGGTATGAGCGCATTGATAGTTACTTGCAGGAAATGGGCTTTGTGAAGAGTGAGGCAGATGCTAATCTCTAATACTTGGTAGTTGGAGGTGAGATTCTCATTCTTGTCCTATATGTAGATGACTTGTTTCTTATAGGTTCACTGGGGCTCATAGAAGAATGCAAGAGGGATCTTGCAGCGGAGTTTGAGATGAAGGATTTGGGACTCATGCACTACTTTCTAGGCATGGAGGTATGGCAGAAAGATGGAGAGATTTTCCTTGGGCAAGGGAAATATTGCATGGAAATCTTGAAAAGGTTCAGGATGGAAGATTGCAAAGCCATGTCTACACCCATGATCATGAATTGGAGGAAGGTAGACACATCTAGGGAGAAGGATGTAGACCCCACCTTATACAGGTAGTTGATTGGTTCTCTCATGTACTTGGTCAATACCAGGCCAAATATAGCTTTTGCAGTTAACTCTCTTAGTCAGTTCATGGTTGAGCCAAAGAGAGTGCATTGGACTGTGGCAAAGCATGTGTTGTATTATTTTTGAGGTACAATTGAGTATGGAATTAGATATTCTCGAGGTGAAGGAATCAGGTTGATGGGCTATACTGACACAGATTGGGAAGGTAGTACAACGGACAAGAGGAGCACTTCATGTTGTTGTTTCAGTCTAGGATCAGGAGTTGTATCTTGGTTCAGCAGGAAGTAGAAGTTTGTGGCTCTGAGTTCAGCAGAGTCAGAGTACATAGCAGCTAGCATGGCAACATGTGAAGCTATATGGCTTTGGAAGTTGCTAGTAGCTTTGTTTGGTCAGAAGGTTGAGACTACGGTGATACACTGCGACAATCAGAGTTGCATCAAGTTGACTGAGAATCCAGTGTTTCATGATAGGTCAAAACATATAGACATCAAGTATCACTTCATCAGAGATTGTGTACAGTGCGGGGTTGTTAAGCTACAATTTGTACCTACAGATCAGCAGGTAGCAGACATTCTGACAAAGGCATTGGGGAAGGCAAAATTCATCTTCTTTAGAGAGATGTTGGGTGTCATGCAGAACAACTTCCTCACTAAGAGGGAGTGTTAATCTTAGTAGCTTGGACAACTGTTTGTCCTCACCCAATATAGCAGCATTATCTTATGGAGTAGTTTGGATTAGCTAATTCATTTATGGCCTAGAATTTAGCAAAAATAGTTGTTTTTGTCAAACAAATATTGTTAGGATAAAAAAGGAATTGTTATTTAATATTGACTCCTTTTAGGTGACACCTCATAGCAAGACCATAGGTTGGGGATTAATGGTTATTGAGTTGTCTTAATCTCAGGCAAGGTTCATTTGTATTAATCTCGGCCGTTGATTTTCATTTGTAGAGTAGTATATAAGGGGGTCATTGGGTCATTTGTAATAAGGAAGTTTTTAGAGAAACTTGCAGTGTTAGCAAGTAGTCTTGTAGTGTTAGATAAGGGCGCAGTGATTAGCGTTGGAGATAGCTTTAAAGTGGAGGAATATCAGCAGGAGGATTAGGAGATTGTCGGAGACATCTACCAATAAGAGGCCCAAGCAGTTTTTTGTATCTCTTGATTTTTTGAAGTTTAATATATTTCTCATCTGAAAGTACTTCATGCCTCTTTTTTCCTACGGGGTTTTTCGTGAAGGGACAATTGTCCGAAAATATTGTGTTCACCTTGTTGGGTATTTTTTATGTGTTTGTATTTGTGAAGTTACAGTTGTGTTATTTTCCAATATTTGTTAAAGCGAAAATAATCTTACAAGAAGACAACATTTTGAGTAATGAAAGAACTTAGCAAGGGAAGAGGAGGGAGGAAGAATGTGGTTGGAGGGAGAATATACAACGTTAAATTTGTAAGGAGATTTGCATTTGAAACAGTCTTTGTACTTCTAATTTACACCTGGGCACATATGTGCCAATTGTTATCTTGGAGGAAATGTGGGAAGAATATGTTGGCTATATACGAAGGTTTTGCAGGCATGGCACTATTGAAATAACCATGAATGTAAGGTACTAGTGTTCAATGTCTCCAATGTCAATAGTCACATTGTCTAAAGTTAGGCCTTGAGATTTATGTACTCCGACGGCCAAACATATCTTCAATGGGAGTTGCCTTCAAGACCCATGATATATGGGTGAGACAAGAATGTGCAAAGTATTTTGAGGGTCCCATACAGGTCGAATGTATCTTCTGAACTGAACAATAATAGAAGAAGGTAGATCTGGTGGTCTTGAACCTGCATTGTAGATGACGAATACCAAAATCCAAATGGAACCATCAACAAATCCTACCCCAACCCAAAGGTTAGATGTGAGCATAACCTTTTGCCCAATACAAAGTAGAAGTTTACTCAACAATTGGCCATCATCAGGGTCGCATGAATGTGATAGTCTTGTGCTTTGTGTATTCCAACGTGCAATAGGTACAACAGTAGAGTGTAGCATTAATTTGTTGTGATGGTCGATTATACTATAAAAATATGCGATCGAATCTAATTCTCTCTATTTTTAAAACAATATCAAAACTTTGAATCAAAGAAAGAAAGTAAACTCTTTTGGTAAAGAAATCATTATCGTTAGGAATTTGAGATGTTGGAGGCTAGAGTAGAAAAAAATCTTCCTCTATGTTATAACAAGACATGCAAAATCACCATACAAACCCTTATTGATAAAAGAGAAACCACAAAATGTTGTTTTTGGCAGAATAAAATACCCAAATAAAATGAAGATTATTAATGTTTTCTGCACAATCAATACAAAGGATGAGATAACTGTAAAATGAAAGCAAAATGGAGAAATTGATTCATCTGCTCCTTATCAAATATGCATTTCAGAACAAATTGATTTGTAGTTTCTCATAACAAACAAGTTAAAATATACGTGGGTAGAACACCATGCTTTTTACTTTAAATTTTTTTATATATGAATTAGAACAAAAATGTATTTATTATATACATAAACATTAATATTAGTCCTATGATAAATAGGAAATGTTGCAGGTCATTTTGCATGGACAAAGAATTTATGAACCATTAGAACACAATAATATTGGAGCAAGTACATCTGCCTGGAGAAATTCTGAAAAATATGTGGGTGGCCAATGAGGAATCTATGAAGCGAACAAAGATTCACTACGATAAAAACAAAAAGAAAGGTTTCAACTGCAAGGATCCAATCAAACTAATTAGATCTCAATATCAGGATTTCGATGGTGGTGGAAAGTTTGTAGATCGACTCGAATGGTTGCAGGATGTTTTAGAACATTTCTAGCTCTAGATGAAAACTGCATGAGAATGACATCACTCTCCTTCCTAAATACAACCATAATACTCTTTCCTTTGTACAGGGGGTTGATTGCATGGGAAAAGTTATTGAAGCTTGCAGGGAAGTTTTGGATTGGATGAATTTTGTTAAAAATTGTGATCCTCAACATCTCAATACCATTAATTTGCTTAATGTTGTCGACACTAACACAAATATAATATGTATGGTTGTTTACAATGAATTCCAAAGGCTCCTAAAACTGCATAAGCAAGTTCTTGATTTTCTAAACAATTTGGTCGATTCAACTGACTCGACAACAGACAAACATATGGCCTGTGAAGCCATCGAAACGGTACTGAGAGATGCCGAGATGCAACTAATTGTGTAGAAATTCTTAATGGTAACCAACAGAGTTGAGGGCCTCAAAGAAAAAAATTGTGTGGAAGATTGTGAACCACGAGATTCAAAGGATTGGAATTCAATACTAATGTATTCAGTTTCGTCTACCCAATGTCGAAATATTTCCTTGTGAGGTCAGAACTCTGCACTCGCTACAACTATCCAATTACAACTGAATTTACACATTAAGTTTTTTTTAGCGCCAATCCGATATAAATCTCAAGAGGAATGGGCACAAAAGCCAGGTTGATGGTCTGCGTATTTTTCCATATACACGCCAAAAGGGCGATTGCGAATTAGCATGACATCGTGAGAACTACGCTAAAAGGAGGTCTCACTAATTGTCGTCCCAAAACCAATGCCCTTATGAGTTGAATTGACCCTACACATGGAGATAAATTTGTGACCCTAATTGATATTAACTAAAGTTTCAACTTATATGTAATGTCGAATACATTACTTAAATATAAAATAATCTATATACATGTACTCCAGTTTTTAAAAAAATCGTATATATAACAATTGGAAACTTTTTAATTAAAACTAATCTCCGCGTGTGAGTACTGTAAATATTAATAATGGCGAGAAAATTTGGAAAGAGCTATTTCATGATGCAATGTGGCAACGCCCTAGAGTACGTTGTAGTTTTCAACACCAACAGGTGAACGTTTTGCATGCACTCCAGAGCCATGGGCAGTGGATGGGGACTCCACGTTCCGAGAGCCATGGGCTCTTCAATGCATCCATTAACGGACAATGAGATGGTAGCTGTGGAATTCGATACAAATGATCGTGACAGAAACCATGTCGGTATCTATGTTTGGCAAGAATGCCATATGAACGTAGCTTGGAACTTCAAACCATTTGTGCCTGTGAAAATAAAATTTGTTGACGATCTAATCCTTCCACATGGCTGTAAATTCCCCACATAACCCACCATTTTCGACATAAAATATAATTAACCAAACGAAGGTATGTCAAAAGATATCCAGACTTACTTATCCTCCTCATCTCAAGTTATAAAATCGTGAGATCGAATGACATGTAGCTTGGTAGGTACTTACAAGGGCCGAGGACTTTTCCCTGGCAAAGCAGAGCATGGAGAGTGCAGACCTGTCATTTTCTTTGCTCCCAACCATTCCATTTCGTCGCATGTACCCACCAGATAATCCAAAACGTCCATTTACTGCAGCTGTGTCAAAAATCAGAGGCTCGGCTATAAAAGAGAACGCCTATCGGTGTAATCATACATCAACAACCAACTAAATCACAAATATTTAGGGCGAAAGGGTTCCCCCTACGGGAAAGGGCTTGGCGGACATTCACGGACTATGTTAAATTTGATGGTCGTGGCGACGGTTTAGCTTTTCTATGCTGTTTTTGTATATTTGCTATTTTAAACAATTTTGCTTTTCGATTTTGCATGCTGCGGCAGATTTTTCATTTTTAAGATTTAGTTTTTGGTTTTTGCATGCAATATTTATCTTTAAATATCGTAACACTATAATTTCATTGTGCGTAAATATTCTAATTTAAATTTATAGCTTGCATGGCACGTTATATTATTATAAAACTTTTACTTTCAAGGTATATTTAGTGTTTTATATTTTATTAGCTCGACCTGATTTTACAAACGTGTGTTGATCTAATTATATAAATACACCATATTATATAATATGGTAGCCAGAATATTGTTTTAACAGAGTTAAAAGGGCGAGAGAAGGTCTCGAATAACATGTCATTGGTTAGCTTTACAAGTCACTAAGTTCTTTTTGTCGAGTATTCTGCAGAAATGAAGATCTCAAGTATATTGACATCAGACTTTCAAATACTGAAAAAGCAATGAAGATGATTCGTGAGACAGAAAACCCGTTGAGAAAAAGATATGGAGCAATAGAATTGGAGCATCAATTTGACATTGTTAAAAAAGTGGCAAAAGAGCAACGGAAGAATTTGTGAAAAGAGAAGAGAGATACAGAATCAAAACTAGAGGTGGAGGTTGAAAATCTAAACAACAATTGCGATAGTTTGGACACAACGATCTTTAACTTGTTACAGAAGTTTAATTTCTTTCAAAAGTCTGAAAAGTAAGGGAAATAAAATTATATGCGACCCTTTTAAAGTTTATATTGTGTTACAAGTTTATTTCTTGTTTTCTTTTATTTGTACAGATTGACATGGTTTAATTGGTCGATATGCCTTTCTTAAGTTAAAAATCTTGAGTAATGGCAATTGTTCATCGTAGTCGTCATATGTTTTTTGGTCATATATTGCTTCGGTTCTATTCAACAATCAGCCTTTTCATCTTCAATTTGTATCTTAATCTCCAATTTCATTGAAAAATAATGGGTCACTTAAATCACCTAAATACCTCAAATTTTACCAGTTTTCAATGTTGAATGTCCACCAAAACTACAAGAGCTTGCAATCTTTTAATATCAGGAAGAATGATTTCATTCATTCATGGATATTAATTCTATTATTTGTAACTTTTTGTGGAGGTAATTTCTTCTCTTGGTGTATCTACAACAGCGAACAAGTTCTCTACATGTGGATTAGGTGTCTTGTGCACAGATTCATCAATCTTGAGCCGTGACATTGGCCTTAGTTTGATCTATTTTGTATTGAGTTTAATCCTTACCAGGTGACTGCACCTGAGACAAGATTTGACTCACGAGGTGGTATTCGATTTTCAGTGAGTATTTGAATTTTATGTCAGTATAAATGATAATAGTCAGTCAACATTTTTCAAAAAGAACTTCCTTTAGTTTTGTTGGCACAGAGATCTGTGAGAGAACGTGGATGGATCTCTTATTGAAGTGGCCCAAATCAGCGAACATTGCCTCAGCACCTGGTTTCAATAAGATACAAAAGAGGAAAATTTTAGGCTATCTCTTTGTAGGTTTGAATCCTTTCGTTAAGTAAATATTGGTTCACTGTAAATCCTTCTTTTACTAATGGAGAAAGGGAGTCAAATAAATTTATATGTAACGAATACATACTTATTATACACAAGGCCACACCTCTAAGCAACCCCCACCCATCTTTTTTTGTCTATGAAAGAAATAGACTATGTAATAAGGGTCGATTCCCTTGAATGTTCCTGGATAATACTTTACAATATTGTATGTCCAATAAGGGCATTGGTCACGAACCATAGAATCATCACAAGGGAAAACTAAAAACTCACTTTACCAGTACCAAATCTTTGAAGAAGAAACAATGTCAGTAGAATTGCAAATGATACTCATTGGCATTGAATGAGTAATTAGAGATCCTGATATGCCCCCAAGAACGTTTATTCATCAAAAGTAGTCTCTATCATTTAATACTCTCCATACGAAAGTTGTTACCTCATTAAATCTTATAACTATAGAAATACCAAATTCATAGGAAAAACATATCAATACCCCCCATGAATAGCCTAATACTTCAAACATGAAGATATAAAGGATCATGTTCTTGTGTCCCACACAATGGTTATAAGATAAGCTAGATATAAAAACATTCAATTAAGCATGAGGTGCTCCTAAATTAGACACGCCAAGGTTGCTCACTGAACAAACTGAACCATAGAAACTGGTGGCATTGTTGAGAATGTTTTCGAATTTCAGAGTAATGGTCTGCATAAATTTTAATGCAGGTACAAGTTAAAGTTGAAATCCAAGAAATTTCAAAACAACTCATCAATTCAGAAACTGAGAAAATTTTGAGCAATTAAGAAGAAGCAACAGTTGAGGAAAGAATTCCAATGCAAGAAAATTTTGTGAGAGATAATATACCTGAAATTCTAGGAGTCAATGCTCCATCCTCAAGTACCATACAAGTGCCTATCATGACAACTATGAGAAGATTCCTATGAAATGTTCCACTGTTCTCAAGCGAATGCTTTGTCTTGGAGTTGAATTCCCTCCCTTGATTTTGACTAAAATACTTCAAATTCGAATTTGATTGAAGGCGTTTGAATTGGTTTCCAACCTTTTGGCCAACATTAACATAACAACATAACAATGAATAAAGTGCAAATGTACGTCTTGAAATCAATGAAATCTTTTTAATTGAAAAGCGCACTTTTATAGATATAAGCATGTAATTACAACACTAACCGTACAAAAGAAATCTTAGAGTTACATATTGATAGAAAAATGGTACTTGGCTCACTTGACATAATTCTTTGTTAGAAATTAATTATTCTATAAAAAACTAATGAGGGCCTGATATAGACCCTAAATAGTTATCATACAATGAAGGGTCAAGACCTACTCATATAGACCTTAAATGAGTTATCAACTTATCATAGCTTACCTTCTCCATGATTATCTGCCGAATAACAATGAAGACATACTTGATGAGAGTAATCATTGTTTTAATGTCCAGAATACCATGCTGAGAATTCCCAACAAATCTTTCTCTTCAAGATTTTGAATAGAGATAGAAGAGAATGTATAAAGTGGGCACATTCCAAGATCTCCATACACAACTCCAAGTGTCTGATAAGCTATCAAGAGTGTCCCAAATTTCCTAGTTACCTGTAAAACCATTTTCCATCAATAATCTCAAAAATAACTTGATTTTAGGCTTCTACAATCCATGACAATAAGAAACCTTCATTTGGAAAACATGAAGATGACCACGTGATCCATCATCAAGAAGAATATGATATAATGGTCATAAAACCTTGATTTCATGAAATTTTACTCAGGTGTTTCCAAAAGAGGTTTTCTTATTATCCTGAACACTTTTGAAGTTAGGATTATGGGCATCTGCTTACCTTAGGCTTTGCATGGGGCACTAAATATGCCTCTGAGAATGAATGAATTTTGTGAGAACAATATTTTCCCCATTTAATATTTTTGTTCTTTTCAAATGAATGCATAGGGTTATCTTTTCACAACTAGATCTGTTGTGTAATTAGGATTTGCAAGCTTTTGTAATGGATAGTTTTGCAGTCTTTTGGGTTAGGTATTGATTTTATTGCCTAACCAGATGTTGCTTATGGTCAATTTTTGTTTGTTTAGTGCAAATTTTTTAGCCTTTTTGGGCAGAGTGTATTATTTGATTGTTCTACTCTTTACTTCAACATTATGGTAATCTTTAATGCAGTAGTGGGTTTCATTTCTTTGAAAGACGATATAATTCCTTATTCTTGGGTTTTGTTGATATTTGATCTGTTTAGGATATCATGGTGTTTTATGTGTTACAATATTCAGTTGAGTTGGCTTATTGATCTTATAAAGCTCTTATATCAATTTAATGAAATCATAGTAAGTTTTGTTATTATTTGCCCGTTATATTAGTAATGAGTGAATCAAAAGCTTAAACTTACTATTTAAAGAGCTTTGAGTTTTATTAGTACTTATTGTGCAACATTAGTGCTTTAAAAAGTTACTACTAATCATTATTTGGCACTTTGTATTTCTGTTATTTGATGGAATTTGTCTTAAAACCCTTTGTTTTTAACTCTGTTAGTTGACATAAACTCAATCTATTGTAATATTTTGGTTACTTCGTTTTTAAAAATTCACAAGTTATTCCAACTATTTGACAATTTTTTAATTAGTTGTGACAAATCTGTTAAACCCTCTATTTTTGTGTAATTTTATTAATTTCTGATCCGTATTATTTTTTGGTTGAGTCTATGTTATTTAAAATTTAATTATAGCTACCAATTTGATGTAGATGAGAAACAATTAATGTGTGCCAGCAATGGCTTTAGTTGTTCTTTTGGGTTCTTTTTATACTCGTATTAGTTTCTGACATTTGGAAACCTGGTCTGAAATGGGTGTTAAGATGTTGTTCATTTGTTTTAATTAGGTTATAAAGGTGAAATAATGCTTACAGTTCAGGGCCCATACTATTTTGACCCCTTTATTAAGTCAAACAAAGGTTGTTGAGTTCCATAAAGATTTTGATATTGTATCTAAGGCATCTGAAATCTCATTTCCATGGTAGAAGGGAAAACACTCTTGTCAAAGGTGAGACTGTTTGGATGTTTTCCCTCTCAAGGAAAGAGCAATTACCTTTGTGTTTAGTTTTAATCCCCCCTCTAATTAGGTGCAATCCCTACCATGATTTGGTGTACACCCAGTGTCATTTCACTTGCACACCTCCGACTGCTGGTTCATATCCCTTGCTAGCAAATTTCTCTACAGCCAAGCTTTGAACTTGGGTCTACAAATAAGTGTGGCTTAGCATTTGATCCCTTAACCTTACCAATTCAAAATTAATCCCTCCCCCAAACAATAATAAAAAATACAAATTCATGCTTTGGATTCATCATCTCTTGTCATTTTTTGGGTTCTTGTATATGATATTTTTTTGGGTTAGTTATTTACCTCAAACATTAATTAATTTTACATGTGATGTCTTTGTTAGTTGATGAAATGCAATGCCAAAGTATGACAAACGTATTTCAAAAGAATGTTCAAGCAAATGGATAGTCGGGATTAACATATTATGTTGGATTTGTAGTCGCCGATGTAAAGGTAATAGTGATTGGAAAAAATCTGATACATGTCCCTGAACATAAAATATACAATAGTATACTCAATATTCATATTTTGCATACCATGTACTAAATGGAAATGTAACATTAAACAATTGACATTTTAGTGTCTATAGTAAGAAACAATTTTCTCGAATATAATAAACATCGCTTTATACTTTCCGGCATGTCCAAACATGGAAAAAAACTAAATATTACCAAAATATAGTAATCGTTGGCGATTACTTAGCAGTCGTTGCCGATTATCAGCAGTCGGCGTCGATTGGCAGTAATCATTGCTGATTCATCCAGTCGACGAAGATTGGACCCAGTTGTCGTTGATTTACCACAGTCGTCGATCCCTGTGTAAATTGTTTAGTTCCAGATTTCTTCAAATCTGCATCATTTCCTTTCTCTTCTTCAGCTCTGTCAACTCCTGCTCTGTAATTTACTCAGGAAATTATCCTACTCTGATACCAAATGTTAAGGAATCCTAGTTTGAGAGTGAATAATAGCTTCGTTTTCTTCTCTTATCTACTACACTAATATATCACACACCATTGATATTACACAAGCATATATTAAACATAGAATATATTGCAGTATTGTAATTCACACATTCTATTACAATCCATTCTTCTACATCACATTAACTCTAACTCTAACAATGTGCCCATACTTATGCACTCCATTATATAGGAGCTACATAGTAACAACCCTCCTAACAATCTCTTTGTCTTCATGTGCAACTTTTCTCAACAAGCTTAGCTTGCACATGAAACCAATCTACCCAGATGGTTTCAACAACATTAATAATATTGATAATAAAACAGTATCTCATTGTTTTATTATCTAACACACTAACTTACTTATTACCATATAGTAAATACTATTAACTATATGTAATATTACATTTACATTTACATTAATATTATCCATGATAATATTATATCCATATTAACAATGATATCCTAATGTTCACACTACAACATAGAATATCTCCAACAAAGGGGAGTACAATTTAATAACAATGTGAAAGACCAAAAATGGAAGGTTGACATTGAGAGGAAAAAATTCCACGTGCAATTTACCCTAACATTTCAAAAATTGTTAATATCCTTCGATCGTTTGTTTTCAAGTGGAGATTGAAAGTATTTTGGAAGCATGGCAAAGATGCATAGAGGATTCTAATCATGTTTGCAATGATTAAACTATGACGACAAGTAAAGATCCAAATTTTCCCATGCTAGAAGAAAGGGCATTGTCATTATAGCTAAGAAAGCATATCTAGATGACAAATGCCCTTGACAAACAAGTCATCGAAAATCAAGTTGGAGGCTTAGAAATTCTCTAAAAAACTACTACGTGGATAACCACGGTTTATCCATACATAACCAACACAATCTCATCCATTTACATTATTTCAATTGTCAATGTTTTCTCACCTCGTTTCCATTTGAAACACACCTATCAACGTAATTAAATTAGACTTAGCTACAAAAAAAGAAATAAGGATCTATTTAGAACATCAGAGAACCTAAAAAATAATTAGCGTCCATGAAAAAAATAGAGATTTAGATTTTCCAAGATAATACTCAATTATAGATAACAAGACACTTCAATAACAAGGCGAAATGATTCCTCAAAACAAAAACTTGTGACAACACAATCCATTTCCAAAAAGGATAGTAAAATGGCCAATAAATTTTGAAATGAGTATTGAAATTACCTTCTCCAATGAATGTGAAACTCAATCTTCAAATGTGATTGCCTCGCTCTTGTTGTCAAAAACCTCACTCACTTTGCTAACTCTTCTCTCTCAAAGTCATAATCTGAGCTCAATACTTTTGTTTCAATGTGTGCATTATAGCCAATAAATGTTGGAATGCTCCTTCAATGCTTAAATTCAGTTTTGGGCATGAACATGATCTTTAAAATAATAATTCTAGCATTCCAACCTCAATCATTCTTGCAACTACTTTTTCCCTACAAATTAATTATCTTTCAATGTGTGCATTACAACCAATAAATGTTGAACTGCTCCTTCAATGCTTAAATTCAATTTTGGGCATGAAAATGCTCTTTAAAACAATAATTCTAACCTTCCAACCTCAATCACTCTTACAAATACTTTCTCCTTACAAATTTATTTTCTTAAAACAATAATTCTAGCTTTCCAACCTCAATCACTCTTGCAACTACTTCCTCTTGACAAATTTATTTCTCAAATACACTTATGCACTCACATACGAGGAGGAAGCCAAAATATGTCACAAATCCCAAGAAACTCAAACTCAAGGGACAAAGGGGCCCAAAAGGACAACCAACTAGTTCCATACCAAACAAAAATGATCATTACCAAAAACCTCAAAAAAAGTATAGAGAAAACCAAGGAAAGACGACACTATAAAAATGACACAAAAACACATGCGCGCAAAGGTCTAACTTGGATCAATCACAACCTTTGAAAAAATAAGTGAAAAAATCTAATCAAACATCACCAAAAGCATACACCAATAAGATCTTAAGTTGGACCAATAATCAATCAATACAATGTATCAATTTTTTCAATCGAATGAAGGATGATGGGAGTGTGGTGTGTAGATTGTTGAGGCTACATACACTTGAAATGTCTCAGAAAGTAAGGGATGGTTGATGAATACTTATAAGAGGAACTTGAATATTTTTGAATCCCAAACACTGCATATGTTTGATATAGAAACCTTGCATTAAGGGTTCCTTCTATCCTCAATATCATGCACACTTGCAATTAGGGTTTCTCTTTAGCAATCAGGGTTTCCTTCATCAAAAGTCCTAATGACATCATCCATCAATGACTATTGACATAAAACCTCAACCTTCCATTTCCCTAATGTGTGTTAGGCACAACTAGAGCAAGTCCCATTTGGAAACACCTATCAACATAGTTAATCTTTAAGGCATTGGAAAATGAGCATTTTTTTTATTTGCGCAATTAGGTCCTTTGATCCTTTAGCTCATCCAAGGTTATAAATAGGAAAATTTTCGGTTTAAAGATTATAATTTAGTTGAGAATTTTTAAGATTATAAATTGGTTGATTAGTTTGAAGATTATAATATGTTAACGAGCCAACAAATCTTAGTGTAATCTTCAACAAGAGCATAAAGCCAAGCAAAGCACGAGGGAGGGACGAGACATTCACTTTGCAGGGGTCTAAGGAGGCAACAAGTTATGAAAGACAAAAAAAGGTGCATCTTCAGGTAGAAGGAGGAACCTAGGACCCTTTCATGGGATCTCCTATCCTAAATGTTAATCTCAGCCAATGAATAAATAACATGTGAACTAAACTAGCATAAGTTGGTCGAATGAAAAGTCCTACAACCCCGCGATTTTTCTTCCTTCAAAACATTTGATGCAAGTATGTCGTTGTGATAGATGGCCAAAGCACATGACTGCGAGAAGAATTGGTTTGGCTGAGGAGAACCAAATTCACATATATGACACTGATATGGCCACACGACAATGGACAAAGAAGCCAGAGTCGTCCAACATTTGTGCCTTGTCAAAAATTGTTTTGTACCGGTTTAGTTTAGAAAAATAAATGTCAAAGTAATTACTTATTAACATTAAAAATTCAACAATCGGTATCATGTAGTATTTTTTTGGATAATTCATTGTTGGCCTTCCTTTTTGTGTATGTATAAGTGAGAGTGTATGTTCTTACAATGTCTCTTGTCAACACAATGGAGGATTTGTAAAGTGTGGGTTTATGTCTATTATTATGCAATGAGCAGTAGGTTTCAAAATGAGCAATGGGTTTGTGTTTAGTTCAATGTCAACGATAATAAACTATACTTGGTCCATTCATTGCAATATTTTGGGCACGAGAGATGATGTTTGAACATGCACAAAACAACGACGATGTTATTTTAGAAAGTTAATAATGAAGCGGTTCATGAGATATCCATGTGGCACTAAACAAGGAACAATTTCCACATGTTAGGAATACGAGACAGCCATAAAAATGCTAAATGTGGGAAATGTATTAATGTTGGGTATCGCCTTTTTCACGGTAGACAAGGGGAGTCATACTGCTTATCCAAAAGAGTAAAGACAGATAAGATGGCCTTTCCATGGTTTACAGAGGGTTAATTATTTCCAACGTAGGCACAACCGTGACACTTTTTAAGATGTTAACTTTGATATGTTGGTTTAGTTTAGTTTTTTTAATTTTATTGAGAGGTGCCATATTTGGGAAGATATTTTGACATATATCTAGAATATTGATGAAAATATTTTCCATATCGAGGAGAAAACATAGAGAGAATCTTTCAAGGGCAGTGCACGAATATGATGAAATAAGTATTACGTAGCGTGAGTCTAACTAAATCAAAAATAGTATCGAGCTTAAGAATAACATTATACGACATCTATTTTTAGCCATATGGAGGGGTCACTCAATCAACATCATTAACTCTTCCATCAGTTAAAGGGCACCAACAACATGGCCTTACAATATTGAAAGAAATATAAATTTTCGAGAACTTATGGGAAAATTATTTGTTCTGAAGGTTTTTTATTCAACAATATTTAATTTGTTAGATAAAACGAAGACATGAATGAAAAGTTAAAAATGTCATAATTAAATATGTGCATGTTCCGCATCTGCTCCATGGCTCAAATTGTTCTTACCCGAATAATATATGCTCGTTGTGTTCTCCTTTATCATCTTGATAAACCCTAAGGTGATGAGATCTACCTGTCTTGTCCACGAGAAAATGCCCTTGAACCCTTGTTAAAACTATAAAGTATGAGTAAAATTGTCATGGTTTTACACACCATAAAATTCAACAAATGCTTATGGCTACAAGACCCCAAGCTCAACCCACAGCGAGAAGCTATCTGAATTCTTGCTCGTTTTACGTACAGATTAGGCTTTGTTAAGCATTAGAGTGAGTTGCCAATTTGAATATCATAAAATTTGACAACTTTTGAGCCCCCTTTCGCATTTTGAATCGATCATGTTGGCAATTGTCATGACTGTTGACTTAATAGTTGTGAGGCTCCAATCTGGGTACATGCTTTTTATGAGGGCCACTATCCTGCTCACATGAGGGCATGTCATCGAAGCCCTTGACAAAACATTGAACATGACCCAACATTTATCCGTGTGAAGTGCTTAGGGCAACAATTTTTACGGTCATGAGAGACTCTTTCGGGTGATAGTGTGTGGATACGATGACATAAATATTGAGTAACATGAGCTAACTTAATAAAAAATAGTATCGATCTTAAGAACAGTGTTTTATAACCTCTCTTTTTAGCCATATCGAGGGGTCGCCCAATCAACAACATTAACTTATCCGTCAGTTCAAGGGCATCGACATTTGGTCCTTACATAATTGAAAAAAAAAAAAAAATTGAGAAAAACACGAGGAAATGTGTCTTTGCTACTTTTATTTTATTTTTTTATGGCGCCAAGGTTTTTGATTGAACGGTGTTTAATTTCCTAGATAAAACAAAGACATGAATAGAAAGTTGGAAAGGAAATTTTGGGGGCTAAATACGTGCATGTCCCACATCTACTTAATGGTTGATATTGTTCCTACCCAAACGATATATGCTAGTTGTGCTCCACTTTAGTGTCTCGATCAACCGTAAAGTGATGAGATTTGTTTGTCCTATATGTGGAAAAAAGTCTGTAAACGCCTATCAAAACCACAAACTGGGGTGTAAAATTGCCACAATTTTACACACCATAAAAGTTAGTAAATGCTCACGGTCACAAGAAGCCACCAAAGATCTAACTCGTGTTGCATACAAATCAGGGTTTGTTAATCTTTGGAGTGAGTTGCCAGGTTGAATCCTCATGAAATTTCACAAATTTTGAGCACCCTTTTGCATTCTTTATCAATCACATTGGTAGTTGCCACAAGCGCAAACTTAATAGCTATGGTGATTTAGAGCAGGGGCACATTTTTTACAAGGGATGCAATCTCGCTCACATGAGGGCACACCATCAAAGTCCCTAGGACAACACTGAACATGACCCGACGTTTATAAGTGCAAAGCACTAAGAGCAATATGTTTTGCAATTAGGATGCAATGATCAACGTAAACTTCAACAGCTACAATTATCAACAACTAAAAAAATTGGCCCATCCATTTAGTATTCCGTGTCAAACATAATGGGTGTGATTCTAACTTACCAACACCTTCAACATAAATATAATATATGACAAATCTAGAATAGAAACATAAATACGTTGAAATTAATATTTCGCCATTTTTTAAAAAGATTCAATTCCTTATACAAAAAAAAATATATATTTATTTTTAACATTCACTTGTATGGTTCATTATAAACGTGTCCATTATTCCAACTTTTGGGATACCAAACTACGGTATTAATTTCGGAGGTGCAATTTTGGCTTTAGCTTTCCACATGGTGTTGATATTTAGTATTTGAAAACAACAAAATCGACTCTAATTATATTTTAGAGCCTTAAAAAAGGTGACCATTGCATGCGCGAGCATATGGCACAAGCATCAATTATTGCCCGGCATACTATTCATCCTTGCCTCTAAAACCATGCGAAAACTAAACCCTAGTAGCCTTGTGAATATTTTTTCTATGTTCGCAGTATAAAAGATTTGTTGGGTTATATCACGCAATGCCAAACCAGGTCTCGTCGACATAAGCGCACCATGGAGAATGCAAAATGGTCATTAACATAAAGATGGAGATGTTCGTATAATGGGCATTAGAGATTATGGCTACGAAAACATGGAGATGTTCCGCATAATGGGCATTAGGGATTATGGCTATGAAAACATGGGGATGTTCTGCATAATGGGCATTAGGGATTATGGGCATTGGGGAACCATCGGATGTAGATGTTTACATAATGGGAATTGGGGAACCATCGGACGTAGATGTTTACATAATGGGAATTGGGGAACCATCGGACGTAGATGTTTACATAATGGGCATTGTGGATTATGGCTGTAAAAACATGGCACCAAAACCTGGGATGTATTTAAAACAGGCCATTCGATGTGTTGTTGCTACGACCTGTTACATCCGTGTCAAAATTAACAACCCTCCACCTCCTTTCTAATTTGGAAGAATGCTTTCGACATAAATATACACCAGAACCAAAACAAACAAGTCCCATACCAAAATTCAGTATTACAACATAAACGTATTTTCAACATCTTCAAGAGTCTAGTTAAGCAAATCCGTACACTATAATTATTTATATTCTTATAAATAACAATGTTTTACATTATTTATACTTATTTATACTCTTATAGGTAACAATGTTTTAAATTATTTATACTAACAGCATTTCATTGTTTGGTTGTGTAATATTCCCAATGTTTACACTAAACATGCAAGCATATTAATTTAAGAAAAATAACCGAACACTATAATTTTTGACAGAATCCTTACTATATTTGCCAATTAACTATTTGAAGACAAAATTCATATTTGTCAACGTGTTTTTATTGCTAATACATGTAGACAATTAACTATTTATTAAAAATAAATTCATTAAATTAAGAAAAATAGCATAACACTTTAATTTTTGATAGAATCCTTAATATTCTTGTCAATTAACTACTTAAGATAAAACTCATATTACCAACATATTTTTATTGCTAATATATAATGGCATTTACCTGTTTACTAAAAAAATATATTAAATTAGGAAAAATAATCCAACACTTTAATTTTAGAAAGAATCCTTACTATATAATTGCCAATTAACTATTTGAAGATAAAACCCATATTGCCTATATGTTTTTATTGCAAATACATATTGGCAATTGACTATTTACCAAAAAAATTGTTAGAATATGTGGAGAGAGAAAGAAGAAAGAATAGAATGCACAAAGATGAAGTGAAGAGAAACCGGAATGCACACATTATTCATTGTGTGTCCATCCTTTTATTCTGTGAAAGATGGTTACAAAGTGGTTGAAGTAGTTTCAACCGTTTATTAATTAACACAACTAATATTAATATAACATTAATACATAAGCCTTATATTTTAATACCCCCTCTTAAGGCTTACTCTATAGAACATCCTAACAAAAAATTAAAATAACATAACCAACCAAAACCGCATATTCTTCAGAAGGTTTCCCCTTTGAAAACAATGTTTTGACCAAGTAGAACTCCATCAAGCTGCCTCCCTAACCCTTGTAAAGGTGTAATTCCCGAGCTAAATTCTCGAGTTCCTGGATTCCACCTCCCCGAACTCCCGAATTACAGAATCTCGTGAATTGTTGGACAACCATCCATATTGAACCATCTACAAGCTCCATCAAGTTGTCTCATGACTCTCATAAGGGTAAATTCTAAAGATCCACAAACTCCCTAACTATCTGGACAACCATCCATACGGAATTTCACATACACTGAATTCTTTCATGTCTTCAAAGTGTTGTGATTCTTTTAAAATATGCAATCTCTAGCAGTGAGTTCATCAATGTCAGCATCCGGTGGATTTTCAACACTATTTGATTGGTCTTTGTCTTGGAATTTTCCCTTCATCTTTTTCTTTACGATCTTATACGTGTCTTAAAAATATTTCGCTCAATAACTTGATAATATAAACTTTCTTCACAATTATTTATCATTTGCTCCAAGAGTAACACAATCCATTCATGGCCAACTAAAAAGCACTCGTTCGTGATTTGCAACAACAAATAAGATACCCGTGTATGCCCTACATGACTGTATATGTATTTTTCCCTTGATTCAACTTATCACAATTTGAAACTCTATTTCTGCTCTAGATTTTGAATTATTTAAATCTGTTGTTTATTCCCCTGATTCGCGACTAAACCCTATTTTAAAATATTTATTTAGTTTGGAAAAATGTGTGAATATAGATAAGAATGAATACCCGAATAGTGCCCTAGGCCACTCCGAATGTTTTCAAATTCTGAAACAATGAAACCCTTCCACAACTGAAAAACTTTGTGAAAATACTCTGAAGTTTGTCTTGTGCCCTAGCAAGAAAGATTCACGACTAGTATTTTTCCTTCACGCCTATGATATCTCCTTGCTTCCACACATGCCCTCGCTAGTATGGTATTCGCATGAGGAAGAAGCACAAATCCTGACACAATCATATTACAGTTCGAAAAAGAGCACAAAAAATGAATGTCGTGAGGGTTCGAAAAGGCATAAAGTACAATTGTGATCTGAAGATGCCAATGTCAATTGTTTTGTTCTCTTGAACACAATTGGTAATCCGTAAGATTCATGACGAAAATGGAGTTATTGGCTGTATTTTCATCCAAGAAACTGCTTGACATGCTTTCGAAAGTCCGTTGTAAATCATTAAATACTCTCGCAATTTGCAAGACCTTGATTTTGACTATGACTTTGCCCTCAATGTCCCTCAAAATTTTCCTTCAAGTTCCTTACTTGACTGTAATGTCTTCCAATATCAAAATGAAAATCTTTTAATTTCCTTCAATTCAAACTTCGTGCCCTAACGGGACTATCACAAAAATATCTGTATTCCTCTCTTTTTTCTTGCCCCACACTCTAATACCAATGTTAGAATATGTGGATAGAGAAGGAAGAAAGAATAGAATGCACAAAGATGAAATGAAGAAAAACCGGAATGCACACATTATTCATTGTGTCCGTCTTTTTATTCTGTGATAGATAGTTACAAAGGGGTTGAAGTAGTTTCAACCATTAATTAGTTAACACATAAATAATATTAAGACTTATATTTTAATAAATATAATGAAAATAAATTCATATTGCCAACATATTTTTTATACTAATACTTTTATTGCTATTAAAATTTATTTATATTGCCTTATTATTATTAAACAAATAATGCCAAATATTATTCATCAATATGGTAAATTAAAAATGCTATGTATATTATAATATTTTATTTTAGTTTAGAGCTTAAGTTCAGACTAATGAACGAAAGATTTGTAAAATACTCCCTTATTTAAGATGAATAAATTCTATACAGGATTGCCTGTGAGCCCAGAAAGTTAATCAGCATAACGTCTGAGAGAGAGCTTTAAAAAAAATTGAATGTCTCAAAGGAATAATTCAAATTAAAAATGAATCATGAACAATGTAGGCTAATATAATTATTGTGCATATGGTAAAGAAAAACCACCTATGGCACAAAAAACCAGCCGAATTCTTTTTTTTCAAATAAATATTCAAAACAAAAAATGAACAATGTAAAAAGATGACAAGTGTATGCCATGTTGTTTTTACGCTTTAATACACAGTGCAATGTCTAGTCATTCTTCATCCTCTCAAGCATGAGGCTCAGATGTGAACACCAGCCAAAATCTATCTTGATTTCTATACCCTGAAGAATGACATCGCTACAAAGAACTTCAAAGTAGTGATCAAAAACAATTACAGAAATGATAAACCTCATAAAATTTAACTTTCCCCTTGGGTTCACCAAAAACGAATCTGACACTTGAAAAAGAAGTTACTTCTAATCATGGCATGTAAATGCAATATACTCTGGAAAATACAGTATCCATTACAAGTCGAGTTTCAAACTCAGGATCTAGTGCCTAAAATTTTGTACCCAAACTCTAGAAAGCTGGTTTTTTAGTTTCCAGGGAATATGCATAATTGTGAACATCACTGAACTAGTCTGAACTCGGAAACTATCAAAACTATCAAACTATGGAGTAGGTTACATAGCCAAAAAATTGAGACCATGGTAAATAACCCTAGCATTTCTCAAAATCCAGCTTTCAAAAATCATCTGGAGAGTATTTAATGAGGCCATCGCACGTCCTGCTTTCCTGTCATATTTCACTTTCTTCAACCCAATGATGTACTTACATGGGTCGCCGTAAATGAACATGGTAGAGGCAGTCAGCTGAATTGTTTACTTAGATAAACTAAATTATCGACTAATGATAATCCTACGCATAATAAGTCGGTTGCTTTTGTACAAGCCTGAGCTCTTACCCAATCAAAGTGGTTACTTAATTTTGATGAAGTGGGGACCCATCAACTTGGATATCTCTAGAAACCCAACAGTTTCCCTCCCATCAAAAAGAGTCTTTAGCTTGTCATCACATATGATCTCTCTCCTGTTCGTAGGATTCTATAAACATCACCAAAGAAACAAATCCCCAGTAAAAACTCTGCACAGAAAACAAAGCATGCACAGGAAGAAAGCTGGCAGTACACTGAAAACATGTTTAACATTAAAATAGAGCAATATACCATACTATAAGTTGAGCCATCTGATTAAGAGGAAAGATCAAACCCCGGGAAAATGTGTAAAAATATGTGAAGTTGTCTGTTATGTTAGTTCTTTGTACAAAACATCCACTAAGCATCAAATCCGTCTGTGGGGCCCCAGTAAAAGGAATTATACATTTCTTAAAATGTCAAAAGCACAAGATGCATATCTACAAGGCCCGATAATCAATAATATCCATCAAGGCTGTGAAACCTCTAAAAGGTTCTATGTTATTTGTTCAACTTGATCTTTTGATCACAATGATATAAAATAGTCAATCCTTTTGTTCCTCATCAATTCCATTAAATTAAATAGTTTATATTTGATGTCACGCACAAAACTCTCCTAATTTTATGAAGTTTTATTGGGCCTCCAATGTTGAGAAACACACCTTTTATACCGTTTGTTTTTATGCCACGTTTTCAATACTTTTACGATGGCATCTTAAATTCCACTCTTTCCCTGTAGAAGTTCAGTTTCACAAATGAAAGTGCAAGTTGACAGTGCAAGTTCCAGACTTGTCTCAGATTTTGAAGAGTTCCATCATTAGTTCTCAAGTCTGATTCCAAAAGGTAAGATCCAACATTTTGCTTCTAAAACTTCCAACATCTCAATCTGTGTTTAACAAACATTTATTTGACCTGAGCTCAAGGAATGAGAAAGCAGTTAAGACAATTTTCAGTAATGATAGCCTAAAATTACAGCTATTTAAAAAACGGGCACAAACCGTGGCCTAATACAAGAGAGCAATGCTAGCGGGGCACTCTACCATGGAGACATTGCAAAAGTCCATAAAGAACACAAAAAGTCTATAGATGACAGTTATTCAAATGGGCCCTCCCCATAACCCATCAGTCTACGAGCATTAGTCGTAAACTGACAATCCAATCAAATTATCAATCAGCCTTCATCAGATTAGCTATTAGCTTTGATAGCATCAATTTTGAGTTGCTGTAGGTCACTCCTGGATATATGACATAGGGATTATAAAATTCTGCTAAAAATATTTCCAGTTCGCTTTCCCTGCTGTACAGATTTGATCACAATCCAACCCCCTTAGAGGACCAAACCACCTTTGCATGACAAATAAAAATCTTTTATAATACTTTCTCACTTACCATATGCTGATTCCTACTCGATGAATAACAAAAAATATGTTCTATTTGGCATCCTTTTCTAGTTCATTGTTTTTCTATCATTAGCTATGACGAACTGGTTTTGAAAAGTCTTACTTCTATGCATCTCATGATTCCCATAATCCATAGTGTTGATTTGAAGCTTAAGAAATAATAAACCCTAGACTCAGCACTACTGCATTGATGAGAACATCTAATATAGTTAGTAAGTTTAACTATGAGATGGATTTATTAGTCAAATCCATATGCAAGTGGGTTGGTGGAATAGCATGCCAATTATTGCAAGACCTCTGTTACCAGGAAACGCCTGCAAGGGCCCACGTAAATCTACTTGGCCTTAACTATTTCGGAAACGCGAAACGTGGAAATACATGGGGGGGAAATGCCAAAAACGTGACCACAGAAACGTTTTTGGCGTTTCCAGTGGTTTTTGCTTTTAGCAAAACGACTTTTTTAATAGAAACAGAGAAACCTGAAACTGTTTGAGCTATGAAGCATGGAAACCCTAACCCTAATACAACTTCCTAGACCTTTCTAAAGACACTTCCTAAAAGCTATATAATGACATATTTGGTCCATTCTAAATCACACCCATTTCTTTCACTTGCTGAATTCAGTTTTCAATAAACTAACATTCAGCTATTCTAGAGGTCCCAACAAACTTTGGGATATTGATCCCAAAGCTAGTGACTTTGATGCTTCTGCTGCTACTATTGGCCAGCTTTTACTACTAGGTATTGATGATAACGATCCAGGAAGTTCTACACAATGGATGGATAGTGGAGCTAGTGGGAGTGGAGCTGTCAGTGGTATTCATGGAGATGATTATGAGGAAAATCTAGATGATATATTCTAGAATCTAGATTATAATTATGTATATACGAAACATTGAAATTGTAACCATGATGAATGATGAATCTTTTGAACTTCAATGAATACAAAATATTTTGTGTGCTCTATCTCTTATGGACTAAAATTTTGAAAATGAGTACCATGTACGCATGCACACACGCGCGCACATACAGATATATTAACTTTTAATAATATATTCTACAGATGTTTCCGTAACGTTTCGTACACAAGGTTTTTATGAAAATCAGTGTTTCCGCATTTCAGACCCATATCCATACCCGTATCCTGGCAACATAGTCTTTGAGTGACACTCTAATATTTCTCTGTAAGCAAGCATATAATGTAGAATCATAGCGAGCTACAACTCGAACAGTATTATCAGCTCAGGTATTTGGCACGAAATATGAACAATAGCGCAGACAATAACAGAGAGTAGAGCCTCATGGAACAAAATAGACTCCATTGGTTTTAAGGAAAAATGATTTTTATAAGAATTGAAAAGTAATTGCAAGGTAGATGATAGGTACAATGATCACAGAGACATCTTTCTCATTCTCCTCTTTTCTTTGAACAGCATACAAATATCATATGCTAAATTTCAAATATTACTAAATTATTTTTCTAGAATTTGTTTTAAGTTTTTTATTTCAGCCTGATGTTTTAATAATTTCACTTATCCAAATACTCAAACATGACCCAAGCACACCATTAGCATGGCATGTCAAGCGACTTGAATCTGCATCTCTTTCTTGAAGAAGCTTGAGTAGAACACTCGATACAAAGGACAAAAATAGTGGCCAAAATTAGATATGAAGCATGCAGAACCCACTAGGATTAGACATTTGAACAACTCGTTGACTTAAAAATTACAAAAACCTTCAATGTTGACTTGAAAAGACAAACAAGGCAAAGATATGGTTGTACAGAAATTACAATAGCAAGATCTACCACCTAAACCCTGATTAGACCAGACAAAAGTGACCTTTTACGGCCCATTTATAAATATTAGTCCTTTAGATGTATAGGAAAATTACTTATAATATAGTTCAGAGAAAATTATACAAGATCTTTTGACCAGATTGACGTGTAAATAATAACCAGCTCTAAAATGTAGAGACTATGTGAATTCAAATGCCAAACTACAATAAAACTTACAGAAAGGATACATGCATAACTCTGGCAGACATGGAGCAATTATCAGAAGACTTAATTAGCCTGAAGAAGCTTTAGTAAATTATTGTAAGAGAGAAAAAGTGAGTCTTCTTGAACATAAAAACAGGGATTAAATCCAAGGAGCCACGAGAAGGAAAGACACTAGAGAATCAATTATAAAACCCATCTAATCAGGCCCATTGAGATATCAAGAATCTTGTATACACTTGGGATTGATATCAGCATGCCGCATAGTAGGCCATAGAGTGTTGACTCTCCCCACACATCATTAGGAATAGGTGTATAAATCACAGTTATCATATCTGGTTCAGACAGGATTTCTGTTCAGTCTAGAATGGACCCCCACAATTTAGATTACATTATTATATATTTTCATTGTTTCCATCAATTTTGCATATTTATAAAATTATGCTCATTATGCTCATATAGTTCCAGACCAGATCTTCCAAACATTTTCAAGAATTTAGGATTTTTGTACCTCTTCCCCCAGTCCCCCTCCCCAACCAGATTCAGATTTCCAGACTTGGCGACTACGGTATAAATGTAAGGCATGGCATCAACAAAAAGAAGGTTTTTGGTCATATTTTGACATTCCATAGGGGTCACTTTTATGAAGAAGAGATTCAGCATGAAAAGGACAATTACAACTTGTGGGTATGGGATTCTTCCCAAAAAAAATTGAGGTGGGAAGCACTTGCTTGGAAAGCAAACGCTTCATTCAAGTTCTCTAGTGCAAGGATTTTGATTGTATAAGAGACCTTGTATTTAAGATGTGATCCCTATCAGTTGGCAAAATTTGGTTGGGGATGCACTTTTTGTTCATCAAAAAGTTCTTCTGTTTAGGCCTCCGAATCATCTGTTGCCAAGGAGGGTGATCAGTTTAGTAGGTCTCCCATAGTATAGAAGTGCCATCAGCTGTCGTTCAGGGGCCTGCTCTTCCAATTCGCCACTCATAGCAACGTGCGGGCAGAGATCAGCATCGCTGGACTGTAGAGAAAAACTGTGAAGTAGGAAATGCTGGTTATCAATGATCATTCAAAATGAATAAGGGAAGAGGCTTCTACACTGCATTTATCCAAAAAGACCATAAGTAAGGCAGATGTAGAAGTCTCAGTCAAAGGATTTCTATTGTTCTTTGATAACGGTATTACAACATCGATAATCAAGAATGATTAGATTATCATAATATTTTCTATGGAGAAAGGCAATAACACATTGGCAAATGAAATCTGCTACTGACGAAGCCAATTTTTTGTTGGTTAGTTTTGAAAACATTTCCTTTAGACATTGCTAAGGGGAAGCCAACATGGTCAATGAACTCCTAGCCAAAAGCGTTGTTGGGCACAGTTATTAACTTCCAAAGAGTGGTAATTAATACCTTGGTTGGTCATACTGAAGGCCTTGCATTTCCTTTAAACATTGCTAAGGGGAAGCCAACATGGTCAACAAACTCCTAGCCAAAAGCATTGTTGGGCAAAGTTATTAACTTCCAAAGAGTTGTAATTAATACCTTGGTTGGTCATATTGAAGGCCTTGAAAAACATAAATCAATTTTGTTATCGATAAAGTCTTAAAGATTAATTGAGCTTTGCAATACCATTATGAATTGGTTATGATTTTTTAAGGAGCATTTGCTTGATGGAACAGATGATTGGTTATATATATATATATTGACTAACAGTTTCAGTTATAGGTACTTTAGTCGATTTTAAGAACTAACCTATTTACATGATGTTAGATCCATTCCAAGCTACTGGAAAGTAAAGGTGGGGCTATGTAAATGTTTCAAGGGACTACTAAATTTTCAAGCCTGAACTTTATGACAGGTTCAGAATGTTAGTAGGAGGCCCCAATATGTAAAGATGAGTTCCCAATTCAAGTATATGATGGGAAATAGCAGTTTGTAAATCTCTTCAGTACAATTTTGGTCTAGGCTTCTTAAAACAAGTTTTTTACTACAGGAGGATGTTTCTATTTCTTCATTTTCCCAAGATATTCATGTGTGTCAATATTAAGATGTGTAGGAACTCAGGCTTGTACCTCTTTCTTCAGGAACCTTTAGCAGAACAGCAAGTCCATAGGATATGAATAGAGATTGAAAGTAAATAGGAAGCTTGTATCTGTAGCAAGAAAATTACACAAGAAAACTAGTTCACCCACCTCTCTCATATTAAAATACTAAAAGCCTCAATGTTGAATTAAAAAGATGGACACGGCATACATAATTGATGCAGGCCACACACCTGCAACAACTTGCAGTATAAACAAATACCTGCAATCTGAACTTTAAAATGAAAGAAAACAGCAGAACGGGAATGAGGAAAGGGATCTGACAAAAACAACAGTCTTCTGCATTAATTCAAAAATCAATGATGATAAAATCCGCTACAAAAATCAGTCAGTTCAAAAGATAGCATTGACTGTCCAGTTCAATACAGTCCTCCAATACAAGGCTTTACTCTTCCTGAGTATCCTTTCCCTTCCCTACCAAGAAGTCCTCCAACAGAAAAAAAATAAGAACTCTTAACTAAAGCCCCCAGCTTCTACCGCAGCTAACTGCCCCAAAAGTTAGGAATTTATCAACTAAATAAAGACTAAACTACCAGTTGTCTGCCAGCTAAGCATAACAACTCCACTCAAACAGCTAAGTGGTTGCACATTACTAAATTTAGTCAATCAGTTCCAACAAATTCTCCACCGTGGGCATCAATAATGAACAGCCCTTGCAGCAGACATTGTCATTATCATACAGTGTAATTAGTTAGTCACTAGTCCATGATTAAACAGGGAAATGTTACCTTTTTAATGTTCAGTTATTCATAGTAGTCCTTGTCACCTATAGAAAATATAACGAAGTTTGTATATAGTCAGAGAACAGAAAGCTATTGACAGCTATAGAATGTGAATGCCATGTGAATCCAAATTCTAAAAGAGAAAGTACAGAGATCATATGCTTGTGGGAACTGGAAGAAAAAAAGCACTTATCAAAGAAATTGGTAGACCAGAAAAGAAAAGGATACTCTTGGACCTCTAAGGAGAAATTAAATCAGAACTGAGAAATCTGAGCAGATTCTTTGATCTAAGGAGACGCTATTACTATAGAGCAAGGCAGCGGAAGATAAATCATAAAAACTTTCCAACATGTTCAAAGTGTGACAAAAAGGATCCAGCAACCCCAGAAAGTGTAGTTGACCCAGTCTCACATTCCGATTCAGCGCCTCGTGAGGCATATGAAAGTGGAAAGAGTATGGCTCATGCCTCCAGAAGCAGGTACCATTTGACCAAGGTGCTGCTAGAGAAACCAATAAAGGACCCAGTTCTGTGTCAGATGAAAGTAAAACCATTATAATTTACAGAAATAAGGTCAATGTAGGTTGTTTAGAATTCTTAGTTTCTTGTCCATCCAAACTTCTGGGTAATGTTCTAATAGGGTAGTTTCATTTTAAAAAAATATATTTCAAACGTAAACAGTAAAACAAATCAGAATTAAAAAAAAATAGAAAAAATTTAAAATAAGACTAGCATAGTTTGAGTGTCCTCTTAGATTGGAGTAGTTGACCTCGACTATCTTTAAGTATTAATTTCTTCTCCATCCATGAATCCAGAATTTTGGATAATGTTCTAGTTGAATCATTTTCTTAGCAAATCAATTATCATGGTTAACACAAGTCGGATGTATAGCAAATAATTGAGCAGACACTTCAACGTGTAAAGACAATCCTGTCTAATAAGTTAATTCTGGCCCACTAATCCCATGGAGAGGCCATGTCACAGTTTTCCCAGCAGCAGCTTCTAAGGAAATACTGAAACATTTTTCAGGAAATCTTCCTGTGCTAAATTAGATTTTTAGCTCTGCCATGGCATTTTTGAATCTACAGCAATGATTACAGTTGAATGTTTTGAATCAAACTGCAGGATTGAGGAAAAGTTACATGCAGCTTACATTTGGCAATGTTTCCAATTCAAATCCTTAACTTCCCACCACTAGCCCTTACAGAAAAAAACCCTTTCCTAACAGTCGCCCATTTACATGTAAAGGAAAAGACCCGTATATTGCAGTTTCAACACTGAACGTGTTGAAAGGACCTGGGACACAAGTATAATAATAGTTATCCTGCCAATGGGATCCCTGCCTAAGCTTTTAGACAAATTCTAAGCTTGTGGGTGTCAGTCTGTTCTGCCAATGACCAAGGCATGGTACTTGCAAATCTGCAACCCAGCCAAAACAGTATTTAACAATGTTACGCGAGGACACTTCTCCTAGATTTAGGTGACATCCCGGGGACTCATGGACTTGGAGGGGCCATCCACTTTTTTTAAAAATTATTATTTTTTTGCTGTTTTTACTTTTTACTTTCAAAAACTGTTATTTTACTTTAAAAAAATGAATTATAATCTTGACAGTACCTAAAATACATTATATACAGTTTAAATCCCTAAATTCTATTGAATAGATTTAAAAAATCTTAATATTATTTTTTATATATTATCCTAATAGCAGTCCCCCTGCCATCCCAGAACTTGGGAATTTTTTTGCTGCCCCAGAAACCCCATACCCCATCCCCAAGAGTTACGTAACTATGCTATTTAAGCAATTTCTGCAAACAACCCACTTCCTCTTATGAGACAGACCATCCTGCCGGGAACTTGACACAGTGTTATGGTCCTTGTCGATATGAAACATAGGGACTGCATGCAAAATACAACTATATCCTTGGAGAGAAATATAAAGAAAATTATCCTCCATGCAGACTATTCTTTGGCAATAAATTTTATAATGTACTACTTTGGTTTACTTCTTGACCCCTCTTCAGGAGCAAAAAGGATACTCTAAAAAAAGAGAGCCTGAGGAAACAATCTCTTAAATGTACATATTTCTTGCTGTTTTCACCTGTTATGATGGTGAGCCCCTCCCCCACAAGCCTCTGCCCCAACAACCTATTGTTGCATTAAACCAACACAAATCCTTCCGGCCCCCCACAAAAAAATAAAAGAAAGCAAAACAAGACCACTAAGAATTCATGGCAGGAACAATAAAAACTGGGTGGACGACTTAACGATGGGGGATAGGCAAGTTACAGTTTACTGGTGAGCATGGTCATGAAGCCAAAATCTAGGAGTAAACAATTTCAAAGGTAAATGAAAAACAAAAACAATTTCCTTAAAAGCTTCCACAAGGACAGTTTCATACTCCAAACTGGTTTTTGTGCCCCAAAAGAAAACAAATAACTTTACTACTGAGCTTGTTCACAAGAACTGCAAAAATTTAATAATATATACTATAAATGGAAAACAATCCCCTTGTAAGCTTCCATAAGGAAACCGTCTTAATGGTAACCTTAAGAAACTACCTTTACCTTATTCAAAACTTCAACCAACCTTACACAATAAAAGTGGTGTGACGTTAAAAGGCCAACAGGAAGGCCGCAGTTCAAATCCCTTCACCAGCTATCAAGCGTGTATATCCATTTGGGGTAGAATGTACTACAAGTTCAAACCTCCTATCAAAAGCACTTAATAAGCTTTGAATAAAATGCAGAAAACATTCCCACACCTAGCTTATCCACGAGAAAAAATCACAAATATAAACACGAACCTTATAAAAAAGAATGTGAAATCATAAATACAAACACAAAACTTCAAATAGATAGAAACCGAGGGAAAAGAAAAATGACCTGAAGGTTGTTCTCCTTGATGTATTCCCATATTTTTTTCACGGCTTGAGTTCGGGAGATCTCAGAGACGCCGAAGAACCTTCCCATTTCAGGAGAAACGGGGTAGGGAGCCGTAATGCCTGATTTATCTCTTTTGTCGGGGTTAGGGTTAGGGTTTGCTTCATTTTTAGGCGCTTTTGTGGAAAGCTTTTCGGCAGAAGCACGGGCACGCTGGGGTTTGGCAGCTGCCATTAACAGCAATCTGCTGGCTCTTAATGCCATTCTCTCTTCCAAAAAATATCAGCAAAACCTTACTCAATATCCTGCACAGTTGTGATCCTGTGAAAATGCGATTGTGGCGGGATAAATTTTGTTTGCAACTGAATGAATAGTTAGGCTATATAAGCTGATAAATTGAACTGGCGCTAATGATGTCTTGAGTTTCCCAAATTGCAACAACTACCCAAATAATGCATCAAATTCCACGCAGCTAGGCAATTTTTGGTTGTTAAATTACACCACTTCGGTGTATTGTCTAGGTAATTGTATTCAGTGCGTTCAAGTGCTGGATTTTGCAGGGTGTACAGACGTATTTTATCATTTTGGACGTTAAAATACAACCACTTTTTAAATATGATTGACATGGTGTCCAAATGATGTGTATGTTCAAATTGTATGTACGTGTACATATTAACATAGACGTCTTGAATACATTTCGGGGTTAAATTTGACGGCTTTTAAGACTTTAACATTCGACTTTCAAATTAAGGGTATGAGGTCCGTCAATTTTTATACATATTTATTGGTAAACTATACAAATATATTTTAGATATAGTTAAATATATATAGAACAACCTTTTATAATTACGCGTTAAATTTGACGGCTTTTAAGACTTTAACATTCGACTTTCAAATTAAGGGTATGAGGTCCGTCAATTTTTATACATATTTATTGGTAAACTATACAAATATATTTTAGATATAGTTAAATATATATAGAACAACCTTTTATAATTACGCCGAAGGCGTTCCCCCTATGGTAGAGGACCTCCGGACGTTTCTGCAGCGATGCTAAATTTGACGGCCTTTTAGACGTTTTTCCAAAGGGATTAAATTTGATTGTTGTTTGCACGTCGTTTTTAGAAAATTTTACTTTTTCTTACTGAACGCCATGGCAACGCCTTCTCCAGCAAATACGAAGATGAGCGTGGATTAAAACTCAGCCATGGCAGCTCTGAGAGTGTTCAGGTCAGAGGCCTCCTTTGCCCTACCCACAGCGAATCTTCCGAGCTTGGTGAGTATGTGTATGCAGCTAGAAGAAGTCGCTTACATGCAGACTACACACGAATGAATAGGGATTTGTTTTTTTCCTTTGCTGGAATTGGGAAGGTGATGACATGAGGTTATAGTGGCGAGCGATGTGTATGCAGACAGGAAGAGTTCACTTAGGCATGCCATGTGACCTACAGCGAGGTAAATCTTTGAATGGATGTTGTTTAAACAAGAAACTATTGGAGTCCGTTTGCTATTCTAATCTTGGGAAAGAAAATGATAGACATGAGTTTATGTGAGGTAAGATATTTGCTTATCCTTATTCAAGAAAAACAAAAGGGAAACAATAGGATATATTTAGAGACATTTTGAATTCTATTTTATTTTTGTAAATTGCGGCCAGGTTAATTACAATAGGATATTTGTTGTGAGAATTGAAGAGAACAGACTACTAACTTGCACTCTAATTCCATTATAATTTATATTGAAGAAACAAAATGAATTATTTGCTGTGAGGTAAGATTATTTGTATGTAATCCTTATTCAAGAAAAACAAAAACCAAACAATAGGAATATTTAGAGACATTTTGAATTACTGTTTTATTTTTGTAAATACGTAAAAGGCTAGGTTACAATCATGTTGTTTCAGATATGATATATCTGTTGTGCAGAATTGAAGATTAAACAGAATGCTCTAACTTGCACTCTAATTAGGCCATTATAATTTAAATTGAAGAAATCTTAAAATGAATACCCTTCCAAAACAAACATTCCACATTGCAAAGAAATGGACTGATACAATCACATAGGTATGAAGATCCAAAAATAAACCAATGTCTAAACAAGACAAATAAAGTGTCACGATCATCAAAAATGAGAAAGTTTGGCCCCTTAAGGTGAAAAACTGCCATCATGGTGTTATTGTACTCGTGTTTTCATTCTAATCAAATATAAGATATTAATGGCCTTCACTTCTACATTACTTTGGTTCTTACTTTACTTCCTCACATAAGTGTTTGAAATTTCCATTGCATAACTCTTGTGACTGAGCTCATTGTGTTATCAATGCTTTAGAATAAATGTTAAAAGTGGGTTTCAAGTAGCCAATTATATGTTTTTCCCTTCATATGAGCTTTATTGTTTTTTTAGATAGATATAGGAGCTACTGCCAAATACCATATAGAGAGACGGGCCATGATATGTAGTTTTTCTCTTGTACAATAGTCAATACAGTCTACCATTATCATATGTAGTTTTTGTTTGTAATGGAGTCTACTCCCAATATGGTGCTGTGGAGATAACGAAATAATCCTCCACAAGGTACTTTTCTTTATCTATAGGGCTCTGATATTAGCTACTACTTGCATATCCATTGATATTAGCATTATGAATTTATTCTAATTTCATTAGTAAGGCACTTACATGTCAAAGTCTTGATGACACAAATCAAAGTTTTCGTCCACATTTGTATTGTTTGAATGGGTACAATGAGATGTTTTTTTGTTTGGTGTTCTTCTCAAAATGTTGACATAAAATGATGTAGGAAAATGATGACAATTAAAATGCAAACAAACATATTTGTTTGAAGCAATTTTTGATGGACTTCTATGTAAATCTTATATCTTTTGTGTTTAGATTCTCCATTCCAACATTTCTAATTTTCTTGTATTGGGTGAAGCAGTATAGGCACCCTTACCTTGGATGAAAATCTTCCATCAGATTTTAAAGTTAGAGTTTTAAGGCAAAAAACTGCCATCATTTTGTATTTGTACTCTTGTCTTCATTGCAATTGTGTATCAAATGTCTCAAGTGAAAAACTGCCATCATGGTGTTATTGTACTCGTGTTTTCATTCTAATCAAATATAAGATATTAATGGTCTTCACTTCTACATTACTTTGGTTCTTACTTTACTTCCTCACATAAGTGTTTGAAATTTCCATTGCACAACTCTTGTGACTGAGCTCACTGTGTTATCAACGCTTTAGAATAAATGTTAAAAGTGGGTTTCAAGTAGCCAATTATATGTTTTTCCCTTCATATGAGCTTTATTGTTTTTTTAGATAGATATAGGAGCTACTGCCAAATACCATATAGAGAGACGGGCCATGATATGTAGTTTTTCTCTTGTACAATAGTCAATACAGTCTACCATTATCATATGTAGTTTTTGTTTGTAATGGAGTCTACTCCCAATATGGTGCTGTGGAGATAATGAAATAATCCTCCACAAGGTACTTTTCTTTATCTATAGGGCTCTGATATCAGCTACTACTTGCATATCCATTGATATTAGCATTATGAATTTATTCGAATTTCATCAGCAAGGCACTTACAGGTCAAAGTCTTGATGACACAAATCAAAGTTTTCGTCCACATTTGTATTGTTTGAATGGGTACAATGAGATGTTTTTTTGTTTGGCGTTCTTCTCAAAATGTTGGTATAAACTGATGTAGGAAAATGATGACAATTAAAATGCAAACAAACATATTTGCTTGAAGCAATTTTTGATGGACTTCTATGTAAATCTTAGATCTTTTGTGTTTAGATTCTCCATTCCAACATTTCTAATTTTCTTGTATTGGGTGAAGCAGTATAGGCGCCCTTACCTTGGATGAAAATCTTCCATCAAATTTTAAAGTTAGAATTTTAAGGCAAAAAACTGCCATCATTTTGTATTTGTACTCTTGTCTTCATTGCAATTGCGTATCAGATGTCTCAGGTGAAAAACTGCCATCATGGTGTTATTGTACTCATTTTTTCATTCTAATCAAATATAAGATATTAATGGCCTTCACTTCTACATTACTTTGGTTCTTACTTTACTTCCTCACATAAGTGTTTGAAATTTCCATTGCACAACTCTTGTGACTGAGCTCACTGTGTTATCAACGCTTTAGAATAAATGTTAATAGTGGGTTTCAAGTAGCCAATTATATGTTTTTCCCTTCATATGAGCTTTTATTGTTTTTTTAGATAGATATAGGAGCTTTATTGTCCAATGTATATTTCAAGATCATGAGTCCAACCACTAGATTCCCTAACCTGGATGGGGATAACATCAAACCTCCCTATACAAGAGTTTCCTTTAAAAGCAGAGTGATGCTTAAATGGTGTGCAAATTTTCACTGCAGAGTGAACATCATTTTTAAAATATCCAGGGCTTGATACAAAACATACAATAAGAATATATGTCTGAAGTATTACCTTATTTTTGCAATTCCCTCATCATTTACAAAGCACTAACATGGCCTCTACTAATATACAATTTTTAATAAATCTTTATAATATTTTTGGTTTTGTTGTAACTAATTGAATAAATGTAGATATATTTAGTTTTATTAACTTCTTTTTTCACTTTTTTGTAGGGTATTTGTGATTCTCATTCTCCCGCGGTAAAGAAGAGAGCGTCGTTTCTAAACAAACTTGAGGTGGGTTTTAATATTGATTCAAGTATTTATTCATTTGTTTTGTTTATTGCATGCTATGGTTTAAAAAATAATTGTAGAGTGCTTTCATGTTATTTTCTTTTGATTGTTACATTTATATTTAGACTCCAATCCTTTTTCCGAAGTGACATGTGGGGGCACGTGCCTTCGTCAATGATAGGATTCGTTATGTGCTGAGGGGCTCGTTCCCCAACGAGGCCATTTCGAAGCATCCCAAGTTAGACGTTAGACTGATCAACGACAAGGATTTTAAAGCTACCCGTCATACCTAAGAACATCTTGGTGGACTAACCTACTTATTTTCCCTCTCCAGTTTAATATGATGCAGACTAGAAACACAATTCCCCTCCCCACAACGGGATTGACATTAACTATGCCTCGCTTGCAGAGGGAGGAAGATTTTAAGCATATTCAATGTGTTGTTAATGTTTTACATTGTAGGCAACTAAAACCACCTAAAACAATGATAGCCAAAATGATCAGAGATCACTTCCACCTGATGCCAACATCCCCAATTTTTCTCTCCAAAATTCGAACAATTGGAGATCATTCACGAGGCTTCTGCGTGATTTATGATTCAAACAAAGATGCACTGAAATATGAACCACCCCACAAATTGAGGAGAATGGGAATTCCAAATAAGGCATCTGCAACTGGAAAAAACTACAAGAAATGTGCAAAGAAAATTGGACGAGTAAAAAGCAAGAAATTTGATTTTAAAAAATAGCTTGTAGTGGTTAGTTTATAAGTGTTTGTTTATAAGTGTTTTTGAAATAAACTGTAACTCGTTCCAAATATTCCATGTATGTATTGTGGGAGTATATATCTGACAGAGATAATTAAATATCTAATATCTTTCAACTTACAACGACCAACAACCTACGATCCCCTGACATTCCAATCTTGCCATCAAATACAACTACTGAAGAATTGCCAACCAACAGATCTAAGCAAGGACCCAAAAATCATGCTTATTGCAAATCTATGGGTTGACGCAGGCCTCGTGAATGGTACTACAAGAACAATCATCGACATTGTCTACGATGCATCAATGCAACCACCAACATTACCTTTATTTGTTGTCAAATTTGATAGATACAACGGCCCATGTTGGGATCCCTCCAACCCGTTACATATTCCCATAAAACCTATTTTAAGAGGGAATCGATGAAAATTGCCGATTAAAATGGCCTGGGGATTAACTATCCACAAGTCGCAGCGACTTACTTTGCACAGAACAACCATCGACATTGGAACCACTGAAAGGCAGGGTCTGACTTTCACAACTTTCTCTAGAGTTCCCTCATTTGCAAATTTGCGCATTTCACCTTCTTTTTCATTCGAGAGATACTCAAATATGGCACACGTACCAGCACTTGGAGCAAGAAGAAAGGAGGAAGCAAGACTACTATCACTCAACCCATCGTAAATACTACCCTCTGCTTTAATAACACCTCCACTACTACTATACTCAACACTTCTTCTATCCAAAGCGGCACAGTCGTTCAAGGGGTATCAAATGTAATCATGTTTATTGAAACTAAAATTGCCCACTAAAGGCTACCATTCATGATATAAAAACTGAAAATGTATACATGTCTCATTATGTGTACGTATACCTTCATTTATTTGATGTTTTCAAATATGATATGCAACTTTAAATGTACGAATCTGTAACATAATTAAATGTACACATACAACATTTCAATGTAATGTTTCAACTAAAGTCCTACACTACAACTATCAATCACACCCATTATCAATTGCATAATAAATGTTTCTCCAACAAAACACCAACTATAAAATTAATTAACTATCGAAAACGGTATCACATGTAATCATGTACGAATTTATAACAAGTTTGAAATGTAGAAACAACCTTCAAATTAAGTGGATCAACTATATTTCTACAATTACAACATCAATCGAACCCCTTATCAACATCAAGTACAAAAGTAATAACTATACCTCTAAATCAAATAACATATACCGTTCGACGTTCACATCTCATGAAACACATGCGATTGCTAGTTCTTATTAACAATATAAAAATAACACAATTTTACATTTTTGAAGGGAAAATTTTGAAATTTAATGTCACATAAAAATTGTTTGACAGGCATAGGCGGTTGTCAATTTAACTCCTAAATACATCTATTTAAAATGTATTGAGAGAAATTAATTTTTAGGCGTCTATCTAACTATTTTAGTGTATTAGAAGTATATTAAAGAATTATTAAAAACTAGCAATCGGATGTGTTTAATGCAATGTGAACGCCGAATGGTATATGTTATTTGATTCAAAGGGGTAGTTATTACTGTTGTAGTTGAAGTTGATAAGGGGTGTGATTGATTTTGTAAGTGTAGGAATATAGATTCATCTGAAAAAATAAGTCTCTATAGTTTATAGAATGCATTTTTAGAGTACTAAGATTTATGAAAACATTTTTACTAAAAAAACTCTTAGTCTTACTTGCTAGTGGAGATGCTACAACTACATTTTTTGATCTTATATGACCCAAACTCATCTCATATTCTCAACTGTTGCAGTTTTAACCATTGTTTTAGATACTTCTATGAATGCCCTTGTTTTACCACAATTGAATCATTTACATGATCTCATCTATTGACCTTTATTGACCCCAAAAAAATAATTATTATTATAATACAAAAAATTGTTGTTGTTTCAATGAAGTTTACTATAATCAAACGCAAGGTAGAGGCTCTTTACCATATAAATAAACAACAAACAACATATAATAATGCATGGAGAGGTAAGGTAAGTATTGGGTTTCTAGGGAAATACCTAATTTCAGCAAATATATTCTCTTTTTGCTCTTTCATGTTTGTGTCCTTCTACAAACGGAAAACCAAAAAACGTCTAAATGGTGGAGGTGTTATCAAAGTAGAGACTAGTATTTACAATGGGTTGTTTTGGTTAAGTGAAATTAGTCTTAACTCCCCCATTCTTCTTGGTTAGAGTACAATTTAAAAGACAACTACTACAATTTTACCTTTTGGTGGCTTAGAGTACATTCCATAAGGTGATCAGGATTTCCTAAGAAGTTGAGGGAATATTATTATTCACATAAGTTAATTGTTGATATCCAAAAACCATAAGTAACAAAACTGAATTGGTTCGCAGAGAAAATCTTTGGTTATATCTACACCTGTCTGTAGGAAACCTTGAAAATTTTTTAATAACATGGAGAGGTTTCTGTAAAAGAAATAGAGCCATTTATAACATCATCTATTATTCCCTAGCAAGAAAATTAAAATTGCAAATCATATCTTTCAAAACTTCACAAAGAAACATGTGGAAGAAGTAATCCTCCCAATGTGGAAAAGGCAAAACAGCTGGCTAGCTCCAAAAAAATAAAAAATAACTAAACTCACAATGTATCTAAATTTATAATATATCTCATCTCTATCAAAATTGCTCCCTTAATGGTGGTTGAGGACAAATTCTTGTAAAAGCAATAACATAATATTGCTAGACTCATTAGACCACGGGTGTATTATATATACAAGTTTAATGTGCTTGACAGAACCCTTCTATAATTATACATGATCGATCAACAACACAAAATATACATTAAGGAGATTGAAACGAAGGCTTCTAAGGCAATCAAGTTACTTTCATCGCTATGAACATTTGATTTAAGGCTTCTAAGGAAATCAGATTACCTTCATCGTTGTGAGCAGTTGATTCAAATCAAAATACACATTTAGATCACACTTTAGCTATGTAAAGTTATCCAATCATTTGATTAAACCTAACTCAATTGGTGAAAGTTATTGCTATAAAACCAATCCTTTTATGCCTAAATTAATACGTGATTATAGGTATAATCTGGCTCGGCATGGTGATATTTATGAGGGAAATAAACTCGTATATTTGACCCTCTTAGGATTAATAAGTTATTTCATCAAAATCTTATATGCCTTCAATTAAGGTGGCACTTGGGAGTATTTGGAGCAAAAATGGATTTTTGGATAAACAATCATGAGAATTCTATGACTAAGTTTCCTTTCAAAAAAAAAGAGCAGTCTCAATTCCACTAATACAAAATGCATTACTGGGAGTTTTGGTATTTATTCAATATGCAATAATATGTACACATAATGTTCTAGAATAGAAATGCTTGGTGTCTTTGTTGGCAACATTGTTTTAAAAACAATTCAAATTTTCCCACATGGCTATGGCTCATGGGTGTTTGATAGGGTTTCATTCTTCCCACCAGGGTTCCACTTGCAGTACACCCTACTCCTATGATAAGTGAAGCAAAATGATGATGACATGTGCAAGTCTTGTTTAACCTTTAGTGGAACATATCCCCTTAGAGATGACGTCTAAGCCAAAGGACATCCAAAAGAGAAAACTAAACAAATTCAATGATGTAAATAATGGAAATTTTTCTTTATCTAAGGTCCGTAATCTGGAAATTTTCAAGCCATATCTCCTAAAACCAGTGTAATGGAAAGTCTATCTCATTGGGGATTTAATCAATTGGCATGCATGCATTGCTAAAATTTGGTAAATTGTTAAAAGAGACATTATGTATCATCTGTGAAGATGTAAAAATCATGCAGATTTTAAACATATTGCTACAGAAAATTATTTTACATGAAGTAAAATAATATATAATCTCTTGCTGTAAATTCAAAGTTCAGATGAGAAAGTTTCTCTAGAGTTTAATAACCTAGAGGAGCTCGTTGCTTATTTAGGAAATATTCAATGCACGCTAAGCAAGTAGCCTTACACTCCATAGTTGGGTCTTCGAACACTCTGAGAGCTGAGCCAAGAAGCAAACAAAGTTGGTTTAGGACCAGACCAACATCAACTGGCTGGTATTTGACCTGCTGACAACCAACTTCCCCAAATTTTACACTTCATGGTGGAGGATAATAAAGAAGACGATATTAATGCATGTGGAAAGGAGTCGGTTCCAGGCGAGCCTTGAACTGGATAGGACGCGGGAGAGGCTTAACACCAACCTCCACTGAATGCTCGCGCTGTGGCAACCAATGCATGAGTAAATTTCTTTTTTTCCTGGGTTTATTAACAATCTTTTCTCATTTTGAATTAAGTCTATGGCCTAAGGATTAATTTATTAGAGCTACCATGCCACTCATTTTTTTCTTGATAAAATAACCTTGTACTTATCTGTATATACTAATTTAATGAAGGCTAAAATGTTTTGTAGTTTTCCATGGACTATATTTGTTCTAGGTTTAAAGAGAACCTGCCTCCATCCTTTTTGGATCAGTGAAACCTATTTTACGAACTCAATTTTCATAAGAGAAATAAAGTTCATATGTCCTTTAGGCCTACCTTAAGCTTGCCAACTATCCCTGCATAGAATGAAGGTACAAAAAATTCTTGTTCAACATCATAAACATTAGCATATCTATCCTTTTTATTCATTCCATAACTTTGCTTGCCCTTTGCAGTGGCAATTATATCTATCTTGACCCAAGATACTTGTGATGACAGGGAAAATGATAAGGGATGGAAAACAAATTGCAGCAGAATGATAGGCCAAATTTTTCAGGTCAATAAATTAGAAATTTTTAAGGAAAACATGTAAGTCACCAGGAGACATAAGATATGTTGACGAGAAAAGAGGGCGAGGATGGGGACATCATTTTGAAATAGGGCAAGGGAGTATATGAATAAGGGTACATTTTGAAATAGGATCCTGTTGTAAATGATTAAGTGTGTAGATTTACTATTAGTCACAGTCACTAGGAGAGGCGGAGTTAGGTTCCTATAGTTACCACGAGAAGTGAGATACTTACAAGAACATATGGATATGGGTATGGGGTCCAAAGTTTCTTGGTGACTGTTTGATGAATCTAATATTTTTATGTACGTTAAATTTAACATAAAAGAACTTGCTAACGGAAACCTATGTTCAAAACATATTTTTAAAAAATAGCCACTTTGTAAATTTAAAAGGGCCACAAAAATACATTGTACCTGTCCTTAAGTAGTTGTATGATAGGGAAAAACAACAAGTTCTCATAAACACCACCGGTCACCATGCAGCAATAGACTCTGACATCACCCCTCAAAATTCCACCAAGTGAAGCAATTTCAACATTGTAGCCCTTGGGGAACTGAAGAAACCCAAATTTATTATCTAGGTCATCATGGAGGCCTTGGATACTTTGCATCCTACTTCCCATCTGAATAGAGATCCCCATATTCCATATCCGGGTCCTCCCCATAATGAAATGGGTCTAGCTAGGGTTTCTTCTTGGCCTTAATTGGCCTCAAATGATAGCTATCCTCATTGCCTTCATTTTTGTCTGAATTGGGTATGAGGAATTTTGTATAGTTGTGCTTGAGGGTATTTGAAGGAAGGAATGTTATAGTGATCTTGGAAACAAAAGGGGATGAAAGAAGAGGAGATACATTCAGTCCAACCAGAGCTGTCATGGCCATAGTTTTTCTAAGCAATAGTTTTGTGTGGATTCATAATTTAAAAAAAAGACTAAATACAAATATCACAAAAGACTTAAAAAACAAGCTTCCTGCACACTACGTAATAAAAGTTTCAACTTAGCTATCTAAAACATTAACATTAAACAATTAATCTTACACTACATACCGTGAATACATAGGTGAAAATGATTTAATGCAAGACAAAAATGGTACACGATGTGGTATGATCTGTTCACAAATGGATCAGATGAATAGAAGGTCTGTCACACTACTCAAAGATGCATGTGTCCACTACATAGACTACCACATAACTTTGATAGAGAGAGCACACAAATGATGAGATGATTGACGCGGATGGTAGAAAAAAGAGTTTCGTGGAGTTGATCAATAGTAAAGTAAGAGCCATTTAACCCACATAAAATCCAGCCATATCTCACCTACGGATATGGATAACATTTGGTAGAAATCGCTAAAATGTTATCTGCAAAATATATGGGTTGTCATCCAAAGTTACTTTCTCAGATGTCATGTAATTATCATGAACACGGAGACATAATTTGAATGAAAGACTTATCTAATCATCATAACACAATTTTACATTTTTGAAGGGAAAATTTTGAAATTTACTATCACATAAAAATTGTTTGACAGGCATAGGCGGTCGTCAATTTAACTCCTAAATACATCTATTTAAAATGTATTGAGAGAAATTAATTTCTAGGCACTTATCTAACTATTTTAGTGTATTATAAGTATATTAAAAATAAATACAATATAATAAATTTATTATAATAAAATGTATTTATATGATATATATCAATACATATTAATTTCAAGGTTTTTAGCTTAGATTTTTTGCATACCACATTAATCAATAACTTTATTAAATTTTCAATCGATTTCCTATTAATTTGTGGCAAATGATATCAATTTAGTTATGCCATTGTATCGTTCTCCCAAAAATCTATTCAAAAGAAAAGGGTTCAAACATTACTATTACTCCAAGAAAAAAGAAAAAAACATTTAAGAAACACTCTAATAGAAGTCAAATTTATGGATAATTTGTCACATGACAATCAAATGAGAGTCAAATTTAATATCGAGAATAAAAGTGAACAACTCAACGTATTAATTTTCATTGTCATTATACCCCTCTCAACGTAATGAACAACTTTCCATTGCAGTCTTGATTGCCATTGTACCTCTCTCGACATAATAATAAACACATGTGTATACATATAGATATTGTATATATAGAATCTCAATATATGCACTTTCAAATTTCATCATATTAAATTTAAAATAATTAAGAAAACTAATAAATTAAAAATTAAACATTGTGAATTTGAGAAATAGATCGTCAAAATAAAAAATTTGAAATGTGAATAAAATAATAAATTTATTTTAATATTTTATTAACAACATATGTTAATTTTATTTATAAATTAGATATATTTAGCTTTTATTTGTAATTGATTTCTATTTGTTTTATTTCTTATAAATATATATTAAACAAGTTGATATTCAAATATGGAACTTGGAAGGCTAAAAGGTGGAAGGCACAGTGAGTCCCTTCCATAATTTTTTTTGCAATAATTTTGTTTTTAATTATAATTTGAAATAGTGTGTTAATGTTCTCTCATAAAATTTAATAGTATTTATGGTTTATAGACATTATTAGTGTAGCATTGATTTTTACGGAAAAAATATTGAATCTATGATCAATTATGAAATTAATATACTAACTCTAGTAATCGAAGAAGGAAACTAATTGATTAGTTAAATGTGGATGATATCAATATTGCAATATTTTTGACTAAAAAGAATGGTACTCCGTGTACTAGTTTTCTTTAATTGACTAATATTCTTATCGACCCTACATTTTAGTCTCAAGATATCATTGTGCAAAGCCACTTTATGATGTTTATATTATGTTAAATATATAAAAATGGTAGACCTTTAATTTTATAATTTTATATTTCAACTTAAAATTTAAAAGCCATTTATTTGCATTGAGTCTTAAATGTATAATTTAAATTATTTTAATTATTTTTAATAATTAATACAAAATATTACTTTTACGTGCACTATAAATTGTAAAAGTCAAATGGCATACATATTATCTCTTAAATCAACACCTAATTTTATCACAACTTGTAACAGTCGATGTCAAAATCCAGCATGGTTATAAATGGAAGAGATTAGCTCTCATACAAAAATGTTTAGCTATTTAATTTTGATTTATCTCCATGATCATATGTATCATTATGTGAAAAAAACAATTAGGGGGGATGTTATAATAAAAGTGACCCTCTTACTAACATAATGGATGATTTGTTGTGTGATGAATATGTTTGTATGCTTAACCTTCCCTTGTCCTTATATGTGGCTAAATAGTCCAAAAAACTTGTAAATTTGCCCATAAATACATGCCTTACAACCCCAAGTCGGATATGCCTATTACATCCATGACTTTAAAAAGTTGCATTCAACTGGTAAGATTATGAACGTGGATTCATGAGGTTATAGGGTTAAGTCCCCGATTTATTCTTCTAATCTAAATTAAGTGTTATTAATGTTTTCACATATATGGTCATCTTCCATTTTCCTTTGATCCCCTTCTCTCTAGACAATGTTTAAGTTCTTGGTTAGGTGTTGTTGATGTTTTCTCTTATATGGAATTGTTCTCTTTTCTTTTGATCCCCTTCTCTTTCCTTTCATTAGGTTTGTGGGTGCATTATCTAAAGTGTCATTGATGTTCATGGTTTTGTCCAGAGCACCCATAGTACTTTCAGGATCACCTTTCATATCTTTTAAAGTTGAGGTGTACTTGTCCCCTTTGTCCCGATGTCTTTTTCAATTTGTATCATGTTGTTGTCGACTAAGCACAAATAAGGATCTTAATTTGAATTTCATTTGTATAGAAATACACATTCAGTGTAGTCCAATTACATCTAAGGAATCCGATAGAGAATCATATAGAGATTACAATAGATAATGTTAAACTATAACATTGTTCAACACTCAGGAGCTCTAAGGAGATGAATTATTCATGACAATGTATATCATTCTCCAAAGTTAATATTTATGGTGGGATGATTTTGGCACATAACCTAGGTTTTTGTATATAAACAGAATCATTTTGAATTATATAATTTATTATGTTATATATATTTTACTATTTATGGGCCTAATGATTAGACAATGCTGAAAAACATAGTAAACATTCAACACATGCCCCTCAACATTCGTTGTTTTCTTTAAAATACAGGTATTGCTTCCAACCTAGGGAAAGGAGAAGAAAAATCAGTCTTGTAGGTTACAAGTGTAGTACCGCTAAGATTGAATTGAATGAATAAAAGATTTAGATGATGTAAACATAATCATCTAAAAAGCTTCAGGCATGTTTATCATAAATTTAAACCATGCACAATGCCTTATACATGTCTAAGTCACACACATCACTTAGATAAATTATATCCAATTGCTTTCAAATTTCTAAGTGGTGTCATTATCCCTTCTTAGCATGCATTTCCACATTTCATATTCATATGAATATCAATTGGTCTTGTAATATTCGAGACACACCTCTAAACCATATGCAAATGCAATATATTCTTGATTTAGAAAATATCGACTAAAAATTATTATAATTTTGGACATGATGTATTTTTCAATTCTTAGCTAAAAGTGATTAGGTTATTTGTGTTGCATTTGGGTGTAATTCATTAATTCATTACACATATTTTGAGGCTATATATTATTTTGCATACCTTTATACATCCGAGGGTCGGATATTGCTCGTGGATATTGTGTTAAATCTCAAAATTTTATTTTTTTCTTAGGATATTTTGTGTTGGATCCATTGCAACATGTATCGACAATTTTAAGTTAGATTTTAAGTCGCCTTTAAGTCACAATCAAGAAATTTTAAAATCTAGATCGAATCATTACATTTGAATTTAAAGTGGACAAGAAACTTCAGTTTATTACTATGTACGTCTCTATTGTACACTTTATACAACACAACACCCAAAGGTTGACCTAGTGATAAACCTTAAAGTTGCCTTGGTGTCACTTGCTAATGTCACCTCAACAACACTAGGATCCAACACTACAATGACGTTTTGGCTTGTCTCTAAGGTAACTTTTAAGGTTTGTCACAAAGGTGACCTTAAAATCCACATATAAGTCTAACTTTAATTGTGAAACTAGTTCCCACTTCAAGGAGACATTAAGTTTGACAATATACATTTGACATAAAGGTGACATTAATCTTGACATTATGTCTAACTTAGAGTGTAACCTTACTGTGAATTTAATTTATTAATTGTATTGAAAAAATATTAGTTTTAAGTTAATCAAGTAATTTATTTTTATTAAATACTTTTAATTATTATATGTATACATATATAATTATAATGTTAATGTTAGTCGGGACATTATACATAAAAAAAATGATTAGTAATATTTGATTGTGATGTATTAAGTAAATTTAAATGTAACAATTATATACAAAAACAAATAATATAAGTAAACTTGTAATCACACAATAATAAATTAGACACGATAGTAAAATAGCACAATAATAAAGTAAAAGTCTTAACAATAGTCATCAAGGACCAAATAAATGCAAGACTAGGAAAGCTTCCTTTTTTCTAGAATGGATCTTTATGGAAGAATCTCTTAGAAATCTACACGGGTTCAAGGGAAAGGAATGTATTGAGAACTAGGAGGGGGGGAATGCTCTTGGGTCCTTTTTATCATTAGAAGGAGGAATGGGTATACAAAAAATGAGACAATGGTGTCCATTAACACAAAGGGGAAACAAAAACAAGTCATGTCGTAAAAACTAGAGTGTATGAGAGGACAATTTGAACTTGGAATTGGATACGAGAAAACAAGAGGATAATATCTTGCTAATAGAGATCGTATGTGTAATTTTCTTGGCATGCAAATAATGGTGGAGGATTCAATCACTTGGGACCAAAAGACGGAAAATAATTTTTCTAAAGACATGGTGGATAGGGAAAAGGCTTCACAACATTCCTCACCCAATCTCTTTTAGTAAAAATGATGCCTCTCAAACTAGTTATGGAAGAAGAATTTAGGAAAGTTTTCATTTAAATCAAGAGTGATACTACTCTAGGTCTATATAGTTTACACTCTTTCTTCTTTGAATATTTATGGGACCTATTTAAGTATGATATCACCACAAATAAAGACGAATTAAGGGAAATTGGAAAGTTTTTTAGGGATCTTAACATGATGCTCTTAGATCACATACCTAAAGTGGAAAATGTAATATTTCTCGATAAGATTCATCCCATCTCCTTATATGCAATATACACATGTACAAAATAATCTCCAATTTATTATGGATAATAGGTTGAAAACTATTTTGCCTTCCATTAATTCTAATGAATAAGAAGGTTTTTAAAAAGTCACAAAAATTTTAGATGGGATTGCAACTGTCCATACGAGTATTCACTCTTCGGATATATATATATAACTTTAGACATAGTCAATTGGGATATTTCAATAGAAATTTTGGAGTGGTTTGGTTTTTCAAAACGACAAAGACAATGGATGAATCAATGTTATGTTGCACAACCCATATGTTCTTAGTTATTGTGAATATCTCTCCTCAGGGTTTTTTTGACTTCAAGGGCCTCATGCAAGGATAAACACTACCCTTTACTTTCATATCATTTTGGAAGAGTCTTTGGGTAGTACTCTAAAGAAAGAGTCGGGGAGGAAGACCATTAAAGGGATCAAGGCTTGTTATTTAAGGGATGTGTTTGTCAAAACTATATAGATAAACAAGAAATAACGTGATTATAAGATTGTAAGAATTTTGATAGAAATTAGATAAATGCATAAATAAAACTACCAAAAATAAATGAGTAATTGTACGTAGATTAACATGGGGAAACCACAAAGATTTAAAAAAAAACCATAAACAATAATTCATTATCCGATATTTGGATAGTTTACAAATGTCTGACCATTACATACCTTGCCTATAATTACTGGTCATAATCTAGTAAACTATATTTCTTCTAATTTCTCATTTTACATTTCAAGAATTATTCATAATGATGGTAATTTAAATATATCAATTTCACTTGTACAATTTCCACATGGGAAATCACCGAAAGGTTGTACCGAATCACTCTTTGAACCAATTTAATTAATCAACCAAGCTTTATTTTAATAAGGTTTCATATAGTTTTTAAAAATTTATGTTATAAGTTTTATATCTTATAAAATTAATATGGACATGAGTTTGTGTTGGGCGTGCCACAATAAGTGTGCACCCAACAACATTACATGTTTCAGCACCCCTCTTAATGTTTAATGGGGATACATGTCAAAATACATTTTTATACAAAAGAAATTACAATCCTTAAACTATATATGATGATTTTAGACTAGCACGTCTCTGGGGATAATCCAATAGATACCATCCCTAAGTTCTCCTGGATAAGTACATACACGAAGTTTTCTATGAGTTTTTGGAGCCTTTTATAAAACAAGGAATCTTCATTACACAATGCTTCTTTGGGTTATGTTGTAAAATCACATTGGGTGATTTTTACACAAAATCACATATGGTGGTCTTTTAAAAAAATATATAATTTTTAGAATTTGGTGAAATAATTTTCCAATATGGCAAATTAGGTATTTCCACCAATATTCACGGGGCTATGCCCCTCTGCATTGAATGGTGCAGCTCTCATTATTGAATGTAAACTAATCTAAACTAATAAACTCCTATATAAATGTTGTGGGTTGGAAAAATAGGCTAGGGATCACACATAAACACTTCCCTGAACATGTGGAAAATTACTTGTACGGGGTTCAAGGGAGGAAATTACAGTGATGAGGGGTGAAAGAGAGAAATTAGGAAATGAAGGTTATTGTTGCGAGTAGGCCAATTGCAGAGTTAACACCCAATAACCTGTTGTCCACTCAAAATTCCCTGCTCTGATGAAAGTAAAAAATTTCAAAATTTTGAGTTTAAGTGTTTTCTCTAATGTACCGAAGTCGTGAAATTGAGAAAAGTCTGCAGTTTTGGGTCATTTTGTATGTATTTCGGGCCTGTCGGACATTTTTGTCCCGCGTGTCCCAAGTTCCGAAGTGCGCTCTATTCCCCGATCGGCCGAAATCCCCGAAGTTGTTCCATTTTCGGGCCCGTCGGAGCTTTTCGTCCCAACTGTCCCAAGTTCAAAATTGCGCTCTGTTCCCCGATCGGCCGAAATCCCCGAACCGCGTACTTCACTCTTTCATGTTCCAAGTGTCCCAAACTTTTCATGCGAGTTGTTCCATTTTCGCCCGAACCGCCCGAGTCACGTACTTCGGAACTTTTTGTCCCAAATGTCCCAAGTCAAAAAGTGCAAGTTGTTCCATTTTCGGCCGAAACACCCGAACCGCGTACTTCGCGTACTTTCATGTCCCAAATGTCCCAAAGTTTTCCGCTGTTCCATTTTCGGCCGAAACGCCCAAACCGCGTACTTCGCGTACTTGCATGTCCCAAATGTCGTGCAAGCTGTTCCCTTTTCGGCCGAAACACCCGAACTCGTACTTGCATACTTTCATGTCCCAAATGTTTCAAACGGGCCTTTTGTTCCATTTTCGGCCGAAATGCCCGAACCGCGTCCTTCGCGCGTTTTCATCCCAGATGTCCCAAAATGCATTTGTGCATCTTCTCCCTGTTTCGCCCGAGTCGGCCGAGCCGCGTGTTTCGCGCATTCGCGTCTCACATGTCCCAAGTGAACCAAATGCCATTCATACTTAGTTTTTCCCGCTCTACCCGAATATGCTGTTTTTTTTTCAAACTAATAGATATGAATTTAATGCGCATTGATCACCTTTCTCTCTCCTCAACGGCTATATAACGGGCAGCCCCCCTTTTTGCATTTCTCACACTGCTTCCTTGCTATCTTTTGCTCGAACATCTTGCTGGCGAATAAGGTTTTCAATGACGTCAAGGATAATCTATCAAAATCCTGGGTTTACATCGTAGAGTGGAAGATCAGAGTCTTGGAGGAGGCTTGGGAGAACTGAAGAACAGCTGGCAGAAGGACGAAGTATTCGAGACACTGGTCATCTCTGCTTTCAAAGACATACACTGTCATCTTCAGGATGAGACTTCTGAGACATAGCTGAGGCGTTAAAGAAATTCAGGCAGCGGATTCTGAAGTCAGTGGGTCCCTCTCAGTGACTGGCCACCTGTCTTCTTCTCCTTGTTCTTTTCTCTTCTTCCCTTTCTTTTTCCGTTTTCTTTGTAAGAAGTTAAGGTATTGCGATTGGCGGTCCTTAACTGTTCTTGGTTAAAGAAGCGGTTACGAAGAGTAACTGATTTGTAAGCTATATAATGGCCTTCCTTACGCCATTCTGAAGAAGAGGAAGAACTTGGCATATTTTCTGAAAGTGTAAATAGATTACAAAGAAATCAATACAAAAGGGCTTTCCATTCTTTGTCTATCTAATCTCCGTTATCTCTGAGCTTTCGTTTAATGTTTGTGAAGATCATTTGTTAATGATTTGTTAGTCTCACTGGTTGCATACTTTTCCAAATTTTGCAAGCACAGCGATCTTGTATAACCAAGAAGGAACTTTGTGTCCTTGATTAATGAATCCGAAGGGTGTTATTTACAGAACTTTGTGTCTTTAAGTTTCATCTTATTCATACGATGCAAATGATCTTGTTTCGATTCACTGTAACTTCGCATACATAATGAATTACTCTGATTCTCTATAATTCTGCATGTTGCCTTTCTGCTCGTTCTCATCTTCTCATTCCTCTGTCCTTTTGTACTTGAACATCCTCATTGAAAACACTTTCGTAATATCCAAGTTTAACCAACAAATAATGTTTTGTACATTTGTAAATAAGTTCGTTTCTGAATAAGGGAACCTCTCCCATTAAAGAGGAGGGACTTCTTGTCCCCTGACTGTTGCTCTTCTTAAAAGTCCTATTTGACGACCAACAGTTTTTGGCGACTCCGCTGGGGAAAATCACATTCCAGTTCTGTAATTTTTCGATCATCCTTTGATCTGGCGACTCCACGTTTTACTCGAGGGAGGAGGGCCCTTGGTGTTGAAGATTCTCAGTTTCAGCTTTTGGAGCAGCAGGGTTTTCCTTTCCCTTCAACAAATAGAAGGACTCGTTCGACAAGCACTCCACCTGTTCAAGACAGAATTCCTACGGGTGGTTTTCCTTCAGAGCCAGCTAGCCCTAATCTTCAAGCTTTGATTCTTGCTGGTGTTGCAGTCCCTCTCCAAGCCGTTTTTCCAAGAATGGCGGCACCATTACCATGGGGTCATCGTGTCGGGCCCCTGGCCCTTACTCAGCCTTTGCATGAGTTACCCAGAGGTAACCGGAAGAACTTCCCCAAATTCAAAGGCGATGGCAAAGTGCATCCTGATGAACACATCGCAGCCTTCATTGTTGCATGTGGAGTTCTGGGAGTCGAACATGAAGACGTCTCCGTAAGGCTGTTCGTTGAGACGTTACAAGATAATGTTGCTGATTGGTTCTACCACCTTCCGGCTGGCGCTATCACCGACTGGGACACAATGAGAACTCAGTTCGAAAACCGTTTCAAGCCGGCAGAAGATGTACATGCCTTGCTAGCCCAAATCTCTCAGATAAAGAAAGATTCACAAGAGCCCATGAGAGAATTTGTGGCCCGGTTCAACAAATTGATCAATAAAATTCCGCAGCCTACCCGACCTGTTGATCAAATTCAAAAATGTTTCTTCCTAAATGCTCAATCGCCCAAAGTTAGTTATGCACTAAGAAGGGCTAATCTCGCAACATTGGTCGAGGATCAAACTCTCGCTGTTAGTATCGAGGATGACTTGATCATGTCAGGGAAGTTGAGAAGAGACCCTCCCAAATCTAAGTCTGCTGCTTCTTCCTCTTCCACCCCTGGACCTAATACTGATCCATTAGTTCAGAAACTTGCAAATGATCTTATTGCTATAAAGAAACAATTGGCTCAGCACGCTCCTTATGCAGACGTTCCAAGGAGAAATTTTCAGCCCAGAAATCGTTTGCCTGCTTCTCAAACAAGATTAGCACTTGAAGGACCTCCTGTTAAAGTCCCTGTCAATGCGACCTGCGAGGTGGAAGAACCAGATGACGATGAAGATAACGAAGCTTGCGAAGAGTTTGCGAGAGAAGTTGATGACGAAGCAGACGAACTTGAGGGATCTCGAGTAAATTTCTTCACCACTGAGGGCATTGATGATGGAGATGATTATGATGAAGTGGTAGCAGACATGAATAGCGAATCATTCGCTGTCATGACTCGAGAACAGACAAATCAGAGGGAGAAAGTGACACAGCCTATCAAGAAATCTAAGGAGCAGTCGACAACTATTCCCGTGATTGCAAAAAGAGGATCTCCTATCCCTACCTCATCTACACCAAAGGTGAGTCCTGTCAATCCTACTACCAAAATTGCTTCTTCTTTTTCTCCTAAAGTTGATAAGCCTAGAGTACCGAATGATGATGGCCCGTCCACTTCTGGATCTTTTGATATTGTTGATCACCTGAAAAAGACCAAGGTCCAAATCTCAGAAGCTGAGTACTATCAAACCCATCCCAAAGCTTTTGCCAAAATGATCCACTTTGTCAATTCCCACTCTAAGACCACCTCTAAAGGCCTTTTTCCCACTCCTCCTTCTGCACCACAGCCTAGTCTGGTAGCCGCTGTCACCTCGCCTAATGACAAAATCAAGCCTTTTTATGTAACACTTCTTATAGCTGGTCATAGGCTCAGTAATTGTGTCATAGATTCCGGAGCCTCAGATAATGTGATGCCTGCTAAAGTAGCTCATGCTTTAGGCCTGACCCTCACACGCACTTATGGATCTTGTTACTCCATGGAGAGTAAAGAAGTGCCCCTGGTCGGGAGAATTAAAGATGCACAAGTAGCTTTTGCTGCTTTGCCCGAGAAGAAAGTGTTGGCTACCATCTTAGTGGCAGATATTCCCCCTTCATACGGGATGTTGCTAAGTAGGAACTTCTGTAAGGACGTGGGTGGGGAAATCCAAATGGACTGGTCACATGCACTCGTGCCTGTCAATGGACAAATGAAGAAGTTGCTGCCTGAGAAGCAGTCTGAGTATATTGTGCAGAAAACGGATGATCCTAGAGCACAAATACTCTACGAGGATATGGGGCATGGTAACTACATGATTATGTCCCCTGATGAAATCCGACCCCCCAAAGTGTCTCCTAAAGATCCTAATGGGGTTTGGATTTTAGAGTTTGATGGAAGTTGTTCCTCAGCTGGTTCCGGAGCCGGTGTCCTGCTGGTGTCACCTGAAGGAAGCCTACACCCCTTTTCATTTAAGTTGCAGTTCGAGAATACTAATAACACAGCAGAATACGAGGCTCTCATTCTCGGATTGCAAGTGGCCAAAGAACAAGGTGTAAAGAATCTTCTGGCTCGTGGTGATGCAGAATTGATTGTAAAGCAGGTCAGAAACCTTTTTCAAGTAAAAAATGGAAGGCTGAAACATTACCGGAATCAGGTTTGGGATTCCATTGAATTCCTTGATGCTTTCTCTATCGAAGCAGTACCTAGGGAAAAGAACAGCAGGGCTGATTCACTAGCTGTCTCAGGGTCGCTACTGATTCCTCATCCTGATTTCTCTCAAGACAAGTTCACCATTGAGATGATCCATCGACCCAGTGTACCTGATAACACCAATAACTGGCAGGTTTTCAATGATGATCAACATTTGCTTTCCTTCCTGGAACTCAAGGGTAATTTCGAACAGCTGTATTTTGAGGGAAGTGACAACCTACCTCGTGAGAGTGTGCCCTTTGACAAAGCAGTCACCCAAGGGGAAGAAACAGGTCAGGAAGGGTGCATTAAACTCAAGGGGAATAAGATTCCTAAAGGATTGGTAAGCTTAGAGGAACTGTTTGATAAACATGACAGGTATGTGAAGTCTAGAGCTTCTACTGGACCTCAGCAATCAGCTGAGTATGACAAAATCAATATTGGGAGTTCTAATGACCCTAAGCTAGTGAATATTGGAAAATGTTGCACAACAGATGAGAGGAGAAAAGCAATTGATCTTCTAAGGAGGTATAAGGATGTTCTTGCTTATTCTTATGAAGATTTGAAAGCTTTCAAACCAAAAGATATGCAGCACTCGATTCCTCTCAAACCAGGAATTAAACCTTTTAAGCAGAAACAGAGGCAGTATAATCCCAAAATAGCTGACACCATCTTTCAGGAAATTCAGAAGTTGTTGAAGGCTAAAATCATTTTTCCCATTCACCATTCAACATGGATTGCAAATATTGTGCCTGTTAGGAAGAAAAATGGTGAGATCCGCATCTGTGTTGATTTCAGGAACCTGAATCAGGCGTCTTTGAAAGATAATTATCCTTTGCCTATGATGGATCAGGTCTTGCAAGCAGTTACAGGGTCTGAAATGTTATCCATGCTCGATGGATTCTCGGGATACAATCAGGTAGAGGTTGATACTGCAGATCAACACAAGACAGCTTTCACTACTCCTTGGGGTACCTTTGCTTACAAGAGGATGCCTTTTGGGCTCATTAATGCTGGTGCCACTTTTCAGAGAGCCATGGATCTGGCTTTTGGAAGCTTGAAAGGGAAGTGTATTGTCATATATCTTGATGACCTGACAGTGTTTTCCAAGACAAGAGCGGATCATTTTGATCACCTAGAGACAGTTCTGCTGAGATGCAGAGAGCATGGGATCTCTCTGAACCCTAAAAAATCTGTCTTTTGTGTCACTGAGGGAAAGTTATTAGGGCACATCGTTTCCAAGGATGGTATTAAGATTGATCCTGAACGAGTTCAAGCCATCCAACAAATTCCTCTCCCAACCAGCAAAAAGGGCGTGCACTCCTTCTTTGGTAAGATAAATTTCTTGAGAAGATTCATCCCTGATTTTGCAGAGTTAACTTTGAATATTTCTCAGATGATGAAAGGGAAGCAAACATTTGGTTGGTCTTCTGAAGGAAAGGAATCCTTTGAAGGTATCAAGAGAGCTATTGCTAAAACTCCTGTTTTAGCCTGTCCTGATTTCAGCAAAGATTTCATCATCTATTGCTATGCTACAGATAATACCTTGGCTGCTGTCTTAACTCAAGAAGACTCTAATGAGCATGAACTCCCAATTGCGTTCATGAGCTATATTCTGAAAGATCATGAGTTGAAATACACCATGATGGAGAAGCATGCTTTTGCAGTGGTCAAAGCTGTTAAGCAGTTTCGTTTTTATATCCTCAACTCTCACTCCATGGTGCTGGTTCCAGATACAACTGTTAAGTCAATTCTCACACAACAAGAATTTGGATCCAAGAGAGGGAACTGGGTTGCTAAGGTCCAAGAGTATGACATTGACATCAAACCGACCAAGCTGGTTCGTGGAAAAGGCCTTTGTGAGCTCATTGCTGAAGGAGCTAAACATGAGTTGCTGGAGGAGAAAGCTGACATTCCTACCGTTCTGTTCCTTAGCTCAGTTGATGAATGGTATGCTGACATCGCCCATTTTCTCACCTATGGGGAATGCCCCTCTCATTTAACTGCCAAAGAAAAGAGGACTGTTAAATTGAGGTCAGTGCAATATGTATTGTGGGAAAATGCTTTGTTCAAGCGTGGGTTAGATGGGAGATTTTTGAAGTGTGTGGACAAGGAACAACAGAGAAAGTTGCTCTCAGCTTTTCATGATCAGGCATGTGGAGGGCACTATTCATCAACGGTTACAGCTCATAAGATACTCCGTGGAGGATACTACTGGCCTTCCTTGTTCAGAGATGCATCCAAGTGGGTTGATAAATGTGAGGCTTGTCAGACTTTTGTGGGAAGACCTAAATTGGCTTCTTTGCCTCTCAAGCCAGTTGTGATTGAGGAACCATTTCAACAGTGGGGTTTGGACTTCATTGGTACACTTAATCCTGCTTCTAGTGCTGGTCACACTCATGTGCTAACTGCCACTGACTATTTCACCAAATGGGTGGAAGCTATTCCAGTCAAGAGTACTACTTCTGAAGTGGTGTGCAGCTTCATTAAAGAGAACATCTTGGTAAGGTATGGTGTACCTAATAAGATTGTAACAGATAATGCTTCGAATTTCTCTTCAACTGAGATAATGGATTTCTGCTACGGGTATGGCATCTCCCTGGCTCATTCTTCAGATTATTACCCCCAGGGAAATGGGCAAGCAGAATCCACTAACAAAAATCTGGTGACTATCATAAGGAAGTTGGTCAATGAGTCTCAACGAAACTGGCACAAGAAGCTCTATGATGCTCTTTGGGCAGACAGGATTACACCAAAGAGAGCTATTGGAATGTCTCCTTTTCAAGTGGTATATGGAGTAGAAGCTCAATTTCCAGTGACAGTGGAACTGCCAGCCTTGCACCTAATGAAGGCCATTGAAGATACTAGTTTCAGAGATGCTTTGGACAAGAGAATTATGTACCTGCACAAACTGAATGAGGACAGATTGATGGTTGCTGATAGGATATCTGTTCACCAGCAGAAGGTAAAGGTCCTGTTTGACAAGAAAGCTAGGTTCAGAGATTTCCAAGTTGGAGACACCGTGCTGTTATGGGACAAAAGACATGAACCTCGTGGCAGCCATGGAAAGTTTGATTCCCTGTGGCTCGGACCTTTCAAGATCAGACACTTTGCTGGTGAGAATTCCTTTTATCTTGATTACATGGATGGTTCTTCTCTCCCACTTCCTTATAGTGGGCAGTATCTCAAGTTGTTCAAGTCCTAGGTGATTAGGGAGTCCCTTGTATATTCTGTACAGTGTTTTTGCTTTTCTTTCCTTTTTGTTTTGGTGTGTTGCCCTCTGTATTGGTCTATTTTTGACTCCGTTGCCCAATGGATAAGGTACTGGTCTGCTTCCCCGAGTTTGTCTAAGTTCTTGCCTTGTCTCATTCCTTGAATTTATGCCAAGTCATCCCCAGAAGGAGCCAGCTGTTGTCCACTCAAAATTCCCTGCTCTGATGAAAGTAAAAAAAATTTCAAAATTTTGAGTTTAAGTGTTTTCTCTAATGTACCGAAGTCGTGAAATTGAGAAAAGTCTGCAGTTTTGGGTCATTTTGTATGTATTTCGGGCTTGTCGGACATTTTTGTCCCGCGTGTCCCAAGTTCCGAAGTGCGCTCTGTTCCCCGATCGGCCGAAATCCCCGAAGTTGTTCCATTTTCGGGCCCGTCGGAGCTTTTCGTCCCAACTGTCCCAAGTTCAAAATTGCGCTCTGTTCCCCGATCGGCCGAAATCCCCGAACCGCGTACTTCACTCTTTCATGTTCCAAGTGTCCCAAACTTTTCGTGCGAGTTGTTCCATTTTCACCCGAACCGCCCGAGTCGCGTACTTCAGAACTTTTTGTCCCAAATGTCCCAAGTCAAAAAGTGCAAGTTGTTCCATTTTCGGCCGAAACACCCGAACCGCGTACTTCGCACTTTCATGTTCCAAATGTCCCAAAGTTAATTCTGCAAGTTGTTCCATTTTCGGCCGAAACGCCCGAACCGCGTACTTCGCGTACTTGCGTCCCAAATGTCCCCAAACTTTTGTTCCGGACTCATTGTCTTTCCTTTTCGGCCGAAACACCCAAACCGCGTCCTTCGCGCGTTTTCGTCCCAGATGTCCCAAAATGCATTTGTGCGTCTTCTCCCTGTTTCGCCCGAGTCGGCCGAGCCGCGTGTTTCGCGCATTCACGTCTCACATGTCCCAAGTGAACCAAATGCCATTCATACTTAGTTTTTCCCGCTCTACCCGAATATGCTTTTTTTCAAACTAATAGATATGAATTTAATGCGCATTGATCACCTTTCTCTCTCCTCAACGGCTATATAACGGGCAGACCCCCTTTTTGCATTTCTCACACTGCTTCCTTGCTATCTTTTGCTCGAACATCTTGCTGGCGAATAAGGTTTTCAATGACGTCAAGGATAATCTATCAAAATCCTGGGTTTACAGCGTAGAGTGGAAGATCAGAGTCTTGGAGGAGGCTTGGGAGAACTGAAGAACAGCTGGCAGAAGGACGAAGTATTCGAGACACTGGTCATCTCTGCTTTCAAAGACATACACTGTCATCTTCAGGATGAGACTTCTGAGACATAGCTGAGGCGTTAAAGAAATTCAGGCAGCGGATTCTGAAGTCAGTGGGTCCCTCTCAGTGACTGGCCACCTGTCTTCTTCTCCTTGTTCTTTTCTCTTCTTCCCTTTCTTTTTCCGTTTTCTTTGTAAGAAGTTAAGGTATTGCGATTGGCGGTCCTTAACTGTTCTTGGTTAAAGAAGTGGTTACGAAGAGTAACTGATTTGTAAGCTATATAATGGCCTTCCTTACGCCATTCTGAAGGAGGAGGAAGAACTTGGCATATTTTCTGAAAGTGTAAATAGATTACAAAGAAATCAATACAAAAGGGCTTTCCATTCTTTGTCTATCTAATCTCCGTTATCTCTGAGCTTTCGTTTAATGTTTGTGAAGATCATTTGTTAATGATTTGTTAGTCTCACTGGTTGCATACTTTTCCAAATTTTGCAAGCACAGCGATCTTGTATAACCAAGAAGGAACTTTGTGTCCTTGATTAATGAATCCGAAGGGTGTTATTTACAGAACTTTGTGTCTTTAAGTTTCATCTTATTCATACGATGCAAATGATCTTGTTTCGATTCACTGTAACTTCGCATACATAATGAATTACTCTGATTCTCTATAATTCTGCATGTTGCCTTTCTGCTCGTTCTCGTCTTCTCATTCCTCTGTCCTTTTGTACTTGAACATCCTCATTGAAAACACTTTCGTAATATCCAAGTTTAACCAGAAAATAATGTTTTGTACATTTGTAAATAAGTTCGTTTCTGAATAAGGGAACCTCTCCCATTAAAGAGGAGGGACTTCTTGTCCCCTGACTGTTGCTCTTCTTAAAAGTCCTATTTGACGACCAACATAACCGGAGTAGTTTAACATTCAATTAGAAGATAACAACAATGAAGCCATTAGTGAGACAAACAAAACCCACGTAGACACACATTTCTCTGAGGTCCATTCATCAAAGATACAAAGCTCTTTTTTGATCACTATGCTTGCAAAGTGCATAAAAGAAAGAAATAGAAGAACACGTAGGAAAAGTGGAATGGAGGAAATGTAGCTTTTATTCCTTATGTAGTGATGAAATACAAAGCATCAATCAATCTATCACAATTCAAAATTGCTACCAAGAACTAAATTTTTTGGATCCTTTGGAATGGAGAATCCCTTCTTATGAACTGACCTTTCATCTCCCTCACATGACTCTTCGTGTTCATATTCCACCTATGACCTTCCAATTTCCCCTATAAGAGACAAATTTAGTATCTCTCTTATAATTTTGAGAGAATACTTTTACAAATTACAAATATGTCACTTAAGTGAATAAGATAAAATACAATGATTGTGTACAACAAAGAATTATAAGAAAGGCAGAGAAGAGAAGGAGGGAAAGGGATTGATTTGTTGAAGAAACTCCCCTTAATGAAGAGCTTATTGATGATGATCACAATCTCCTCATTTTTCTTGATGTATAGACACATTGGATTACCGAATGAGTGTTTAGAAACATTGTTGAGAGTTCCCCTGATGTGAGCTCAAGATGATCGCATGCATTTCTCATGATGATTTCTTTTATGCTTGAATGATCAACTCCCTTATCTCACTGGGCTCATTAAGCTCACTAAGTTCACTCTAACTAGCTCATTGAGATTTCCTAATCTTATTTGGTTCATTGAAATTCAACTAGCTCACCCAACTTGCTTGACCTGGCTCACTTGCATAGGCTCTTTATGAAAAAAGATGACTTCTTAACTAGCTCACCGCCGCAACTAGCCCAACTCAAACTCATTGCAATTCAACTAGCTCACGTAGGTTGCTTGACCTGGATCACTTGCATAGGATCTTCATGAAAAAGGATGAGTTATTTAATACCTCACCACCATAACTATCTCAACTCAAACTCACTACTTCCAACTCATCTCAACTCAACTTACCTCAATCCACCCAATTAGCCAACCAGATCACTGCAACCAACTCACCCAACTCACCGAGCTCAGCTCAGTCAGCTCAACCTTCTCACTTCAACAATCTCATCTTGGTGAGGTGACGATGCTTTCCAGCCCAAATGATAATCATGATGACTTATTCTGATGAATCAATGGAGTCCTTGACACCCTTTGAATCTTTTCCAGTTGCTCAGTTATTCGAGCTTTCCTCTGTTATACTTCACCATGTTCTCGAGCATAACTAAGATCAGGAAGATGATTCCAAAAACCTTATGGAGGCTCCATTTCTATTTTTGATCTATGAGATCATCCTATAACCCTGTGGAGAGTTTAAAAATTAGAAAGATGAGTGAAGATGGATCCATCTGCAACTTTTTGCACCCAAAATGGAGACTTTCTATTTTTAGCAGGTAGGATCAGGACTTGCTATTTTGGGACATATCACCTATTTTTCTCAAATATAACCTTCTAAAAATTTTGGAACACTCCATCCTCTTTTTTTGATGATACATTGTTATTTTTAGCAACTTTCTATTTTTAGCAGGTTGTTTTTTCCGAACCTGCTATTTTTGGTAAAATTGCCAATTTTGCCCTGCCTTCCGTTTTGCACCGTTTTTTACTATTTTGGGTGATCCAAACTTACAATATTTAGTGAATTAATATTTTTAGTATGTAAAGGAGTAACATAGTAATAAAAAATCAGTCCTTGATATCTCAAAAAATAAGTAACTTCATTGCGCAAAAACTAGTTTCAACGAAACTAGATTTTTTGAAGATCCTTTCCTCCGAATTTTAGATGATTTCACCTACCAGATCTTTAAGAAATTGAAGATTTATTAAATGAGAGTATAATGTTGATGTAAAACACATTCCTCCATATCCCTGAAAATAGGGACTTCATGGCATGAAAACTAGTTCATGTGAAAATAGATTTTTTAAGGATTGTTCCCTCCAATTTTTGCGCAATTACGCCCGCTGGAACCTCGAGAAGTGAAGATGTGCCCTGCTGCCCTTTTGTTGATGCATCATGAAATCCATTAGTGTATGCTTGAAGCTTTTAAAACAAGAAAAATCATCCATTTTCCCTCACCCTTGGATTGACAAGTGGCGTTGTCGCATTGGTCAACGAGAAGGGTTTGAATGAAGTGAAAAAGAGCTTAGACTGCATCACAGAGCTTCACCAAGGTCATATGATGGACTAGAGGGCACAACTGGGCATGGGAAAAATTTTGTGTCCCAATTTTCCCCACTTTCCTAGACATTTGGGATGATAAATCCCACCACCTATCCAACTGAAAAAATGACTAAGTATGGGAAACTTGAGAACGCATTTCCCAGAGTTGCAGATGGTCTTTTTTGGTGAAATTTTATATGATTTTGACTCCAACCAACATTCCAAGAACAATGGGATGGTTCTCATCCTTTAACTATGCCTAGAAATATCTGAAATGGATCCTTTTATCTCGGGATGATGGGGTGTGCTTGCACAAACTGAGATATCCTGAGAAGCACCGAAGTCTTGTGGAAAATGTGATAGTTTCTTCATATAGAGGGTTCTTCAAGCTTTCTAATGAGTATTTTATTGACTCCTAAATTCTCGCGGAGCTCCCAGAATTGTCTATGGAAGATCATGTCCCAAATTTCACTTTACAATCCAACTACTCCAAAACCTCAAAGACTTCAAAAAATGAGTTAAGGAGGGGGAGGGACATATTTTATTTTCCCCACTATCCCCAATTTCCTGGGATAGTTGTGGCAAGAAAATTTTCTCCCTTCCCTCGGCTTGACAAGTGGCGGGAAATGATTGGTGAGGATGGGGGATGATAGAGAAAGGATAGAGAACCCGAGAGATAAAATTTGGGGTCATATGAAGAACCTGAGTGGGGCACATTTTAATATCCCAGTTATCCCAAATTCACCAGACAATTGGGACAGTTGGGGTAGAAAAATGCACCTAAGGGTTAGGAGGAAGAAACTTAGTTGCTCACATTAATACTTAGCACCTTGTCGAAGAGGAACATGGTCACGTGAGGGTCTAGGGGCCTACATTTAGGGGTAGGGTACATTTATTTTTCCCCAATGTGATAGAAATTTGGCACAATTGGGACAATCCAAACACCAAAATGCGTCAAGCTTCCAATTGCAAATTTGACTAACTCCTGAAGTCATGAAACCAACTTTCCCGGAGTTGTAGGAGGTATTTTTAGGTGAAATTTTATATAAATTTGACTCCCAAGACATATTTTGATCAATGGGATGGTTTTAAAGACTTTATTCTGCCTTATTCTCCAAAAAATCTATTTTTTCATTCAAGACCGCACGATGAGTTTGTTGAGATTGGTCTGCACAGAGAAGCACTTAGGTGTTGTGAAAGATGTGAAAAATCCATCATGTAGATGATCCTTTAATATTTAAAAAGGTATATTTTTTGTCTCTTGACTCATCCTGGAGCTCTTGGAATCTTTTTTTGAAGTTTAGGTACCTTTTTCCACTACAAGCTCCTCAAGCCTCCAAAACCTGCTTTCCCTGTTCTTAATCCAAAATCTCCTAAACTTTCCCAAAGATCCCTAAACTTATTCCAATTCCTTTAAAACTATTTGATAACATGTTCATATGACTTTAGGCTTCTTGATCAACCCCGAGGGGTGTACACCAGCCCTAGATAGGCTAGGGAACAACCTTTCTAGGCTTAGTACAAATTTCCTCTTTTGACAAAATTACATTGAATGGACTGAGTGACCTCATGAACACATTTTAGACACTTGGGAAGGAAGTAAAACACATATTAAGACTTACAGGGATAGGATAAACACCACAGATGGGGTACACTAATCCAGAAGGGGTTTAGGAAGGCTTAGGAGGAAATTTTTTAACACTTGGGTCCGTTGTAGTGCTTGAAATTTTAAAATTTTCATATTGCATATTTACATGAAAACAAAAGTATAGAGAAGAAAGATACAAGAGGTGGTTAGGAGGTGGAATTTGGAATGATATTTTCCATGTACTCCTATTTACTAAATTGTAATAAGCAAATTTTGTCTATGTTATAGCCAAATCCTAAGTCCCTTATTTATTTATGACTAAACATCTAAGAAAATATCCAAGGCTTTTATTCACAAATTTCATTTATCCATAAATTCATGGATGGTATGCTAAATTAAATTAAAAAAAGCATATCCAACTTCTTCCATAATGTTCACAAAAAATGACCCATGAATTTTGTATCCCTGTTAGACATAATACTACACAATAACCCATGCAATCTCACAATCTCTCTAAAGATAAAATTTGTAATATGTGTTGCATCATTGGTCTTCTTGCAAAAAAATAAAATGTGTCATCTTTAAAAATATATCCACCACCAAAAAATGGAATCAACACTCCTTTGTGTCATGGAAAAACCCAAAACAAAATCCATATTTATGTCTCCTCGATGCATCTTTGTAATTAGAAAAGGTTGGTACAACCACACATTAGGAGATTTTACTCAAGCCAAATGAAATATGTGGCATTCATGTATAAAAATTCACACCTTTACACTCTTACTAGACAAAAGTAAACATCCCTAAATGTAATAAGGTTTTATCCAAGCCAAAATGACCTACTAATCCTTCACAATGTTTCTCTCTCGCCAAGTTTTCCCGCATTGATACTTTCATAATGAACACATATCCTCCTCTAAACAACAATCATTTGTGTAAAAAATATTCCAACTAAGGTGTTATATCAACACTTGTGGTTATTGGACATGCCTCTCAAACTTCCCTAAAATCTTAATCTTGCACCTTCAATTCCTTCATAAATTCAAAACCCACAACTTGCACTCTCATTTTTGTCAACAAACAACTACACCAACTAAGCACATTAGCCACTTTGTTATATTTTCCACTCTTAAGATTTAACACATGTTTTTATCCTTATGGGTACTTCACCCACTTCATGTGCCTCTTATTTAACTTTCCTTGGTTATTAATAAAATGCAATGCTTATTGGTTATCGTACCAAACAAAATCTTTAGGAAATAGGTAATGTATCCACTTTACATCTACTTAAAGTTTCTTCTTTCACCTTGGCTTTGGTCCAATTGCATGAGAATGCAAGAAACAAATTTTAGTAACCTTGTCATCCACTGAGGCAAAGTATAGAGGTGTGGTCAGGAAATTCTTTAGCTTCAGAAGTTACTTGGTTAGTTTGTATTTCCATTGGTATATCATACTATAATTCGTTGTGACAATCAGAATATTGTTCAAATAGTGCATAATCCTATTGAGCATCAACATACCAAACATATTGAGATCCACATGCACTTCATTCAGAAGTTAATTGAGGATGGGCTTAGTCATTTGGAGTTTGTGTCTACTACTGATTGGATTACATATATCTTTACCAAACCCTTTACTTCTCCTCATTTTCTTGAGTGATGATCAAAGTTTTGGGTGAAGTTGTCTGTTGGGGATTCATTCTAAATTCCTTCTTTATTTTTCTTATTTGTATTGGGTAGCTTATCGGGCCTAGTATTAAGGACCCCTTCTTTCTTGTTCACTTTTTTTCCCTAACATTATCTTATGGGAGGGTGTCAATGTAACCATGTTCACATCTATTAAGCTTCATCAGGGAGATACAATTAATTTTTTTGAACAACTATATTTCAAGTGAGTTTGTTTCAACTCACAAAGCTTGTTTGTAAACCACCTTTTTTTTGTGTGGTGTTTGATATTATTTCTCCTATTTATTTGATTGTTCCCTAACGTGGAATGTAAGGGCATATAAAAATATCAATTTTTTACATTCTTATTTTCTTTGCAACTTGCATTCATCTGAGTTATTATGGTTTGTGCCTTGTTTGTCTCTAGTTATATATGTATGTCCACTTCTATACTTCTTTAATGCCTATATAATTATGTAAACCTCTTGATCATAAAAACTATACTTCCTTCTCATATCATTTAATTTCTCACAAAAATGTAATAGGTTTATCCCTCCTAAGTGAAGACAACACTAATGACTATACCACTAACATCACAATTGACCTCAAATACTTTTGTGAAATCTTGAAATACCAACACAAACCACTTTGTTATACTCCTATTTAATTACAGAAAAATATTCTCTATGTCGATGCTCCAGATAATACTTGTTCTATCTCTTCTAATGGCCTTTGTAATCATAACGCATACACCACTCAATTTCATGAAGAAATTATGGTAAAATCTATCTAACTCATGAAAATTGTGTACTTCAGAAGGAATCCTTGACGATGGCCAACCTAGAATTGTGCATACCTTATCTGGGTCCATCTTTAATCTTTATTTGGAAATGAAAAATATTTAATACACTATATCCTCGTGCATAAAATTACATTTCTTAAAATTATTCAATATTTTGTCTCTTTTTGCAATCTTACAACACCTTATGTAGACACAAAATTACAGACTTTAGGCATTATTTAATCTTTGTCTCATACTACTATTCATATGGTTTTTGAGTGAAGAAAGTACTAATTAACCAATGTCCTTTGGCCACTTTTATTTGTTTGTTGTCATCACTACTGACCTCCCGCATATACTCGCCCAGTCAGGTTTTCCATTTGGTGACATTTTATCTCTGACTGGAGCACCCAGCCTAGTACCGGTGCGCCCCAAGCACCCTGGTCCCATTTGGGGCACCCTGAGCCTTTTTACACTTTCCCGCCACTTTCTAGCCATTTGGGCTTTCTATCTTTTTAGTGGTCAACCTCTTCGGGGTTAATTACAAAATTAGAACAAGAGAACCATATAAATACAAAGTTATGAGACCATAATGAGGATCCAAACACTAAACACTATTATCATCATCTAAGGTTGCATCCATCAAAGGCTCCATTTACATCCATATAGCTCCATCACAAGGCACAAGGTTGGTTCATCTGCATCACACTACACATGAGGGAATTTTATTCTATTTTATCCACCATTTTATTACATTTCTACACATAGTTATTGCTCACTACTTTCACAAAGTGTGATTAGCACAAGAGCACCTAGGGCATGATTACTCACACACACATAAAACTACATCGAGTCTAAGATGTAGTGCATCACTTAGTTAGTAAGTCTACCATTATGGCCATTGAAGACAGTCTGACCCCTTCATATGCATATTTATTTTTGTAGGGGTTTAATGCTCATCTTGGGGTTTTACAGGTGATTCCTTATCACAGGTATTGCAATGACATCTGACGCGGTTCAATGAAGTTAGTGTGACAAGAAGAGAACACATGAAAACATCCAATGACACCTCAGAGGAGGGTTTCAAGTTATTTCCATAGACTAGGGCACCCAGATCTCAAACCAGAGTGCCCCAAGTACCCCATTCCTTCTCCAGGGTCCCCAATCCAGCCTACTACTCTAAATATGTGCTTTTTGGAGCTTTTATGTGTTCGTTCTTAAATTTTTTATCTGGTCTTCATTACAACATAGTTATAAACATTCATCGAATCAGCTAAGCTCCAACTAACCCCTCTTGCACTTTAGGGTTTCATATTTTCATAGCTTAGATTGCTTGGGTCACTTTCTTTATGCATTTATATGTTATTTATTATTGTTCTTAATATTCGATTAACTTAAAATTTCCACCTTTTAGTTAATCATTTTGGTGAACCCGAACTTGATTTTCACACTTTTAGGATCCTCATTCTTTGCTTATCATTCTAAAGTATAGTCATCATGAGCATCTTAATCAATGATTATTTGTATGCACACCCTGATGTAAGGCATAGAGTCCAACATCTTCTTGCTACTACTCACATTCATGTTAATAAACATCCTGATTCAGTGTATCAAAATTTTGTAGATGCATTTTCTTAGCACATAACATTCAAGTCTAATCTTCTTGCTGATCTTAACACTTTTGACAATGACCCACCATTGCATATCATGATTCACATCTTCAATATGGGTATTAATCGTACTTTAGTTAAAAATGGATCTGAACTCAACTTATGTCCCATATCATTTGTTGAGAAGATAGGTCTTTCCACTTGTGATGTTAGTCCATCATCTCTCTCACTTCTTGCATATGATGGTTCAGTTCGCCCATGCATAGGTCACGTTGTTCTTCCTATTACTTTAGGGCCAAAAAATCTCCACACACTCTTCTTTGTCACTGATTTTCCAATCTCATGTAATTGTTTCCTTGGTAGGCCATGGCTTCATGCCATAAAATCCATTTCCTCTATCATACATCATTGTGTCGAATTTATACATGAGGGTGTTGAATATGATATCCTTTGTGGTCGTGACACTTCCAAATATTGTGATCGAGATCCTAATACTACTCTTCCTATTTCGCGCACTGATATTACTGACGAAGCTCAACCAATGGATGAGCTACCTCATTTTCCACCACTTGAAGGTGTCATTTGTGTGATAGATGCAGTCTCTCCTATGCCACCTACTACTACTATTATTATGATTCCTTATCAAGGGCATGTATAGCCTATAGACGTCACTCTATCACCTACGCATTCGCATGTACCACCTCCGCTAACATGCCCACCTTATAATTGCACACTTCTCATGAATAATTCATATTGGGAGCATATTCCATTTGATCCTTCTTGCAATGCCACTATATGCACGCATGTGGGTTTGACTCGATTATGATTTTATTTTGAGGACCTTTATCCTACACCATATGCTCCTCATCTTTATTATAGGTTTGTTTGCCTCATGACTGCTTATGGCCTTCGTGTCTTTCACCTGATGATCTTTCTCATACACAATCCTTGATCTCCTCCACTTACATTAGGGCAATCATGACTTGATTACATTGAGGGTCATATAGACATCTCTTACCCATGCCTTTTTGTTGTGTCTTTATTTGCAATAGTTCCTTTCTTGGCTATACGCAAAATCTCACTCAATGGTATGAACACAGTTTTCCACTTCCTCCTTTCACTAATGAGGAATATGCCATGGGTATGTACAACTTACACCTCAATGGCTCATTATGTGATCAACCTTACACCATTGCTTATCAGGTCTCTAATGCCTATCCATATCACTTTGACCCTAAAATTGGAAATCTCTTATATGACATTACATGATGGTTTCCTTATCTTTTACATTTGGGGGTATAATATTTACACATTACCCACATCCCCATCAGCCTAACATCAACAATTGTCTCACAATCACATTTACATATACCCATATTCTAGTATTCACATAGCCATCTATACCACATACATTGCCATTACCCGATGACACACTCTTGTGCTTCGGTTCACACTTGACTGTTAAGGGCATACTACACATGAAACCCACACATTACACACTAGATACTACACATTACGAACCTTCATATATCTCGTGTCATACATTCTACATTCTACATTTAGTCTACATCATTTCAACATTTCCGCATCTACACATCATACATTATAGTAGTTGTCGTCATATATGTATCACACTCTTATGGTCTATGAGTCCAACATTACGTATTCCTCATATTACATACTACATAGCGCACACCTTACAGTTTTAGTCTACATAAGCATCTTACATTGTATCTTAAACATCGTACATTACCAATTCTACACATCACATGGTCCTCTCTTGTCATCGCACATACTACATCATATTCTATGCACTAGACTCACTACCCTATGACGCGCTCTAGTTCCTCGATCAATACTCGACTATCAAGGGTTTACTAATTAACTGGATCTTATCATACACATGTTCATCACTCAAATTTTTATCATGCAACACTCCTAAGTTAGTGACATACACTATCGGCTAGATGGTCACATATTCCTTCATCTTGTAGTGGTATACAATATATGCTACATCACCACTCTCTCTATTTATATTATAGTGATATACGCTTTAGGCTAAATCATCACTCATTTGCTCATCTTTTCATGATATACACTTTGGCTATAGGGTCACGTGCACACTTCATCACTAGGTCACATATCATCAACACACATACACACTCATCACAACGCGCTATACACCACACACTATTTGACCATTTCCAAATGACACACTCTCATTTTTGGTTCATTCTTGACTGTTGTAGTCATTTTTATGTCATTATAATAACCTTCTAATCCCATGCACGCTGACCCATCACCCAACAGGCGTTGGACGCTCACCCGAGGCACGTGCGGGTGTCGAGCCCCTCCTTTATGTGAGTTTTGTGAGAATACATTGCTTATGGACAGAAACTTGGATGCAAAAAGGTAAAGGGCCATGCATTCATTCTGAGATTCTAGGATGAATTATTATATCAATACACTCATTCTGATAACAAGAGAAACATCATACAGATAGCAGATCTAATTCATAATATAAAGAAAGTGCACTAGGGTTTGCACCCATGAACAATATGTATTTAGAACATAACCATATATTTATGTTGATCATAGTTCAGTAACCACATTACATTCATCAGGGTCATAATAGACTAATGCATTAATGCAGATAAGACTTATGCATCAGAAGTCCTCACTATGCTTCCCATATTACAAGAATTGTCACAGACCTATCCCTTGAGATATGCCAATATGACTATGATACTCTAATGGTAACCCTAGATCTATGGAACCTCCTATTATTTTTACAGAGCTTTGCCTTTCATCCTTTCTATGATGATGCCCTTTTTTCAAGAGTATTCTCTCAAGTTCCAATTCCCAATCTCTCTTTTTCCTCTACTCGAGCATCTCTATATATAGGTTTATCGCCCACTATTATGCCTTCTTAAAGTAACAAATCGGTCACCAAGTGTCAAGGTGGTCCTCTAATGGAGCATACTTATTCTCATTCGGTATCTTCACTCTCTCCAATGATGTCCTTTTGGATCCTTCCATCGCATGGAATATTCCTTTCTTGGTCACCAAGTCGCTAGGCTGACACCTTATCTACTTCACATACTTGGTCGAGTCACACTTTCCTCATGTGCTTCTTGGAATGCAAAATATGGCTAAGTCCTGAGACACTTTGTTTTGTCTTGTGCACACCATGGTTTCTACAAAACCCTTCTAAAACCCTTGTCCTGCACGCTTTTCCCTACCCACCCTTCTTCATATTGGTCCCGCGCGCGTGCACGCCCTTGGGGACTTGGTCAATATTCTGAGGCCGAACATCACCCCACACTAAGCTTGTTCTCCATCCTCATAAACATCCTTCCTTAAAAGAATAAAGAATGGAGAGAATCTGAATAGTTGGAACAATGAATGAAGGAATGAAGAATGAAAGAATTAAAGGATGAAGGAAAGAAGAATAATATATTTATTGGTGAAGGAGTGAGAAATCCTTCCTTATATCTACCTCAATCTTCTCCTAGGCATTTACTTCATTTTGTGCTTCCTTAAGTAGGTCGCTCACCAGAGTGCTTACCTTGTCAAAAAACATCTCATCCCCCTTGACACCCATTATATCAAAGATCCCTTCCAGTTGGTTGCCAAAGTCATCGAGCGCATCCATCCTATGGGTGATCTAGGGATATAATTCCTTCAACTTGTTTTTGATCGATCCTCTGAGGGTCTCAATGGCTTCAGACTTCTTCTCCACCTCAGCCAGGATCTTATCCCGCTCTTCTCTATTCCCCTTTTTCTTATCCTAAAACTCCTTGAGCTCTACCTTATGCGTAGCACCTAGGATGCTTACTACTCTATCCTTGTCAACGCAATTATTGTAAGCAACTTCAGTTACGTACATGGCAGATTTTACACCAGCAAGGAGTTTGGTGTACCGGGTGACTATCTCCACAACCTTCAACTTCTCCTCCTTCTCCTGGTGTGTTAGTGCCTCTTCTACTGACTATAGGGTGAGTGATTGCCTTTCCATTATAAGGATATGAGTTAAATATTCCAAGCACTGCAAGGTCGATTCGTATTTCTGCTCGGGTAGTGCTAGATTTGGATGCTTTAAGATAATAGCATTTGTAATCATTTCTACCTTTTTATATACCTCATGCACCCTAGCCTTTTCCTCCTTTAGCTTGCGCCTTACCTTTGCACTAATTATTTCCTCTTGCTTTAGATCTTTTCTCTTTTCGACGAGCTCCTCCTTTTTATTCTCCAATTCCCCTTCTAGGAATCTCACTCGGTCATTCCTTCCAAAAAGTCTTGCCTCAACTTCCACCTAAACCTTGTTGAGCACATTACAGAATTGTTCATAAGATAATTTCTGAGCATTTACTAGTGGGTTTATACCTTTTACCTCTGACATCTTCATCAGAACCCCTTCGCTTACTTCAAACTCAGGTTTATCAACTTGGGACTCGAACACCCAAGATAACATCTTCCTGGTTCGCGGGTATGCACCTTCCTCATCAAATGAAGACATCATTAGGAGTTGTTCTATTGGCATGGTGCTTTGGAAGTGCGGGCATAACACTTTGTTTGGATCATTGGTATAACTCATTCCCTTCCCTTGTGCTACTACCATGTTCTTAACTCCTATATGCGCAGCCTTCGGAAAGCTCAACGCTAAGTTGGGATCTCCACCCGTGCTCCCATACTCCTTCCCTACGCTCTTGTCTTCTATCTCCTTAAGTATCTCATCTGTGCTCCACACTACCTCTTACTCCACTAACTTCTTGATTATGCCCGCTACTTCTCTCTCTACGACCTCTTCTATCTGCTCCTTGGTGAGGCTGGGTGTCCTCTGATCCTTAGTGTTCATTCCCTTGCAAACCCCCTTTGCTTGAGCACCTTCATCATCTCCATTCTTCTCTTTATTTCCTTCTTCCTCTGAATCATGTACATCATACAGGGGATGATTCTTAACTTCTTCATCCTCATTGTCATCCTTCTTGCCCATGTAGGCCTCCAAGCTCTTTGTCTCCTTTGAGTTTTCCTTCCCCACTACTTTCTATTTCTTCCTAGCTGGGGATTCTTCCTCTTCTTCAGTAGGTTCTTCCTCTTCTTCAGTAGGTGATTCCCTTCTGGGTGATTCTTCTTGTTCTAGCACCTCTTCCTCATGTGTCTTCTCCTTCTCCTTGATGGGAGACTTCTTTCGAAGCACTTATGCGCTTGGCTTGACGCTTGACTCCGGTGTGCCCACAAATTGTGTTGTCCACAAACTAGGTGTTTTCTTTTCCAGTGCTTCTTTCTCCAAGGTTTCTTCCCTTTCTCTCTTATTTGGTGCATCATTCTTCCTACTAGTGGGATCCTATGGGATGGATACATCATTATCTGAGTAGGTGCCCTTCTCAAACTTAGGCCTGATGCACAAATACACCCTCGTTGCGGTCCTTTTAGAAATTGGTAGTGTTAAGGGTTTCATCATCTGTACTTTATAGGAGACATACTTGTCCACATAAGCGTGCTTCTTTGGGTATATGAGCTTCATGTGCAGCTCGCGGTGGTCTTGGTCGACTTCGTTAAGGTTGACCCTGTTGGTGTGTGTGACTGTCCAGTCATCATCCACATCACCTAGGTGAGTCATCTCGCCTTGCGAGGGTCATAGGTCTTAGGAAGTCAAATGACAAGTGTCAGATTTTGTCATAGAATCTGACATTGTCATTTGCGTCAATGCGTCATAGGAGTTACATTCCTTATTTGGAATTGTAACTCCTCTTCTAGTGGTGTCATATGCGTCAATCAACGTCATATGCGTCAGTGGCGTCATTGAGTTTCTTTCCTGTTTAGGCATGGGGGGTTACATAGTACCCCTATTTGTACTTCCTATTTTTCGATCTATGAGCATGAGCAGACCCATTCTTCTTACTTGCAATCTTCTTTCCATTGATTCGAATCTTGCGTATTGCACTAGCTTGACGTTACCATCGGAGTGCAACTTCGTTGTGGTGCATCACTTTTTGACATCGGTTCTCATGAATCCCTCTTTCATGGTATCAGAGCTGGTTTCGGTAAATGTGTACTCTTTAGTTCTCAGTTGTTTTTTACTTTTGGTTTTTTATCATTTCCTCATGTGCAAGTTTTTTTTTTATTATCATTTTGGAATTATTGCTCACCTCGTATTGAGGTTTTAGCAGTTGTAAGTTAAGGTATTTGGTTGGTTTGCTTATCATCTGAGTTCGTATTTGGATATTTCTAGATCTTTATGGATATTGTTTCTGGGTTTTTTGTGTGTTTCTTGCTGGTTGTGTTAAGATTCAGTGCCTGCAGGGTAAAAGAAGAGCTCATTTTTTGGTGTGGACCTGTGATTACTGGTTGGAATCATTGTTTTTTTCACCGGTGTATACTCAGACTATTCCGAGCTTTTTGCTCATCGTTGTGGTTCATTGCTGTCTCGAGGTTACCTTTGCATGCACGTTTTCTACATATTGACTCGTGTTTCCCTTCCACTCCTTGTGCTTGGGCATTTTCTGCCTATCAACTCTTTTGCATTGCCTTGCTTGCATTGCTGGGGTTGTTTTCTGTGCGCCTATTCTACCGTGGTTCTTGGACTAGTGTTTTGTTTACAGGCCCTTTATTTCTCACTACTTGTGCATTGGGTTCTTGCTACCTTGGGCTTGGCTCTGTATTGATCTACAATTCGAAATCTCACCTTTCCTTTTTGCGTTTCAACTTGCACGTGGTTAGACCTGCGTTTTCTCCTCTGCTTGGCTGTTTTTTCTACAACTCAGGCATTTTCTAAGCAGCTGTTCCTGTCTGGCATTGGAAACAGGTTGAATTCTACATAGCTATTCCTGTCTAGCACTATTCTAAGCTCCCCTCCTACAGCTGGTGTTATTTTTGCACTTTTCTGAGCGTTTTCTCCTACAACTGGCGTTATTTTTGCACTGTTATGAGCATTTTCTCCTATAGCTGGCATTATTTTTGCAGTGGATAGTTACACTCAGTTATCTATTTTTACTTGCCTCTCTTGGTATGTGGCCTTCCTCCTTCCCACGTGGCTTTCTCATCCACTTGCCAGGTAATATCTTTCTAAAAATACGTTTTTTTGTTCACCTTTTAAAAAAAACGCGTTTGTATACATTTTACCTTATCACTTTTCTTAAAAATGTTTTATTTCATTACTTTTTAAAAGGTATAAGGTAAAAAAATTTCATTTTATTGCCATTGTAAAATTTGGTTTCTTGGCTTGTTGTATTATTAACCTTCTGTCGAGTGCCGAAGACAAAGGGTGAGGTTCGGGATTGGCAGGTGGCTAATCCCCCCTCGCAATACAAACAAACCCTATCTCAAATTCTATGTTGTTTCCAATGGGCATACATATGACACCTTTTGCAGGCTTATTGGCTTTTTCTCATCAATTGCGGGAATTGGTTTTTGTTATAAATTTTGACTCGTTGCTCAATTTTGAGCACTTCTTCAGTCAAAGTTGCATGTTTTTTCGCACTCTAGATGATGGGATCATTAGTTTTGTAAACACACTAATTTTATAAAGTGCCACATTCTGGGGGGTGTCTTTGTATTGCTTAATTCAGCTCATTTTTTCTTGAGCTTTGTTCTATTCCTTTTTTTTCGTGGACTTGTGAGCGCGTCCGCCACAGTCTTATGACAAAGGGATTCTTTTGTGCGACGTGAGACATTGTTTCTCACAAAGCTCTTTCTTCCCCCTCTTGCTTCTCTCTTTCTGTGGTTGCTTGCAGTGTCGATCTGTTGTGCCCTACGAACCTTGATTGTTGTCTCCACCATTGCACGTTATTATGCTAATTGCAAGGTGAGTGACAAACTAGTTCTCGGAACACAGTTGCATCTGATTGTAATCAACGCACTGAATTATAAAGTGCCAAACTCAAGGGGGTGTAATTTTGTTCTAGGGTGGTTTTTTCCTTTATCTCTCCTTCCTTCTGCATTCCTTGGTTCTATCTCTTCATTATGGATATCTCTAAAGTACCAGTGCTCACACATTTTAATTTCTTCGAGTGGAAATCTAAAATTATATTGGTTCTGCGAAGTAAAGGGTTATACTGAGTTACCATGGGGTTAGAGACCGAACCTAATGATGAACCCAAAAAATCTAAATGGTTCAACTGTTGTGATGAAGCCTTAGGTCTTATCTATATGTCTGTCTCTCCTGACTTGCTCTTCCACATCGAAACTTCCTCAACACCCGATCAAGCGTGGAAAAAACTCGATGATATGTTTGGGAAGCAAGATGACATGAGAGCGCATGAGCTAGAGAACAGACTGCTAGGGTTAAATCCTAGTGACTTTGAAAACCTACAGGCCTTCTTCTCAAAGTTTTTCCGCACTAGAATGCTTCTAAAGGAATGTAAAGTGGATAAGAAAGACTCTCAATTGATCTTGTCGATTCTTTCTAAGTTAGGTCCTGAATACTCTGTTTTCATTTCAACTTTCCATGCCACGAAAGCCGCCTTGGGTAGTACTTGGACTATGCCCTCCTTTGACAGTTTTTCGTCCCAACTCATTCGAGAACAAGACAAACTCATTCAAATGGGGACTCTAAAATCCAAGTCACATGCCCTTGTGGTGAATAAGGGCAAGAAAAATGAAAAGAATAAAGAAACTAAGGACCAACCTAAGAAAGAAACAAAGGACCAACCAACCCCCAGTCAAGCCCATCACTCATACTTCGACTTCTGAGCCTAAAGCGAAGAAGGAAAAGTATAAATGATCTTATTGTAATAATTCTGGCCATGACGAGCAGCATTGTTTTCATAAACAAATTGATCACTTAACTCATTTACTTGATAAGAATAAAATAAGTGTTCCTGAATCCGTTAAACAAAATGCTCAGAAAGGTGAGTCTTCTAATGCAAAGGAGACTAAAAATGAAAAGAAGAAAGGTAAGACCCTCGTAGCTAGATCAGCTCCTTCATCAACTTGGATTATCGATTCCGGTACCTCGCACCATATGGCTTCTTCAGAGGTTGAATTCTCTAGCATTGAACCATGTGGCATGTCCCAAATCATGTTGGGTGATGACACTCATTTGTCAGTTTCCGGTAGTGGATCGGTAGAGATAAAAGGTGGAACATTTAACCAAGTGCCGAGTGTTCCCAATCTCTCTACCAGTCTCCTATTGGTTTACCAAATCACCCACCTTGGTGAAGGAATGCGAGTGGAATTTGGCCCTAACTCGGTGATTATTCGTGAGCTTAACTCTGACTGCACTATGGCTGAGGGAAAGGCAGATCACCGTTCACGGTTGTATACATTTTCCCACTTCTCTTTTGATTCGATGCCCAATGCCTTGCTCACTCATGCAAATGAGGTTAGCAAGTTATGTCATGAGCATTTTGGGCATCTAAATTATCGTTACCTTGAATAATTGAGCCAAAACAAAATGGTCAATGGGCTACCCCGAGTTAAGTTTTCTAAGGGTCTTTGTGAGGGTTGTACCCTTGGAAAGCACCCTGAAAAAAGCTTTGACAAGGGAAAATCCTAGAGAGCTACTCATCCCTTGGATCTTGTTCATAGTGATGTTTCTGGCCCTTTTTCGTCTCCTTCTTTTACTAGAGCTCTATATATACTAACCTTCATTGATAACTTTTCGCGTTATACTTGGGTATATTTTCTTAAGCTTAAGTTTGAAGTTTTTGAGCATTTTCAAAACTTTAAGGCTCTTGCTGAGAAACAAGCGGAACGGTCTATGAAGGTTCTTCAAACCGAAAATGGAGGCGAGTATGTGAGCAACAGGTTTGAGGATTTCTACACTTCTTAGGGGATTGCTTTGCAACGTACAGTTGCTTACAACCCTTCCCAAAATGGAGTTGCAGAAAGAAAGAACCGAACTTTAAAGGAGATGGCTACTTGTATGGTTCACTTGAAATCTCTTCCTCCACAGTATTGGGCTAAAGTAGTGAATTGTGCTTGTTATACTCAGAACCGTGTTCCACACAAGGTAGTAAGAGGGATGACACCCTTTGAAGCCTGGTTTGGACACAAGCCTGATGTCGAGCACTTTTGAGTCTTCGGATCCAAGACTATGGCTCAGATTCCCAAAAAGAAACACAAGGCATTGGATCCACAATCCAAACCTTGTATCTTTGTCGGGTATCCTAATGGCATGAAGGGATATCGATTGTTGAACCCTACCACCCATGAGCTTTATATTGAGAGGAGTGTGAAGTTTGATGAGTCATCCTTGACTTCAACTTCCACTGAGGTTCTTTTGCCCACTGATTCAGATTCTAACTCTTCAGATGATGATGTTGTTGAGTGAGTTCCGCCTCTCCCTGCTCCTCCTGATCCTCAAACTTCTGAGTCTTTTGATTTTGACAGTAGTGATGATGAGGACTATGTCCCTTCTCACTCAAGTGAAGAATCTTCCGACTTTGAGCCTGAGCCTTCGGGACCTCTTTGGGCCAAGAAAACTTTACAGAGTGCTGGAGATTTAGTTGGAGATCCCTTGGATGAGAGATGTACTTTCTTAGACTTCACTGGACCTCACTCCTCCTTTGCCTCTGCTTCTGATCCACCATCTTTCCAAGAAGCTTGTGGGATTCCTGAGTGGGATTCAGCCATGGATGAGGAGTATTCTTCACTCATAAAGAATGACACTTGGGATCTTACCCTTCTTCTGAAAGGAAGAAAAATCATTCGGTGTAGGTGGGTATATTGAACAAAGTATGGAGCTAATGGAGAAGTCAAGAAGTATAAAGCGTGACTTGTAGCTAAGGGTTTCTCCCAGGTAGCTGGGGTTGATTACTCAGAAACTTTTGCTTCAGTTGTGAATATGACTTCCATTCGACTGACCCTTTCCATTGTTGTCGCTAACAGATGGGAAGTCCACCAGATGGATGTTAGGAGTGCCTTCCTTCATGGGGACCTAGAGGAGGAGATCTATATGGAACAACCTCTGGGTTATGTCCATGGTCCATCCCTTGTTTGTAAATTAAAGAAGTCTCTCTATGGCCTTAAACAAGCCCCTTGGGCTTGGTATGCGAAGATGGACTCCTTTTTACTTGCATCAAGGTTCAATCAATGTCACTCTGACCCAAATGTGTATATTCTATGATAGGATGACTCCATGCTTATTCTTGTTCTCTATGTTGATGACTTGTTGATCATAGGTAGCTCTTCCTCTATCATTGATTCTGTGAAGATATCTTTGGCCAACAAGTTCTCCATGTCTGACTTAGGATTGCTTCATTACTTTCTTGGGATCCATATTTCACATTCTGACTCGGGAATTATGATCTCGCAGCCTAAGTACTCTCTTGATTTGCTTGCTCAGTTTCACATGTTTGACTACAAGTCCTCACCTGCTCCTTTTCTTTCCAAGATTAAGTTTGTTTCTGATTGCTTTTCCCCCTTGGTTGACAGTACCCTTTATCGACAGTTGCTGGGAAGCTTGATCTACCTTACTCACACTCGGCTAGATCTATCGTATGTTGTCGAGATCATGTCCAGATTTATGCAGGAGCCTCATGAGATGCACTTAAAAGCAGCAAAGAGGATCCTTCACTATGTTTGTGGCACTCACACAGATGGTATTCATTACTTAGGAGGGACTGAGATTGACTTGGTTGGATTTACAGACTCAGATTGGGCCGGTGATCTAGATCATCAGAAGTCTACCTCAGGCTACAGTTTCACTCTTCGTTTAGGTCATGTCAGTTGGTCCAGGAAGAAGTAGCACGCAATTTCCATATCATCGACAGAAGCAGAATATAGAGGAGCAGTTAATGCTGCCATCGAAGTTGTTTGGTTACAGGGTATCTTGACAGAGTTTGACATCCACTTTCGACGACCTACCATTATCTACTGTGACAACATGAGCACTATCTCGATTTGCAGAAATCCAGTTTAGCATCTGCGTATGAAGCACATTGAGATTCATATGCACTTTATACGGGAGATGATACGTGAAAACATCATCGACATATAGTATGTTCAAACAACTGATAAGGTTGCAGACATTTTCACCAAGCCCTTCACTGAGGTGAAGTTTCTTCACTTGCAGTCTCTTCTTGGGGTGAGATATGCTACAGCTGCCCATCTTCTTTGGGCTATATATTCCTCCTTCTCCTCTTCTTCTTTCCAGAAAGATGTTGTTTGTACATGGGCACCTTATTAGGCCTTTAGTTGCCAGAGCCCATTGACACATCTTTCTTAGTTGTCTAGGGGAGTCTTCTTTTCTATTTTGGCTTACCTTGACCTCTTCCTTGGCTTTGATGAAGGGGGGGTGTTGGTGTGTGTGACTATCCAGTCATCTCGCCTTGCAAGAGTCATAGGTCTTAGGAAGTCAAATGACAAGTGTCAGATTCTGTCATAGAATCTGACATTGTCATTAGCGTCAATGCGTCATAGGAGTTACATTCCTTATTTGGAATTGTAACTCCTCTTCTAGTGGTGTCATATGCGTCAGTCAACGTCATATGCGTCAGTGGCGTCATTGATTTTCTTTCTTATTTAGGCATGGGGGTTACACAACTCCCCTATTTGTACTTCCTATTTTTCAATCTATGAGCATGAGCAGACCCATCCTTCTTACTTGCAATCTTCTTTCCATTGATTTGAATCTTGCGTATTGCCTTTGCTTGACGTTACCATCGGAGTGCAACTTTGTTGTGGTGCATCGCTCTTCGACATCGGTTCTCATGAATCCCTCTTTTAGAACCTTAGCCTTTTAGCTTCCTTGAAGCGGTTAACCCCTGGTTGGAAATATTGCACAGTGAAAGATAAAGGTAGTTTGCACCATGGACTTTCAGTCCCATTTGTCAGAGTGAATATGACAATACAGAAGTACTAGTATACAAAAAACTCAGCCTCTCCATCTACTAGCGTGGGAAACTATTAAGGTATTCTCAATTGTGCCTCGAATGCGTTGTGCATTTTCTTGTACCATTTCTCTAGGCGCGCCTTGTGGGTGGTCATCATGGTATCGCAAGTATAATTTTCAAATATTTTTGCTGGCGAGGGATCTTCGTCTAAATACTCCCATACAAACTTCTCTTGCCCATCGGGTACTCCAATCTTTGAGAAGAAAATGGCGAGTAGAACATTGATGAACATTATCTTATCCCCTTCCTACACATTATTGATGATCTCCTCTGTGAAATAGGTAGACAGGTTATAGATGGATCCTTCTAAAATATTTTTTCATACATTCAACCATGTCTTGTTTACCTGTGTCCACCTCTCTTGACCATTTAGCTTGGTAACCAAATGTGCGGCCATCCTCATTATAGGGTCAGGGATATCTACAATATCAAAGTAGCGTGAACCCTTTTTGTAATCATAGGCCTCCACAGTCTCCTTAATGGCCTCCTTATCCTCCAAGTCATCATCTATGGATTTCCCCCCGCAAATCAAACCCATAAACTTAGATATGAGTTGGGGAGTTATGCACATTTTGTAGCCCGCAAAATAGAAGTGCTCCTCATGCACATGCGACATCAACCATTGGTATAACCAATTGGGATTGCCAAAATAGGGCAACTCATAAAGTTGTCGCAACCCGGCCTTTCCCAACTTCACCTTTACCTCATCGTTGTAGATTGACATCCCTTCTGGTGTCCTCTTATCCATCAGACGAACCAGTTCCAACGCCATCTCCTTCTCTGTGGTACTCGTGCGATGATTATAGTCGCTCACGGCCATCTTCCTCACGTGTGATACCCATTCTTTCCCCAAAAACACTCCATCTGGGTACTGCATCTCTGCATACCACTCATTGAAACTCACAATGATAATTTCTTGTTTTCCTTTGCCCTTGCCCTTTTTCAATGAAATGATTGCCTTATTTGGTGCCATCTTCCTTTTTAGATTAAAATCTAAAACTCGTCTCCCCCACTCTTATTCCTCACTCTGCTCAGCTATGTGGCTTAACTTTGTGAAGAAATCCTTCTACTTCCGTGCCCTAGCTGCAGAACCCTAACCTGAAAGAATTCTTCCACAAGACGATGTACTCTGAAACTTTTTTCCCTATGCCCGTGTACTCCTTCTACTTTGGTTCACAGATTAGCCTAGTAACGCACTCTGATCTCTATGATTCTCCCTTCACAGAAATCTTTCTTCGCAGATGCCCTAGTTTGCAAGAGCTTCTTCAATCTCGTAATAGTAAGGTAAAATAATAATGTGCCCGACATCATACTTATAGCTTTTTGCTCTTCTCTGGTAATAAATGATATGCTACCCACTGATCTACCTAGCATTAAATGTGGATTTTTCCACTAAATTTGAACTTAACCACCCTTACCCTCGTGCCCAATCCTACGTGAAACCTTCTACAACCTTCTAGTGCACAAAAATCCTTACCGACTGAAGACTCTTACGCACACATCTACGACGCCGAAGGCACTTCTTCTGTCCTTGACTTGATTTTTACCCTCGCCTACCTCATGTTGTTCTTGTGCTTCTTATCCTTTGTACATGGTCTTTTTAAAGCTATCTTGACACCAAAAATTCTTTTCCACCTTTTCTACACACGTTCTTCTATCTTTTGCACCCTTAATCCTTCAATCTGTGTCATACAAATTTTACTACCAGTTTGTATTTCACTTTGCACTACTCCTCCCCACACTAAATCAGATGTGCAGTCCTCTGTGCATACACAACCTCTTGAAAGTAATAAGTGGTTATCGGTGCACAAGGTGCAAAACAACACAAACAAAAGGGAACAAACAATGAGAAAGGGAAACACAAGGAAAGGGAATGCATACAAAGAAATCCTAAGCTATCTAGTAATACTACCTTATTTACAAACACAAGGAATGTTTATTTATAATAGGGCTTTAACCTACTCCCATTGAAATGGCCAGGTAATTTTGTCCCACCCAGTGCTTGTAACTGGCATGTGCCTGACTCAAGGATGTACGAGATGATGTATGGGCCTAACCAATGGACTTTAAACTTCCTCGGATGGCGCAGAAACTTGGAATCATACAAAAAAACCATATGCCCAACCTCAAACTAGCTATTCTTGATATGATGATCATGCCATGCCTTTTCTCTGGCCTTTTCACTCTTCTGACTCCATCTAGCAAGTGATCACCTTTCGTCCAACTACATTAACTTGTCAATCCTTTCCTCGAGTGCTTTCTCATCAGCTAATCCTCCTACGCACACTATACACAATGATGGTAATATGAATTCAACCGTCAAAATAGCCTCTGCGCCAAACACTAACTGAAATGATGTGGCCTTGTTCAGTCTCTTGTAGGTTGTCCTTTATGCCCATAGAACAGCTGATACCTTGTCATCCCAATCTTGTCTTCCAACATCACAGTTTTTGGTCAATGAGTGACTTAGTATCTTGTTAAACACCTCAGCTATTTCATTCGCTTGAGGGTGATAAGGGGTAGTCTTGTGAAGGGCGACCATAAAATTTGGTAATAGAATCTTGTCCATTTCATTTAGAAAATGTGAACCCCTATCACTTGTTAAACTTAATGGACATCCATACATGTTGATTATGTTTTCCCATAATAATCTCACTGTTGTCATTTCTGTGTAATCCTTTGTAGGTGTTGCCTCTCCTCATCTTGTCAAGTAATTAGTGCGAGTTATGATATAACGTGAACCAGTCCTTAGTACGATAGGTGAAATCGATCATACAAAATCAATCTTCCATTTTTCAAATGGTTTTGCGTTGGCTATAGGCCTCAAGGGAATTTCATCCCTTTTCCTTGGCTTGACAAGGTGTTGACAATGGTTACAGGCCTTGAAAAATTCAACATAATCATGGTAGATGCTTTCCCACCAAATCCCTATAAGTAGAATGTTTTGCGTGGTTGCATTTCCTGTATAGTGTCCTCTTGACATCCCACCATGCGCTTCCTCCATAATTGCAATGCGCTCATTTTCTAATAAACATCAATGCAGAACCTCATCACGACCTAACTTGTACAAATATCCACTAACCAACATGTAAGGCGTGGCACGTATAGCCAATTGCTTTCTCTCCAAATCCTTCATTCCTTCCAGTGCCACACCCATTTTAAGAAACACTGCAATATCCTTTAATTCAGAGGGTGCGCATCACAACCTAAATAGTTGTGCATCTGGCATGGTATCCTCAATACTCTGTGCATCCTCCCCTGAGTCAATTCTTGATAGATGATCAGGTCTTGAGTTACTTTTTCCTAGTTTTACCACAATTGAAAACTCAAAATCTTGAAACAACAGGACCTAACGACATATGCACCCTTACAAAATGGGATTATTTACCAAATATTTCAATGACACATGATTTGTTTAGAATATAAATGGTGTTGCCAAAAGATACTGCCCAAACGTATACAATGCTTAGATCATTGACAATGCCTCGTGCTCAGTAGTTGTGTAATTTTGCTATGTTAGTGTCAACTTCCTACTGGAAAAACACAAAGGGTGATCAATAATCCCTTCACTAGGTTGTATTAGTACTGATCCAATGGTTGTCCCCGAGGCATCAACATGCACATGGAAGGGCTTATCCCAAGAGGCAAAGCATAATATGGGTGCATTGACAAGCCTATCCTTCAATATGTCAAACGAATTCTGCTGTGCCTCTCCCCAGTGAAAGGCACTCTTGTGTTTAAGTAATTTTTCCAAGGGCGTGGCGATCTTAGCATACCCCTTAATAAACTTCATGTAGTACCCCGTATGCCCAAGGAATCCACACACTATGCTTTGACTGGTAGGCTATCTTAGTCCCACAATAACAACTTTGGTGGGATCCACCAACAAGCCTTCCTTACATATAATATGTCCCAACAGGGTTCCAAATGGAGTAGCAAAGACACATTTCTTAATGTTGTGGGATATCCTCAATTGCCATAATCTCTTAAACATCAGCCTTAAATTGTCACAATGGTCTTTTACCATCCCATATACAGTCCAGTCATCTAGGTAGACTTGAAGAAATTTATGGATACAGTCCTGGAAGGATTGTACCATGATGTGTGAGAACACAATAAGAGCATTCTTTATCCCAAAAGGCATGACAGTGTAAGAAAAAATTCCCCATTTAGTGGTGAAATTTGTCTTCTCTTGGTCTTCCTTTGTAATTCTAACTTGGTGGTACCTTGAGAACCCATTCGTAAAAGAATAGACCTTGCACCTAGATACTCCTTCCAAAATTTCTTTAGTGAATGGGGTTGGAAAAGGATCAATGAAACACATTGCATTCAAATCCCTATAATCAACATAGATCATTATCCTTTAATCCTTCTTAATTCTTATGACCATTGGACTCACCCATTTCGATTCTTCCACAACCTTAATGATTCCTAAAGCGATCATCTTATCTATCTCCTCCTTGACCCGTACGCGTAAGTTTGGATTCATCCAATAAGGTCTCTTTCGAACAGGGCACACACGTTTTTTCAACTTGATCCTCATTTCCCCCAAGGAATGGTGGACGCCTTTGAGCTCACGGTATCCATGTGGGAACAAATCTTGGAACTCACGTAATAGATCGATGATCTTGGAAACTTCTTTCTCCAACCAATAATACCCAATGATAGCTTCCTTAGGTTCCTCCTCTAACCCAATGCTAACTTTCTTTGTATTTAAGGGCTCATGGTAGGCACATGCTCACTCATCAATGCTATCCATGACTTCATGCGTACCTGTAGAATGGTTAACATCTAGACTCTCCATTTCTTCTCCATCTATCAAATAGACCATTTTTCATTTTTCTTTTTCAACGCATGCATGCTCAAGCTGTATCTATTCAGATTCATGTTCATCAAAATGTGTTTCCAAACTAGGTTCACCCAATAACTCTAGTACCCTATCTTCTGCCATAACACAATCTCCCATTGTAAGGCACTCGAAAACTTGCAACGCCTTATCCACTGATGACTTTGTACTCTGATACTCAAAATATTATAGGAGGTTAGTTATTAACTCTTGCCAATTCCCTGTTTGACGACATGCATCTGAGTGAATATACCATGCGCTTGCACAACCTTGTAAGGTGGAATACAACTTATGTACCCATAGTGAAGGTGGTAAAGATTCTATGCTTTCCATCCAGGCCTTCTCACATGCTTGGATATGGAAAGAGGCAGGTTCTTTGCCATGATAGTCTTGTATAACAGTGGGCACGTTGCTTCTAGAGAACCTAACAGAGAATGCGACTCTTACCACACGCCACTCTAAAAGACTCTTGCGATGTGTTTCCCATCAACGTGTTATGGTCCCAAGCAGGTTATAGCTGAGCATACCTCTTTTTTCATTATCATTTTTCCATTGAGCCTCTATTTCTCATAAGAAATCATTAGGGTTAGCTCCTCCAGAGTAACTTGGTATCTTCTTCCCTCCTAGGCACTTGACTGAGTGTGCTTTTGTTACCCTTGTCTCTAATCCTCTAAATTGTCACCCAATTAATTCATAAGTCCCATGCACCCAATTGTCACATGCTATGCTGGTTGTATCACTCATAGACTGAGCATCTTCAACCTGGATAATTCCTTTTGTAGAATGAATTACATCAGGGTCTCTAATAGAGTGCACATAGATCCTGTCAAGGAAATTTTCTCCCAAGGGCTCAATATAGGGCACTGACTTCCCATCTGTTAAAGGGATGATGAATCATTCTTCCTTGTTCTCGAAACTAATATACCCCTTGGTAAACTGTAGGTCGACATTGTTTTTGTAACACCAGGGGAGCCCAAGTAATACTGAAAAATTATTCACCTCGACTAGCTTCAGGACCTTGAAGTCCCTAGTGCAATTGGCCCCTTGAATAGTGATAATTGCATCCTTTAATACACCAATGGGCATTGCTTTCATCTTGTTGACCATATACAGCACATTCAAATATGGTTGTAATGTGGGCCTTCCCATTTGATGCCATGCATCCAAAGTGAGAACATTGACTTCTATGCCCATGTCAATCAGAATATTTCTTAGAAGCCATCCATGTACAACAACATTTAAGGTGATCTCTTTGTCATAGTCAAGGCTATGGAGAGGAAGGTTAGCATGCATAACCTACCTCTCGCACTCTCTCCCAATGTGTGGTACCTTTCCCCGTAACTACTCTTCTAGAAAGGGAATGATATTTTATTGCCTTAACATCTTGCATACTTCCATGACCTCATCCAGATCCTTCTGTGGAGCCTCGACATTCTTCCTTTGTTCCAAATGCCTTGACTTCTCCTTCAAACATTGGATCTCTCCTTGTAAACTCCGAATCACATCCATAGTCTCTTGATATACCTCTTTCTGATGAGTAGGGTCCAGATACTTTTCATGTAGCACTTCTTCTCTCATAACCAGTGTGCTTTGCCTTGGTATCTCCCTGGAGCACATGGCCTCCACTCGTGTCGTCATTAGTACAGGTTCTAATCCTGACTCACGCGCTACTCTTAGCATCCATTGTGGGTCAACCTTCTTTATGCTCACCATCCCAACGCCTTTGTCTTTCCGATGCTGCTAGCTCATGTGATCAAATAGCTCAGGGCACTCCTCGTACTTATGTTTCTTTTTGCACCATGAGCATTGCAACAGATCATGACACTCACGTTTATAATGCTTTGTCGACCCACAATTATAAAAGGTTCCACACGGGAACTCACTTCTCCCTGTGCTGCAGTTATTATGACCAAAAAATCCTCCATGGAAACCTCTTCCACATGCTCCTCCATCTGTGTGCCCTTCATAGTGATGATCAACATCCTTGGAACTACTTGCAAGGCTAGTCTAACACACACTGAGATCAATGACATCATGAATATGGTTAATCAGCCTACAATCCTTCATGTCATGGGTCGTAGACGTACAGATCTTGTAATAGTAAGACACATTCTTTTGGATCCCACGTTGTAGTAGTGGACACCTACTTGCCTCACGATCCTCGTGGCAACTTTCCGAGTTTGTTGTCACAGTGCGTACCGATTTCTCAGGGAAATTATCCTTTGCATGCCCCTCTACCTCACACTTTGTGCACCATAGACCACTATGAGTCTCATGTGACGAGTTCACAGATAGTTTCTCTAGCTGCTTCGCCATTGCAGCAATTTGAGCCTCAAGGAAAAGGCTAACACTGGTATCTACACTTCCAACAGTCTCAGTGCATAGAGTAGCCTCCAAGGCCTCGCACATGTCCATGAATGTCTTGTGTGAAAGCGCTCTTTTGAACGGTGTTATCAATCCTCCAACAAACCACTAAGAATGTTGCAAAGGATGAATATCATAAGATAGCTTTGACAAGAGTGTTTTGAACCGTGCGTCATACTCTCGCACACTCTTTATCATTCCATGCTAGATTTATTTCAAAGCGTTAATGCTCTTCTTCTCAAATTCAAGGATATGGAATTCATCCAAGAAGGCATTCCGTAGCACGGTATAATCTACCACCGTTTGATGGGGGTCATACTTTTGGTACCAACTATGCACGCACCCCTGCAACATTATTACAAACTGACTTACCTTTCGCTCTAGGGTAGTGATCCCCTTCGGGCACCATAACAATCCACACTTGTGTACATGTTCTGCAACATCCTCAACACCCTCGTAATCTGGTAGATGTAAAGACATCTCAAAAGATACTTGTAGAGGTGGTTAAGGCCATTATTTGCCCTATCCAGAACCTTGATTACCTTTGTTATTTCCTCCACCACTAGATCCACTAGATCCACCAAGTCTTGTGCCTCATGATCCACCAGATCTACCCCCAGATCTGCTAGATCCACTAGGTCCTCCTCCTATAGCTGGTAAGGGGCCTAAAGTGGTGGCACCTAGTGTTCCCAACGTCCCACTAAACTGTGCGCCGATGGTTTGTGAAACTACTCCGCTACTAGACGTGTATCCCATGCCACTCCCATATGCGATACCCAAACTCTGTGTACTTGCACTTTGCCCAAAAATTCCTCCAAACACATGAATTGTTTGTGTTGCCATAGATATCCCAAACGAGAAGTTATACCTACTAGGTGCAGATCGGTCACTTCCACCAACGCCAGTTGGGTTAGTAATACTTGTCTCTTGATTTGGAAAACTAAGCGCGAGGGGTCGGTCACTAGGTGGGTTTAGATGTGTGCCAATGGCTCTCCTTTCTCCCATGCTTGCCAAAGATGGGGTAGCATAGACTGCTCAGGTTTCACGTCCTCTTCGTGAACCTCAATTCCTTCCCACAACGTATACCTCCATAGATCCATCACTCTTGCAACCTCACATTGTCTAGCTAACTCACTTTCACGTGCTTCACAATACTTGAGTCACCTCTCGTCCCTCTCCTTTTCAGCCGTAATGTCTGCCATCTTCCTCCACCCTAGCTTCCTCACCCAGTGCTCATAGAGGCTTAGCTGACCATAGGGAATGCCTCCAAACTTAATGTAATGACCAAGATATTTATAGCCAAAGGGATAACACGTAACAGTGATCATCTAAGTTCCCTTAGTCTCCACCAGTGATCAATAACACATGTCCAAGTCAGATTCACGTCCTGTAGCCTCTGGTAATCATCTAGGGTCCACATGCACGATTTATATTACCAACTCGATCTGGATGCATATGTTGAAAGCCATTCATACAATTCTACTGGAAAACAACTAAAGAAGGTCTCATACAACTCATGATGCAGGTGCTCTTCTACCCATCTGTGTGCATCAAACTCAGGTCTAGTACTAAATCTTTGAGAAAACTCATCCTATGTGCCCTTAAACCATGCTTTGACACTTTCTAGGGTCAAGCACTCTGTCATCACGCGTCAAAGGAACCAATATGTAGCCATTTCTCACAACAACTTCGAAAAGAAGTCCCGATAAGGGAACCAAGACGTAGTCATTTTGGGCACTCACCCGAGGCACGCGTGGGCATTAAGCCCCTCCTTATGTGAGTTTTGTGAGAATACATTGCTTATGGATAAAAACTTTGATGTAAAAATGTAAAGGGCCATGCATTCATTCTGAGAGCCTAGGATGAATTATTATATGAATACACTCATTCTGATAACAAGAGAAACATCATACATATAGTAGATGTGATTCATAATATAAAGAAAATGCACTAGGTTTTTCACCCATGAACAATATTTATTCAAAATAGAACCATATATTTATGTTTATCATAGCTTAGTAACCACATTACATTCATTAGGGTCATAAAAAACTAATGTATCAATGCAGATAATAATTATGCATCAAAAGTCCTCACTATGCTTCCCATATTACAAGAATTGTCACAAACCTATCCCTTGAGATATGCCAATATTACTATGATACTCTAATGGTAACCCCAGCCCCCTAGAACCTCATGTTATATCTGCAGAGTTTTGCCTTTCATTCTTTCGATGACGATGCCATTTTTTTCAAGAGTAGTCTCTCTAGTTCCAATGCCCAGTCTCTCTTTTTCCTCTACCCGAGCATCTCTATATATAGGTTTATCACCCACCGCTATGCCTTCCTAAAGTAACAGATCAATCACCAAGTGTCACGGTGGTCCTCTAATGGAGCATACTTATTCTCATTCAGGCTCTCCACTCTCTATAATGATGTCCTTCTAGATCCTTTCATCACATGGAATATTCCTTTCTTGGTCACCAAGTTCCCAGGATGACACCTTATCTACTTTGCATGCTTGGTCGTGTCACACTTTCCTCGTGTGCTTCTTGGAATGCTGAATATGGATTAGTCCTCAGACCCTTTTTTGTCTTGCGTGCATGCCATGGTTTTTATAAAACCCTTCTAAAACCCTTGTCCTACGTGCTTTGCCTCGCACGCCCTTTTTCATATTGGTCCTATGCGCGCATGCGCCCTTGGGGACTTAGTCAATATTCTAAGGCCCGACAACTATTGAGGCTGCATATTAAATGGACCTCACTGCATACACTTCCAATCACTTGGGGGGCATACAGATCCTGCCAAACATCTTGTATTCCATTTCATCCATCCACAACATATTGCATATCTTCGTTTCTTTTACTTTTGCTTACATTTGCTTGTTCATGTTCACTTATTACACATGCTAGTTAGATCTCTTATATGTAATTATCTTTACCATACACGCACATGTGTTCACATATTTTTCTAGTTGTGATCATGGATACAAGTCTCCTACACGCATTATGTATGCTCACCTCCCACCACTCCTACAACGGTCGTCGGTGGCATCCACATTTGTCTCTTACAACATTTGTTTGCAGGATTATTTGCTTCCATGGTTATCTATTTTATTTTTTTTATGATTGTTTGTCTCTTTTTTGCTATTTTATGTGGGCCTTACCCTATGTTTAGTGTGCACACTTGTTTTTTTGTATGTTGTCATCATGGCTTTAAGTGTCTTGCGACATCGTGAGTGATGTCCCATGTTTGCAACCCGCTTTGGTAGTCTATATTGCTTTCTATCATGTTTACTTGCTTTCTAGCTTTTGCATTGTCTACGTAGTGTACACTTGTCTTTTACATACATGCTTCTTCGTACTAACACTTATTTTCTAGCCAATTATTTGTGGGTGCTTTGGTTTCTACCACGTGCATTCCATTTCCCCTGTAGGGCACAATGTATGCAGTTAGTCCTCTTTTGGGGCCGCATCCTCCTATTTGCGACGTCGCATGCACCCCAGAGAGGGGGGACATCATTTTGGGTTTTGCACACTATTCAATGCTATTTACTGGTACAATTCAATTTATTTTCTGTCCTTGACATTGTGTGTTATATAGCAAGTGAGTTCAGACCAGTCTATAAACCTCATACACAACGACCTTTATAGGGTAGATTTTCCTTAGCATTCTAGGGAACAGTTGCAGGGTTGAGGATATAGTGGATTTCCTCTCCACACTACTTCGGCCAGTGGCGTTGGATCACCCAAAAAACCAGGCAATACAAAAATCTCTTCACACATCTTCAAGGAAGCAGTTATAGGTTGGATACTAATGCAACTTTCTCCCTGCACTCCTTCGGTTAGGGTGGCATGAGATCACCCAAAAAAATCGCAGTATAGGATATCCTCTCTACACCCTTTTCTCTCATCATGGATTAGGTGCACATGTTCCTTTTAATTTTTCATACTTCCATTTATAGTCTTTCTTTACTATATACATGTGATTTTGACATATACATGTGTATTTGACAACTTGATTGTCTTCTCCTTTTGCAGGTATGTTTGTATGAGAAGCAAAAAGTCAACAACAACAACAACAGTGTCATTTGGTAGTTTTTACCTCATACTAACATGCATGTACATTACACACATCAACTACTACACACGTATTTCCACCCTAGGTTCACTCTCATCACTCTTTTTTCTCCTTTGCATCTTTAGTCTCCACACTCCATCTTTTTGACACTCCACGCTTTGTCTAGTCCTTCTGCATGCTTTCTACATCACTCTATATAGACATCAGGTATGCATCTGTATCTACTTTATGTTACCGAGCATTTCACTCACCAACATAAAGTGGGGGTAAATGTAAACACAAAATCACGCACTTTAGACATTATTTAATCCCAGTCTCATACTACTATTCATATGGTTTTTGAGTGAAGAAAGTATTAATTAACCTATGTCCTTTGGCTATTTTTCTTTGTTTGCTGTCATCACTACTGACCTCCCGCATATACTCACCCAGTTAGTTTTTCCATTTGACATCATTTTATCTCTGATTGGGGCACCTAGCCCAACACTAGGACACCTTAGGTGCCTTGGTCCCATTTGGGGTGCCCTGAGCCTTTTTACACTTTTCTGCCACTTTTCTGGCACTTTTTAGCCATTTGGGCTATCTATCTTTTTAGTGGTCGACCTCTTCGGGGTTGATTGTGAAATTAGAACAAGATAACCATATAAATATAAATTTATGAGACCATAATAAGGGTCCAAGCACTAAGCATGACTATCATCATACAAGGTTGTATCCATCACAGGCTCCATTTGCATCCATCTAGCTCCATCATAAGGCACAAGGCTAGTTCATCTGCATCACATTGCATAGGAGGGAAGTTTATTCTATTCCATCCACAATTTTATTACATTTCTATACATAGTTATTGCTCACACTTTCACAAAGAGTGACTGTCATAAGAGCACCTAGGGCATGATTGCACACACACATAGAACTACATTGGGTATGAGATGTAGTGCAACGCTTAGTTAGTAAGTCCACCATTGTGATTATTAAGGACAGTCCAAATCCTTCAAAAGCATATTTCTTTTTTTAGGGATTTGATGCTCGTCATGGGGTTTTGCACGTGATTCCTTATTGCAGGTATTGCAGTGACATCTGACGTAATTTAGTGAAGTTATTGCGGTAAGAAGAGAACACAAATGAATATCCAATGACACCTCAAAGGAGGGTTTTAGGTTATTTCCGCAATCCATGATGCCCAGATCTCATACTAGAGTGCCCCAGGTGCCCCAGTCCAACCTACTGCTCCAGACATATGCTTTCTGGAGCTTCTGTGTGTTCGTTATTACATTCTATTTATTTGATCTTCACTACGACACAATTCTGAACAATCATTGAATCAACTAAGCTCCATCTAACCCTTCTTGTACTTTAGGGTTTCATATTTTCATAGCTTAGATTGCTTGGGTCATTTTATTTATGTATTTATTTGTTATTTACTATTCTTAATATTAGATTAACTTAGAATTTCCACGTTTTAGTTAATCACCTTCCTGATTTTTAACAAATCATCTTCACGCATCATGTTGAAAATTATAATATAATCTAAGTACACAATATTTCCTAAAAATGGTTTTAGAACTTAATTCATCAATCTCATAAAAGTACTTGGCACATTACTCAATCCTAATAACATCACTAGCAACTCATACAACCTTTCATGAGTCTTGAACATTATCTTCCATTCATCCCCTTCTCTTATGTGAATTTTAAGATATCCACTCTTAAAAATTCTAAAATACTCCACTCCACTAAGGAAATCCACGATTTCATCCATACGTGGCAATGGAAACATGTACATGATAGTGATCTTGTATATAGTCCTTGAATTAGTACACATATGTGACTCACCACCCTTCTTCAATGTTAATTTTATCAACTTTATACATAGGCTTTGAATCTCACTAATGGGTCCTTTATCTAACAAATATTACACCTGCCTATATATCTTTGCATTATAACATGGTGTCATCCTATAATATGCCTTCTTTAAAAAACTTAAACTTAGAATTAAATCCATCTAGTGACTAATGTCTCTCATCAGTGGCAACCCTTCAAGTAACTTGCTAGACACAACTTATAAAAACTATTCAAAATTTTCTTTTACCTCTATAATTTTTTTTCTTATTTCTAAACTATTTTCATCAAATGTTCTCTTTGCATGTTCCACATTATGAGCACAAAACATGCATTGTCCTACTTTACCTCATTTAGGAACTATTTACCTGAGAGTAACAACACTTTTTGTATTACTTCAACCTTCTCCCATAATGGTTTCAAATTATAACTCAATCCATACTTTTCCAGCATGTAGGTGTTTATATGACCATCATATAACAACTCTCAATATAACTACCAAGGCCTATAAAGTAGTACATGGCATGTATCCATGGGTGTGATGTCACACATTACTTTATCTTAATATCTCTCAATCTGGAATCTGACTAAACATTGTTTTGTCACCAATAATTGGTGTCCCTTATGAAAACATAAAACCTTGTAAGGATTTGGATGTTCAATCCTCTTCAACTTCAACTTCTCCACTATTTCATCTACCACCAAATTATTGGTGCTTCTACTATCCACTATCACTTTACATATTTTTCTCCCAATATGCTCATCATCCTAAACAAACTTCTTCTCTACTAAGGTCCAATATTTTATTTCTCTAGATTCAAAAATATGCACTTGAGCATCAACACTTCTCCCATTTTTGGTTCTTCTACAAGAATCAACAATCCATTTACCTCTCTTTGCAAAATGTGCACATTTCACTTACCACCATTCTCAACGTGTGGGAACTCATATGATCTATGTCCTATTTATCCACACCTATAACATGTGCCGTTGAATTTGTGACCTCTTCCTCACTCAAAGGATCCCCTACCCCTTGATTTATTTCCATATCCTTGAAGTTTCACTTCACTTTACACAATCAAACATGACTTGTTTTAACACTGTGCATAATTGTCTCTACCCTTACTTTTTTCACAACCTTACATGGCCTTTCCTTTTCTGTGGTTGACGCTCTATTGTTTGTTCGCCAAATTCTCCTCTTCCTCTACCTTCAGATAATACAAATAGGTTTCTTCCACAGAATGAACTTATGACATACTAATCTCATCCTGAATCCCTATGCATAACCCAACTATATAATATATACCTAGAGATATTCTCCACATGTCTCACTCTAATGGCGAGTCGATAACATTTTTCAGTGTATTGCTTCACACCAAACTCTCTTTTTCATAATCCTTGCAACATTTTAAACAAAACGAGTTAGTAATTTGTCGGAAAACACTTTTCCTTAAGCTTCGCCATTAGCCTATCCCATGTATTGATCTTCTTCTTACCACATTGCACTTGGTTGGTCTAAATATGTTCCCACCAAAGAGATGCACAACCTTTCAATTCTGTGCACACAAACTTGAACTTCTTGGGATCTTCTATTTCTTCATAGTCAAGATATTTCCCCATATTTGTTATCCAATCCTTGTGCTCTATTAATTATGCACTACTAGAGGAACAAGGGGTATCCAACCTCAGCTTATTCCCCATCATATTGATTGCACAAGTAGCCTATCCTCATGACCATCTTATACTTATTCTTCATTTGTATTTATTTTACATTCACATTTACTTTAACAAATTGTTCTCCTTGTTGTGTAGGTCTGCCTTCATCATCAATTTGATTTTCCACGAAAAAACCTTGGTGTTATGTGATTCTATGGCCTCTAATAAATCTTGCATAGTTTACATAATTTCAACCAAATCCCCAAGTCTCATGCCTTGATTTTTTTGTTGTACATTCACATTCCTTTGGTGTGCCATTTTTTATTTTTATTTCTCTAAAATTCATGAACACAATCTCCACAATCTTCTACCCAAAAATCCTTTGTCAAAAAATGCCTATAACAACCTTCTACTCATAATCTGTATTGGGGAAAGCCACAAAATATTATTGTTTCATTTCCTCCCACACATTATACCCAAAAATTACTCATTATCATATGTTTGCAACAATTTTCTACCACACACAGATATGGAAAACCATAAAGATATGGCGTGTTTCTACTCAGAAGGAAAGGAAAACACGAAGGCTCTTACACCTGCTCTAATAACAAATGATGTAGACATTGTTAGAATTCCCAAAAAAGGGCCTCCTTACACCTATAAATATTTAGAATACACACAAAATAACAAATTAACAAAAAGAAAACATGCATGAATAGAAATATCAAATGAGCACATATTTGAATAAAACAAAGCTTGTAATTTTATTATTTAGAGAAATAACACAATCAAACTAATCACCAGTGGTTCAATCCTTCTTTACACCATTACTATGGTTATTTTATCCATCATCATAATTTGGTGTACATCAAGCTCACATCCACACTTTACTCATGAGTGAACTCAAAGTTCCCAACTCTAACACTTCTAATAAACTAAGCCTTTAATCTTCAATCATCTTCCCATACTCCAGAGTGCTACTCTCTAAGGCAACTAGGATTTAACTATATCATCATTTATGCCACCTCTTAGATTCTTAATTCTACGGAATTAAAATTCTAGGATTAAAGGACCCATTAATAGACGAATACACAACTAGACAAACTCTCTTGAAACTTGTGACTTAAAGCATTCAATTTTCCCAAGTTCGTGGCTTAAACAAGATTGTGTAGACAATGTTGCACATTACATGATCATGCAATAAACTGGACCTTACATAGAGGAACTATGAACTCTAAAAACATTGTGCAATGTACTTGGCACACTCAACATAATGCAAAATTATACTCCATAGCTCACCAACAACACAATTCTTTAATGGGTGACCCACAAAATACTCCCCAATATTCAAATAAATGTAGACACAACTAACTCAAATTGTTCAACTAGTTTTGGTTGATATAGGATTTCATGTGAGCCTAGATGTTATTTCATTAATCATCTAATGTGATTTTGAAATTTCATCTGCTAACCAATAGAAAAGTGTCACCCTTTTAGTAGAATCGTCAGATGTATAAGCATCGATGACCCTAAAAGGGTAGTTATCAATGTTAAAAATAACCTAAAGGATGTGATTGGTTGAGTCACATCCATGATCAACATAACGAGTCTTCCATTTTAGAGATATACATGTAGCAACTCCTGTATGCCCTATCTCGTGATTACTAGTCAGGGCTAAACTATTGGTCTAAATAACTTTAGTGAAAAATGTAAGAAAAAACATACCACCTTGTTTTCTTGTAGACAGAGAATGTGCATCTCTTAAAATAACTTTCAAAAATCTCATGTTATGTGTTTGCAAGGAGGGTATACATATAAGACCCCACACATTTCATGCATAGAAATTCATAGAACACACATATCAAGGGACATATCCTCTAGAACTAAGCCATCAAGGGCTCCATAACTATTATGCCAAAAACATTGTTGGTTATTTTATAAAAAATCATTAATTTTAAATGACCATCAAGCCGTAGGAGAAATTTATCCTTCCTCAAGATGGCAAGGGAGATTGTGAGAATTCCATAAGGCAATTTTATAAGGAGTAACAACTGGAAGGATTAATTACAAAACTTAAGATTTACCTTTAGTAGTAGTATGAGGTGTTGAGAGAGCACTAGCGATTAAAGGTATGGTAGAAAACTTTGGGATTTTCATTATCTTCAAATGAATCCATTAAAACCCAAGTCTATTTTTGCAAGGGTGATGTGACAGACATTTATTTAAGTGGGTGTAAGGTTTGACTTTGTAGAATTACAAGTGGACACGCTTGCTTCCAAGTTTGTCACCAATATTTTTCATGAATATTTTTTCAACCACCTACGGTGGTCAAGCCACTGTTGCTATTAGACTAAAACAACCTTGTTGTAAAAATATAACAAGAGACAATACTTGATTTTATGGTCAGAGAAACGCCATTGAAAACATTATTAGGAATATTTTAATATATAAAACCCTTTATGTGTATTGGGAATCACTAACTCGAATGTCCTTCAACTCCTTAAAGTCATAAGAGTGGTCAACTTCAAAACATATACACTTTTAATGGGAATAGATGCATTTCTACCCGAACTGAGATTTTAAGAGTAGTATGTTTAGAAAAAATAAAGTCATGCGCCCATGGGGAAACTACGATTAAAGAGCTCCACACTTTCTAGGTGGAGGAATTTTATAAAATAATCGAGGCATAAGATGGGTCAGTAAAGCGAAAAAGAAAAAAATCCTTTGGTTATATTATAGATTGTGTCTAGCTTTATTCAACGCTAAGTCCAGATAGATTGAAACTAGGTTTTGAGCATACTTTCAAAGGGAATTCTTTTGAAAAAATAACCTATTAAACGAAATTGTTTAAGCTAGTGACATACAACTTAAAACTAAAGAACATGCAAAATAACATCAAGAGAAGGAAAATTACATCATGGAATACCTTTAGCACAAACTTGTGCGTTTTCTTCTCGGGAGGCGCCATCATGGATAACTTTACAATCAATCACAATTACGTTAACTGGGTTTGTGTTGTGAGATGCTATCTAAATATGTCACCTTAAGGAGAGGTTTCCTAAAAGAGACCAATAAATGCTAAGCCTACAAATGTGATTTCGTACCTTTAAAAGAACATGGTTTGAAATAAAGGGGAGAATAATAATCAATGGTGATGACTAATAAAAACCCTAATAGAGTGATATCACCACCATCCAATAATGTTACCAATTTTCAGGTTAGAGAAAAGAATTTTACAACTACCTCAAAATAAACATAACATTTTTTATTTTATAATTTATTATCCATCTATATTGGTTCTCCATTATTATTTTACCAAGGTTTGATAACATACAAATATAACATTTTGTATTCCTTCATATATCTAGAAACATCTCCACCATTATCTCGCCAAAGATAGATAACATACGAAGATAACATCTTGAATTGCTTAATGTAATTAGAAAGGTTTACATAGATGAATACACTTTGGATGTTTGTTTGGTAACGCAATAGATTGTATTTAGAAAACAATTTTTGGCTTTAAAAAAATAAAAAATAAAATCTTTTTGTTTATGTGATATTTGCTCTTCGAATGTCACAACTAACATCATGCTATCTTAATCTTCAATATTAAGGTGCGTGATGGTTATTTATGAAATTAGTTTTACTAATGGTTTATCTTTCCCATCCCTGTAGATCTCAATGTATATAGAAATCACAAGCAACAATGGTGCATACTGAATCTTTTGTTGGTGTGAGCAAATCACACAATGCCTTCAATGTTTAATGACGAAGTTGATTTGCCTTTACCAAGAGGTTATGAAGATCATCAAGATTCAAGTAAACAAATTCATGTCCTCTAAACAAGTCCATGAAATCCTCTAAGCCTACTCCACTATGTAGGGATTTCACCATTTTTGGTCAGCCAAAAACATCTGAGAAGACATTTAAATTAGGAAACGAAAAACTAATATATGGTAACTTTTCTAAACACTAGTATAATTTTTTTTATTTGAGTTAGAGGACAAGAACTTTAAATAGGTGGATTATATTCATAGTTTTTTTATACTAATAAATGCTTACCATGTTTGTTTACTAAGTGGGTTCCTTTTTCTTATGATAATTACTAAAAATACATGAATAAAAGTATCATCAGGTCAATGATTATTCATAGAAGTCATCTTGAAATGATTCAACCCACAGAGTAAACAATCCCACAAAATGCCACTATATTATTTTATATTTCTTCATTATTGTTATTATTCAATAAAGAACTCAAAAGCTATTAGATTCCCAACTGAAATGAATTTCTTATCCAGACAAGAAATACAAGTGGGTAGTAATGGAAGCAGGAACGACTAAAAAAAATTTGAAATTCCAATTTGTTATTCCATATTTATCAGAAACTTACTTGAATTCCAAATCCTATTTAAATATTATAGGAAAATTGCAAATGAGGTTAATTAAATATAATTTAGATGAATACAAGTGTAAATAAATGTTGAGTTGTAAAATTCAAAAGATGTATTTTTTTGAGAAAGTGGAACGCCTGCAAAAACGACGTTCTAGGAACACGCTAACACCCGACACAACTCCCGAAAATTACGACTATTTTTTATTTTTGTTACAAGGACAAGGTAGAGGGATAAAACAAGTTACAAGGATGTTAACACCCTAGGGTACAACAACTAACTTACACCACTAAACTCACCCTACGGTTTAAGAACCATGTCTACTAGAAGGTTAACATATTTTCTAATTCATCATTAAGGTCCATTAACCAAAATTCACTAGGAAAGGTAACCAGGATTAAATTTCTTAATTATATAATTTCCTCTCCTTAATAATATTAATTCCTAATTAGGTTGACCTCTTACACAATTATTATAAAACATTATCTTAAAACTTTAGAGTCTTTTCTATTACTAACTAAAGCTTGATAAGGACTATCAAAGGTTTAACACTCTAGGGCAATAAAATGGCCCCACTCCCAAATTACACATACCCCTAAGGTTTTTAAAGGCAACATTAATAAAATTCATTTTCACCTAACAAAGGTAGGGTTGATCCTCCACCCTTGGATCAAATCAATTTCAACCCCAAGATCCCAGGGTTACAAACAAGCCCTAAATTTCCTTATGATTTTTTATTAAAGTCTTTCCTTTATTCTTTTCCCTCATTTGGTGTATTTGTTTTGCTAAACATGCAGGTTGGAGAAGAGGATGCCATGGGGGCAAGGAGGAAGAATTCATGGAGGATTCTACAAGGGCCAAGCTTTAGAAGATTTAGGTTGTAGGTTTCATATTGTTTTCATTTTAATTCAAGGATTGGGAGGCTTCTCTTCCCCCAATCTGGTTTTATTACAAAACATTGTATTTGGGTTCTCAAATTTGGGGCAAACCCTACCCCATTGTTATAAATGAAAAAGACTAGTTTTAGTTCCACCATTGTATGTTTTATTGTGCAAATCCATAGGATTACTCATTTTTTTGTTTGCTGGAAGCTATTAGATGAATTTTACATTATACAATTTAGATTGAACCAATTAAAAATTACGCACAGGCACAGATCTGTGAAGTTCTGTTGTGAGTGACAGAACCGCCACCTAGAGCAGACCGGCAGTCCTGAGACTGCCGCCCTGCCTGGGTGACAAACCATAGACTGCCGCCCTACTGAGTAGCGGTTTTGAGACCACTACCTTAGCCTGAGTGATAGCTACGAGACCACTGCTTTGCATAGGGCGACAATCCTATTTAAAAAAAACAAAACCTTAATCCGAGATTTTCCCAAAAACTAAAAGTTACTAAAAGGTTTAAAAATGCATTCTGAGTCTATTTAAGTACATCTAAAGGTTCCAGTTTTGAAATTTAGTTCTATTTATTCATTCCTTGGTTAAATCTACTCTTTTTAAGGCATTTTCAACTCTATTAAGTACATCTACTTACTAGAATATTTTCATTTGTGCAACTAAATATTTTCCTTCCATTTCAAGAGCAACATGAATCTAAATCTATTAATTTACATCTACACTTTCTTGTTATAAAAAACAATCAACATTTCTAAATACAATACACACACACACACACACACACACACACACACACACACACATACATATATATATCACACACATACACACACACACACACACACACACACACACACACACACACACACACACACACACACTATATATACATATATATATATATATACAACTTGTTCTCTCTTCCATTTCACTACAATATACATACATTCAAATTTGTTCTCTTGTTCCCATTTTAACCACAACATATGTATGTTCAAAATAACTATAATAACTTCATTTTTCTATTGCAATGGATCAAATCATTTAACACCAAAAATTACTTTTCCCCAATACAACCAAGGTTCCAAATAAAAGATTTACTTTATATTTTATTTCGCAAAAAATCTCCACAATACAAATCTTTCTTCTTTTTCTTATACAATCATACAATGCCACAATGAAAGTAACTTTCCTCTCTTTTTTTGCATACAATTTCAACTAAAATCTTACATAAGATTTTCATTTTGATTCTTTCTCTTTCCCTATTACATTCTAATGAGAAGGATATTTCTTTGTTTACAATCCTACAATGAACTTCTTCAAATATTCACACAACTTGTATTTCAATATTTCTTGTAAAACATCACCAAATTTACAATCTTCCACTTTGAGTGGGAAACACAAGGTTTCTCTCAAGAAGGGAACTCTTCAAGGACTCCAAAAAACTTCCAAGCTCCTCAACACCAACAAGAAGGCTCCATCATGATTTGTTTGATTCACAACAAAATGGGGGGAGAGGCAACGCTCTCCACCCAACCAAGACATCCAATGAAGAGGAGAAGCCATCCTCTCCATTGGCCCTCGAGCCCCAACCACATCACAATGGGAAATGATTTCAACACATGACAACAACAAGCTTCCACAACACTTAAAAAAATAGTTTCAAATCCATTCCATTCACATTCAAACACAACCACAACACAAGTAAGAAGAACAATAAAAACAACAATATAACAAGGCTTATCAAGAAAGCCAAAAGAGCAAGACCTATGGGGAGGCCACTTATGCCTCCCAATGGGAATGGGTGCCCACCTTAAAGCCTCCAATGCATGTCTCAAATCCCCTACAACTCTTATGCCTCCCTCAAGTACCCCTTATACCTCCATATACTCTTATGCCTCCCTCAATCTCTTATGCCTCCCTCATAACAAGAAACAAGAAGAAATGCAAACATTCCTCATACAAGGTGGGGCACCCAACCCAAACTCCCTCCAAAAAAAAGGTAAACTCTTATGCCTCCCTACAATAATACTCCTCATAGTCTCCTCCTACTCCAAACTTAGGAAATCTACCCATACCCAACAAGCATTCCAAGGAAAACAACACTCAACACAAACATATAAACACAAAAATAAAAAACATAATTTAAGCAAGGTAAAGCTCCTACCTCTCCATAGTAGAGCTTGTTCCAAGAATGAAATTCCAAGCTCCTCAAACCAAGTAAGCATCCACAAAGCTCCAACAATCCACATGCACTCCCAAGAATCCTTTAACTCTCCAAAATTTAAAGAGTCCAAAATGATCAAGTAACCCCCAAACAAACAAAAGAGCATCTATAAATAGAAAAGGGAGGGAAGAGGATGAGGTGGCTCCATGTAGGATGCCACATCACTCATCCTCAACTCCACCTCATTTGGTCAAACCTCAACCCCAATGCACCATAAATTGGTGGGTGAGAGGAATGACAAGAAACTTACACACACAAACTAAGCCCACACCCCCAAAGGACAAAATTAAATATTTGAAAGAAAGTGCAATAAACATTTCACCTTTTTCTCTTCCCAAAACACCTAATGGGGTCTAATTTTGACCCCCCAACCCATAGGTAGGGTTGGTATGACAATTTAAGAGGTGTGGGACAAGTTTAACTTGTCCCACAAGGCTTCAAAATTGGCCCTTAAGGCCAAATTCGAGTTTTCCATGAAGGGTAGAGTGTACTACACTCAAGATCTCAAGCATTCAACACACAACACAAAATCCAAGAGAAAATCAAGTCTAATAAATGAACTCATTTTGGTCACATCTTTAATTAATTTAGGAAAGATTTAATTTAACTCTAATTAAGACACTTAGACCCACTAAGATAAAGGGGAAGAAACATACATCAAAACTAAATAATTAAAACAAGTAAATTACATCACTCAAAGGAACACATACTAACATTAATAAAAAGGGAAATTAAAACAAAACAACACATGACCCCTTGGTCACAATTTTCCCCTAACCAAACAATTCTAACACACACACAATTACATATTGCCATGGTGACCCTAGTTGAATTCATCTAGAATTCTGATGTGGTTGGTCTCCAATCCCCCGATGTTGTTGTGAATATAATTATACCTGCAAAACAGAGAATACCTCCTTTGGCCTCGTGGTTGCATTAAAACATCCATGCGAAAATATGTAATATAAATCTAAAATCATCTATATACAAACTAATACCATCTAGGCAAATTACGAATCATTTACAAATTTCTAGCAACATTTCTATCCAACGTTTCATCCATGTCAAAATGATCACAACATAAATTCAATTATCAAAGCTTACTCATGGTGATGAAAGTATATCGCATGTCAAAAATATATATAAATAACCATGTCCACAACAAATCAACATCAATATCAAATGTCTCTAATAATCCACATGCATCATATATGAAACAAAATCAACAACAGTCCAATATCTCTAACATCTAGTGTCATGCTAAATCAACAACTACAACAATGTCCATAAGTGTAGTCACCAGTATAAAAAAAAAAAAAAAAGGTGTCGAAGGGAAGTGGGCACTACAGAAAGCTGTAAAGGTAAGGTGTATTGTACTAATTCATACTTATTCTCCTTACTGGATCTCTTCAATCAATGCTATTTATTTTTGAATTAAGACCAATTTAGAAAGAAATTTAAATAGCTTGAGATTGTATTATGTTAGTTGGTCCCATTGAAAACAACATTCATAATTAATTTATCATGCCCAATTTAAAGATCAATATGTTAACAAGTTGAATTGTTGACCAGCCAATGAAAAACACCACCCAAAAATTGGTAAATAATCTATTGGTTGGTCAAAAATTCAACTTTCTAACATATGTGATGGATAGGCTCTTAAATGGATTGTAGTCTAATTATATATATGATAGTATAAAGGGAATTGTCTAACCCTCCACCAAAGTATAAATCCATATAAATACCCACAAAAATTGAAATTGAATTCAAGTCTCAAATGAATTTGAAGGAATATATAAAATGAATTTGGTCATATGCATATTGTTTAATACATCAACCATTTTTACTCAAAGAAAAATGATAATGTTAATCATAAACAACGAGTTGAGAAGGGGATATCGAGATCTAGTCATGTAAAAACCTGGAAATATGCATGTTGGTTGGAAAGATTTTTTACTCTGCATCTGATAATGTGTTGCATGTTGTTCATATCCTTCTATTGAATTTGGGAAATTGGGATGTCATATACAAAAAACGTGGAATGATCAAAATATTTATCATCTTGTTGGCCTTATTAGGGCTCGTTATAGAAGTAACTAGATTGGTGGCTATGGTTGGTCTCCATCTTCTAAGCTAGGTAAAGGTTGTCTCTAGAGGTGTATTTTATAGCCTAAAATATTTCCAACAATTGACATATTAAAATTTAGTTTCTTAACAGTGTAATAATGAATAATATTGTCTCATATTTAACCGTGAAAAAATATTTTGTTAATTCTTTCCCACTTATTATTGATTTAGAGGATATTCATGGTTCAGGTATTCCCTAAACTTCTCAAAACTAGTTGTATACATAAGATCTTGTCGAGAGATTTACAACGTCTTTTGAACGGAGTAAAATGAATAACGTATGCAAGTCATACAGTTTGCGAGTATAAAATTGGTTTAAGCCTCCAATGTTCGATGGTCGAGGTAGGTCCCACATGGTGTGTTGGTTGGGGGCCCAAAAACTGGTGGGGTCCACTCTTTTTTAGGAGGGGAACTTTGCCACCTATTTCATATTACATTGCAACCATATTTATTTATCAAGCTCAGTGGAGTTTGAATTGCTATGCATTTGGGACAATTCCCATGGGTTTGCCAAATATTCCCAACCATCTTGGCATTCAACATTCAACAACTGAGTCATCAATCATTTCCACAAACCGAGTTACATCGAGCTCAGTGAGATGGACATTGCCAGCTCAAAACTATTCACAAGAGACCAAGTATCAATGCCAAGTTATTAATCAAGCCAACTCATAGTCTAATTACATGGTGAGCCTGAGAGTGATTTCCTCCAACCATCTGTGCCAAGTTCCACAACAACCGGTGGTAAACAAACCAAACACCAATCTCGATGTGAGATACAACCTGAGCCATAAGGAAATCCAACAAAACAAGCTTAGACATGGCCACAACCACATCACCTTTGCAACAACTAAGGCTTATAAAATCTTATGCTGATTGCGATCTAATGAATGTGGAATTATCTCACTTAACATAGAAAATGTGGCCCGACTCAAAATGGATGTGTGGCAGTGGGGAGTTGAATCCTCACCCCCAAATAATCCAAACATAGTGTTTTAGCCATCATACCACACAATTTTTACTAAATATGGATGACTGAGATAATTTTATCTCAATTATGAGCGGTGGAAGCCAAAATGAAGCATGGAAAGGGTTTTGATCACTCCACCACGTGGGGTAAAAGGATGGGCCCCAAGAAGTTGAGCCATGGGCTCACAAACAATATAAAAGGACTTAATTGGCATTTGAAGAATAATGTTTTTATATTACATGCCCATTTTGGAGACTTGGAGAGACTTTGTAAGAAGAGAAACAAAACTTGTATGTTTTTTTTGCAGGAAAACAAAATTATAGGTTTCCTAGAGACATTAAAATCTTTGTAGAGCTCGTAATTAGAGAATTATAGATTTTTCAAAGAGATATAATTAGATACTCATATGATTTTTTATAGGAAGTAGCCATTGGGCCGAGACAAAAGTATTTGTAGGTCCTAAGCCCATTTTGGAGAATTTGATGTTTTTTATGTCATTTGAATAGGATCGATTTGTCTTATTAACAAACCTGGAGATGTAGTCCCTCACGGATGAATTCTATTATCAATCTTGGATTATTTTTTCTTTGATTTATTCTTATTTGTTGTTTTTAATAAGTTTATGATTTGAATTTTAAGTTTTTAAGCAATCTTAATCATTTATGAGAAATGGAGATAACTAAGGTCCGGTTAAGTGAGGTATGTGGGATGTTTTTCGTGGTTGATTTGAACCTTATAATTCAGATTTCATATTGATTTCATCATCTTAAGCCAATTTTTTACTTTTTGCTAGAATTAACGTAAAATTGAGAACTGATGAATATGGATGCAGAATTGGTGGAATAGAATAGTTATAAATTCCTTATAAATTCTAGATTTTTTGATATGCCAACATCTAATGTATAACATGGATTTGAGAATAAATAATTAAGTATAAAAAAAAACGAGAACTAAGTCAGTTTGCATTTTAACCATTTTTAGATCAAGTTTGGTATCAAAGTGGGATTTCTAAATCTTTGTTAATGGTTTTCCACTTTAGATTATTGCATTGGTTCAATATGTAATTAGATACAAGTTACGATAGGATAACCATGGGAAAAGATCTGAAAAAGGGGAAACTGGAGGAGGATTATTTATAGTGCTTGCCTTTATAGATAATATATTTGCATAGCTGAAATTCATTTAGCATGTCAAAATTTGTACCTCCAATTCATTATTTTTGAGTTTCTAACACATGAAGGTTTTTAACTCATTGTTTTGAGTAAAATATGGAGGTAGAACATGGAGAAATTATGTTAGAAGCAACAATACGAGCAACTTGTTATAATTTGTATCATTTTACTCTATATCCTCATTTACATGCTTACTGATCCTTGCAACAGTTGACAAGATAGGTAAAGAGATTCTCAAAATCAATGTGTAAGGTATAATGAGTACTGTTGTTTTCTAAATGTATGTTAGTATTATTTTTTTGAATATACATTAGTATTACTTTCCTTCCATTTAAAAAATGTACTTATAATACATGTGTAATTTATTAAATGAACCTTGTAAAAGACCCTATATCGAAAAATGATTATAAATGGAAGAGTATTTAAAATCCATGTCTATTTGTAATTAATTATAAGACCCCACTAAAGGGATAATTATACAAGTAAATTCTAATGTAAGATAATTATTATAACATACAGTCATGAAGCAATTGATTTGTTGTTATAATGTATTATTTTTCCCTTGTTAGTAACATTCAATGATAATATATGAATCCTCGTGAAAGAGTCATTCTAGCATCTAGTAGTGCAAAGGCTACAAAAATGTCAGAAATAGACCAAGACACCACGAGTGCAGAAGGTTAGTTAGCAGAGATAGGAGGGAGTTGTGAAACTTCTTTGTCACTTGGATTTTCAAGTTCCATTTTGGGAAAATTACAATTCGAGATTGAGAAACAAAGAACATGTCAATACATTTCGAGAGTCAACTCCATTATGGAAGAAATAGCCTTGTTCTGGGAGAGACAACCCCTATTGGGAGATATAGCATTATACTGAGAGAGAAATCAAACGAAGATTGTAAATCAAGGTGAGAAGTTATAAATTCCTTTTGATGATTTTTTCCCTGAGTTACTACTAAATGAGTTGCAAGAAGAGATGATACTTCACAGAAGAGAAGGGAATGCCATAAAATGAAGGAATTATACATTTAGTGATTTTTGAGAACGAAAATTTTTGGTGGCACAAAATTTTTTCAGTGGGGAGGTGTGATCCACAGGATATTATTACTTTAATTTTTCTCTAAAATTCCTAAATTTGGTTACACACAGAAGAGCTCATCGAGATCTTTCCAACACCTTTTGAACAAAGAAAAATGGATACCGTATGTATAAGATATAATCCCTTGAATTTTCTTTATAAATGGTAAAATTAAAGCGCAAGTTACACAACTCTGGTGTGACACGTTAAAAATGTGACAAGTAGATGAATGTGATGGTGACAAGTGGAAGAGTTTTCCTGAGCAAAAAATTGGTTTAAACCTAAAGACTTCAACGGTTGAGGTGAGTCCCACATGGTATGCCGACTAGGGTCCCAATAGTTGATGGGGTCCACTCATTTTTAGGAGGGTGACCCTGTTGCCTATTTCATATTATATTCTAACCATATTTTCTTATCAATCTCGGTGGAGACTGAATTGCTATGCATGTGGGACAATTCCCATGGGTTTGCCAAATATTCTTGACCAGCTCAACAAGATAGAGGGTGAGCTTAAGGTCGAGCTCAAATTTCAACAGTCGAGTCATCAATCATTGCTAGAAACCAATTTATATGGATTGTTATGCATGTGGGACAATTCCTAGCGGTTTACGAAATATTCTTGACTAGCTCAGCAAGCTAGAGGGTGAGCTCAAGGTTGAGCTCAACATTTAACAATTGAGTCATTAATCATTGCCATAAACCAATTTACATTGTTATGCATGTGGGACAATTCAAGCTAGAGGGCAAGCTCAACATTCAACAATCGAGCCAGGGGAATCCAACAAAACAATCTTAGACATGGCCCGACCATATTAACTTTGTAATAACCAAGGCTTATAAAAGCCTATGCCAACCATGACCCGCTCGATGTGGGATTATCCCACTTAACATAGAAAAAGTGGCCCGAGTCAAAATGGATATGTGGACGTGGGGAATAAAACCCACACCCCCCACATCTATTCCAAAATGGGGATTCAATTCACGTGGCACACTAAAAGACTTTGTAAGAAGAGAAATAGAGCTTATATGTTTTTTAAGGAAAATAGAATTGCAGGTTTTCTAGAGACATTAAAAGCTTTGTAGAGCCCGTAATTAGAGAATTCTAGCATTTTTGGAGAGAGAAAATAACCTCTTAAACAGAGAAAAAGGATTTTTCGATGAGAGATAAGCATACACTTGTTTGATTTTTGTAGGAAGAAACCGTTAGACACCAAGACAAAAGTATTTGTAGGTCCTAATCCTATTTTGGAGAATTTGGTGTTTTTATGTCAATTTAATATGACCAGTTGTTTATTAGCAAATTCGGAGACGTAGTCCCTCACGGACGAACTCCATTATCAATCTCAAAGTATTTTGTCTTTGGTTTATATGTATTTTCTATTTTTAATCACTTCATGATTTAATTTTAAGTTTTTAAGTCATTTTAATTGTTTACGGGAAATGGAGATAACTTTGAAAAGTACATGAAACTAGTAAATTGATTAAGTGAGATATCTGGGATGTTTTCGATGGTTAATTAAACGATATAATTTTGATTTCATATTGATTTCATCAGCTTAAGCCAATTTTTATGTTCTAGGGAAGTAACGTAAAAGTGAGAATTGATGAATATGGATGTCAAATTGGAGGAATAGAATTATTATGCATTCCTAATCAATTTTAGAGTTTTTGACATGCTAAAATCTAATGTATTATGCGGATTTGAGAACAAAATAATTAAGTATCCACAAAAACGGGAACTAATTCAATTTACATTTGAACCTTTTTCGGATCAATTATTAAATCTATCTTCTTGGGAATAAGGAATCATGTTTAAAAAATTATACATTTTTTCCCTTTTTTAGTTTCCTATAGAATTAAATTGTACCATGTGCATCTTCATACTTTGTGGGGAAAAATGAGATCAATGATTATTTATTGAGATTATTTTGAGATGACTTAAATGCAATCCCATTAAATTTAACAATAACAATATTATGTTTCAAATTAATGCCACATAATAAACAAAAATATAGACCCCATATGTTGACTCTAAATAACATAAATAAAACAAACCTATTCTTGTTGACTTCCTACAAATTAACATATACTAACATTAAAAAGTGCTAAATATAAGAGTGTTCAACAATTGATTAAAGGAGATGTTTAATAGTAAACCAAACCAGTGCCCACAAGATAGTATCTTCCACAATACTCTTTAAGTTAATCTAAATATACCATCTTGCATGGTTATGAGATCGTGATTTTATATGGTCATTTTTTTATTGTGATAATCTTGTATTGATTACATATTTTAGGAGGGTTGAAGAAAAGACCAATCAATTGGAATTATTGGTATATGAAGGTAACAAATTTTGTATGAAATGTTTACTATGGTGGAATTAAAATTTAGTAAAAATGTGGAAAAAACAGAGAAATATTTTGGGAGGGTTGAAGAAGAGACCAATCAACTAGTATTGAGTGTATGAAGGTAGCAACTTTCATACGGAACATTTAATGTAGTGGATACAAAATGTAATATAATGCGTAAAAAAAAAATATGGTATGCATTTTTTGAGTTTTGAAGAAGAGACCAATCAATTGGTATTAGGTATACAGAGATAAAAACTTTCAAATGGATTATTTAATGCAGTGTATCTAAAATATAGTAAAATTGTGAAAAAAATGAAGAAATATATGATATATATATATATATATATATACTATGGTGGATTTATACAAATGTGAAAAAATGGGAGAAATATACAATATGTATATTTTGGGAGGTTTGAAAAAGAGACCAATCAATTGGTATTGGGTGCACAAAGATGACTTCTTTTAGAAAAAAAACATTTAATGAGATGGATTTAAAATAAAGTAAAAAATGCAAAAAAATGGGAGAAATATATGGTACATATATTAGGTGGGTTGAAGAAGAGATCAATCAATTGGTATTGAGTGTACGAAGGTAGTATCTTTTGTACGAAATGTTTAATGCGATGAATATGAAATATACTAAAAATACAAAAAGACAAAGAATTATACAATACATATTTTCAGAGGGTTGAAGAAAAGATCAATCAATTAATATTAGGTGTATGAAGGTAACAAATTTTGTATCAAACGTTTAATGTTGTGGATCTAAAATAAAACAAACAGATGAAAAAAATAGAGAAATATACGACACATTATCTATTTAAAAATAGGAAATTGATAATTTTACAACATATCCACCAAATTCATAATTAAATACAATAAGTTGTGTGACTATACATAAATATTTAGATTCAAACTAAAGATTAAATAAAATAAAAAATCAAATAATTTTATAGTTAAATTTAATCAATGGCTTTTAAACTTTTTAATTTTTAAATTCAATTTTATAAATTTTAATAAGTAAAATAGGTTTGTATGGATTCAGGAAAAATATGGTTAGAAGCTTTACAATCACCATATTTGGAGCCCATCCCTGCTTTTTACCCTATTTAATAAAAAACCATATTTGGTAACCTTCATATTTAGTAAATTTATATAGTTTTTTTTTTAAAAAAAATTGATAGAGAAAAACCAAATAATTAATATTGAATAATTAGTAATAACTAATATGCTGAAGAATACCTAGTAAACTATTGTTTTTTATTAAGGATAAAGGTTTTTTCGCTGATACCCTATTTAGTTTCCAATGCCCAGATATTCAACATGGTACAAATAATCTAGAACAGGACTGGAAAGACAACTAGTTGCCAAAAAACAAAATAACAACAAGATACCAGTAGTGAATTAGTACAATGTCAACAAATTTGTAACAGAGGATTAAAAAAACTACCCGAAAGCCAAGGGAGGAGGTGGCACAAGATTATTTCATGAGCTTATGGAAGCTCTTTTTAACATCATCAAACCCCTTTTTGACATCATTGAAGCTTGTATCTTTTTTGGATTTGTCTCTACCTTTTTGGACATCAAATTGTGAAATGAAAAGTGAGAGGAAATATGAGGTGCTCTTCTACATACTTAGGATCTCACACTGCTTGGCCTTGACCTTTTCCATTTCTTTTTCAATTTTGTTAACACGATTGTTGAGATCAATCACTTCTTTTCTATCAACTGTTCCATCCACATTTCCAGGCTTGCATCCATCAAATTTTCCCTTGAGCCATTTGATTTTGTCAAACTAAATATCCGAATCCATTGACCTCTTCATGGCAATTGTAAAAGAGGATTCAGGGCCATTCTTTCCAATTGAAAGGAGTCCAAGGATGGAATCACCTTCCATAATAATAGGATGGGAAGGGGTTTCAACAATATGAGAGGAATGATGATTGCTCCTAAGGGACCTTCCGGTGAAGAGAGCTCCGGATCGCTTACTAGAGAAGGGGTTAGAAATAGGGGGGCAATGGGGGGGGACAAAGGAGGACAATGGAACATGGGTGGGTTGGGAAGATACGGGAGGAGGGGGGAGGTGGGGTGTGAAGGGGAAGGGGGGGGGCATAGGTGGAGGGAGAAGAAGAGGGGGCAGGGAGATTGGTGGGGGGGGAAGAGGGAAGTAGGTTGGGGATGGAGAATCTAGTAATCAAAATACTTATAAAACATGAGAATAAGAGTATGATGCAAGGGTAAGACACACTTGCCCCATTTAACCAAATTCACATAATTCTCAAGAGAATGCAGTAAGAAAAATGGGAAACTCACAGAACATTTCTTGTGGAAGTGGTTGAGAAAGACTAGGTGATGATTAGGCTTGATTGAGAAGCGACCTTCCAATGTTATGAACATCATTATCACTTGTCTGATAATGTTGAAAGGGGGAGTTATAGAATCCCTTGTAAAATCCCTGTTTTGTGCACTATGGACTTGCCATGATCGAAGAATTTGAGCTCTTCCGCACCCTAATCCATGTTGTTTTTGTAAAACTTTAAACCTTTTCTATAGAAGCCTATAAACCAAGCAATGATGTCTTCATTTATCTCAAACTCTTTCCCTTTATACAACACCTTCCTATCCTTCCAATTTTTGGTGAATTCCTGGGATAAGTACATATCGTAACCCTTGACTCTAACTATAAAATTTATGAGTCGACCCTTGCTTAGTATGCTCTAGAGATTAACATTGTTCTTCCACTCATCAATCTTCACCAGTTCAACTCTACAACGTTCTCCTCCCATTCTGGTTGGAGAGAAATCGATGCCTCTAAAAATGATAATGAATGCTACAACATCGGTGTAAATATATAAAAGGGAGTAGTTTCCTTTTCGCATGAGCCAAAACCACCACACATGAGATATAATTTAACATTTCATTGTTAACAATGTTGATAGAGATAGCTGGGGGAGTGTCATCCTCTTCCCAAAATTGGAAATTCTTGAGATTTGTTCTAATATTAGCCATGATATGAGCCACACATGTGAATTAATCCATATTTTCATTGTTGATAATACCAAATGAGATAGCTGGAGGAGTGTCATCCTCTCCCCACACTTAGAAATTATTAATATTTATTCCAATATTTTCCATGATGTCAACGAGTTTATTTCCTTTGCAAAAGGTATGTTGAACAATGCAAGAATGAAAAGAGCTTAGAATGTGTATAGTTTCTTCAATAATAGTTATAATGGACCAAATCACATTATTGCTCCCTTTTAAGCAATTAGTGATGTTTAAAGAGTCGCCCTCAACAATCAAATACCTCACATTGAGATCCCTAGCTAATCTAATCCCCCAAAAAGTAACAAGGGCTTTGAAGTAGTGATTAGTGTTAGTACCCATAGGAATGGCACAGATCTTGACAATATGACCCTTTTCATTTCAAATACACTAGCCTTCCTTAGATTCCCCTTTAAATCACCATCGTAATTGAGATTGAGCCATCTATTAGGAGGGATACCATTTGATATGATCCATGACAATCACATTCTTTAAGGGAGTATAGGTAGAAAATATATTTAACTAACATTTTACAAGAATTTTTTTGTCTTCTCTGCTTTGATGAGTCTTTTTAGGAGGTCTAAAGCTAATCACATTTTGTCTAATACCCACCATCAACCCATTGGTGATTCTAGGAAGAGAAGGTATTTTTTCATCAAAGATGACAACGTTGTGGGTTTTCCATATGCTCCAAATAATGTGTGGAAAGGAAATACTCCATATATTTTTAACAATTGAATTTTTAGAGGGGAAGCACCATTATTCCCAAGTAACCACTACAGATTTTGGGAGGATACACTTAATATTCCAAAAGTTCAAAAAGTAATTCCAAATAGATCTAACAAAAGCACAATGTAAGAATAAATGACTAACTGTCTCTTTAGAATTTTTGCAAAGAATACACTTATTTGGAAAATACTTAGCTCTCTTCACCCAGTTGTCTCTAGTTAGAATATTATTGTGTAACACAGTCCAAATGAATTGATTAATCTTTGGTGTGAACTCCTTAATCTAGGCTTTATTCTAGTCAAACTTAGGAGGCTACATTTCAGATAGAAGTAAATACCCAAATTTAACCGAGTATAAACCATCAAAAGAGTTCTCCCAGATAAATTCATTTACCTCTCAACACTAGAAATATGTTGGTTGCTGATCAGATTCTGGATCTCTATGATATTCTAATTATTAGGGGGGATAAGCCATCCACTTGAAGTTGTACCCATGAATTTTTTTTATATAACCACTAATTTTTTTTCTTATCCGGTCTTTGAAGTACTCATAGAGCTGATAACCTTCATCAGTGATGTTTAGGGGAAGATGAGAAGTCCATTTGTATTTCCATAATTGGATGTCTTTACCATTTCCAAGCTTCCATCGGCTACCTCTAATAATCATGTTTCTATAGTTAACAATATCATTCTAAAAAGAGGATCAGGAAGGGATCTCATCTTCATAAAGCCAATCAAGATTTTTCCTTGAGCCAAGAAATTTATTTAAGAGGTCTAAGGAAGGTCCTCATTAGTCAGTCTCCATCCCATTTTTGTGATCATGGCCTTATTTATCCAATTGATATTCTTTATTCTCAGCCCTTCGCATTTCTTAGGAAGGAATACCTTTTCCTAAGAAACCAAAGGGATTCTATTATTTTCCTCAACACCTGACCACAAAAACCTCTTTTGGATTCTTTCAATTTTATCAATTATCATTCTAGGAATCCTGAAGAGAGACATTAAATAGACAGGAAGATTCTGGAGTGTGTTCTCAATAAGTAAAAACTTACCTATTTGGGAAAGAACCACTCCCTTCCATCCTACTAATTTCCTCTGAAAACGTTCAATTAAAGCATTCCAAAATTTGATGGGAATCTTACTGGTGAAAAGTGGCATGCCAAGATAAGATGAAGGAAGCTTCTTAGTGCCGCAAGAAAGGATTTTAGCAATCTTGATTTGTCTATATTTTGGAGTATTAAGGAAAATAACTGAGATGTTGTAAAAATTAATAAGCTTCCCTGAAGCTTCTTCATAATCAATGAGGAGGGATTTGAGTCTCCTAGCTTCAACCACTGAGGCCGTCATGATAAATATCATGTCATCAACAAAGTTTTGATTGATGAATTTGAGCTCATCGAAGGACAAGTTGAATCCTGTAAGAAGTCCTGAATGGATGACAACAACAATATTTCTACTTAGACTTTCAACCATGAGAATAAACAAAAGAGGGGAGATTGGATCTCCCTGCTTGATGCCTTTACTGCTGTTGAAAAAACATGTAGGAGCTCCATTGATTATAATGGAAAATATAAGATAAGATATGCATGTCATCAAGATTTTCTGAAATTGATCATCAAAACCAAACTTCATGAGAATCTTGTCCAAGAAGCTCCATGAAACGCTGTCAAATGCTTTATTCATGTCCAATTTAACAATCATACCATCCTTTTTTTATCCATGGAATGAATGGATTCATGCACCAATATGATTCCATCTTGAATAATCCTTCATTTCACAAACCCTCCCTACTGATTAGAGATGAGGAATGGAAGAAGACGCTGAATTCTAGAGGCAACAATCTTTGTGAAGATTTTGTAAAGAACATGTGAAAGACTAATGGGTCTGAAATCCTTAAATTCCTTAGGTCCTTTCTTCTTGGGGATGAGCACTATAAACGTCTTGTTAATCTCCTTGCGTAATTTACCCTTTCTAAAAAATTCATTAATAACGCGAAGGATGTCATCCTTGCATATCTCCCAGTATTTTTGAAAGGAACTAGTCTGGAAACCATCCAGACTCAGTGATTTATCATCTTCTATAGAAAAAAATGTCTTATGGAGCTCCTCCTTTGTAGATTTTTTAGTGAGCTTCTTGAAAGTGCAATTATCAACCAAATTGGACCTAGTAAAATTTTGTTAAATGGCCTTGGATATACAAAATTAAAGTTCATATTTTAATACCAAACCTTAAGGTAATAAATTTGAGATGATTACACGAGACTCTATAGTGAACAAATTCAACTTAAATGACATAAAAAAATACATAATAAAATTGTACCTATGACTACAAATATACTATCATTATGGCCTTCAGATTTTAATTTAAAGATAAATTTAGAATGATTATTTTTACATAAAATTTTATACCAAAAAAATCAATTTAGTGACATAAATAAATTTTAGAAAAATTAAATTAGGTCATTATAATTTTATTAAATTTTAAATCAAAATTAGTTTAAATTTTATTAATTACTTTTGTTTTGAAAATATAAGAATTGTAATGCGACTAGTCCTTATTTAGTATGAAATACAATTAATTGAACAATAATAAAATGGATATATTTGAGTGTAAAATAATTTAATTGCGTAACAAATATTATTTAGAGCTTTCTAGGATTACAAATAAAATATTTAATAGAGACGGTGCTATATGAAAATAAGCACATGACGAGGTGTTATTGAATTCTTATATACACACGACATGTGATTTATGTTATTATTAGAGGTGATCTCATTCAAAATAGGGTGATTGATTAAAAAATGGCAAAAATATTGAGAGTGCGACTTATTAGTAGTATTAAATTGGTTAATAACATTACAAATAGTATTATAGGTTGAGATGCCATTTGGTGTTTCTTTTTTGTTAAGTCCTACAGGAATATTTCACTCGTTAACTAATTGGGAAGAAGATAAATATGTTTTAATGTATTTTTTGATAAAAAAATATGCAAGTCCAAAGATGAAGTCATAAAAAATTGATATACAAAAAACAATACTAACTTTTGATTGGTTGAAAGTATAAAGTAATAATGGCCACTTAAGCCCATCTTAAGCCCAGTTAGCAAAAGTGATTGCTATTGTAACCTACCTTCAACATGGGCTAATAAAGTGCCATTCATGTTAAAAGTTCATAAGAACTATCAAGTTTTATGACCAAAGAGTCTATATGAGATTGCATATTCCTATACATCTATCATTCTAATTCCCTTAGTATAAGTTGGAAAACCCTACACAACCAATATATAAGTTATATTTAAGGTAACAACTCATAATATTGTGGATATCGACACTTCTTTTGCACTATTAATTACACCACATTAATCATATTTAAGTGTAACTATTTATTGTTATAAAATTCACTTAGGGAAAGGGCCCTAATCCTTAAAAATCATGAAAATCAGGTGTATTATTAGCATACGAAGGGTTCAATAGTATAACAATGAAAAAAATATATTATCACACAAATCTAGAAGAAGGAAGTCAATGATATTTTGACCTCCACTACCGACCACTCTCCATCACAAATCACTACCCTCAACCACAATATGCAATGAAAGTAATTTGATAGATAAGTAAAATAACATCAATAGAACACCAAATGATGGAAATAAAAGTAAAATATCTAATATCTAGGCATATTCAAGAGGGTGACATGCACAACCTCATAATAAGAGTCAAATGCATAATGTGATGATTAATCAACTAGGTCAGCTCCACTACCAATATGAAGCATTAAAAATGATTCCATGAAAAGTTAAGATATTATGTTAAACACAAGTCCATTGTACTTATCCTACTACACATTATAGGTTAAGGGTATAACATTCCCCTCTTCAAACAAGTGTTATCCTCAATGTTGACCATCTTTGAAAGCTATTTGATGAAATCTACGTCCTCCCATGTCACATCCTCTCTCAATTGGTTCTTTCATTGGACAAGATCATGGGTGATCACACTCAATTACATACTCTTGAGTTTGGTCTAGTTAATTCCATATGGTTCCAAGACGATTATTCCTTTTGGTGACTTTGTCTATGTGTAATTTTTTAGGCCAAAATACCACACCTAGACTATTGCCCATGTATTGTAGTTGACAGAGGCAACTTTCACTGGTGTGATTGTATTCCTTAATTTCTCAAAATTTTGGTCGTTCCTTTAAAGAGGGAAGAAAAATGGTAGTTGGAAACCACAAAATGCATTGGACCCTAGGACCTTATTATAGAGGTGTTTCTTAGAGGTAGATGTTTCATTGGCATATCCTTTACCACTAATAAATATTTTTTCACCCCTTCCTAACATTGTAGTAGTAGTTGTACTATTGATGAATTTTGTTCCCCTCAAAATACTTGTGTTGTACGACCTATTTATCCCCTTTTGAGCCTCATTTACATTTGACGAGAGGTTACCATATGTGGTAACTTAGTGTGCAACCCTCTCAACTTACACCTCTCGCCTTCCATATGAAAACACATGAACAATTCCTAGAAGTTCATCTTGATCATGCCAAAGGTTGTGAGCCATTAAACTCCCAAAACAATATCAAATCCTTCCATGGGAATTTCAAACATAGGGCTATTCAACTAGTCACCCATATTGAGTTTGAGATTATGGCATTTTCTTGAATACTTAGCAATACTCCCTTATGTAACCATGACCTTAAATTTTAGTTATGAATAAACAAAGTAATTCAAGCACAAGGATAAATTATCATCAACAAAATTGTGAGTACTTCCTTGGCATCCCAAAATTGAGTATCATGGTAATTTTGAGACAACCTACCAATTTTTTGTCTTTGGGTAGTTTGGAGTTAGCCATTTTCCCAAAAAATTCAATAAATTTGATCCAAGTTGTGAATTTCCTTTACTTTACAATATTTTGGGATTTTCAAACATGTTAGATGAAATTTGTTTCTCAAACCATGAACCCTGAAAAATACTATTAGTGTTTTTCAGGATTTTAAACTTTCGGGACATTAGAGCATTTACGAATGAAAACATGTAATGCGTAAGATGTTTATCGAACCCCAAACCCCAAAATATACTATAATCTATTTTAGGATTTTAGGGGTTTGGGACATCGGAACATCTTAAAAACAAAGCATGTTTCATGTTACCCAATACCCGAACCATGAAATACAAAGAGTCATTTGTTTGTTAGGTTTTTGGGGTTTTACATGCATAGGAACAAGTACTGCCATATGCAGTCAAAATCCTAATCTTTAGGTCAACAAAGTTAATTCCAAGCATATTTGACCTCCACACATGTCACCAACGTGTAATTAATGCAAATTTTAATATAAATTCGTGTTTTCCATGTCATTTTCACCTTGTGTAAAATTGGATTTTTTCTTTAGCATGCATATGGTATCCAAAACCCATATCAAGTTTTTCTTCACTTCGAGACATCTTTTTGAGAAATTTTTTCTAACCCATTACTCCAATTGGCGAGTTCTACATCTTCCTTAACTTTTGTTGACATTCTATCTCATTCTATGTGTAATTTTGGTCTGGTGTTCTTTGGCATGCATACCCCTAGTATTTATTCCCCTTCCAAGGTTTTCTTATTTTCCTAAGAGTTACTTGGCGTTTTCCCCTATTTTTTGATGATTACATTTCATGGGAAAATATGGGAGTTAATAAAGATCCAAGTCCAAGTGTTTCTTAGGATTTTTAAACTGCTCGATAAGGTAACAACCTTGCTTAAATGTGTTTCAGGTTTTGGAGGTTGTCTAACAAGTGAAAATACCCAACCTATGCTTTTAAAAACTTTTGAGGTGTTAAATATGTCCTAAAACCTCTTCAACATTTTTTTGGCTTTATGGGGTTTTCAATAAGGAAGAAACCCCAACAAGGTCTACGTTGAGTTTTCAAAGGTGTAAAACAATTGCGCATCCCTGATGAATTTACTTCATGATTCTAGGGTTTTCAAACAAGTCCAAGTCCCTGACTAAGTGTATATAATTTTTAAAAAAGTGTTGAACAAGGTGAAAACCCTGCCCAAGTGCTTTTTCATATTTTTTGGGATTGATGAATAGGTAGATAAATTTGACTTGGTTTCTGAAGCTCCTAGGAGAGGGTCCTGGTAAAAACATTAGTGCTCTTTGTTACACAAATGACATAGTCATCCAAAGGGAAGGAGAAATAAATGAAATACAATTATCAAGGGGTGATGCCCCCTTCCAACCTTGATTCCAATATTGATCAAATAAGATACATTGACTTGGGGCACACTAAACATCTTAATTTTTGGAGCAAGGTAAATAATGCATCAAAATAAAGTTTGATTCTTTCCATCTACGATAGTGGTCTAACACTTACAAAAAAATTTGCACCATCATCTCAATGTCAGGAGTTTGTTTTTACAGTTGCAAGTCACTATGATGTTGACACTAGGACCGTAAAGAATCAAGATCTAGAGAAATAGTAATTAGATTAGATACTGAATATTTCTAAGAGTTGTTCAAACTCCTTGATCTTAATGAATATGTGGATATAAGTATGGAGCAAGGTCAATAATCTTGGAATGAAAACTCTATGGCTTGCACCAAACACCTCAACAAAAATTATCTAAAGATGTCAAAGCCTTCAATCAATTATTTCCCAAAGACTTTACCTCAAAGTGATTTAATACTAGAGGTAATTGATATTATCACATTGTTGAGCAAGAATGTAGGTATTTCTATTGCCAAGGATTTCCAAGAATGGATGTATCAATACATCTATATTATAAGGATGAATCAATAATTCATTAGGTGGGGGGTGTAGATAAGTTTTTCTTTGCACAAATAACTTAGGGAAATGCATACAATAGAAATATTTTATATTACTTCCTACCTTGTCTATGCTGTAGTAGGAATGAGAGTATTCCCTGGATTACCAACTATCAACTCAAGAAATGAAACCAGGGTGTATGATTTCTACCCTCAATTGATCTTTGAAGAAAGTTTGAAACATTTCTAGAGGGCGAGTGATGCCTTTTTTCTATAACATCATTAGAAAGTTTGACAAAGAACACATCAAATGTAGGTGTACCAAAAATTCTTGGAGCACAATTTCATAATAGGGATACATCATCCTTCATTTCCCCACCTTCACTTACATTCGGGTAGGAGGGTTCTAAGGATTCCCATATTTTCTCTTTAGGTGCCCTATTGGTAAATGGATTCAAATGGAGTCGGTGAGGGAGATGATAAACCTGCATAAATTTTAGCAAGGGAAATACACAACAGGAATTCACTTCCCCATTTCTATAGGTCACTTCACATGCTTGTATACCATCAAATCCAAGAATGTTCTAGTTGAGATACAAAGGGTAAAACTGAAATATTTTCACCCAGGGCTCAATTTTGATTATAGGGGGCCGATAAAGAGTTTGGGAACCTTACATATACATGTACATGAACTAGATAATATATGGATCTATTGCAAAGATGAATTTGCTTTAAGAAATAAGGATTATTGTAGACCAACACTTGATGAGGTTGAGAAATATGACATTGCTGATGCGCTTGAAGGCACATATGATGATGGTGAGATCCTGAATAGTATATACGATCAAATGAAGGTTTAAGCCCTAGGTTTTCATCAAATCAACTGGCTAATTAAATATTTCACCTCCATTAAGGAATGTGCCACCAATATTATTAATTGTACCATTCATTGGATTATATCTTTAGGAATTCAGCCCAAATATGTGCACAATATTCCTTCAAATCAAACAAGCATGGTGATAACTTCATCAAAAGTGGGACCTTCTCAGGACCCTTAAGATAAAGGAAAGGCTCCTATAAAGCTAATAAAGTTCAAATTTTTTAGCAAATGGGAAATTTCATCTACTTCTTCTACTCTAACAACGGATGTGGATGTGGATTCTCCTCCACTTCAAGTAAGTCGAAAAATTCCAACTAGCACTCATGTCGCACAATATTCTTCACCAATGGTCACTCCCTCTATGCCTCTTTTCACTTAAAGCCCTCATGTTTCCTCCCCACCTCTTTCCTCTTCTCCATCAATGTTATTGGTAACATATACTCTTGTTCCCACATTCCCACTCCTTACATCTACCATTATCACTTCTTCTACTATCATTTCTTCTATTCCATCTTGGTTAATAATCCAAACCCCAAAGAAAAGAAAGAAGGTGGTGCTCCTAGAAGCATTCAATTTCAGCATACTAGATCTAACTCCTTCCCAAGTAGCAAAGAAGCTAAAGACGCTCACCCATATCACTATTGATTAATCTGGGGAGAGGTTTTTATAAATTGTTGTTCATTCTACAACTAAGAGTAAGAAGTATATAAATGATGCAACTTATTAGATATCTAAGGTCGTTTTGGGGAAAACCACCACAAAAGGCATCAAATTAGATGTGGATGTTTCCTTTGAAAACCTATTTGGAAAGTTGGACAAGGCTACGACCACAAAGAATTAATTGAGGGAGACAATAGATTAGTTAGCGACCCTTTTGTATAAAATCACTCAACTTACTCAGAGTATTACTCTTACTACAAGGAGCTTAGATGCATCATTCATCATGATATATGAGAAGATAGGAAAATAGGGAAGGGTTGTTAATGATTGGATGAAAAGACTTCTCAAAGATGGAAAAGGATTGATTAACAAAGTCCTCAAAGTCTATGAAAACATTTAAATTAAGAAGTCATCAATTGGAAGAATGAGAGATGAATTCGAGGAGGAATGAAATAATTGGGAACTCACTTTGGAAATGTTAAGTGAATTAAAGAAGGTAGATACTGACACCCTCGTCAAGGAGAAAGTAACTGAAGAAAGGGGTAGGCTCTGTGAATACTATGAAACCATTGAGTTTCAGGTCTATATTTTAAGTAAAGCAATGTATAGATTGTAAGAGGCAAGAGGAGAGGGAATATATGTCACCTTTGACATCGAGAATGAAATTTCTAAGTTGCCTTGTTAATTTCAAGATTAAATTTTAAACGCACTTCCATCTGATACCATTTTTACTGAGTTCAAGAGTCAGTTGAAGATGATTCAAAATTTGAGAAAATGTTTTATTTTCAATCAATTGACAAGATGGTCTTATATCAAAATGTTTTGGATAATTTGAGAAAGATTACAAACAAGGTTCAAAATCTTTTAGGAAAACTGATCAATGTGGTCGATATTTGTGAAATACTCAATCGATACTCATGTGGTCCAGAAGAAAAGGTTGTTCAAGAAATGATTGAAATATATCATGAATATTAACAAAGTAAAAGTGCAACATAAGTTGAGGTCAATGAAATTTCAACTGATCAAGATGCACAAAAGAAAAGACAAGATAAGAAACAAGTTGAAGTTTTGTGCTTTTTCTAACTTTTCTCAAACATGTAATTTTTGAAATGTTTTTTGCATTCTACTAAACAACATGTAAATTGAATTGGTGATTTTGCACAAGAACTAGTCAATATGTTTTAAGTATGCTCATATTTTCAAGATAAAACAAGTCTAGGAGTACAAATCAAGTTGATTTATTACTTACTATTTTTAGCACCAAAAATTAGTAAAGGGGTGCACCTGTCCTTACTCTCTCTCTCTCTCTCTCTCTCTCTCTCTCTCTTCTTGTATATAAATGTAAGAATTCTCAAGGCATTCCAATACTTTTGGTGAAGGTAAAAAGTATTTTTTTACATTTTTGGAGTAAAAATTATTTCTCTAGGATTTTGTGAGAAGGAAAGAAGTTTTGTAGTCTATTTTTTGGCAATAAAGGAAAAAAGAGATCTAAACTTTTAAATTTTGTGTTGAAGTCAATCTTGATATTATGTTTTTATTATCATGTTCAATGCATTATATTTCCTTGTAATTCCAAAATCTTGTTACTAAGTATTATTTTGGTTCCTTGTTACTCTCCTCAACTTGTGTGAGTAGATTAGGATATGTGTTTTCCATTAAAAAGCACAAGTCTTTCTTCTTTTCTATTCCCACTCTTATATTCCCAAAAAACTAACTTCCTCTATTTTCTAATTCATTTATGTACAAGAAATGAAATCTACCTGGATAATATCCCACCCCCAAGATTAGATTACTGAATATATTGTAAATATTCCATCATCATTCTTGGATTAACAATAAATAGGGTGCCTCCCCTTATTTGAGGATGGGATTTTTTTCAACGTATTGTGGTTGGACACCATATTTTGTCTTCAAAAAATATCCAACCAACATTCCTAATTCAATCACCTTCTATTTTTCAACAAACCCATTATCTTGATATTTTTTGTGATGCTAACAATTAAAATCACATAAAGAGATATAGCTGGGTGAGAATCTGCTAGCTCGAGCTCCTCAACAATCTCTATTAATTTTTTTCATTTTCCTCTTTTCATTAATTCCCTAAATGTAGAAAAAATTATTTTTAGCATGCATATGTCTTTGGCTAAATTTGTTGTCACGTTCAAAATACAACCCTTTTTCCATCCTCTCTTCATTTTTTAATGTATTAACCTAGTCACTTACGAGGTGAAGATACATAAGATCTATTGTATCTGATGCTAGTGAAGGTGTGCACATTGGTGTTGACCATTTCTCTTTTCTCTACCTACAAGTAAATATGAAGCAGTTGTGATTATGGTTTCCTATTACATAATGCCTTAGACCAAGTAACCCTCATAATGTGTAGGGGAATATTATACACAAAACACACTATACATAAACACAAAAACAAAGTATGGAACTACATGAAATTAAAAATATTTTTCAATCACACATAGAAACACATGGAAAACCAGATAGCTATTTCATAGGTGACATGCTCGAAAACTTTAGATCCTACGATGTTTTTTTCACCAACTCATAGTCTTTACAAGAACAACACCACAACATAAATGACACAATGTACATTGTAACTCCCACAAAAATTTGGTCACGAACCCAAAATCAAATAAAGGTTATAATAGAAAAATTATGGAATAATTTTTTTTTATTAAAGGGAATGAAGGTGACAATAAGGTTAACCTTAGGTTTCAAAAGGTCATCACAAAATAACTTAAATGATATTATTAAATAAAAGAATGAATTTAATATGTGATTAGGTTTAAAATATTTCATTCAATTAATCCTAAAGTATTTTAATACGTAGGTTTCTAAGGTCATGCAATAATTAAAATTAAATTCCACAACTAAACTAGCTCCTTCACTTACACAAAACTAATAATTTAGTTCTCCAATATGAAAGTGGGTCTAAATTATTAAGGAAGGGAATTTATTTAAATTAAATAAAATAAAAGCAATAATTTAATTAACTTTCAAACCACACAAGTGGCAACATCCAAAAGAAGACCCATGTGATCAAATGATCATTCTCTCACCAACCCCCACATAACATTTGTGTAGGTGACAATATTGGGCCCTTAGATTAAACCAATATTGACCATTGGACCCTGGAAAATTTCTAAACCAACCTTAAAAACTCTTATGGAATTAGCTTTTATTCATTTCATTAATTTTTTATTTTGTAGGGTAAGAGAAGATAAAAGTGGAGGAAGCCATGGATAAGTGAGGAGGAAGCTTGGGGATGGAGAGCACACATCCCAAATCTATTTTACTTTCATTCAAGTATATTATTGTATTCTATGTTATTCAAGGGTCTACAGATAAAGAAAAATCATTTATTGTTGTAGGATTAATCTGTAGAATACCCATTTGGGTATTATCCTTGTGACAAAAGATCTACATTTGGGTAAGATTTACATCTCTTTTTTTTGTTGAAAACTCATTGAAATATTTTTCCCCTCCTTGGGAATTTTGGGCAATTTACCTTCTTGTTATTAAATCTGGTTTATAATGAATATATACCTACAGAGATAGATAAATAAAATGTATCCTCTATACATCTTTATTTTATATAGATATACACAATTAAGATCTCACTATGTAAGTAAGAATATATACATATATGTATATTTATACCCAATTTTTTAAAATAGTCAAAAAAAAATGAAACCATACATTTCATATAAATTTAAATTAGAGGTATATATATATATATGGTTATATTAAGAAATAGACGTGTTTGTGTGTGTGTACAAATTTTGCAGACAGGGTATAATGTAAAGTCTTTACCGTGGACTGATCAGTAAAAAAAATTGTTTTAATTAAAAATCTTAGCCCCACCCACATTGAAATGAGTTAGTATGGAATAAGTGGGGTGGGGAGGGGGTCTTCGACCCCACCCCCCCCATCCCCCCATTCCCATACACAAAAACTCCCAAGCGATGGCCGCTTAGACCCCTAACCAACCTACTTTTTAAAATGTCAAAACTAACAAACATACCATGGTTGCATTTTGGATAAGTAAGTAAACCAAGTAATTATTTATAATTATATATATATTATATAATTAAGTATATTAATAATATTACACATGTTACTACATGTTTAAAGTAGTCAAGTTATTTAATCCCCCCTTTTTGGGTAATGGATACATCAATATTAGTTTAATTTTGGAATTGGGGAAGATTTGTGTTACAAGTAAGCCTATAGAACTAATTTAACTAACATAGTGAACACTACAAGTACAAGTATTGTTGGTAGTATACACTTTTTTTTTTCCTTTCTTTTTTTGTTTAAGACATCTAATTGATGAAACTAATCATATTTACAAGTTCTACATACCACAACTCAGTATAGAAGAAAATGATTTCCTTCAATCTTATTATTTTAACTACTATTTCCTTCAACTAGTTTAAATAATACATTTATAGTTTAGGCCCTTCAATTTACTCTCTTTTAATGGAAAAAAAATAATTATTTCATTTCATCAAGCAAGTAGTAACCAACAAAATACTATGTTTCTTTCAAAATGGAGTTTAACAAGCTTTAAAATATTTTTAGAAAATGCAAGGTATATCAATTTTGATATATTGAAAGAAACTTGAAATTAAATACAATGATTATATCCATTTAATCTATATTCAAATCTTTCTATTCTCAAAGACAATGTGATAAAGGCTTGGTAATTCACTTTCACAAAACTACATATTTGAAATTTTACATTTTCTCATATCCACACTCTTAAAAGAGTTTACAAGATGAAGATGATTTCAAATGAATACAATAACTTTCTTCACAAAATTACAATTTACAATACATCCACTCAAGTGGGAAGCATAACATTTGACTAATCCAATTAAACAGGGCTATCAACAAGGCCAAATTATAAGTATTCCAATATGTATGTCTTCACAATGGTAGCTCCAAAACTTGCCCATCTTTAATCAAACTTCTCACAATGGATCACAAAACAACGAAGGGGGAGTAGGCAATGCTCTCTCACCAACTTTAAATCCATTAAGGGGATAATTCCATCCCCTTAATGGACCCTAAGACCCAACCAAGGAACCATGAGGAGAATTGAGAAACAATGACAACTTCTAGACAAAGTGGCTTCACAACAAACATACATACAAGACATTCAACTCAACCAAGATCAACATATCCAACAAAATTTACACATTCACAACAATACAAAGGGTTTGAAGATCAAACCAAATAGAGTAAGGGTTCTGGGAGACCACCTCCTTATGCCTCCCAAGTGAAGTGGGAGTCTTACCCTAAGCCTCTAAGTGCACAAAATAATCACACAAACTCCTTATCTCTCCCTTGAAAGCATGTAACAAAACCATGATTTCTTTTTCACTCCACATAGGTAAGACTCCCATTCACACTCCCACCAATTTCATGCCTCACAAAACTCCATTTTCCCTCCCCAATGGTCCCATAAACCCTTCTCCCACACCCAACTAAGGCCTACTACCCAACCAACACACAAACATCTTTACAAGACAAAACAAATAATTTTACAAGCACAACCTTGCATACAAATAAGCAAAATAACATAATGACAAAAGTGGAGAGCCTACCTCTCCATCAATTTATAATAAAATTCCACAAGCCTCTTCAAATCCAAGCCAATATAATTTCCAAGCACTTCAAAAATCTCCAATTCCAAAAGTGCACAAGAAGATAAAAGAACAAGTAATCCCCATTCCAACCAAAAATCCCAAATAAATAGAAATGGAATGTGAGGATGATGAGGTGGCTCCATGTAGGATACCACTTCATCATTCCTCCATCCCCACACTCAAGTCAACACACCAAGACCAAGAAAATCAATGCACATTCAAAGGACTATGACAACCCACATGGCTCAAAACTTGCACACCATGCTTTCAAAGGACCTAATAAATTGGGGTAGAAATAAAGTGCAATAATTTTCCTTCTTTTACACTCAAAAATGGACAAATAAGTCAAAAATAAGATTTCCAACCCATAGGTAGGGTTTTTGGGTCAATTTAAGAGGCATGGGACAAGCCTTACTTGTTCCACAAGCCTCCAAAAATGCCCCCAAGTCAAAATCCAAATTTTGAACTTGGGGTGGAGTAAAACACTCACAAATCAACACAAATTTAACTTACACAAGGACTACCAAATCTCATCATAACTATTTGTCACATCTCTAATTTGGTTAACTAAAAATAAGAAGGGTTAAGCTTAATTAACACACATTTACAACATGCTAATAAAGTGACAAAATTTTCAAATTTTAAATACACAAATCATAAAATAAATCACATACAAAAATTAAAGAAAGGGAAAACAATTCACCCCATGGCCACATATGTGAAGTCACCCCCCATGGGAGACCTCCAAACTAGACATGCAAAACACTACACTAAACAACATTACACAAGTTGTCAAATTTGGCCTCATTGCTCAACGCCTGACATCCTTCCATGGTTGGTCCCCTATCCCCTTCGATGTATGTGATCAAATTCCTGTACACAAAAAAATACCTCTTCTGGCCTTTCAGCCGTATTAACAATATCAAGACAATATATATATATATATATATATATATATATATAATATATATATACATATAAAATCATATATCAATGTCCATCATTTGACATTAGCAATTCTATTATCCATCAATATATCAAAATCTAACCCTAACATCCATGAGATTACAATTATACTCCAACATCCCAAAACATAACATGTCAGTATAAAATCCACATCATGAAAATCAACATATATCAAACTGTCTAACATCACTATCTAGTGCATCATAATAAAATGTAAACATCATAATGTCAATAATCCAAATATCAGTGAAATCTATCATCTACTGATCAATGTATCATAATCAGAATGTTTGAATATTAGTTCAACAATATCAATATCAAGATGAAACAATGTCGAAGAGGAGTGGCCACTACATACTCACATGTCCACAATATAATATAAATACTATGGGAATCATCCCTAACATAAGAGTATTGAAATCCTTATATAATAGCGAGATCCACATACTTATAATACTTTCTTGAATCTACAAGTGACCCATATGAAACTATCATTCATCCCAATGCTCTATGAATTATATATCAAAAAACATAACTCGATGTAAGAGTATGTTTAATGGTTACAATTATATGATTACATAAAATTCATGTTGGCTCTTACAATAATTTCATATTTGAAATTTTGTAAACTACGCGCAATCATCGTGCAATTGTACATAAGAGTGTACTATGAACTTTTCCATTGAATCCTTGTGTGTTATCTCAATATAGCTTTAATGACTTAAATTTAAAGAGTAGATGCTTGCCATCGAATGTAACTGATTTAATTTAAATATAATTTAAGGAATTTTTAATTCTAATAAGGATATATATATATATGTATGTATGTATGTATGTATGTATGTATAAGAAATGTGTAATAATATCTATAAATAAATGCTCCAACATTCAAATGTCAAAGTGCATATAAATGATACAAAAATGTTGTATTTAATTACAATACATAATAAACATAAGAAGCTGAATGTACTTATCTATATGAATAGTCTAGAAGATAATCTAGGTGTGATAGAGGGATGAAGTGACCATAAATATCCCGTAGATCTTTTTTTTTTTCTGATTCTAGAAATGCACTTTGTATAGGGACCAAATCATTATCTTTGAACCAAACCATTTAGCAGTTTTGTTATTTTGGATAGCTTGGTCTGTGTAGCATATGGTACTATATAACTTTATGAACACTTGTGAATGATTGCACTTGATTCATTGTGATATATTCAATCTTACAAATGTATGAAATCATTTATAATGAACCAAATTGACCTAAAGTATTAACTTAGGGTAAAACCCCCACAAAAAGGTTAGTGTTTGGGTTAAAGTACAATTTTAACACAAGCTACATTAACACTACATCAAAGAGGCCTAAAACCACACTTAGTTCTTCACCTATAGATATTGCATAATAATAAATGGATGCAACTATATTTGATAACCTAATCATTTGATAATGTTTTGTAACATGACTTGGATTGCTTATGCTTGACTTGGATTTGAGGAACCTTGGGTTGGGAGGCTTGAATCTTGAACCTAGTTTGGAGTGCTTCAGACTTGAGTGGGGGCTAATCATAATGTATACTAATATTTTAAGGAAATTAATAAGATCTTTATATGCCTTTTTAGTGATTTGTAAGATGATTTCTAATAATTTCCAGGTGAATGTTAGGTGAGTAAATGAGTGCATTATAATTACTTATTTATGGTTTTTTGGATGCAATATTTTACTAAGACTAACCAACAGTGAAAGTACCAACCCATAAAATAAAAGGAACGATAATTAGATCGTACCAAGCCAAGAACACATATGCTAATCAAACACCACGATCAATAAGATGAAAGTGATTCACCAGAATAACTTTACATAAACCTTTGCAAACAAATGAGTAGAAATATCATATATTATTATGGAACTCAATGAAATACAATGAGAATGGGCCTTACTTATATAGACAAGGAATAACAATATAAGAACTAGTCAAGGCCATAGATCAAGGCATAAATCAAGGAAATAACTAGTCATCAAAGAACTAGTCAAGACCATAGATTTAGGAGAGAACTAGACATCAAGGATCTAGTCAATACCATAGATCAAGGAAAGAACTAGTCAATACCATAGATCAAGGAAAGAACTATACCTAACAACTAGATAATATCTCCTAATATCTAAATAAGATAAAAGAAATATCCACACACATAAGTGGGCGAGGATAAATACAATAAAGGTAAATAAAGTACCTACGTGAACATGAGCTAAGGTAAATACCTACTCTAACACCCCCCTTAAGTGAAGCTAGGGGCTAAAATAGAAGTGGCATGTCCACAGTATGAGTCCTAGAAACTAGGCCTAATGAGGTACTCATGTGCAAAAACTGAGAAAAAAAGGACACCACAAGGTACCCAAAACCAGTAACAATAAAGTAGAGAGAGTAAAAACTTGATGCAAGGCATCCCAAGAAGCTCGTCTCAAAAAAAACATACAATGCTAAAGAAGTTTGGTGTGCACTATGGTCTAAATCCACTGCTCGATCACAAAAATTGAAAACAACTGACACTGGGCTTCACCAGAATAGCTCCATACAAGGAGACTATCAATGGAGTGATGTCAAAAGTGAAAAAAAACACCAAATATAATTTGATCAACTGCTACAAATAGGTGTGCCATGATCCAAGAACAATAACCAAAGCAACAAGGCAAGGACACAAAATCTAGAGTGTCATGATCCAAGAAAAGCCAAGGTAATAAGGCAAGGACATAAAATACAAAGAAGCAGAATCAACACCACACCCTCCCATACTTCTAAATGGGTGGAGTGATGCTACAAATATGTATGAGTTGCCCAAAGTCAACTACTTGAACACTGAAAAAATAACACTGGACTTCACCAGAAAATATCCCCCATAAGAGGTACTGTCAACATGCCAAAAGTTTCAAAAATACAGATACAAAATCTCTCAACAAACAAGAGAGATACACTACACCTGCTAAAGAAAAACGATCAAAACAAGAAGCATTACAATGCAGAAGGTATAAAGTGGAACAAGAGGTCGAATGGTGGAGGAGCCACACCTATAGAGTCCTCTCAATGAATGCCTATGTCACCGACACGAGTGATCGGATATCCACCCCAAATCAACATGGATGGATGAAGAAGATGTATGCATATGACTTGGTGCAAAATGCACAATGGGTGCATGCAAAGGAACATTAGAATGTGTGTCAGGTTGATCATGTCTGACAACTAAAATCTTAGGTTTCTCAAGCCTGAGTGAAGGTGTAGAACTCATGTGTTGCTCATGATCTTTAGAAAGATTCGAGTGAACAAAAAATGAGCTCTGCTAATGTGTGATCCCAATTAAGTATCTCCTCAAAATCCAATGTCATGGCGAGAATTCCACTTAACATGTGTAATAGGGGAAACAATACCCTGTGAATTTTTTCCAATACCTCCGCTAGTGAAACCCACAGAACGGAGCATGAAAGAACTGAATGCAGTGATATGCTTCTCAAAAGAGCCATGCATATGAGTAGAAGTAGGATACACAACATTTGTTACTGTAATAGGCAGATGTGTGGAAGAGCATGCAGTAACAAGCCTGATAGGCTTATGAGCATCAAGAGCAGTAATAAGTGCAATGACTGGTAGATCAATGTCAGTGGGTACAAGAGCAACAACTGAGAGTGGGCTAGGAGTATGGATATGGCTGTCCACAATATGATGGCGATGCTGTAGGCTAAATTTTTTTTGCTGCAGGGAGTGTATTAGTGTATCCTTATCATGAATGAGTGATTGTAGAAGAAAATTTCACTTCTTGAGCGATCTATTTTCTCCCACAAATTTTACAATATTCTCTTGAAGTCTACACACTTAAGAGAAAAGAATATCATTCTTAGAATCCATGATATGTACAAGAATGCAACTCCCAAAATTTTAGGACGTCGGGCTCAGCCAAAATTGCATCCACAATTTATTATAACACTCTTCCATATTTGGCACTTTATAATTATAGCGAAATTCTCAAAATAAATATTTCCAATGGAAATAACATGAAAAAATAAGCACTTTTACAAAAAAGACACTTAAAACCGAGTTACCGATCAAAAGTTATAAGATTTTCAATATTATGCTCTGCTATTTATTTTAGTTGCCACTAAAACAAAATAAAATACTCTTGCCTTCACCACACAAATAAAATGAAAGGGGGCTAGAGTTAAACACCTACTAGTAGGAATCACAAACTTAAGCCCTCATATGACCATACCATATGACCAAGGGCTAAGGATTTCAATTCAGATGGAGCTCAATGAAATAAAATGAGAACGAGCCTTGCTTATATAGACAAAGAATAAGCTAGTCAAGACCATAGATTTAGGAGAGAACTAGACATCAAGGATCTGGTCAATACCATAGATCAAGGAAATAACTATACCTAACAACTAGATAATATCTCTTAATATCTAAATAAGATAAAAAACAAAATCCACACACATAAGTGGGTGAGGATAAATACAATAAAGGTAAATAAAGTACCTAGGTGAACATGAGCTAAGGTAAATACCTACTCTAACATAAAAAGGATATTAAATTGATAAAATGACTATAAGGTGGCCTTGGATGGGACTCTTTTGCCCAAAACCAAACCGTTTGGTAGTTTGGTCCTATTGGGTGGTTTGGTATAAGAGGAAGATATAATGTTGTGGAGCTCTATACATGATAATCATGATAAGTGGAATACTTGTGGCTGATTTGAGAATTTTTGTAATTGGATGAGCAGTGCAATGAGAAGAGAAAGTATTACAATAAGACTAATGATATAATAATTATAATCAGAATACGTGCACGAGTCATGGTTAAAGGGATTGAGTCAACACTGATATTCTCAAGTGATACATTAACAAATTTAGGTGTCTACAAAAACATATGTTGCTAATAAAATCTCTTATAAAAAAATGTTGCATTACCACACATAAAACATATATCTATCGTACACTATATAAAAGTCACATTCTCTTGTGCCAAGTGATGAAACCTTGCACTATCATTTTGAAGTTCCTCGTGATCTATAAAACACAATTATAAACTCTAGAAGGTATCACGATTCTTGATGATATCTTCTATAAATGTTGCAATCAATTTGATCAATTAGTCTAAAAATACTTGTATGTATCAACTAATAACACAAACACTACTAATAGTATTGCGTAATAGAAAATATGAGAAAAACATGAGATATATCATTGTTAACTTAACACACATGCATGCAAAAATGAAACATTTAAAAAAGAAACTTGCAGGGATAAAGACACATGTAAAGCATACAACAAGATTCTTGCACATAACAACACTTGCGTGAAATAAACAAGCAAGAACTACACAACCCAAATTTATACAAAAATAAACTACAATGTTTTGGGTAATGCAAGATTACAAGTTAACTTGAAATGTTCATGTATTATACACCCCAAATAATATGAAAATTATAAGCGCTTTAATATGGTTCTCCTTGTGGTTGTTAGAGTAGGTATTTACCTTAGCTCATGTTCACGTAGGTACTTTATTTATCTTTATTATATTTATCCTCACCCACTTATGTGTGTGGATATTTATTTTATTTTATTTAGATATTAGGAGATATTATCTAGTTGTTAGGTATAGTTATTTCCTTGATCGATGGTTTTGACTATATCCTTGATGTCTAGTTCTCTCCTAAATCTATGGTCTTGACTAGTTCTTTGATGACTAGTTATTTCCTTGCTTTATGGCTTGATCTACGACTTTTACTGGTTCTTAGATTGTTATTCCTTACCTATATAAGCAAGTCCCATTCTCATTGTATTTCATTGAGTTCCATAATAATATATGATATTGTTGCTCATTTATTTGTAGAGGTTTTATGTAAAGTTATTCTGGCGAATTGCTTGCATCTTATAGATCATGGTGTTTGATTAACATCTGTGTTCTTGGCTTGGTACGATTTGATTATCGTTCCTTTTAGTGGTATTATATGATTTGCAACTTCAAAATTGCTTTCCAAATTGCATCCTCAACCCTTTAACCATCCTCTTTGACTATATATTCTTTGTTTTCTTGATCTTGCACACATATTAGTTATCCTTTTTTCGATCACTATTTTCACCTCTTTTAAGTTATTTCTTGGACATATATGTTCACCAATCAGTCTCTGAAATGAAATCTGAACATTTTCTTCCTCCTTCTTATACCTTGTGACATGGATATCAATATACCTTATTGAATATAGGTGAAATATAAGCTCCCTATAGTAACTTAATTTCATACACATTATTTTCAAACTTCCATAGCATTCGACATGGTCCAATCTTCTTTAGCTTCAATTTATTTTAAGACCCTTTTAGAAATTTGTCCTTTCACAAATGTGCTAAGACCATGTATCCTATTTGATATTCAACTTCCCTTAGCTTGTATTTCATATGATGCTTATATTACTATGAGATTCTCTCCAATTTCTTGCACACTTGGTCATGCACCTATCTCATATGTTCTACAAAATATTCTGCCACCACACTCTTTTTTTCTTGTTCCTTATGTCATGTAGTCATGAAACACCTCTTATACTCAAACTATACACAATATAGAATGGTGCATATCCTTTACTTTTGTTTACTAATTATTATATATAAAAAAATCTTGTGCTAAAATGTTATCCCATGTATTTCACTTGTCTTTAGTCAATCACCTTCACAACTTTCTAAATTCCTATTATTGAACTCTCTCTATCCATTTGTCTTTGGATGATATTCATAACTGAATAACCTTGTGTTTAGTTTTTTCCACGGTGTTCTCCAAAATATCCTTCAAACTTAACACCCCTTTTTGATACAATTTACTTTTTGGTAATCTATACAATATTAAAATCTCCTCTAAAAAATGTTAGCACTATTAGTGTAATATTAAAATTAATGTTAATCTAATTGAGATATTTCATGAATGTGTATGAAAATAATCTAAAATAGTTAATACAATAGTCCTAGATCATTAAAGGATAATATATTCAATCAAACACACTTATATAAAGTAGACAATAGAGACTAGGGCTATGCTTTTGAACATATCCACCCAAAAAATGCACAAGTTATTTAATAGTGATATCAAACTAGATGTATAGGGTGTCTTAAATCTACATGTGAAATATGTAATCCTAGAAACAAGTGGAATATAAGTTCATCCATTTAAGGATATATGCGTCATATGAAGGCATCCTAGGTATGATGAATATGTCCTATGCTATTGAGATATGTAATCTACCTCTAGAACCTATTTTTTTATGTGTCTTTGGATATAGGACCTGTGTCTGGATCTTTACAGTGACACTTATGTACCCAAAAATATCTTCTCATTGTCCTATATTCTTATTGGCTTAAAAACATTACATACATCATATGCACTAGAATGACCTCAAAATGCCCTTAGTGACATAAGGAGTGTTGCACTACATACCGATACATCAAATTGGGATCAAATGACATGTAGTTATCCAAGTCCTAAGGTGGATTGGAGGTAAGAAAAGTGAAAATATGGAGCCTACTTTGGGCCTTACTACTTGACAATAATGCTTGGATCAAATTTTAGTGCATGATGTGATCTAGGGTAGTAAAGGATGGATGTATTCATATTTGCATAACTTTATGTAATGTGCTCCAAGGGTGATGTGCTTCAATGTTGGGCTTAAAAAAAATCTTATAGTAATTGTATATGGGATCCTTAGGTACTATTAATAGTTAAGGAGTGCATGTTCATATAGATAAATTATGGGAATGATTTCGTGCTCAACTAGCCTTAAGCCAACTAAGGTAAATTGTGAAATTGAAAATATTACCATGATAAGTACAATGAACAATTTCATCATCCTTGGGAAAAATTTATTGGCTGAACTTATTGTGAGCCAATGAACCCATCAAGGCTTAGGATGAAACTTGATTTGAGACATGAGATGGATTTTAGAGAATCTAAATATGTGTTTTGTTTAAGGTGTATGGATTTCTACGGTGCTAATTTGAAGAACAAGCCATGAAATGGTGGACTCAAAGTATAAGATTTAATAGGGTGATTTTCAATTTAGTTGATAAATGTATAAATGGGAAAATATTAGGATAAATGTCAAATGATTATTCTAAGTGCCACATGACCAAATTTTGGGTATTACAATTCCCCCCTTTAATATAAAAATAAAAGGTGTTAGATAAAAAATAAAAGGGAAAATAAAATGAAAACCTATCTCTCCCCAATCCTATGAGTGTGATGCATATAAACTGAACAGTCTATCCCCATGTCATAAATGTGAAATATATAAATAGCATTTCAAATACATATATTAATTCTCAAGAGATATGCATAAAACAAGTATATGAAATTGAAATATGTAAATTCCATAAAACATGAAACAACTACACATGATTTCCCATATTGTGATTTTATAGGGAATGTGTGAAAATATTACATATTAACTAGCATTAAGATGTTATCTCACCATTAAGTGTTAGGTAGCTATGTCACCATCAAGCGTTAGGTGGCCAAGTCACCATCACACATTAGGTAACTGAGTCACTATCAAGTATTAGGTAGTTGAGTCATCATCAAGCGTTAGGTAGCTAAGTCACCATTTATCATTAGATTTCTAAGTCACCATTGTATCAATGATGAAGATCATCCAAGTTGATATAACTGAGTCAATGTCATAAGTGTGATTAATCTATGACATGAATTTGTGCCAAATTAGTGTAGATTTCATATGAATTGAGTTAGTGTCATAAATGTATCTAAATATATAAGATGAAATTTCCCATAAATTCTATTCAAATTTGATAAATTTCATGTGTCAACCTATGCCTATTGTGATGGACTGTCGACACTAAAATTTTCCTCCATAATTTCTATTTCATTAATGTATGTATTAGGAATAGGATGTTGTTAAGTATAATTAGTAGTAGCGTCTGATAGAAGATAACGGCACTATCAGTACGGTGCCGCCAATAATGTGGAGTACGGTAACAGTCAAAGTACAATAGGAATGTTGTAAATAGTAAATATTTGTCGTAAGTGGTTCGGTAATGTTAAAATGTCAAAGTTTGGGTAATTAGAGAAGTAGGGTCTACATGATTAGGAATTAGAAATATTATATTGGTAATAAGGACAAGGAGTGAGGTCATAAATATTTTGTGTATTTTATTTGTAAAAAGTCTAAAAATGTGGAACCCATGTAAAATGATAAGGTTTATCTTATCTTAAAAGATAAGCTTACATGTACAGATAAGAGTTAAGGTATGGAATATGATTCATCAGAGTGGATTTCTTATCCTATCTTAGAGATAAGATGGATAAGCCTGGAAGTTCTATAAATAGAGAGGCCACCCCCCTCATTTAGCATAGAAGGAAGTAGTGAGAAATATTGTAGGAAGTGTGCGAATGAAGCCATCAGTTTAAAGGTGTGTTGAAGAAGCCATTAAGAGGTGTAATTGTAAAGTTTCTCCCATAGTCTTGGTGAAAGGAAAGTGAAGTCAATAACACTTGAAGTACCTCATGGGTGAGATTGTAACAATTTCATGTTAATATTATAATTTACTTTGATATTTTAGATTTGTCATCATTTCCGTTTTATCATAGTCGATGGTATTCTTGTGTTATGTTGTTGTTTTGTTTCCAGATTACATCCACCAAACTAAAGGCTGTGCATTAGTAAATAATCATAGCACGAGGATTTCCCGGTGAAGAATTATCATAGTGCCGGATTGGTGATGACAGGACCATCCCAATTCCACACAAATACGATAAATTTATGTAATTTTTATCGATGAACCATCCCAAAGTCTAAAAAAATATAACATGAAGCTTGTAATCTATCATGAATAATTGTATGACCTATGTGAATACCATCACACTATCTACCCTATGGCATTATGGCCATGATATGTTTGAACTATTAGAAGATCCCATAATATGCCCCCTTTTGAGATGAGGAATTGTACAGCATATAATTTAACTTAAAAGAGAAAGTGTTAGCTATAAATAGTTTATAACCAAATCATATGGGATGCAAACCATATATAACATGTAAAATAAACATGGTGATATGATAAATGTGCATTATCTATGATCATTAAAGAACAAGTAGTCTAGAGAAATCAATAGCTACATGAGGGTAAAAAATGAATAGTAGAGTAACATGAAAGTAGATACATGAATTAAAACCTAATATGTCTATTAGAACCTTTACCATGACATGAAAACACATGACACGATAAGCCCACCATAAATCAAAGATAACTAACAAGACACAATGAATTGACTAGTGTTAGTAGTAGATAGTTATGTGTACGAAGTAAGAATGTTTCATGAGCAATTTGTATAAACCAAAAGTTGTATCAATTAATGTGTTGTGAGAAAGTGTGTATAGATCAATATATGTTTCAATCAATGTGCCATGAGAAATGTGTCCAAAATCAAGATATGCATTCATAATTATGCCATGAGTAAGTGTTTCTAGATATATGTGTGTGTGTGTGTGTGTGTAGTAAAAAATGTCTATAAACCATGTATTGTAAATAATTTATGTGATACAAAATGTGTGTCATAAGTAGTGCGTGTCACACACAATGTGTTTCATAAGCAATATGTGTCATTCACAAAGTGTTTCATAAGAAATATGTGTTATATGTAATGTGTGTCTAGATAAAATAGCTCAGGAAAGATGTATCTTAAGTAATATTTCATAAGAAATGTGTTCCAATTGATATATGTATCAATCTAAGTGTCTATGAAGAAATATGGTTGACATGAACCATATGTTTTTTCCCAAGCATAGAAAAAATAAGTAGTGAGCAAAAAATTCGTAGAGAAGACTATGACATGTAACAAACAAATCATAGAGCATACAAGGCATAGAGAAAACAAGTGCATATGGAAAAACATGGTATAAAGCATACAAATCATAGAGTATAGAACATATAATGGCACAAATAAAATAAAAACATAGAGTATACAATGACACATATCATAGAAAATAAAATGACATCAATCAAACAATAGAATTGAACATACAATGTCATGGAGTAAACAATAACATAAAACATACAATGACATATAGAAAAAAGTGCATATAACATATAATTGCATAGAGAAATCAAGGCGTAGAAGAAAACTTATACATAGAGAATACAAGTGCATAGAGAATATAATGACAGAGAAAATAAGTGCAGAAAGAAAATAACAACATATCAATAAACAATGTATGAGCATACAAGTGCATATACCTATCAAGTCATATAAGAAAATGCATGCATAGAGCATACAAGTGCATAGTGTGTGTAATGACATAGAGAAATCAAGGCATGGAAGTAAACATGGATCAAATAATGTGAAGAAAAGACATGCACATAAATTAAGTGAATTGAAATATCCATGATAAGAGGTAAGCAAATAAACTTCAAAAGCATGCATTATGAATCAAAAAAGTAACATACTATGTTTACTTTAATCTTTAGAAAACTTAATACAATGAACCTAATTAGACTCTAAGCAATCAAAGTTGATTTGTTGTTTGCTCTAAAGGATGAAGATATCTCTCTAAGATGATTTATTATACCATTATTAGATAACTCTTACTAATCTAAAATAGAGGAAAGATGCAAGATGAAAATATTTCAATGGTGGATGGTTTGGCTAGTGCAAATGGGCTCTTTAAGCTAGATAATCAAAAGCTCTTAATCCTAATGATTTTTAATGTAACAAGTAATGTCAAGGTGTAAGGTTGAAAGGGAGGGGTGACTCGTCTATTTATAGATTTTGGTTTGGAAGAAAATTGAAAATCTAGTGCATGTGGGACAAATGAATAAGCCAAAATAGATCTTTTGGAAGTCAAAGTACCTTTTTGACTAGATTAGAAGCTAATTAACCTTTTAGGATTAATTAGGGACTCTAAACAATCTTAGGAAGCTTTTTGAGAGTTTCTTGGAGGAATTTGGATTATATTTTTGAAGCGTTGGAAGCGGGAGATATCCAATGATAAGTTTCATTGATTAAATATGAGATAGAAGACTCAATTAACATGAAACTAGCTGATTAAGAGAATTATCACCAATCAACTTGTCGTAAAATGGCATCTTGAGTGAGTTAGAAGTAGAGTTAGATAACGAAGTGTCGTTATTTGAAACAAAGTGAAAGGAGATGAAGATAGTCAGTGCAATGTTAGAATAAGATTGCTTTGATCGAAATTTAGGTGTCTAAATTTTCCCCTCTTTGGGGTGACATAAGAAACGTCACTCTGAAGATAGTAGACAATTTACAAAAAAAATTTTTGAAGGGGTAGAAGAAAAATTAGTATAATGAAGGATGCCCCCTCGAGTGTCGATGGGGTGATGAAAGAAGTCGATCGATGATAAAAAAAGATGAAGGGAATAGATATATGAACTGAGGGGAGAGAGATGTGAAGGAATTATTTTTGAGTTCAAGAGTTAGTCTTTAATAGAAATCTTATTGAAATGTTGTAAGGTGAGTGGTTGAATAAGAGATACATAATTCTAGACAATTTTATTTCATCATTTGCTTATCTTCCACATCATACTAAAAATTAAAGTATACAACATAAGTTGTTAGATAGTTGATGAGATAGAAAAGCCAGTAGAATTTGATGGAACAAGTGTGAGATGCTAGAAAGAAAATGATATAGAAGGGAACATTAATATGAAGAGAATAAAAATAGCTTGCATCCTAGCTAATGTAAACAAGTATATTTTTCATCATATTTCTTACAAATCCATCATCATCGGTCCTTATTAAAAATGTAAGCATATGACATAAGTGTAGAATGACATGAAAATCCATAGTACGAACAAATTCATATTGCTAAAAATACCAACTCCATGCAACATACATAATGTAATGCAATACAAGAAGTAAACAAGTTGATCTAACAGGGAAACAAGTACAAACACACATACTCAAACCAACAACGGTCAAGATAGTTGCACAAATGTTTTGTTATCTAGCTACAGTTCCCAAATGTTTGTGATAAATGACATGGGTTAAAAGATGGTGCCCCAAGAAAATATGTATATGAGGGAAAAATTGGTAGACACAGGGGTCCAATGAAAAAGTTTTGTGCACTACGAAAAAGTATCAGGCAAAACTGTTGTGCCCTAGAGTACAGACGAAGCATGTAGTTTAGATTTTGTAAATGATTGTAGATCCAGATGATCCACGAGTCATTGTTTCAAAAACACATGAAAACGTAGGCAAGATATGAGATGAATACCATGCGTGTGACACAAATTTCAGCTACGTACAAGCTATTTACCAAATTTTGTCTATTTTTGAATTTTTATGATGTTTTGTTTTTTTTTGAATTTTTTTATAATGGTTAGGAAGATTATGATTTTTTTTAATTTTTTTTAGATTTTTTGATCGGTCAGAAGAATTCTAGAAAGTGGAAGATTTACCTAAAAGAACACGAAAATGCCCCAGGGTTATGAAACAAGCATCGGGTAGCAAAAAGATGCCCTAGTGAGAAGAAAAATGAGTAAAAAATAATTATTATGACATCTAATAGAAGAAGGGAGAATGAAAATATCACCTGAAAACAATAAAAATTCCATAGGGAGAAGAAACAAGCGCTAGGTGGCAAATAATGCCCCAACATAGCAAAAAATTGATTTTAAAAAAAAAATTTAATTAAAAATAATTATCACGGTGGGTAGAAGAAAGTGTTTAGAATGATCATGGTGGTCAAAACATGCCCGAGGGGCATCACGATGGGTTAAAATAGGTTAATATACCCTCTCCAGGGGGGGTAAATCATCGCAATGAGTTCATTTGTTACCAGAGCTTTGCTGATTTTTACCTTCGAGTGATTTGAGAGCTATGAGAGAGAGAGAAGACGAGTCCAGAGGCACACAGGTGAGTTGACACTATTCAGAAGTATGCACAGGAGGAGGTGGACCCTTCTTTTGTGAGTACCTGAACTCTTCTTGTCGATTTTTTCATTTAATAGCTTGTATTTAACATTTATTAGCCTTAAATAGAGTTAATTAGGGTGAAAAAATCGTGTACGTGCACCCTAAGGGTGCATATGTGTCAAAAGGGGCATGCACACATCAAGTTTACATGTACGCGTGTGTGCATATATAAAAATATGCACATGCATGTGTAGGCATAAAAATGGTGTGTATGTGCCCTAGGTCAAATAATGTATTCACGCTAGCATATACACACAATCCCATGCGTATGTGACATAAAGGGCATGCATGCATGAAGTACATAGGTTAGTGGGGGGGCACACATACTTATATGGGTGCATAGGTATCTAAGATGACACATATGCGTCCTGGGGGTGCACACACTAGGAAGGGTGCATACATGCCCAAAAGGGAGCGCATGCGCTAAAGAGAGGAAATTTGATACTTAGAAGAATGTTAGTTTGATGACTAGGATAGTGTATATGTATTTGGAATTACTTTTTTAGAAGATTAGAAGAATATAGAAGAAAAATTAGTTCTAATACATGTCATGTTATTTTGCAGAGACGATTACCATCCCTATAGATGAGGGAGCGATGTGGTCGCTTGACGGCCATAGAGGTGAGTATCTAGAGACACGATAGTCAGATGATGGATATACTCCTGGAGGTGACTGGCTTAGCCCATGTAGCTAGGATGATTGGGTTGATTACTTTGGATCATGGGCTTCTTACATCCCTGGCGAGAGAGATGACATAGTGAGAGCCAATGTTTTTGGATTTCCTACAGGAGAGATACAGTGACTCTTGAGGATGTTTGACGCATTCTATGTGTGCCTATTTGTGGAAAGTTGATTGAGTTTACTACTACTAATGCTGAGATCTTAGACTGTGTTATGGGGTATTTAGATGTGTTGATATACCTAGCCGAGGGATGACAGTCTACTTACATCGATGCATAGCTGATCCGAGATTTCATCGCATGCCTTTATACTTGATGGCTCTTGTTAGTGGTTTTTTAATCACTGACAAGACAAGTTCTACATTTCCTCTTAGCCTGATTAGTGTGATACAAGGTTTATTCCGTGGTGAGAGATATTGTTGGGGCCAGTGTATACTGGTGCATTTATACTGGGATCTTCATCTTATCACATACACCGGTCAGAAGACCATGGGTCATGTGACATTTTTGTAGACATGGGCATGTGACCACATAGCAATTGGTTGTCCCAAAGGTGTACTTTGAGTTCGGGCTCCATGTCAGCCTTTAGTTATGGGATGGGTCCCTATTGGAGATGATGGCCACGGTTATATGGGTGATACCTATCATTATCCCAAGGAGTTGGATGACATTGTACAACATATGATAGTGTGGAGGCCCTATCATCATTACCAGTGGGCCGAGGATGCAGACAAGCTCAACATAGCCATGGTTGAGCATTTTTTGATTGGAAGTCAGGGTTACATCACAAAGTTCTATAGGGTAGAACGATGCCTGAGATAGTTTGGTGCATCACAAGATGTACCTTGTCCCAATATGTGGTACACATGTAGGGCTGCTGAGAGATTTGATATGGGGCCTCCTATCTAGCTAGACAGGGATTGAGCCAACTTTGATGGGATGGTGCCACATCCATGGGTCCCTTTTAGATAGGTTAGAGATCCCAGAGTTACCCTTGAGTATGGACCTTAGTTTTTTATTTGCACCTTAGTATTCTACAGGATTTATGCTAGCCGCCTCCAGAGGTGATTTTTGACAATGATGATGATGAGAATGGTGGAGATGATGATGATGGGTTTTATGGGAAGGGCCACAATGGCGTTTGTGCAAAGGGTCCTCCACCCTTACAGTGACAGACACAGGGGTAGGGACCAAGGCCTAGAAAGAGACAAGTACCCATTTTTTTCCAGATACAGATGCCCCAAGTGGGCTTAGCAGTTGGTGTTGATTTTCCTCTATAGTAGGTGCTAGCAAAATGATCAACACCACAGGGTCCTCCTGCAGGAGGAGTACCACAACAGGGACTAGTTCATAGCCCACCACATAATCCTCTGAGAGGTGGAGGTGGTGGAGATGATGTGGGATAGATAGTTGCACTACAACGAAAGTTTACAACATGTTATAGTTGTGCCGCTCCAGGTGATAGTCAAGAGAGATCAAGCTAGGGCCCAACTACAGATTGTTACCTCCGAGAGATATTAGGCCAGAGCTTAGGCCAACCACGACGGTAGTGGAGATGGTGCCACTTGGTTTCATCAGATTTAGCAGCTTTCTACCCATTGTACACAGATTATGAGTTTGTTACAATAGTCTCAGGCATAGGTGTAGGTCATTACTGTAGAGAGTGACTGAGAGGACAGTGGGCCAGGATGAGATGACGAGATTATAGGTATAGGTGCCTTCATTTTAGTGGACCGATGGAGCCACTATGACACCTAGGATATACATGAACTTGGCTACTACCAATGGTAGGGCCTCCTAAAAAAAGGCCCTGTACTGCGATGTTGTTCTAGAGGGTCAGAGAGTACCCAATTTTATTGAGCAGTTGATGGGTAGGTCATTGATATCGCAGAGACCAGAGACATTGGCTAGATCAGTGGAGTAGCCACGAGATCAATAGACAGTGCAAAAGATAGGAGAGTAGGGTACACAAGTGATGTGCCCTCTGCCAGATTTTAGGCCTCTGAGTCCTCATGAGGGATTGAGTCAGACATGACTCGTCTCTTGAGCATATACCTATGTATGTATTTTTGATGTACGCCTCTTTATGAAGGCTTAGTTTTGATTGATGATGTATGATGTATCATTTTTGGATTATGCCTCCTGATGAAGGCCTTTTTGATTTATGCCCTTGATGGAAGATTTTGTATCGATGATGTATATCTTTTGAGACAAACATTATATATAGGTTATGGAAATTTGATGTTATTTTTGCTATGTATTTATATGACCTGTGATGATGATTATATCATGATGTTGTATGATTTATTTCTTGTGTATGTATCATGATTGATTTTGATAATGCATCATATGTATATGGACACTTGAATTTGTTAGGACATGATGATTGATGATGATTTTGGATCTTTATACGATGATGTTTATTGCATAAGTATCACATGATTTTTATTTTATGATAATATCCTTAGACAATATCATTTTTTTTGGACATGAGATGCCTTGGATTAGTTCACGGGATGATATTTATGATATTGGTGTGGGGGGATAGATTTGTGATCCTGCGCAACCCCTCTTACCCCATTGATGATATGGTATATGATGATTAGCTTAGTGTACATGCTTGATGTAAAACTTAGCATTTTCTGATATATGATGTATAAATGATGTTAGATGTGATGATATATGATAAATTATTTGATATATGTTTAGATGATGATAAACTATACAATTACAATTTATAAGCACAACATAATCAAATCTAATTAACACAACACAATTATTTACAAGTATGCGAGAGAAAATGAATCCAATGCTGATGTATAACATTTTTTAAGTAAATGAATTCTATCTAATGCAAACAACACATGAAATGCCATCAAATGTAACTAATACAACACTAGTATGAACAAGTATGTAAAAAGGAATACAATGCCACAGTTAAGTAATACTCAACCAAAGTAAGCAATTGAACTTCATTTAATACACACAACAAAAATGCAAAGCAATCAAAACTAATGAAAAGGTTACAACTATGAACAAGTATGCAAGATAATAAATGAACTAAATGCAATAGTTAAGTAATACTGAAATTAAGAAAATGAACTCAATTTAAAGCACACAACATGAAAAGGAAATGCAATCAAAACTCTACAAACCAGTAACTAAAAGTAAGAAAATCACTACTTCATTTTTGCGGGACAATTTTGATTTGTTTTCTACTATTTTTGGTGTTATCTTGAGATAAAATTTTCAAGGCTACTGTTCACATTGTTTTCAGGGTTTCCTTAAGACAATGTTAGGTTATTTTATGTAGCGTCATCCTCTTTAGGGTTTTTTCAATGTTTAGGATTTTTCGAATATTTTAAATGTTTTTGTGTTTTGTGAAAGTCTTTCGAAGCTATGTATAGGAAAAGAAGCATGGATGCCCCTAATGATGTGGGAATATACAAAGGCATAATGCCACACAAGTATTTTTAGGAAGGTGTATATGTGAAAGTGCTGCCAACGTTAGATGGGAATATATAAAAAGAAATTCTTTCACATATATATAAGAAAGGATCACCTGGATCAAGGCCACGGAAGACAGATGCAAAAGGATATTCAACCTAAGAGACTTAACCCTAAACCAGGGTAAGTGTACTCTATTTCAGATATGAGTGGTGCTTAGGAATAATGAATCCTCCCAAGGTTCTAGAAACTGGTGTTCACCCAAGGACCTTTCCAAAGCGCCACAATTACGTGGTTTTCACATGTGGATGACCTATTTTCTCTTTACTATTTTCTTTATTTTTTTGCTTTTTTTTCTTTCTTTTCTAAGGAACTTCTTATTCAAGCATAAAAATTCTTGAGATACATTGCATTCTTTGGTTCCTTTAATTCTTCACCATATGAGTGAGCCAATTTGTAAGCCCCTGATCCATATTTCTCGGTGATCACATAAGGTCCTAACCAGTTAGCCTCAAATTTTCCTTTCTTTTCCATGTCTTTAAGAATATTTTTCTAGTTCTCCTTGAGAACAAGATCACCTACCTCAAATTGACGAGGTATGATTTGTTTTTTGTATCCTCTTGAGACCCGATTCAAACTTTCAAGTGATTGAGGGCTCTCATTCTTTTCTCATCTAATAACTCCAATTCTGCCAGGAAAGCAACTCTGTAGTCTTCATCTTTGTCTAGATAATCTTTGAGGGATATTCTCAGGGAAGGAATCTCAATTTCCAGAGGAAAAATGGCCTCAGTGCTATAGACTAGTGAGTAAGGAGTGGCATAAATAGGGGTGCGAATGGAAGTTCTATAGGCCCAAAGGGCATGATGGATTTGTAAGTACTAATTGTAGTTTGTTTTACTTACCATTTTCTCCATGATCCAAACAAGATTTTTATTGGTGGATTAAACTTGTCCATTACCTTGAGGGTAATAGGGGGCTGACCACTTGAGTTGGATGTGGAAGCGTTGGCATAACACTTTGACCATCTTATTTTTGAAAGACTTACCATTTTACGCTATAATGGTGGAGGGAATGTCGTAATGATAGATGATGTGATTCATGATGAATTTAGATTTTGCATACCCATGACATATGTGAGAGGCACTACCTCTACCCATTTGGTAAAGTACTTGGTGGCAGTAATGATGTGGGTATGACCATCTGAGGATGTAGAAGTGAGCTTCTCTATGAGATCCAACCCCCATTTTGAGAACGACCATGGAGTTGTTATTGGTTGTAGAGTTTGTGCTGGTGCATGGATTAGGTTTCCATACTTCTGGCATAGTTCGCACTTCTTAACATGCTGACAACAATCTGCTTCCATTGTAGGCCAATAGTAACCTATTCTCAACAGTTTTTAGTTAGTATCATCCTGCTTGTATGCACTCCGTAGAATCCTTCATGTGTTTCCTTGATTGCTAGTATCGATTCAACCATATTAAGACAGTGTAATAAATTCCCATCGTAACCTCTATGGTAGAGGGTGCCTCCTAAAAGGATATAATGAGCTATTTAGCAAATGAGGGATTTCTTATCTATATGGGTAATGTTTGGAGGGAAGGTGTTGTCTTTGAGGTAGGTGTAGATGGGATGATACCAGGGTGAAAGAGGACCAACGACTTCACACACCAGACAAGATTCTATCATGTCATACACTGGTTCATGTAGATGTTCAATGAAAAATGACATTTTCTTCATCAGAGGTGACATTTTAAGCAGTGCCCCAATTGTAACCATAACATCTGTTGACTTTTTCTGTACCCATGGAATTTGTTCAAAGGCTACCCATATAAAGTAATCCTTTAATGTCTCAATCATTTTTTTATATGGGATGATCTTCTCATCTTTAATTTTTTACTCATTATTGACTTGCTTGATGATAAGTTGCAAATCACCCATGACCTTGAGTTGTCTGATATCCCATCAAATGAGAATTTTCAAACCTGCAATGAGTGCTTCATATTTAGCTATGTTGTTTGTACATGAGAATCCTATTCGAAATGGATGTGGAATAAAATCCCCTATTGGAGTGATGAGCACTACACCAGCTCCTGCACCATGATAGTTGAATGACCCATCAAACTGCATCTTTCATACACTGGATTCTTCAATGTACAATGTAGATGCATCTGATAGATCTAGACACAATGGTTTTGTCCCTGGTAGGGGAGCTTCAACCAATTGATCCACAAGTACTTGTCCTTTAAGTGAATTCTGGTTAACAAACTCAATGTCAAATTTGATTAGGAGGATTATCCAATTAGACATTCGTCCCGTAAGTGCGGGTTTTGATCAAAGGTATTTGAGAGGGTCAACTTTGGAAATCAGTTTAGTTTTGTTGTTAAGGAGATAATGGCGTAGATTTTGGAAAGAGAAGACCACTAATAGGCATGCATTTTCTATTTGAGGGTAGTTCAACTCATAGGAAATTGAGGTTTAGCTCAAGTAATACACAACTCGTTCTTTGTGGTTTAGGTCATATTGGGAAAGCAATGCACCAATAACACATTGGGTAGCTGAGATATATAATAGGAGACGTTCACCCTGGGTAGGTGGCATGAGAACCGAGGGATGGGTTAGATATTGCTTGAGTATTTCAAAATATTTTTGGCATTCAAGACCCTAATTGAAAGCAATATCTTTCTTCAAAAGATGTGTAAAGGGATGACACTTATTCGTAAGCTGTGATATAAATAAGTGGATTGCCTAGATTTTTCCTTGTAAACTATGTAGTTGTTTGAGATTCTTGGGTGGCAACATTTCAGTGATATTTGCAACCTTTAGGGAACTATCTCAATCCCTCTCCTGGAAATGATGAAGCCTAGATTTTTCTTGATAGTACGCTGAAGATGCACTTTTTAGGGTTCAAACGTACCTTCTAGTCTCTAAGGCATTGAAAGATACGCCGTAGCATTTTTGGGTGCTCTTCTCTAGTTCCGGATTTAGCCAAAATATAATGCACGTAGTATTCCAAGATGTCATTCATCAAATCAAGAAAGATAATAGTCATGGCTCTCTGGTAAGTGGCTCCTGCATTTTTTGGACCAAAGGGCATCACTTGGTAGCAGAACATTCCCCAAGGGGTTGTGAATGCAATTTTGTGTTGATATTAATCTAAAATATTAATATGATTGTATCCTAAAAATCCATCCATGAGGGACAACATCTTATACCCAACAGTTGAATCGAAAATCATATCGATATTTGGTAAAGGGAAGTCGTCTTTGGGGCACACTTTGTTGATATCTATTAAATCCGTACAAATGTGGATTCCTACTGGCTTCTTTTAGACAAGCACAATATTTGATATCAATTTAGAGTAATATATTGATCTGATGAAACCTATTGCTAGTAGCTTTTCTAATTCTTCTTTTACCAAGAGTGCAACACATGTGTACATTTTCCTTAACTTTTATTTAACAAGTTTGGCATTTGGGTGCACAACTAGGGTTGGGTCCAAACCTGGCATATGTTGGTGTGTATTATTTTCCACATCATTAGGTGAGTCATATTACTTAGGTGAGATCATAGGTCCATGTGTCATTTAGGGGCCATTATGAGATTCTCTTACGTGTCAGTGCATCAATGCGTCAGTGCGTCAGCATGTCAGTGCGTCATATGCGTCATTGGGAGTTACAGTTTTATTCTTGGAATGTAACCCCCCTCTCTACTCAAGTTGTCATGATTACAACACTGGGGGTTACTCAACACCTCCTATATGTACACCCCTTTGGATCTATGAGATAGAGGAGAGTTTTATGGCTTAACCAGGTTTTGACCGTGTTTTAAATCTTTGCATGCACATTCAGTTGATGCTCACTCCTCCCAAGATCTCTTCATGTTACTGTTCACACATCCGTTGATGTGCACATCGTCCCTTGTGATCCTCACTTGTAGGTTTTAAACCCTCTTTCATGGTATCAGAGTGGATCTTGTGGATCTGTGCACTCATCGGTGTTTCTGTGCGTGTTTTTCGGCTTCTGGTGTGATATCCAGTTCTTGTTGCGTGTGTCGTAATGTATATTTTTTTATGTGCTTCAGTGCATTGATTTGGGCGTTTATACCTCCATTTGAGTTGTTCGTGTGATCGTGGTTATTTTTGGAGTGTTTATGGTTTTCCGGCTTTTGCATGTGGTCTTCAAAGGTGATTTGCAGTTTTGGGTGATGTTTGAGGTTTAGATTTGAGTTTAAAAGTGTTGTTTATGAGTTTTTTGGAGGACTGTTGGAGCTCTTTCTGGCTCAAATCTGCCCTAGCTCGTCACTCTTATCTCATGACTCACTGCTCATGTTTTAACTCGGACTTGGACCGCTTGTGCTCCTCGTGATAGCTTGTTTACTTTCGCTGGTTGTCTCTACATTGAGTTTTGCGAGCTCTACCGGTGGTGCCTTGCTCCGTTATCTCTAACTGTGCATTCAGGCTCCTGTTTTACGTACTAGGTGTGGTGTTTTGCATGCTGGGTGTGGTGCTTCTAGGTATTTGCATCCATTCTAGGCACCCTTTTTCTTGCGTGGTGGTCTGCTTGTTTTTAACACCTTGGTCAAGCCATTTTGGCTTCTTTCTTGGCTGTGCTCTCCTCCCACGGCCTCTCCTTGCCGCTACTCTACACACACCAACAAGCCGTATTCCCTAACTCCACAGTTGACCAATTACCTACCTTGACTGTGCTGGGACGTTGAAGTTGTTTTTCTTTTACACGTGCCCCTTGGAAAACATTTTTCTGCGCACTGCATTAACCCCAGGCTCGTTTTTCATTCAAACTACGTTTTTTATTGGAAAAACATCTTTTTGACTTGCCTTTTATTGGTCACTTAAACCTGTAGCTCCACCGCCCCAGTTCCACCACGTGGCCTTGTGCATACCTGTAACACAGCAGCCCGTTCAGCTCTAAGCTCCACCTCCTATGTTAGATCCTGCCTCATGGTCTCGTTTCCAGCAGTGGACGGTTTCATCTCCAACGGCTCCACCAAAACCATAGGCTCAATAACCTAGCTTCACACATGGCTTCTCACAGTAGATCTTTCCAAATGTGGGCCCCCCTCCACCTTTTTTTAATGTTTTAAGGTGTAAAAAAAAACATACAGTATTGGCATTGTAATTTGGTTTTTTGGCTTGTATTGCTCATCCTTCCTTCGAGCGTCGAAGACGGAGGGCAAGGTCCGGGGTTGGCAGGAGGCTAATCCCCCCTCGTAGTGAAAACAAACCCTACCTGAAATTTGATGTTGTTTCCAACGAGCACTCACACGAAACCCTTTGCACCCATTTCAGGCACTTTTTTAATGCGTTTGCAGTATTTAGTGGCATTTTCCATCAGTTGCGGGAATCATTTTAATGCCATAACTTTTGACTCGCAGCTCATTTTGAGCGCTTCCTTAGTCAAAGTTGTATGATTTTTCACAAATGATGTGATGACATTGTCAGTTTTATAAACAAACTACTTTATAAAGTGCCACATTATGGGGGGGTTGACTAGTACTCTTGGGTTTTCACACGCAGATGCATTATGGGCCGAGTTCAACGTCTTGCTTTTGTGCACCTTGCACTTTTGATTCCACATCATGGAGAGTGCTCTTTACAGACTTGAGTGTCATAGGATCACCTTATAGCCTCTGCCACTTCTCACCTGGAGAGGGAACTATTCAGCTTGGCGTGCTTCCATGGAACGTTACTTCACTCACGAGGGTCTTTTACCCTTCTTACTTGGGCTCGTTGATGCACCCACTGATCATTGTCATCTAGAGGAATTTCTTAACACTTGTGACCATGTCTCTCGATCTCTCTGGTTTCACGTGGCAGACTCAGATCCACCTCACCGTGTCTGGAGCATTCTTCAGTCCCTTTATAGAGACCCTTCACATACTACCACCATTGTTACTGCTGCTGATTTAGTTGTCTCCTCTATTTCTTCATGTGAAGATAGTTCTACTGACACATGCTCGCTTGGTTCTACTTCTAATGATGAGGATTGTGCACCCAGTTCTAATGTCGAGAGCATTACAAAGGACTTCTCTCCTCTTTCTCTCATTATTCTAGAGAGTGTTGGCACATCCCACATCTCATCAGATATCGAGCAGTCTCCTATACAGTCTCATACAGTCATCACACCCACCTCTTTTCCACCTTAATTGTGCGAGCCCCCTTCCACTCCTCTACCTTCATTGGATGACTCATACTTATCAGACATCACTCTTCTGTTTGTTAAGCCCCCTCATTGGGACGAGTATCTGCTTGACCTTAGTCATCTTTTTGCAGAGTCTACTTGTCATGCACTATAGGTCCCTCATCCATCTACATGTGTTTCAAAGGAGTTCATCATCTCTATTATTGGGAGTCCCCCTTTTGGGAATCATGTCACTTCCACATTTCTAGAGACCTTCATTGATCCACCCTCAGCTGTGGATCTCTTTTCTATTGTGGAGGGTGTTTTGTTCCCTTCAAATCACTTGGACATCCTTTCTGCGGGTGTTCCTCTTTTTTAGTATGACAGTTCTACGCATGTGGCATTACCTTCAGTTCCTTGACACTCACTCGTTAGACCTATGTCACACTTTGGTGGACCAGACTCAGAGTTCTTCATGCTACTTCCTTTGGTTTCCTTTACGGAGTGGGCGGACTTCTAGCACTCCATTTTTGTCCTTCCTAAGGGAAGGCACACAGTTCGTTGCGGGTGGCTCTTCTTCAGTCCAGAGGTAGAGGATCTCGTCATCGAAATTATTTTGGGAGACCTCCTAGAGTTGTAGAGTTCAGATCCATCCATGGCATCTTCTGCATCCCTCTTGTCTCCCTCTTCTTCTCTCTTCTTCTTCTTTCCAAGAGATTGCCTCTTTGTACATGGGTACCTTTTCAGGCTCGTCTAGAGCTGGGACCCATATTTGGCATCTTTCTTAGATTAGAGAGTGTGTTTTTCTCTTGTGGTGGATATTTTTCCTCCTGGGTTTTCCTTCACTACTTGGGATCTTTTTCTTGTACATGGGTACCTCATTAGGCTTTACGCCGGGACCCATTTCTTGTTTCTGACTTACCACCTCATCCTAAGTTATGATGAAGGGGGGGGGGTGTTGGTGTGCATTATTTTCCACATCATTAGGTGAGTCATCTCACTTAGGTGAGATCGTAGGTCCATGTGTCATTTAGGGGTCATTATGAGATTCTCTTATGCGTCAGTGTGTCAGAACGTCAGTGTGTCAGTGCGTCATATGCGTCATTGGGAGTTACACTTCTATTCTTGGAATGTAACTCCCCCTCTCTACTCGAGTTGTCATGATTACAGCACTGGGGGTTACTCAACACCTCCTATATGTACACCCCTTTGGATCTATGAGATAGAGGAGAGTTTTATGGCTTAACCAGGTTCTTCCCGTGTTTCAAATCTTTGCATGCACATTCAGTTGATGCTCGCTCCTCCCGAGATCTCTTCATGTTGTTTACACGTCTGTTGATGTGCACATCATCCCTCGTGATCCTCGCTTGTGGGTTTTAAACCCTCTTTCAACATATCCGCGTAAGACCATGTGAATATGTCTATGAATTCCTTTAACAACTCTAAAAATGTCTTTTGTTCTTATTTTGAGAGTGAAGCCCTAATTTTTACCATTTTAGGATCCTCCTCTAACCCAATATTGACATCAATAGTCTCTTCAACCAAAATTTTGGATGTATCTTCCATGTAGGTATGATCAAGGGGAAGAGTAGAATCTACTTCATTAGGTGGATCAAACAAAGTTTTATCTTCATGTGGGTCGACTATTTTTTCCATTGGCTCTTCCTTTTGTTTATCCACAAGTGCCTCAAAGAGGTTTTCACTATGGGATTTGAGCTCTTTCTTTCTGCAAGGATTTTTTGTGGTACTTTTTCCCTTACTTGTTATTTTATTATTGAGGTGACGACACATTTCCACCTCTTCCCCAAAATATGTATATGCATCCAATTTGAAGAAGAAACCCTTCTTATGATAACTGCTCAGGATGTCGTGTCTGCTACCCATGAATTCTGCTATGGCTTCTTTGTTTTCAAAGAAATCAATTGGCATATGAATTTGTTGGTCCCAGTCAACAAGGTTGGGATACACAAGGGTGATTTAAGAGTTGGTTTGGGGATTGGACTGAGATAGGGTAAAGCTAGTGGAATCTGAGAACATGTTAGTAGAAGCAAGATATTTGTAGATGCTACAATGGGAATCTACGTCACTATCCAAATGAAGGGAATCAGTTTCAATGTCCAAGGAAGTGTCCTCAATTTCATAGGGTGGAAGATTATGATTCTTCACACCAAGGCCACACTTGTTATATTTCCTAGGGGGATTGACAAAGGTTACAATATACCTTGTGCATCTGGTCCACATCCAAATCCCTAATACCTCATGGCATGCATCATTTTATGTACTTTGGCATACTATGGAGCTTCATTACATGAAGCTTTCATTCCTTCGAGTGTTTGATTTGGAGGATCACTTAGCATTTTCTCATATTACAGAAGACCACGAGGAGAAAACCTTTCGAAGGGACTAGAGCAGCTAGCTTGTGAGCTTGTAAATTAGAAGTCAGGTCTACTATGCGCCTTAGGTGAGAGTGATAGATTAGACACTAAGAGGGTCTGTTGAACATTGAAATCTAATATTGTACCATATGATCCCACTTTCATTTCCCATGAAGCAAAGGGATTCAACAATAAAGAAGGGTCTTTAACCACAACTTGTAACATGTTAGGATCAACTCTAGCTTTCAAAGCTTCTATTTGCAATGGGATAACAATGTTCACTGAAGGACAATCATATGTTGATCAGAGAAGATATGTAGTGATCTAAAATGCACAAATGGTTTAGGATCTCCAAACCATGGTCGACCTAGAAGCATGTTGTATGGAATATCTAGCTAAAGAACATGGAATTCGGTATCATGTTTTATCGACCCTACTTCTATAGATATCAATAGTTCCAGCTGACTCTCATTCCTCATTTTCGTATGCCATAATGGTTATTACATGTGAATCCAACTCTATGTATTTATATCCCAACTGTCTCACTAACTTCATGGTGCAAATATTCAATCCGGATCCATTATCCACAAGCGCTCTCTTAATATTCCTACGAGTAAAAAATACCTAAATGTATAGTGGTAGGTTGTGGGTAGGATTATTATGCGGGATTTCACTCTGGTCAAAGAATATGGAGTCATCAAGCTCAAGATGTGCAACCATTTCTTGGAGGCATAAAGGATCAACTTTTGTGGAAACTCCCAACCCTTGAAAGGGGTTTATAAAGAATGTCTTTGTGGGCATTTTATATTTTGAACAAGTCTAATATCGAAATCTTAGTAGGAGTTTTCTCAAGTTGATCTATCAAATCGTATCGATTCTCCGAAGGTCAAGATAAGGCAACAACATTCAAAGGGGCTTCTGATATTTTTACACATGCACGTTGTGTTACAATGACACAATCATTGCTAATGATCGTAATGGTATTGAATTTCTCATTGGATGAATGAATACAACCTATTAACAAATTAAAAGGATTATTGACTTAAGTGTATACATAGTTTGTAGCCCTATACTTATCAGATGAGTGACTCAGATCTAACTTATTTGTTTCTTATGATTAGAGAAGGGATGTTTAAATATTCCCGTCTTAATATTTGATCCTTTTCCTGATTTGGGGGAATCTACTTCAATTTTACTGTCTTTGATGAGGTCTTGAATGAAGTGTTTCAACTTTAAACATTTGTCCATTTTGTGTCCTTTTAAATGATGGAAATCACAATAATCATGATCCCTGTACCACCCTAGTTTGGGCACGTCATCTGCATATGGTACTATGGTTGGATATTTTACCATGTTTACTGCCTCTAATTGTCTTGAAATGGTAGACAATGAATTCGGCGAGGGGAGTAAATACTCACCTTTGAATTTGACCTTGAATAATTCCTTTCGTCAATTCAAGGATAAGACCACTTTGTGCAGCTTGAGCCATTTGGAATCGTTTAGAGTCTGTGATGCCATCACCCATAACATTTTTGTTTTTGTTAAAGAAATTTGGATTTTCCATTATTTTTGAGTTTTGTTGATCTTTGGAAAATGGTTTAATGGTTCCTTTTGCTATTAAATCCTTTTTGATTTGGATTCCTTTCTCAATAACTTCTTTCAAGTTAAAGGCACAACGAATTTGCAAATGAAACGTGATATTTAGGTTTAAATTTGGATTGAATATACTTAATAAATATTTTTCAAAAACTATATAGGGGATGCGGCTTGCTATGCCTCACCATCACTGCAAGAGGCCAACAAATTTTTCATTGGGTCTTTATTTTATGCTACAAAGGTCTAACATGGTGACATCATTCTCTATGTTAAATGAGAAATGACATACAAACGTTTCCGCCAGTGTGGGCCATGTGACTATAGACCCTTTTGGTAAATTTATGAACCACTCTAGCACTTGTCCTCCTAAGCTTTTAGGAAATAGATGTAGGAGGTAGTTGTTGCTATAGGCTACCTCTTGGTAGGCCATGTAAAAGTCTTTGATATGATCCTGAGGATCACCTTTTCCTTTGAATTTGTCAAATTTTGGGCAATCAAACTTTTTTGGAAATGGCATTAGCAACATGTCCATGTCGAAAGGACAGGGGCATAACTCCTCATATTGATAATTATTGGTGTCGCCTACATTAATTTCTTGAAGTGTGGTAAGCATAGTTTTCATGGACTAAAAATATTGTGTAAGGAGTTGATCCTTTGTAGGAGAAGGTGGTCTACGTATGAGACTTGGTTTTGAAATATCTTCTTCTCGAGGTATAGTATATAATTCACGAGCCTTTGCTTTGAGTGGTTCGTGTCATGTACCCTTACTCGTGTTCTTGATTACCAAAGAAGCTAAGTTTGTTAATTATTTGCTAAGGGTTTGAATTTGGTTTTGTATAGTAACTTCATCATTTTGTGGGTCTTATTCCTCATTGTTTTGCTAAGGAGGTAGTTCTTCATGCTCAATTTCTACCCTAACCCTATGATGAATTTTACGAGGTGGTGGTTGAGAACCACTTCTTTGTCTTGATGGGTCATTCTCTATGTTGGTACCAGAGGTAGAGGCATGTCGTCCCTCAATGTCGCCATTAGTGAGAAGCGGTCTTTGTGTTTCTTTGTCTTTTCTATTGGCATCTTGATTAAAGACTCCTCGTTCTTGTGGCATAGTGACACCTAACTCTAGAATGCGTGCAAGCACCCAATCTCTATTTTAAAATAGGAATTCATCTAATTGGGACACATCAATGTCGTCAATGTCTTTGAAGGAATCACTATCATCTCCACTTTGATCTAATAATTCATCTATTTGTTTCACTTCGGAGGATAAGGGACCTAAGTTGTGTCCCATAAAAGGGTTTATCTCACGCTTTTTGGAATCCATTTCCGCAATATGAACTATTGCAAATGTTTATTTACACAAGATTTTTGTTTAATGTACACATGAGTATAACAAACCTATGTGTATTTATGTAACAATTTTTTCCTACAATTTCGAAGTGTGTCAATAAATGGATAGAAGGAACAAGGATTCAATCAATTTGTATGCAAAAATCATGCAAGTTTTCCATAAATAAATCAATCAAACAATGATACTACACCTTATGTGAATGTTTTTCAAATGTAGTAAAATGTTTTTAGATGATTAATTCATTAATAATACTTAGGTCAAGTTCAAAAAATGAACAAGACTTAAGAATTAGCGAAAGGTTAATGTGATCCCCTGTCAAAGGATACTAAGGTGAGCTTAGATCTAAGAAAGACCCACAACCTTAAAGAAAATGGAAGTTACTTGTGTGAGTCACATAATAATATTACGAGGGTACATTACCCAAGCTCTACGAGAAAGTGAGGTATTAGTACCACAAGTAATATCAATACAATGCCTAACAAAGTAATAAACACCTTTTTCAAGATATAGGTAAAGTTTGAACACTCATCTACATCAAATTATTCTATGATTTGTTAATGATGTGGGTAGAATAACATTACAATATGGAAACTTTGATCATTTTCACAAGAAATAATGACATAAGTATCAAAATTGTGGCATGACAATGCAAACAACACAACAATTCAATGGAGAATAGAAGATGACACAAACCTAACTAATAATGATGATATTGAAATCAAGATCAATTGGTTATCAAGATGTAAAAATGTACCCACACACTTTAGACGTTTAACAACTCAGCCGTAAACATGGATGAGTGTAAACGAACATAAAAATGGTGAACACAATCTATTGATAACTCTCACAAAACATGCCTTCCCTTGTCCCAAATAGGAAACAATAATACAAAGGTGTAGACCAAGTGGGGGTGAAACAAGCTAGCACAACTTCGGTAGAGTTTCACCTTTCCTTAGGGCAAGTGAAGAACTAAGCAAAAGTGGTATGTTTGCAAGTTTTTTGATGAATATCACCAGAATCTAACTTCAATGGGCTCTTCCCTTGTTCGTCTAACAACGTTTTGACCCCAAAGAATTTAGAATTTTGTGATGGCTCTTTGACTCGATGATGGACTAATAAGTTGAACTCCAAAAAATAATGGATTTCCTAAGTGTTTCACTCATCTATGTGTCACAAGTTTATCTATTGCGAGCTCCATTTTCCAAGAAATTCTTAATGACTAATCTTGGTTTATCTTGGCTTTACTTTACCCCCTTCAAATACGATGAGCAATGAATGTGTTCACACGTATTCTCATTGGGGTCGTGATATGGATAACTTTGACTCTAACTCACAAAAGGAAAATCTAGTGAAGTGGGTATGTGGAGAACTTCCTATTTCACCCATGAGGTTACTCAGTGGTGGACTATTTTAGCGTTCCTAGAACCAACCCCATTGTTGTAGTTTAAGTTGTTATGCCAAAGGGGTTACGTTCCAGTTGAGCGGATAAGGGTGTACCCTTTTCTGAACTTGCAAATACAATGTGTTGAATGTGGTGTATTTTTTTTATCTTTTTAGACTTAGTGAGGTTTTGAACGCTATTGGAAACCTAAATCAAACACGCTAGTTTTGTTTAGCATACAATTCTTTGACACACAGTTTTGGTACTATGCACCAAGATTTGTAATTTTCTAATAACATCATATAAAGGGGATAAGATGTTGTTTTTGTTTTCCCAGATCATCCTAGGACGCAAGGAAAGAACATACACAACAAAATATCTCACTCAATCTTTGTAAAAAATGGAAAATACTTAAGTAAATAATGAAAAACGAGTTCCTTTTAGCCAACTTTGAAGTTCTTTCCCATTTAGAAACCTAATTGAAGTGTTCGAAAAGCATAAAGAAGGTATTTGAAACATTTTTTATTACCAATATCACCTAGAAGGTGCAAGGGAAGAGAATACGGGTTTCAAAAAGCCTCTACTAATGAAAATGTAACACTTAACTGAGTTAGCACAAAAATATGATCAAAAGAACTTGTAAACTATTGTTAGAAACCTACAAGAATGTTAGAAAAACTCGAAAGTATCAAATTTACAACCTACAACAAAGATTAAATTCTAACCAGGGATGCTTGCAAGCCCTTTTTGATGTGTATGCATGGATTTTGGTATGTATGCACCCTTTGTGGTGGGTCTGTAAAAAATTACAGAGAGTATTTATGCCTACGCGTCCAGAATGCTGCATGCGTGGAATTTTCAGCGTGTACACGCCACATGATATGTGTATGCACTATGGGTAAATTTTTTGAATAACACAAAGGATGGATTTATATGTACGCATCTAGAATGGTGTGTATGCGGGATTTTAAATGCATGCACATGGGTTTGTACAAGTATGCAACCCTGGTTCAATCAACATGATCAAAGACACCTTTTTGTACGTGTATGCAGAAGTTTAAATAAGTACACATTATTTTTCACGTGTAAGCACCCCTCTTTGATGCCTACGCATGGCCCTGAAAAATCACAAAAAAATCATGAGATGCATAATTTTAGAATTGCAAATAGGTTTGATTTCTACCCTTTAAATCAATTTTCAACCTAAACCCACCATCTTTGCATGAAAAAGGGGGATTTAACCCAACCAAAAATAGAAAACCAATCAAAGCTAAGCTATTTAACCCTAAAAAGCATGAAGAAAGGTTATAAATTGAAAGAAATCTTGAAAAAATTCTAAAAAGACCATGGAAAAGGTCCCACTGGGTGTGCCAAATGTGTTCATGGAAAACTTGGAAACCTATGAGAAGTAGACTAACACCTAGTAGCCTAAATTTTGTACCAAATTACTCAATAACCATAATGATAAGAGGTGAGAAAATAAAATTCAAAAGCATGTATTATGAGTCAAACAAGTAACATACTATGTTTACTCTACTCTTTAGAAATCTTAATAAAAATGAACCTAATTAGAATCTAAGCAATCGAAGTTGATTTGTTGTTTGATCCAAAAGATGAAGAGATCTCTCGAAGATGATTTATTAGACCATGTTTAGATAACTCTTACTAATATAAAATGGAGGAAAGATGCACGATGAAGCTATTTCAATGGTAGATGGCTTGGCTAGTGCAAATGAGCTCTTTAAGCTAGATAATCAAAAGTGTTTTTATGCAAAAAAGGTGTAAGTTTGAAAGGGGGGGTGACCCCTCTATTTATAGATTTTGGTTTGGAAGAAAAGTGAAAATATAGTGCATGTGGGACAAATGAATAATCCAAAATAGATATTTTTGGAAGTCAAAGTACCTTTTTGACTAGATTACAAGTTAATTAACCTCTTAAGATTAATTAGGGGCTCTAAACAAGCTTAGGAAGCCTTCTAAGAGTTTTTGGAGGAATTTGAATTAAATTTCAGAAATGGGAGATAGCCAATGATAAGGATCATTAGTTAAATACGAGATGGAAGACTCAATCAACGTAAAACTAGTTAATTAAGAGGATTATCACCAATCAACTTGTCGTAAAATGGCATCCTGAGTGAGTTGGAAGTAGAGTTAGATAATGAAGTGTCGTTATTTAAAACAAAGTGAAATGAGATGAAGATAGTTAGTGCAATGTTAGAATAAGATTGCTTAGATCAAAATTTAGGTGTCTACAATAGTCAAACAAGAATATAAATGTGTATTAAACATGTAGTACAATAAATGATCAACACGAACTAGGCATGAAGTATGTCAAATCATTCCCTGGAGGTAAATAATGTGATCATTGGATAAAGTATAATATTGCACATGCCATAAGATATAAGGCGGTGAAAAGTAATTAAGAGAAGCTATGTATTGATAATGGACTAGTGTGTAAAGACATGATCTATATATTCTCAATATGTGAGATGTCCCCTATGTAGGTATTCCCCTAATGTCACAACTCAAAAGTATCTGTTGATAGAAAAATAATTAATTTGAATAATTGGTTTTTTTATTTAGTATTTCAATTGTTGATGAATTAATAATTATATTTTATGATATTACATATGCTTTAATCTATATGATAAATATGGAAATGATTTATTTTTATCATATTTGATATGATCTTAGCATTTATCATATTTACTGATTTAAAAAATGCACATTCAAGTTAATTTTTTTAATTTATGATTTCACTATAATCATGATCTCATTACATGCATTTTCATGAGTTATGGATGCAGGAACAAGTCCCTCTTGGTGAAATCTGGACAATCAAAGGAGGGTATCATTAGGGAGAAGGTTGTAGATCGAGGGAGACATGATTGTACAAAGAAGTAAATGAGAAGCCACACACACCACTTAGTTTAGTCTTATGTGTTTTAGTTGTGTTATATACACCCATCTTGTTTGTGTCAATAAGTGATTGTTTTCAATGTTGTGGTGGTTATCATTCTACAAAAGTTTAACTTGGCTATAGATTATTGAATAATTTTAACCCTTGACAACCTTGGATTTTGTCAGTCTTGTTTTGCCTAGTCATTTTGGTTGACTTATGTTTGATTATAGTTTAATTTAATGCTTGATATTAAATTAATTAACTAATCTTTGTAATCTCAACTGAAACTTATCCTTATTGAGGATATTTTTGGGCAAATTGGAAGTTTGAAAAACCTAAGGGTACCATGCAAATCTAAATGGAAAAATGCATCTTTTTATATGTATGGTGGTGGATATATTTTGAAAGATGATTATTAATTTTAAAATAAGAAAACTTGTTTGCATTATTTTTAATATTATTAAGGAGTTGAATTTTTATTATTAATAAGATTTTGCAAGAAAAAAATGTTTTTGGAGGCTGGAAAATGCACGGGATGAACTGAGCAAAATTTGGAGTGAAGTAGAAATCAAGAATGAAAGAAACATGACAAGAGTTTTGTAAATTGAGTAATTTTCAAATTTGATCCTTTTCTTAAGAAAGTAATATGGTTTATTTTGTTATTTATCTAAAATTCTAGGATGATGTTTTCTCAGAAGTGGTAATCTTGGACTTCTATGATAAAAAAATACATTATGAATTTTTGGGTGAAAGAATTTCTAGTTAATGTGTGATTTTATCCTTTTTAGACTGAATTGTGTGTGCAATATAAAATTCTAATGTACACTTGAGAACTTTTCCCGCACTCATGCAAGCCAAACACATGATCCAGACTTGATCGACTTGCATCTAAACTTGAGAAGTTCAATTTACTTTATCGTGCATTTGACTTGCATCCACACTTGAGAAGTTTGATCAAGACTTGGGTAGAGTATTCAGATCCAAAACTCCACATAAAATTTGTAATTACATTATAAAAGTGTCCAAAAATTCTAATTGATAATATTACATACTTTTCCCTTGGTTTTACACTCCAAAATTCTAATTTACAATATCATTACCTTTTCCCTTGTTTTTGCACTCCAAAAGTCTGATTTACTCTTTAAAAAAAAATTCTTTCTCCCACATTCAAGAAGTTTGATTTGGACTTCAATGGAAAATTTACTTACTCCCATAGTCTAGTAGTCTAATTTAGACCTCGACATACATTTTGCTTGCTCATGCAGTCTAGAAGTCTGATTTAGACGTTGGTAGAAACTTTGCTTCCTCTTGTAGTCTTGATTTGATTTGAAAAACATTTTTCTTACTCTTGCAGTCTAGAAGTTTGATTTAACCTTCAAAAGACATTTTATTTTCTCACATAGTCCAAAAATATGATTTAGACTTCGGAAAACATTTTACTTTCTCACGTAGTCCAAAATTTTGATTTACACTCGATAAAGATTTACCTTTCTTTTACACTTTAAAAGTTTGAGTTCCACCCAAAAAATATTTATGTTTCTTAGATAGACAAAAAATAGAGTAGATTTCTCCCTTTCTATAGCATCTCAAAATTCTAACAAACACTTAGGAAAAAATTATGTTAAATAAGTAGTTCAAAAGTATGATTTAGACTTCAAAAAACCCTTTTCTTCTTTATGTAGTCCAAAAGTTTGGATAAAAAATTCAATAAACACTTTCCTTTCTTATGTAGAACAAAAGTATGATTTACTCTTGGCATACATTTCCCTTGATCGTGCACCAAAAAATTCCAATCAATACTTAAGTGGGGTTTCATGAAAGAACTCTATGTGAAATTTACATGTAAATTACAAATTGTGCCAAAATTTTGAAAGTACACTTAACAAAGGAACTTAGACCGTTTCAGGTTTTGAATGTCTGGAAGAAATTTGCATGCAAATTATGGACATGCTCCAAAATTCTGAAACTATGATTTACACTGTGATTTTATAGTCTTTTCCAAATTTGATATTTGAGCCCTCTAAATTTGTAGAATGGATTTGTCAACTTTAATTTGATGGAATTTTATTGGTTATGAGAATATATAACTTTCACAACATAGAATATGGAATTGAATTATATATTCCTTTAAAACATGAGATAGATCAATGGAGAATGACTAATTTCTTGGATTGTTTGATAATTGTTTTTTATGATTGTTGGAAACTATTTTTCAAACTTAAAACCTAGAGAATGATAAGATTAAATATAAATATTGTTGGTCTACATGTGAAATGTGTTTATGGGAGATTTGTGTCTATCTGAAAATTAAATTTGAACTAAGTCATTTTATCACATAATCCTACTTGGTGTTATATCACATGATGGAATAAAGAAACTATAGTGATGGTGCATAGGGAAGAACATATACATTCATGTTGAACCTATGGTCACATGTTCCATATTGTACAAATTTCTGTGTTATTACTATTTTTAAAGTACTAGAGATGAGATTGGTATCATGTATGGATATTTTCTCTTCTTAAGATCAATTTATTCTCCATGGTACATATTATTGTGTAGTCATGGGTGAGATACCAAACTACTAATGTAGGTAAGAATGATTAGACCAAATAAGTGGGATTGTTTTTGTCATTGTCTGCATATGATTACCTAGAGATGTATGTTGTTGGAAAATAATTTTTATTAGGGGTACCAAGTTCATTTGGCGTATTTGTTTGTATTAGTGGTAGCAATTTGTTGTATGCACACAATTCTCTATTTTTATATGTACATAGATGAATTAATTTATCTAATCCCTTAGTTGAAGGGTAGGGATACCTCTTGCTTAGGGAGGAGAAGGGAGATCCTTCATGATAACTAGTTGGAGAAAAAATTATCTCGATGATATTCTCCCTCATCGACACTAATTTTACATCAGAGACATGAAGACTTCAAAGTTTTTAATAGTTAATTGACATTATTTTTGGGCCATTAAATAATCACGTTGTCCTATTTATATTATCATTGTAAATTGAAACTATGTATTTATTATGATTGGAAACTTCTAATTCTATTATGAATGTAAAGCAGTAAGTGGCTACCCTTTTTAATCATGGTAAATGGTGAATTTTAGATTGACTTATAAGTATCTGTGTAAGAATGAGATTGAGATAATTACCTGATTAGGTATTTGAATGTTGGATGTACGGACCAAATATTAGGATTGATGAACTCTTACTTTCTTATATGTAATAAGTTGATAAAACATTATAATTATGAGCTTCATTCATAATGATAACTAGCTGTATGTAAATAAAAAAATGTACTATTTTTGTATTACGTAATTGGGTTTATTACACCTAATATGGTAGGTATCCCCAAGGATATAGGGATGTAAGAAGATACAAAGTATGAAAGATATGGTCTAATCATACTCAATATATAGAATTTCCTAAGTATAGGTATGCCCTCAATATGGTGGGTTATCCCCAAGGTATAAGGTTTAACAATTCATAAAAGGTGTGTACATTATCTTTGTGGATTAATGTATCTTCAAGAGACTTATTTGTACTATAAGGAACTAGTGGGTAAGGATGTAGATTGTTAAACCTAGATAACCACAGTGTTTAAGTGTGTACAATGAATGAGCAAGTAACATGTAAATATGTGTGTTGACTAATGGAATTGTCACACCCAATGGAACAAGAAATTTTGGGAGCACCGCCAAAGGGTGTTAGACCCTTATCTCCTTTAAGGCATTCCTCCATAGATACTTATATTTGCATCTACTTCTAATCCTATGCCTAACCAATAAAATAGTTCTAAACTCAATAATTGTAGGGGAAATGGGAAGAGAAAACATAAAAATAAAAGTGACAGTGATTGGACCAAATAAGGGGGACACTCATTTACTTTCATTTTAAACACAATGTATTATAATCATGTAACTCTAACAAGCACATAGTATAACCCATAAAAAGTAAAAAGGAAAATAGACGATAAAACAACAATAAAAGGTATATATGAGCCACAACTAGAGTTATACTAATGCTATATTATGCACAATCTATTATAGAGTGGGAGAGAAGCACTAGATGCATTGAAACATTTCAACATAGAAGCCAAAAACACAAGGGAATGGTGGGAACTCAAAAGCATAGTGTTCCCACACATCCAAAATAAATTACCCTTATACATTGAAGATACTTTAAATTTATATAATAGAGAAGAGGGGAGGGGGATAAGAGAGGGAAAACTAAGATTTGAATGAGAAAATCCTACCCAAATGTAATTATGGACGGTAAATCACATCATCCAATTATTAAATGTTAAATCCTCTACCACATAATGTCAAACCTAAAATATTCCAAAATGGGTGATGCATCAAAGAAAAATAGGTTGACATGCTAAAAAAAGGTGTTAAGCCTAAGAAATGAACTCCATCGAGCTCTAGATATTTCTCTAACTTGCATTAAATGAGAAAATAGTTAGCAAGATATTTGAATACAACATGTTCATAAAACACATAGGTTCAAGGCCCACTGATATGTTCCATTTTATGGAACTCTTCAATATATTTCCAATGAATCCACTTTTGCATGATTTGGTTCCTTGAATTAAAAGATATAGCCTAAAAACAAAAGATCTACAACCCACATGAGATCTACAACCCACATGCGCCATTAAAACTTGTAGAAAATTTGATTTTAAACTATAGTATTCCCCCCATTTTCTCATTATGCCATGTGTGAAGATTTGATTACATACATGATCCAAGTGGATTCTCCACTCTATTCATTCTCCATGTTTTCTCTGTGCTCTGTCTCCAATTCCATCTTTTCAACTTAGTCTCTATTTTCATTTTCTCCCAATCTCAATCTCCATTCACCTTACACTGGACCTTTTGGGATTATTCCATACAAAAATTTGTGATTAGCTGTGATCTCTCTGAATCGGTGCCATATTGTAGGTTGTGATTAGCTACAGGCTCTGGATCGCTTCTGGATCATATCTCCATTCTGCATGTTTTCCCTCTTTTTGACACCTGATATTTTGAATGTGTGCCACATGTTGAGATATTATTGGTTACATAATCTATACTATGTCAAATATAATTTATTTTTAAGGCATAAATTTATGCCATGTGGCACTCATTCAGGTCACCACAATTTCAACCAACTCCATCTAATACATGTTTTACTCAACTTTACACGACACACGACTATAAGGGATTGCACCACATGGTGTAGTATTATTCAAATTCTGGACATATTCTAAACCTCAAAAATAATTTTTGATCAAATGACCTAAAATTACATAGGATTTCTCCATGTGGTGTAATAATATGCAAATTTTGGGTGCCTTCTGAGCCTTTACTCCACTTCTTATTAAGCATCCCATGTTGGCATGTTGTGTTTTAAGTGTTGTCATTGATGTAAAACCCAATTAATTATAAATATGATGATTTTGATGGGTAAAATGATTCGTAGTATGATGGTGACATGGTGTTTCAGGTATGTTCAGGATTGCATGAGTTGATTCAGTGAGAATGACTTGTCCTTGTAAGCCCAATCAAGTGACCTAGATATCCCAGGTCATGGTGCATGATGGCTAGAGATTCTTAGTGAATTTAGAACCATGTTGGTAGCATGGACATCATGCTTGGGGAGTGCTTAGGCAATCTCATGAGTTTCAAGGTACAAGTACATGTTGAAGACTAAGTTTCAGGTGCTCATCTAGACTAGGTCTAGGTGCTAACAGGTATGAGGTTGAGTTGTAGAGATATGTGATCTCATGGAAGCATGCAAGGATGTATTAAAATTATTTTAGGGCCTTTTGGAGAGGTTTCATGGTGAGTTACAATGTTGTTTTGTTGACCCCAACCTAGATAGTGCAAAATCCTAAGGGATAACTATATAAATAAGATGCGATGGAAATATTCGGAGATATTTGTGATATTAAGATTATTGGAGATGTTATTAGGGTATGTCATGATTATGTGGGAAAATTTTCAAGTTTCCCTGATGTGTATTTTGCAAGTTATGATAGTTTTGGTGAAACATGGTCCAAGAAAGGATGTTTTCTAGCTTGAATTTCACCTTTTGACACTCACCTTGATTTTTGTGATTTGTATAGGAACTTATGGATTTCAGGTATGTTTATACATTAAGTCTAGAATGTTTCAAAAAAATAATAAGGTAATTTCATTTTCAGGTTTTTATGAACGAATGTTAAGAAGGTAAACAACTTTTTATGTGCTTACCCTACCTCAAAAGTGGCAGGAGATAAATTTATCCTAAATGGATATAATTTATTTCTAGTGAATACATTATGATTGAATGTTGTATATTAATCCTTAAGGTTTCCATAAAGTTATGGTAGAGCTTGTGGTGATGAGTGGACCCCACTCAAATAGGCCTATTTTTGAAGAAGTTTAGTTTGGGACAAGGTTGTCCAAATGATTTGCAAACTTAATGGAAATTATGTTTATTATGTGAGTTTTTATTGATTTAAATGGTGGTTTTATGTAATTCTTATATAGTTCAATGGTCAAGTATGCTATATTTGTGAAGACTAATGAAAGGACAATTTTGGGGTAGTTTGAGGCAATTTACAGAGACGAGCTTGGTTAAAGGCCTTCCAATTTGAGTTTGAAGGATTTAAAATATTTAATGGAAATAATATTCATATATATTTACAATGGTACAAGTTTTTTTTCATGGTGATAATATTTTATGGGTCATCCAGGCCAGTTTGTGGAGATAAATGTTTCTTGGTTTTCAAGACAAGACTATTTTTGCTGAAAGATTGAGTTTATTAAAGCATGATATGGATGAGTTGATGATTTATACCACATGGAAAGTGAAGAGGGATTATTTTTGTTCCTATTTAAGGCCTTTGGAGGTCTTGAAAGTGTCAGAAAAGGTACAAAATAGCTGAGTTTATAAAACTAGGTTTTGGGCAACTTGTTTTGGTGAAGATTAAAGTTGCTGTGATTTGAGGATATGGATGTTTCATGATGTATAACTTACTTAAATTTTTTATAAAAGTTATGAGGTTTCCACATAGGGTTCAAATTCCATAGTTGAGTTGTTTTGAGGTGGTATTAATTCCCAAAGGTAAAATCAGGGTGTTGGAAACAACTATTTTGAGAAGGATATGAGCCAGTGGGCCCATTTAATGAAATATTTGATTGGTTTAAGCTAATGTGTGACCATATTTTATGATTATATTTCATATTAATCATTTATGGTTAATTATGAATATTTAATAAGTATTATTTTTGTATGAGTGGATTTTTCTCATCCTAATGATGGGGTTTTGAGGCATTTTAGTGCATGACGAGTGGTTTTGGGAATGACCAGCCTATGTGGGTCATATATGAATGTTTTAATGATTAAAATGGAATTTTATGAAGTTTAATTGTATTAAAAAAATTATGGAAACCTACCTCTCTTTAATTTGAATCAAGGAGAGATTATAAGAGTGATGTTTTGGGTGCTATTATGCACTAGTTGGGTGTGTGTGAAAAGTGCAATCTAGGTAAGAGTGTTTTTTAGGTATGGTGGATTAATTTCAGAGCTGAGAGAGTGAATGAAAGGTTGAAGATTTTTTTAAGAGTGTGTGTAAGGGTTATAAGCAAAGATAAGTGAAGAAACTAAGAGATAGAGTGAGTTGGAGAAGCTAGGGTTTGAAGGTGTTTGGAGCTGAATCTTGTGACCACCATAAACTGAGTTATAAAAACATATCTTTAATGATCTCTTCATCAAAGTGTTGTGTGATGATTCATATTCATGGAAGTCTCTTGTTGTGAGTCATATCAACAATGGTTTAGGGGTTGGTGCTCCTCGTGGGGTTGGTGCCTCACTAAAGAAATCTCTTGTGATGCGTAATATTCACTTGAGTATTTGTTGTGAGTAATATTAACACATTTTTCAATGGTTTTTCTTCCCCTTGAGGGGTTCCCACTTATATATTTTGTTATAGTGTTGTTTCTCTTATTCATGGTTAATTGAATGATGTTGTATGTTGTTGTGCATACTCTAATGGATAATTAATTCTATAATGGTTTATGTGAGTAATACGGAATTGAAATTAAAATTATAAGGACTGATTCTCTCTTAGTCCATTGTGATTCCAAAAATTGGTATCAGAACAAGTCCTTTTGGAGAAGTTTGATCACTTGAAAGGATATCCTTTGAAGCACAAAAATGGTGAGTTGGTAGAGTGGTTTTTCTACCAGTAAGACAACACTGTTTGATGAAACAAACTATGTTTTTTTGAGTTTGAGGATGAAGACCCATATCATGTATCTAGGGTTTGATGTTTGGAAAGCTATGGAAAATGGCTATAATACTCCTACTACTCCTCCTACTAGTATTGTAGACAAGAAGGCATGTGATGAAAATTCAAAGGATTTTAATTCTATCATATGTGGTCTAGGATAATTTGAGATGGGAAAAGTAATGCATAGCAAGTTAAAAAAAGAAGCATGGGAGAAACTTCAAGTTCTGTATGAAGGTGACTTCAAGGTAAGAATTTGTAAGCTTCACACTTTTAGAAATCATAAACTGAGTTATAAAAAAATATCTTTAATGATCTCTTCATCAAAATGTTGTGTGATGATTCATATTCATGAAAGTCTCTTATTGTGAGTCATATCAAAAAGGGTTTAGGGGTTGGTGCTCCTCGCGGGGTTGGTGCCTCACTAAAGAAATCTCTTGTGATGTGTAATATTCACTTGAGTATTTTTTGTGAGTAATATTAACACATTTTTCAATGGTTTTTCTTCCCCTTGAGGGGTTCCCACTTATATCTTTTGTTATAGTGTTATTTCTCTTATTCATGGTTAATTGAATGATGTTGTATGTTGTTGTGCATACTCTAATGGATAATTAATTCTATAATGGTTTATGTGAGTAATACGGAATTGAAATTAAAATTATAAGGACTGATTCTCTCTTAGTCCATTGTGATTCCAAAAATTGGTATCAGAACAAGTCCTTTTGGAGAAGTTTGATCACTTGAAAGGATATCCTTTGAAGCACAAAAATGGTGAGTCGGTAGAGTGATTTTTCTACCAGCAAGACAACACTGTTTGATGGAGCAAACTATGTTTTTTTGAGTTTGAGGATGAAAACCCATATCATGTATCTAGGGTTTGATGTTTGGAAAGCTATGGAAAATGGCTATACTACTCCTACTACTCCTCCTACTAGTATTGTAGACAAGAAGGCATGTGATGAAAATTCAAAGGATTTTAATTCTATCATATGTGGTCTAGGAGAATTTGAGATGGGAAAAGTAATGCATTGCAAGTAAAAAGAAGAAGCATGGGAGAAACTTCAAGTTCTATATGAAGGTGACTTCAAGGTAAGAATTGCTAAGCTTCATACTTTTAGAAATCAATTTAAGATTCTTAAGATGAATTATGAGTCTATTGCTACATACTTATTTAGGGTTAACAAAGTTGTCAACTCCACGAAAGGGTTAAGAGAATATGTGAAAGAAGAACTTGTCATTCAAAAATTTTTGAGATCCCTAACTCATAGGTTTGATTCCAAAGTATCTTCCATAGAAAAAGCTAAGGATTTGACGAACTTGAAGATGAATGATCTACATGGGACTTTGATTGCATATGAAATGATAATTGGAGATTCTAAACTAGTCAAGAGAGACATTTCTTTCAAATCTGAAATGAAGAACAAATACAAAAGATGATATTGTTGCTCTTGAAATTGATGATGAACTCTTTGCAATGATGGCTAGAAGATTGAAGGTTGACTCTAGAAAATACAAATGTAAGATTCCTTATAAATGTTTAAAATGTGGTAAGGTAGGAAATTTTTCTATTAATTGTCCTCATAAGCACAATAAGGAAGATCATGATGAATATTAACACGATAGTGTTCATGATAAGAAGTATAAAAAATATGATAAGAACAAGAAAATATTTAAGAGGTTTGACTATAAGAAGGGAAAAAGGATTTTTTTATTCAAAGGAATATGATTACTTGTTTGATGTTAGTAGTGGTGTTTTAGATTCTAAGTCCAAAGATTATGAAGATATTGGAAATGAGACATTGTTAATGACTAGAGATTGCATGCGATATACTAGTGATGAATCTTCATTGTTAGGTGATTTCATATCAGGTTATTATAGCTACTCTAGGTGATTTCATTGTTAGGTGATTTCATATCAGGTTATTATAGATCATATTGCTAGAAGAAAAGCAAAAGGAGTCAATCATATTGCTAGAAGAAAAGGTAAATTTTTTAGTTTCAAGTGTGAAAGATAAAGAAAGCATGTGCTCCAAATTGGAAGAAGATGTAGAGTTTCTAAGGGCAGATTTGTTATAGGTTGGTAAGAAAATAATGGCCTTTCAGAAATTTGAGAAAAGTGCCACAGATATTGATGATCTTCTTGGCAAACAAAGAACAATAGGTGACAAAGAAGGTTTGGGGTTGAGTGATGACCTTAAGGGAAATGAGAAGATGAAAGATGACAGTGTTTCAAGAAATAAAAATGAAGAATCATACAAGAAGGACGAAAATAAGGATAGCTTAACCAAGGAAAAGATGAAGCCCACATCCATTATGCAACCTAATGCCTCAAGGTATGAAAGATCATTAAATGGTTATTGTTTCTCATGTAATGGTTTTGGTCATAGGGATAAGGAATGTAATAGGTTTTCTAGAAATGATCATCCATGGAGAGACAGTAGGAGTGAGCAAGCTAAGAGTGTGGTATGCTACAATTGCAATGAGAGAGGTCATGTTACAAGATATTGCTTGAGTGATCAATCTAGTCAAGGTAAGGGCTACAAAAGCAAGAGGTCAGTTGTGTGTTTCAGATGAAATGAGGTTTTTCATGTTGCTAGAGGGTGGTATTATGGTTTCTCAAGGAAAAATTTGAGGGCTCAAGGTCCTATAGTGAAAGAAAGAAGATTTCAGGGGTTAAGAATGCATGATAACAACCAATGAAGGATTTGGGAGCCTAGAAGGAACAATGATGTCTCATCAAGAGCAAGTGTTGGTGCTAAATAGGGTACATCTCAGGGTAAAAATTAGAAGCAAGAAGAAGGAGTATCTCATATGTATAAAAGGGCTTGGGACCTCTTCAAGACCTTATTTTAAGTGATTATTGTGTTCATATGCCTCTACTAGGCTTCTTAGAGGTATATCAGTTCATATGAGGCATTGGAGCGAGGGGGACCCATCTAAACTTGTTGTGTGTATCCTCCAAGGTGTCAAGGTATGTTGTTATGAGATTCTAAGTATGTATGAGGTTCTATTTGGTTGTTCATATTGTGAAAATGATATGGCCATTGTATCTTGTTATCTTGTTGACCCGTGTTTTTGCATGGGCAAAATTCACCTGAAAATAGGACAACCATACCCTAATGTCAAATTTTTTCTATTTCATACCTTTGTAGACACCCTAGGTCAACATATACCTTGTGTCTAGTCCCATCCTATCCTTACCATGGTACATTTTTTTGTATCATCCTTTCCCTTTGGTGATTTAGGAGAAATAAGATCATTCAAGTACTTTTAGAGTAGTCTTTCTGAAAGCAGCTTTTCAAGCAAGCTTGGAAAGGTCTTTCATCATCCTTTCTAAGACAAGTGCATAATCACCGGAGTAGGGTTGAAGGCATAAATTAATCAAGGAGGTGTATTCAAGAGATAGGATCATTGTGTAACTAATTTAGGAAGATCATGGAGAGATTCAGAGTCTTAGGAGTGTTATCCAATTTTTTCCCTTGGAAAAATTGGCTAACTTGCAAAAATTAGATTTTGGCAACTTCATGTAATCCTGGTGATGAATCTTAAAAAATATGTATTTCATGCTTTTGGGCACCTAAAATCATTTGGATTCACTTTCTCCTTCTCTCAAGGCTTCACAAGTTCAACACTTAGACAAAATTCAAGATAAAAATGGATAAAATTAGCTTTGGAAGCACTCTATTATCTATTGCCTAACTCCTCAACTCTTTACTTGACCTAAGGACTTAGAAAGTTTTGGAGAAAAAGGGAAAAGTGGTCATTTTAGTGTATTTTGGACCAAAAGGATGCGATTGGAACTTGTTCCACAAGAACTATGGTTCCCCACATTCGATTTGGGCCTGAAATTTAAAGAATTAAGCATTGTATGGATTTTCAGGTGGGATGAGGAACAAGGGAATAAGTTCCCATGGGCTATCAGTTCCCCATATCTCCGCAAATTCCATGATTCAATAGGATTGGAGTGTTATGTGGGTATGTGATTTGAAGATGGGATGACAAAAATACTTTTGTCAGGGAACTAATTCCCCATAAGATCCGAAAATCTACAAGGTAAGCGAAGTAGACGAAGTATGTTGTGCATCTCGGGAGGCAGTGCAGAGAACGAGTGTGGGTGAGGAATGGTTCTCGGGAACCCTGTATTCTCTACAGAGGTGATTGGTTTGAAAAATGATAGAGGGGAGTGTCTAGTTCCTCATATAAGTTAGTTCCCCACAAGAAAGGCTGGTTCGATAGACAAATGAAGTGAGGGTGCAGAGTAGTGTGAAGGGAGATCAATGAGGGGGAACAAGACACTATGGGAACCCATGGCCCAGATGGAACTATTCCACATATCCATCTTGAGCTCGATAATTCAATCCACACATCATCTAATGTAATGCAGAAAAGGCGGAGCTAGAAAGAAACAATGGAATGGTTCATCTAATCAATAATTTCTCTACACCACCATTATACTCGCACCGCAACGGAGAAAAGTGATTAATTTTGGACTATGGAAGTGCATAGGGAACCCATGTTCCTCCTTAATCTACATGGCCATATATTTCACCTAGGTTGTTTAAATTTGAAAAAAAATGATTTTTTTGGAAAGGTCTTTTCATCTTCTTCATAACAGTAACCAAAAATCTAGAGTTTGCAAGGCATATGAAAGGTCATGTAGGGAGTAGACAAAGAGTCTTCTCTAATTCTATAAATTTTAATGACATCCTCTTTCCAGGGAGTTTTTAATTAAAGTAAAGGAGATAACTATTTCTTCTAGTTCACAACTATGTGTTCTTCCCACTCTTGTTATGTACAATTTTGCTCAAGCATCAATGAAGAAATAAGGAGTTTGTTGCCTTTTTTGATAGGGAGATTTATGAAAATTTGCGCTCTAAATATTAACTAGTCTTGTTGCCATTTTCATAATTTATTTTCTTCTAATCTACGCGTGTTGGAATTTTTTGATTAATGGGTATATGCATATGATTTTCTACTTATAACATTAATCCCCCTCTCTTTTTCTCACTCCCTTTCCTGCTTTCCTAGCAAATTCTTCTCTTGCAAGCTATTGCAAGAGTTTTCCATAGGGTCAATGGAGTGCCCCTGTTGGATCCCTGGTCGTAAGGCCACCATGAAAAACAATTTCACATGCACATAATTATATAGAGCTACACCATTCAAGTAGAGAGACTTAGATTCCCAGAGAGTTGGCAAGATAACCACCAGTTTGTCCACCTGATAATTTTTCTCACCAACATGTCTTTTAGTGTGTATGTCTATGTTCTTGAAGTTTGTAATTGCATTATCATGGCATGTTGTCAGTTTAATATGACTCAGTGAGTGTAAGGGTCATGATGATGTCTCAATGGAGGTCTGTTCAGTCATAACATTCATGTAAAGGGTATTTTCTTGGTCTGAGTAAGTGATTAGTGTCAATGGAAGACTCAAAGGTCTGTGTCACCTCATGTTGTTTGGTCTAAGAAAAAAATGGATGTATCATGGTTTTTTCATAAGAATTATTGCTCATATCATACATGTCTAAGTGTGTTAAAGCATGCAAAGTTGCATAATTTCCTAAAAAGGTTTTTGAAGGTTGTTAAGAGTCATAGAAGATACATTCTCCTTGGGAAGTTTGTTTTGGTCATCATGAGTTGTCTAGGTATGTATATTGGTTTGAGTGTGATTGTGTCTTGTGTCAAACATATCAAAATATGCTCAGGACATTAGAAGGATGCTGATACAGTGTTGGTGGCCAAGTTTGAGCTCTTGAAACCAAAATTTGTGCACTTTTGAAGTATCTATGTCTTAATTGGTTATGGGTGTTCTCAAGAAGTGGCATAAAGGAAGATCAGTAGTTGGAGGAGCTAATTATTGAGTTTAAGGATACAATTTGGAAAAAATCATTATAACAATGAACTCTTTGCGATTCAGGTGGTTTCAAGTCTAGAATTTGTCAGGGTTTCTTGCAATCCTTGACAACTATCAGATTTACAATTAAGAGTGAAAAATACCTATTTGACAAAAGATGAAGTTGTAATTTGGGAAAATTTCAATTGGTATCAAGCTTCAATGTTCATGGAGGTGTTTAAATGGGAAAATGGGTACCCATAACTGGTAATTTTTCTTCGTAAAAGTGTGAGTATCAAGATTTAGGCATGAAAACCCTATGTAGAAGGGCTAGTAATATGGGTATACAATGTTAAGAGATGAAAATGGTTTGAATAGTTGTCATGATGTTTTTGCAAGATTTTCAATGCATGATCAAGGTTATGAAAGGGTTGGATAGATCCTTGAAGGTGATTAACATTAATTTTTGAGGTGTTTGACTCATTGAAGCATCAAATACATTGGTTGAAGTTGAATGATTGATTATAGGCATATAGGTAGTCTTTTTATCTTGAATGGTCTCTATGAAATCCTTGAGGAGTGTGCAAGTTTATCTAAGATCTGATATTTCCTACTAACCAAGGGAATTTTGTAGTCATGTGTCTTCTCATCCAAATGTGGGAATTACAGTGAAGAAAAATGTTTGGTAATAAGGTAAAATGAGCTTAGAGGTCTGATTTTGAGTTCTTTAGGTATGTCGATAAGTTTTTTTACATTCTTAATAAGTTTGAAGCTTTAAAGAGCTGGTCTATGCATATGTGAAGGTGCTTATGGGCCATGGATTTTAACAAAGAAGATGATCAAATGTGGTAAGTTTGGTATGGTTCATCTCTTACTCCATGAGTAAGATTTCATGCTACAAATATGGAGAGTATGCAAGAGGAAGAGTTTGAGCTTCTACAGGTATGAAGGGGTTGTCAAAGTTCATTCATGATGAGATGAGAAGATCTCAAAAATGTTTAAGAGAGTGAGCTTGTTCATAGGAAATATAGGAGGGAATTCAAGAAGGTAGCATGTATATAGTCATACTTATTGATAGTATTAAGTTGAAGTTATGAGATTATGACATGTTACAGGTGCAATGTGTGACAATGTTTCCAATGGATTGAATATCATATTAAGCATTCCACAGGTGCTCATTTATCCAAAATTGCATGATGAAAGAATATTTCCCATCAAAGTGGGAAATGTGAGTTCTAGAGTCATTCATGATATGTTACAATACTACAAGAGGATCAAATGTGTGGCTACAGGTTTGTAAGTGTTGCTTATGTCAGGGGGAGTATGTAATGTCTTGGTCTAAGTCTCTTAATTTTTCTAGATGACTTCAAGTTCTCCTTGACCTAAGTCAAAGTTTTGTGAACAAATGAAAAGCTTCAAGGTCATGATTGATTTGTTATAAGGTACTGTAACATGGTACAATGAACAATGGTAGGTTACAGGCTAAGACTACTCATCAAGGCAGGGTGAACATTGTGCATTTATCTATTTGACATTCTGAGATTTCTAAAGATCATAGTAAGGAAAGATAAGTAAAATTACTAGTAAATTGACTTATGGAGAAGGTAGTATGACCTACTATGTGCTATATAAAGGAAAATTGGACCTTGAATACTGAAGAAAATATTGAGGACTAAGCCAAAGTGTTTGATTTATTCTCAAGGTATGCAAGTACGGTATTGTTGGGTTTTAAAATGGTACTCTAACAAAACCATAGTTAGGGGACAATAAGTCCCTCCTCTTTATGGGAGAAGTTCCCTTATTGAAAGCAAGCAACAAAGCTTATATACAAATGTACAAATTTCATCTTAAGGCTAGGATTTTGATATCTTGAAATACTTTTTTTACCAAAATATCTTATCAATACAAATGAATGGAAGAAACCTAAAGGAAAGAGCATAATATAACAATACTTTCAGGAAATATAGATAGCATAGTATAACCTTATACGTACTAAGCAAAGGTGATACAGAAAAGAATCATTCACATTCATAGCATAATATATCATTCCATAGACACAAAGTTCTAGAAATCATATCAATAAGAACACAAAGTTTCTTATTACAGAAGATAAATGATCCACAAATTTCAAGCAAGTAAGAACAGACAATAGATGAAGATAGAGAGAAAGGGGAAATTCTTCTGTATTGATTGCTTTTGATTCTATTTATACTTCCAAAGTATCAGAGTCCAACATTTACAATGAGCCAAGCTCTTACATTTACAGATGAAGCAGAAAGAGGAGAAGAAGAGAAGGAAGAAAATATGATTTGGAAGCCCAACCACCAACCATCAATGCCCCTGTAAATCTACCTACAATCTGTCAAATCTAATTCTGCATGTCTTTGGCATGCTGAAGAAGGAAGGATGGAAGATCGGATCAAATTTCATCTAGTTGAAGTAGTCCGATCACATATTAATGGCACGGAAGATGTTTTCCATATTTTCACCCAAATCAAGATATCCACTCAGATCTCCATGTCTGTTTGGTGTGTTGGAGAAGGATGGAAGATCTGATCAAATATGATTTGTTTGAAGCAATCATATCACATATTAATGGTGTGAAAGATGTTTTCCATATTTCCAACCATCAAATCCTACTTAAAATAATATTTTATGCTTTCATGATGTAGAGGAGACCAAGACCTTTCCAACAGTATATATATTTTTTAATTTCGAGTACTGGAGTGAAAGTTATGCTCATTTGAATATTTGAATCGAATCCGTACAAAAATGGCGAAAATGCAATTTTTACAAAATGGATCAGCGGCCCCAAAATTGAAATTGTGCCTTTAGTGCAAAAGATGCGAAGTGCAAAATTTCCCCGTTGACCCGCAAGTCTGCAACTTCACTTTTGATATAGGTCTAACACGTGGCTTTACCTGAGTGGTAACAGAGTCATGACTCACTTTATAATTTGATTTCTTTTGGAAACAAGGCTCAAAATCTCAAAGTTCTCCATTGACCCGCTTCCCCATTTTGAATTTTCAATGTGGGCTCAACATTTGACTTTATCCCTTAGCATGAGCGGGGCCACAGTTCACTTTATCACTTTACGCCTTTTATGGAAACAAAACCAATATTCCTAACGTGTCCCGATAACCCGCCTCTCCACTTTGACTTTCGACGCGGGCTTAACATTTGACTTTTTCCCTCTTGGAAATAAAGCCAAAATCTTCAAAGTGATCTAACGATCCGCCTTCCTGCCTTGACCTGAAATATGGCTACGTGTCCCTTTGTGGGCCTGTTATGTATTTTTTTTGTTTTTGACTAAGTCCCTCTATTTGGCGAAGGCTTTATGTTTGACCCGGGACACGTGGAGGATTCCCGCTCATTTGGAGACTCTATTTGGACCTGACCTTCGGAGGTGCATCAGTTAGACATGTGGCATCATGCATGGTCCCCCTCTATTTCCTTTGTATTCTGCCTAAGTCCCTCCCATTGGCAGAGACATTCTGCCTAACCCGAGACACGTGGAGAGCTAGCACACGTTTGGAACTTGCTTTTGGCTTTGCCCCCTAAAAGAGCACTGAAGGGACACGTGGGGCTTTCCACTGGTTCTCCTTATACTTAGTTGAGTCAACGACTAGTTTTACCCCTTTTGACTTCTGTTGGACCCTAGACATGTGGAGAGTTGGCACTTATTTGGGGAACCACCTTTGGCATCGACCCTTGAAGGTGTGCTAATGAGAAATGTGGTGTCGTCCACTGGCCTTAGAATTTTCAACGGCTGATTTAAATTTTTGAGGCTCTAACCACATGGAGGGCTGGTGCTCATTTGGAGTCTATCCCCTGGGTGTCACTTTTGAAGTTGTGCCAATGAGGCATGTGGAGGCTTCCACTGACCCTCTTATACTTAGTCGATTAAATGACCGACTCTGTCCCCTTTTCAGACCTTGGACAAGTGGAGAGCTAGTGCTAGTTTGGTGTTTTTCTTTGGGTCTCACTTCTGAAGTTGCATCGATGAGGCACGTGGAGGCTTCTACTGACCCTCTTATACTTAGTATTTTAAACGGCCGGCTCTATCCCTTTCGTTTGGCGGGGGCTTTATGACTGACCCGGGACACGTGGAGGCTCAATGCACATTTAGGACCTGCCTTTGGATTTTTCCTTTGAAGTTACGCTGAGCTGACACATGGAGGCTTCTGCCGACCTATCCCGAGCTTGGAATTTTCAACAGCCGGTGTCCCTTTTTCAGACCTGGGACACGTGGAGGGCTGGTGCTAATTTAGGGTCTCTCTTTGAGCTGCACCTTTGAAGTTGCACTAATGAGACATGCGGAGAGTCTGCACTCACTTAGGATCTGGCTTTGAACTTGGCCTTTAGAGGTGTACCATTGGGACACGTGGAGGCTTCCGTCGGATCTTTATACTTAGCCGATTTGGGCCTCGATTGAACACTTTCTTTCTCCATTTTTATCCTGCTGAGCTCTACTTGCTTCTAGACTTAGTTTTTTGGGGTCGACTATGAGTCCACAACATAGAATTTTTTTTTGATAATTTCATTTGAATGGAGAAAACAATTTTCAAGTATCCATACGAGAAGACATAAAGTTTATCAAACCATGCAGACTGCAAGATTTTAAATTAACAGGTCGAGATTGTATGAGCACTGAATTCTTTAAAGCACAATTTTTTTATCTCTCCAAAGTTCTCACTCTACTCAAACATCTCTCAAAGGCACCAACTAATTTTTTTTGAAACTTGACTTGAAAAATGAGGGGAATTTTGAGGGTGAAAACAAGTATGCAAGAAAGTATTTGTGTCTTTCTCTAGAAATGGGTGTCATAAAGCCAAGGGGAACCATAAGGAGGTGTGTTATAATGCTTATAGGTATTTAGATCTTATCAAAGATGGCCTTAAAAACACTCAAGATTGACATTAGGGAAGTCTGACCTACATATGGTGTGAAGAAATAACATGCAAGAAATTAGTCAAAAGTATGTTTTCTCAATGTATGAAAATGTGACATATGAGGGTATAAGTTCAAAAATCATGATTATTTTCTCAAAATGAGGTATGTACATAGTCTATGGTATGGTATAGTATTATACGAGGCTGCAAGTAGTCAAAACAAGGTATAATGTAATAAAAAATGCTCTTGAGTCCTAATTTGGAGGTTGTGAAGTACTTGCATTCAAGAAAGAGGTAAGGAGGATGTTTTCAGTTCTAGATCATCATTTTTGGTATTCTTATGTGTTGTGGATGCTTCTTCTCAAGGGGAGCATAATGTTTCCATGCCTTGAAAGAAGGAAAAATAAGTTTTTGAAGGAATTTTCAAGTTTGTGAGCTAGAATGAAGACTTTGGTTGATGTTTCCAACCAAGAGGTAATCCTATGAAGCTGAGAAAGGTGAAGAATATGTAGGTACATATATCTTTGTCATTAATGTAAAAAATTTGGAGAAGATCATGAGGTTTTACATCAATGTCAAAGGGGAATATTGTTGGAATGTTGTGTTTTAAGTGTTATCATTGATGTAAAACCACATTAATGGAAAAGAGGATGATGGTGAAGGGTCATATGATGATAAGTATGATGGTGACATGGTGTCTCACGTATGTTCATGATTGTATGAGTTGATTAAGTGATAATGACTTGTCCTTGCAAGTGCAATTAGGTGACCTGGCTAGCCTAGGTCATGGTGCATGATGGTTGAATATTCTTGGTGACTTGAGAATTGTGTTGGAAGCATGAATAACATGTTTGAGGAGTGCTTGGGCACTCACATGAGTTTCAGGGTACATGTAAATGTTAAAGACCAAGTTTTAGGTGCTCATCCAAACCAAGTGTAGGTGTTAGGAGGTATGAGGTTGAGTTGTAGAGATATGTGAGCTCATGGAAGCATACAAGGATGTTATATAATCTATTCCAGGTATGTTAGGGCCTTTTTGAAAGGTTTCATGGTGAGTTACAATGTTGTTTCAGTTGACCTTAGCCTAGATAGTGCAAATTCCTGAGGGATATCTATGAAAATGAGATGGGATGGAAATATTGAGAGATATTTGTGACATGATGATGATTGGATATTTTATTAGGGTGTGTTATGATTATGTGGGAAAAATTTTGGGTGGTCATGATTTGTGTTTTAAAAGTTATGTCAATTTTGGTGAAACAAGGTCCAAGAAAGGATGTTTTCTAGCTCGAATTGCACCTTTTTATGCTCACCCTGAATTGCATGATTTGCATGGGAAATTTTGGATTTCAGGGATGTTTATAAATTGATTCTATAATTTTTCAAAAAAATGAGGTCATTTCATCGTCAGGTTTTTATGACCGAATGTTAAGAAGGTAAACAACTTTTTATGTGCTTGAAACCCTAGCTCAAAAGCGTAGGAGATAAATTTATCCTAAGTGGCCAAAATTTAATTCTAGTGCATGGATGATGATTTTATATTGTAGAGGAATCCTCCAGGTTTCCAGAAAGGTATGGTAGAGCTTGTGGTGATGAGTGTACCCCAATCAAATAAGCATGTTTATGAAGAAGTTTAGTCTGGGACAAGGTTATCCAAAGGAGTTGCATACTTAATGGACATTATGTTTATTATGTGAGTTTTAATTGATTTAAATGGTGGTTTTAGGTCATGTTTATGTAGTTAAATGGTTAGGTATGCTATGTTTGTGAATACTAGTTAAAGGGCAATTTTGGGGGAGTTTAAGGCAGTTTGCAGAGATGAGCTTGGTTGAAGGAATTATACTTCAAGTTAGAAGGATTTAAAGAATTTTATGGAAATAATATTGATATATATATTTCCAATGGTATAATGTTTGTCTCATGATGATGAGATTTGATGGGCCATCTAGGCCAATTTGCAGAGATAAAGGTTTCTTGGTTTTCATGATAGGACATTTGAGTTTATTGAAGCATGGTATGGATGATTTGATTCTTGATAATTCCTGGAAAGTGAAGAGGGATGAATTTTGTTCCTAGTGAAGGAATTTATATGTCTCTAAAGTGTCAATAAGGGTACAAACTAGCTGAGTTTACAAAACTGGGTTTTGGGAAACTTATTTTGGTGAAGAGTAAAGTTGTTGTGGCTTGATGATATGGATGTTTCATGATATATAACTTACTTAAATGTGTTCTAAAGATTATGAGGTTTACATATAGTTTCCACATGCCATATTTGAGTGTTTTTGAGGTGGTCTTGAGGCCCAAAGGTAAAATCAAGGTGTTGGAAACAACTTTTTTAAGAAGGATATGAGCTAGGGGGCCTAGTTAATGAAATATTTGATTGGACCAAGATAATGTGTGACCATATTTTATTTTTATAGGTCATATTACTCATGTATTGTGACTTAATAATATTTACTAAGAATTGTTTTGGTATGACTGGATTTTTCTCATCCTAGTGATGGGGTTTTGAGGCATTTTGGTGCATGATGAGTGGTTTTGGGCATGACCGACCTATAAGGGTCATATGTGAATGTTTTAATGACTAAAATGGAATTTTATGAAGTTTAATTTTTCTAAAAAAATGAGGGAAAACGAACTATCTTGAATTTTAATCAAGGAGAGCCTATAAGAGTGATGTTTTGGGTGTTATTTTACACTAGTTGAGTGTGTGTGAAAAGTGTGACCTAGGTAAAAGTTTTTTGAAGGTATGAAGGCTGAATTTCAAAGATGAGAGAGTGCATGATAGGTTGAAGAATGTTTTTAAGAGTGTGTGAAATGGTTTTAAGAAAAGAGAAGTGAAGAAAGTGAGAGATAGAGTGAGTTGGAGAAGTTAGGGTTTGAACAAGGGGTTGGAGGTATATGGAGCCGAATCTTGTGATCACCATTAGTTGAGTTATAGTAGAATATATTTAGTGATCTCTTCATAAAAATATTGTGTGATGAGTCATATTTATGTAGGTCTCTTATTGTGAGTCATATCAACAAAGGGTTAGGGGCTGGTGCTCTTTGTGGGGTTGTTGTCTCACTAAAGAAATCTCTTATGATGTGTAATATTCACTTGAGTCTTTATTGTGAGTATATATATATATATATATATATATATATATATTTTAAATGTATGGTGTTCAATATCACTTGTTATAAAAAAATCAAACCTATTATAACGTACTCTGAAAATTTTCATGATAAAATAAACAAATCTAGAGGTTGGTTATGTCACACCCAAAATTAATAGCCCAGTATTACAGGGAAAAGATAAGTTTTTTTTAAATTGTCACTTCCCGCCTAAATTATTCTACTATTTGGGAGAGGTAACTACCTTTCTTGATGAAATCAGTCCATGAAATGTTATTTACAATGGTTTTGGAAAATTAGGGGAGTGAAAACAAGTCTTTTTGATCCTCTTCCTTTAAAACATCATCTCCATTGAATAGATACATCTTCTCTTGATATGTACTTTGCTCATGAAGGTTTGAGAGCTAAGTTTTTGTACTATAAAGCTCTTCCTCATGCTTTGAGATAATATTGACCACTGATAATTGTGATCGAGAATTTGAATCGACTAGATGCCTAATAGGACATCCATTTTTCAAATTCAATGCATCACACTCTCTTGTCAAACCACCATATTCATATTTCTCCTCATAAGGAGGGCTTGTGAGCTCATCAAACTTCTCTTCCTCTAGTTTTAGCTCACAAAACACTTTTTTCTTAATATTGGGATCTCCTTTCTATTCCTTAGCCTCAAACATGGAGTTTACAGGATCAATTTCTTCCTCAACCCTTTGGAGTTCCATTTGACCAATCTTATTATCCAAAGACACTCTTGGTGCTTCATCATTGTACTATCCAAGTATAGCTATAAGTTCTAGACACACAAAGCAATTAGTGTCACTATATTCAACAAAATTATCGTGCTCACATTCCTCTTATTTATCTGTATCCATCTGATCACCCCCTTTGGTAAACACCTCTTGGTTGAGAAAAAACATGTTTTTATCATCAAAATCAGATTCATTCCACTTCGAAATTTAATATTTTGAACTCCCTTGATGCATTTCATTTTAGCAGGAAATGAAGTTATTGGAAGGAGTTGACTGTCAATTAGTTTCTCATGTAGATATTTTCTAAACTCAACATTTCTGATATGCTCCTTGAAATATTATAAATGTTACTTCATGATATATTTTTACTTCTACAACTCAAGTGAAACCAATAAATTGTGCTTGTTATTCTCTTGTTCATGGAAATTCTCCAAGTTAGCAGGATGGTTAAGAATTGTAGCTAGCTTGGAGTGTTGCATTGTGTTTAATAGGTTTTCCTCATCATCATACAAATGAAAAACACCTCTTTTCACCATCATCATCTAAAAAATAGGCTCGCATAAGGCGGAATATTTGACAGGGAAATCCCACGAATTACCAAACCCCCCCCCCCCCCCAATGATTTATTGTAAGACATTTGGGGGCTAGTTAATGCTTTATGTGCACATGGGAGGGATTTTGCTAATGCATATGGGATAACTAGGACAACAAGAGTATTTTTCAATGCAAATGGAGTGAGGGAAAAAAATATTTGTTTGCAAATGTTACAGGTTGGGATAGGGCTCAAAAATTATGGGGAGAGTTATGTGTAAGTCATAACATGAAGGAATGAGAGGATAAATGGGGATGGAATTATTTTTGTCTAGCTTGAATATGATCTTATCTTCCTAGATATCTATATCATAGGCCCTGAGGAAGATCACTACTTCCAAGGGACTAAATCATAAAAATAATATAAGGATTAAAGGCTCTCAAGTAAAACAAGAATGCCATACCTTGTTATGGTATATATTCTTGAGGAATTCTTTCCCAAGTCCTTATGAATATTAGATTGTAAGTCTGAGACATTTTCTATGAGTGCCCACTTTACAATGATGAGATTATCTAAGAGAGATATGATGTCTACATTCCCTTTGAACTATTTTTCAAGATTTTCTCACAGCTATCCCCATGAGGACATTGAATTTATAGCCAATATTTTGTGCATATAAACACACAAAATAACATTGATTAAATTGAATACAACTTACCCAAGATACATTTTCCATGTTGATTCTGAACACATCATCTTCTCTTAGAAGAACACTTCAGCTCACCGAAATACCATCAGTGATGATCAACATCTCCACTACTGCTAAATAATCTACCCACTTGCCGAAACATATGGGGGTATTGATTTTTTCTTTCCCACACTCTCCACAAAACCAACATGGTACCCAATCTAGAAATGTGGCCATCACTGCTCTGCATCATATCTGACTCTAGAGAAATGACCACCAGTCTAGATCTTCTGAGTTCTCTTCCTCTTCTAACATGCTTCTGTCAACTCTAAAAATAGAGTAATGAAATAATTTCACACTCTATAAAATATGTGTTAGCAATAACCCATTGGACAAACCATATCTGAAACCAAACAAGATCTAAAAAATGGGGTTATAAAAATTAACTCAGTTTTTCCTGTTGCATTGGGTAATTTAATTTTTCCGATTTACCATCATTAATGGGTAAAATTAGTTTAAACATAGCAGAAATAAAACCACAAACATCATGAAAAAATGAACATCAAGATGATAAAATAATTCGTCCCAAAATGGACCACATCTCTTGGTCTGCTTAAAAGACGAACCAATACATAAATGATGAAAAAATATAATTCTTACATCACCTATCTACTCTTGGTCTACAGTGTCTGATGATCTATGACTCTAACTATTGGCTCTTAGCTCTGGCTTGGGCTATTAGATCTAGCTCTGGCTTATGACTCATGACACTGTCTATTGGCACTATTTACATGATACTTTTCTCTAACTCTAGCTTTATCTATCAAGAAAACCTCTAGCTCCATACTACAAGCACTCGAAAATGATTGAAAATATTATCTCAATTAGTTCTTAGTCTACAACATTATATAACCTAGATATAACTACTGGATATATAGCACTGGCTTGAGCTACTAGCATTGGCTCTGGATCTCTGGCATTGGCTCAGGCTCTATCAATCTTGATGTCATCCTAGCTCTGTACTATAAGATCTTGACATGACCAACAATATATCCTCTGTATAATCATGAAAATATTTTGCTATGATGATATCAAGATGTCACAAGGATAAATTAGTTATAATGGTGTACTACATCGAGCTACAATGACCTCTCCATCAAAATATTTCCTTCCACTCCATACTACAGGTGGTGAAAATGTGACTACATATTTGTCCACCTTGACAAGTGACTCGCTTAAATATGATGGGCTCTTGGAAAATATGGATTTAATTTCCTCTTCTCAGAAATGTTGTTACAACTGGATCAACGACCAAAATTGATTATAATTTCATTATAATAGGATTTCATAGCCTCTTTGACAATGATGTTAAAAAATTGACGAGCTATCTAACTTCCGTCAAAATCAAGATTTTTTGTGTGATTATAATCTCTATAATAATAAGGGGCCATTACTCTCCTTTTTATAGAAAGAGGGATTCAAAACTCTTTGTCTCCATAAACAGACTTTTTGGGTGATAATCTCTTTTCCCAAAAGTTCATCTTTCTCCTGCAAGCTTCTCTCCATAGAATTCAAGCTTATAACAAGATCTTAATTCCAAGTTGTCCTCCTTACGCTACTCTGTGATCTCCTCCATGAACTCTTCTCCACGACCTTGAGTCTCTGAGTTCATTGACACCCAACTCCAATCTCTTCTCTGTGAGCTCCACCAGCTCTCCAAGCTCCTCCTCAATGGCTTGAGAGGCTTGTATCTCCAATTTCCCATCTCCAAGATTGAATGAATTAGTTTAATTTTCCATGGGAGAGGCCTTTATATAGTGTTTATGAGCCTATTTTATAAGGATATATATTAAATCCTTTTGGTTTATGTTGGCATATAATATGGAGGGATAAATTTAATCCCATACAAATCTGCCAATAATAGCCACCAAAAACTACATTTGGGATAACATTAATCCCACCACATGTGCTTGGAACATTATCCCATTGATTGACCCATTCTCAACATGACCCGTTAGCATAATGTCTTAGCCTATGAATATGATTATGAAATTTGAATGTGGATAAAAATTCCACATACGTGGGAGGAGGAAACCAACAAGCCTTTAATAGGATTTTCTGCTTCTTTCAACTTGGTCTTCGGACCCCTTATAATTTGACTTGGCCATTGGTTAGAACTTTGGTTGGAATATGTGACACGAACTTCGTAAATGTGTTTAAGTCAGGATTTGGGACCAACGGTGAATGTTTGGTCCACCCGATGAATTGGTCGTGTAACTCGACATCAGATGGCTCAGACCATGTAATTCCATGATGAGATTGGTTAGCTCAATCTTCCCATCTTACTTCTTAGCTCGTTTCTAGCTTGTCGAGTTCGATATATCTCAACTAAATTGATGAGTTGGAAATGACATAATTATGGTGATGAGGAATTCGGGTCCCCCTCCTGATAAAAAGTGGACCCCAGTGGTTGATAGGGCCCTAGCTGGCACATATTGTGGGTCCAACATTTGATCAAATTGACTATCAATGATCGACACAACTGGTCATTTCTACGTATCTATCCCCTTTTGCCTATTGACACAAATCTTGCATGGGCTGTTACTTTTGCATATGAATTTTGTTTCATCCTGTTTAAAGTGAGTTAGAAAGACGAATCCAAGCTCTTCCATAAACAACTAATTTTAGAGATTTTTTAGAATGTATGACCTGTGGGTATCCTCCAAATCATTTCTATCTCCATTCTCCATGTTTTCTCCATGATTTGTCTCTATTTCCATGTTTTCCTCAAGCTTGATCTCCATTCTCCTTGACACCCGACCTTCTAGGATTGTGCCACATGGTAATACATGATTTCCTTCATAATCTTTAGATCACCGCCAAATGGCAGGACATGATTGGCTATGGGATCTAGGTCACTTATTTGTTCCATCTCCATTCTCCATGTTTTCCTTTTTCCTGACACCTGAGCTTCTGAATGTACACCACATGTCAGGATTTGGTTCGTTATGGGCTCTGTAATGTGTCATCTTTACTAGATGTTTTAGGCCTAAATTTGTGTTGTGTGGCACTCATTTAGGTCATTACACTTTTAGTTGAATTTTTCCAATCCTCATTTTTCTCAACTCTACCCAACACCCTCCTACATGGGATTGTGCCATGTATCATAATCTTATGCAAATTCTAGCTACATTCTAAGCCATGAAACCAATTTTGACAAAAAACCTAAAATCGCATATGATATTACCACGTGGCACACTCTTATGAAAATTTCATGTTCCTTCTAATCCTTTTCTCCAATTCTTATTAAGAGGCCAAAATTCATACCTTGTGATCTCAGAACCATGTCTTTAACCAGTTTCATGATTTTTAAAAGCATCAAGTAAGTGGATTATTTTCTCCAAATTAATAATAAAGTGATTTTATTTTTGAACCCCACTGAGGCCCTCAACTTAGAAAATGTGGGATTAATCCCCAAAGTAAAATCCAAAGATGTTACTTTTAAGATTTTCACATGAATGTATTTGGGATTAGAGGAAACAATGAGCTTCTTTGTGGCTCATATCCCAACTACAATGGCTTAAATTCATCAAAAAATGATATTTAAACATTTAAAAATCTTGTATCTAGACACTCCTACCATGTAAAGAGTTAAAAACACCCCTAAAGTAAAATGTGACACTGTGTAAGCCAGAACAAAGGAATGATATCAAGTTAGTATAATTTGATGAAGATAAGAGACCTATTGATCTCCAAAAATATTTCAAAACCTCGTGCATATGCCATGAGATTTAAAAACTATAAAAATATCCAAAAGAGACCAAAAAACGATTAATAAAGGTAATAAATTGGGCATATCAGATTATAGTTGATCAAGATGGAGCAAGAGGCCCGTTTTGGAAACAATTTGTTTTTAATTTTTGTCATATTATATCAATTTTGTGTTTATACCATAAGAGAATGATATGAAAAAACTACCAAATTGAATTTTTACTAAGGTCAATATGTCATCTATAATAATATGATAAATGGGATGGTGTCTTGGGTAATAATTCTTCCCTCAAAAATCATATTGAACCCCTGAAATGTGTTGCGTCATCTGGTTTTGTCCCAGTCATGGACTATAGAATACATGCCAAAAGATTAATATTCAGGATAAGAGAAAATTACATTAGTAAATGAGTAGTATAAGTCTATAAGAAGCTATTTTAAGTAATTATACTCAAATCATAAAGAAGTAATAATATGGGGCTAAACTATAATTCTGCCATTGTGATGATCGTATAAATATCCTATACCAAGAAATATGGTGTGCGTAGGATGAAAAAGAGTATTTCTTAAGAGATTGTAGCCATCATATAAGTATAAACTATATCCATGTGTGATATAGTATCCTGAAATATCAACATTTTTACTATTGTGTACTTAATTTGTGAGTCACAAGTAGTCATAGTAACCTTAGCATATATGTGTGTATGGGGAGAGTGCATCGATGTCTAATGTTGGTCATGCTCGCAGGGTTATTTTCTAAATACTATGTGTGATACATTTCTAGATAGCACATTGTGTACATGAGGATAAGAAAATATAAAAATATGTTCATGATTAGGTTGTATCAATGTATGATATATAACATGTCTAGGTATATGCTTATAATTTTGAATGGCATGCAAATGTTTTTTTGGTATGAGACACCTCCAATTGGCCTAGAGCAGTAGGAGGAACTATGATAGGTTGAATGGGGTATTCATAAGGAACACTAAGAATGGTAACCATCATGTTGCTATGTACATAGTTTAATCACCCATGTAAGGTGGAAGAGATAATGTGCATATCATGAATCCAATGGTATCCAAGTAGCATGTTGACAGTGTTTTTAGAAGATATTGTGAGGAACCATGTGGCCATCCTCTTAGGTACAACCTATAAAGGTAATACTATACCTGTAAATGCATTTTTAATTGGCTATCAAAGCCTTGAGATATATCTATTATGCCAATGAGGTCTCCTGTGGTATATCCTATAGAATTAAGAAGTTCCACAACACAAAGGTTTCACTAGATCCATTGTATACAACTACACTTTGGATTAGATGTGAATTGATATGTGATCAAATGAACAAAGGAACAAATTCTCCCTTGTCATTAAGAGGAATATACTAATCATTAAATGTAATAAGTGGTGTGAAATCCAATATATCTATAGTTAATCCAATAAGGTGATGAATATGATGGGGTCAACCATGTAATTTGATAGAGGAGGTACCACGTGATAAGCCATGTGTACTTCATCACTTGTAGTCACAAAATCACACACTTACTACTATTATTATACCACCAAGTATGTTGTTTTATATATGGATCTTGCATAAGAAAAGTATTCACTGATGACCCATTCCATTGTCTAGTCGTATTTCTTGTTGGTATTTGTCATTGTTTGTCTCACACATTTTTCATTCACTTGCACAGTTATGATTAGGTCTCAGGGAGTCTTATCAATCATTACTCGATTGGTGTCATCACTAGTCTTTAAATAGGGTGCCTCGATAGGGATTAGGGTACCTGGTCCTGATTTCTAGGCACCCTAGTCCCCGTCACACTTGGTTTTCTCTTAGACATTTGAGGTCAGTATTTACGGTTTTACCTCTCATCTTCCTAAGTACTAGTTGGTATGTCAGGTCATTAGTGTCAAAATTTGAACAAGAGATCCCTATATAAACACAACATACATACTACCTTATGGGAGGACTATTACTATTAAGGGATAACTATTTACATAGAGCAAGGGACTGCATTTGGGAACTATTCTGCATCACACACGCACAACATATGAAGGGGAGTATTCATTCTATTCCATCCACCATTTTTCATTTTATCTAGCTACTACCCATATATCTCTGTTCATTGGCACTAGGGCAACCTAGGCACATTATTGCACACACAATCACATAGAACTACATTAGGTCTGAGATGTAGTGCAATGCTCAGTCATAAGTCCATCCATTTGGTAGCTAAGGATGGTCTGACCCCTTCATTTGCATATTTCTTTTTTTAGGGTTTGATGCTTTGTGTGGGGTTTTACAGGTGATTATTCATTATAGGTTTGTGGTGACATCATTGAATTAAGTGTGATATTCACTTGACCAAAGGAAAAGTACTGTGAATACCTAACAACCATATCAGGATCAGATTCTGAGATTTTTTGCAGACCAGGGTGCCCACAGGTGTCCCTATCCCTCTCTAGATGCCCCAGTCTAGAAAAATATGCCTCTACTGCTATTTTCTAAGGATCTTTGTGACATTTTTCTTTGCCATTTCATCACTCTGTTTAGTCTTGTATCACTACGAGGTGAGTTCAATTTAGGTAAGTACCTTCCCCTTTTATTTTATTTCATTTTAAATTACTAAATAAATTACTTAACATCTACATTTCAGTACATTTCATTTATTACATTGTTGTACTCTTAGATTCTTAATAAAATTTAGATTTTATAGAATCATTTTGGTGAACCCGTAGCTTAGAACATTTTCCCCTAGGATCCACTAAAACCCTAATGGCTAAGGATAACTCTTCTCCTTCTCAGATCATCATGCCTCATGTTAGTATCAATCCTATCTATGATGAGGCAACTATAGCTGAGCTTATGGATTTATATCATGATGTTACTATGTCGGATGATATTTAACAAAAACTCTTAGCTAATGAATGCAATATACCTACTAGCTTTGAAAATTATTCTTTTAGCATCATGTTGGATCTGACTAGTTTTTCTAGTTTTTGACCTTGTTATACTGTTAGCCATGATCTCCCTTCTCACATTTCCAAGGAAATTCTAGATGATTCTCTTATTGATTTCATGCTTGGTCTTGACACTAGTACACATGTGCATATTGATTCTCCTCCTAGTCAGACCACTACTATAGCTACATCTCATGCTTCTCCTATTTTTGATAATGCTTCTCATGATCCATTGCATACTCATTCATATGCTCAATCACATTATGTTGATGATCCAATTGATGACATTTTCATATCTGAGTCTCTCTCTGATTTTGATGAAACAATTGATAGTCATGAGTCTACTACTTTACATACAGCTGAGTGTGAATCTCTTGCTCCATTGTCATCTTCTTCTGAGGTTGTATCTACTCCTATGCATGACTCATCTTCATCTATTAGTTCATCCTATCCTACCATTTCATTTCCATATATTAGTTTTCCTCCTCTTATCGTTGCATCTCCATCTGAAACTCCATCTCCTAGGGATGTTTTTGATGCTAGTCCTACTACTTTCTATGGATGTTCCATGTCCTTCATCACCTATTTCTTCTTCGGCACCTACACTTAGTGTGCCTTTAGCATTGGATTCTCCTACATCTCCTCTTGACATCCCTATGATTACTCACAATGGAAAATTACAACTGCTTAACACATTATTTCCATCCTCTACTATTCCTTCACAAGATATCTTGTCTCTCATGCATGTTGTGGGTCACTTACAATCTCAGGTTCAATCACTCACATTAGAAAGAAAGGCCTATTATGCTTCCATTGATAACAATTCATTGCATGAAAACCCTATCCCTAAGAAGATTCATAACTCAACATTTCCTAAGGATTTTATCATGCCTACCTTTTCATGTTTTGATGGTACTGGAAACCCCTACTTACATCTCAAACATTATCATATGGCTATGGCTTCATATTCTAATGATCAATTATTTCTTAAATCCTTTCGACATAGCCTTACTGATGATGCTTTACAATGGTATACTCACCTACCATTTGGATCTATTAGCACTTATCATGAGATGGAAGAAGCTTTTCTTCATCACTTTATCATCAAAAATGGCCCTAGAGTTACCTATGATCATCTACCTACTTTACATCAAGGAAAAATAAAACCTATCATGGATTACATCTTATGATTCAATGCTTGTATGCACCAATTAGTTTTTCAACCTATCAATCTAGAGAAGCAATTTATCTTCTGTCGTGGTTTGATTCCAACATTAAAACAAAGATTGCAATATGACACATGTGAATCAATCACACTTATATGCTATAAAGTCATTGATCTAGAACAAGACCTAATTACCGCACATGTTATAGATCCTCCACCTATGGTTACTACTGTTACATCATCTAGTTCTTATCCATTACCATTAGTTGAGCATCCTACACAATCTCCATCTCCTCATAAGCAAGCTCAGCCTACTACATCACAAAAGCATCCTTCTTCTCCTACTTCATGGTAGGCCACACCTCAATCTTCTACACTTGTTTCATGTGAGCCATTACATTTATCTCATCACACTTAACCACATGATGTGTTATGTGATTTTATCAATGAGTGTTTAATTCACTTACCTTCTAACCAACATCATCCACAACATCATTTACAATGTCAACGTGATCGACCATATTGTAATTATCACCATATCAATGGCCATAGGGATAATGATTTCTTCACCCTTCATGATCACTTGCAAAAATTAGAGGATAAGGGCATCATCTCCTTTATCTCACTCATGTGATCGTTCCATATCTCCTCTCCCTCATCCATGAGCTACTACTCCAGTTGAGTTATCTCCTCCTTCTAGTGCTAAGGTCATTGTTTGTCCATCACCACAGGTTGTCACTCATGTGCACTCTACATGGCGTCCATCCATCGCTGCACCACCTCATCCATCTCATCCACCTCATCTATCTCATCAATCGCATCATTCTACTACTTCACATTGGCTTCCACAACCCTTGACATTCACACCTCCCACAACTACTCAATATGACATCTAGTTTAGCTCATACGATCATGTTGCTTCCATCCCACATGTCTCCACCACTTCATACCGCCTCAATATTTGGTAGGTGATTATTATCACCTCACCCCCCGATGATGCAATCATGTTCTTACAGTTCTTACATGATTGTTGAGGGATCTATTACAATAAGAATCTCTCTTCAAGCACTCTATTGATTCATCTAGCACACTTTATAGAATCATATCCCAATGACACACTCTTGTATTACATGGTTCATTCTTGACTATTGAGGGGTCTTATCTAAATGAACCTCATCGTCTATATGTTGGGGGCATCACTAATATTCCCCCTATCTTGATATTACTGACATAAACTTTATTACACTATAACGACTATAGCATATTGTTACACGACAATTGATCATTCATCACAATATCATATTCCAACATTATCTATTATCACTATATCATCATCATATTACATATTACTCGATAACTATGCATTACAATTCAATTCAGCAAATACAAAAACCACTTAAAACATTAAACATCATCCATAGCAACAACAATCACATAAATCGTCATCACATCATACCATTAATATATACCGAATACATTCATCATATGCCAATAAATCCATCTATGTATATCGATTATAATCATAGTTACAAAACATCTCATCACTAGGGGGAAACTCTACCCTAAATCTGAATACATCCATAATCTCAGATCCTATGGCCTCATATCACCGCCTCTGTCACTATCTAGTATCTACAAGCTCTATTGTATCACTAGAATCTTCCAAAAACCCACTACACAACCCATATCCTAGCAAATTTGCTAACCTAGCCCACTATTCCTCATAGACCACCAACTGCCTAACAATACTATATATGCTCGTAGGCCCATACATGTAATAAAAGTAGTCAAACCTCTGATCCCACCTCCATGAAAGTAACCAATCATCCTCCTATGTAAATATGTAAATATCTCTATACAGGCGGGCCAACAAACATCATGCCTAGGCATACCTAATACCCTCCTCCTCTATCTGCTGGAAAATATCATGCATTTGATAGAAGATGCCCACACCACCTCCCTCCACCGCAATCGATGATGTAATAACCATGACTATAAACTTCTGCAAGGGTGGAACCCCTGATCTCCAAATCACATCCAAGTTAATATGGGCCTCAGAAGGCACTCGAGTCCCCATAAAATACCACCTAGTGGCCCTCATCTATCTCTCCATATTCTCCATAGCCATGACCTATACCCTCTCACCAACAATAGGTAATTGTAGTATGTGATATACATCCTCTAATGTAATTATCATCTCACCTATAGGTAGCCAAAATGTACAAGTATCTACACACCATCTCTTGCACAAAGCTGTCAACATCAACATATTAGGGGGCACATCCCCCATCCTAGTTATATTTCATAGGCTGGCACAATCCATAACCTCCCAATCATCATCTAAAAAACCCAACCTGAGAAAAGTACTCAACTGATGACCACCATGGAACTCCCTCGAATGGATATCCCTCTACACAATACAACACAACAACAAACAATGCATTAGAACATTTTACATAGGAAAAAATAAACATTTACGACATCACTACACATCAAATTTCATGTTTACATCGTTCAAGACAAAACATAGACTCTCGGGACATTGGTGCCTAAAACTAAGACTAGGGCACCTAAGAGCAGGACACCAGCGCCGAGGTCTAAGTGCTCCTGTCCCAATAGTCACTAACGCCTTCACCGCTCTTGTCCAGGTCTAAAACACCAAGAAAAACAAAAATCACAATTTTGCAAAAATTCACCAAAAATGACTACTACACATGCATTTTAAAAAAAAAAATCACACTTACCAACTCTGTCGTCGTACGTGATGCCACAACGGTCGCTACCATCTCAAAATGGCTAGGTCATGTTGCTCTAACTTGCGACATCCTTACACACTCAGAGCTCACTCTCACACTCGCGCAAAAGACAAATGAGTTAACTAATCACTTTTTCACTTTACTATTTATAGTCACTTTTCATTATTCACTCTACTATGGTCATACTTCACATTCACTACTCAACTAATACATGTCACATGATTTTGCTAATATCTTGAGCATTTTTACTTTGATTTCTATCCCATTTGCGACATTCTCTTCATAATTTTGCCTACTATCATATCATATACATGACACACACACTATCTCTCCTCGACATTATATTTCATTAAAAGAGACAACAAATTACAATATCTATCACACACCGTCTATTAGTGTTCTTATTTTCAGCTCAACGTTCATTCTCATTATCACTTCCACTTTTCCGAAAAGGGCATATAATTGGGTTCATCATATAATTCCCCTTACAACACTACGCATTCTTTCAACACCTCTAATTCATCATTTTCAAACATTTACTAATACACCATGTGATATTTCATCATTTTCTATCGATTCCCCCTAATGACCTAACTTGGGGGAAACAAGTGTAAAATCTCTCTATGAGTAAAACAATCAATAAAAAACAATAAAATAACGTTCAATCTAACAATAAATTCAATTTAAATCTAACAATACAAAATCATACCATTCAATGACACTAATACAACACATTTGGCCTCCCAGATGACCTAACTTGGGAGTTACATTTGTTAATTTCCCAGATGAAATAATATGGGAAGTTATTCTACATTTTGTGTTTACTTCTAGATGACCTAATTTTGAAGCCAACGTACATCACGGTGAAACCCTTGGAGTGGGGGAAATGAGACATCATTGCCTTTCCTATATTGCTCCTATATGGGTCAACACATTTGATCAAAATATTTGGATCCAAAATCATTGAAAATTTGATTTGTGTCTATCTTTAGTGGTTGGATCTATTAAGGATGTAGTTAAAGGTTGGAGAATAACACACCATTCTCCTTGCACTCTTCCTCTAGCAGCAGGACCCCCAAATCCTCCATTTTTTTGTATACATACAATCAGGTTGGGAAACGATCACTCCCTACTCCATCATATCGTCATCATACAACATTCAAAATCATCAATCATTTAACATTACAATCATCACTCTCATTTAGTGCACTTCATTGTGGTTTTACATCTCTCGCTACCCTGCATGGATCAACATGCTGATCCATGGTTCATCACACTATATGTTCACATTCGGCATGCTCTTCTACCACATCTGTGTGTTCTTCTATAACATGGGATTCTCTGGATTTCTCTCAGGTATGCATCTCTAACTACTTTATGTTACCGAGCCTTTTCTCACCAACATAAAGTGGGGGAAAATGTAGTCACAAAATCATGCACTTACTACTATTATTATACTGCAAAGTATGTTGTTTTATATATGGATCTTCTGTAAGAAAAGTATTCATTGATGACCCATTCCATTGCCTAGTCATTTGTCTTGTTGGTCTTTGTCATTGTTTGTCTATCACATTTTTCATTCACTCGCATAGTTTTGGTCAAGTCTCAGGGAGTCTTATTTGTCAGTACTCACTCAATGTCATCACTACTCTTTGACTAGGGCACTTATATAGGGATTATGGTTCCTAAGACACATTGGTCATTATTTCTAGGTGTCCTGGTCCCTGTCACATTTGGTTTTATCTTAGACATCCAAGTTGGTCTTTACGGTTTTCCCTCTCATCTCCCTAGGTACTAGTAAGCATGTCAGGTCATTAGTGTCGAAATTTGAACAAGAGATCCCTATATAAACATAACATACATACTACCTTATGGTCAGACTATTACTATTTAAGGGATATCTATCTACATAGATCAAGGGGCTATATTTGGGCACTATTCTGCATCACACACACTGTATAGGAAGGGGAGTATTCATTCTATTCCATCCACCATTTTGCATTTTATCTAGCTACTTCCTGATATCTCTACGTCATTGGCACTAGGGAAACCTAGGCACATTATTGCACACACAAGCACATAGAACTACATTGGGTCTAAGATGTAGTGCAACACTCAGTCATAAGTCCATCCATTTGGTAGCTGAGGATGGTCTGACCCCTTCATTTACATCTTTCTTTTTTTAGGGTTTGATGCTTTGTGTGGGGTTTTGGAGGTGATTCTTCATTACAGGTTTGTGGCGACATTAGTGAAGTAAGTGCGACATTCACTTAACCAAAGGTGAAGTACTGTGAATACCTAACAACCATATCAAGATCATATTATAAGCTATTTCATAGACCGAGGCACCTAGATTTCAGATCAGGGTGGACACAAGAGCCCCTATCCCTCTCCAAGTGCCCCTGTCTGGCTAGATCTACCTCTGCTACTATTTTCTGAAGATAGTTGCGACATTATGATTTTTTGTTTCATCACTTTGTTCATTTCTGGATCACTACGAGGTAAGTTCAATTTAGGTAAGTACCTTCCCCTTTCATTTTATTTCATTTTAAATTACTAATTAAATTACTTAGCATTTAAATTTTAGTACATTTCATTTATTACATTGATGTACTCTTAGATTCTTAACAAAATTCAGATTATATAGAATCATCACCCTTATGAGTCTTCATGTATTGTGGTAATGGATAAGGGAAAACTCTCAATTTAAAAGTAGGTTGGTCCCTATATGTGTTGGTAGGTAATTTCATCTTTCATAAAATGAGTGTTATTGTTAATGAGTTGTTGGATTTTATGATGCAATGAGATGCATCTACTTATTGAAAGTCCACAACATCTATGGTAATCACATGAGAGTTTTCTATCAAATTTTACACTTTGGGGTCCTTGTCTCACATTTAAAAAGGCATTGGAACCATTTACTAGAACCTCCTAATTAGATATTACAAAAACTCGTTGAGTGAAATTTTACCAAGTTAACTCCACATGTTGTGATTAATAATGTATATATAATATTATATATCTATATTTATGTATACATATACATATACATATACACATACACATACATATGCATATGCATATGTATATTTACACACATGCACGCACACACATTGTCAACCACAACATGTGGAGTTAACTTGGTAAAATTTCACTCAATTAGTTTTTGTAATATCTTATTAGGAGATTCTAGTAAATGGTTCCAATGCCTTTTCAAAGGTGAGGTAAGGCCTATAGTTGGTGTTTGTTGTGTGAAATTTATGGTTTTGTCTTCAAACTTCTTATTATATTTTGATTTTCCTTTATATGAGGGATTTGATTATAATTTTATCTTTGGATATGGGTGTATGATTTCTATATTTTAAAATGTTGGTTGTAAAAATATTTTTCTCATACATCTTGACTATTTGGAACAAAACTTGAAAGGATGAAAAGGTGGACTTTTCACTAAACAATTTGATAATGCTAAAAATAAATGCTTCAATTAACTCGCCCTTTTCAATGCACTTAGGCCCTAAAGAGAGAATAGTTTTCTAACATAAAACATATTATCCAACCCTCTCAATTAATTATTGCTTGAAATAGATAATTTAAGAAAAGGAGAGGCATTGACCAATATCAATTTAGAAATGAAAAAGGAAGCTACCACCATTAATTTGATGTGAGTGTACTAAACATCAAGGAAGGGTATTGAATGAATCAAACAATATCTATTTTAACCCTAATTAAAAATAAGTTTTTTGATTTATCTTAAATTTGGATTACAACTTCCATCTAATGCGCAATTAAATTTTGTTAATAAATTTTCCAAAATTCAATTTTGATAGTACATGTAAAGGTAAAAAGAATGATATTGAATTAGGTCACATGCTAAAATAAAATAAATCACATGAGGATGAATTAACTTAACTTTTTTGATGTTTCAAAGAGTGTTTTGGATTTGTAATTATGGTAAATAGTCTATGATCATGTTAAATATGCTTCTTATCAAAGCTAAGGATTTGAAACCCCTTTAAACACTAGTGTCAAACTTGACACTAGAGCTTGGTGCTTCCATAATTTTGGATCTACTATTTGGATCTACCAAAAATTTTGATATTTTTTGGGTTGCTTACTCTCTTTCTATACCAGTTGCCTTCACTTTCGCTTATTATCAATTCCCGCACATGCATCTATGTGATCAAAACACTAGTTTTATGTGGTAGCACTCAAATGGACATTAGATAATAAAATGGTCTATAACGGAGTTTACGACCTTTATTTTGACCAAGCGTTATACTACATTACCAAAATGAAGGTCGTAAACTCTAAGCAGTTATCCTAGTGCTTTTGTAAGTTTGATTACAAATATAGAGTAAATCCCCCTATGATTCCCTTGTGCCTCAAAATTAATAGAAGGATAACTAGGTAGATTGAATGCAGTCTTCATGAGTACTAAATATAATTCTCAATTAAAGTACCAAAGTAGAGTGCCTATAGATAAATAGAAAACCCTTGAAGTGCTCTTTGGTGTATAGATGCTTGATAACATTTGATATGAATTTAGAATGCTTTCAAATTAGCTTGGAATGTTCTCAAAAGAGTATGGAATAATTTTATCTTACTTATGTCCTATTACCAATGTCTAATATTGATTTAGGGAAATTAGGGAAGCTTTGCTAGAGATTTGGAGATGAAGATAACATGTTCCTTACTATTTCTAAGTAGGAGCTTGATAAATTCCAAGTGAGTAAATAAGGGTGTGGTTTGATTCTATACCTTTCCACAGGATACAATTTCACATTAATACCAAACTAGAAAGGGGAATTAGGATAAACTTAAGAAATTTGATTGTTTGGAGATAGAGGAAACTAGCACTAGAAAGGGATAGGAGCATGTGGTACTTCCACCCAAATTGGATGGTTGTGTCTAGGGAGGTAAGAGATAATAGGTATAATTAAGGAGGAGTATTATATGAGAGAAAATATTTGTATAAGTGATAATAATAATATTGAATATGTTTAAGTAGATAAATTAGAGATTAGGAAGTATTTGCAAGCTTTAAAAATTGGTATAGTAATGCATTTACACTCTTGTGTGAGAAAAATTTATGATCAAAGAGTATAATCCAAATCATTATTACCAAGCACCTAAGTAAAAAATTTAGATGCCTACATTTCACCCCTTTAAGGTGATAAATGGAATTTTATAGCTTAAAGGAAAAATGTACCTGATTGTGTAAACATACTTTTCCTTCACTCAATTGCTTGGTTATTTAAATGGACACAAGATTCCCCCAAAAGTACAACCTACAACATACGAGTGTAGTCAAAGTCCACATATATGAAAACTAAAACATTAATTCTACATAATGTTGAAAATTTTAAATTGAAATATGTAAAGATAGAGAGTAGTAAATAAGTATTATAACTATGTGTGAAACCAACTCTATCCTAAAAATGTAACAAACCATGTTTCCTTATATAGGCGCGTGAATATTGGAAACTTATGACTGTAGAAATATAGAATTGGGGTGATAAAATCCCCAATTAGAAATAAGTTAGGAGCTTAGTTGAACCAACCAAAAGTGCAAATATATATCTAGATGACATTTTGTTTCTCATTAACCCTAAGGTCTTAGATGTCTTGTGTGTCATAGACCATGTAATGCCATAGGACATCATGTGTCTCATATACCTAAACACACCATAAGACATTAGTTATCTCATAGACCCAAACATTATTAAGGATGTTAGGTGTATAATAGGCCCTAATGTACCACAAGATGTAGTGTCTCATAGACACTAATGTCCCTTAAACCACACCACTATAGATGGATATAGGTTTGTAAATTATTGAGCTTCTTGAAATTTACTCAAAATTAAAATTATTGAAATAGAAATAACAATATATGAACTAATAAATAAGTAATATATAAGTGCCATAGTATTCATGCCCCTAAATTTTTCCATAAAATGTAGTATTATATATCTCTATAGGTGATATACTATTTGAACCACAATCAAATATGAATTTCCTTGCAAATTTATAATTTTGAATGCTAAAATTGAGCTAGACATAACCTTGAAGATTAGGACAATTTCATGTCATGGTGCCATAAAAAAATGCATTATATTATCACTATATAGAAGTTTCACCTATCCCTATTAATAATTCTATAAACATATTCCTGTAACTTGTTTCCCATATTTTTGTAATTTAAAATTCTACTTGCATGCCTAGATTGCTTTTATATTCTTTTAATAAACCCATTGAATGACTCATATTTTGAGATGATGGATATATAATGTATATCACTCACTTCAAAATAATTAAAGTGTGTCCATGTAAAATATAACATATAATCATGATTGCAACACATTGAAGATAAGTGTAGATGACTGCCACATAAAACTTAGCCTTGTAAGAGAGTGCATGATAGAAATAACGACACAAGGTGATAACACACACAACAAACACATGAGATCACAAAAATTCATGTATAACAAGACATAAAAAGTCCAAAAGGCCACATATAATTGACAAATAAGTGTTGCACACTCATAATGGTCCAAATACCTCAAAATCAAAGTCAATTGAGGCCACAAACAAGGACACCCCAGTTTTTCACACATACATAGATAGACCAAGGTCCATACACACATCAAATAAGAAAATAAGCAATCCATTATGTAAGAATAAATATATAGTATCCAATAGGTGCTTAGAATAATAAATATGTGCTTAGAATAATACATACAAGTCATATACAATTCACATGTGTTAGTCCCAAAAATCTAGATAAACAACATATATTAAAATATACAATATAAACATAACTAGGATTTTAAAAACACTTTGTAATGAATAGAACAATAACACTTTATAGTATATAAGATACCCCCAAATTCAATAGGTGAAAGAGAAATTTGGAATTTGAAATCATGTAGAGTCATTTGTATCCAACATCATGCTCATATAACCCATGAAAAGTATGTGATGTATAGAAAATAGAATATTCTATATATCAAAGCATGTGACAAACAACATATGCAAAGTATTAAACTAGTAACTCAAGCTATGTTTGGGTTTTTATTTTTTTATTTTGAGAGTATTTACATGCTTTTGGATTTTTGAAACATTTTTATTTTTATATTTTTGATGATCTTTGAAAGTGAGCTACCTGATGACTAGGTCATACAGATTGAAAGGATTAAGAACTATGGCTAAATGATAATATGAAATGAAATTATGTACCACAACAATAGAATGTCCTGATATAGGAGAATGTGTAGGATGGACCATTAGAGGAGGTGTATGCCTTGATGGATTACTATGTGAGAGAGGAGGTTGTATGGATTTACGATTGTGCTATATGACTTGTTGAAATGCTTGATGAGAAGACATTGGATTATGTTTACATGACTTTGATTTTGGATTATGTTAGATGGGTGATAGTGTAGGATTGATTTCCACTTGATTATAAATTCTTTGAATTGATTGGGCGAGGATAGGTAATTTTACCATTTCCACGCAAGGAGTAGAATCAGGAATAACAAATAGAAGTGGAAAAAGAGGCTCATAAGGGATGCCCTGAACTTTGAAAATTTTGTTACAGTATATATGTCCAACACAATTATGCATAGTAAAAGTGATAAAAAAAATATTATGAAGGTAATGGATTTTGAGTAACATGACACAAGTCCTAATGCTTTGGAGAACCAAGAAATGTGTAGATATACTAGTTTCCCCCACTTGAAGTGGTAATGTAATATGTCCAATAGATCGATGAATACCTCGAGAAGTTAGTTTTAAGTGTCTCTCATTATATTCCAAATAGTTAAGCAATGTCATAGTACACAAATTATCACAAAATCCATTGCCAACATGAACACTAAAGATAGGTTGTTGATCAATATATGCACAAATACATAGTGTATTTCCATCCAAAAAACATCCATGATTTTATGCTCAACAAACGTTACAATAGTTCATTGAGGAGTAGTAGTAGTGATAGATCCAATAACAACATCCAAAGGATGACTATAAGAATTAGGAGGATGTATTTTGTATGCATGATGAACCTCAATATTTCCTTTGGGAATGGTGTATTTTGAGGTAATGTACCATTCAAGATTTTGACATTTGAATTCTCATTAACTGGTACTCTAGATTCCTCTGTGGTAGTTTCAAATTAGATAGGTTTACCATCGAGGAGGTCTTATATGACATACTTGAGCTTGTAGCATTAATTTTTAAAATGGGAAATGTAATGGTGATAGTCACAATATGCATTAGTATAAGATTTTTTATGTAGAGGATTTCTAACATCAACATCTATAGGTAGAGGTAGAGACACAAGGTTATTGTAGAGTAATTATTTATGTAAAATATGTGGTGATGTGGCTAGCCATGTGAAATGTCACATAAGGGGTATTGTAATAAAAGTTTAGCTGGTTGAGATATAACATTAATTATTACTTTTGATTCATTTTTTTCTCGTAATATTTAGCTTAAAAACCTTGTTTACTTTAATATTAGTATTGGGCACATATTGTACAGTATATTGAATATTGTTCATTTTTATAAGCTTGACCTCTCAATCCTTTAGAGTATGACACAATTCATAAAACTATTGAAAGTTTGAAACATGATAGAATATTGCAAAAGAGAAAGTGAAATTTATGTGAATGGATCTTGAAACTCATTATCTGCAAGTGAATTAGTCATCTTGGTAAAAATGGTCTTGTATCATAGCACATAAGCACTAATAGTCTCATTAGAATCTTTTTTATGCTTTGAAATTTGAGCATAGGAGAAATTTTTACTAATTTTGATAGAGAAGTGTGCCAAGAATTGATTGGCCAATGAATTCAAGGTCGTGACAAATCAAAGGTCATAAAACCATTATAAGGCCTAATAATTAAAACCAGTGGGAAAATATTTGTGAAAATCTTATCATTGTAGGAATAATTGAGACATGTTGTGTGAAAGGAGCATATATTTTTATGTAAATCTCCATTAGCTTTATAGATAAGAAGCTTAGGAGCAGAAAAAATCATTTGTAAAATACAAGAAGCTGATTCAAGTGCTAATGGTTTATGAATTAGAGCGTGTGAATTCTTCACATGAGAATTTAAAGGAAAAACTTGTTCTAAATGTGACACCTTATTCTATGGATTGTGAACACACTACATGAGGGATCACGTATCAGATGAAGTACACAAAGGTTCATGCATGTGCACAAAATGTGATGTGAAAGTAGTAGGATAAATTTATATAGATGTAGGAATTTCTTGAATAATGTGAGATGCCCACATACACATAGTAGATGTAGGAACGAGAGAGAAATAGAAGAATTTTTGAGAGTGAAAATATGATCTCGTAAGGAATTATTAAAAGATTGGAGATAATTATATCTAAATGAATAAATAAAATCATAAAAGGTAAGAAAATTCCAAAAACAAGTGGCAATCCTTTAGTCCAAGCTAGCTGGCCCATTATTGATTGGGATAGTACACTCAAGAAAAAATCAAAAATTTAGAAACTACAACCTTTTTAGTGGGTACCTCCTCCTAAGGATTCCATCAAACTCAACTTTGATGTAAAAATCATAGGTATTCTAGAGAAGGAAGGATATGGGGAAATTTTAAGAGACACCTTAGGAAAATTCATTAAGTCTTAGGGAAAATTCATCATGAAATAAATATTACGGCTAAAATTATTACTCTAATGGAAGGTCTGAATTTGTTAAAATCTAGGAGAACATAGATGGTGGTTGTAGAGGGTGACTCTCTCCTAGTGGTTAACATTGTTAAGAATAAATCCACAAGTAACTGGAGACTCAACTATTTGTTTTCCTCATTATGTAAAACTTTATGCTCCTTTCCAAATGTGGAGATTCAATATTTTCCAAGGATATGCAATAAAGTAACTGATTTCTTAGCAAAATTAGGGTTATAAATGGATATATTAACAAATTAGTAAGTGATGACCCCCTTGAATGGTTGAGCCTAAAAGATACCCTCTACATCTATAATTATTTTCTTAATAAGTGAAAATATAAAGCCTAATTTAACAAGGATTCTATTCTTTAAAAAAAACATTATTCTTATTGTTATTATATCCCATTTCTCCTCACAATCAATATTGTTCAAATGATAATTCATGCACCTCACACGAGTCTTAAATTATGATCTTCACAGTCACACATTCCTAATCATGATAAGGCATGAGATCAAGATAATAAATGAATTAAATTTTGAACATGTGAATACCAACAACCATTTTTATTCCCAACCTCCCTATTTTTGAAATTTATTTCTTCCAACATTTTTTTCGATGCTTAAGTTTGTTGAAGAGTGAAACATGGCCCATAGTCTTGTGAGCTTGTTGAGAAAATTCCTCCAATCTAGAGACAAGGAGGTATGCTTTATTATCCATGTTTTGGATGTACTTGACCCTATAGAAATGAAATAGGATTTCTCTACATTGGATATTGTTAGAATGGGTTTCCTATCTAGGTTCACTTCTACCTCCCCTGTTTTATATGCTTACGCGTTTGTGGTTCAACATCTTCTCCTTGGTAGATGTTTCTCCTTTTTAAATATTTTTAAATCCATTCAGAATAACTTCCATTTATAAGTGAAGGGTGTGGGTGCCATAGATCCTCCTCTATGTTTTGATTTTGTGGATGTCATATTAGAGTGTCTAGATTTCTCCCACGTCCTTGTGCATTCGATGAAGGAATTTTATAACTCTCCAGACCAAACATTTACAATTCTTTATCCAAGAGATTAGATGAAATGGATAAGATACTTTTTTGTTAATCCAAACCTCGTCATATGGTAAAAAAATTACCTCCCTTCCCAAAGAGATTACCATACAACATGCCCCAAAAAAGAGAGACATGCATCCATTTATTCATGGTGGTAAAATGTTGAAGGAGTGGTTCTCTAGCCATGAAGGTAAAACTAAGATTTTAGAAATTTAAATCGTCCCCAGCCCCTCTCGTAGCATCCTTATTTAGTTTGACATGTTTGCATCTTATATTATTCATATTATTTTCATGTTTGGGGCTAAACATAACTTCCAAGGCATAGTGGATAAGTTGTTTTTCCCTCTTGGTTCACCTAGACGAGAAAACGTGTATCAAAAAGGAGATAGAGGAGGATTATGTTCTAGTCCAGGGCCTTGCTATTATTTTCTCTACTATGATGGATTAAATTTCTTCCTCAATTAGTTTCTATATGTTCTTGTGTATTTTTTGTTTAAAATACTAACCCCGCTTCTTAAATGGTATATTTTTTTGTCCTCTCATATTGGAGAAAATTTATGTGTTATTCTTGTAATTATTTCTCTATTTATATCTCATTTGTACTCCATTATTTTATGGATGAGGGCCCCAACAGACACCTCATTTTACTTGTAAAAAATAGTAGATGTGGGAAATTTCATATTAGACCTAGTTGTTTTCTCAACCTCATCTTTATGTATAAAAGGAATCAAATTCATTGGTTTTAATAGTGAGAAATTATAAAGAGTCACACACATTCTCTTCACCAAATATAGGAGGGTCATGATTATTGTTGGCATTCTCCTAGTTAACATTTTATTGAAAGGGATCAATGGTGGCGACCATGACTAATTTATGAGGAGGTTTCTTTAATGTATGAATGCCATACTTGAATTTTTTAAAGCTTGATATTATTTAACCATGTGCTTATAAATTACCATTGCCTTGATGAAATTATCTGCTAATATGGTTCATGAAAATTTTCAATTGTGATATCCATGATAAATTTTGGAATTGGGATTGGACAATAGTTATATACGTCATCATTAGCTAGGATAGTGTACTCGTGTCCTTCATGGATAAATTTAATGAATTTGTGTAAAATAGAGGTTGTAATTATCATCTCATGGATATATGGTCTTCCCAATACAATATTGAAAGGAAAAGGGGTGTCCACCAGGTGAAATGTAGTCGGAATGATTGTAGGTCCAAAAATTTATGTCTAACGTGATTATGCCCATTTTATGCTAAGAAGTATTATAAATCTGTTGAGTATGACTCCAAGAGATGCCAATTTATTAGAGTGAAGAGTGAGCACATATATTTATGGAGGAACTATCATCGATTAGAACCCACTTGATGAAGAAATTTTAAACATGCACTGTGGTAAATGATGGTTGATAGAGGTATTTACTATCTTGAGAGGGTAAATAAATGTGGTCAAAGATGAAATCACGATTGGTCCATGTCTTACAAAGTATATAAGAGAGTGCAATATACAATCCATGTGATAAAAGAGTAACCTAAAATCACCTAGGGTTTTATATATGAAGCTTATTGTAACCCTAGAAAGTAATAAAATATAGGTAAACCATAGAAGAAACATACTAAGGATTAAACCCTAGGGAAATTGAGAGATCAACTTTGAAATGTAAAATTAGAAATTAAATCTAGGATGAAACCCTAGAAAAATAGAAATTTGAAACCCTAGAGGTTAGGGAAGGTTGTGCAATATTAGTAAGTGGGTTTCCCAAATGATTTAACCCTAATTAAAAATAAGTTTGTTGATTTGTATTTAATTTTGATTGTAATTTAAAACCAATGTTCAATCAAACTTTATAAATAAATGCTCAAACATTCAAATATGATATTACAATAAAATTTAAGAAAGAATGATATTCAATTAGGTCATGTTCTAAAATACAATAAATCAAAAAAGGATGAATCAACTTATCTTTTCTAATTTTTCACATAGTGTTCTAGATTTGGAATAGGGAAAATAGACTATAATTGTGCCAATTTTGTTTCCTCTCAAAACTGAGGCTCTAGATACTAGTGCCAAACTTGACAATAACACTTAGATATCCCATCCTTCTCAACACTATTTTTTAGCTCTGCGGACACTTATGATGTTTTCTAGGTTGCTTTGTCAATGTCTATAGCTATTTGATGCTCTTTCACTTGTTTTGAAATCCTTGCACATGCACATGTGTGATCAAAACCCTAGTTTTCTATGTTAACACTAAAATGGAAATTAGATAACAAAATAAATTAGTGTTTGGTGTAGTTGGACTACCCTTGGTATCTAACCCCCTTATTGATTCTAACCAGTCACTACACTACATTACCCAAATGAGGGGCTCAAATTCCATGTAGATGTCCTAATGCTCATGCAAATAAAGAAGACTTCCCCCTATGTTTTCCATTATTCCTCAACATAAATAATGGGATAACAAGGTAGGTTGAATTTACCCTTCATGAGTGTTGAATATAGTGTTACATTAGAGTATCAAAGTATATTGTTTGTATATAGATAGAAAACCTGTAAAGTTCTCTTTGGTGTATAAATGCTTGATAATGCTTGATATGACTTTGGAATACCTTTGAATTGACTTGGATTTCTCTTGGAAGAGTTTGGAGTGCTTAATAATTGCTTAGGGCATGTTGGTGATGTCTTCTCTTGATTTAGGGATGCTTTACTATAGATTTGGAGATGAAGATCAAGTGTGCCTTATTGTTTCCAAGTAGGAGCTTGATAGTCACCAAGTGAATAAATGAGAGTGTTTGGTTCACTTTTATACCTTTCCATAGGATATAATTTCATATTAGGAATTACCTAGAAAGGGGAATCAAGATAAACTTAAGAAATATGACCATTTGGATACATAGGACATTAGTGTTAGAAAGGGATAAAAGTGAGTGGTGTTTTTCTCTAACATAGACAGTATTGTCCAGGGAGGGAAGAGAAAAAAAGAAGAATGATAGAGTATGAAAGGAGATAAAACATGTCTATAAGTAACAATAAAATTCTTGTATATGTCTAAGTAACTGAATGATAGAGCAAGAAATATTTGCAAGATTTAAGAATGGGTAGAATACCGTGTTTAAGCTCTTGTTTGTGTGCACAAGTCATGATCAAAGAGTATAATTTGAATCAATATTGTTAAGCACCTAATTATAAAATTTAGGTATCTTCAATATCCTTTGAGATTTTCCACAAGTTTTGGTTTTAAAAAAATCTCAATAATTAGCACTTAGATATTGCTTTTCTTAAAGAAGTGAAGGGTAAAGGGGAAAGACGAGAATTTTCCCTTGAGTAAATTTGGAAAGATACATTTTTTTTCCAATCCTTACACTTTAATGGAAGTGGTGGAGTTTTTATTGATGTCACCACTTGCATCGACAATATCATTTTTCAACAAGAGGAATATCCTTCCCACCATTGTATTTTGACCACAATACTCATTTAATAAAACATTAGTGGTTTTGGTTTGGTGTATGTCCCCAATGATCATCATGAATGAAATAAATTTTTGAAATAGACGAGGCATAAACTTCTCTCCACTAAGTGGTTTGTTGAAGGATACTTCACCATGATTGAAAACAAGTTAGACAAAATTTGGCATGGCTGCTACAAACTATATCCTATTGAATTTTGGGCTTGGATCTATTGTAGAAACACCTAAATTTTTTTGACTCAATCCATGTTAAGTATGATACTAAAAAGGAATGTTGGTTGATATGGAAAAACTATAGAATTGGTCTTGATATAAAAGTTCATTCATTGGACATATTATATTTATCTCAAAATAAACCATTCCCTTTTGTCAAGGGAAAATAGTTTATGTAAACCTTGTTTCCACCTTATCGGATCATCTTCGTAGTAATATTCATCTCTCTCTTATTGACACAAACGTTCATTCTTATAATTTTCCCTACAAACTTAATGTGCAACATATTACCAAAAAGGACTACATTTTACCTTGTTATTGTTTAGGATTCATTCTCCAATCCTCAAGAAGGGGAGATTTGGATCATTTGGTGGCACTAATTTCTTGATATATGCACATATTTTCTTTGATCTTATGGTAAACGTGTCACTTGATCTAAGAATACAAAATAAATATTGCTAAGGAGGATGCCTGAGGAATGACGTGCATGACTCCTTTCTAATCCTTTGGATAATATCTTCAAATAACCATGATTGTTGCAAAAATTAGATAAGATAATTTAAATTGTATCGAAATGGGGGGGTCTTGTAAACTTATGTGGATGAGAGAGGGTGATAAAGAATCCATTTTTAAATAAATATTTTATTCATAAACATAAAAAAGAGAGGATAATGTTCATCATAGACAATAATGGAAATTATTGTATTCATCACTTCAAAACTCTCTTCCCTTATGAGAATAATCATGATGCATCATACCATAGACACCAAAATCTACACAAAATCATTATTACATCATGCTTTTATTAGGTTGTTTTATGCATGAGTTTTAAACAATGGAACAAGATATTAGTGGAATCAATCCTTTATTAAATTTCTCTTGGTAACTTTATTGAACACTATTTATTACTATTATGTCTCTTTCATTTGATTTTGAGTCACCTTACAATAGATCTCTAGCAACTTCCTTTTTACTTTTTTATTGTTATATTAAGCCTGGTCCAAGACCGTACAATGTAAAGATTATACATATACTCTTGACCATTATGTACGGTCTAAAACCCTTTTATTTTTCACTTGTCTTCTCTTCATGGGCCCATTTGTTTACTATCTATCTTCTGAACATTCTATTTTATGGTTCAGTCCTTTCCTACCATTAAGGTCCTGATTTCAAAGTAAAAAATCATATTTATAAAATTCTAACCTAAACATTTATTGATCTAGGCAATCACTTATCTATCTACCACTTAGTGAGATTGGGAAAGCAAGGACTACAATCTGCATATTACATACACAGCATAGGAGTGCATAATCTATGAACGTTTTCATCTACATATAAGGGTTTATATTAGGATGAAGTGGTATAATCCACTATTATCACTGTTGAGGAAAAATGGCTAACCTAGGTTAACAGGATAGTTGCATGAACATTTACAAAAAGCACTAGGATAACTACATTGAGTTTGATAATATATTGTAGTGAAACACTTGGTGATTAAAAAATGGGGTGACCACTATGAGGTTAGTCTCAACTCAAGAATTTGTATCTTTATTTTTAGAGTCTAATGATTGCTTGAGTGTGTTTTAGGATAGATAGGGTTCTTTTACAAGTTTAAGAAGTGACATATATGGTTTCATGTACGAAGTTGAACATATCAAAAAGTGGCAAACAATGACAAAGAACAACACAGAAAGTTCACAGATCACAACTACCTAAAGGTATCGAAGAAAATATGGTTTGGTCAAGAAACTATGCCATCTAGTTCTGAGCCTTTTTTGTATCAGTCCTGACCCTAGTAGTTCTATAACTCTAGAAAGTGACAGTTCCATATTTCAAACTATGCCCTTTCCTCTAAATCACTCATCAACACATCTTGAATACTTTATAAACTAGCTAAGTGTCTTTTTCCATCTTGTTTGTAAGCTTAAAATTGTATGATAGAGTTGATTGGTGTATGTAAATTCCTTCTATCTTAAATGAGTTGTAAATATGAGTTAGTATTTATGTTGTAAGATCAAAAATCAAATATAATATAATCTACACCTAATTAAATTTACCTAAAATTTAATTAAGGGTTAAGCATTTATGTGAACCTAGTTTTGATCAAACCCTTCACCTAATCTAGGATCTTCTTAGTTCCTTGTGTATTAAGCATGTTTATATCTAAAACCCCTATGCACTTTCTTAGGGCATGTGTGCAGTGTTTCTAGAAGTATTTCTTCTTCTTTGTTTAACCATGTGTCTTACTATATATATTTGCAAAACTGTACAATGGTTCCTCATCCCTATAAATAGGTCCATAGTACTTTTAGATTTTGTAAAACCTCTACATGATACCTCTAGGACCATGTTCTCTATTTATCGTAATTTAGTCTAATGGTTCTACTACTTGGTTTGAAATTGCATAACTCATTACTATAAGGATGAACTCAATTTTTGAGGCTATCCCTTATGATGTTTCCCCTAGTCATGTGTTTCATTTAGTAATGTTCCCTTTACTGATGATGCTATCAGTAAACATTTTTTTCTCCCACCAATGATGACATAGTATTCAATTATGATCAAGAGGATCACCCTACTATGATTCAATAGTTTCTGCATCCTATCACTAATCCCCTCAAGATATTTCTCCTACACTACCTATTGTACCACCCTAAACTATTGTGTATGTCTTACAAAAGACATTCCTCGCAATCAAATTGAAAAGTTAATATCATAATTGCATAAAGAAAATTCGAAATCTTACTCTTTATTCATTCTCAATACATAGGAAGTATTACATCCATTTAAATAGGAGATGTTGTTCCTATATTTAAGGAGATATAATCTCCATAAATATCTCCACACATAACTCCTAAAACAACTCCATGCTATTATACGTGAGATTTTGTTTTCTCACAAAACTAATATTGTTAATGATTTGTTTACTCAACAACTCATAACAATATTTACTCACCCACTCATAATTACATTTACAATAATGTAATTAATTATTACAACACATATTATATTATCCTAGATAATATAATCACTTACATAATATTCTATGTTCACACTAGAACATAGATATTCCTAACATTCGCCCCCTTAGTGTGAACATGGGGTAAGAGCTCCTGGAAACATCAACCTTGTCGGAGTATTCATTTCTATTGGATCTTGCTATCTGGATCTTGCTGCTAATGATCATCCTTGTCGTATGAACATCTTCATCGACTGATCACCTTCCACCGAAGTACCTTCCACCGAAGTATGGCAGTCAGAGGACCGTACGATAGTCAGAGGACCGTACGTAGATGATTTTCCCCTGTAAGCTGAGTCATGCAGTTTGCTTCTTCCACACCAAATAGACACTCAGGAACTGTTGTTAGTCTATGTGAACACATTAAAATCAAAACATGAAACTAGTTTCACCCCCTTGTGTATAAACACACCACATAACTGAAATAAAATATCACCACATCTGTCTGCGACCCCATCGTTGGTGAATGACGAGAGGACACTGATTTTCCTCCTTCCTCCATTGCCTCCTTCCTCCAACAAGAAAAGAGTTCATCCTATCACTGACATGAAACCATCCAAAGATCTAGAGATCTATCTTGTCATCAAGAAGATCCTGAGCTCTCTTTTTACATCAGTATTACATGCCCAATTTACAATAAGCATTTTATTTTTCCATGTACCTTCTTTGGTTTATGTTTTTCCTTCGTTGAAGTTTCCTACATATAATATAGATGCTTGGGAAAGTCAAAGTAAATACAATATGGTGATGCTATTAAGAAGAATAACCATCATCTTTTACTTCCCCCATGAAACCTTATATGTGATTGAGTTCTCTTCTTGATTGCCATAGTCTTTGCCATTTCATCCAAACATAGCAGATTTTGTTCTAGTGATGATGAGACTATTTGATCTTTTATTCCATTTTGCATGAGATCCTTTTCTATTAAATGTAATTGATCTGTATCCCTTCCACTTTTCAATTTTACATTGTACAATACTGATAAAAAAATACAAAATTGAATGGTACCTCCAAGAAAGTCAAGAACTTGTATTAACAATTCAACATTATTGAAAATTGGAGAAAACTTTCATAGTGATTCAATTTGATAGCTGCATAGTAAAATCGTATTTATTCCATATCTGAATTCCCTTGACCAGCACGTGATGATTATAGCATGATTGAGACGGATCTTCATGAAAGCACTGAAATTTCTTATTGCACATGAAGTTTAATAATTATAAAGAAAATTTCTACTCTTCAATACATAGGAAGTATTATTCCTAAATGTTCCTATAAAAGTAATGCTATTATACGTAATGTTTTCTCACAAAACTAATATTGTTAATGATTTGTTTACTCAACAAATCATACTATTCATAATTACATTTATGTAATTAATTATTCTTGAATGTGATATTCCTAACACAAATTCACTATTCACGCTACTATTACTTTTCATATTGTACCATCCAAAGATCTAGAGAAATATTGTAAAATCATGTTTTGGGAAAGTATGGTACTTCTACCTAGTGATTAATTCCATGTGCTTCTAGTGAAAGAATGAGCAAGATATCCCTTCCATTTTTACATTTATTATTCCTTGTATATGTTATTGATAATTCCTAATGTTATTCTTTATTACATGTTTCTACTCTTTTTCCTAAATGAAAAAGTAATGATAATGACTGTACTATTCCTACGTTTCTTGAATGTTCTTCTACTCATGTTTTTATTACTTCTACTAATTTTGAAAGAAATTACACATGTTATTATTACATGTATTCTAATTATTACTATTAGTTTTGCTCATGTTTCTACTCATCCTTTTAAAATTAAAATTCGTACTTGTACATCTAATTCATTTGTAAATGAAATTGTGTCTAATCATGATATCATCCCTACTTTATTAGCATAAATGAACTTATTGATATAATTTTTTTAGCATTAGCTTCTTCTCCTAGTGTGGATAATGTGCTTATGGATAATATCCATTTAGATCCCCAACAAGAGGCCAAACCCGTAGAACCCCAAGCATTACTCAAGGTATTTTATACATGATACATCACCTCACATTACATTCAAAAGAAATAGCATCCATTTGGCTACCATTAATGGCAAGGTGCAACCTTTAAAATAGACTATAGAGACTTATGCCATACATGCTCAAGAGGTCCTTTCCCTTATGCATGCAGTAGGTGATTTATAATGTAACGTTCAAACTCTGACCCTTGAGAGTAAAGCTTATTATGATAGCATTGATTATAATGCTATATACAAAAATATCATTCCATGTAAGATCTTCTACTCTCCATTCAATAGGAATTTTGTCATTCCTTCATTTCCATTGTTCAATGGCATATGAGATCCTTTTTTGCACCTTAAGCATTATAAGGCCCTTATGGCCTTATATAACAATGATCGGTTACTTCTTAAAGCTTTCCATCATAGCCTCATAAGAGATGCTTTGTATTGGTTTACACATTTGCATAGGGGGTCTTTGAGTACTTACTTGGAACTCAAAAATGCTTTCCTAGCTCACTTTAGCTTCAATAAAGGCCCTATAACCACATATGAGTGTTTACCCTCCCTCCATCAAGGTACAAACAAGCATGTATTTGATTATATCTTACGATTCAAAGATAATATGCACATGTTGTTATACCATCCCATTGATTTAGAGATGCAATATATATATATATATATATATATATATATATATATATATTATAGAGGCCTCGCCCAGACCTAAAAAGGACGCTTATTATATAATTCTTGTGATTATTTTATAGGTCTATGACTTCACATTATAGACCTAGAGCAATATTTTCTCCTCCCAAATCACCCCGAGCATATGGATACAAATAATACAATTAATTATATTTCAAATGATTATGATCCACCATCAGCACCATCATTAACTAATAATAAAGTTAAGGTTTTTCATCATGATAACACTTCTTATCAACCTCCTCTTAAACCTAAAGTTGTTATATAAGATCCTCCTTGCTCCTAGGATAGACCAGTTTACTTTGACAATCTTGTTGACCGACTACATGATATTCTACTTTCTCTCATATATAAGAGGCTGATTTTTTTACCACCTAACAACCATCAACCTCCTCACCAACTTACGTGAAAAATATGCCATACTTTTGTAAGTTTCTTCGCATTAATGGACATTGTGACAATAATTGTTATGCACTAAATCAAAATCTCAAGTTCTTAAAAGACAAAGGAATCATTGCTTTTGAGCCATTGAATTTTGATATATCTACTTCACCTCCTCTGTATCATTGGCCTACAACACGTGTAAATATCATTCCTCCTATTGATGCAATAAATGGAACTTCTCACAATAAAGTAAATCCTCCATAGGATCCTCTAAGACCCATATAAATATGGATTGCCACATTGTAGATGTGGGTACCAAAAGTTATACATATGACTTCCACCTCTTTTTTGGCACCATCTGCAACACATATGGTTAAGTTAAAGTTTCATGTATAGTCCACACTAGTTCACTCTTGGTAGCTTAAAATGCCCTATCATTTCTCATTCATAATGTATTTACCACTCCATGATCTAACCCGATATATACTTTCCACCGTCCATATCGCTCTTACCATCACATGTTATTCTTACTAAGTCCCATATGGCATATACGAGGATCTCCCTCCCTTATTTCACGAGAATAGGTTTCCTCGCCTTATATAACCATTATCACTTACATGGAATCCATGCACACAATACAAATATTATTTAACCATGTATCATTCACCATGTCATCATTGAATTCTTCACAAATATTTGTGTCAATCCATGCTCTAAAGTAATGCAACCCAATCACACACATTAATCATACAATAAAAAATATCTATCATCTAAATTCCAATCATACATACATCCTAATTAAATGTAATCACATAGTTATAATCACATATAAAGTAATCAATGCATAATCATGACACATTTGTACTCATCACATCAACTACAACATTTACACAAATCATGAAATTTATGGTCATCACTCTATATATAATCAATTTTTTAACAAAAATTACATATACAATCTATTGATGGTACAAATATTCATACAATCTATCATTGTCCTCACTACTCTCAATAGGCACTAGTCCTCATGATATTAAGGCTCCTCCTATGGCACCACACTCTCTCAATCATGATCTATCTTGATAACGTGATAACCACTCCTGTAGTGTTGCATTATCTGCCAATACATGTGCATATTTATGCAAGAGACTCTACCAATCATGTTATCAAGTCCTATGCTAGATTGGCTTGAGGATATGGCTCAGGCCATTGAGCTAGGTATGCCTAGCTCTCATCCCGCTTTCCCTAAAACATTATATAGATGGTTTCAACCAATACCACTTCATTAAATAAGTAGGCATACTCATCTGTTATATCATTAATGTGCTCTAGCATGTCTCTTATCATCATATCCCTAAGCACATTGGAGAGCAATGTCTGCACATATGCATCCACGATCATCATACATTAAGTGTCACTTTCCATCAATACAAAACCTATATCAAAACGTATATACTCAACATAAGCATTCTTTCCAGTCAATACAAATCAAAATATCATACAATACTTACGTTGTGCCACAACAGTCGCCATTTCATCTCAACTGGGGGAATCTCCCCATATTTCTGCCTCTCCATCTATAGGTGAATTTATGCATGGAACAACCTATGCCACCAGGTACCACACCATCCCCTACCATAACATGAAACAATAGTACCCATTGGGTCCTTACCCACAACTTTGCATAGACTATAATTTACCTTGCATCATCATGGTAACTCACCACAACCACTAGATCCACCTCATTATTTGGTGGAAAAAATAACTCTTTTGGGGTTGGCCCTCATCAGCCCCCCTCTCTATGTGTTGCATGTTTCAATCTCCTCCATGGGTACGATGTTGGGGGGATCTTCTTGCATAATAAAAATTTTTCACGTAACACATTCATACTAAAATAAATCCCCTTGGAGGGGAAATCATTCCTCTACCCACATGTTCTAGCGTATCCACCACATCTCTACATCATCCTTAGGCCTCCCTCTATAGTCTTTATCTGGCCTCTAAATAATATCTCATGGCCCCAATCTATCTATAAATGATTTGTATGTCATGGTATTTATCCCTCACCTCCTTGGCATGCTCTATATCACTGCAAATATCTCCGAGTGAACCCAATCCACACATGACTCACCAATGGGCCATACAACCAGAATGTCCTCATCTGCCCACCCATGAAATAGTGTCACTATTGTTACACCACCATTGTGGTTCTTTTTTGTAAACATGTATAGATCCATGCATAAGTGGACTAATACACACAAGCCCCATATGTATCATTGTCCATGCTTCTCTATAGCTTGGAAAATCTACCACATCCTTTAATATATGGACACCCCTCCACCAAATACAACCACAAATGATGCTAACACCAAAACAATATACTTCTATAATAATGGAATACTTGAAGTCATAATGGATCTCAATATAATAGTGGGTTCCTCGAGACCACCATGACCCACCTAGAATGTATGTGCCTATCTCATATGGTATGTAATGTCTAGGGGTAATACTTGCACCTTCTCACCCATATTAGGTAGCCACAATATTTGGTATATGTCCTCCAATGTCACTTTTATCTCCCTTGTTAGGAACCAAAACGTGCAAGTATTGGAATTCCACTTCTCACATAAAATTTTAATTAAATGAATATTTAGGGGAACCTCCCCCAATCGAGCCACATACCACAATTTGTCCCTATCAAACACATACCATATTGCATTATGTATACCTAAATCAAATAGGGTCGTCATGTGTCGACCACCACAGAACTCCTATGCACAAATACACCTCTTCAAGCAAAAAATGTGCAACATAGTATTATAAAATCACAAATACTACACAAAGATCATCATACATAGTAAAAAATGCATTCATCATATACAAATCACTTAAAACAACAAACCCTCCATTTTCACCCTTTTTAGATTTGATTAAGATTTACAACTATGATAAAAAAGGAATGAAATAAAAGCTACAAGAGTTATTATGATTAATTAAATTATAACATTAATCATTCAATATAAAAATAATCCATTAATACTTGCAACAAATATACACGATACGATAAGAGTTCACAAAAATAAGGGATAAACTGTACTTAGTTGATTATAAATGATTCTCAAATGATGTGGGTTGTCTGAATGATGGAATAGGGAAATATAGACTTGAGAGTGCCTCAATAATAAAAATATTACCTGAAGAATCTCTTGAGAATGACCATATAATAGGGGAAGGAACGTTCGTATGGTCTTGAATTATTTATACAATCTTGACCTTACTCAAAACTACGATCAGTAAATTTCTATTATTTTCCCTTGTCTAGATATCTCCATCCCTCTCTATTGGTCACTGTCAGCCACACTATAAGGCCTTTGAATTCTTTGTTCAATATTTCAAACCCTAACCATGGACAGAGAATCCTAAAAAACAAACATTATTTGGATGGTGAGAACCCTCGTGTACCGTGGATGTTGGAACTACACCGAAGAGGACTCAAACCACATATCATTATCCATCTAGCATGTGATATCTAGTTGTAGTGTAATTAGATTTGACATCCTTCCTTTGAAAAAGCTTGAATTGAATATCTCTTGTAAATCTACTTGAGTGAGTGACTCTGAGTGTTTGTAAATGTGGGAAGCTTCAAACTTGTATATGGTGTTGCTCTAATGAATGTGTAGAGGTATTTGTGGAGTTTAGGAAGATTTCAGTGCCTTTTGTGATATCTTTTTCAATAGGATTCCATGAGAGTGCTAGGTTCTAAATGAGGTGAGTTTTAATTGCTTATATATGCTTCCAAAGGTGATTTAAGTTACAAAGGTCAACTGAGGAGGAGTTCATGAACCAAAGAATAATATGCAACTAGAAGATTGAGATCAAAGTGAATAAGGGAAAAACCATATACTAAGGTAAGGAACAGATGGATGTTTCTACCCATATTATATGTTTTTCACCCTAGAGAGACAATATGAAGTGTGAATTTTGGAGACTAGACAACAAGTTTTATTAGTGAATTTCATGCATCTAATTCTAAAACATCTCAACATATGAGTGTGTATGATCAAGAAAGGTAGAAAAGATACCTAGATATGTACTAGATGATAATGGGTAAATTGCACTTATTTGAGCAAGAGATAAATGTCAATACTAGCAGTGTCAAAGAGTAGAGTTACCAAATTTGAGTGTTTACACCTTCACATTTGGGTTAATTTTAGTAAATTTAGGTCTAGACCGTACGGATCTTGGTTTGCACCATATGGTTCAGGGTTGGTGCCATATAATTCCATATGGTCCTGACCCAAGTGCAAAAATGGACCATTCGGTCTAGTCTCATTAATATATGCAAAATTCCAAAAAAAATGAAATTTTCAAAAAACTAGGGAAACCTACCCTATTTTGCACTAAATCAACAACATTAAGTGCACTTACGAATGTGTCTGTCATCTATGACTAATTCACATCTCCCATGCGCTAAAATCGTGTTTGCACGGCCTCTCTAGCTCTCATCATCCTCACAAACTCTAAGCTCATAACATACTCAATCACAATCACAAAATGAAAAGTACCTTTTACTTTTTTAACTTATAATTTATATCACCTTTTACTGGTTGCATTTACACACCCTACTTTACTATCTACTCAACTCATCCACTTAGGGCTTTGCAATTATGTAGGCCATATAGTAGGATCTTATTACCCTTTTTTATGCCATCTATGGCATTGTGATCATGTTTCTCACCATTTCTTGTTAATACATCAATATCCTTCTTCGTACTCATTATCCATCTTTATACATGTATTTATCTTATTACTTATGTTATTAACTCTATTACACATTTATAATGTTTCCTATCATTAGCTCTTTCACACGTGATCAACAATTCCCCTTACACACTCTACAATTCCTATCTCTTTCATTATAACATCTCTCAATCTTCCTCATTCTCTTCACTTTTTCCTCAAACAACTATGTTTTACACTCTCCTTTATCTCATTTAACCACAAATCACTAAACAATTACAATGGGATCATTGTGCAAGGCTATCCCCTCCCACACAAACTTTGTATGATTTAACAAGTTGATTTATGTAAGGCCAATTTTTCTTATCCAATAAAATGTAATATCAATATCTAAGTGGTCACTTGTGATTATCCAAACACACTAGGCACCAAATGCCACTATATTTATTATGAATACAAGGGGCAATTTTCAAATATAGTATAAGCACCCATATCAAAATATACACTTGTATAATGCATGGTGGCAGCAATGAGATGCCATTCCCTTTAACATTATAGGATTTTAAAGAAAAATTGATACCTATATATTTTTTCAATGGTGTGGTCCCATTATTAGGAATAATTATTGGGGGCAAGCACTTTATTAGGGATTTGATCACTCTCCAATTATAAAAATTAACCAAGCTCAAATCTCCATGTTTACAAACACTTCTCTCTGCAACTATGATATCCCCTTTTGAAACCTTTAACACACTTCTCGCTTATCTCCATGTGGGTGAGCCGATAACTCACATTTTTAACAACATTTGGTTATTTTCTCTCAACACACTGATATGTTTCTTTCTTTATCACTCTCATGGGTACAATTATCTTTTCCTTTACACTATTAAATATCATTCACCGACCTAAGGGGGAATGTAGACACAAAAATCTGCACAAAATCATTATTGCATCACGTTTTTGTTAGGTTGTTTTATACACGAGTTTTAAACAATGCAATATGATCTTAGTGGCAACAATATTATTTTTTATAACTGAAGCTATTGATATTCACAAGAGTTTTGATAATTTTAAAATCAAACATACCTACCGGGAAGGCAATAGTGTGGCAGATGGTTGGCAAATATTGGGGTAAACAATACATTGCAAACTTGGCTAAGGGGCGAAACTCTTCCTACTAAAGTATGTGATGACATCATCAAAGATATGCATGACTTGGAGCGTAATCATTAATAGATGTAGGGCAGATGCTAAGGAGCGCTTTATTAATTGCAAAGTGAGGATTAATGATTACAATTTTCCACACGTTTTGGAGGTCTTCAAAAGTAGAGCAGAGGATGAATTGTATAGATTTCAAATTTTTACCATTGTAAGAAGTAGAAGAATCACAGGGAAAATGGGGGGACCACCTTGCAAGACTGAGCCCACCCATAATCCAGCATGGAAAAATGATACACTTCTCTGGAACTATTTGCAAAAACGAGCCTAAAGAGTGCTATTAGGCATTTGGATAAAACAAAGGGCAAGAGGAAGCTGCAAAACTCTGAAGAAGATGATACCACTACTGAAATATTCAAGAAGCTTCTCTCTATGGATGCCAGGCTTGGCAATGTAAAAGGGCGTAATGAATGTAGCCTCTCAGTTCTTAAAAGTATCTATAATTTTATAGAGCAACATGTGCGAAGTATATGCAGTCTCAGCGGCATTACCGAGGATATATGGGGATCAAAGGAGAACCAAGATCTTGAAATTTCCCAGGTGGATTTGAAAGATCCATCTCAGGCCACGACCATTGCGTTCTTCATCTCACTCCAAACGATTAAGGCCAAGATTGACCAAGCTGTCAAGTGATGCGGTGCCCTGTTACTGTTTACTGGCGGTGAAGTTGTTGTTGTTTGGTGATTTTGATGTTGTTTTTTGGTTGGGATGATCAGTGGTGGATCCCTCTTGTTTCTTTTTTTGTCTCTTTTGCTCTTATTCGGATCATTGTCTGTCTTGATCCTATTTTGCTACCTATATTGTATTATCTGGCTATTGAGCCTCCTAGTCTATGGTGTTTAGCCTATCTAGGTTTGGTTTCTCTTCTTTTGATACCTGGCTTTTGAGCCTTTTTGTACACAGGGTATAGTCCCTTCAAAACTATTTACCCATAATAAAAAAACAATATTATTTTTTATTGCTCTTTGTGACTTGATTGAACCCCATTTCTTACTCTTTTATTTTATCTTGAGTTACCTTACAAAGATCTCTGACATCTTGCTTTTATATTATCCTGGTCCAATACCTTCCAACAAGATCAGGACTGTGCACAAGAATTTGACCCCTTTTATAATTCATTTTTCTTCTCTCTATGGACCTGATTTTTGTGCTTTTTTATTTCAAAAATCCCCATCTTTATTATGGCAGATAAAAAAATCCCCATCCTAGATGAAGTCTATTTCAATTATTCATGGTCATGTAAATAATGATTCATAAATATTTTTACTAGGTTTATATTGATACTAATGAAATTCTTTCCCTTAGAACCTTTATTAATCAAAGGTTAATAAAAAAATTCTTAAAGGCATCAACAACTGAGACAACACATTTGGTTAGAGACTTGTCACTCTCCTTCATACCCCTTGTGAGATCATTGTAAAGCCTATTGCTAAACATATTAAAAATGTGATTCAATAGTGGTGAAAATCATGGTGAGGGGTCCTAATATAGGGATACCTTGACCACAAAGCCATGGTAGTACACATATGTGGTGATATAATCAAAATGGAAATTCATATATTATTAAGGATAAAATACTACAATGTTCCCAAACTAGTATATATATTCATGAAGTTACAATAAACTCTCCTTGGTTTACACTGTGACATCCCTTAGACTACCAATTTCTCTCTACTATTTCTATATGATCCATTCTCATATTTTATCTTCCCCTTGAAACCTTTGTTGAACTAAATCCAACCTTGATATTTTCTTCTTGTTAAATTATCTAAGTCTACTCTACATTAACTCATCAACATTTCTTCCATGTCTTCATACAATCTAGTGTTATTTTTACATGTTTCCAGTGTAAGAGATATAAACTAACTTTTGGTAGATTCTCATTTACTTACACATTACATATTTATTCATATCTTTTTAAGAATGTATCCATGCAGTTGATTCTCTTCTAATACATGTCCTTGGTAATCACCTCAGTTGGCTACATGATTTTCAAAAGTAATAAGTCAACTAAATTATCTATGTGTGTGCCCTATTCTTGCTTAACCTAATAATCCTTGCAAAATTTTCAATATATTAATTTGATCCTTGTGTAGGTTTTTCTAGCCACAATCTCCAATACAAATGTTCATGTTTTTTTCTCCTCCTTGTTCCTTCTATCCATGTATTGTGTGCAAATTCATCCTTAGTATTTTCTAGCTTACATTCTACTCATTTAATCATACACCAACCTTGTGTAATAATTACTAAATTTTCTTAGGTTTCCACTCTCATGCTCACCAAAACTTAGTCATTTTATATCTCTTTAATGATCTCTATTTATTATTCACATTGTCTATGCAAATCCTTGTGTTTTGTTTCTTGCATGATGTATCCATTTTTTGTACAATTGTTCCATGCTCATGTCATGCCTTAGGAAAAATTACAAAATACAAAATATTTCCAATTTCATTCCAAGATTTGGACTTGTTAAAAATATAACTTAGTTTTGGTTGATGCAAGATTGCTTGCTCACCCTTATCCATAACAACAAATATCTGCGAGATCCAACCATGATGAACCCTCCATTGTGAATTTTTTCCACTTTGTTAAATATTATTTATATTATTTTCCTCTTGTTCTCTTCACTACTCTAGATTCCAAGATTACCTCTACCTCATCATTTTCCTTTTTTAATACATGCTCTCTATAATAAGGTATTTGGCTTATGATTTTTCTTCATTAGTCTCTTCAATTTTCACCTCATAGTATTCATACAATTCAAACAAATTAAATATGGGTGATATATCCAATCCTTATAGAAATTAAATCTCATAAACATTAGTTGAAAACTTGTGCAATACCTTAGATGGTCTTATTTTTTTCCATTTCGACTTCTTTTATGTCCCTTGTGGAAATCTTTCTTTCTACAAATGCACCAACATCAACTCTCTTACTGTAAAATCTTGATTCATGTGCCTCAAATCTAAATGATCCTTATAATACAAACTTATTTCCTCTAATTTATTAATCACATACTTATGAATTTTATACATATACCCTATGTAGTCTGTTTCTGGACTTCAACCATCAATTCCTCTAATTTATCTTAACTTTTTCACTCCTCATGGGATGCTTTTGCAGATGACCTAGAAATGTATCTTCCTAGTGCTCATGTTTAATGATTCATTGTATGAAAATTTTTCTTGTGCCAATATTGCACCCCCAATGATTTGGATGATATCCTACTAAGCATCATAACAAGTTATCCAAAATTTTGTTCACCATTTCTAATCTTCCATCGGATTGTGAGTGATACGTAGAATTGAAACTCAATCTTATTACCATATTCTTACACAAGGTTCACCAAAAATGACCTAAAACCTTTTTTCACCTATCCAAAACAATACTACAAGGTAATCCATACAACCTTACCAACTCTTTTAAGAAAAATTTTCAATGTTCATCTCATCCCTAACCTTCCTACCCACAATAAAATGTGCCATCTTGAAGACTATATAAACTACCACAAATATGGATTCATTCTATTTCTGATTTAATATAAATGGAATCAAATCTAATTACAGAATAATTATTGTAGTGTGTGATATACAAATGCTAATATACAATAAAAACACAAGAAAACAAGCATGTACAATTATGAAGCCTAAACAAGAGGAGAAGGTAGAGTGACTTAGCTGAATTTTGAGAAATCTATAAGTAATCTGGGCAGGTGAATAGCTGAAAAATACTAAGATAAGTGTCATAAATGCTCACTAGAGGTTATGAAGCTCAATAATTTTCCAGACATAAGCACCCATTGGAGGATAGGTGAACCAGGGTGCTAGTGTCTATTCGGGGTGCTAGTGTCTGTGTGAATACTTTGGATTTGTTCTCTTTTGTGTAGGAGAAGCTTCGCTTTTAGTTTCTATATTTCACTCTGATTTTACTCCTTGATTTTTGGATGTACCTGTAACATGAAAATAAGTTTTATACCTACACATGTCCAAAACCACATCAAATCTAATAAAAAATATGGAGAATGTGGAGTCAGAATGACCCCATCAGTCACCAAAAGATTGAACATAGTACCGAGTGTTTCACTACATCTCAGAATCCATGTAGTTATGTGTGAGATTGTTTGTAATGATGCCCTAGGATGCTCTTGTGCAAGTTGCACAAATGATAGTGGCATATATATAGAATGTAGCAAATGTATAGAATTTGTGAGATGGAATAGAATAAACTTCCCCTCCTATGTAGTGTATCCAAAAGTGATGCAACCCTTGTCCCTTGAATGAGTGTGCAAGCTGGATACTTTGAAGTGATCTTGTGCCTTTGGATGCAAGCTTAGGTGATAATATGTAATGCTTAGTGCATGGTCCTTTATTTTGAAAACATAATTGTGTATTTATATGATTCCCTTGTTTGAATTTTGTAATTGACAACTAAAAGGCTGACCTAAAGTAGTAAAAATTAATTAAGAAGAGAAAGGGGTTCAAAAGGGTAAGAAAAATTTAAAGAAATACATGAGCTCCCAATAGGATGGGAGTTCCTGGTGTTAGTGTTACAACTGGGCCCTAGTGTCTGAGGCCATAGAAAGATAAAATAGTCAAATGTCGGTACGAGAGTAAGATGTATAAAGTCAATAAAAGTACAGGAGATAAAAAAGAAGGACAAAGGGAGTTTTTAATTACTAGTTTTATTGATTAGGAATCATGTAAATGATAACATGCTTTTACGACCTAGAATTCTAGAGAAAGTGAAAATGAGGGAATGAGGATCATGCGGGATAACACGAACATAAATCAAGTTGCACTCGAACAGTAGCATGAAAAATTTTCATGAGGAAACAAGCCAACCATGAAATGTGCATGTAAATAAAAGGTCTCACTCTCATGTTCTCATTGATATGGAGAAAAGGGGTACAAATAGGGGTGTTTTGTAACCCCCAATACATGTAATCATACCTCCTCAAGTGGAGAAGAGGAGTTACATTCTTGAAATGGTAACTCCTATATGATGTAGTGACACACATTGACACGTATGAAAATTTTTATGACATAATTAGTCATACCCCCTAAGACACCTAAGATCTATGACCTCACCTAAGTGAGATGAATCACAACATGATGTGGACAATGACACACACCAACAACCCACTTAATCATAACTTAGGATGAAGTGGAAATTTAGAAATGAGAGATGGGTCCCAGAAACTAAACTAGATGAGACATGCATGAACAACAAGGATTTCAAGTAATGGAGGAAAACCTAGTGGGAAAAACATCCACAAAAAGAGATGGAAAAATCCCCTAACAATCTAAGAAAGATGCATTAAATAGGTTTTGACAACTAGAGGCTTGATGAGGTACCCATGCAAAAAAAAATCTCTAGAATAAGAAGAAGAGAGGAGAGGATGGAGACAAGAGGAACTACAAAGGACGTGAAGCCATAGCTGGATCTGAACTTTACAACTCTAGGAAGTCTCCAAGAAGATTCTTGATGATGTGTCCTTAACATGTAGATTGAATAAGATCCAACCACATCGAATAAATGTTCCTATCCTTGGGAAGGAAAAAAATGGATTATTTGAAGTCTACCCAATCTATGAAGGAAACTGAAGGCAACAATATGAAGAAATCTAAATCCAGTCCACTAAACTATGACATAGGTCTATAATTTGAGTTCTAAGGAACTAAATGTAATTCCATGAGTGTAGAAATGTCAGAGTGTGAGAGAGGAACATCCACCGAAAGAATGCCCAAGTGAAGTGAAGGTAAAGCAATAATCCCCATAACATCATTAAGAGGATCCACAAGAAGAGGTGGATCAATGATGGTCTTCGAAAAAGTGAAAGTGATAAGAGTCCCATAAGGGTATATCCCAACAAAGGAGATGAAGGAATTCTCTGAAACACCTGTAGAAGGATGAGAAACTCCCTGTACTACATCGCAAGTAGGCACTATGAAGAGAAAATGAAGTTCTAGAAGATACTCATCCCAAAATGGGGGCTCAACAAACAAAAAAGTGATTTTTGATAGGTATGAATCAATGCATGAAGGAGGAGTGAAAATGACATCACACAATAGAATTGGAAAGGAGGAAAATGTAATGACAAAGGTGATCGTGAGTGAAGTAGCATTCCATAGAAGCACATCATGATGTATAATTATCTCTACCAAGAAGAAATGGTAGAGGCTAAGAAGCGATCCTACGAAGCTCAACTCTAGAAAGAGCATTCTCCATGGTGTATCCCAAAGAAGTGAAAAATGCACAAGAAGAAGGGTGAGATAATACACACAAGGTTACAAGGTGTCAGACTCAAATGATAATGTGTCTGCATGTAATACAACAACTAAGAATAATGACATACCCCTGTTGGAGAGACTTTATAAGTAGTGCATTGATTGTAATAAGGCATGTTTGTATGATGTGAGACAATTAAACACTCACCTTGTAGTAGGTGATGAATCGTACAAGAGTGTAGGCCACAATGAGTCTCATTCAGAAGTAGAAAACAACATGTAACCACACACAAAAGGGCGTAAGAAAGAACAAGGGGAAAAACCAATGTTGAATGTGAGAGAAGGTGTCTCACATCGTAAAAGAGGGGTTCTCTTGCCGCAAGGTTATGGCAGACGTTCTTACTAACCACAATCAAAGAAGAGCACTACAATGATGACAAGCTAGAAAAGTGGCCCGGAAAATCCCAATAACCCTATAATGAAGCCAAAAAAAGGGTACTTGCCCCCTTAATGACAAATTTTGATTTATTTTCCCTTAATTAGGCTTACCTAATTAGAAAAAGGGGGAAAATGATTAAAAAATTCAAAAGAGTGTGAATAAGGACCGAGGGAACAAGGATCATATGGGATAACACGAACATCAATCGATTTGTACTCGAACGGCAATGTGATGAAGTTCCACGAGGAAGTAAGCATTCAAACATGAAATATGAATGCAAAGAAAAGGTGTCTCTCTCATATTATCATAGATCTGAAGAAAAGGGGCATAAATAGGGGTGTTGTGTAACACCTAACTCATGTAATCATACCTCCTCAAGTGGAGAAGAGGAGTTACATTCCTGAAATGGAAACTCCTATATGACGTACCGACGCATATAATAGAATATATGGTAGAATCTATCATACCCCATAAGACACCTAAGACCTATGACTAACCTAAGTGAGATGACTCACCATGTGATGTGGAAAATGACACACACCAACATAGAAATGTACCTAAGTGCATATATTTTGTGTCTATATTTTCCCCCAATTTATGTTGTTGAGTGAATACTCGATAGAATAAAGTAGATAGAAGATGTGTACCTTATGATCCTTGTAGAGAAGTGTGTAGTTGATAGCATGTTGAGTGGAAAATTAAAGCATGGAGTGATCGCAATGTGAAGCATGAAGACTGGGAAAGGGAAGTGGACCCCAGGGGTGAAGTGTGCACATTGTAGTGTGTTGTGTTTGTTGATGTGAGCTGCACCTTATTGTGTATTAATGATAGACATGTAAAAGAAAAGCAAGAAAGTAGTCAAAGTTCTTTATATGAGAAATTGAAGTAATGCATGTGTATAAGTAAGTAAAAGGAAAGTGTGCACATGATGTATAAGAATGTAAGAGATAGAAAATTTGTCCCGATTTACTTGGAGATGCTTGATTTGAATCCCAATGGTGATGTTTTTGGGCGATCTCATGCCAAGATCAAGTTTCTTTGGGTGATCTCATGCCAAGGGAAAGTTTTTTGGGTGATCTCATGCCAAGATAATTTTTTTAGGGTGATCTCATGCCAAGAGAAGAGTTTTGGGGAGAGAGGTATATTTTTTCTTTCCTTCCATGACACTTCCTGAATAAGCATCACTGCAGATGGTACGTCCTGATTTATTTCAATTGTTTTGATTAGTCCCAATTGTAACTAAAATGTACTGATAAGTTTAAATTTGTAATTGGAGTCAAGTTCCTGCTACTATAGAACTATTCTGGAAACTGTTGGAGATTGTGTTATGTGAAATTGACTATTTCTACCCCCAGTAAATTAACACCTAGGGGGAACACAAGCACCAAACGCTATATTCTACTACTGGGCACTAGTGTTTTCTCTGTGTGTGAGGTCCAAGTCTGATTTTGGATGATTCTATGACTATATCCTTGTGTCAATTTTGTACTGTGTTGATCTATAATGTACCTATGAGTTTTTTTAGGGGTGATTTTTTCACCCAATAGATGCCCCCTTGTTTGGGGTACATGCGACGATTGTATGAGAATGTGGTCCAAAGGAAAGGACCTTGATCTGATATGTATATAAAAAGTGGATACCTATAGGGGGTAGGGGATGTGCATGGTATAAACCAAGGCACATGCAAACAAGATGGACTAGTAACAAGTGATAGTATAAAATCTAGCATACAATATAAGACAATGTAAGAAGCAAGTAGGAAGATAAGATGGACCATGAAAAGTAGGTTTCAAACATGAGACATCACTCAGAATGTCACAAGACAATAAGGGATGAAGTGTCCAAAAACATATAATGAACAAGCAAGACATAGGGCAAAGCCCGTAAACAATAGCAAAGAATATCAAGAAAGATGTATTAGATAACCATGGTTGTAAATAGTGTTGCAAGACAAATGTTACACAGGAGACACCCGTTAGCATGTTAGAAAGATAAATAAAATGTCAAAGTATGTATGTAGCAGTGAAAAGTAAAGTAACAATAATGAGTAGTAGTAAAGAATGTGACAATACAACCTATGAAATGTGGAGTATGAGAATAGTAAAGGTAGATTCCCCCGTGAGCCGCGACAGGATTGGAAAGGGACTTAGTGTCGAGGATCATGAATTATGTAAAGAGCTGTAAGAGATCTACATTCACTTCTAAATACCTAGTGAACGTGAGTTTTTATATGATAAATATAATGACATACTGAGTATTCGTCTATCATAGTAAGCAAAGTGCAAGATGTAAGTAGTATAAGATAGCAAGAATAAATGAAACCAAGATATGTAAATGTTGTATGAGTTTAATGGTGTGATATGCAAGGTGTGTAGATGGTAGGAGCAACACTCCCCCCCAATGGATGTGTATGAGATCAGGTTTATTTATAAATGCTCACTCAACAGTCAAGAATGAACCATAGAATAAGAGTGCATCATCAGGAAATGAGTGTGTTGCGTGAGAGTAGATGCTAGGAAATATGTATCGTGAAGTACATGTGTAAAGTGTGTTTAATGTTAGGCTCATTGATGAAGTAGCCCTCAATAGTAAAATGTGAATTGTAGCACAAGAGTGCATCATCAGGTAATGATGGTTGATTTAACAAATATTGGTAATTTGTAAAACCCTAATTATAGAGTCACAACGTAAAGATAAGCAATAAAGTTCATATCTAAGCTAATCAATAAGCTAGATAAAATTAAAAACCTAGGTGTGAGAGAGAGAATAAGATACTTAGATAATTTCACAATGAATCCTGAAGTGTGTCAAATTGGAAGACTGGGGAACAGGAGGAAAGTGTCAAAATCGTGCTCAGAAAATTATGTGACTATCGAATATGTCTGAGCTGGGGTTCCTAGATCAGGTGAGGGGCACCTAGGTTCTAGAGACTTCTACTGGGTGCCCATGACTTTGAAAATGGTTAGAAATTGGTTTATCCTATATCTCAGGATGATCGCTTACCTTCGTTGTTTTTCACCTGTGTGTCGCACTATGCCTGCATAATTGTCCTCAAACCTACAAAACAAATGATCTCCTACAAAACCCCAAAACACATCAAATCTAAAAAATAAAATATGCAAATGGGGAGTCAGATTGACCCCAACGGTCACCCAATAGAGTGAACTTACGACCAAGTACGGAAGTATATTTCAGATTCCACGTAGTTCTCGTGTGTGTGTGTGCAAGAATTGTGCCCTAGGTGGCTCTTGTGTAAGATGCACTTGAATAGCGAGCAATAGCTAGATGTAACTATGTAAGTAGATGTGTGGATGGAAAAATTAACTTCCCCTCCTATGGATGTATGCAGAAAATACAGTCCCTTATCCCTTGAATGAAGCTAGATGGATGCTTTGATGCTTTTAGAATGCCTTTGGATGCAACCTCAAGTGATAGTAATAGATGCTTAGAGCTTGGTCCTTTATTATGGTCACATAGATTTCTATTTATATGATTCCCTTAGTTGAATTTTGCAATTAACAACTAGAAGGTTGACCTGTAAGAAAATAAGATGCCCAAAAGATAAAATATGCCCAAAAAGAGCGAGTAAATTACAAAGAGGTCGGGGCACCCAAAGGGTACGAGGGTGTCTGGGTGTTGGCATCCTAGATGACACTGGTGTCCAGAGTCAAGAAATATAAAGCAATAAAGTATTATCTAGGTTGGGTGTAAGAGGTTAGAAAGAAGACATGAAACACAAACAAAATGCTAAATATAGTTATCAATTGCTAGTTTTCTCACTTAGGAATCATATGAATAGTAGTATGTGATTAATACCTAGAAATGTACCCAAAGTGCATGATTTAGTGTCTACATTTTCCCCCACTTTATGTTTTTGAGTGAATACTTGATAATATAAAGTAGATAAGATATAAGTACTTGATAACCATGTAGATCAGTGATGAAAGGATGTTGAGGAGACAAGAAAAAGTGTGGAGTGATAAAAATGAAGCGTAAAATCTAAGTTAGGAAAGACGAAGTGACCCTAGGGGTGAAAAGCATAATGAGCTGCACCATGTTGTATTTCTACCTATCATCATTTTCTCTTGATGAAGGGATGATTCTTGTTGCATATTAATGATAAAACTTCAAAAGAAGAGCGAAAGAGTAGTCAAAGTCATGTATATGTGAAAAATTTGATCCAAGTATGAAAAAATGCAAAAAGGAACATGTGCACCTGATCTGTGATGAGTAAAAGGATAGGAAGTGTCCTGAAATGCTAGAGAAGAATGATTTTTTTGGGCGATCTCATGCCAAGTTTGAGTTTTTTTGGTGATCTCACACCACAAAAAAAGTGTTGGGGAGAAAGGTCTAGTGTTATTCTCCAACCTTGACTGCTTCCCAAAGATTTATACACCATTGTAGATGGTGTGATCCTAATTTTTTCAAGTTCAATCCATTTCAATCTAGTTCGATCCAATGCAAATAGAAAAAAAGAGATAGTATGCATGTTGATTACTGGAGGAATTTGAATGTTATGTGAAAACCACTGTGTAAACTGCTGAAAATTGTGTTGATCTGAGAAAAATTATGTAACTACCCCTGGTCATAGGAGCCCAAAAAGGGTCAGAAGCACCGAGGTGCTAGTGTCTGGAGCTGGGTGCTAGTACTATGTTGTGTTGAGGACCCAAGTCATATTTTGGGCCCTTTATGTAACTGTAGACTATGTTGTTCCTACATTGTGCAGGTTTAATTATGACTGTGTACTGCTGAATGGGGTGAATGATTCACCCAAGGTATGCCCCCTAGTTTTGGGGTGCATGCAACATTGGTGGGAGGATGCAGCCCAAATGAGAGGACCGAACACTATCTGAAATTGATGCCCTGTAGGGGGAGGGAATGTGCATGGTAGAAACCAAGGCACATACAAACAAAGTGGTTGGAAACATGTGTTAGTGCAATCAAGAAAAATATGCATATAGAAGACAAAGTGTAATCTAGCAAGAAATAAGATAATGTAGACTATGAAAAGTGGGTTTCAAACATGGGGCATTACTCACAATGTTGCAAGACAATCAGGGATGAAGCGGCTAGAAGCATATAATGTGCACACAAGACAAAGGAAAAATCCCTCAAACAATGGCAGACAAAGGAAAACAATAACAAGCAATAACAAGCAAATTAATAGACAACCATGGTGGAAAATAGTTCATGCAAATAAAATGTTGCACATGAAGTGCCCATTATCATGTTAGAAAGATACAAAGTATGTCAAGACATGTATATATCAACATTGTAGTGTGCTTATAAAAAATAAGTAGTATAAAATGAAACAATAGCATATGTAGTGTGTACGGAAGTAGATGCCATTAGGATCCGCTATGGGACTAGTAAAAGGTACAATTCCAAACATCCATGCTATGTGTAAAGATCTATAGAAAGTATGTATTCACAACTAGAAGGAAAGTGAATGCACATGTGTATATGATGAAGATAATGACATACAAATTATTTGTCTAGCATAGTAAGCAATGTACATGTGAGTATAAGTAAGCAAGAACAATGTGCAACCAAGATATGCAACATGTTGTGGGTGAATGAGATGGGATGCAATGTGAAGGTGATAGGAGTAGTGTTCCCCCCAAAGTGAATGTGGATTATCATGAGATGAGGTTCATTTATAAAATACCCCTCGATAGTCAAGAATGAACCATAAAAAAAGAGTGTGTCATCAGGAAATGGTTTGAATCGTGTGCTAGAAAGATAGATCAATGAAGCATATAGTGTGAAGTGTGAATGAGTGTGGTGAGGTTCATTCAAATTTAGACCCTCATAAGTCGTGTATGAATTGTAGAACTAGAGTGTGTCATAGGGTAGTGTGTTCTACTGAGTGTATTCTAGAAAGATGTGTCGTGAATGCGCTGAGTGTGAAATTTTTCGCGTGTATGATGTGAGTTTCATGAATGTAGTTAGCTCTCAACAATCAAGTGTGAACCGTAGCACAAGATTGTATCATCAGGTAGTGGTTGAAATTTATGAGTAATGTCATTTAAGATGCATAAGGTTAAGTGGGTTTTTAAGTGGCTTACCCAAGAGAGTAACAAGGTGATAGATTGTACCCCCAAGATTTTTTGTGATGACATAAGTACCTAGCTAGTTAGGTTTGAATTTTTCCTTAAGGAGAGCTTCAACATTCATGTTTTTTTTATTCTCTTTTAGCATAAGGTCACCCAAATCGAACCCGCGAGGGTGAGTTTTGTGATTGTATGCTTGTGTGATGCGAGATTTATATACTTAGAGATGTTCAAGAGCTTGGACACAGCGAGAGTCAAGCATTTCAAGCTCATGTAGGTGGTTTTCGTGATATTCATTGTCTTTTAATATGCCTTTAAGTGAGACCCATAATGATGGTATTTTGAGTTCTAATGGAATGATTACCTTAGTGCCGTAAATGAGAAAAAATGGTGTAGCATTGGTGGGCGTACGTATGCTAGTGCAGTAAGCCCAAAGAGCATATAGGATTTGATTATGTCAGTTGTCTTTGCTAGTGTCCATAGTATTACACAAAATTTTCACAATGGTTTTATTGGTGGCTTCTAATTGGCCATTTTCCTGTGTGTAATAAGGAGTAGAGAATGATTTCTTAATTTTGAATTTTTTGAAAATCCTTTTAACATAATTATTTTTGAAAGAAGGCCCATTGTCAGTAATAATAACAGAGGGAATGTTAAAGCACATAATGATGTGATTAGGGATGAAACAATAGATATCAGAACCAATGATATTTTTTAGCGGTGTTACTTTAACCCATTTAGTAAAATATTTTGTGTCAGTAATAATAAACTTGTGGCCATTAGCCGATTCAAGATTTGTCACGCTAATAAGATCGAAACCCCATAAAGAGAAGCACCATGAAAGATCAATCAATTGAAGGTAATATGTAGGTGCATGGTGGAGATTTTCATGGTTTTATCATTTATCACAGCGTGTAGCATACTCTAGGAAATATTGCTCCATGGTAAGATAATAGTAGCCATGACATAGGAGCTTGTGACATAGTCTTGTCAGATAAGGGGCCACTACATAGACGATCATCCACCGGAGATATAGCGGTGGGGATGTTTACAAGTCCTAGAAATTGTAGCAAATGTACATCAAATAATTATTTAAATAATTCTACACCAATGATGACATAACATGTGGCCTCACGGAATACGAGATGAGCTTAATGAGGTTGAAGGCCATCGGGAATGGTTTATTGATAAATAAAGTTGTAGATTAGAGTGAACCATTCGGGATGGTCATTACTACGTGTGATAACACAAGCTTTGAGAAGTGAAGTATCAGTAGAGGGATGTCGCAAGTGTTAAATAATGAACATGGCTTTCTCATCAGTGATATCCTAAGGGATAAGTGATGATGCACTAGCCATAGTATCTACATGATGATTATCTTTACGGGGGATGGCGGTGAGAGAGTAAGACTCGAATGTGGCTAAAATATCCTTAACAAGATTATTATATGGGACTATATGTTCCTCTTTTGTGTGATACTTGTCATTAACTTGATTAATAATTAGTTTTGAATCATTGTGTATGTGAATATTTTGAATAAGGAGCTTTCGAGTGGTGGTGAGGCCAAGAATGAGGGCTCCATACTCAACAATGTTATTGGTGCATGAAAAACCTAAGTGATATGCAAAGGGGAGATGATCACCATGTGGATTAATAAAGATGGTCCCTGTCCCTGCACCAGAGCTATAAAAAGACCCATCAAAATACATGGTCCAAGTGTCAATATCAATGGTGTAAATAGTGAAATCATAGTGAAAATAATCGTAAATAGGTGATGCATCTGACAGAGGTGCCTCAGCTAGTTGATCTACAATAACCTGGCCTTTGATCACTTTTTTTGGGATGAATTTAAAGTCAAACTCTATGAGTAGCATGATCCATCATTTCATACGTCCCGAGAGATGTGTGCAGGACAAGATGCAGTGTAAAGGATCTACCTTGGTGATTATATGAGCCTCATTATTAAGAAAGTAGTGGTGCAACTTGTCTACCACAAAGACTAGGCCAAGGCATAATTTTTCAATGTAACTATAATTGCATTCATAAGAGAGTAAATTCTGACTAATGTAATAGACAACCCTCTCACATTGATAATCATCATGTTGTGGTAGAAGGGCTCCTAAAGCATGAAATGTGGCAAAAATGTATAATAAGAAAGGTCACTCAACCCTAGGAGGTACGAGGACAGGTGGATTTAAGAGGTATGCTTTAATAGCATTGAATGCTCTTTGACAATGGTTATCCCAAACAAATTTAGTGTCTTTCTTCATCACATGTGTGAATGGTTGGGTTTTGTCAGCAAGCTACACAATAAAATGACAGATGGCCTAGATTTATCCCTGTAGTGAGTGTAACTGATGCAAATTACGAGGTGGAGGCATGTTAATAATAGCATGGATTTTATTGGGATCTATTTCAATTCCACATTGTGAGATAATGTACGTCAGGAGCTTGTTAGTTGTAACTACAAAAACACACTTTTTTGGATTTAAGCGTACTTTATATTGTCGTAAACATTCAAAGAGTGTACATAGATCTTGAGCATGTGTATAACGATGTTGTGATTTGGAAAGTATATCATCAACATAATATTTAAGGATATTATTAATATAGTCATGAAAGATGTGCGTCATCTCCCACTGGTAAGTGGCCCTAGTGTTTTTAAGGCCAAAGGGCATGACAGTGTATCAAAATATTCCCCAAGGTGTACTAAATGAAGTTTTTCCTATTTTTCTGGGTTAATTTTTATTTGGTTATAACCAACAAATCCATCCATGAAATAAAGGATATCATATGCAAAAGTGGAATCAACAATGGCGTTAATGTACAACAATGGAAAACTATCTTTGGGTGAAGCCTTATTGAGATCCCGAAAATTGGTGCAATAGCAAACCCAGCCATTTGGCTTCATGAATGGCATGATATTAGATACCCACTTAAGATAATCCACAACACAAATAAAGTGAGCATCTAGTAAGTGTTTTATATATTCTTTGACGAGTAGTGTTACCTTCAGATGCATTTTGTGGATTTTTTGTTGAACAAGTTTCACACCAGGGTGAAGGAAAATATTGTACATGGCTACAGAAGGATAGATACCATGCATATCATTATAGTCTCATGAAAATATATTAGATATTTCACGAAGAACTTCTTTGATGTTAGTTTTCTCAACAGGTGTGAGAGAAGCGTCAAACAAAACCATTTGTGGGTTGGTAGAAGTGTTGAGGTTATATTGAATGGTATCTTCATTGAGAAGAGCTGACTAATCCTCTATGTATGGGTCAGTAGGAATAGTGTCAGGCACATCGGCACTTTCAGTAAGTGTATCAGACTCTCCAAAGTAGGTGTGAGCATTAAGAAGCTATGGAGAGAACTTCTTATGATGGAAATAAGGGAGGTGATTGTAAACTCCCATGTATTCTAGAAGAGAGTCATCAATAGTAAAAGTGTCTAAATTAGCCCAAGCAGTAGAAGTAGAATCACTGATGAGTTCCAGATATACTAGAGGAAGTGAAGAAGTATGCAGAGAAGTATAAGCCTTTGAAGAAGGTATAGAGGGAAGATGATATCCCAGGCCAAGATTGTTAGATTGAGTGGGGAGAGTCCATGGTTCTGTGACTCCTTGACCATGCGGGCCTAAACCATTACTGGAGAAACCATAATGAAGAAAATATTTATATCCAAGACCATATTTGGAGAAATACTGACTAGATGCAGAAGAGCTAGGAGTGTCTGTGGAATGCTCAATAGAATTACAATATGTGAAAGGTGATGGATCCGCTGGAACATCATAGGCAACTCCCTGATAAAGGAATTTAAGTCGTGTATGAAGAGTGGAAGGAACTGCATGCATGGCATGGATCCAAGGCCGCCAAGAAAAATATTATAATTAATATTTTTGGGCATTATGTGGCATGGAATGGGTAGTGTACATGGCCTGACAGTAATAGGGAGGATGATAGTACCTAAGACATGCTTGGGGATATTGTCAAATCCATGAATAGAAATAGATGAAGGAGCCAAAGAGGCCTCATAAAGAACCAATTGGTGGAGGAATGTAATATTAAAAATATTGAGCCCCGGACCATTATCAACTAAGGAATGTTGAACCCCAACATTACTGATAAAAACCTGAATATAGAGGGTGGATCATGCTCTAACCAGGCTTGAGAAGGAAACTCATCTGATGTGAAAGTAATGTGATCTTCATTGAGAGATAGAGCGGAAGTAAACTTATGATACACATACTCAAGTGAAGTATGAGGATGAATATAAGTATTATCTAGATAAGATCTGAGTTTATTGATACAATCAGGATGATCCTACAAAAATGCATGGATGGAGACATCCATGATTAGAGGATCCTAATGAAAAATGAAAGAAGTAATGAAATGAAGACCCAAGAGTGTTCGAATGAGACATGTTCACCAAATGATTTAACAAATATTAGGAATTTGTAGAACCCTAATTGTAGAGTCACAACGTAATGATAAGAAATAAAGTACAAATCTGACCTAAGCAATAAGATAGATAAAATTGAAACCTTAGTTGTAAGAAAGGGAATAAGATACTTAGCTGATTTTACAATGAATCCCAAAGTGTGCTGGACTGGAAGACTGATGAACAAGAGGAGGAAAGTTTCACCATCATGCTATGAAAATTGTGTGAATTCCAGAAAATCTTGGACTGGGGTGCCTGGATCAGGTTAGGGGCGCTTAGGCTTTGGAGACCTCTGTTGGGCGCTCATGACTACGAAAATGGTCAAAAAGTGGTTTCTTATATTTTGCAGGATGGTCACCCACCTTAATTTTTTGTCACGTTTGTGTCGCACTATGCCTGTAGAATTCACATGTAACTTGTAAAACAAATGATCTCCTATAAAACCCCAAAACATCAAATATAAAAAATTAAAAAAGATGCAAATTGGGAGTCAGAATGACCCCGAAAATCAACCAACATAGTGAACTTAAGACCGAGTGTTGTACTACATTTAAAAATCCATGTAGTTCTCGTGTGTGTGTGTAATAATTGTGCCCTAGGTGGCTCTTGTGCAAGATGCACTTAAATAACGAGAAACAACTAGATGTAGCAATGTAAGTAGATGTGTGGATGGAAAAATGAACTTCCCCTCCTATGCATGTATGCATAAAATACAGTCCCTTGTCCCTTGTCCCTTGAATTAAGTTTGGTGGATGCTTTGATGCTTTTAGAATGCCTTTGGATGCAACCTTAGGTGATAGTAATAAATTCTTAGAGCTTTGCCCTTTATTATGGTCACATAGCTTTCTATTGATATTATTCCCTTGGTTGAATTTCACATTTAACAACTGGAAGGCCGACCCATAAGAAAATAAGATGCCCAAAAGATAAAAGATGCCCAAAAGGAGTGAGTAAAGTACAAATAGGTCAGGGGTTCCCAGGGGGGATGAGAGTACCTGGGTGATGACGTCCTGGCTAGGCGCTGGTGTCTAGAGTCAATAAAGATAAAACAGTAAAGTGTCACCTAGTATGTAGGGTGTAAGAGGCTAGAAAGAAGACATGAAACACAGATAAAAGTCCAAAGATAGTTGTCAATTAGTTTTATCACTTAGGGATCATATGAATAGTAGTATGTGACTGGGACCTAGAAATTTACCCAAAGTGCATGATTTAGTGTCTATAACGGTACAATATGTGTACCAGTAAATTAAGTATGCATAGAAGGTTTAGAAATAAAGTGCAGAGCGTGAAGTGCAATGGTGGGCACTAGAGATAGGTGATAGTAATATAGGGGGGAAGCGCAATGTCCCCCAAGTGTGTGAGTGATGGAGATTTATGTGATTACGTGAGAGAGACCATGCCATTTTGGGAGAGTTTGAGATGTGTCATGAGAAGAGATAGAGTCATCACAATGGTATGTAGGAGCAAGAGTACAACCACGGTTGGATTTTGGGTTGAAAAAAAGGATTTTAAAGAGGTTAGCTATCACATGGTGAATTGGTTGGTCTTTTGTGGTTTGTATTTGCTGATTTGGAATTGATAACGATGTAGTGGACTCAACAAGAGGAGGTAATGGGGAAGATATTTATTAATTTGGTTTCTTAGTTGGAATTGGTAAAGCTGCAGATGACTTAACATGAGGAGATAACGAGGTAAATATTTTTAAAGGATGTATGATATTGGGTTGGGTAGGTGGATATTGACTTACCGAAGAAAGAACATTAGTAGTTAGGACATTATGCTCATTAGACATAGAGGGATCAAATTTTGGAGCCTAGTGGGATTTAGCAATTAGAGATGAACATATAGCAGAATGTTGTGTAGCAAATGAAATAAAATCTTGATGTTCAAGGTGCTTAATTATTAATTTTAAAGCATAGAAATCATCATCATGATGTCCCTTAAGTATGTGATAATTACAAAATGGGAGACCTACATATTTGGAAAGTCGATAAGGAGGCTAGCAATGAGTATTTGGCAATTTGATCAACTAGTGATTGAGGATCTCAGGAAGAATATCATGTTGCTTACAATTTAGATCAAATTTGAGAGGTGTTGGTAGAAGTAAGACTGTGGGTTCACTTATATGAGCACATGTAGAAGACATAGGATTAGGATGTGGTGTAGAAGAAGAACTAGCATGGGCATGAGAAACATCCTTAAGATATGGGATTTCAGCTTTGAGGGATGTAATCATGGTTTCCATAGTGTGAATTTTTTCTTGAAAAGCATGGTGTAACTTAAATTGACTCTAAGATGGGATGATTGGATATAGGACGAGGATCGATAGGGTTGTTAGATAGATGATTGAAAATGGCATTTACTTGTGTGGGTGGTGTATTGCAAGGAAGATACATAGTATCTATGGATTTTTGAAGAACATATTTGCAAGGTGGGTGAATTTGAAGTAATTGATACAAGGAGACTTGAGGAATTTTAGGATCCATGAAAGAAGATCATATATAATAGGAAAAAGAAGGATCCAAGTGTTTGATCATGATTGGGGTTCACCAAATGATTTAATATAAATGGAATTAAATCTAATTGCAGAGTAACTAATATAGTGCATGATATACAAATGCCAATATATAGTAAATATGTAATCAAAAAATCATATACAATTGTGAAATCCTAAGCAAGAGGAGAAGACAGAGTGACTTTGCTGATTTTTAAGAAATCTGGAAGTGATCTGGGTAGGTGAATAGCTGAAACAGACTGAGAATATTGTCTTCAATTCTCGTTGGAGGTTCTGAAGCTCAAGAATGTGCCAAACATGAGTGTCCACTACATGAAGGTTTGGGCACTAGTGTCCATGTGAATAATCCTCAATATTTTATCCTTTCTGCATCAGGAGAAGCTTTGTTACTATTATTTATGTTTGTCACTCTAATTTCACTCCTTGATTGTCAAATGTACATATAACCTACAAAATAATGTTGTCTACCTACACATGTCCACAACCCACATTAAATATAATAAAGAAGATGTAGAATGTGGAATCAAACTAATACCGACAGTCACCCGAAGAGTGAACTTAGTACCAAGCAATGCACTACATCTAAGAATCCATGTAATTTTGTGTGAGAGTATGTGTAATGATGCCCTAGGATGTACTTTTGAAAGTTACATAAATGATAGCAGACTAGATCTAGAATGTAGCAGATGTATAGAATGTGTGACATGGAATAGAATAAACTTCCCCTCCTATATTGTGTATGCTGAAGTGATGCAACACTTATCCCTTTAATGAGTGTGTGTCCCTTGAATGAGTGTGCAAGATGGATGCTTTAAAGTTCTCTTGTGCCTTTGGATGTAAGCTTAGGTGATAGTATGTAATGCTTAGTTCTTGGTCCTTTATTTTGAAAACATATATGTGTATTTATATGATTCCCTTGTTTAAATTTCGTAATTGACAACCGAAAGGCCAATCCAAAGTAGTAAAAATTAATTAAGAATTGAAATGGGTCCAAAAGGATAAGAAAAAGGTAAATAAAGACATAAGCACCTAGTAGGACAAGAACACACGGTGCTAGTGTCCCAACTGGGCACTAGTTTCCAAGGCCATAGAAAGATAAAACTGTTAGATGTCAACAAGAGTGTAAGATGTATAAATTCAATAAAAGTACAGAAGACAAAGCAGAAGGCCAAAGGGATTATGTAAATGCTAACATGCTTTTAGGACCTAGAAATGTACCCAAGTGTATAGATTTTGTGTTTACAATTTCTAATTTTTTTAATCCTATTTAAAAATTTATGTTGACATCATCCCATGGAATCTTTGGTATAAAAAATGGTTGAGACAATCAAGTGCTTGGAATTCACCCCTTTGCCAATTGTAAAATCTTACTCTCTTTCACATACTTGTGCACATTTACACCCATACTTGGCCATAAATAGTGTTCCTATAGTAGAACCAAAGTATTTCACATGCCAAGTGACCAACTAAACCTCATTCATGCTTATTTTTTTATCAAATTCTTATGCATAGATCCTCCTAGTATGCACAACTATTTTCCTTTGAACAACATCCCTTCTTGCACAAATTTATCCAATCACAATGTCCTATCCACACTTAGTGGTTTTGCATATGCTCTCCATGCATCCAAAAAATCTCCATCTTCCACGTATAGCTCCTTTATGGTGCAAAAACCCATGAATTCAATCCTCAAGTTACATCCAATAAGACAATCTTTTGGCTCAACACATCCACAACCTTATTTTATTTTTTGCTTTCATGCTTCAACACAAATGAGTGTAGCTCTGCGAGAACTTAACCCATTTCATATTCCTTTGATTTTAAATTCACATAACTATTTATGAACTATAACACATAATGATTAGTATACAACATGAATTCCATTAGCAACAAATAGTTCCTTCATTTCTTGAGTGCTTTCATGATTACATAGAACTCCAAATCATAGATTGAGTATCTTCTTTTCACGTCATTCAAATTTTCATGCAATAATCTACATCTTTACCCTCCCAAATTAGTACAATGCCAATGGTGGTTCCAATCACATTGAAACCCAATTGAAAGAATTTACTGAGGTTTGGAAACACTAAAAGTAGTTATGTAATTTTAAAACATGTCAAAATAATTTTTTTTACTAGCTCACATAACCTCTATGATCATCACGCAAATCCGATTAATGTTTTAGATGAAATTCCAATAAAATATTATAAGTCCATGGAAATTACTTGTTTCAAAAAATATTAGATTTTTTAAAATTAAATGTTATTTACAATTGTAAAAACTAAGCACTCAATATTTTCACACTCCCCAGAGATGGTCATTCTATTAGTCTTATCACCTTCTTCGGGTCCATTATAAATGTTTTTGAGGATATCATGAAGCCCATGTATACACACTCCTTGCGCATAAAGATGCATTTTTGTACATGGATCAGAATTTTTTTCCTACAATATCCTCTAATTCTTGTATGGATGCTCTAAGTGTTTTTTTGTTCATTTTGTTGAAAACAAAATTTCATCCAAGTACATAATGACAAATTTTCAAGGAATGGTTTCAATACTTTGGTCATGAGGTGCATGAATGTGCTTGACACATTTTTCAATTTGAATGACATAAAAAAATGTTCATACAATCCTTCCTTTGTCTTGAATGTATTTTTTGATTCATCCCCTTCTCTAATGTGAATATGATGATGTCCGCTATTCAATTTTATATTTAGAATTACTTTGCTCCACATAAGTAGTCCATAAGGTCATCCATCCTTGGAAATGGAAATCTATATTGGATTTTTATCTTATTAATGACCATATTTACACCCTAATTAGATTTAACATGAAACCTAATTCATTTTAGTGAGTTAGTACACTAAAGGATGTAAGGGTTAACAACAGGTGGAGATTTTGATTAATTAACTTTTAACATTAATTATCACAATCAGAATAATGCTTTTATACTTGTAATTGATATGATAAATAAGATGCAAACTTGACAATACAGAGGAATGAGTGCACTTAGATGATTATAGACAATTCTAGAAGGTTCTGGGAGGATGAAATGCAAGAATAGAGAGATATGAACTTGATTAAGCTTCATTTTGGATCATGTAGTTGGAATTCAACCTAGGGCAGGACTCTATAACTCTGTCAGGGTCATACCATACAGTCTTTACCCTTCTGTATGGTCTTATACCTTATCAAGTATGGGATCTAAAACTTTATGAAACTGTTAGTTATCTGAAACTCTCTTTCACTTTCAAAGCCTAATTTTTTATCATGTTATGAAACTCTCTGAACACTTTGATGATGATTTCAAACCCTAGTCATGGAAGAAGTCCTACAAAACAAACATTAGTTGGGTTGTGGGAACCTTTGTGCACCATCGATGTTAGCACTACTTTAAAGAGGTCTCAAACCTCACATTTTTCTCCACCGAACATATAATATTTGAATTAATGCAACTAGATTTGACAAACATCTTTGACCATGCTTGAGTTGATTTTTACTCTTGCTTATATAATTGGGAAAGGGATCTTTAAGTGCAGGGAGATTATGTCTTACCCTAGTAAGAAGCTTTAGATCTATAGATATTTCTACCCTGATGACTTTATATGTGTTATTGCGATATTTTGGGAGACTTGGGTTACTTTTACAAGTGTATTAAGTTAGTGTATCAATACATTTCCATGAGATTTACAGGTTAGAAAATTAGGTAGTTGTTAGTGCAAAATTATAGCACCCCTGATTGCTTGTGATTTTTTGTATGGGGCAATCAATGCAACTTGCATAACATGGTATTATCATGTAGTGTGGGGCCTTATAAGTAGGATAATCCTCCGGAGAAAGCCAACTTCTTCTTCTAACCTCGTTCCAACTTCTCCAAAGTGCATAGAATGGAAAGCTAAACCAATCATATCCTAATACTTTCTAAGGAGATAGGGATATAAATATGCATGAAATAAAACTACTCTAAGTGAAGGTGATGCAATAAGAAAGGGTGAGACAATCCAAGTAGTGAAAGATAGAGAGAAAAAATTAGGAGAGGGTTGGTAGAAGCACCACAATCCAAGACAATATTCAATTCCCTATATTCATAAAGCACAACAAACTACAAACCCTACAAAAAGATAGATACATGCACAATATACTTGCAAATATAATGGAAGGCAAAAGATGTAATTTCATACAAGTTAGGGTGAAAATGGCGACAAAACACTAATTTTATTTCTTAGAAACATACGCAATCCATTATAACATAAGTGCAAGGAAAAATCCTTTACAATAAGCCCAAATTTGAGGCCTTTATCTCATAATAGCTTTGGAAATTTTTTGACATAGTTCCTTTGCTTTTAAAAAAAAATCCCCTCAAAATGAGGAAAATTTTGCAATATATACGCAATTTGGGTCACCAACTAGTAGGATGCATTAAAGAGGTATGGGAAACCATTCAATTTGGTACTTTTCTTACACGGGAAGTCATGGGTGCCTTGCTTCATTAATTATGGTTGTTGGGTTTTCATTCATTCATCTACCCTTGCCTGGCTTGTAACTCATCAATTCTGTAGGGCATCCAACCATATTGGGTTGGACGTCGTTCATCCTCTTTGTGCTGTACAACCTCCTTTGAGAAAAATGCCTAGCCTATGAGTTCTTCTCCATATTCGGGTTAGATGATCATCTAACCATGATCCATACAATTGTGTTAGGTTGTCTAACCTAATGTTCATCCAACCATGTTGGGGTTTGATGACATATAACTTTGTGATAGTACATGCTTCTGGTCACAGACCATTCTTACAGCTGATGAAATGACAAGTTGACCAACCATGTTGTACAACTGTGAGTCATCCATCTGAGTTGGTTGTCTAATTCATGCGCCGCCAACCTTGAAGGGGTTGGACAACATCTATCCATGTCGACCAACCTGGGGGGTTGGACGATGTCTTACCCTATCGATAACCTCTTCGTACGCCATCCACATGACCAACCGTGAACTCGTCATGTCATCCAACTCGAAATGGTTGGACACCATCTATCTGAGCTGACCAACTGCCTTCTGTACCAAGGGGTGGATGACATCCAACCTGTAATGGTTGGTCGTCATCTATCTGAGCTGACTAACTACCTTCCATACTAGGGGTTGGATGTCATACAACCCATCACCTATCTAACCCGGCTAAAACACCTACAACCCATCCAACCAAACCATTGTCTGACCCAGCCAACCAACCTAACGGATTAGATGTCATCCATCTCGATCGTCCAACCCAGCTGACCAAATTGTGACCCATCTAACATGGTCGACCAATGCTCTAGCCATCCAACCAAACTATTGTTTGACCCAATTTCACAATGAGCTCGAACAAAAATTCAAAAATTTGTCGCGGCTTGCCAACTCACTATGAGTAAAGACCAAATTGACAAAACCAAAAGACATGCTAACTTTCTCTTCTAATGGGGTTGAATTTTGATGGCCTTCTTCACATCCCAGAATCTTGTACTTCAAATTTTGAATAGGTATCCCAATTTTGCAGGGGTGAAAATTTGGGATAACAGTAGTTTTTATTTGTTTATATAGGGTTTTGTAGATGATTTATCAAGGAAAGGAAGACCCAGAGATATTAGAAGACACAAAAAAACTATGAATTTGAAAGAAACATTTGAGGAAATGTCATTCTAAGACCTACAAGTCACTCAAGACTGGATATACCATCCTGACCAAACTATACGACCTTGAACAAGGAAGGAAAATATGTAACCTGAAGTTTGGAAATTGTTTCATGATGTCTGCCTATGGATTTTTTGCATTGTGCTCTAAATAATTGACATGTTATTTGCAAGGATAAACAAGATAAACATGAGACCTTGGAATGTGTTAAGTGGGTGTGGGAAGGTTATATTTATCTTAGCGAAAATTCATTGTCAACACTAGTAGTGTCAAAGAGTAAATTGCCAACTTTAAGTGTCTATAGACACTTGAATCAATGCACATTCGTCATTATCCTCATTTCTTCTCTCTTTATTTTGTGTTATCACTACAAGAATTGCAAACAAGTTCAATATTTCTGTAATTATTTACTTATCCAACAATTCTTGCACTTTTCTATATACTTCCTCATTCTCCCAAGGCATCATCCTTTACCATGCATTATTTGAAAATATCATTCTAAGTACCAATTATATCTGGTGAATGATACCGAGCATGGGAAGTAACTTGTCTGGAAAATCCTCCAAAACTATATCTAAAAACTCACTCAAAAGTGTGCACACATAACTGGGAACTTCATCCCTTTTTGTGCACATATCTTGCATAATTTTTTGCATCAATGCAAAGTACATATTCTCTTCTTCCTTACAAGATATAATTTCCTATCACTATTGACACAAATGCACAAACTCTCATATGTGACTCTTGTTTCTTATCCTTAGAAGGACACAAGTTAAACATATTTCCATCCTTCTCTGAGTAACTATCATTTTTTCTCTCATCATGCAAAACATTCATACTTCCAAGGCCTTCCTAACAATACATGACAAACGTTCATCAATATGGTATTGCACAACACTTCATCGTGATATGTACCTATCTATAATTTTACAAGAATTATTTCTCTCACCAAGATTTGACGCCCCTAGTCTAGACATGACAATTCATATAGGTTGGGATGTGTAACCTTATCAACCCCAACTTCTCTACCATCTCACCATAAACTAAGTTATCCATGTTGTCACTATCATAAATAACCTCATAACACTTACCTATGAACTTACCAATTGTCTAAAAAATATTCTTCCCCTACATAAGTCCATCCTCTTTCTATGTTGACTTTAAGAGAAGCCTCTTCATCAAGATATATTCTCTTCATTATGGTTCTTATAAATTATTTGTCAATCAAATTAACTTATCTTTGTGCACTACATGTTTTCTTTCCTCAGTTCATCTACTTCCTCCTTTATGTTTCATTTGAAAAAACTCATATATATGTTTCCCATTTTGTCCACACTTGAAAAAAGTTCTAGTAAATCATCTTTACCTTCCTTTTCTAAATCTTCCACATCCTAGATATGGGTAAGATTCTCCTCCACGCATAAATCTTGATTCTTGTGCTTGTGTGTCATTGTACACATCACTGCTTTATCTTGATTTACCTCTACCAATGTTACTCATTCCTCCGTCACACAAAAATATACCTCTTCCACATGTATTTCTTGGTTTGTTACACGATAGGTTTTCTTTATATGTAAGTATAAGTTGATAGGATTCTTCCATTGTCTAGATCTAAGTCATAATTAATTCTTCTTGGATTCTAAACCTCATACCATTAATATATATTACAACCTTCTTCTATTCCACCTCACTATGTCAAATTTTATAATAAATATTTGGTAGAAATCATTAGTGTACTCTACGAAAATTATTTCTAATGTTGATTTTTCAACTTCTTGAATAGATCCATATAGTAGTCTCCAAGTATGGTTTACTCTTCTTTTTTATGACAAGCTAGTCCCACTTGGTTATTTTCTCCTTTCCTCTACTTTTGCACTCACTTTGAACCTCTTGCTACCATAGTTTCACATGACCCTTAAGCCTGGTATAAGTAATATTCACCTTCCAGGGGTCTCCAATCTCTTCAAACTCAAAATGGTCATCCATTTCTATGATCCATTCTAATAATTATTTAGGATCTAACATTCTCAAGAAACATGGAACATCTAACTTTGGACCATGACCCAATTTACATATACCACATAAAAGCATCAATTCTCTAGCCTCTATAAATTCTAATCCACCTTCAATTTCTTCATCTACACAATTTACTTCCTCCTCAACATCACCTTGATCATCTCTCACTACAAAACCACTTCAACGGTGTTCTTCTATGACCTCCAGTCGAATATGCACATTTCTCGGCTCATTCAAAAATTCAACTAGCATTCCCACTTTGTATGCATTAATAGTGCCTCCTTTATTGGGCCTTTTAGGTGGTATCTTGACTCTCTAAAATAAATCCAACTACTTCAAGTCCTCCTTGCAATCCTACGTAGGATTCACTCTTTACTAAATCTCTCACACTCTAATACCGATATCCTATGCTCTTAAACTAATTAGTGCAGGTCATGCCTAGGAATCCGTTGACCACGAAAATATGTTTTCACATACACCTGGTGATACAACCACTTGGGAAATTATTATATTAGTGAGGCTAAAATATTAAAATTCTCCCATAATAGTTTATATATTCAAACCCTATGAGAAATGTATGCATCCATTCAATCCTCTTTGAAATGTTTCCTTGGTAGATACCTCGGCCTACTCTATTCCTACGTGACCTCTTAATCCTCGATCACTCATCAAGATATTCTTCTAATCCTTGTGTGGTTTGTTATATCCACAATATCCACTATCAAAATGATCATGTTTTTCACTCCTCATGTTTCTTTGTGGCAATTCCTTGTACTCAAATCGAGCCTTAGTTGTTTCTAGATTACAATTTTCTCGTTTTCTTTCACATTAAGGGAGAGGCGCCAATTAGTGAATAAGTACCAAAAGATGAACATGGATTTGTGATTGAATGCCTCAATATAAAAATAAATATGTAAAGAGTACCTACTACAAGTTTGTAATGGCCAATCATATTATGACATGTGTGATGTTCATCTATTGGTCACCCATGCTCAATTATTGGTACACCTAATTTTTGTATCAAACATATTCAAATTATGCATTTCCCTCCAATTCAACACATTAAGCTAAAATGGCAATACCTTTTGACCATATGCTACAAAAATGGTGTAATTTTTAAATACCAACAAGTTACCTACATAAGTCTTTTACATGTGCAAATTTAGGGTGCTCACCTATCGGCACATCTCCCCTAACCTTATGCAATCCCCTTTGAACGTGCCAAAGTTTATGTACTCATGCTCATCGACCCTCAATCATTTCTATCTCCTCAGTGATATAAATTTATTTTGTGATATAACATACGTTAAAATTCTTGAACACTTTATTTTCTTGTGTAATGCATCTGATTCTTGCACAACTATTCCTTGTGTATGTTATACCAAAGCTAAAATTGCAAAACACAAAAGACTTCCAAGTTGATGTGCACTAGTTCTTGTACACTTCAAGATTTGGACATATTAAAAGGGTTAACTTATTTTAGGTTAATGTAATATTTCTTTTTCTCTTCAGATGTTCTTGCATTAGAGAGATTATCAAGCCTATAAAAACGATATTTTTTAGGAGGATGGTACGTTCAAGGCAACTTGGTTTTGGCTTTGGAATCTATAGAACATGCCCAACAAGCCTCTCAATATTTTCTTATTATCGAACTTTACTTTGAAAAAACTTATAACATAATCAAGTGGCATTTACCCTCAATATGCTAAGTTGGTTGGGATTTGGGATAAATGATTCAAAAATTCAAAATTTTGTTCAATGATAACTTAGCTAAAATTTTAGTGAATAGTTCTCTCACTAAACTCTTTATTATCAAACAATCCATCAACCAAGCTGATCCTCTCGCCCCTTTTCTATATGTTTTGGGTGTAGGTTCTTTTGGATATTTACTACAAAGAGCTCATGATAAGAATATTATTAAAGGGATTGCTCTTCCTAACAACACTTGTGCCCTCAAATCTCATTTCATTTGATGATAGTATGTTTTTTTCACCACAATAATGAAGAGGAAATCAATCATGTAGTGGATGTGATTGAGTTGTATTGTGGCATATCAAGGTCTGAAATTTTAATGCATAAGAATAAATTCATTATGATTCAATATAACCCCACTCCTCATTAGGTCCACATTGGATCCCTTCTTAGTGGCATCGAGTTCAACATAAAGAAATTACTAGATATTTTGGTATTCCTTTCAAACTTGCAATTTACCTTATCAACACGTGGAAGTGGTTTTTGAATAAATTTTAGAGAAAACTTGACTATTGGGGTTATAAATTCCTATCCTTCACCAGAAAAATCAAATTCACTAATAATGTATTTTTTGTAACTAATGTTTATAAATCATCTTCGTGTCTTTCAAAATCATGCTACAAAAAAAGCATCAAACTCAACAAAATTAATTTGGACTAAGTTGGAAGGACACAAAAGTATGTATGGAATCTCATGGAAACAAAGAATTTAACTCAAAGGTAGAGGAGGCCTTGAAGTCATTGATCCTTAGACAAAATGGAAATTAGTTGCACAATCATTTGTGTTTTTAATGGATCTGAACCATGGAAATTTATTGTTCATTATAGGATATATGTTACTACCTACAAAGGTGAATGAAGAGAAGTGCATAGAAATGACTAATTGTAGTTTTTTAATACTTCAATCTCTCAACCCCTTTCCAAGTGTATGTCACGTTGCATTCTAGTGAATTAACACAACAAATTTAGGTGTGTTGGTACATAGACATAATTTTAAGCACTCACCCGAAGCGTGCGTAATTCTTTCAGGTTCCTTCTAGGGTGGAAATCAAGATGTGGTTCATGTAAACATGGTTAACATAACATACAAATATGGTGTAAGAAGAACATGAACTTCTATGGTGTGCGTAAAGATATTTGGTCAACTAAAGGAGCTTGTATTCATTATGTTCATGATGCATTACAATATGGTAGGCTCATCCAATCTCCATTACAGACTCATGTGTAAGGCAAAACTCATACATGGACTCACCTACTAATCTAGAGGAAAAAATTTCCCTAAATCTCCTGAAAATTTCATAGTGTGGAATTAGAATTCGTGATCTTTTCGTTAACTACAAGAACGAAAAAATAGATCCTGTGCGTGAAAGTTGTGGTTGGTTAAAGTTTGGTCACAGTTCAAACTCAACAGAGTCAACTAGCCAATTAGACAACGAAGAGTGGTAAAAGTGAAATCGAACGAAGGAGAAAAAAAGGAGAAAAAAATGACTTCATGTTTTGGACCTTTGGTCTTTGATGCTCAATATCATCATTTCATCTACGATCAAAAAATATTACTAACGTGTTGGGTCCTCTAACACCACGTGGCCTGCCACCACATTCTCACATCATTCCAAGGGTGGCAAGTTGAACCAACTTGATAGGCCAAGCTATCCATGATGAGATGATGAGTTTGGTGAGCCATAAGGCGATCTAATCACATTTATACAGCGATAAAAGTGGATTTACATGGCCTTAGCCATAACAAATTATAACCCCTGTGGGCTATATAGCCCTTCCTCATTCATATCCCCATGAATGTGGTATAATCCACGTTAATGTGGATAAGATACAGCAAAGGCCTTAGGACATGACAATAGTGGGATGGTCAGAAGACACACAGGGGGGACACATGGACGTAGGTCAACGAAAGGTATGGATGAGGACGGAAAAAATTAGGTCGATGGTTGGCGGGGAAAAGAGACACCGCGTTCATAGATCACATGGCAAAAATAGAGGGGTCGATAAGGAGGTCGACAGATGATGTGGTAGTCGGGTCATTCATAGGGAAAAAGTGATCGGCGTAGGAGGTGGGAGCGGGATCAGAACACATGACCTCCCCATAAGAATTACAATGCTTGAAACAACTTGACCAACTGAGTTGATTGGCAATGAAGTGGAGGATATTTGATATAACACATTCCTCGGGTCCACCTAGGCCTATAAAATGCCCTCTCCCTCCTCATTCAAACAACAATCTCCGCACCAAAGAGCTTTGAGCAAAGGAAGAGGAGAATATTGAGGAGCCTTAACATATTAAGCCATAGTGGAGAAATATTTTGACCTATTTATTATTATAGGAAAATTATGGAGAAATTATATGAATCCTTAGGGTGAAATATAAAGGCCCCTATGAAGATGCCTAAAGGTCTATATTATTTATTATAGGCAATATTTGAGAAGTAAGTCCTACATTATTTGTTATAGGAATATGATAAACGACTGATATTATAGTTATCAACATGATAAAATAAGTCCCATTATTTAAGAGGCACATGTAAAATTGGGAGTTATTATTTGTTAACTCACCAATTAGTGCAAAGTCCAAATTGACACCTTATTCTTGTGTGGGAATCTTGGAGACACCATTGGAAGCCGAGGGACGTGACGAAGCACTAGAGAAGTACTGCAGCTCATATTTTTAGTACGTTGGATGTATTGCCAAGATTGTTTGTTACGGAGGAGGGTCATAATCACTATTGATCTCATTGGTGAAACTGGATCAACTTAACTCTACATAGAGGTTTTTTTCCATGCAACAGAGTGAAAGGAGGTCATCATCAACATCAGACATTGGATCAGTCTTAGCTTTACGTAGAGGCTTATTCTTTTCGTGCAACAGAGTAAAAGAGGATCATTATTGTATGTTGATATCAAGAGACTTAACACCATGCAGAGGTTAGTTTTCATGCAGTAGAGGCATTGAGTTATTCTTGAGATGACGAACCTAGAGAGATGTACTACAGTACTAAGCCTTTTAAGGACCAGTTTGGATTCTGTGGAATCAACTCAGTGCCGGGAGCTATGTTATAGCACCATGCTTTCCAAGACTGGTTCGAAATTAGTAGAATCAACTAGCACATCAAGTTCATTATTGCTTCATTTTATATTTTGTATTATATTTAAAAATCGGAATTGTTTTTAATGAATCAATTCAATATTTGAACCCAAAGACGTAGGCATTCTGTCAAACTCCATTATCAACCCTTATGCACTGTGGTTCTTCTTCTTGCATTTCATTTGATTAAAGTTTATTATAATGGGGTGAATTCAGTAAAAAGAATAACTACCTATAAGGGTCTGTGGTCAAGGAAAAAATTATTGTCTGGTTTACGGATCACCTACTCACAATATTTATATCTTCACTATTCTCCACACACACATGTATATCTCCCTACATGGACATCTACACACACATATATAATGTGGGAAATTTTCCTTCACCGCTTTACATGCTTTAATATATTCTTATACTAATCCTATACATATATTGCATGATTTTACTTTCCTATATTTAGGTGTCATCATGTGGTTCTCCATGTGCAGCCTACTTTTATCTGGAAGTTCCATCTTTATCCCATGCACTATAAATAGTTTTTGGTCCTTTTCCATGCATAGTTTGTGTCTATTCTTACCCCTGAATGTGCTTTATCCTATTCAATCCATGCATTATCCATGATTTTTTCTATTTATAGCTTTTTTGTGTTGACCACACCAACCCGTACTTTTTCCTATTTTTACCTTCCTTCGAAATCTGGTTAACTCTTAAGTTTGTTGTCCCTGTGCGCAATCCTTCAAATGTCTTTTCCTTATACATTCATGTGCACATGTGCATGTCCTTTAACTTGTGTAAATCCTTCTTCCATGCTTCCACATGAACCCTTGTGTGTCTTTATGCCTTTGTGCATGTCTTCATACTTAGTCATTTCTCCGGTCTAACATTTCCCCACACTAGGGATATTGTTCATCCTCGACAATAAAAGAATCAATGAATCGAAAAAATAAAGAATCACGGTTGAATAAAGAATATAGAAAATCCACAAAATAATCCAAGGAATAAAGGATTTTTACCATCGTGCACTCCAAAAATAGGCTCAAGGTGTTGGTAGGAGTTAGGGAAATTCTAGGTTGATGGATACCTTTAGTTGCTTCCATTCTTCTAGCACAATCTCTGACCATCCTAGTGTTGATTCAAAAATGTTGGGAATCTTCTCCAAGGTCAAATCTCTATCCTTCTCCTATAACTCCTTCATAATTATATCCCATTCAGCAACCATGCCTTCCAGGATATCCACTCTTCTCATTACCATTTCCTACGCCTCTGCTAGCCTTACCTTTACATTGTCGCACTTGGATTTGTCATAATTTTTCTTAGCCCCTACCTCTTACAAAAAAAAATCACATGCTACCCTATATCATGTATATAATGAGGCTTCTAAACTATTTAACTCCAGTTCATCTTCTGCAAGGAACACATATTATTAAGGTGTCCTTAAATCTGCCAAATATTTTCTAGGCCCTCTACGCAACTTCCTTTATCTCAGCACCCAATTCTTCATACCCCTTTATTATTTGGTCAACCTTTTCCCATTTTTATTATGCCAAGTCTTCTATCATTGACCCATGCCCTTTATTTAGTTTCTCTATCAATAAATCAACCAATTCCTCTAGGGTGTCAATTTCCACTCTTTTATTCATTTCTGCTTCTAGGGCTATATCCGGAAAATAATTCACAATCGTGTAATAAATTCTATAGCCTTTGTATTTACAATAGTTATTTAGGATTTGGTCTTACCTAACTATAAAACTAGCTTCTTATTTTTCCAACTAACATATTCAAAATTTCTTGTACATTGCATAGTGTTACTCCTTTATCAATGTTTCTGTGTGTAACTCCATTTGACATCTTTATTAGCGTGTTGTTTTCCTGTGCATCTAATAGCTATGTTGAAACCAAAATTGGTATTTTATTTGTGGGATATTTTCTCCCTTGCAGTTCACTGATCGTATCCGTGTTTAGCTCGAATTTTGGATCCTCCATGCGTGTTTGCATGGAAAATGAAAACATCTTGCGCGTCTTTGGATGGGCTTGGGATTTACCAAACATTTCCCTACCATAAAGCTAATCCACATCCTTTGAGATTTGGAAGTGCTCCCTTATTAATTTTGTGGGGTCATTAATGTAGGACATTTGTTTTTGGGGTGTGTCATGCCTTGGCCTTCTAAATCTGTATAATGACTCTGGGTGTTGTCTCGTCATATGCTACTCCTGTGTCAACTCCTACTCTTCTCTTATCCCTATGTCTTCCTACTCATCCTCATGTGATTTCTCCTCCTTGTTCCTGCTCTACCTCATGTTCTGGCTCTAACTCTTTTTGTTCATTCTCAGAGTGTGTGAGCTCTTCTTCATCTATAACATGAATAACAAGAGGGAACCTTTCCTTTGAGTGCTCCATCCTTTTATTTTCTTCATCTCACGCCTCCTTATCTGGGATTGGTTCACGTGCAGTCTCAACTAGGATTACCGGGTGTGCACTATAAATTCTCATTCCATCCACCTCCTTTTTCGAAAGCTTTGGTCCAGCCGAATCTATTCCTCTTCCTATTCTTCTTCCTCTTCTTCTTCCTATTGATGGACCGGATCAAGTTTGTGATTCTTTATATACGTGCTTGTTTCTGTTCTCCCTGATGGTGGCAGAGTGAGATTTGTGTCGCACAAATTGACTACCTTTCCATCCTTCAACTTTGGCTTGAGATATACATATACTCGACATGCCTTCTTTCCTACTGCTAAAGTAATTATTAGATTCAAGTCCATTAAATCAAACACCATTATTTCTTCATAGGGCTTCCTTGTCACGTAGCCATAGGTATTACATAGAGTATGGTAATCTATGTCTACCTTGTTAGAGTTTAACTTCAAGGGCTGTGCATCCTTGATTCGGTTCACCGAGATTTGGAAATATTTTGTTGTAAATGTAAATGGAAGTTTTCATAAAGGCCCCATCTCTCTATTGACCTATTAAAATCTCTCAAGGTAGAAATTCTTCTTAACAACAAGTCTACTTGGCCATCCATCTTTGTTGGCAGCTCCCTAGGTATGCACCATTCATTCTCAAATGTGTCACACATTTTCTTATACCACACTTCTAGGCACATTTTGTATGCATTGGTTATTTCATCATCACATGTATACTTGTCGAATATTTTCGACATCGACCTATTCTTGATGGGTCGATCCCATTTGTTCCCATCTGGGCCATCTATAATGCCAAACTCCCATAACAAAATCAAAGTAGGATAGACTCCCATGTTATCACTTCTCCTTTATCTTGTTACGTCTTTGCTTATTCGATAATTCCCTTCGCAATGTACAACACAATGTTGTACTTGGTCCCTTGAGCCATTTTATGCGCAATATGCAAAATGTTTTGTTCACCTCAATCCATCTTTTTGAGGCTCTACATTTGGAACTTACTAAAGATGTGGCTGATCTAGTGCCAGGGTCAGTGATATGTGATACATTAAATGTGTGGCTTCTCCTTTAATAATGCAAGGCATTGGTTGTTTCCTCTATAACTACCTCATCATGTATTTCCATCGCAATTTCATCTCCTTTTTCGCACAACCCTGTGATTACCAATCAATTGTGCTGTGATGCACATTATCTTACCGATAATGTAAAAATAGTCCTCATGGACCCATGGCATCAACCAATAGAATAGTCATGTGGGCTTGTTGAAAACTGATAACTCAGAGGGTAGCAAGACTCTGACACTCTCCAAGGTTTTGCGCACTTTTTCATCCAACATCAACTTCCCTTTTAGAGTGCATGTGTCTTTCTCCTTCATCGTATCATTCTTTATGTCCATTTCATACCCTGACGCGTAGTGATTATACTCACTTATCTTACATCTCCACAACTATAATGCCCATGGCTTTCCCATGATTACCTCCTCTAGGTACTGCATCTATGAAAACTATTCATTAGGTGTGTCCTCCATGTTCTTCCTTCCCTTGGGTACTTTTTTTACTTGTGTCATTGCTTCATTTCAACTGAAGTGTTGAAAAATTCAATCTTCAACTCATGAACTTGCATGCACTAAATCGAACCGAAATCTTATATTGTCCAAGCCTTACTCCAACTATTCACCTTGTACCCTCCTAATCTCAGGTGCTCAATCCTCTTATGCTTCAGACTCTTGAATCTACGTGCCCCAACTCTGTAAATAAATTTTGTTCCTTTACTCTGTAAATTTCTCTTCACTCGTCCCTACAACCCTAATTCATGATTTCTCTAACCCTTCAACAACTTCCACTCATCATTTTCTTAAACATAAGGATCTCTAATCCTTGTATTGGTTTCTTCCGAAACCTTTGAATGCACTGGTTCACTAGAGCTATGAATCACACAAGTTCTCAATTTGTAAGGTGAATTATCATTATCACTCACTCTTATTTATAGATTTCAAAAATAATTGATAATTTAATGCAATAGGTGGCATTTTCCCACCAATTTTTCCTATTTCCTGCCTATTTCTAACCAATGGTGGGTCTTCCAAGTTCTTCTTCCATGCGTGGTAGGCATAACCTTTTGATACACAACTAATTTCTTAGGTTGCATATCCTCTTGTGCGCATCATTCCACGCTTGTGCACTTTCTATTCTAGAGCAACACTACTTTTCTATGTGCCTCTCCACACCAAACATGTCCTTTTTATGTGCCACAAACTAAGTAGTTTTTTTCTGTGTCGCCTTCCTCATGTTATTCTACATGCTATCAAACTTTTACACCTTTGAGTAAGATGATCCATCAATGAGAAAATCACACCATTATTATTGGCACATGTGCATTTATCATATCTAGCAAGAATACCAGTTAGCCTTTCATCATTCTCTAACACAAGCGCACACTTATGCATTGATCCACTTCACACTCTTTACATGCTACCCCACACTAAGAGTATGTGTGGTCCTCTATGCATCATACTTCCACAAATACATAAGCTCTTGCATGCAAACGTGCTTATTAAAAAAAAAAGAACAAAACATAAATGAAAATCTAAACTAAATGACAATATTGCCTTATTACATACACAATGAAAGGAAGCTTATTTATAGTAGGGATTCAGCCTACTTCTATAAAAGTAACTAGGCAACATAGTTCCGTCAAGCGCCTATAATGGACATGCACCTAAATCCATTATATCGGTTACTGTAAAGGATCATAAGCAATGGAATTTTAATTTTGCTAGGTGGTGTACAAACTTTGAATCATATAAAAGCACCATCTCTCATAATGAACTCATTCTTAATGTGTTTTTCATGTTAGGCATTTTGTCTCACCTTCTCTATCTTCTAACTCCATCGTGTCATTGCACAACATTCATCCATTTGCATTAATTTTTCAATGCACTCTTCTATTACCTATTCATATGTAATTCCTCATATGTGCACAATATACAGGGATGGTAACATGAACTCAACAAGTAATACAAATTTTGCTTCAAACACCAACTAAAAAGGTGTTGCTTTGTTCAACCTCTTATATGTGGTTTTGTATACCCATAGTGCAACTGATACTTTTTCATCCCAATCCTTTCTCCCTATGTCACATATTTTAGTCAAGGTTTATCCCAAGATCTTATTGAAAGCCTCTACAATACCATTTACCTATGTCTGGTAGGGAGTTGTCTTGTGATGGGATACCATAAACTCTGCGAGAAATATCCTAATTTTACCATTAAGGAAATGATTTCCCCTATCACTGGTAAGGCTTAATGGGCAGCCATTACTGTTAATAATATTCTCTCATAGGTAGTGTGCAGCTATAGTGGTAGAACAATCCTTGGTATGCGCAGCCTATGCCCACATTTTTAAGTAATTTGTGTTTGTGGTGATATATCGCATGCTTGTTTCTCGTGCAACTGATGCAATTCATCCAATGAAATCAATTTCCTATTTTTCAAAATGTTTTGCACTTGTTATGGGCCACAATGTAATTTCATCACATTGTCCTGGATTTCCCATCCTTTGATAGTGATCACACACCTTGATAAATTCCTTAGTATCCTTATAGAATGTCTCCCACCATAGTCCTACGAGGAGTGTCTTACACGCGGTGGATTCTCCAAGATAATGGCCTCCCACAATTCCACCATGTGCCTCTTCCATTATTGCCCCATACTCATGCTCTAACACGCATCTCCACACTACCTCATCTCTACCCATTTTATGCAGGTCTCCTCCCACTAACTGATAGGGAGCAACGAGTATAACTAGTTATTTGTTCTCCATTATCTTCATTCCTTCAGACACAATTCATGTGTGTAAGAATACCATTATTTCCTCCAAATATGATGGTGCACACTGTGACCTGAATATTTACGCATCTAGCATTGTAGACACAAAATCATGCACTTTAGACATTATTTAGTCTTGGTCTCATACTACTATTTAGAGGGTTTTTGAGTGAAGAAATTAGTAATTTACCCTCGTCTCTTGGCCATTTTTAGTTGGTTTTTATCGTTATTCCCAATCTCCACCACACACATTCCTAGTTAGTTTTCATCATCTTATGTCATTTTAGCCTTGACTGGGGTGCCCAGGCTAGTACTGGGGCACCCATGGGTGCTCTGGTCCCACCATGGGCACCCCGATCCTCCTTGAACTTTCCCACCACTTTTTGGGCTCTTTCTAGCCATTTGAGGTCTTTATCTCTTTGGTGGTCAACCATTTTGGGGTTAATTACGAAATTAGATCAAGAGAACCCTATAAATATAAAGTTATTAGACCATAATGAGGGACCAAACACTAGTCACTACTATCATTCATCTAGAGTTGCACTCATCTATTGCATTAGAGATCACTTGCATCCATATAGTTCCATCACAAAGCACAAGGATAGGACATCCGCATCACACACAACATAGGGGGAGGATTCTATTCTATTCCATGCACCATCTATTACATTTTTCTGCACATAGCTCACTACATCACAAAGTGCGACTGACACAAGAGCAACCTAGGGCATGTTTCACACACACACACACAAAACTACATTTGGGTCTGTAATGTAGTGTAGTGCTTAGTTAGTAAGACCACCATTGTGGCATCTAAGGTCAGTCCGACCCTATCATATGCATTTTTCTTTTTTATGGATTGATGTTTGTTTAGGGTTTTTCAGGTCTTCCTTTTCAGCTCAAATTAGCAGTGACACCTGGCGCAATACAAAGGATTTGATGTGACACACTACGAGAGTTTCAAACCACCTATTGAACCTATGAAGATTAGTTTCAGAGATTTTACACAAACCAGGGCACACCCATTCTACATACTAGAGTGCCTGTAGGCATCCTAGTCCTCCTCTAGGTACCCCAGTCTAAAGAATCATCCCAAATCCATCCTTTTTGGGGCTCTTGCATAGTCATTCCTACTTCCAGATTCTCTAGTCACCTCTACAACACAGTCCCATGAGCATCTTCTATTTTGACTAGTTCTTTCTTCTTCTCTCTTACATATTAGGGTTATCATTTCCTTTTCGTAGTTTTTTAGGTCATCATTACATTGATTTACAACATCTATTTACTTTATTTACATATGTGTATAACTTAGATTAACTAGTACTTACATTACATTTTTAGTTAATCAAGCATAATGTCCTCAATACTCAGCGCATCTTCTCCAAAATTGATGCGTGAAAGGTGGCCAAGTTTGAAATTACTCTTTTCAAGATTTACTATAACAAAAAATTCAAACTCCTAGAATAAGAGAATCCATCTACATATGTGACCCTGTAAAACTGGATTGTTAACCAAATACTTTAATATCATGTGATCACTATAAAATACACATGGTATTGCAAAAAGATATTGTTTAAATGTGTGTAGCACGTACACCATTGAAAACGTCTTGCACTCAGTTGTATTATACTTCTTCTCAATAGGTGTTAACTTCATGATCGCAAAGTAAATTGGATGATCAACATTCCCTTCTCTCAGTTATGCCAACACAACTCTAATTTTATTCCTCGAGGAATCCACATGTACATGGAGTGAGAAGTTCCATGAAGGAAAATGTAAGATGGGCGCAATAGTTAATCTTTCCTTTAATGTCTCAAACACTTGTTGTTGTGCATCCCTCAAATATAATTTCCCTTTCTCCTTTAATATATCCTCTAGTAGTGCAACAATCTTAGCATAACCTTTAATGAAATTCTTGTAATACCCTGTATACCCAAGATATCCGTGCACCTCACTCTGATTCATTGGTTCTTCTAATCCCAAGATAACTGCAATATTCTTCGAATCAACCAAAAGACCATCCTTGCATATGATGTGCCTCAAAAGTGTGCCAAAAGGTGTTGCAAATATGCACTTCTTGATATTCAACGATATACTCAACTACCTGCATCTTTCAAACATCAGTCTTAAGAAATCAAAATGGTCTTTAATTAGCCTATAGATTGTCCAGTCATCAAAATACACTTGCAAGAACTTTGGATAGAGTCTTCAATGTCCTGGACAACAATACACGAGAATATTGTTGGCGCATTTTTAAGCCCAAAAGGCATAACTGTATATGCATAGCAACCCCACTCTGTTGCAAAAGTTGTCTTAGGTTGATCCTTACGTGTTATACGTACTTGATGGTATCCAGAAAAATGAAAGAGAAAATTTTGCGCCCTACTACTCCTTGAAGAATTTTTTCAGTAAAGGGTGTAAGGAAGGCATCAATAACACAAGTGGCATTAACTCTCTATACTCCACACAAATTCTTGTTCTGCCATCCTCCTGATGTTGAGGATCATTGGACCGATCCATTTTGATTCTTTTATTAGCTCAATAATGCATGCTTTGAGCATCTTATCTATCTCATCTTTTACCTTAACGCACAAGTGTGGATTCATCCTATAAGGCCTCTTCCATAATGGTCACGTGCCCTCCCTTAGCTTGATATGTCATTTCCCCAAGTGAGGGATGAACACCCTTTAACTCGTGGTAGCCTTGAGGAAATAAATATTGGAATTCATGTAATAGTTCTATAATCTTTACAACTTCAGACTCTAACCAATAATCACTAATTATCGCCTCTTTAGGTGCATCCTTTGTTCCAATGTTGAATTTTTTGTTTTTAAAGGCTGGTGATATGTGCGCGTGTGCTCATCTAATCTAGCCAAGACATCACGCTATCCCTCAATGTGCTCAAAATATAGATTCTTGACTTCTTCATCATCAATCATGTACACCAACTTGCCTTTATCTTTTCCTTCCAGACGTGGTCGAAGAGGTACTCATGAAAATTCATCTAGTTGCAAGTGTTGGCGTGCTCATCCAGAAGAGTCTCACCATGTAACTGAGTTACAAGCTCCTCTACCTTCGCATTATCTCTGATTGTAATTGATTCATTAACTAAAAAATTGTATGCACATGGGGTTTAGTAGAAGAGTAATCAAAGACATGTATCATATCTGAAGTCATTGCCTTCCAATTTGTAGTCTCATGTTTCAACTCAACATGTATGTACCATGCACATGCACACCCGCATAATGTGGAATAGAACTTATGTACCCATAGAGATGGTGGTAATGCATCAAGTCCCATAATCCAATCCTTTTCAAAATGTTGAATGTGAGCCCAAGGAGAATTCACTCCATCATAACTTGGTATCCTTGCATGAAGATTACTCTTCTGAGTTAAGAAAACAACCCTTATCTCGCACCATCCTAACAATTTGTCTCTATGTGTATCCCACCAACGTTCTGTCATTCCTATGAGTGAATATACAATAATATTTCTCCTCTCACCCTCATCATGCAAATGGTCCTCCATGGTGCACAAGAATGTTTCTGGTTTGCCTTCTTTAGTAAACTTCAGTAGCGCGGTCTTCTACAATTGCCTAACCGTATGTGGTTTGATCACTCATGTGAGTCTTCCATGACACTCAGGACCAAACATTTCATATGTACCATGAGCATAATTTTCACAAGTAATGCAAGTAGTGACACTGATAGAATGTGTTGCATCTCCCCACTTGAGTATTCCTTCCTTCGTCGGCTCAACATACTCCAAGTCGCGCATCTCATGTGCATAGATCTGGTTAAGATATTTTTCACTTACGGGATTGATGTAAGGCACAATATTTACACCATCCATAGGGATCACTACCCACTCATTTGCATTCTCAAAACTGGCATAGCGCTTGTTAAAGTGTAGGTATGTATTGTTTTCATAACACCAAGGATGACCGAGTAGTACAAGGAAGTTGTCTGCTTACGCCAACTCTAGAACCTCGAAATCCCCTTTGAATTTTTCTCCCTGAATCGTGATGCTTGCTTCCTTCAAAACACCAATGGGCATGGCCATTGTTTTGTTTTCCATATACAACACACTTGAGGATGATTGTAATGGTGGTCTACCTATTCTATTACAAGCATCAAGGGTAAGGACATTAACTTCCACACCTATATCAATCAAAATGTTACTTACCAATTAACCATCTATAACTGCATCCAAGGTAATCTCCTTGTCGTATTCATGGTTCTGAGGTGGTAAGTTAACATGTAGGATCTAAAGCTCCTTCTCTATATCTGTGTGTGACACTCTTTCCCGTAACCATTCTCCTACTAGGGGTATGATATTATCTTTCCTGATAATTATGCATACTTCCCTGAGGTCATCAAGATTTTGATCAAGTACTTCAATCCGCTTGGCACACTCTCTATTTCATGCTTGTTCCTTCTGACAAAGTATCTCCCCCTATATCTCTCTAATTAATCCCATGGTCTCTTAGAATACTTCCTTTTGCTACCATGCATTTGGATACTTTGTTGGTTGCACACTCTCATCCTGTCTGATTAGCGTCTTCGATCTTTCATGCTCACGCGTATGTGACGCTTTTGTGTATGTGGTAACCAATAATGGTTGTTGCTTTGCCACAGCTAAAGTCTTAGGTTGCCATTGTTCTTTCCTAGAGTGCTCAACCTATATCATTGTTGTGCCCCTATCCTTCTTATTTTTGCACATGTGTGCATACAATTTCGGGAAATCTTCTACTTTGTGCCCCTTTCCACAATACATGTAAGACTGGTTCTTTGGACACTCGCATTGATAATGGTCTAGTGACCCACATATATAGCATGTTCCTCAGCTAAACCTACCTTTGTGAACTTCATGGAATCTACCACAATATCCTCCCATATAGCCTCTATTTTCATTATTACCCGCATCATTATTATGTCTCTCGTGCCTGTGAACTACTTTCTGCATTTGGTTTGGCATAACCTCGTCTCACAAGCCTCATGGATATGGTCGATCATCTAGTAATTAGTTGTATCATGTGTATGCACGTCACAAATCTTGTAGTAGAGTGACACATTCTTTTGGTTACGTGCTGAAGAAGTGGTAAATCTCAGACATCATGATTTTTATGACAAATCTCGCAAGCTGAGAGTAGTGCGTGCACATTCTTGCACTGAAAACTATCCTTAGTGTGCACCTCTATGTCGCAATACATACACCTTAGTCCACTACAAGTGTCATGTGTAGAATTAGCAAACAAATTCTCCAACTGAGTGACCATAGTTGCAATCTATGCTTCTAGGAACGGATTTACACCAGTATTTACGCTCCCAACTTCCTATGCGCATAGTGTTGCCTCTAGAGATTTGAACGGGTCTTCAAACATTTTATGTGATAGTTCCCTTCTAAAATTTGTAAGTAGTCCACCCATGAACCATTGCGCATGTTGCATTTGATGGATGTCATATGAGAGCTTTGACAATAAGAGTCTTGAACCACACATCATATTCTCGGACACTCTCAAATAGTCCCTGTTTAATCTCCTTGAGTGTGTTGATGCTCTGTTGCTCGAACTCAAGTATGTGAAATTCTGTCAGAAAAGTGGCACACAATGTGTCATAGTCCACTTCATCTGGTATGGATCATACTTCATGTATCAACTATGCACGAGGATTTGTAAAGTAGTCCCGAACTAACTAGCCTTCCTGTCCAAAGCAGTAATTCCCTTGGCTCTCCACAAGAGCTCACATTTTTGTACATGCTCTGCAACATCTTCTACTCCTCTATACTCAGGTAAATGGAGTGACATTTCAAAGAAAATTTGAGGAGGTTGTTGTGGTGGTGGGTTACTTCTTTGTCTTGGGTTGCTTCCGCTTAGGGGAGGACCAAATCCTGACCCTAAACCTCCACCAAGGTTGCCTCCACTTGGGGGAGGACCAAAGCCTCTCGAGCCTCCTATCGCTGGAATGAATGGTGGTCCTGAGGAAGAACTGGTCTGTGTGACTGTAGTAAGATTGAACTGCGCACCAAGTGTCTATATTGATATCCCACCGATGGGACTATTTCCACTAAGTAGCATGCCAACCATTTGTCCTGATGTTACGCCTACCAGATTACTTCCAAACAAACTTTTTTTCCAGCTACAAGATCCTGTTGTGTTGTCATATGTGTATTCTTTATCTATTGTGCCTCCTAAGTTGATACCAACATGTATCTACCTATATCTCTAACCCAACATGGTGATCCCTTATTACCTTCTTGTTCTCCATCACTATGATGATCCTCTATATGAACTTCTGATTCCTGAGTACCAAATGCAAGGGCTAAGGGTTTCGGGTGGGTCAAATGCATGCCAATAGTTCTTCTCTCTTCACCATACTTCATTTCATCAGATGTCTGAGGGGGTCCTTTTGTTGTCACTTCCCCAATATTAGAGGGACATGGTCCTTCGGTCCCTAGTCTTTCGTAGTGTTATCAGAACGTCCACCCAGCCCCATTCCTCTCTATCTTAGCACATCTTCAACTTCCCTCTTTTGTGCATCATTGTATCTGCACAGTCTCTCTTCTCTTTCCTTTTCCATCTAGCCCAACATAATCTTTCCCAATCCCTTCCTTTCCCCTACGCGTGACGGGGTTTTAGCCAACCATTAGGAGATTTTCCACTCCGAGTTCAACAATTAAAATCTTTATAGCTAACCATAGTGTGCATAAATATGATCCTATGGGCTCACAAAGGAACTGGAACTATGTTTCCTTTAGGCACGAGAACGTTGAAATTACGTCCTCCAAAGTGTAATTCCATAAGAAGCCTTCCCACCAACGAGCTATTAAGCATGTCCACAGTGCATCCAAGTCATCCAAGGCATGATACCTACTCTGACTCTAGATTTTCCTTCATCCAATCCTACTTCCTTTGTTTTGTGCATATGTTGCTAACTATTCATACAATTCCCGTGAAAAGAAGTTGAAGAATGTCTCATAGAGAAAATCATATAGGTTGTCTTTGACCCATTTGCATGGATTGAAGTTAACGTCAATGTTGTATCTCTGCACAAACTTGTCTTCTTCATCATTGTATCCACCTTTCAATGTTCTCCAATGAAAGACAAAACACTATAATCTCGCCAAATCTTGAGAGCCTTAATGAAATAAGGTCCTGACAACATAACCAAAATGTCACATTGCAGTCTAGTAAATCAGCACAACATAGTCGAGTGCGTTGGCACTTCACTTAGACATGGGTATAAGCGCTCACCCAAAGCATGTGTAACTCCTCCAAGTTCCTTTTAGGGTGGAAATCAAGATGTGGTTCTTGCAACATGGTTAACATAACATACAAATATGTTATATGAATGTTATGAACTACGACAATATGTGCGCAAAGATAGGTGGTAAACCAATGGAGCTTGTATTCATTATGTTCATGATGCATTACAATATGGTAGACTCATCTAACCTCCATTACAGACTCATGCGCAAGGCAGGACTCATACATGGACTCGCCTACTCACAATCTCTATATCTTCACTCTTCTCTACACACACGTATCTCTCCTTACATGGACATCTACACACACACACACACACATATAGGGTGGGCACTTGTCCTTCATCGCTTTACATGTTTCAATCCATTCTTAGACTACTAATACACATGGCTTGTATGCTCACGCTTTCTTATATTTAGACGTCATCCTGTGGTTCTCCATGTGTGGCATGTTTATATTTGGAAGTTCCATCTTTATCTTGTGAGCTATAAATAGCTTCTGCCACATGTGTTATATTTAGCCATGTCCTTGTCCATGCATAGTTCAAGTCTATTCTTATCCTTGCATGTGTTTTATCTTGTTCCGGCCATGCCTTATCCATGTTTTTGTTTACTTATAGCTTTTCCATATCGACCACGCCAACCCGTGTTTTTTCCTATTTTTAGCTCATACTTAGTCATTTTCTCTTTTCCAACAATGTCCTACTTAATAGTATGTGGAAAGCCTAGCAAGAAATTTTAGGGATTTTGAAATGGAATGGCAACTCTCTTAGACATGACCTTAACTTTCCCACTTAATCCATTTTTTGGTATAGACATGTGCAAATCGATGGGATGCCCTTTGCTCTACACTCTATGGTGAAGGAAAAAGTCTATTTAAAAAATGTATATGTCAATTTGGTGATCTCTAGCACTTATTTTGTTGTCAATGGAAACATTGGCCTCTTTTAAAAAGGATTTTTCACTTACAGGCCACTGATGGGGAAACTCTAAGTGAAATTTTGCATCTTATGGACAACTCAATCCTTGTTAAAATGTCAATACTTGTTCAATGCAACTTCATGAAGGACTGAAGATGGCCTAACAACAACAGGTTATATCACTTCCAATCAAATGTTTTTATCTGAGGGTCATCATGGGGTTATCTTTGGAACAAAGGCTCAACTCAAAGTGGAGATGCAAATTCAAATAACATAAATGGCAGCACATTGGAGTTTCCATTTGGAAGTTTGAAGTCGATGCCTTGGCTAAAACCACTGCTTGGAAGCTTCTCTTCCATGAGTTGCCAATTGGTGTTAACATATGATTTCTTGCCATTAATCCTCTTAAGCGTTTGATCTGTTATCTCCTTGAGTACGTCATTCATACCTTTCGAAGATGTGAATTCGCTAAAAAAATGCGGGATACTATTCACAATAGCCTTTTTGTGATATTTGGAAATCAACTAATTTGGAAACAAGCTATTGTGTGCCTTAATATTTTCCATAATGTGATCGTTGAATCTTATAGACAATTGATTATCAACAACTTGTGGAATATCATATGTATTGTTATTTTGAATAGCTCTTGTATTCCATTTGAAGTTGTCATTAAAATGTTTTATTCAAACTTTATTGTATAGATGCATAATCTTTTTCAGGTTGCTTCAAAAAGATTTTTCTTATAACATTGAATTGGATGAGCAAATGGTGAAGATTGAAAAGAAAATGGGAAAACTTGAAGATGATCAAGTGATCCATTTAAGAATATTGTAATTGTAATTGATATCATTATGGTGTTATAGTTGTTGTGATGATTTCTTCGATATTACAATTTAAACTATTGTTGTAATTGCCAACTTTTTCAATAAAAAAGACATGAATTTGATGCATTCCATAGGGGTGTTATTTATTTACCTTCTATATTGTTCAATAAGGTGTACAAACCCACCTCCTCTATATTCAAAAGTGTGACTTCTTCTATGGAACTCATGTGACTTTGTATTTGTTTTTCTTATTTTCTTGTTTTATTTTGTTATTAAAACATGGTGCACCTTTGACCTTGATTAGTACATCATGTTTGTTTTTCTTCTTTTCTTGTTTTACTTTATTTTAAAAAATGGTTCACCTTTAACCTTGTTTTGCACATGATGTTTGTTTTTCTTGAATTTTTAAAAAGGTGCACCTTTAACCTTGTGTGGTACATTAATGTGTATTTTGGAATAAAGCACCCCTGTTTCAACCAAGTACATCAACGTAACATGTTACCAAGAAAATCCTTCATTACATACATTAGTCTAACACTAGTACTCAGACCACTAGGTGTTTAATATTGACATGCACAAGCTATGGTGGATTCCATATGTTTTTTAGGGTGCACATTGGCTTAAACAATTAGGAAACTTCTCTACGCATCTTTTCGTAATGTTCATTATATTCATTGAAAACAAAAAGGTTTAGCTACTTGGGCATCTTTTAAGCCCTCCAAAATCCACAGATTATCATTCACTCCATGGAGAAAATCCTAGAAGGGATCTACTGTTTTAGTGGCATAATTTTATTTCTTGGATGTTTATGAGAAATCCTTACGGATTCCATAAGAATTGTAGTATTTCCTTCATTGGCAAGTGTTGTCGCCCTCAAAATCGCCCTCTTTTTGAAGTCAAGTTTTATGAATTTTGAGTTGGTGCCTTGGAGAAATTTGTGCTTTGAAGTCGTGGGTGCTCGGTTTTAATCTCGCCCTTTCGCTTGAAAATTCTTCAGTCTTCGCAATTTGAAGTATTTTCTATTTCCCCATTTGGATGCTTGAAAATATTTTCCTTCATTTGAATGTTGTTGTCAATCCTTCTCTTTGGCTGTGGATCACGTTGAGCCTGATATTGTTTGCAGTTTCTCATTCCATCGAGAACAATTTGAAATTCGGGCGCAAACGGTGGGGTTTTCCCTTTCATTTTTATTTTTCCACAGTTGTGAATGACGGACGTCAAATTCTATCCCGACGTCCGCAGATACTTGGACATCTCTGATTGGATGCGGCATGGCAGGTTTATCTTTTAAACTTGTCACTTTTGTTATTTTTGCAAAAGTGTCAAATTGGCCCCGTGGCCCGAAGGATCCTGGTTGGCTGAAACAAGCGGTGGCGGAAAGGCGAGCCCTTTTTGTGTTTTGATGCTTTGAAAGGTCAAAGGTGGAAAGGCGGGTCCTTTTTGTGTTTTGAGGCATTATGGCGAAAGACTTAAAATGTAAAAAGAATGCCTAAGGCCCGTAAAGGGACACATGGCCATTTTAAAGTCAAAAGCAGAGAGGCAGGTTGTTGGGACACTTTAGGAATTTTACCTTTGTTTCCAAAAGGGCGTAAAGTTATAAAGTGAAGCGCAACCCCGTTGACGCCCATATGAAGCCACGTGTTGATTCCTGTGTTGAAAAGTTAAAGCGGGAAGGCGGGTCGTTGGAGCAATTTGAAGATTTCGGCTTTGTTTGAAAAAGTATAAAGTATAAAGTAAGTCGCGACTCTGCCATTGAAAAGTCAAAGCACAAAGGCGGGTCGGCGGAGAACTTTGAGTTTTTGAGCTTTTCTTTGAAAAGAGTTAAAATTGTAAAAGTGAGCCACGACTCCGTCCCCACTCAAGTAAAGCCATGTGTCAAGCTCGTATCAAAAGCGAATGGGCGGGCCAAAATGTAAAAAAAATGCAAAATCTCTACACAGTCACAAAATACAAAAGGCGTCCTCAAGCCCGCTTCAGTTTAGATCTTTTCCACGTAGACGACTCATATTTGAAGTTACAAAACAGGTTTAACGACTGCATTACAGAGCATCGTTTTTTGCCGCCATTAACGCTTCTACAAGAAGCAAGAAACCAAATGTAACCGTTTTTTAGAATTATTTAATGGTTTCTCCATGTCATTATGTGGGTTGGATCTTGGTACTCTGTAGATGTAATAGATTCGAAAGTAATCAATACAGAAATTTTTCCCTTTCTTCCTCTACTATTCATTCTTTCCTTGTTCGAATTTGTGAATCATCCATCTTTACATGATAAGAAACTTTGTGTTCTTGTTAATATGATTTCGGGAACTTTGCATCTGTGAAATTATATATGTTATAAACGCAAATTATTCCATTATGCATCTCCTTTGATCAATACTTATAAGGTTATACTCTGCTATCTATATTTCCTGAAAGTATTGTTATGTTCTTCCTCTCTCATCTCCTTAGTTCTTCCATTCTTTCGTATTGATGATCTTTGGGCATAAAACGTTTCAAAGTGTCAGGAATCCACACTTTGAAAGTTGTACATGTGTATATAAGTTTTGTTGTTTGCTTTCAATAAGGGAACCTCTCCCATTAAAGAGAAGGGACTTGTTGTCCCCTTACTGTGGTTTGCTAAAGTACCATTTAAAAACCCAACAGCAAGCAAAATGATTCAAGAAGTTCTTCAAGATTTATCAATCAAACAAGACCACCCCGTTGAGTTCATCTTGAAAGAGACTTCGCATCATATACCCTAACAAAAGTATCTTTTGGGCACCGTCAATCATAGTAAAAAATAAAGATAAGCCTTAAAGATTGTGTGTGGACCAAACAAAGCTCACTAAAGTTACACTTAAATATTGAGTTTGGACAATACCCATCATTGATAAGTTATTCGATAAGCTAAATTGTTGTTTACTTTTCGAAACAAGACCTTCCCTTTGAATATCACCAAGTTTTCCTAAAACATGTGAGAGCAACTTTATTATTTGTGATGTGAGTTGAGAGTCATTAGTGTTCCTTTTACATTCCAAAGTCTCAATGATTCTATTTTCAAGTCTCTCCAAAATTTTATTAATATTCTATGGTGATATTTTGTTTGGGAAGAATGTCTTTGACATGCCGATCAAGAAAATGTTCAAGCATGCTTTTGGGTACAAGGCTGGAATAGTTGAGTCATGTGGTTGCCCATGAACAAGACAAGGTGGATCCACAAAAAAGGATAACAACGAAGTAGAGTAGCTCACACCAAAGAACATGAAGGGCCTCTAAGGATTTACTTGATTTGAAAAATTACCACCATCAATTTGTATGCATCCATGCTCATATTATAAAACCCTTGACACCCCTCTTGAAGAAGATTTTGTTTGTGTAGTTTCATGCTACCACTCAAGCTTTCAAGGAAAACTCAAGGTGACACTTACTTCCACTTCAGTCCTAGTTACACCTGATTTTAACAAGATGGTAATTGTCATTTGTGATGTTTGTATTTGAAAGGGTATGATTAAAGGGGAAAAACTAGAATGACCAAATACGGAAGAGAGATGGTCATTCTTTATGCAATCAAGCAATGGCGTGATGTCATAAATCGTGGAAGTCTCAATACATGGTAATTTTGCTGATAGACATTCTACAATGATAGCTGGGGATTGAAATGGGGGTGGTGGACCATAATTTCCATGAATTATTAACGATTAATTCCGACCTTAAATTTAACGTCTATTTGACAGACACTTAGAAGTTTTAGCTCTTTTCATAAACAAGTCAATCAAACAATCATAATATCTTGGCCATACGGTGGAGTTTGGAACCATTTTTTGTTAGAAAGGTTTTTTCAACCCTCGCACATTAGTGTAGCTAGAGTGACATCATTTATTAGCAGTCAGCCGGAAATTTGAGAAGGTAATGAAATTATTAATAACTATAGTATGCAAAAAATCCAAGATAAAGACCTTGAGATTGATATCCCTCCGCATTTTTCAGATAGATATATTTATCTTCACTAGTGACTATATCCCAAGGGCCAACATGAATGGGAAACAAAGATGTTGGGGTCTGATTTTTAGATTTCCCTGTAAAAGGGAAAGGAAAAATGTGGCCACACATGAACTTTCCAAGAAAGAGGAAGACGAGGCTCTTCTATGTGTCATCCCTGTCATACAACTCGATTAGGTTGAGGCAGCATGTCTAGAATGACAACAAAGATCCAACAACCCAAAAAACCTACCCAACAGATTCACGATGACTCAAATTCATTATACCAGTTTGCTTGAAAGGAGGATTCACTACAGTATAAGAACCAATTGTTCATATGCTAGGCCACAGTTCCAAAATCAAATTCTATCAGAAATGAAGACTTCCCTAATCAAAGGCCACTCAATTTTCTTATACTCATCACATGGTCAAGCAAGAACTCTTTCCGGAAGGATCAAATGAAGATGACCAAAAATTTGTGCGAATATCTAGTTTGCTAAGGAAGACAGTTAAGTCACCAAGACTGCTACAACTATTAGATATCCATTCCTAGTCAGTATTAGGAGGAAGTATCTATGGGGCTTCCTTAGGAGCTTACTGAAAATATAAGGAATGAGCCTTATTTTGGTGGTGGTCAACAGACTCGCTAAATATGACCATTTGCTACAGTCTGGTTCATGAATTTTCAGCAACCACAGTGTAAACAAAATTTATGGAGCACAACCAGAAAACTTATGCAAATCTTAAAATTGTGGTTGCTGTCAAAGATCTCGTTTTCACCAGCAATTTTTTATATGAACTTGTTTTCAACCCTTGGAACTAAATTGGCCCACAACTCTTCATATCATCCTCAATCTGAAGGATAGATAAAGTTGAATTCCTTATTAAATTTCTACGTTGTTAGCAACTGATGAGCAATCCCATTGGCTCAAATGGCTTCCTGCAATATGGAGCACCAACAAAACGTCTTACAAATCCTTCAGGAGAATTTCACCATGACATTAATCATGATCATAGAAACAAATGAGGGGCACTTAAAAGTCGACGATTAGGTCTTTGTCAAGTTTCAGTCATACAAAACATATCTCCCAATTAAAAAAATGCAAGAAGCTTGCACTTGAATTCTGTGGACTCTACAAGGAACTTCACAAGATTGAAAACGTGGCTTACAATTTGGAGCTCCAACCCTTCTCGTAAGTCCATCTAGTCTTCCATATATCATCCCTAAATAAGGTCATGGATGCATACAATTGAAGAAGTTGGACCTCGTCCAATGGAAGACCATGCCAACTAAAGGTGATACTTGGGACGATGAGCAATCCAGAAAAAGACATCCGCAATTGTCAAGTGTTGACAGAAAAAGTTTTTGATGCAAAATGAGGTTGCCAACTTACGCTGTGAATAGCCTTGCGTAATCTTCTAGTAGTTTCTTAGTTTTCTCTTTCTTGTTGGTCAACTTAATTAGGGGCTTGCAGGTTGCCCTGGCCTTATGCCTAAATAGATAGGGAGTAGGATTCATTTGGGATTCATGCCTTGTTTCAGAAGTGGTTCTGCCTTCTTATTATGGTTACAACATGCTGCCCTCATCTATTACTTTAGATATATTGTGCTACTTTACTCTATTTCACTATCATTGTGTGGATGCCTACTGCTTTATCACTGGATCTATGTCATTTCACTAGCAAGATATAGAAATATCATTATGCAAAAGAGAATAGCCAATATTTCATTAAAACAATGTAAGAAGATATATGAAGCATGTGGAACAAATATGCAGGACGAAAGTTGCACCATACAAATACAGCAACTGACACCCTCCTCACTTAGAAAACAGGGATCATTCATCTATGTTTGTTAGCCTGGGCGAGGTTTTAAATGTTTTACTCGGCTATAAGACACAAAAGTTAACACAAGCCATATTAACAATTTTCTCTGATCTCCAATACAAAGTTACATGCCATGTAACAGACACACTTCACATGATATAAAGGAAAAGAAAGCAATGAAATTTCATTTACACAATGGGAAATTTCCATATCTAGCTCATACATTTGAAATGAATACAAATTACAATCAAATGATTGACTGAGATGACAAAAAATGACCCAATTTTCTACCTTTTAAGTGCTTTCCAGCACAAAGACAGTTTCACCGTGCCAAGAAAATTACTGCAAAGCATGCTTCATCTTTCATATGTCAAAGATTTTCATATATTTACTCCTGTATATTTGATGCCTAAATGTTGTTCTAAATGTTTATTTCTATGGTTCTGCTTGAGCTTATCCATGGCTTTTACTTCTATTTGTCTAGCTCTTTCTCTGCTAACACATAAGTGTTCTCCAATCTCTTGAAGAGTTTTCATTCTGCCATCATCCAACCCATAGCGCAATCGCATTACTCCTCTCTCTTTTTCATTAAGAGACTTCAGAAGAAATTTATGAAGATCTTTCTTCATTAGCTGCTCAGAAAATATGTCCTCGAGATTTTCAGCTACTGGATTTGCAATAATATCCTGAGCAAAATACAATTTTGATTAATTTCATAATATTGGTTGCCGAGCAATACTTTATTGCAAATACTGCAATAACAATATTTGATTGCATGCTACTGGGATCACCCTACGAAATTTTTTAATTCCCACATGATGATCCCATAATGGAATAAAAAAAGTAAACCTGGAAGCCTGAAACATGTAATGACTAGCATTGTCAGAGTTGGACTTTTTGACTTGAAAGATGAGGAACAAGATTGCATACTGAAAATTTCATGTCCTGTTCTTGTCCAATGCACCGATCCGCAGATTTGGGAGCTCTTGAAGATTTAATCACTGCTATCATTTTTGTTTTGGACACTCCCACTACCTCCGCAACTTCTTCATTTGTAGGATGTTTTCCTTGCTCCTGAGACAACAACCGCTTTGCCTTTCTGATTCGAGTCAACAACTCATAAATGTGCATCTGCAAGGTCAAGTATTAAAGATGAGGTAGGAAATGCAATTTATTCCTAAATATCGCTTATAACGAAGCTTAAATTCAAAAGAAACATTCATGACAGAATAATGTACCATTCTTAGATTCTTGAGATTTATTCCATGGGTTTTCATTTTCAAAACATTTGTCTGGATATAAGTGTTCAATTCACATTATTTTACCAGCATTTTGGGTCTACACTTCTAGATCCCTCTTGAGGGGCAATTTAGATTATATATTTGTCCTAAAAGAGAGGTTTAGAAGTTTAGACCAGAAAATTGAATAAACTTGTAGCTAGACATGTTTTGAAAATGTATCATTCTTTTCTACCACACAATGTCTGCAGCTAATCATAGGAATTTTCTCAATCAAAAACTACAAAAACTCTGTAAAGTAGGATAACAATTCCTACAGGCAAGCGGACTGTCCTTGACTTCAGTGTAAGCGTTTTCATAATAGCCTGTCTAATCCACCAATGAGCATAGGTAGAAAATTTAAAGCCACGAGATGAATCAAACTTCTCAGCACCTCGAATGAGTCCCATGGTTCCTGCCTGCAATCAGGACATTTTTAGTTTCAATTAAATGAGTAAAGTGCTAAGCTAGCTGTTTATAGTTGTTTTATGTTACCCATATGGAAAAATTAAACATTATTTCATTTGATTGCAAACAAGACCTACACAATTGGCCTCGGGGCAGTAAGGAACCAAGCACGGAAGCCAACCTGAATGAGATCTTCCAGGCTCAATCCTCGATTCTGATAATTTCTTGCAATAGATATGACCAGGCGTATGTTGCTCATTATCATCTTCTCTCTAGAATATTTGCCCGCTTCTAAACGCCTTTTAAAAGTCTTCTGATCAACACCAGCAGCTTTTGCCCATTGAATTAAAGTAGGCTCTCTTCCCAATTTCTCTTTATAGCTTTCCCTGATTCTATCTAACTTCATAAAGTCCTAATGGTAGAGATAGAAAACATTTCAGAACTGCTTGCATGCTTACACAAAGCAATATGGGTTCAACAGATAAAATAAGAAAAACATTATACAACTAAAAATGGAAGAGGAGAAATTTCTGAAGCGAATACCTGTAGACCTTGTGACAGCACTATTTCCTCTTTAGCAGTTAATAGCTTTGAGTTGGTTGAGTTCCGTAACAATCTAAATGGGTCAGAAACATTATTAACAGATGCAACAGACTTTTTTCCTTTCCGAACTTGTTCGAGGGATACAGTTTGAGCAGAAGCATTTTCAGACTTATCAGATGCCCTTGCTCTTCTAGTTCTTCTTTCCATTTGCCGCATAGAATTTACTGTTATGTCATTAATCTTTTGCAAAGGGCATGTTGAGGAGTCGGCCCCATTTCCCTCCAAGACATTACAATCTCTTTTGAGTGTATAAGTAGAATTGAAGGCACTTGAAAATTGATATTCACGATCTTCTTGCAAGTCATCCTCTGATTTGACATGATCCAAGGACGTCATAGTTTCTAGCCTTTCCATTTCAGTGAGTCTAGCTCTTTCAAGTCTGAGCAAGTCAGCCTCTGAAGGGAAGTCCTTCAAGTTCTCTCTTGTTGACAGCGTTTGACCTTCTGACAAAGCAACTACGTCTCTGGCAGCTTTGACAGCTGCTTTTGCAAGAGCCACAGCTTCTGCTGCAGCAGCAGCTATTCCAGCTATCTCACTCTGTAATAATGTCTCTGTGGCCATGGTTGTAACCATGGTAGCCTGAAAGGAGGAAAAAAACGGAAACTATTTAAATAGAATAACAGTTAAACTATAACAGAATCTTTAATTAGATTACTGAATTAGTGGTAAAAATTTGTTTAGGAAATGAGAACATATTTCTGACTAGAAGATACGCCCATTCTTAAAATTATTGGCACTCTTGCAATGAAATGAAATATAAGAAAGAATCATGATTTTGACCTTAGTATGGTGACCAATAGGCTGAGTGTTGAATTGAACATTTTCAATGGTCGTCAAAGAAGTAGAATGAGCTTTTGCAGCAGGCACATTTACTTTTCCAGCATAACCAGGAATAGCGGTCACTGTTAAAACTGTGGTTGTCTCACAACAAAAAGCTTCTCTGATTCTCACTGGGTTATTGCCACAAAAACTTCAATGTCAATCAACATCTGTACTCAACAATGGCTGGAGGATACTGTTGAAACATTATCATTTAAGATGATTGGAGCACACAGACACAATAAACAAGTTACATATTGTTTCTATTAGCGTCAATAACCTTCCACAAACTACCTTGGGAAAGTAAAATACCTGTGAAAGATGAATAAATTCCTGACAGCAAAGCAAAAAACGACTGTGGCAAAGGTGTGAAGGTAACACAGTTATTAGTATTAAACTCCACGCAACTTAAATAAAGATGGTGGAAATGGACCTAGAACCCAATCATATGCAACAACAACAATTAATACATGTGTGGAGGGTGATGATTCCTCAAAGGCGGCGTAGACCTGGATAAAGATCTAAAGAAACAAAAATCCGCTGTCATTTGAAAGGATTTTTCATCTCTAGTGACCCAAGAAAAGCTCATCGTCTTTGGTATTATCTAGAAAGGTTGTAAATACGAAAGATGACTAAAATTCCATGTAATCCTGAAGTTATACTTATGAAAGAGATACAGTAAAGAGCATCCTTTGTCATTGCACCACTCTATAATCCCATTGGATAAAATTGAAAATATCTAGGATCTTATCCGTTGGAAAGTGTGGAGTTTCAAAATGTGTAAAGGGCAGTTTCAGTCATTTGCAAGACCTTTGTGTGTGACAAGGTGTGAGTTATCCTTGAAAACAGACCAAAAAAACCTACGATATATACAGCTGAAGAGATTTCGCTACAAAGACTACAGAAAATGAAGTCTTACCATTCCTCCAAAAGGAAAACATAAGTTAATACAGGCAGATCAATGTTACTAAAACATATTAACAGATTAGAAAGGAGCTGAAGCTCAGACCATCTTACTAGACATTAGGCCTATCAAGTCACTGTAGCATAATACATGATGGACATCGTCTAGTCATAATAAAAGCTGCTTATCTCAGCAGGATTTTACTACGATAACCAGAAGTAAAACATTACACATAAATAAAATAACCAGAATTTTTGAAAGTAAAATATACAGGATGCAGCTATTTATATGCGGAAGTTTCTATGGCAATTAGGTGAGAATAATTGAAATGTTTGAAAAAAAAAAACATCAAATTTCATTGACTAAATTTTTCTCCAGAAAGCCTATTTGGCCAATCCTAGGCAAGTTGCCATCAAGGATAGTCACATAATCAAAAACAAGTTACAATGATTGTTGGAATCAAAACAAGTGCAGCATTTGCCATTTAACTTGTACCTTTTTTCCATGTCCATGATGTAAGATATGAGCGTAGGATAAAAATTGCAAACAGCATCTTAACATTGTACACTACAGCATTTGCAAATTCATCACCCAGCTGGCTTGCAACATAAACTTTTTAAAGACAAATTCAGATATTATATGTCACAGTGCAAATTTCAGTGTGGTTATAAGAGGGAAACTGGCTGGGCATCATTAAGGCAGAGGGCTATGTGCAGGTGACCTTTATTCTATTAACCCCTAAATGCACTATGTGCAGACAATGTCAAAAGTACTGATTGTCGAATCAGGCTGAGTGTGAAAGCCTGTAGTGCTACTATATTCCTGTTAGTTGGAGGAGAACAGCATGCTGTGAATCAAATTCCATTTTTAATGCATGCTAATGAAAAGGATACCCATTAGATAAGGATGCAATCCCTTCTGCAACTATTCATAATCAGTTTAAATAATAAAAAGAGGTAAATGTTTTCTGGAAGGGATTGCATTTTATACTGGCATAAAAGGCAAGGCAAGCTTAGATCAATATTATCCTCATAATCCCCAATTGGTTAGGGAAAACCATTTTCCCAGGTGAGAATTTTGAGCCTATACTGTTCACAGGGCTAGGGCGATTCCTCCAGCACTTAGGTATAATCTGTAGATCACTGGCATTGCTTGCCTTCCAGTTGCGTACTCACGGGCATTGCTTGCCTTCCTGTTGTGTACTCCTGCTGGGTACAGCTCACCACACTCATGCATCAAACCCCGGGCCAATGGAAGCTGGTCCTGCTCTAACTAAGAATTGTGACCTCCTACTACAAAAACTTTTTGTTTGACCAAAGGCATATTGCCTACAGATACCAGGCTAATTGAAAAGGAAAGGAAAGGAAAGGAAAGGTTCTTGGTCCAATATTCCTAGTCCCCTGTGCACATAACCATGCTTAGACTACAGGGTAACTTTTCAAGCATATGAGACAACCCCATGTGCATCACCATGCTTTGACTAAGGGGCACACATCCCTTACCTCACTCTGGATTCAAACCTGTGCCTCCCCATCCCAAACGCAAGATCTTCACTGCCAGCTCTGGATTCAAACCTGTGTCCTCCACTCAAATGCTGGATCTCTACTGTCAGGCCTACTCAAGCGTGCTTGAGAAAGTAAGTTTTATGTCACTGCTAATTTCAGAGTTTGGTTAAATTCTTGACAATTGTGCAAATTGATATTAGGGTTTATGTTTTGTGATAGAAATGTAGTTACAAACTCTGAGAAGGAAGAATAGAGTTTGGCTTGAAGTAAACAGAGAAAAAGAGGCCAAAACTGACAAGCTTTTGGGCTTAAGTAGTGCATTTTAAATCCTTGACACTTGTGCAAAAATATGCAATTTAATTTTAGGCTGATGTATTGTGATGAGAAATATAGTAACAAACTCAGAGAAAGAAGAACACGGTGTGGGTTGACGTAAACAGAGAAGAAGAAGAGATCAAAAATGGCACACAAGTTTTTGGGCTTGAGTGGTGCATTGTTTCAGCCCTGCATACAGATGTAAAAGGTAAAGCACATGAATGAATGGAACATATGAAAATGGTCTAGAATATGCGGAACGAATATGATTTTCTTTTTAGTTTCAGATCCCAGAGAAAACTTCACACCAATACCAACATGGAGAAAATGTGAGAGCTAATGAAATCCGAATTTCATAACAATACCCACATGGTGAAAACGAGAAAGCTTTGGAAATCTGAACTTATTAACAGTACCCACAAGGAATGCGGAATTTAATAATAACACCCACAAGGTTAAAGGAGAGCTGAGGAAGCAAGGAGCAGAATTTCCACAGTATGCATGCACAATTGATTTATGAAACAAAATGAAATTGAAGTTGAAGGAGTTTAAGATGCTTACCAGGGTAGTGCACATTTCTGTGTGTGTGTTTGAATCCCAAACACGTTGTAGAAGAGTCTGAAGCACAGAACTGAAATGGTGCGGATCCCTTTTGAGGTAGCATCCTTGCCATGGGAACACTTCATTCATCCAACACAAAACAAGAGATTGGGAAATCAGATGGCACTGGGTAGGACAGGGGTATCATATATGAGCTGAACAAAAAAATTTAATTTTGGACTCCTTCAAATTTTGGTTTGGTTGAAGGAAAATACTCCACGTTCGGGATATTGCCAATCTGGATAAGAAAATGGAGTTACAACTTTAAAAAAATGAGATTCGTTATACCCACAAATTTATTTTTTAAATTCATTGGAGTGGAGAGCGGTTTAACTAACTATACCTAATCACATGGTTATACTCACAAATTTATTTTGTGAACTGCTTGTAGGTGTGGAGAGCGGTTTAACTAACCATACCTAATTATAAATATACCTTACTTAATAAATCAATCTATACAAATTTATTCAATCAAAGCATTTTTATTTTTATTTTGGATAATTTGGAGGGATTGACAAAAATCTTTTCAATCAAAGTATTAAAAAATAGAAGACACAAATAATGAAAAAGTTGAAGATTAGACATTTCAACAAAAATATAGGTGAAATTTATGTACATATAGAAGCACAAAGAGGGTGAGGCGGTGGATCATCTTGACCACAATTAATATGAATTTAACTATAAGACTAAAGTTTGTTTAGATTAGATGATCAACGTAAAATAACAAAAATATTTGGAAAGACTAAATAATTAGGGTTACATCATAAATACGTTGAAAATAGCAGTATAAGGAAAATAGGTCCAAAAGTTGAGATGAACAACTCCGAGATAAATTAAATCACAAAACTTTGTTGACCATTTTCATAGAGATGGAACAAAAATTTTATGGGGTGCAAAAAATGGTAGGAACCCTATGAAAATGGCTTTTTAAGTGTTAAACTAGATATGACTTTGTGAATGCGCTCTTCTACCCTACTCTATAACAATCTATCTCAATATGTCTCAATTTTTATGAATCCTTAGGAATCCAATCTTTTTTACCAAAACCCTAATTTACGCTCAATTCCTTACAAAGCACTTTAAAATTAGGGGATGTCAATAGGGCTTATATTATCCCTCCTTTATTATCAGGCCCCTCATGATTTGAAAAATTGTAAGCAATACTCAATGCAAGTCAAGAGTCAATTCTATATATGTCAATGTTTAGTTCCCTCATCTTTTCAATGTGTGTAATAACTAGTATAGGTTAAAATGAATCTCTAAATTCTTGAATGCAACTTTTGACACAAGGATGTTTCATAAATAGAAAAGATTGTGTTGTAACAACCTTGATATCACCATTGCAATTGATTTTTTGTGATTGGTTTATTGTCCTATATGCACTTGTGTACATATAGACTTCTTGGATTCAAATTAGGACCATATTGGCGTGCAAACCAACACATAACAAGTGGGAAAGGCCAGTAATATGGGCATAAAACTCAAGGAAACCAAAATTGGGGTCCAAATGGCCCAAAACATGAAATGCGCATGGAGATGTGACCATTTTTATGGGGAACAAAAAAGTCAACATCTCCATGAAATTGGCAAAATGACCAAACCATAGGAAAATAATGTTTTTAACTTTTCAGAGGATCAATAGTTGTATAATGGCAAAAATAGTCATTTTGTAAGTTTGGATATTTATAGTTAAGGTTATATTTTCAAGGGCCCAGTATAATTTCATAAAGTGAGGTTCCGTAAATGACTATGAGGGAGAAGGAAATATGGTGATATGGAAGTAGATAGGGTCGAATGGAGAGTCAACAAATGAAGATAAAGTTGTAGGACACAATTCCAAGTAACACACAAATACACTAGCACCAATGTAATTAACTAATCTCATACCAAAATTGGTTGTCTACATAATATACCTTGATGAGTGTGTATGCACATCAAAATAAATATAAACAAAAACTTACCTGAGAATGTTTTTGCTATGGTTACCTTGTGTTGACTTGGGAAAATATTCTTTAGAGAAGCTCTCTTAGATGTAACTATGTATCTTAGCTATGTGGGTGAGACACACATGATCACATGTAACTAAGTCATGCATAAGAGGAATTAAAGGATAGACCCCATAAGAATATACTAGGAATATACCTCACATATGAATGGGAAGGGGCTAAGTAAAAACTTACAAATGTCAAGCGGATACAAAAGACTACATATGATCAAGGATCATACAAATTGATAATGCATATAGGGAGACTTCTAGATACCTGGAGGGTGTAACAACTTAGCACCAACCAAATAGCTTCTGGAGGTATTTAAGAAGGGATCAAGGAATATTCATGTGCCAACAAGAAAGGCCAAGGGTCTAATAAACACTATAAATACCCCCATGGGGTCCTCATTTAAGAAATTTTTAAATGTGGGTAGTTTGAGAATCTTCCAACAAGTGGGAATTTTTGGAGAAGAAGGAGCAAGCAATTCTTAGGGTTTTAAGAAGTTCTAATATGCATTTTTCTTATACATGAAGCATGCAGAAGAGTTTGGATTCATTATAATCCATTTTTTGGTAGCACAAAACATGCAAATGTATATTGTGATGTACAAGTTGTTCCCTTGATTAATAAAGACTGTGAATTTTGTGTCGTGTGAATGTTGATCATGAATGTAAGTGTAGTGAGCTATGTGTACATATGTTATGGTGATGATTTTTTTGTGTATAACTTATTATTTTTACTAGCTAGGGTTTTGTGTCATTTACATACACTTGGGTGACATTTGTGATAATATCCTTTAACAAGTTACTTAATTTCCTCTCATATGTTTTAGGTGAGAATCCCAAGTGCAAGCTTGAGTAAAAATGCCAACATAATTAGAGTTACTTTGACTTTATCTGTTAGTAGTGGGCATGACCTTCGTATAGACCTCATAAAATATACCCCTTAACTCATAAGGGTACATTTCCCCTCAAGAAAAAGGGCCTATGCATGAGGTGGTTAGGGCCATAATGCACCGAAGAGGCCTTTGTGTTGAACTGCCACCTAGACTACCTCTGCTCCCTTTTTCTTCTACCATTTTTCCTTACATACAATTTATTTCAGATCACCAAAGAAAGACACTAGGACTTAAAATTATAGTCAACTATAATAGAAAAGTCATAGGGTGGAGGAATCCCTAGGTTATAACAAGTAACCAACCACTAAAACCTAACAAATGCAACATAAATATATCTAGAGGGAGTAAACTTAAAGCATTCAAACCCCAACCATATGATATAAATTCAATTAGAAATGGTCATGTGAGAAAAGGTACCGCAATGAAACAAGGAGATAATGAAGATCAAAGCCAGAGATTGATTACACAACAAATTTGCGACATGTGTGTACTATGGATCAGACCAAAAGAACTAATGATTTTGTCATCTACCACCACAAGAGGGCTAATGCAAGACCCAATACTTTCCATAAGGGAATGTCTAGGGCCAAGGGGGAAACTGGGAAGTCCTTAGGGGAAAACAAGGGACTCCCCATAAATCCTTTCCTAACACCCAACACGATGAATGCCTAGAGGAAGAGAAACAACTAGTGATATGTGTGTTCTCAATGATGTGGACCTAGAAGGGACTTAATCTTGAAATGAAGCAAGTCCATTGCACTTTTCACCTTCAATGATAATGAGATATCTGGAACACCTCAGTAGTAGTAATATGCAACACCATTGGTTAGAAGATACACTATTTTGTGAAAAGGATTCTCCTTGGTTGGTGTGATTTGGATTTGTGTGTACATTGTTGAAGGAACCCATGTGACTGGAATGGGAATTCATGTTGGTACCTAGGGATACCTAAGGTGATTTAAGAGAAAAAATTTGTGCTTCATTTTCAAGATCTCATTCCACTATGTTATGAGGTTTAGATCAGTGTATGGCAGGTGGAAATATGGATTAGATCACACGTGAAATTATTGAGAAGTGGTTCAAGGGAAAGGCAATTAAATTTGTGGTGAAGGAAAAATGAAGAGATAAAAGACAATATTTGGCATGGTTATAGTATAAGTTGTACACAAACCTATATAAAGTGTTCTTTATAGAGCTACCTAAACATATACATAACCTAACTTTTCTTTACATGATTACATGGTTGGCCAGATGTGAGATTAGAAAATTTGAGGTATATATATGAAGTTTGGATTTGAGTCATTGATGTTTGGTGGAGAGAGCATTTGATAGCTACATTTTGGAATTTTAGGTATTGACGTATTCATCTCCCAAGAAGGAAAATTTTGAGTTTAAGTAGGAATCTAGTGGAGTTTTCGTCTTGGAGATTCCCTTTTGGATTAAGATGTTACTAGTTGAATTTTAACTTAAGAGCACAAATATGGAGAACTATATTCTCCATTTTACATTAGCTATGAGGTTAAAGTTCAATGTTAGGGTTTGACAGGTAGTAAGACAAACACATGAGGAAAATTGATATAGGTGTGACAGAGAGGGAGATGAGGCTATGTAGGTATGTGGAAGGCTGAAAAAGGAATGTTGAAGCTAAGGACTATAGAAGTGTGGCTAAATTATATCAAATGAATGTTGACACTATGAGAGGATAGGAAATGCACACAACTGCCATATGGTTTACATATGGGATAATGGTCTATTAAAAATGGGAACTATGTAGTGGTAATCTCAAAGTTAGTTAATATTCAATAAATTGTCATAAAGATACACCACTTGACGAGATTTAATCGGGTCCAAAGAAAAACCTTAGTTGGAACCCACAAGTTAATTAATGTGCATAATGTTATTCTTCAAAAGGAAGAATGTTTGAGTTTGTGAATGTGAGTGGGATCCAAAATATAGATAAAGTGAAACATGATTCATGTTGGAATAAGTAATTTATCATGCATCATTGATTAGATAAGGTCACACATTAGTTGTGAAACATGTTGCACCAGTTGAGTGTGGGTTATTGCATGAAAGGGATGGAGATGCCTTATATTATGATTGGGGTTAGAACATTTGAATTTTCATGGGATAGTAATCCAACACTAATTGGGAATGTATTGTTGACAAAAAATGCTACTATGATAATGCAGGGAATCCTAACTTAGGTAGGCCAAGATATTTTGATCATAAGTATTGTAGTTTCTCTTAGTGGATCAAGTATCGTAGTCATTACAAGGAGTATTACGTGGATGGTGGTGTAAGTCATATCTAATGTGTGGTTATGTGGTGTTTGGAGATATGGTTGTGGAGAAGTGACACTTTCTCATGCATAATTCCCATCACAATATTTTGGACATAGTTGTTGATCACACATTATACAACAATGATGTCGGATCTAGTGACACTATCGATGGGCGTTCATGTAGGATCCTTTAGACTCGTGGAAGAGGTTACTAGGGAATTATAGAGGCACAAATAGGAGGTTAGTCATCCTTCTTTTATAATTTTGGTAAAATATGGTGATGTTTATATAGTTCAATGTCTATTAAGCACATACGATGCATTAATGATAGAACAACATGCAAAAATATTTGATGTAGAGGCAACCATAAAAAAGAGCATACACTGAATGCTTGAATTTGTAAGTTATAGATATAGTTATCCTTAACAATATGGGAGGCTCGGGATGTGTGCTCGAGGGAAAACAACTTAGCTTGATCCCTTAAGATAATTGGGCAAGTAGTGTCCTCGCAGAGTGTTGTTTGTCCTCCCCTTAGGGATGGAGAAGATACATGATATTGGACACCTTATATATGATGTAGTTTGAGATAATGTATATGTCTACATAATAATATTTTGACTTGGTTGTACATGGCTTATGGTGTTATGTTGGATTTTTATACTTGTGTTTTATTTTTTTCCTTATATTTTCATTTCTATCTTATACAAATGTGATAACACTTATGATTAAAAATGAAAGGAAACCGGTAAAATAAGTAGGTAAAAACCAAATGACTAATAAAATAGATAGTAACATCACATAAATCAAAATATGCATTAATTTAAATAGGTAAAAGGCATCTTATGTAAAATAAATGAATCCAATAAACAAAATGTGTTAGAATAAGTAGGCAATAATAATGTCTTATAAAATCTAACATAAACCAGAGAAGATAAAAGATGTGAAAAAATAATTGATAAGATATAAAGGACATCTAATAGAAAAAGATACATAATCTCATAGACAAAATATGTGGCCAACGTAAAAATAAACACTCAATGAAATCCAAGGGAGACCAAAGAAAAACAAAGATGTGATAAAAGGAAATATTGATATACTTAAAACTAAATTGGTGCTTACACTAGATGTTTTTAAAGGATGAAGCATGACCATTTAATGTGATGATTAGGGTGTGAAAACATGTTACAAATTCTCAAGGATTATTTGTGAAGAAGGCCCAATTGATTCTCCAAGGTCATACAATACTAAACTCAAGGTAAAAACATGTAGTAATATTGAGAATAACATGTTAAACACACATGGATGTGGTCAATTATTGAAAATAACCATCAAGTGTATAAAAAGAGTGATCATAGAAAAGGGAAGTAAGGCACCACGATGGTGATACAAAATCCTCAAGGGAGAATGAGACATTCTAATCAATAGGACTTGTGATGTAGTTATGATTAAGGAGTCCAATTAATAACTACCTTAGACCACACAATGTTATGAAATAACACATCTCTAAACTAACTCACAACCTTTTCAAATGGAATTAATTATATTAACACACTTATTTGATCATCTCTAAGAAATAACTTCTTACAATAGCATGAAAGATATTGCAAATGTATGTGGTCTCTACCTAATATCTAAGGATATAAAAACTATCAATATGAGTATAACAACCTACTACCACATAATTTGATATGATCCAAAGTAATTGATTCATAGCTTTGAACTCCTAGATCACTTACTATTATCTTTGAAGCATAACTATGTAGTAATATATCCTACACACATATTTCAAATATAAATGGTTGGAACTTTCAAGAAATCTTTTTCTTGTAAAGGGTGGGTTTTTATAGAACCAAATATGACGTACTTCTAATATTACATTGAAGATACAAGCTACCCATATGACATTTCTTAAAGCATCCCTAACAAAATTTGTCTAATGTAGTGTGCAAGATAAATGCCAAACATTCCTTTACATATTTACAATCATAACCCAATATGTATACAAGTTGGATTACCGATAAAATTATGAATTAGTTGAATCTTTGTCGGATCCTTCCTCCATCCCCTTTAACATTTTTGTATTTGAAACTCTACACATCACACACACATGCACACTACACTCTTTTCATAGAAGACTATGTTGAATCTTTCCAAAGTAATTATTTTAGTTTCTATAATGAATGTAAATGACCTTGTGGATTTACAAGTATAAACACACCATTGATATGAGTATTTTTTGGTAACGTGAATCTCTAGAATTGATTCATGTGATACTCTGAACCAAATAAGTGAGACTTTATACACTATTCTAAGGGGTTTGTGAAGTGCTTGTGTTTAATTATCTTGATCTTGCACCATTACAACATCATACCAAGTATCTAAAGTACTCAACATTCATATGAATATGTATGTATGTCACATAGATGGCATGATGTATCTTAACCCTCCATTTCCTATACTTGATATTTTCTACTAACAAGTAAAATTTTGTGTTGTGTCATTGAAATACTTGCTCGCACAAAAAATTGAGATATGTTTTGAATTATATTAGATACCACGAACCTAATGACCCCCTATGAATGTGTCTTAAATTTAAATAGATACAAAAACATGAAAATATAATCTAATTATGTTTTTAGTTGATGTACATTGTTTTTTAATCTGGGTACTCCTACATCATACATCTTAGGTAATAAAATGTTTCATGATTTCCTTATTATGTGAGCTATGTAAAAATCATATATTTCTTTGTAATACCATGTTTGGCTACTACACCTCTATTGATCCATGTCGTATCTTCATTATTTCTACCTTTCCATTTGACCAAATATTCTTTATAGTTCATGTTATGTATTGTCTTAAACCTTATAACAATTATCTGTTCCACATTTTGTGTACATTCTATATAATTTGTGTTCTCCAATCAATCAAATCTCAATATATGATCTCTTCAATACTATATCCTTCAAAGCGGGATAAAAATCTACAACAATAAAAATGTTTGAAATGTTTATACCTTTTAACAACTTAATGTCATATGCATTGGATGTAAACTTCCTGAAACATTGTGTACAATCTTATTTTCTTCCAAATCAACTTATCACATGTACCTTTTGAAAATATTTACTATCTCAAGTGTCTTAAGACCATAATTCCAACATAGAAATCAAATTTTCCTCTCTTTATATGTATACAATGTTTATTTGTGTGTTATGTTTCTCCAACTTATTGTGTACTTCAAAAATATATAATATAAAATATTCAAACTTAGTATTCTTTACTTGTTAACTACTTATGATATGTGGTTCTATAACTCCTCTTAGACTATTAACATATACAATGTGGTATTTTCCTTGTACTCGTGTTCACTAAATTATTATTCACAAAATCTACTTGTGTCAATACTAAATCCCATATTTTAGCTTATCTTTTCTTAACATCTTTAAAGATTATCCAAATTTATTTTACTACTTATGTTTATCCTTCTATCTACGAATGATATGCTGAAATAAACTATATCCTTGTTATATTTGGGTCAATATAACTTAATAAACACAAGAATACTCAAATAATAACACACAAGAAACTTGATATGATGATCTTATTCACGAATAGAGAAACGTACATATATATACTGTAATGCCCTCCTATAAAGTAGGACTCAACACTTATACTTTCAACATCTCATGCCTAATAATATCATGATTCATTACATTCTAACTATAAAGTGTAACGTATCCAATAATCTCTATCGCACCTTATTATTTTGACAAACTAATTATTACAACACATATTATCTTTATGATTTTTTATTACAACTCATCACACAAAATAATAGCACATTAGCATGTGAACACTAACAAGATATTCCTAACATTCCCCCTGGGGTGAACATGGGGAGTAATCACACCACAAGACCTGGAAACATAAATGTATTTTCATACATGTTTTAGTGTCTACAATCTACTACTCCAGGTATTTGTTACACATGAAAACATAACTACTCATGCTCTCACTTCTAGTGAATGTTGGGATTCTCATTGGACAACCACACTTCCAATAATCACATGCTAAAAAAAATTTCATTGATGTCAAACAAGGTAGCTTGAGCATGGGCTTGAGTAGGTATGTGTTTTGTTCCATGTCTTATCCATGTGTATGTTTATACTATGATTACATTGTGAGTTTACACTCTATGTCATATATTGTATAGTCTTGTGTATGTTTGCACTGTGTTTCAAGGTGTATGGTTAGTACGAAGTCATCATATGGTTAGCATGAAGTTATCATAATGTATGGTGTTGTGTATTTATATCAACCTTAGGGTATGTCTAAGTATGGAAAACATGTCAGCTCAAGTGTGTCTCAAGGTATGCAATGGATTGGATAGGTGTGTTTTACAACAAGCTTGAAATGTTTGATCTCATTGAAAACTGTGTCTCAAGAGTCCATAAGAGTGTCTTAGAGGTGTGAGGTTTGTCTTGTTAGAGTCATTCAAGTCATTCTTTTATGTTCAAAGTGTAAATAAATGTAATTAGGTCCAGTGGAAAGGTTTGTGTCTTGTTGGCCATAGTGTACAAATATTTTTTAGGTACAATGGGGTTGATTCAAGTTTTCATAGATTGAAGAAGCACTTAAAGGCCCAAAAGGTAATAAATCAAGCTTCTTGATGCTTGGAGGAGAGCTAGCAATAAAGATAGGTCAAGTACAGATAAGAAAATGAGATAGGTCAAGAAAATTCAGAGGGTATGATGGAAAACCAATCATGGGATATGGTAGAGGAATGAGTCTTGATGGTGTTTGCAAAATTTCAGAGGAAAAAAGTAAATTTTGAGGTTGTAAAGAAACTTTTTCTAAGACCTATTTCTTGAGAAGGTTGATTTGATCACCTCATCTTCTTAGCAGTTGTGCTAAATTATAAAGGCTCCTTCAGATAATTTATAAAATAATTTTTGTAGGAAATTGGGATAAAATTCGAGTGCAAAAGGTTTGAAATCAAAAGGTGGTGAAATTAAAAAGTCATATTCACTTTTCTAAGGCAGTTCCAGGTATTTCTCAAGCATAATTTGAGCGATAGGAGAAATCTTGAACGTCCACTTATAAAATGTGTTGGGCAATAGTATTTGGTGTTTTTTTTGCTAAGAAACCTCGAGGGTTCATGAATGATAAACTTTGAAGGTACATGTTTGATTGTGACATATAGAAAATGACAGCTTCTCATGATGTTTGAAGACTCAGATATGTGTTGGAAGTTTCAAGAAAACTTTGCTAGTGTTTTTGATTGCTCTTGGATTCTTCCAAATTCTCTCAAAATGATCCAAGTGTGTTGTGTAAGAAAATTTGAATAGTGAGTGTGTTCTCTTGTGTTATCTCTAAAGAAAAATCACGTGAAATCAATCTTTATGAAGGTGTGCTTCATGGACAGTCAAGTAAACTGAGACATACAATGTAGGAATGGTTTGTACCTCAAAATATTTGCATTCAAAATGTCATTCAAGATGCAAAGGTTCTCATTGAATTATCTTTAAACCCATAATAACATAACTGAAAGTAATAAGGTGATTTGGGTCTCAAAACTTGATGTTAGTTTTTGATGATACAAAACCCTCCTCATGCACAGTCTGGTGAAAACTTGTTTGTTTGAACTTGTTGGAAAATATCTTGACAAAATCATGGAGTGAAGAATATGTACATTGAATGGAACATTCTTGATAAAGGTTTCCACTACAATAATAGATCAAGAAGTTTTGATGAATTCTTAAATCATCTCTATGTTGCAGTATGAGCTAAGCAAACCATAAATGCACTATCTTGGAGTTTTTGAAAAAAAACAAGGCTAGTAAATGTAACATCATTGTACACCTACAAAAGTTATCCTCTTGGTGCCAACTTTTTTAGGTATCTTACTAACTAGGTGGGGTTGAATGACTAAGCAAGCTATCTATGAAAATCTAAGATATTGATGTTACATGGTCAAAGTTTGGAGGAATATACACGTACAAAAGGTAAATGGATGCTTTTAATAGTTTAATAATTCTCTAAGAAAGGGACTATCACATTTGAAGTAGTAAGAAGTGATTACATGTGGCAATAAGCTCTCTTTTCAGAGAGCTAGGGTTTGTTTCACCAAACCCTGCCTATGCACACCTTGTATTAGTTATGGTTTTACCTGGTCCTATCTTCTCTTGTCATGAAGATTGATGCTTACAACATGCTATGAGATTGATTATGGTGGAATTTGAGTAATATTTCCAAACTAACAATACATACTCAAGTGTCACAACTATAATTTAACAATGTAAGAAAGTGACGGTTTGATTCCAAAACACAATAGTGTTGTGTTGACATGGTTCAACAGGTTTTGAAAGAATGATCGGATTGTATCTTCATTGGATTCAACAAAAGGATCTTCATGTCTTGAAAATAGTAGAAGCTAGGATCTTCCTGAGTTAGCATTGTTTGTGACTTGACTGTGAATATTCAGCTCAGACCTTGCACATGGAAATTCTCTATAGGTGTATGACCTAAACTATCCTTGTTTAATATCATGCTCACTCTATCTACCTTGATGAAAGAGTAACTAAGGAAGTGACCTAAAACTTGTTGATCTTGAACTCCAAGTACCTGACAATGCATAAAATGGAGAAAAACAAATATATAGTAAAGTTACAAACCAAGTGAAGACTATAGAGGATGCCATTGAAGTATTATTGTGATCAAAACAATTCATATATGAATTGAAACCTTGAAATCACTTTCTTGAGAATGAATGACATGAAAAATTGTGAAGTTTGATAGTCAAAAATGTGATTCAAGGGGATTTTTTAAGATATAAGTAATTGGTTGTGTTGTTATAACGATTGTATAGAGCTTACCAGAGCTAGATGATAAATTTATGTAAATTCAAGAAGTGCCTTGAGTATTAAATGTCTATTTTTGAAGTCTAATGGAATGCCAAGAGACTCATCCGGGTGACAGTTGTTAAAATTATTCCTCATCATTCCTCAAGAGCATATTGACCAAAAAGACGGGATAGAAAATGTCAAAGATAAAGTATGAAAAATAGAAGGCAGTTTTGGAAGGTAGAGAGTTACCTTTACACACAGGGAGAGCAATATGAAGATTCTAATTTATGGAAGGTAAAAATTCAAGAACTTGTGTGTTGGAAATTGATATAAAAGATAAAAATTCAGAGATAGAACTAGTTACTGAAAAAGCTATGAAGTAAGAACTAGAAGGTGTTGTAACAGAGAATAGAGAGAATTATTGAACAATCAAACAAAGTATGAATTAGTGTAAAAATAGAGATCAAATGAATTGATGTAAGCAGGGACAAGAAGATGATCACTATGAATTGATAAGAAAATTGAGTTGTAGCTCAAAACTGAAAGTTATTTTTGTTGAACCCTGGTCATTGATGTCAAGTGGCATTGATAGAAAAAAATTGAGTGGTGCAATGAGTTCTTATGATGGACATGAAGGTTGATTGGTAGTGTCCCATCAGTAGTACATTGAGCATACAAGATGGTTCAGGATGGTTTCAGGATGTTTCAATGTGTTGCAAGCATGAGCATGGTTGGATTGCTAGTTTAATATGGTCTACAAGTTAGTAATGATGTTATAAGCATGGGTAAGATCTCTTATAGGGTGTATCAAGTTATCTAGCGGAAACTGCAGTTGAAACTGACCCTTTTAGGCATGTTTTTGGATCCTGATGAGGTATGAAAGGATGGTATAGGTCATGGAAAGGTAACATAAGCATGGAAGTAGGCTCAAAAAATTTTCTAGGGCATGTGTGACTTAAAACAAGGTTTATTTTAGCTTCTGGAGGCATAATTCAAAAGCTAAACAAAGTTGACTTTGAGAACTAGAAGTGTAGACTAAGGAAAATGAAATAGGATAGAATATTTCAGGAATAATCATGGTAAATGTGCTTATGGATCATGTATAGGGGTGATTTTTATTACTTCGTGCCAAAATTTATCAAGTTCTGAGATGGTATGAGAAAGTTATTCTAGTTTCTCTAAAATAGGATTTTTGAAAAGTGCATAATAAGCTGCATTGCTTCTTAGCACTCAAGAAAAAATATAGTTCTTCCTTTAGATAAATCATATAATTAATTTTTTGAGATTATTCCAAGCCTAAAATGTTACAAAAAATTTGAGTAAATTTGGGCAATTTTCAAAGAAGTTATGAGTATTTTTCTAGCCTCGTTCTTTTCTCTTCCCAATCCATCTTTGAATCTATAGAGGTAAAAGTGGTCTGTTGTGATTCAATCTTGTGCTTAAGCATGTTGAACTTGGTCCATGGTAGGTAAATGGTGGTATAATGTTTTTAATACATTCAAGGACCTTTAATAATGTTACTCTTCTTTAAGTCCTCTCATAGCATAGGTTGCACTCTCAAGGGACAGTGATAGAGTTTAGTCATAAAAGGAGTCTTACACCAACTTTTGGAGATTTAGTTGAACCTATCTTTCTCTTCAATAACTTTCAAAGAGCTACAATGACTCTTATGTGGTAGAGCAGAGTATATTTCATCTTGTCTCAATCTGGGTCTTCTAAGAACATCCTCCAGAGTTGAAGATTGAATGTAAAGACTGGTTTTAAAGCTGGATTGATATGACACGGTGCTTGTTAGGATGGTGATGTGGTATGTGCACTTAATAGAAGAGGGAGTATAACTAGTTAGATATATGTATAAGATAGAAAATGTTTTCAAAAGGCCATAGAAGTTAAAATTATCAAATTTCATTAAGAGTTGACTAAGAAATTCATTTTTTGAGGTGCTCGGGTTACTGCAGTGGATTAAACCCTAAAACTAGGTTTATAGAAACAAAAGTATTCGACACTCCAAATTTCTCTAGGGAAAATTTGTGATTTTTGAAGTATCCTCTATAAGGATATCATGATCCTGTTGCAAAAATAACGAAGTAATTTCATCAAGGTTTGTTCGAGTTATTAATGACAACTATTGTGTATCCACGTTGAAACAGTGTGCAAGGTCTTTTTGGTTAGTTTCTATGCAAATTCCATTACAAAATCCTACTATAATTGTCTACAACCTCTCAAATGGATGGAACTTGGCTTATTTCATTAATATCTGCTCAAGGAACGTGTTGAATGCTCCAGAAGTAGTGACAGTGGCATCATACTCAACATGCAGACACTAAATGGTGCTAATAAATTACCTCATGTGAACTTCCTTGGTGAAGGTGATCCATATTCTCTTTTAAAGTGCATAATAACTCTAAAATGGGTTGGGTTTCATCTAGTCATCAAGGGTTCAATTTTAAAAACTGAAACAACAATGATAGGATTCAAATTTTGCATACAACATTTGTTGCACAATGAACTAGTGAACTTATGAAGTGCATTTCGTTTCATAGGAGTTTCATGAAAGGTAATGTGATGTCATTCTTACATCAAGAGATGCTTCAGGATGTTCATATGAAATACATAATTACTCAACAATAATCTCTTCCTTGAATGCAAATGTAAAACTCAAACAAATGCAAGTGTGATTGTTTGAGTTTCTTGTTGAAATGGACAGTTTCAAGTACTCTTATTCGAAGGAAATACATGTTGAAGGAACTTAAAAGTCCATAGTGAGTTACCAAGAATATTTTTCTTCTATCTAATTCGAATAAGGAAGATAAAATGTTTTTTGTGAAAAAAATTACTAAAGAAGAGGCAGAGAATTCAATCAGTCGAATGGAAATTAAAAAGTCATTCTTTGCCACTCAAAGAATTTGAGGAAAATGTTGAAGTAAGTAAAAAGGAATAATTGTGTAGAAAACAGTGAGTTGTCAAAGAAGTTGAAAAGTTAATTGGATGGTGTACAAAAGGAAGATGATTCAGTCTTGTAAATTATTGATGAAAAACCCCCCTTTGTCTTCTATTGAAGAAAAATTTGTTGCAAAGAAAAACCCCTTGGGCATAGCCCAAAACCCCTGGAAGTATCTTCTAGGTTAGTAGTTGGTTGTAGTGGAATAAAGTTGATGAAGTCTCTATAACAACAATGTGATGAAAGAGAGCAGTCTTGTTGTTTTGTAGTTGAATGTTATTATCACAATATATTGATGTCAGTATAGTATTGTTGAGATCTTTATTGCATATTATAAACTGTTGATGAGGAGATCAAGTCATCATGCTCTACTTTGAATATTAATCTTGGAAGGCTCTGAGTATATCTTGTTTTCCTTTTATGTATGCATTTCATGATGAACTCTAGAAAAGATAAATGTTTTATGAAGAAATGATTCACCCCCCTCTTAGTCCTTTTTCGTTTCTAACAATTGGTATCATAAAAGGCCCTTGGAAGCAGCCTTAACAAGCTAGAGGGAGATATTTGGTGACAAGGATGAGAGATCTTGACTACATAAGGTGGGGAGTAGATATCTGTAAAGAGAAGTTGGACAAATTGTGTGTATCTCATGAGGAAGTAATCAAGTGTACACATATTCAACTTATGAAAACCCTAGCTGAGAAAGAGGAACTAAAGAAAGAGTTAAGTATCATAACAAGCAAGGTATTATCTTTTCAAGAGAGATTAGAAAATATGAATAAGATATTAGGAAAAAAAAAGGCATATGGTAATAGAACAGGCCTAGGTTTCATAGAAGATTCATTCAACATAGAGAAAAATGAAGCAGAATCAAGTCAAGGATCTAATGAAAAAAGGCAATCAAGCAATGGAGAGAGTTCAAGGCTTCCACTTCATGATAATATCATCTATCAGGAAGCCAAATTCATATAGGTATGGTGTTTTACATGGTAATTGCTATAAATGTGGTGTTTATGGACACAGGGCTAGTATGTGTAGTCCTAAGGTTGAAAATAAAAAAGATTGCAAAGAAAAGACTCAAGAACATCACTCTAAAAGAAATAAGGAAAAGGAATTTCAAGGCAACGAAGAGAAAAAATTATGTCAAAGATATGGAGCTAAATGTTATCATTGTCATGAGAAAGGACATCTAGCAAAGTGTTGCAAAAATGAGTCATCAAACACAAGGAGGTATATAATAAAGTTAAATGGTTATTGTTATACTTACAATGAATATGGACATAGGGCTTTTGAGCGCAAAGGATGACAAGTGGAATGCTTTAGGTGCCACAAGGTAGGGCACATTGCAAGGTTTTGTGAAGCATGTCAGCTAAAGAAAGATATTTAAAGACCCAATCCACAAGTTCAAAAGTTCAAGAAGAAGTAAGAAGCTCTTTAAAATGCTAAAGAGGATTCCAAGAGTGTGACTAAGAAAAAGGAGGGATCTACTATGAAAAAATTAGAGTCAGAAAAATATGAATCAATCAAGGTGCAAGAAGAGGTCTTAAGACCTTCTTAGGTCTCTTATCAAGCTCCTCCATAATGACATAGCCCTCTACTAGGCCTCTTAGAGGTATATAGGTACAAATAAGATTTGGAGTGAGGGGGAGTTGTCTTTATCGGTATGTTTCCTCTTCATGGTGTTGAGGTATGTCTCTTGAAGTAAATTTTCATGTTCTTATTGGTTGGTCATGTTGGGCATGTCAAATGTCATGTCATGTTGTTCTTTAAAGAATATAATATAGTGTTTCATTGTTGGTTGATCTTTTGAGGTCTGAGTTTGACTTGTCAGGAAGAAATAACATGACAAAGATGTTTCAGTGAGCATGAGTCATATTGATGTCTATAATAAGTTCTCTCTAAGTAAAACAATGAGTCATGAGTTTTCATGGACCTAAGTAGTAGGTGTCATGTATTCCCATGTGTGTATGATGTGTGTAAATCTTGAAGTGGTCTTGAAGAAGTAATATATGGTGTGAGAGGTCTCTCTAGGTCCACACAATCATTCATTGTAAAGACATGGTCATTTTGTGAACTTTGAGTCTTATAAAGTTTCATGAAGACCATCACGAGTTGGAAATTATTCCAGGTGTCTATGATGTCGTGTTAATCATGAAAAGGGTTCTCTTTGGTGTCTTTCATAGTTGTTGAGTGTCTAAAGTTTTCAAGTCTTGTTAGATCCCTGAAATTGGGTTCATAGTTTATGAATTTCATCAATGAGTACTCTCAAAAGCTAAAGAAGCATCCAAGTATCATTTCCCTATGAAATTCAATTATGGCGGTACAATATTAAGTAAGTCATAAGTCTTTAAGTTCATTATCATATGTAATAAATGGATAGCATGCTCAAGGATTTGTATTGATGTTTCATGAAGAAGAAGTGAATTTCATGGGGAAGTAAGTTTCTCAGGGTATGAAGAACCAAAATATTTATTTCTCAGAGGTTTATGTCAATATGGTGGTGTCTATGAGTCATGAAAGTCTTCTTTTTATCATGTAAATATTTTGATTGTAAGAGAAAGGAAGTGTTAAAGTGTTAAAGTCATAAAAAATGGGTTTATGTGTGTGTGTCTCAAGGTCTATTTGTGGTCATCCAAGTTTTGTATTAGTCAAAGAATCAAGAGTCTTTGTTATATTCTCATCATCAAGGAAGGGATAATGAGGATCTAAGTTTACTTCTAATCTCAATGTCTAGGTTTAAGCAATTATTATTGGGCCTATACTTTGTAGAGTCTATTCAGTCCTCATCTTGTGTATTGGTCATATTGTGCCTTAGAACCATCAAGAAGGTCTATATCTCTTAGCTATGAATTCAAGCATTGAGTGATATCTTGAGACTTACTGAGTTACATGTATTGCACAAATGTCAAGAAAACATCTCAGAGTTAGTATGTCTATTGCTGAGTGTGAAAGAGATGTGTTAGGTGTCTTTGTGATCTATGAGTTCATATTGGTTATATGTATGTCAAAGGTGGTATCATCTTAGCAGAGAAGTTCATGAAAATGATACATAAATTTGTTTTCATAGAGCACTCACTCTTAGTCTTTGAAAAGAGTCTTGATCTTGTGATGTTTATCAAAGTACTTCAAAAGGTTGATGATACCAAGAGTATGATAGTCAAAATAAACCTTCTAAGTGTGGTATAAATATTTGTGTCATGTTATGTACTGTGATGGGATGTTCTTACCCTATGAAAAGGATCCCACGTTTGTCTTGTAGACACATGTTCAATTAATTATGTCACACAAGAGGTCTGTGATGTCTAGAAAATATACAAATGTGTCAACTCATGGTATGTTTCAAGGTTAGATGGCCAAATAAAATTTTCCTAAAACAATAATATGAGTTTAGTTCATTAAATTTCTTGTTGGTTCCATCAGATGTCTTCAAAGAGGATCAATATTCTCAGTGACAAGAAAATAAATAATTTTCCAAAGCTCAATATTGTGGAGATGCAAAATGGATAGTTACAGTTTGATCAAAGGGAAGGAAGTCATGAAGGGTTGCAATGTTGATCACCTTCTAAAGGTTACATGAGTTATCAACATCTTATCACTAAATTAAGTAGAAGGTACAGGTAGGAGGGTTTGATAATTAAAGACCCTAATGTTGAATCTGTGATGTATGAAGGGATTTCAAGAACATAGAGTTACCTATATGTACTTGTTGAGGTATCACATTGATCAAAGAGTAGGTTCAAGCAAGAAACAGAGTCTATAAAGTATTTCCCAAGATTTATGAAGGAGACAGAGGTCTGAAAGTACCCCTAAAGGATGATAATCTAATATCTCAGTATGATAAATTCCTTGAAAGATCTGAGGGGGGGTATCTAAAATGAGAAGTGATAGTGTTTGGTAGTGTGTTAGGTCTATGAGAAGCTACAGGTGGCAGGAGGTAGAGAATCTGTATTTGTAATTTTATGAGGTTTGTACTATTGTGTGAAGATTGTAGAGGACAATATGACTGTGTAGATGCAAAGTAAGGTTGATAAGCTTCTTGACACCTTTTTGAAGGTGCATCACAATAGAGACCTACAGGTTTTGCAAGATTAATGTTGAGTCTTTGAAATTCTTGAAATGGTTTCCAAGTGTGATCATCATGTTGAAAGATGCAGTTAGGTTCTAGATGACCTACACAAGTTAAAGGGTCAAAATTTTGGTTCTTCAAGGACATGAAAGTGTATGAAATTATGAACCCAGGTGCTACAGTGACCGAGGAACACTAACTCAATATGGAACAAGTCTGAGAGTGGTGTTAGAGGTAGGGGAAACAATCCCTTCGCATTAGGCCTATTTGACTTAAAATAAGCTGACTTCCACATGTTGTAGGGTCTGTATCAAGTATATGTATGTGTTCTTCATGTGTCTAAAGGGAAATAAAGCCTTTGTCTAATTTGATGTGCATTAATAAGTAGTTTGACTTCATCCCAAGAGTAGGAGGTAGAGTGTTGACATGAAGATAATTGTGAGTGTTCTTATACTATAGTTGTATGTATCAAGACCATAAAAACAAAAGATTCAGGTCTATAGAAGGGTCATGAAGATCATTAGGGACATCTCAGAGCCTATGATGACCTCATAAGGTCATGTTGATATTTTGAGTTGCAAAAGGTATTCAAGTTGTATAGAAGAAAAACTAGAACTTAGATAAAGAAGGACTACAGAGCTTTATATGACAAGAGCACCAAAAGTATGTAGCTACTATCAAATCAAGGTCTGAGAATGATGTTCTTATACTATGGCTGTAATAATATTCTGAGAAGGTGTTCGTAGACATGGTAAGTCTATTTTGTTCTCTTGTGACTTCATGTGCAAGAAAGTGTATGCTACAGGTATAAGCATAGACATAGTTAATTCTTGATGGGTATAAGCTTAAAATAAGTTGTTCTATAAATGTGTGAAAGTGTCATGCCCTCAGAAGAAGAGAAAAGAAAATGATCTCAATCAAAAGGGTGTTTGATTGCACAAATTTTTTGATTATGAAGGTACGGTGTGCTTAAGTCCTAGTATCAAGTTTCTACAGGCTTACAAGTGATGCTTGAGCATGGAAGAATCCATCTCTGAAGGTTATTTTTGTCTTAAGTGCTTTCCAAGTTTGGGTCATTTTATATGATACTAGAAATGCTCTTGAATTATTCTATTAGTCATATTTTTTTTATCAAAGATATGGATTCTAGGCTTCAGATTGGCCTGATATAGTGCTTATGTGGTATAAATGGAGCTATAGGTAAGGCGTATAAGTTTCCACATGTATGAATTTCTCATTTAATGACTATCCATGATACTTAATTTCTCTTCTCTCAAGGTGGCCAGAAGTAAGCACAAAACTTGTTAATCAAAGGAATATCATGACAGGGAGAGCATGAGCATATGCTTCTATACGATGATATGAGTGGCATTGAAGTTTTGATATGAATTCTTTCTTTCAAGATCAAGTAATTTGAGCCTATGAAATGCTTTATTTTGTCCATTATGACTATCATGAACTGAGAATATGGATTAAGACTAGGTTGAAGTGTTAGTCATTCATCCATACTAAGAATCTAAGGAAATATGCATGAGTTGGTATTTTTCTACTAGATATAGGTGTACTCATTTTATGGATAGTTATGGAATGTTGTGCCATAGCTTGAATTGTGTGTGAGAGCTCATCAAAATCAGCCTTAAAATTTTTGAAGTGTTTGTTCATGGAAATCAATCCCAAAGGATGAGATATGTCAAGAAGAGTAAAAACCTAAAGCAAAATTGGGTGTTCTTCAATGTTGAATAAACCTAGTATGTGATGTAAAGTATGAAAGAAGTCTAAAAAGAAGGTGTATCAGCTCAGAAGGATCTTTGTACAGGTCTAGAGGTTCATTTTCTGTTGTTGGAGTCAAGAGAGGGAGAATTCAGTTCTAGGGGCAGCTTGTGGACAAAAAAGTTTGTCTTTTCTCATGTATCATTGTCTTTAGTTGTCATTGTTTCATATCAAGTGTCCAATCCTTTTTCATAGATGTCAAATGGGGAGAGGAGCTGTTAGAAACTAGGAATGGTGGTTATAAAGATGTTGGTGTATGAATTTTCCATCAAAGTTTTTGAACAAGTTGCCATCAATGACAAAGGGGGAGATTGTCAAGTGGCATTGATGTAAAATTAGTGATTGGTGTAGTGAGGTATTGTAAGGGACATGAAGGTTGATTGGTAATGTCTCATCAATAGTAATTTGAGCATACAAGCTAGTTCAAGATGGTTTCAAAATGTTTTATTGTGTTGCAAGCATGGACATGGTTGGCAGGAGTCTACTGGAATCATGGACATGGTTGGCCTACTGGTTTTATATGGTCTAAAATTCAGTAATGATGTTGTAATCATGGGCAAGAGCTCTTATAGGGTGTATCAAGTTATCTGGCAGAAGCTGCAGTTGAAACTAGCCCTTTTAGGCTTGTTTCTGGATCCTGATGAGGTATGAAAGGATGGTATAGGTCATGTAAAGGTAAAATAATCATGGAAGTATCCTAGAATTTTTTTCTAGGGAATGTTTGAGTTAAAAAAAGGTTTATTTTAGATCTTGGAGGAATAATTCAAAAGCTAGCCAAAGTTGACTTTAAGAACTAGAAGTGCAGACTGAGGCGAATGGGATAGTATAGAATATTACAGGAATAATAATGGAAAATGGGCTTATGGATCATGTATAGGGCTGTGTTTTAGTGCTTCATGCAAAATTTTATCAAGCTATGAGATGGTATTAGAAATTTATGCTAGTTTCTCTAAAACAGGGTTTTTGAAAAGTGCATAATAAGTTGTCTGGATTCTTAAAACTCAAGAAAAAATATATTGCTTACTTCAGATGAATCATAGAAGGAATTTTTAGATAGGATTCCAATCTTGAGATGTTTTAAAAAAATTGAGTCAATTTGGGCAAGTTTCAAAGAAGTTATGAGTACTTTTCAAGCCTAGTTCTTTTCTCTTCCCAATCCATCTTTGAATCAATAGAAGTAAAAGTGGACTGTTGTGCTTCAATATTGTGCTTGATAATATTGAACGTGTTATATGGTAGGTAAATTGTGGTATAATTTATTTAATACATTCAAGGACCTTTAATAATATTACTCTTCTTCAAGTCCTCTCATAGCACAAGTGACACTCTCTAGGGACAATGATAGAGTTCAGTCATAAGAGGAGTCTTAAAGAAAATTTTGGAGATTCAGTTGAACCTATCTTTCTCTTTAAGAACTTGAAAATATCTACAGTGACTCTTATGTGGTAGAGTAGAGTATATTTCATCTTTTCTCAATTTGGGTCTTTTAAGAACATCCTCCAGAGTTGAAGATTGAATGTCCAGACTAGTTTCAAAGTTGGATTGATATCGCATAGTGCTTGTTAGGATGGTGATGTGGTATGTAGACTTAATAGAAGATGGATTCTAACTAGTTAGATATATGGAGAAGATGGAAAACGATTTCACAAGGCCATAAAATTCAAAATCATCAAATCTCATCAAGAGCTAACTAAGAAATTCATTTTTAGAGGTGCTCGGGTTGCTACAGTGGATTAAACCCTGAAACTAGGGTTTATAGAAAGAAAATTCTTCGAAAGTCAGAATTCCTTTGGGGAAAATTAATTATTTTTTGAAGTATCCTCTGCAGGGATATCACGGGCATATTGCAAAAAGAATGATGTGATTTTATCAAGGTTTGTTTGATATTTTAATGACAGTTGTTGTGTGTCCACTTTGAAATAATGTGCAGGGTCCTTTTTAGTTCGTTTCTATGCAAATTCCACTACAAAATCCTTCAAAAAAAATACAACCTCTCAAATGGATGAAAGTTGGATTATTTCATTAAGAAATGCTCAAGGAACATGTTGAATGCTCCAAAAGTAGTGACAATGGCGTCATACTCAACATGCAGACATTTAATGGTACTAATAAATTACCTCATGTGAACTTCCTTGGTGAGGGTGATCCATATTTTCTTTCAAAGTTCCTAATAGCTCTAAAATGACTTGGGTTTCATCTAGGCATCAGGGGTTTGGTTTGAAGAATTGGAACAACAATGATATGAGTAAAATTTTGCATACAACATTTGTTTCATAGTGATCTAGTGAACTTATGAAGTGCACTTCTCTTCATAGGAGTTTCATGAAAGGTAATGTGATGTCATTCTTACATCAAGAGAGGCTTTAGTATTTTCATATGAAAAAGATAAGTCCTCAACAATAATCTCTTCCTTGAATTCAAATGTAAAACTCAAACAAGTACAAGTGTGACTGTTTGAGTTCCTTGTGGAAATGGATAGTTTCAGGTACTCTTATTCGAAGGAAATGAATGTTGAGGGAACTTCAGAGTCCATAGGGAGTTACCAAGAATATTTTTATTCTATCTAATTTGAATAAGGAAGATAAATGGTTTTTTGTGAAATAGAATACTAATTCCTAGGAAGTAGTTAACAAGGGCTATACAATTCTTACTACCCCCATTACTTCAGCAACTAACAAGGAAGCTCATGAGAATAACTCAAGAGCTATGAATGTTATCCTTTGTTGACTCACTGAGACATAATTTGTGAAATTCATGCATTGTAAGATAGCCAAGGAAATTTGAGACAAGTTACAAACTATATATGAGGGAGATGAGAAGGTTAAGCTCGGAAAATTACAGACCTATAGAACACAGTTTGAAGGTTTAAAGATGAAATAAGATGAGAGAATTGCTCTATATCTATAGAGAGTGAATGAAGTAACAAACATGATAAGGGGACTAGGTGAGAAACATGAGGAATCTATAATTGTCTAGAAAGTGTTAAGATATTTGACTTCCAAATATGATGCAAAAGTTTCGGCAATGGAGGAAGCCAAAGATATAATCAAGATGAGTTTAGATGAGATTCATGGAATTTTTAGTGCATATGAATTGAGAATTTTAGGATCAAAATTAGGAAAGACAGAAGCTACATTCAAAGCTAACAAAGAATCCAGTTCAAGAAAGAGTAAATACAAAGAAGAATCTGATATGGAGATTGATGATGAGAAGATAGAGGCCATGTTTGTAAGAAAACTTAAAAAGGGTTCCGGAAAGTAAAAAGGAAAGTTATCTTTTAAGTGCTTTAATTGTGGCCAAGTAGGCCATTTTCCATCAAAGTGTCCTCATAAGAACAAAGAGGAGAAGGATGAACATGAAGAGAATAAACATTTCAAGCATAAAAGGAGTTTAAAGAAAGAAGGAAAGAAAAATGTTTTCAAAGGAAAAGGAAATCTCTACTCAAATGAGAACTCAAGATCAAATGAATCACGTGATAACAGCAACTCTAAAAATGATAGAGATGAATCATATAATGAAACTTTGTTCATGGCTCTTGAAATACAACATGAATGTAGTTCTATAGGAAAAAATCAAGTTGAAGTTGAAGACTCGTATGAATAATTTGTGGTAGACCTTGAAGCTGAGTTGGTAAGTGATCTTGAAGAATTACAGTTATCTAGAAGTAAATACCATAAACCGAAATTCAAATTGAAGGATTATGAGGAGAAGATTAGCATATATGAAAGTAAACTTAGTATTAAGGAGAGAAAAGAAGAAGATGAGCTCAAGGAACTAAAATTCAGGCTAGAATTGATGTCTATATCCTTTACTTCAAAAGAAAAAGAATGCCAAAGTCTTAAATCAAAGAAGGAACTTCTAAATGTTGAGCTAGATCAGATGTCAAGTAAAGTGAGATTACTTGAGAAGTTTGATAAAAGTACACATAATTTAGTTGATCTCCTTAGTATCCAAAGAGATGTAAGAGACAAATTAAGACTAGGATACAAAGAGGACAACAAAGGAGTTTGAGAAATTGATCAAAAATGTGGAAAGAATACATCATAGCAGCCTCGTATCATTAATAATGCAATGTAATGATCACAAGAAATGGAACAAATCCCTCAGACAAAAATCCTTCAGACGCTCTTATGCAATCACGTAATATCACTCCTTCTATGGATTTTTTTTTGCATGCAACATGTTTTGTCATAAGGCTATCAAATGTAATAAAAATACTAAAGGATATGGTAGGCATTATGATTCAAAAAATATGATAGGAGGAAAGGATGTAGATTGTTATATTTGTCAAAAGACTGGGCATACTGCAAAAACATGTAGTCAAAATTCTCTGAGAAAAGATGGAAATGTTTAGTAGTTAAAATTGATTTTACAAAAAGAAGTAAGTAACCATGATAGCCCATATAACATTTCATGTTAAATATGAAGGAATAATACGGTATCTTGATAGTGGTTGTTCTAGTCACATGATAACTGATAAAAATAATTTTATCTCTCTCACTATGAATGCCTCAGGAGCTGTTAGATTTGGAGATAATAATTCATCCAATATTGTTTGTAATGGATCCTTGAGTTTGGATAATGGAAGATTAGTTATTGCGAATGTATTGTATGCTGAAGGTCTTAAGCACAATTTACTAAGTGTCATTCAAATGTGTAAGCAAGGACACACATTGATTTTTCATGACAAAGGATGGGACATCAGAGAGATCAAGTCAAGTAAGAAGATTGGGAAAGCTAAGAGAACAAAGAATAACATTTATGTGTGTAAAGAAGTCTTCAAAGAAAAATGTTTCACTACTTAAGCTTACCATAGTTGGCTTTGGCATAGAAGATGTGGGCACCTAAATTTTGACAATATTGTGAAAATCAGCTCAAAAGGTTGTGTAAGAAACATGCCAAAGATATTTTTACTAGCCGATACACTTTGTAAGGCTTACCTAAATGGAAAACAGACTAGAAGAAGTTTTCAATCAAAGGAACATTCACCATCAAATCCTTTAGAAATGGTACGCACTGACCTTGTGGGACTCATTAGAGTTGAGAGCATACAAGGAGACAAGTGCTTTATGTTACTGATTGATGATTACAATATAATGACATGGGTTTCATGCTTAAAAGAAAAATCAGAAGCTCTGGATAGATTTAAGAACTTCAAAACCTTGGTAGAAAATGAAGATAATACAAGGATAAAATGCTTGAGATCATATAGAGGTGGTGAGTTTTGGTCAAATGAGTTTGATACTTTATGTGAAGAAAATGGAATAAGAAGATAATTTTCATCAACTAGGACACCTCAACAAAATGGGGTGGTTGAAAGAAAGAATAAGACAATGTACAAGATGGCCAGGAAAATGTAAAATGAGTCAAAAGTTTTAGATGGTTATTGGAGAGAAGTAGTATGTACAAATGTGTACATCTTAAATAGGGAAAAACTTAGAGTAAACAATGACAAAACACCATATGAGCTTTAGAAGGGAAGATCAACAAATGCAAAACATATCAGAGTATTTGGAAGCAAATGTTATATTAAAAGAGATGAGGATGATCTAGGAAAATTTGATTCTAGGTGTGATGAGGGAATATTTCTGGGATATTCATCAGTGAGTCTAGCATATAGATGTTACAATAAGAGGCTTCAAAAGATAGTTGAAAGCACTAATGTTAAAATTGATTAATTCTACCCAATAAAGACCAAATTTCGTCCAAAGAAAGACAAAGAAGATGTAGAAGATAAAATTCCTAGCACAAAAACTCAAGAAGATGATAGAGAGGAAGAAATATCTCATTAAGAGGATGAAGAAGAGCAAGACAAACCTGATATAAAAACACCTTCAAGGCAAGTAAAGAAATATCATCTTGCAAATTAGATTATTGGGAGAAAAAATGCAGACATAATCACTAGAAGGAAGTTGAAAAATCTGAAAACAAATGAAAATACAACCCGCCTATCCGTAATAGAACCCAAAAGTGTTGAAGAAACTTGAAATTATTGGCATTGGGTCAAGGAAATGGATGAGGAACTTGATCAAATTGAAAAATGTGAATCTTAGGAATTAGTACCTAGACCTAAAGATAAAAAATGTTATAAGTACTAAATGAGTTTTTTAGGAACAAAATGAATGAAGATGGAGTGACTACTAGAAATAAGGAAAGGATTGGTTTATAAAGGTTACACTCAAGTGGAAGGAGTAGACTTCGAAGAAAATTTTACACCTATGGCAAGAATGAATTCAATCATAATTTTCTTGTATTATGCTAGCTTCAAATGATTCAAGTTTTATCAGATGGATATGAAATCAACATTTCTTAATGGTGCACCTTACAAGAGGAGGTCTACATAGAACAACCAGATGGCTTCATATTAAAAAAAGAACATAGATTTTTTGTGTAAGACTAAAGAAAGTGACTTTATGGCTTGAAGCAAGAACCTGAGATCATTATATGTAAGGTTGGACAAATACCTCATAGAACAAGGATTACAAGAAAGGATATGTTGACTAGCAATTTGTATGTGAATAATGAGAATGGGAAGAAGATGATAGTAATAGTATATGTAGTATGATATCATATTTGGTAGCACCAAAGAGAGATCATAGGACAAATGGTTTTTGTAGAAGCTATGAAACAAGAGTTTGAGGATGTCAATGTTGGGAGAATTGACATACTTCCTTGGGATGCAAGTTGACCTAATCAACATATGGGATTATCATAACATAAGCAAAGTACATTAGGGACATGTTGAAAAAAATTCATATGGAGGATTGTAAATAAGTGAGCACTCCCATGATCACAGGATGTAAACTAAGTAAAGAAGATATACTCCAAAAGTGGATCAAACTTTGTATACGTATATGATAGGAAATTTTCTCTATACCACAACCTCTAGGCTTGACATCATGTAGACAATTATATTGGTAGGAAGATATCATGTTGATCCAAGAGAAATTCATATGAATGTTGTAAAGATAATCTTTAGATATCTCAAGGGCACTCTTACTCATGGTATATGGTACCCAAGGAGAATACATTTCAGTCTAAAAGCAGACACAGATATTGATTGGGTAGGTAATGTGGATGACAAGAAAAGTACTAGTGGTGTCGTCTTCTTTCTAGGTGAATGTATTGTTTCTTGGATGAGTAAAAAATAGTCATCAATAGCTCCATCCACATATGAAGCAAAATACATTGCAATTGTTTTATGTTGCACACAAGTGTTATGGATGAGACAAACATTGAAAGAATACAAAGTGGAGTATGAAGGACCTACTCCTATCTACTGTGACAACACTAGTGCAATTAGTGTATCCAAGAATCCTGTAATGCATTCCAAGACCAAACACATTCTAATCAAGTATCATTTTTTGAGAGATCAGGGTAATGAATGCAAATTCAAACTTTAATATGTGCCTACAAAAGAGTAGTTAGATGATCTTCTAACAAAACCATTACCAAGAGTAGCATTTGAACATTTGAGACAAAATTTGGGAGTTTTACTTGTTCCTACAAGTAATTGAAAATAGTTCAGACAGGGGGAGCTAGCCATAGTGTTTCAACTCCGAGAAATTAGAAAAATATGCATGGACATAGGGGGAGCGTGGTCTTTGATTAATAGTCTTTGTCATTCATGGTAAAAGGGGGAGAATAATAGGGTGGAAGAGGTGTTTTCCATCAATTACAAAGGGGGGGTGTTTTGAAAAAAAATTCATTGATGTCAAACAAGGTAGCTTGAGCATGGGCTTGAGCAAGTATGTGTTTTGTTCCATGTCTTATCCCTATGTATGCTTATAATATGATTACACTGTGAGTTTACACTCTATGTCCTATCTTATATAATCTTGTGTATGTTTGCAATGTGTTTCAAGGTGTATGGTCATCATGAAGTCATCATATGGTCAACATGAAGTTATCATACTGTATGGTTTTGTGTGTTTATATCAACCTTAGGATATTTCTAAGTCTGGAACACATGTCAGCTCAAGTGTGTTGCAAGGTATGCAATGGATTGGCTAGGTGTGTTTTATAACAAGATTGAAATGTTTGATCTGAGTGCAAAATGTGTCTCAAGAGTCCATAAGAGGGTCTCAAAAGTGTGAGGATTTTTTTGTTAGAGTCCTTCAAGTCATTCTTTTATGTTCAAAGTGCAAATAAGCCTAATTAGGTCTAGTGGAAAGGTTTGTGTTCTATTGGTCATAGTGTACAAATGTTTTATAGGTATAATAGGGTTGATTAAATTTTGAATAGATTGGAGAAGCAATGTTCATGGCATATGAAGGCCCAATAGGTCAGAAATCAGGATTCTTGGTGTTTGGAGGAGAGCTAACAATGAAGATAGGTCAAGTACACATAAGCAAATGAGATAGGTCAAGAAAATTTAAAGGGTATGATGGAAAAATGATCATGGGAGATGGTATAGGAATGATTCTTGATGGTGTGTGCAAAATTTTAGAGGCAAAAAGTAAAGTTTGAGGTTGTAGAGAAAAAATTTCTAAGACCGGGTTCTTGAGAAGGCTGATTTGAGCACCTCAACTTCTTAACAGTTGTGCTAAATTATAAAGGCTCCTTTAAATAATTTATAGAATACTTTTTTTAAGGAAATTGGGATAAAATTCAAGTGCAAAAGGTTTGAAATTAAAAAGTTCTATTCACCTTTCTAAGGCAGTTCCAAGTATTTCTCAAGAATAATTTGAGCAATAGGGGAAATCTTGAACGTCCACTTATAAAATGTGTTGGGAAAGACTATTTGGTGTTTTTTTGTGCTAAGAAACCTCCAAGGTTCGTGAATGATCAATTACAAAGGTACATGTTTGATTATGCCATACAGAAAAGGATAACTTCTCATGATGTTGACAACCTCAGGTATGTGTTGGAGGTTTCAAGAAAACTTTGCTAGTATTTATGATTACTCTTGGAGTCTTCCAAATGCTCTCAAAATGATCTAAGTGTGTTGTGTAAGAAAATTTGAATAGTGATTGTTTTCTCCTATGTTATCGCTAAAGAAAAATCATGTGAAATCAGTCTTTATGAAGGTGTGCTTCATGGACAGTCAAGTAGACTGAGACATACAATGTAGGAATGGTATGTACCTCAAAATATTTTCATTCAAAATGGCAGTCAAGATGCACAAGTTCTCATTGAAGTCTCTTTACACCCATGGTAGCGTAAATGAAAGTAATAAGGTGATTTGGGTCTCAAAACCTAATGTTAGTTTTTGATGAGTTGAAACCCACCTCATGCACAGTCTCGTGAAAACTTGTTTGTTTGAACTTGTTGGCAAATATCTTGAAAAAATCATGGAGTGAAGAAGATGTACAGTGAAAAGAACATTCTTGAGGAAGGTTGTCACTACAATTACAAATAAACAAGTTTTGATGAATTCTTAAATTGTCTTCTTGTTGTAGTCTAAGATGAGTAGGCCATAAATGTGTTATTTTGAGTTTGTGAAATGAAACAAGGTTGGTAGATGTAACATCATTGCACACCTACAAAAGATATCCTCTTGGTGCCAAATTTGTAAGGTATCTACAAACTACGTGGGGTTGAATGACTGAGCAGGATATCTATGATAGTCTATGAGACTGATGTTACATGGTCAAAGTTTGGAGGCATATACATGTACAAAAGGTAAATGGATGCTTTGAATAGTTGAAGAACTCTCTAAGAAAGGGACTATCACATTTTAAGTAGTAAAAAGTAATTACATGGGTCTATAAGCTCTCTTTTAAGATACCTAGGGTTTTCTTCACCAAACCCTACCTATGCACACCTTGTATCAGTCATGGTTCTACATGTGTTTATCTTATCTTGTCATTATGATTGATGCTTAGAACGTTCTAGGACATTGATTATGGTGGAATTTGAATAATATTGCCAAACTAACAGTGCATACTCAAGTATCACAACTATAACTTAACAATATAATAAAGTGAGGGTTTGATTCCAAAGCACAACAATGTTGTGTTGATAGGGTTCAAAAAGTTTTGAAAGAATGAGAAAAGTGTCTAGTCATTGGATTCATCAATAGGATCTTCATGTCTTGAAAATATTGGAAGTTAGGATCTCCCTTAGTTAGCATTGTTTGTGACTTGATTGTAAATATTCAACTCAGACCTTGCACATGGAAATGCTCTATAGGTGTCTAACCTAAATTAGCCTTGTTTGAGATCATGCTCACTCTGTCTACCTTAGTGAAAGAGTGAATTCTTAGGTAACTAAGGCAGTGAAGGCTACAATAAAAATGACCTAAAACCTGTTGTTCTTGAGCTCTAAGTACCTAACAATGCACAAAATGAAGTTAAATAAATAAATAGTTAAGTTACAAACCAAGTGAAGACTATAGAGGATGTCATTGAAGTCTTATTGTGATCAAAACAATGTAGAGACAAGTTGAAACCTTGAAAACACTTTCTTGAGAATGAATGACATGAAAAATTGTGAAGTTTGATAGTCAAAAATGTGATTCAAAGGGAGTTTTTGAGATATAATTAATTGGTTGTGTTGTTGTAACACTTGTATAGATCTTGCCAGAGCTAGAGGACAAATTTATGTAGAGTCAAGAATTTCCTTGATTGTTACATGCCTATTTTTGAATTTTCCTATGCTATTCAAGATCAAGTGGTAGCGCTCAATAACATTGGCTACAATTAAGAACATTGTGATTCTTATAGGATAAAATGTGAAATTTTTCCAGTTTGTGTTCTATTGTTTAGTTTGGTGAGTTTTGTTTCCTATGTTATTACCTACAGTGAGATATTGATGAGGGCTAAAAATAGTACTCAGCACATCATGATATGGTTTGTGGTAAACCACTTGAAAACCACCAGTACTGGTTTGTGGTCAACCATTGTAAAACCATCCGTCGGGTTTGTGATTGTCTTGTGAAAATCACCTAATCATGAAAGTAGGTGCAAGTACAAAGATAGGTTTTCCCCATGTTTGCACTAAGGGGGGGAATTTTAGGAAATACTATAGTTAGTGCTCCTCATGTGTATTGGTAAATAATAATTACATGAGTAATTATTACTATATAATTATAGGTTAGTATATATTATTGTATAGTTGTTATAACAAAATAGCTTATAACAATTGTTTGTTGAGTGAGTTTCAACAAATCACATAAATAGTTTGATGAAGGTATTTGTTGGAGGAGTTATAGCTACTTCTTAAAATATAGTAAGTCCATTTCCTATATATTTGTAAGCTTCATATTATTGTAAAATGGAATATATTGAATATCATTTGTAATTATTTTGTTAACTCTGATATGTTCTCTACAACTACTTAGCATAAATGATCTTGATGGAGAGGATCCAAAATACTATAGTTAAAACTAATTTTGACTCCCTCCAATGCAATGAAGATATCTATATAGCCAATATTGTAACTACTATAGAGTGGGGTCAAACACATGTTGAATTAATACATCCTAGTAGATATTTCGATGTTATTTGAGGAGGTTGTTGTGTGATGCTATCCAAGAGTAAATATAGATGTTTCTCAATGGAATGTTGAGATCTTTAATAACCTTGACCAATGCAAATGAGGAACTAATGCCTAGTGCAACTAATTATAATAATCAAAACTATTAAAAAAAATTATATTATTAGTTATGATGAAGCAATGTAGTCTAAATACCTTAATATAAAGATAATGTGAAAAATTGAGCTCGATGTAGTGAATGATGCAATCATCTAAACAATACAGATATGAAGATAACCAATCTGACACAAAATAGAAACTATACGACAAGATATGGAGGGAAAAATGAAACATAAATTAAATCAAACTATAATATATAATCTTTCATGCATTATTCTTCTCTCATTAACAGGGAAACCAAATAGTTTAATGGCTTTTCCCCTGAGATCCTCTATCAGATAAATCATATCTCTAAGCCTGCTTTGATTTAAAGTATATGTTTGGTTTAGTAAAACTTAATAAACAAAATAATACTCAAATGATAACACACAATAAACTTGAGATGATGATCTTATTCAAAAAGAGAGAAACACAAATATATAGTGTAATGATCTCCTACAAAGTAAGATTAAACACTTATGTCTCTCACCACTCATACCTAATAATATCATGAGCCATTATATTCTAACTATAGAGGGTAACAGTAAGATTAAACACTTATGTCTCTCACCACTCATACCACACACACCTGATAGGATTCATAAAGAACGTGAAGAGGGAGAAGTTACGCCTATCAAGGATGACAAGGATCCAGATTCTGGATTCACAAAGGTCATTTTAAAAAAGAAAAAAAGAATGAAAGGATTTGAAATGATCCCAGAATCACTCTATAGTGATAAGAAAAAAAAAAGACAACTGGGACACCTCAACATCCAGAACAACTAGATCTTCTACTAGACGATTAGTTGACTTTGGACAAAGTACAAAAAGAGGAAGACCCTCTAAAAAGGCTCTTAGCTCTAAGAGAACGGAAAGGGACATTGCAGATGGCGTTCAGTGTCAGTTGAACCATCAGGCAATTCCAACCACCAATCATTCCAAATGAAGATTATTTCTTGGAACATCCGAGGCCTAAATGGAAACTCCAAGCAGAGAATCATCAAGGAGTTACGGGATTCTAGTAATCCTAGTATTTTGATTTTGCAAGAAACTAAGATGAAAGCTAAGACCCTAGAAACTATTTAAAAGAGTTTCTGGGATAACTCTGAAATGGTGGCTGTTGACTCTTAGGGAGCTTCTGGAGGACTAGCTACTCTTTGGGATAAAAGGCACTGTGCTGGTACGGTTCTCAATGCTAGTATTAATCATCTTGCAGTCAAATTTGTTGCTATTGAGAATAATGGTGAATGGATCCTTTCTAACATTTATGCCCCTAATACGGTTAGTGGTAGAAGGAAGCTTTGGGATGACCTTAAAACATTTAGAAACTAGCATTGTTCTACTAACTAGCTTATTATGGGGGATTTCAACTCCCCACTAAACCTAGGTGAAAAGTATGGAGGTACCTCCAGCTTTTCTACTGGTATGGAGGATTTTGCTGATTTTATTGCTGAACATAACCTCTTAGATGTGGATCTTCATGGGAATAAATACACTTGGAATAATAGAAGGTTGGGAAAGGAGTTTATCCAAGTGAGATTGGATAGGGCACTAATTTCATCGAGCTGGATTCTTAGTCAAGACTTCCACCTCTCTTCCTTTCCCAGAGTTGGATTGGATCACAATCCGATTGCTTTAAATTTTCTCAATTGGACTAAACCCACCAGAAGCTCATTCAAATTTGAAAAGATGTGGATGGAGCATGACAATATCTATGACAAGATAAAATAATGGTGGGGATGGAATGGTGAAGGCACTGCTCAATTTAGATTGGTTCAAAAGCTCAAAAATGTCAAAAAGCAAGTCAAAATCTGGAATAAAAGCGTTTTTGGTAATGTATTTGACAATAAAAAAAAGTTAAAACAAAAACTTCAAGATCTGGAATTAAAAATGGATACTATGGGGAGATCGGCTGAAGACGAAGTTAATGAAAAGAATATTCTTTTAGAGTTGCATACGATCCGTAGCAGAGAGGAATATTTATGGAGACTTAAATCTAGAGCTATTTGGCTTAAAGAGGGAGACAGGAATACAAAGTTCTTTCATATGACCACTTTGAAGCACAGAGCCTGTAATAGGATCTTAGAAGTTTCTAAAAACAACAGAAATATCATAAAAGATCCCAATAGCATCAAGAAAGAAGCGCTTGATTTTTATAAAAAACTTCTTGAGGAGAGGAATATCATCAATTCTGAAGCTATTTCTTTTATGTTGGAGGCCATTCCCCAAGATAAAATTGAGGAACAGAAATTTAGAAGTATCACCAAAGTGGTCACGCTATGAAGAGCTGTAAAAAGTTTTATTTGCTTTAGAGGGTGACAAGGCTCTTGGTCCGGATGGGTTCTCCATAAAATTTTTCCAGGAATTTTGGGAAATCTATTTAGAGGATCTTCTCAGAGCGGTGAATGAATTCTATAGAATAGGAAATCTTTTGAAAGAGCTTAATAAAACTCACATTGTGCTGGCCCCAAAAAAATGGATGCTAAAGATTTCAAAGACTTCAGACCTATCAGCCTTGTGAATGCCATCTATAGAATTTTTACCAAAATTATTACTACTAGGCTTCAGCTCATTATGAATGAACTTATCTCAAGGTAGCAGAGTGGCTTCATCAAAGGCAGGATTATACAAGACGGAGTGATTATGGTTCACGAGACCATACATTCTATGGAAAATAATAAAAAGGAAAATATGGTCCTCAAGCTTGATATGAATAAAGCTTTTGACAAGGTCTCTTGGGTTTTCCTTGACAAAGTCTTAACAAAATTTGGGTTTCTGGAAAAATTTAGAAGAATTATTAAGGCTTGTATCTCTACGGCCAGATTCTCAGTGGTAGTTAATGGTGAGCCTGTGGGTTTTTTCACTAGCAGCAGAGGACTTAGACAAGGGGACCCTATCTCCCCCTTGCTCTTCATTCTTTTGGCTAACAGCCTTAGTAGAACAATTGGCAAAGCAGTTAATGATGGGCTTTTAAATGGCTCTAAGCCCACTTCCATCAGTCAAGCTGTCTCCCATCAGCAATTTGTGGACGACACTATCCTTCTTCTTCTGGCGTCAGTCATTGAAGCCAAGGCTACCAAGGCTTTACTGCGGCTCTACGAATCTGCTTCTGGGCAAGAGATCAATTATGATAAAAGCTCCATCTTCTTTTTCAACACTCCTGAGGAAAGGCAGCTTAAAATTGCTAAAATTTTGGGTTGTAAAATAAGTGCGCTTCCAGCCACTTACTTGGGCCTTCCTCTCGGCACTAGGAAAGTCTCTTGCAAGGTGTGGGATGATTTATTGGAGAGATTCCAAAAAAAATGGTTGGTTGGAAAGGAGCCATTTTATCTAGTGCTGGTAAGTGCCTGCTCATTAAAAGTACTCTTCAAAATCTGCCCATTTATGTCATGTCGCTCTACAAGATCCCCTCTTCCTTCAGAGATAAGATTGAAAGGATTCAGAAAAAAAATTTATGGCAAGGCATGGAAGAGAAGTTCAAATTTCACTTAGTGGCTTGGGACAAGGTTTGCACCCCGAAGTTTATGGGAGGTCTGGGTATAAAAGATATTGAGAAAATGAATGAGGCCCTCATTGCTAAAATGGGCTGGAGAATGCTTGTCTGAGAAACAACCCTGGATTGATTTAATCAAAGAAAAATACCTAAATCATCAAACTGTGTACTCTTTCCTACAAGATGAGCACCTCCCCTATGGTTCCATTTTTTGGAATAATCTGGTCAAGAGCAGAAATTTCATCAAGCAGGGCAGTAAATGGAAAGTGGGGGATGGTAGGGACATAAACTTCTGGGAGGATAATTGGTTTAATGGCAATCTCATGGATAGATTTGGGACTGTTAAGGACAGTCTTATAAGCAAGTATGGCATTAAAATCAAGGACTATATTGAGGGAAATGGTACCAGCAAGAATTGGAAAAAACTTACTGTGGAGAGAAATGATCTGATGCAAATTACTTCCTCCCTTCAAGATCAATTAGATCTTATTCCATTAAGTCAGCTGGATTCCAAGGATGAGCTGGTATGGAATAATTCCAATGATGGGAATTACTCTGTCAAAACTGGATATAATAATTTCTTCCACAGTAGTCAAACAGAGTTCAATTGGAATAAGATTTGGATGACTGAATTAACTCCTAAAATAATTTTTTTCCTTTGGCTGGCTATCAGAGGCAGGATTCTTACCACTGACAACCTGATGAGAAGAGGATTTATAATCCCTAATAGGTGCCATCTTTGTAAGAAAGATTCTGAGGATATCAGCCACCTGTTCATACATTGTGAGTATGCTACCAGAATATGGAGTTTTTCCCTCTCTAAATTTGAAGCTCTCTGGGTGGTGCCGAAGGATCTTAATCAGCTATGGACTCAATGGAACCCACCCTTTAGGCATTGTGTTGTCAAAAGGATCTGGAAGCTGGTTATCCCTCATTTAATCTAGAGGATATGGAAGGATAGAAATGATATTATCTTCAGAAATAAGAAGCAAAACTATAAACTTAGTATTGGTAAAATTTCTAATGGTATCAAAGAGAATATTGCTAGATTTAAACCCCCCAAGAACAAGAGATATCCAGAGAATGAAGAATACATCTTATCCAATTGGCAGATTGGAACTGTCAATAGTCGGAGCAATCCCAGGAATAGCATTGATAGATCTTTGATTAAATGGCATCCTCCTGATTTTAATTGGTATAAGTTGAACTTTGATGGGGCCTCTAAGGGGAACCCTGGGATTGCGGCAGGGGGAGGAGCGATACGGGATCATAAAGGTAATCTGATTGTTGCGTATGCTGGGAAAATGGGAATTCAAACTAATCATTTTTCTGAAGCATTATCTGCTCTATGGGGCCTGAGAATTGCCCAGACTCAAAATATCCAGAACCTCATTATTGAAGGGGACTCCCTGAATATCATTAATCTCCTTAAACAGTGCTCATCTCCAAGTTGGAGCATCAAGGATTTTATCTCAGAGTCCATAAGTATTTGTCAAACATTCAATAACATCAGGATCATGCATACTTACTGGGAGGGTAATAAATTGGCAGATGCGCTGGCTAATTATGGAATTAATGTTAACCACACTGTTTGGGATAATAATAGCATCCCTAAGCAGCTTCAAAACAGCAATCATGTGGATTTCTATACGCACGCAATATCTTGAGCTGAGTTATGATTATTGGGTGTGGATCAGCATCAATAATACTCCCACACGTGTTGACTTAAAAAATATGATTATGCAAATCATGTCAAATAATCAAGATAGTGTGAAGTATATGGGGAATTCCAAGTGGAGTTACATTGATTTGAAAATCACGCATGCGGGCTGCACTGCGTCTGCTAAAAGTTGGATACAAGGCTCCATGGAAACCGAAGACAGTAGTAATGTGATTGATGACAGGGAGCGGGCTAACAAAAAGGCCATTATTCCCACATGTGATTTTCCACAGGCTCAGATCAGCAGACACGCAGCCGTTCATGGGAAAAGCAACGGCTCTCATTTCCAACATTGTGCGGATTACAACAGTAAAAAGTAGACTGGCTTCAGCGCTCACAAGGATTTGGGAATTTGTTGCAAACAGTTAAGCACAGTGAAGATGGGGGGTCCCCCTTGCCAAATTGAGCCTAGTGCGGACCCGGACTGGAAGGATAATATTGAGCTATGGAGCATACTCAGCAAGGGTGGCATCACCAACTTCATGGAGAAGGTTCAGGGGCATGATCAAAGCATCTCAGTGCATTTTGCGAAGGATTGGAAGGAGCGGACTGTGGAATATGGGGGGCAGAAGATCTTGGTCAATGAGGAACTTATTGCTGAAGTGACCAGCCTTGGCCTAGAGGGCTACCATTTTTTTAACAAAAGAGTGGACAAAGATGTTGAAGAGAGGAGATTTGTGGAGGGATTTGAGAAGCTGATCTACATTACAGCGGGCCTGCTTGTTAGCTCGATCCCTCCACCTTATGATGAGGTTACTCGCATGATGATACGGTTCATTTCCTTGGAAGGAAGGTTTGTCACTGTACCTGCTAAGCACCTTATCTTTCTTAACCACTTCCGTAGGAATCGCTTGGTTTGTTTCCCCCATTACTTGCTGAACTCTCTTGAGCGCTCCATTTTGGAGTTTCAAAAGCATACCTGGGTGGTTCCTTTACACCAGGGGCTTATTTTGTTGCTGCATAAATGTTGTCTTCTTAAGTATCCTGGTCTCCCATCCTCTCCTAGCTCAGTTCCCCCTCTATCGGGTTCTGCTGCTGCTAGCCCCGTTTCTCCATTCTCTGCCCCCGCCACCACTGCTGTCACCCCCTGCCGGCCATCCAGGCTTCTTCTTCCATTCCCCCTACTGCTGCTCCCGCCCCCCACTTCGCCTCCACCTCGGCCAGACCGGTTACCAGGGCTTCTAGAAAGCTTAACCTTGAGACTCTTGCTGTGGGGAAGGGTCCTCATGAAATTGAAATTGCACATGACCTACTGAATATTAGCAGTGCCAGTCCCCGGGATGTGCATATGGAAAGCTCTTCAAAAAGGCTGGAAGCCTTAGAGGCTGATATGAAACTGTTGAAGGATGAGGTTAAGAACTTGGCAAAATAGAAAGGTAAGAGGAAGAAGGAGGAGGAGGTGGATATTGATAACAGCCAGATTGATGATATCTACAAGAAGCTGAACTCCTTAGACTCCCGTTTAGGGAAGGCCAAAACTCGTCATGATTACAATATGGCCATCTTTAGGGCGATTGAGGAGTTCATTGAGCAACATGTCAAAAGTGTCTCCAACCTCAGCGGAGTTCCGGCAACACTTTGGGGCAATGATAAGGAAAGCAAAAGGACCATTGATCAGCTGGATAAGACTGACGCTGCCCACATGACAACTTTGGGTATGTTCCATTCCTGGAAGAATATCAAGACCAGCATAGACAAAGCTACCAAAAAGTAGTTGTAGATGCTTTAGTTGTTCTTGTCTGTTTTTATGCTGTTTTTTTGCGGTCTCTCTACTGCTTTTTTGCAGTGTTTTTGTTGTTTTGTCTTGTTTGGGTAGCTATTTTTTGGCTACTTTGGGCTTCATTGTCACATTTGGATTCTGATCCTTTTCTCTCTGGTTTTCATTCCTATCCTGGCTCCTAGGCCATCTTTTGTACTCAAGGGTATAGTCCCTTTCAAAAAACTATTTGCCAATAATAAAAAAAAAAAACTATAGAGGATAACATACTAAGAATGTCTATCACACCTCATTATTTTGACCAACTAACTATTAAAACATTTAATATCTATATGATTTGTTATTACAACTCATCACACCACATAATAACACATTAACATGTGAACAATAACAAGATATTCATAACACCTTATATCTATTTCTTCCATGATATCCTCCAGAAATGTCCAACAAAGTTTACATCCATGCCTAAAATTATAATTTGTGGAAAACCATGTAGACTTGCAATCTCCTTGAAATATATATTTACAAAGTATGTTGCATTGTTCATCCTCTTACGTGTTATAAAATGTTCATCTCAACAAATGTATCCACTGTAAACAAAATTGGAATCAAAACCTTTATGTGTCATAGGAAAACCTCTAACGAAATCCACACTAATGCCTTCCCGTGGGGTTTTTAGTATGGGAAATGGTTGATACAACCCTACATTTTGACTTATCTCTTTAGCCAAATGACGTATTCTACACTTTTGCACATATTTTCTCACATTCATACTCATCTTATACCTAAAATTATTTTGAACCAGATGTGCATGTATTTTTATAATTAAAAAAAAAACTAGACCTTTACTATATTTTTCTTTAACTAAATTCTCTCTCATTGAACCTTCTAGAATTCATAATTGACTATATTTAAATAATAATCCTTCTTGAATGAAATAATCCAACCAAGGTGTTTTTCCCATGCTTACTACTTCTATACATACATGTCATTCTTCCTTGAAATCCTTATATTCCTTTTACAAATCCTTAATAGAACCAAATCATATGGCTTCTATTTGTAATTTTGTCAAAAAAATATTTATTCTAATCAATGCATCATCAAGATAGTTTGAATTATTTCTATACTGCAACATAAATGAATAACTCTATAGAAATTCTACCCACTTCATGTGCCTCAAATTTAATTTACCTTGATTGTTGATAAGCTGTAGTGTCTGGTGTTATATATACAAAAAAAATATCTAGGAAACAAATTATGTTTTTATATCCCTAATGCTTACAAAATTATATATAAATCTTGTTCATACACTAAATATTTCCATTTTGCATCATTCGGTTTCTCATTTAAGTAAGTTATTGGTCTTCCTTATTGACATAATACCCACCAATTACTATTCCCATTCCATCACAATCGAATTCAAAAACCTTTATGAAATATGATAACATTAACATTGGATTCTCTTTGCCACTTTTGTCTTTATTTTATGTAAACTTTAATCTACATACATTGTCCATGCAAATTCTTTTTTCCTTCCTCGTGACCTTTGTCATAAGTTAACAATTACCATTATAATTTTAAATGAAATTCCTCTAAAAACTTGTTAATGTATGAGAAATAATTACTTCAAAAGTATTCCTAGGTATTAACCAAACCACTTTCACATTTTCTAGGATCCATCTTCAAACCTTCTTTAAATGTTACAAATCTCAAATATATAAGGTATTCTTACACGAAACTGCATTTCTTCATATTTTTAGCAGTTTCGCATCTTGCAGTTGTTGAAATACTTTATGTTTGTTTATTAAATGATCATGTTTGGTCTTAGTGAATGTTAAATCATCATGAAGATAAAACATCAAAAACTCACACAAAAATGGTTTAAAGACCTTATTCATGATTCGTATGAAAGTACTCAATGCATTACTCAACTCGAATGACATAACTATCCACTCATACAATCCTTCTTGTGTTTTGAATGTAGTCTTCCATTAATTTTATCTCCTAATGTGGATTTGGTAATATCCATTTTTAAAATCTATCTTCATGAAATATTGTGATCTACAAAGATAATCCATCATGTCATGATGTCATATATAAATATAAATGGAAACGATTCCAAAATTTTGATCTTAATTATCGATTTATTATCGATATACAATATTCATCCTCAATTTCTATTTGGTGATAATCATGTTAGTACCATGCATATGCTTAAATATGCCTTAGTTTACCCTTTATCTAACAAATCTTGAAATTGTTTGTCACCTTCACCATTATCCTTCAGTGTCAACCTATATGTTACTTTGTTTGTAAACTTGAATTGGGGATCAAGTCCATGTGATGAATTATATTCCTTATTAATGGTAATCCATCTAGTAGGTATTTGTAATATTAAAAGTATGTTATTCTAATTAGGATATTACAATCATTGTGTATTGTAATTTCAAAATGATAAAAATAGATAAATGGCCCTAGAATTATGTCATAAGATAGTATTTTCTCAACACAACTTCTGAAAGCATAATAAAATAAATTAAGCTTAGGGACTACTAGAAAGTTACCATTATATGAGGTCTTGAAATGTGATAGTGATATAAAACTATGTAAATAATTCATGTAGAGTTTTATAAATATTTCTGTAAATTATGAAATCCTAGAACTGATTATTGCACAAGTTCACCTATTTTAGACAAATTTTCTAAGAAAATTCATCCTAGGGAAACATATTCTTTCCTCTACTAATATGAACTACACCTAAACAATTACGCCTAGTGCAACTATGTATTTGGATTTGCAATTTGAGTCTAAAAGTGTTGAATTACACTTTTATACTTGCAAAAGGATTATTCTTATGTTAAAATTATTACTCTCCTATTGTGATCTAAAGGGGATTATTACGAATTCAAGTTGAGATTCTTTAACACTCCTAAGGTGTTGAGTGCTACTTAAATAAAACTACTCTAAAGAGGCATCATACCCATGTATTTTTTTCACTTTGTGGGTTTTTAAGAACAACGTGTGCAAATAATGTAAATGGAAAATCTGTAATAAGGCCTTCAACACTTTCTAGTTATACTTTGACTTCAATCTTATGGCATGATAGTGATATAGGGTAGAAAGGGATAATATGTTCATATGGGTATCTTACTATATTATGTTCTATGGAGTTTATACTTCAATTATTGGTCCAAAAAGACCTTCTCGTCTAGTGTTCTTGAATATGAGATCCCTAGACTCCCATAATAGGTTAGGGTGCATGTGTTTATAAGGTGAATTTGTAAATGATTTATTTATCGAATATCCCTAAGTTGACGAAGGTAACTCATGTATTTAAAAATGTGATTGTTGCAAATATAATAGATAATTTTTTCAATTTCAAACATATTCATCAACTAAACATATCATGAAAGATGGCTCGTCCAAGATTAGGATGAAACCCGAACAAAGGCATGGGGAAAATAGTTGAGAGTCTAAATATGTGTTATGTATAAGGTGCATTAATTGTAGAGGTAATAAGTTAATGAGAAATTTATGATCTAGTATACATAGAGTTTAGGGATTAAGAATAATGCCTTTAGATTTAGAAAATAAATCTATAAATTAAATGAAGTTGAGATAAATGTCAAGTCATAATTCCTAAGTGTTGCAAGACTGAATTTTTTTTTAATATTGGCAAATAGTTTTTTGAAAGGGACTATACCCTTGAATACAAAATAAGGCCTTTAAGTCGGAATAAGAGTGAGAAGCATAGTAGGACTAACCAAGTCCAAGTAGTACAATGAAATTCAACGTAGCCCAGAAACAGCTACACAATTATTATAACTATAACATTTATGCCAAGGACTAACCAAGTCCAAGACTAACCAAGTCCAAGACTGAATTTTTATAACTATAACATCCCCTATATTTCAATCTAGTCATGAAATTCCTAGATTGAAATTAAAATAGATAAGAAAATGTAAAAACTCTCAATGGGTATGGTGTATGTAAGACTAAGAAGGTGTGTCCCTATGCCCTACATGTAAAAATTGTAAATCATATGCCAAAGGTGCATACTAATATTCAAAAGATATGCATATTAAATTGAATAAGTGTAAAACTAAAATTTAAAAGCATTAAACAATTACATCTAATTGCCCCCAGTTACATGTATAGGGAGTGCATGAGTAACATATGTGAAGAAATAGAATTTCAGCCTACTAGTAGTCATATGCAGAATTTTAGCCAACATTAATTTCCATCTATAACATTTATGCCCCCTTTTGAGATGAGGGATTCAAAAAAGGATAAATTAGCTCAAAAGAGATATTGTTAGTTGAAAAGAGTATATAACTAAAGCATTGATTATGTGAACCACATATAACATACAAAGTAAGCATGGTGATATGAGATATTTGCATAAGATATGATAATTTTAGGAATAAGTAGAAGATGTCATCTCACGGTTAGGCATATCATAAGAATATCCAATAATATAGAGAAAACCATAACTAAGAGTGTAACAATGATCGTAGAGTAGTATGAAAATAAACACATGAATCAATGCTTAATGGATCCATTGAGACCTATGAAATATGCCTAATGTGTCCATATTTGAGTTATATGGTTTCATATTTTCACTTTTTTTGTTACTATAGTTGGTACATTCCATAGTTCTAGTGGTATACCATTTTTTGGAGTTTTCTAATTCTATCGTGGGTGTGTGTGTAGATACCACCACTGAGTGAAGGTAGTTGATATGCAACATTCTTATGGACATGTTGGGGCAGAGTGCATATGAGCTATCAGTGGATCGTAGACTTCCTCACAGTGTCAAGATACACATAGATGAGTTTTCCACATCCTACAACAAAGCACCATTATATGCCATAAAGGGTACCGATACTATGACATTGGAGGTAGAGGTACACACATTATGTAAGGTGATGTTAATATAATCATATGGTCATAGCACTACCTCTATTATGAGGATGTTAACTTAGGTGGTGCTTGTTATCAATTTTTTCCCCTCAAGAAAAAATGGAAAATGGGAGTAAATTGGACCCACAAAACAAGAGAGGCATTCATGGGATGTTTCAAGATAATTTTGTGTTTAAAGAGTATTCACGGGGCCTGAGAATTTAAGGTTTTCTTGGAACAAAATTTTTTCCCTGACAGGCCCACATCCACTTAAAATGGGAAAAAATTGCAAAAAAATGTGTAACCAACCCAAAGACACTACATTTGAATCCCCATGGCTCACTAACCCTGAAAATTATAAGGAAATTCAAAAAATGGGAGAAACTATACAAAAAGGGGTCAAATGGGAAATTGAGCTAACCAGCTCGCCCACCAGCTCATCAAGTTGGTGATTACAACGGAAATGGAGGCCGGGCATGATTGGAAAATACCCAAGTGAATTGGCTCAGAGAGAAGTGGAAGTTTGGGCCTGAGAAATGCATGTGCACATGATGATCAAGGATCAAACTTACAGAAAGTGAAATGTTGGTTCGGGTGATTCAAGTTGAAATGAGGACCGAGTCGGTAGAAAAATGACTCGTAGGAGACCAACATAGGATAGCTCGTAGGTCGGCGAGTTCAAACGTGGCTCGTGGAAGTGAGATCGCATCGGCCGAGGTCAAAGAGCTCACCGAGTTTGAAGTGATATGTTTGGCGAGATTTGTTGAGCTCGGTTGTGATAGCTCAACATTCGAGCTAATATACACATAATTTTGGGTTGGGTTGCTATAAGACTCATGCATGAAGAATCAAGCTCAGTCAGTGTATGTACATGGTGCACTAGGATAACTTGAATTCATAGGGATTGCAATGACCAAGTCATGAAAAGGTATGCAAGAAAATGAGTTCGAAGTTCATGTTGGTGAGCTCGGGTTGAGCCATTTCAACCATGAATTGATGCACAATGAAATGAATCAATGGCTCGATGAGCGAGTCACTTGAAAGGTGGGTAAGCTTGTAGAAACAATGGACTTGACCAATACATAGGTTAGTGACATAACTCGATCTCTATTGATGATGGATTGACAAATGCAGAAGAGGTGAGTCACAGAGGATACATGAAGGATTGAGCATAACCGAGCTACACAATGAAAAATAGCTCAGCACAAATAGTGTGAAAGTATGAAGAGGTTGATGTCATTGCAAAAAAAAATTAAACTCAGTCAAGATCATCAAAAGGACTCGAATGTATCTGAGTCTTGGAGTTTCATAGGTAGGGCACTCGTCGAGCTCGAACTTGTTCTAATGGTGTACACTGGGACAAGCCAAGATGGCTCGATGGAATGAAGTTGAAAGGGCTCAAGTGAATTTTGGAATTGAATTGCTCGTCAAAAGGGTGAGCTGCTAAATCAATGAGGATCACTACATAGGGGAAAAATATGACTCAAAATCAAGTTCGATAAATATGTCAAGGTAGCCGAAGATGGGAAATTCGTAGGATAACTCAGTCATTCACACAAAGTCAAACCACTCTAAAGTGATGCTCAGAGGGGTAAGTCCAACATCGATAGAATTGGCTCAATCAGATTGGTGTTGTCAGGAGAGGGGTATGAAGATTTGTTGTAGGGGATTATGATGGAGAATCGAGCCAATGCAAAGAGAAAACTCAAAGTTGGCATTGGCTAAGACCGAACTGAGCCGAGTAGATGACTATCTAAGAGTAACTAAACATAAATTAAACTGGGTTATGAAGCATGAGTAGGTTTGAGCTAGGTGGAGAAGCAGACATCAAGAGCTAAGTCACTAAATGATACATGGGAAAAATGGTAGTGAAAACCCGCTTACCCTGTTTCAGACTTCCGCGGTGTGGAGACCTTGTCATGCATGGGAAAACAATGAGTCAATCTTCGATTTGGTTGAGCATACATGTTGGGTCCACCAAGAAGATGTGGCAAAAATTGGGTGATGCAAGGAACTCGCCCGGTGAGTCATCTCAGTTTAGTGAAGCAATGATGATGTGTTGTGGAGATAGTGAATAACGTGACGAGTAGCTTCAAGCCTTTGCGGCCATGGTGGAGATAATGCCTTGGCAAGACAAGCCAAAAAATCCACATGGGAAATGGTCATCCTGATCACCGTGTAAATAAGAGATTCAAAGCATGTTGGAAAAATTGAAAGAGATAGTTGATGACCAAGTCATGACAGGTGATTCACTATGTAAGCAGGAGGATCAGGTTACAATGTCGAAGGTGGAGGCCCGAGTCGAATGTCGAGTAATGTGGCAATAGAGATCTGTGCGTGGAGCTTGAATGCATTACCAAGGAGGAATAGAAACCATGCATGATTCATTTGGCATCAAGTTTAAAGATGGCGAGTTTGCATGGGGGAAAAATGACTTAGTGGTGAGCTTGCAATCATATTTCAGGGAGTCGAGCCATACAAAGGGGATTATGGAGAGCGTAGGGTGGATTCAGTTGGAAGATGAACTCAGAGTTGATTTCTACACATACGCTAGGGAGACATGTTGAATTCACTCGATTGAGCCAGTTGTAGGTCTCACTGAGCATGAGCTCATTACACGATAAGAGTTGATTCAGAGATGAGCCTCAGGCTTCTGAGCTAAGCGAGTATAGGTAGGACTGAGTAAATTTCTCGATACCAGGAAATAGGTTAAGAGCTCGATTACCCAAGCTAGGCTGATTTAAAAGGAGAAAGAGACCTGGGCTAATGGGTTAGGTGAGTCGCTCGTGAAGGATTCATTAACGGGAACCGAAGGGAGATCATTGGTTTTAACTCATGAAGGGCTTGGTGTTGGTTCATATGATGGTGCGGCTCATGAAATCATTCGCTCAGAGGAGATGGTGAGAGGTTGGTATTGTACTCACCAAGGTGTGTGTTGGAGGAAAGTCACAGATCAGGGGATCCATGATGAATATCATTTTCGATTGAGTTGCAGGTGTTATGCACACGTCGGCCAAGCCATGAAGGTTGAGTTTTCCCAAGCCAAGGGAGTAGAGGGAATTTTGACAAAATTAGGATGATCACATGAATGGCTCATGGGAAGGTTGAGTGGTGTTGACAAGCCTAGTGAGTGGCTCAGGAACAAATCAAATGGATGACTCGCAAAGATGAGCTGGAAGTGAGTTGTGCCAAAGAGATCAGATCCATGAACCTAACTCAGACATGGGAATTGGAATGTAACTCGTAGAATTTGGGTCTTTACTAGCTCAACGGATGTAAAGAAGAAAATCTCATATCGATAGTGAGCTCTTGCATAGGAGTTCATACAAAAAGAGTTGAGTAAGACGAGTTGAAATTCAAGGGAGCTTGATGAAATCATTAGGGTGGCTCGGTCAATAAGATGAGTTAAAGGAGCTCGATGCAAAGGAGATTAGTTATGACAAGAATGGAGGTTGACGACATCAACGCAGAACTCAACGGTGAGCCCATGCGGACATGAGAAGCTCGCCTAGTTGGAGAGGAAGGTAGCTCATGGAGAAGTGAGCCAATAAGGAATATGAAGAGCTCGAACTATTTGAGCTAGGCCAAATGAAGCTCGGTGGGAATGGAGCTCATTAGGCTTAGGAAGAGCTTGGAGGAGAGCTCGTTTTTGGAGCTCGGCATGGCAATGAGCATTGAAAGCGTGAGGAGCCACGTTGCTGGACTAAGCCGGTCAAGAGGCACTTAATGTAAGGGACTTAGTGAACTCATGAAGTCAGAACAATGCGATGGAAAGAGGAGCTCGAGCCCAACTTAGTGAGTTAGCTCGGTAAGCCAACCACCAAGTTGGGTTATTTTTTTACTCATTCACATGGACCTGACACTTTCTTCAAGTCAAACTAGTCAAACAGGGGGGTCCCATCGTCATTTAATTTTAATTAATTTCATATTTTAATTTAAATATTTTAATAATAATATTTATTATTATTATTATTTAAATATTCTTTTAATTAATTAAGGAGAACTAGGTAAATTGGGTATTAATGGCACATGATGGAAACTTCTAAAGTGGTTCAACCAACTGTAAAAAATGAACCATCACGTGCCTTCAATTTAGGAAGGGAATTTATGACTCCTTATCTCCTCTCTCTCAATTTCTTCTATAAATCTAAGTTGGAAGCTCATTCCAAAGGGTTACAACATGTCAGATAGGTTGGAAAGTTAGATATCATAGGCAAGTGCAAATTTTTCAAGAGTCCTCTCTCTTCTGCAAGTTGTCCTTATATGTTGAGGGAAATTTCAAGCCTCCTTTCCAAGACTGTAATGACAGCCATTGCCTCTTCTGAATGCATGATGAATTATGCACATTATTGAAGCAATAAAAGTGTGTGTGTTGTGACTAATCTTAGTCCTTTTATCCTTCTATACTTCTTTGTGTCTTTTCTCATGCTTGGAGGTGCACTGTGCAAGTTCACGTTTCTATTGTAGGTTTTTGGATTTTTGTGCTTATCAAGTGGTGGATCGTTGCATGCAGTTGAGTTGTGGTGATTTTTCACCCTTCTCAAGTTCATCCTTCTTCATTGAAATATTGATAACTTGTTTGTTTGATCGAGTTTAACAAAGGGAATGTGTGCTTCCTAGTATGTGGTATTATGTACCCTCTCTAAGCTGTAGTAGGTGAAGTTGACTTGTGGTGCACACACCCTCTTCAAATTAACCCTTCCTGAGTTAGGAAACACCCTTGATTTGGTGCATCACCATCCCTATTATAGTTTCATTTCTAAAAATATTTTTCCCTAAAACCCATGAAAATGTTAGCGTAGGACTAGATAGCCATTTTATTACACTAGGAGTAGTACATCACTTAGTTTAGGAAGAGGAAGTCAGCCTTCTCTAAAGGTTCACCTCGAGCCCAAGTCCCATAGCTTGAGAAGTGATCCCATGTGTCCCAATCACACCAAATGTCCTATTCACATTCTGTCCATTCAGAGGGTGCAGTGATTTGGCAACAACAATGCCTATGATTGGTCTAAGTTGATCTAGAGGAGAAGGTCGAGGAGTCCCCGCCACTCCATGTTTATATCCCAAAAGTAGATGACCATGAGTCCTCACCACTTTGGGGGAGGGTCACATCAGTGATCTTATCTTGTTATTTAGTTTGTCAATACATATTATACATGGAGGCACTTGTATGCCCCATTTTTTTTAATTTTTGGGCCCACATTTTTGTTAGAAACATAATGGATTGAGAGATGGGGGTGAATCAATCCTTTAAAATTTTAACCAATTCAAATTTAACTTGTATAACTCATTAACCATTCAACCATGCATTAATTGTGAGCTTAACAACATGAAACAATCATCCAAATGAGCATAATCAAGAGAGAGTACACACGGAAAAAATATGTAATTAGGAAACCCTCAAGGAGAAGAAACCCCACTAAAACCTTAGCTTATATTACACAAAGCAAGGAATTGTAAGAATATTACAAATCCTGCAAGATTTCTTTAGTGAGGAATCCACCCCACAAGGAGCACCAACCCTTAAACCTTTGTTAATATTACTCACAACAAATGAATCCTATGAATATTACACATCATAATAGATTTGGATAGAATACCATTGAAGATATGCTACACACACAAATGATAGTGATCACAATATTAAGCTCATACACCTTAAAACCCTCTTCAAATTCACCTTTTCCTACTTCACTCAAACTTGGTCAAACATGGACTGATTTGGACAAATACCCTTACACACTAGCTCTCTATCACTCTTCATACATTCACATACTCTATCACCTCTCTCTTGATTCCCTCATATCACTTTCACTCTCTCACCTAGCTCGCGATTTTTTTGTCTCACAACTCTAGTTCAAAACTGAGCCATATATGCACTTAAATACATGACTCATTATTACATATGTTATAGGTCAGATATGAACCTTAAGGCCAATCATACCAAATCAAAACTAAAGCTACTACATCATATAAATTAACATGAAATATCCACATGGATCGTAAATGCACCAACATAACTAAAAATCATAACTAGAGGCTTCACATATGTCCAAGACAACCTTACAACATCATTTATCAGCTCAAAGAAATCTGCACCAAGAAAATTCATCATAACAACATCAAGTAGGATTCTTTCCTAATCAAATCAGCCACCTCTAGGAAGTAGTCTTTAACAATGGAGCTCAAGATGCCTCAAAAACACCTCAACTATTCCATTTAACCATTCACTGGAAAACCACTTACCTGTAGAGAACTTATAATCAAGTTAGACTTCATAAAACATCCAACAAAGTAAATGGAACCACTTCTCCTCTTCAATAAATTGAATTGCCCAGGAACCAATTTTAGAAAATAAATATATTTTCACCCTTGTTGACACATTTAAGACCTATAAATGCATTCAATATGAACAAAATTCATCCCTATTCATTCTCAAGTGGATATATATCATCATCTAAGCTAAAACATTGGTCTTCTACATCAATCTTCTCACCATAGCAGTGTTGTCATGAACCATTCAAACTAAGTCAACTTGTGACCTTCTTCATGTCACCTCATCACACTTTCATAGCTCAACCAAAACATGAAAAAGTTCACATGGTATGTGTACATCACATCCAATCTCATAAGACTTCATCATCATGCCTACAAGTGCTCAATCACTTCCATTCACAAAGAGTGCTAAAACTACCTTTTTGGCCCAAAAACCAGTCAACCTCTTTTGACCTATGTAGGTCATCAAAACACCTCACCAAACTATGAAATTACTTCAAACATGTATAATATATCCCATATATCTTAGAACACTAAATTATACATAGGGTCGAATGGAAAACCTAAGATTAAAACCTTCCTTCCTGGAAATAAGAAAATTTGGGTGGGTTCCACTCATTTTCATGATCTCAAACCATCACCATCTGACATATAGGAGAGTCCTCTATCACCTCAAATCATAAATTTTTATGATTTAATGCATTAAGAGATCATACCTTGAATATTTCACATATCTCTCATGACCTAGGGTTTCAAACTCATAAAAAGCACCTTTCCTTCTTAACAATTGTTCATAAATGTTTGGGGCTCATTTGATCTCATTACAAATTTTATATCTTCTTAAATCCATGAAAAATAATCCCTAAAAGGCTCAATGTCCCATGCACACATCACACATGTCAACCAAGAACATTTCTTTCACTTCAAGTTGGAAAACATGCTTTCTAGAACTTGAATGGACCAAAGACATCACAACTTTCAAAACTTTCTTCATATCCACGTAAAATTTTGTCCACAACACCATTACACCCTATAATAACATCTACAATTATCACTTATTCATAAATATCTCGACATCTCTTCAACCACTAGGACTTGCATGACTAGGCCTAAGGGTTTTTTCTTAGTTTAGGTCATAACCAAGTGTTCTAACACCAAACCAAAGCATGAAACCTCTTTTAAATGTATTTGCATATTGAAACTGGTGTGATTTACCTTTCTAAGTGTCTCAAAGGGATCATAAGATTCTGTAGTTGACTATCATGTCTTATTAGGCCTCCATGTAGGAGGATTAGGTCTAGTTTAGACCTATATCAAGTAGGAAAACACCATAAATCTACTTTCAAACTCTTAAAAAGGACCTAACACACTTGAGACAACATATCTCACACCCATTTGTACTTCTATGAGCACACATAGCTCTACGCATCACTCTCATACTCCATTTGGCCTCTAGGCACCTAGACTAGGTCTAGATGAGTACATGTAAACCCTAGTTTCACTTACAACCATCATTTTTACCCTTATGAGTGCTTCCCCACAATATTCTCATAGTCTTTGTGTCTTGACCATTCTTCTTAAGCCACTAAAAAACTTTGTTCTTCATGTACCATCACCTAGGCTAACTAGGTTACCTGATTAGGCCTACTACGCCAAGCCATTATCATTGTTTCCACTCTTTCCATCATGCTACACCTTGTTTTTCCACATCACCATTATACTAAGCATCTTATAACATCCCTAGATCATCCTCTTTATCATTAATGAGATTTTACATCAATGACAACACTCAAACTCACTCATGCCAACAATTTTCCTTTATAGTATGGATGCAATGACATTATTAGAGTAAAACTTCAATTCAATATATATACACTGGAATTTTGACACATGGTGTTATGGTACCCTCGTATATATGAGTTTTTTTTCTCATATACATGATCTAATGGTACAATAAAATGAACAAATGCAATGATAATGAAAAATTTCTAATATTGCAATAGAATATACAGTAATGTAATAGGTGATATAAAAACATGCACTAGAATGAATTATTTTGCAAGTGAGATAGAGATCTGTATCTACATGGATTACCAATATAAATTGAATGAAAAAATGGAAAATATCAAAGTTTAAGGAAGATAAGGCAGTCATATAAAATAGAGGTGAAAAACATGTCGATAAGTGCAAAATCGAGTAACTAACCAAATAGTAGTCATGACATAAAAACAGGAACCTCTTAGGGGCCACAAAATATATTAGATAGACACAAAGGTATATATTTAAACCTTAAAATTTCCATTCGTGAAAAGATGGGTGAACAACTAGTTTTTCTAATATTGAACAACTAGTTTTTCTAATCTTGAACAACTAGTTTTTCTCTGGGATTGGGAAGCTCTCATTGTTTCAATAGTTCTCTTTTCTATATAATATTTTTTAGAATCATACATGACCCTCTATGCCTATCCTCATGTGACTAGAAAGACTCATGGGATCATCATCGAAGACCAAACACATATGAGTAAGGGTTTCACTCCTAAATGTCAGCCTCATGTGACTAGTAAGACATGGAATCAACAATGAAGACCAAAAAGGGAGAGTAATTTGGTATATTGAATTATTCATTTGATTTTACTTTTCTTTTTTGATATTTATATTTTATTTTCTTTCACTATCTTATTTTGAGAGTAGGATGAAACCTTTCTCCCATGTCTTGCCCCCGTGTAACTACTAAGATACAAGGGCTCATCACCATGATTCGGGGAAGGTGAGGAAGGTCTCTAAGGGAGAGATACGCTAGTGTTTAATGCTCTAAGAGAGATAATTTAGGAATGAATGTGACAAGTAGGTCTCTATAACTCTACATATAATAAAAACTTCAAACCCCTCTAAGGGATGTAGGAAGACATGAAACACGACACTAAAAGCCCAAGTATCGAAGCTTCATTATAATTATATTTTATAGAATGAAAATGAAGCATGAATGGTAATGAAATGATGAAAAATAAATAAATAGGTGAATAAAACATCATGTGGATTAAATAAACTAGATATAAACTTGAAACAACCTAACATACATTCCAAGATGGTAGAATGAAAATGCTAGAGGGTGTAAAACGGAAAAATGAAAGGCGATACAAAATATATAACTATACATAATAATTTTTTTAGATGGAGAGAGTTTATGGAGTTTTTTAACTCCTCACCTTCAAGCATGTAGAGGTGGAAATCCCCATTGTTAAATTCCTTAATGACCAAGTAGGGTCCTAGCTAATTTAGACTGAACTTGTGACCTTCACTATTTTTCTTGTATATGTGATTTTTCTGGCAGAGAACAAGATCACCAAGCTAAATTGGACACTCATATATGTTCTTATCATACCTTCAATCTATGTAGACAAAATATAACTCATGATTTTGGGTCTTATTGATGTGGTTTTCATCTAGGATCTTAAGCATGGCTAAATGTGCCTCCTTGTATTTATATTCATCTAAGAGACCCAAAAGTGAAACCCATAGGATCAGGAATTGGAGTTCCAAAGGAAGGAAAAATTTAGTATTGAAGACAAAAGAGAAATGGGTGGTACATGTGGGCATGCATATACTAGTCTTATAAGCCCATAAGGTGACATGTGGTTGTAGGTGTTAATCCCTCATGTTGATATTAATTTTTTTAACAAAATGAAATTTAATGTTTTAATCATTTATATATCTTGTTTATTGGCCTAAGGATAGTAGAGAGACATAATCTAGTGTGAGATAGAGAATTTATTTTACAACTTGCACATCTTAGTATTCTTGAAGATGCTCTCGTTGTAAAAAATGATGACTTAGGGAATTCTAAATATATAAATGATTTGGATTAGTATAAAATTTCATATAATCGAGCGAATGAAAGTTTTTATAGGTATATCCTCCACCCACTTATTGAAATACCTAGTTACCATTGTAGTCTTATTTTCCCACTCAACAACCCTAGACATGTTGGCCCATCACTTAAACATATCTGAGTGATCACCCAAAGCATGAAAAGGTACTAGGTCCCTCTTTGTTACTATCTTACCAGGGTGCTAGCATGCATGTCCATAATAACCAAACTCAAAGTACATGTCTCATCATAATAACCAAATCTCAATTTGGAAACACACATAATAAGGAAAACATATAGATCACATAAGAATTAATACCATATTCACCATACAATAACCATCAGTAGAGACATCAATAATCCATATCCATCCAAAATGATTCATTATATTAATTCATGATAAATTAATACATGAACACATCATAAATACCATCACAAATTCATGCACGCAAAATCATACTAGCAACATAAGTTTGTTACAATCTAGATCTCGATCTCAGTCTGTATATATCTCAAAATCATGCAAATCAATACATATATATAGGGGTGGGGACTTTCCCATCACCACCCATGTACTCTCAAAATAGGTTGCATGTTCAAAATAGCCATGTGCCACTACAAAGATAACTAAAGAAGTATGCAAGTTCTTCCTAATAATAGATTATCTATAATTTACTCCATATCTAATCCTATTGTTAGCTCTAACTCTACATGAATCTTGATCTTCCTCATGTTCCCAAAATAGCTTTCTCTTAGCCTTGAAGTACTCGTGTCTCTATCCAATGCATGCTCTTCACTTCATCCTATTTTTAACCCAATCTAAGCAAAAATGGCTAAGTCCCAAACTTTGTTTCTTTGGGTAAAAATCCTCAGGGCATAATTTTTTCAATCTTCTGTGCCTACTTATGTGCCCACTTCTTGTGCTCCCTATTCTCATGTGCCTTTGATACTCAATAAATATTTTACCAGGCCAACATTACCCCACACTAATATCATTTCTGCCCTCAGCAATGATATATAGGAAAACCCCCTACCCATAGATATATAGATTTATGGGTAGGCCCCCTTCCCATAGATAGAGAGACAGGAGGGCCTACCCAGATTATCTATCTAGGGAGGACCCCTATCCCGATTGTATTACCTATATAATAGACTAGACTATATCGACTCCGTCTCTCTAGTCTAGTCTAGTCTCTACTCTATCTACCTACCCATCTAGAGACTAGACTATATCGACTCCGTCTCTCTAGTCTCGTCTCTAGATGGGAGACCCCTCCTTCTCTACTTGCCTCTATCTACTAGATCGACTTCGTCTCTCTAGTAGATAGAGCAGACTACAGAGAGGAATAGAGTCCCCCCCCTACCCCTCATACTTCGGGGTAGACCCCCTCGGGGGGTATAATGAGGATTACCGTGGTCCCCCCCCTCCCCCTCATACTTCAGGGGAGGCCCCCCTTGGGGGGGAATTAACAAAGGAACACCATCTTTAGTTTGTGTTGTCTCATCTGAAGTCACAGAGGGATGAAAGACAAGACAACACAAATGAAGAACATCTTTGTTGTCTCGTCTGTAGTCCCGAAGGGACGAAAGACAACAAAACAAAGGAAATCCTTAGTCTCTCATCTGTAGTCCCGAAGGGACGAAAGACAAGAGACACTTAAATCTTGTCTTGGTCTTGAGTCTGTAGTCCCGAAGGGACGAAAGACGAGAGACTCCTCTTTAGTCTTGTCTTTAAATAGAGTCTGTAGTCCCGAAGGGACGAAAGACGAGACACTACTTTAGTCTGTAATTAGAGAGGGAGTCGATAGAGGAGAGTATCTAACTAGAGATGAACCTCTAGAGACGGAGTCAATAAGAGTATTACCGTATACCCCCCCTCCCCCTCATTATTCAATTCGGGGGAGACCCCCTCGGGGGGTATAACAACAGACAAAAAACAAGAAAAGATTGCAGTTTCACCTACAATTGAGATCTCTAAAGATCTCACTCGAGACTATACTATAGAGACGGACGCCCACCCGATATAGTCTAATCGATAGAGACTCTGTTCTAGAGAGAAAGCCCCTCCCTATCTATAGATAGAGAGCCCTTGGCCTAGACTACACTTGTAGATCGGGCCCTCCGTCTTGGGGGGTCTAATCAGAGATCGTTAGGGGGTGGGCTTGCCCTTTTGGGGGGCCGCCCACCCCAAACTCAAGCTCTGTCGGGGAGGCCCCCCCTCGGGCCCTAGTGATACGCTGTAGATCGGGCCCTCCGTATATGGGGGGCACTCCTCAGAGATCGGGATGGGGGGGCTGTCCCCTTTTAGGAGGGGACGCCCCCGCACCCTCAAGCTCTGAGGAGACCCCCCTAGACTCGGGCCCTTGCCAGTGTATTGAACTTTGGCCCTCCTATAAATAGTACTTATATTTATGGAGGCCCCCCCCCTCTATAGATTTAAGATGGAGAGGTCCCCTCCCTATAAAAATGGAAAGAGAAGCCCCCTCCCCAGATAGAGCTCTCTAGGGGAGAGGGCCCTACCCAGATCTCTTGATTTGGGAAGGCCCCCCTCCCCATATATCTCTATAGAGGAAGGCCCTCTCCCTTTCCATATAGAGATAGATAGAGAGGCCCCCCCTCCCATATCTAGAGAGAGGTCCCTCCCCCTAGATATATATAGATGGATACCCCCCTCTCCTATCCACCCGCCCCTACCCTAGAAACCCGCCCCTCTCTATAGATTCTATCGGGGCCTACGTCTTCGGGGGGGGCTGTCTCATCAGAGATCGGGATGGGGGGGGCTTTCCCCTTTTGGGAGGGGACGCCCCCCACCCTCAAGCTCTGATGAGGCCCCCCTAGACTCGGGCCCTTGAATTCTGTATAACAAACTAGAGCCTAAGTGAAGGAGGGCCAAACCTAGATATTTATAGAAAGGAGACACTCCTCTATAGATATAGGTATGGCCTCCTCTTTCTATTCTCTACCTGGAGGCCCTCCCCTCTATCTATATCTAGAGAACCCCACCTCTAGATATAGATACCCCTATCCAGATATAGATGGAGGCTCCCTTCCCGAGAGAAATCTAGAGGGAGTCCCCCTACCCATCTCTCTCCCTCCCCATCTAGCTATAGATAAGGAGGCCCCCTCCCCATTTAGAGAGATCTATATCGGCCCCTCCCAAGATGTATATAAAGATATAGAGAGAGGGAAATAGATAAAGAGAGAGATATATAGATCTAAGGATAGATAGATAGATATAAAATAGAGGGAGAAGATATAGATAGAGTGCCCCCTCCCCTAGATATCAGATGGAGGCCCCCCTATACTATATCTATATTATATGGAGGTCCCCTCCCCTATATGTAGATCTATATATTAGATGGAGGCCCCCCCCAGATATAGATATATATCGAGGCCCCTCCTCTATAGAGAGATCTATATATGGAAAGCCCCCTCCCCCCCCCCTCTATCTATATCTGGATAATCTCCCCCTTCCAAATAGAGATCTAGTAGAGAAGGAAATAGATATAGATGGCCCCCCCCTCCCAATAGAGAGATAGATAGAATATAAGAATAACTCAACAATCAGCGTGTTATTCTTTTGTAGTTAGAAATAGCTCAGGGTACTCATTCTTAATGTCTGCCTCCAACTCACTCCAATTATTGAGTCCCTTCTTGGCCTTAGCAGGAATGCCACCAAGCACAACATCCATCTCATATAAATTCATATCTTCACCCTTTTTCTTAAACACCCTTAACACATTCACCAAGCCTGACACCATGCCATCCATCACATCCATATGTCATGCTATCAATTTTCCTATCTCATTTATTCTATCATCATGAGGAACTCGGGTTTCCTTAAGCCTGTCGTGCTTCTCTGCTAATAACTTCAGCCTCTCCTCACATCCCAAAGTATCATTATTTTTGGTGACAAGGACCTCATTTTATTCTATTAATGTCCTTGTTTTTATTATTTTCTCTAGGCCCTCACATATGTCCTGTGCCAAATTTGTCAGTTTTAATTTTTCCTTCAAAGTGTCACATACGGCATCATACTCCACTATTTGGCATGCAATCTACTTCTTGACTCTTTCCAACTATACTGCAACATATTGTTGTTTCTTTGCAGCTAGTTCCTCCTCACTCGGTGCATGCATTGTATTTTCATCCAATGTCAAATGAACTAACGTACACAAGTAATGCAATGCAAATGGAAATTTCTCGGATACCTTTTCTTCATACTATGGAGGTGCCTGTAAGATTTTGTCTCCAATATTCTCTGCCATATCCAAAATGGCACACACCTTTACCTCTTCCCTCTCTTTCTCCTCTATTAAGCATTGAACTTCTGTCTCTTTATCCTTCTTATCCTCCAAAAATGTTTGAAAAGTAGCCACTTTGTCACCATTCTAACGAGCAACCTTTACAGATATCTTTGTTAAAGCATTGCTTGCCTATTCATCCAAGAACTCCATTGGCTTGATGGTCACATGTATGATATGTAGAGCCTTCTTCATTCTTCTCGAGGCACATAACTCCTCGCACACATCAAGCTCAAGCTCATCCTTGTGAGTTTGCATACTCCATGAAAATTGTTTTCTGGTGCATGTGTTTTCCATCTCTAGATCCATCAACTCCCATCCATATAAATATTTCGAGGCAAGAGTGCTCTGGAACTTGGTACATATAATCTTTGTTAGGTCATTAATGTACCCAAGGTTCTACATCTGCACCATCTCCTCTTCCCTATGCTCACTAGCGTGCTCACGTGTATTTTCCTATGTTTCAATGCCCTCCATATTGGGGTAGACATATGTTTTGCACAGAATGTGGATATCTACATCTACCTTATCAACATTAAACTATAACTTATGTGCATTATGTAACTGGTTCACTGAATCCTTAAAGTAATGAATAGTAAAGGTGAAAGGAAACTTACACCAAGGGCTCTTTTCATCGGTCTTCATGAAAATGTGTCCCAAACAGAAGTGTTGATATGACGTAAACTTAGCTTTCCCCTCCAATACACCAAGAAAATCTCGCGGTATATGTCACTCCCCTTTGAATGTGTTACGCATCCTTTTGTACCACTTCTCTTGGCGTTGTTTGTAAGTGTTGGAGATTGTGCTTGGGCAAGTGTACTGATGTAAGAGCATCACTCTATGTACATGAATAATACATGAAGGCATCAAATTTTGGTTTTCCAAGTATGGTTATAGGTTCTTGGGGTTATTAGATGTTAGTTAGGTGTGCTAAATGGGAGTCTAGGATGTTCAAAATTTTAAAATCCCACTTTCCCTCCAAAATGTAAAACTTGAATGTGGAGGCCATTCCTAGCTTGTAATTTTTATTTTCATAAATCCATGGACTTGTAAACTTGTAAAAATGGTGTAAAGATGTCAAAATGAGTGTCATTAGGTCTCTAGATCATATAAAGGTCATAAGTGAAGTTATAACCCTAGAATCTACATGACTAAGCTAATTAGACTTCTTTATTCACCTAAATAAAGTTCAAAATAAGGGTCAAGGGCAAGGAGTGAGGCTAATGCAGTGGAAAACTATCTTCATGGGATATAAAGAGTCATTTTGTAACTATTTCAATTCATTATATCCGGATAGAGTCTCAATGTATGAAGGTTTCAAGAAATATTGAAGGAAGAAGCTGAGGTTTTGAAAGATTGTTTGTAATCTTAGAATGAGTGTTGCATCTTTTGCAATAACATTGTGCTTTGTATTTACAAATGAAATGTGACTAAGAAGATTCCAGGTTATGTGTTTATAGGTAATGTGAAATTGCACTGTTATATTGAGTGGTAAATGCCTTTAAAGTAAGACAATGGTGGATTTAAGCATGATTTCTGAGTAAAGCTCATTTTAGATAGTTATTATATGTTATTAATGTGAAAATGAGGAATTCAAGGTATTTTTTTGCTCTATACATGGAAGAAATATTGTAGGCACTTTGAGAATGTTTGAATATATAGACCTGTGTTTCAAGATACATCAAATGTATAAACTGTGATTATGACAATGAATGGTTACTTTGTGTTTGAGTACATCAAAATAGGAATGTACAGTGATTGCAGGGTTGATCTTCAAGTAAGAGGGAGGTTATAATGGTTAATGAGGGGTAGAGAATGCATAAACAAGTGTATGGTGCTATGTGACCTTCTTGTATGGTAAAATTTCCAGTAAACCCTGATTTGAATCTATGTTTACATTTTCTCAATAAGTCCTTCTCATTACATGCAAGGAATAAGTGAGATTGAAATTATTGGGTGAATTTTGATAAGAAGGTTCCATTCAAGAGTAAGAGTGTATTATCTAGGTTCAAGGATATAAGAATACCTTGCAATTGTAACTGTGAATTCTACAGGATAGGGCAGTATAAAAAGGCCAGAGAAAGATGAATCCCATGTTCCTCAAGTCATGATGATAAAATAAATATGAAGGTAAGGTTCTTATGAAATTTGATTTCAAATTTGAAGACTCAAATTAATTTCTAGTGATAGTTGTTGCTCAAAATGAATCCTTGGGTTTCATAGTAGTGTATAGTGAAAGAAAAACTAGGGCATAGTTGCAGAGGTATCAAATCAAGTTATTCACGCATGAAATTAGATACTAATGATAAGGAGGATGTGTATCAACTGTTTGAAGAAGAATTGGTGAATTTCTATGGATATTTCTCTAGATTTTTTTTTACGGTAAGCTTGAAACCCTGGGAGCTACAGTGAGAGAGCTAACTAGAATAACCCTTAACAAAGGAGGTACAAGATAAATAAGGAATTAACTTATAAAATTTTATACACATCTAAAATACTTCCTGTGTACCTAAATTTATATTCATATTATGATGAAGATCCCTAAAAAATCTTATGTGCATTATTGTCCTCTTGGTAGGACCTAGTTAAGGGTTTGGCAGGCTAACAGAGAAGAAATAGGTTACAGAGGAAAGAAGGTATAGTTGGAACTTAAATTTTGGTGTACATTTAATGGATGGTCAAAGGAAATTGAGGAAGTTAGAGGATTCTCTTGGGACTTTGTGGTATCTCCCAGACATATCTATAGTAACCTATCTATCTTAAGGATCCTTGGGGATAGTATTGGTAAAGAGGATGAAGTGAGCTTTTGATTTCTTAGAGTGCATCTCAATGGTGAGTATAATTTGTTTATGGATGGAGAAGTATGGGATAAGCCCTAAGGAACATCAATAAGATCCAAAACCATACACTACTTGTTGAATCTTCAAGGAGCTAGTGAAAGTGCAAAGGGACCAAGTTGAGAACCTAGGAAAGGTGGAGTATAGAGAGTCAAAAAAAGAGTAGGATCTCCAAATTTTGACTGCACATCTAAGGTGATAAAAAGGTGATAAAGAAGCTAAGGTGATCTCAGAGAAAACCCTAGAAACATACACTCACATGTGAAGCAAGCACTCATTATCTTAGGAAAGAAGAGGATTGTTTTGTGCAAAGAGAGAAGCACTACAAATTTTGTTGTTTTGAGTCATTTTGGGTATTCCATTAACAATGCCTTGAAGTGTTTGAGCATGGCACCTAAAGTGTGAAGGGAGATAGGACACAAAGAAGGAAAACTTTGAATCCATAACAAAAACAAAAAAATCATGAAGCTAGTAATGATTCTTAAAGGGCAGAGATATTCAAGGTGAATTAGTGTTATCCTTTGATCAATTGTATTTATACATAAATGGAAATTTGAGGCTACGTCATGTACTTCCTGAATTTATTCATCAATGAATTTTTATCTAAAGGGTACTCCCACATTTTCTCCTTTGGTCCATCGAGCACACCAATTTCACTAAAAATAATCAAAAATAGGATGAGGCCCCGAGTTATTTTCTCACCTTTATCTGCCTAGATGTGTGCTTCTTCCACTATGCCTTCTGCAGCGTAACTCACGATGTTATAATGTGTCTTTTTCACTATTTTTTGAGCTATATATAACCAACACTTTTTCACCTCTTTTCACCTCTACGAGGAACCCAATTTGTAGCTAACTAGTCACGTCACTACCCTTGTAGCTAGGTATTCTATGTTTCCAGCATTAAAGGCTCAGCCTCCTTTATGATAATTGAATGTGACAAATGTTTTCTCTACTCCCTCATCATCTGAGAGGTTCCCTGCAATTTCTGAACCAGAGTCACGTAAACTTGTAATTTTTCCAATCAATTTTGTTGTAATCCTCATTCTTCTCCCAACAAAGAAAAATAAATATTCATGCACACACGACATGAGCCATTGGTACAACCACTATGTCTTGCGAAAGAATGAAAGCTCATACAATTGCATTACTCTGACATTCTCTAGTAGTTTTTATATCAAATTATCCAATACCCTCTGTCCATTTGCAGTCCTCTTGTTCATCTTTAAGATGGTCTTTGCCTTTATGTCTTTCAGGGTTTGGTCAGTTCTATGATTGAAATCACTTATCTTGCATGTAGTTAGTTGGGATATCTACCACCTTCCTTCGATGACCTCTTCTGGGTATTACATCTCCGTGAACCATTCATATGGTTCCTCCTCTTTTATTGGTTCCCTAACCATAGTTATCCTTAGTGTCATTGTTCCTCTTAATCTAGTAGTGTGCTTTGAAAACTTTAATATTTCCATTGCCTTACCTTTGCATACCTCTATCTCCTCTATTTATTCAAATATCATGTGCCCTATTGTTCCCTAGATGTAAACTTGTCTCCTTAAAATCCTAACCATGCGAACCTTCCTTCCTCACACACCCAAAAAGCTCAAAAACCCTTCCACACGGAGCTCTGTCAATGGTGTGTCTTGAATTCACTTGGTTCTCCATTCAATCAATCATTCTTTTCACTTTGCACTTCATCACACTTCTTATCTTGATAACTCAAAGGATATAAGGTAAAAATTAGGTTCACATGTGCTCCTCTTATAGCTTTTGCTTTCAAAATTTGTCTGTTTGTCCTCATGACTCTTGATCTTCCTCATGTTCCCAAAATAGCTTACGCTTAGCCTTGAAGTCCTCATGTCTCTATCTAATGCATGCTCTTCACTTTATCCTATTTTTAACTTAATCCAAGCAAAATTAGCTAAGTACTAAACTATGTTTATCTAGGTGCAATTCTATCAATCTTCCACGCCTACTTATGCACCCACTTCCTATGTTACCTGTTCCCATGCACCTTTGATAATTAGTCAATATTTTATCGATCCAACAACCATAATGATGAAATTATACCCATTGGATAAGGAATACATCAACTTACCAATTAGATCGAGGCCCCATGTGGAAAAAGGTCATGGTGTAATAATAGGTTAAAGCTTATGTGTCAGAACATGTATAACATGAGAAAATTCCTGGCACTTGGGACACTTCTTAATGTATTTTATCATGTCATTATGGAGGGTGCTCTAAAATTAAACCACTCTATAAATCACTTGGGTAGTTACATGCCCATATAAGTGACCACTATAAACTTTGTCATGGTATTAGAACATAAGGCGTTTGGACTTTTCTTGATCTACACATTAGAGGAGCATGTCCTAGAAGATTTTCTTATGCAAAATTATATCCAGGATAACATATTTCATATCTAAAACACAAATACATCAACTATATTGGGATTTGGTGTCTTATAGATAAGTACATTTGATAAGGTAGGGTATGATGTCAGTGTACCAATGTGAAGAAGCGGTGTCAGGATTTTCAATGTAAAAATTAATTCATCGGGAAGTTTAGTGTTTACAAGGTCTCTTGAATCCAATAGATTTTTGGTTAACTAATCAACAACTATTTTCCCTTTCTTAGGATTCTACACTATAAGACTTTTAGACATTCAACACCAGGACACCAAAAAATTTGGTGTTCATATCTATTTTTTGTAATCTAACACCAATTTGGTATCATTCTATAAATTTAACACTAGGACACCAAAACATTTGGTGTTTGTATATATTTTTTGTAATATAACACCAATTTAGTATCATTCTATAGATTTAACACCAAGACACCAGACTTTTTGGAATTCATATCTATTTTTTCATAATATAACACAAATTTGGTATCATCCTATAATTTAACACAAATATAATAGTGTTTATTTGTAAGATGATACAAAATCGGTGTTAAAGTTTGGTGGTCAAATTTTCTTCTTATAATTTAACATTGAATGTGTAGTATCTTAACATTGTTGGTCTGAAAATCTGTCAGGTGGACAGATCTATGGATAGATGAGCCAACAGTGTGCGGGGCATAGCCCCTCTTTGAGTCAGCAAAGCGAAACTAGTTTATTGCTATTCTACCAGCAGGAATCTGTGCAAGTCTCACAATATTCTACCTTTGGGGTTTTAGGATCTCATCCTAGTAGAGGTGTTTCCAACTGTAAGAAGAAGAGGAAGAAACGAGACGGGGAGATAGGAAAGATCTGAAGGGAGAAAAGAAATGAATTCCAAAGCAAAAAGGTCAGAGGGTCTATGTTTTGGGCTGGTAGTAAACAGAGCCGAACTTACTCACATAGATGAACAAAGCAATACTGATGAATAAATGACAATAAAGCAGAAGTAGATTCAACAGAACAAACATACAGATCTAACATAAGAAAGCTCTGATGTATAACACAGGTATTCAGCACAAAGTCTAAATATTGTATTAATATTTCCTTCTGTTACAAAAAGCTCAAAGTCTTTTCTTCTTACTTCTATTTTTCATCTGAAAAGTATCCACACTTGAATACAACAAGTATCCAAGTATATATAGAAGAAGGAGAAGAAAGAAGGCCAAAGGAAACCAACAACTAATTACAAAATATCTACAAAATATCTAAAAGTCAATGTTGACTTTGGACAACTTGGTGGATGACAACATCCCATGGTGCAACATGGATGAGGTCATCCTTTGTACCAACATACTATTAGATATTTACAAAAAGAGAAGCCAAGAGGAAGAGAACTATTCATTGTTGTCTCGTGGTTGGAAGGGGGTATCTTGCTTCTGCTTTTGTTCGGGAGAGGTGATGTGGAACTGAGTCTGATATTCCATGAACTTAGTGATCATGGGCTGAAGTTGATCCTGAGCAGGACCCTTCGTGTGATCACTGATGACCTCACAAGTCTCCCACTCATCTCTGAGTTTTTCAAGGAGCTTGAAATAATCATTACTTGCCTCCATCAGGAACCCCACAAAATCATGGCAAGCCAGAAGGTTGTTGATGCATTCGGTGTCGAAAGTGGCTTCTGGCCCTAACCCTTGCGAGAGGATCTCCTTGAAGATCCGGATAGTTTCGTCCACCTTCCTCAAGGTGAAAGAAGGAGTAAGCAGGCCTGGAGACATTCTCAGAACAATTTTTTCCATTTGATGCATTGAATCCAGGGCTTCTTCCTTGACTTTTTCAATCTTTTCCAGGATGAACTCCATCTGGTCGACCCATTAATCCAACGTAGCAAGGATCTTGCTGGGTACCCTGGGGTGACTGAAGATGCCAAATTTCACTAGATCATCGACTGAGCAGTCAAGCATTTTCTGGAATGTTTCGTGTTGCAGCCTTGCATGGTCCAACTCCTCGGAGATAGGTCCTGCAATCACCTGGAGATCTTTGTTCGCCTGATTGATGTTCTGATACAACTCGGTGAACTTGACTATTACCTCCTCGCTGTCTTTGAGGATTTGATCCCTCCAGGTGGAAACTTCCATACCTTGTTCACCAATTTTGGCATACTCGTTTATCTTGTCCTGACTTAGAACCTCAGGAGTTTCCATGGCAGTTGTAGGAGGTGCACTGCCCATTTTCTGCAGGGCATGGAGAAGATTTTTGTTTTGTTCCTTTAGCAACCTTTTCTCCTCCTTTGCTTCTTGAAGTTTCTTGCAAAGGGCATCCACTGCAGATAGGGCCTCTCCTTGAAGGCTTTCTGAAGACGTTCCCATTGTGACTTGGGTCACTATATAATCTGTCGGAGACAGATCCTTTTTACCCTTTAAAGGATCGGGATATGCAATCTCCATTACTCTCTCCCCCGATGCACTCTGAGAGAAGCGGGTTATAGGCTTTTGCTTCTTAGCCCCCTTTTTTGGGATGACGGAGAAGTCCATCGGTGCGATAGGGACTTTCCTCTTTTGCTGGCTCAGATGTTGGGAGATCCATGCTGGACTTATGGGAACAGGACCAAAGGTGGAAGAGGGAGCAGCTGCAGTGGATGAGGGGAAATGGGTAGAGACACTTGGTGGTGGCATCGAGAGGGAGGCCGAGAAAGTGCTCATGGGAGGAAGGGACACTGCAGGGGAAGAAGACGTGGGAAAGGAAGGGAGCTGAGAGATGAGAGAAGAAATGGTGGGGGACAGCTCCGTGAGAGAAGAGAAGATGGATGACGAGGAAGGGGGAATAGTAGAAGATGGGGGAGAGGACACGACCAAAGGAATGGTTGCTTGGGTCATGCGAGGAGGAGAAGGAGGAGAAGAAGGGATAGAAGGGATCTCAGCAGTTATAGTAGTGGTGACATGTCCTGAGTGGATGTGCCCGTCGAAACACCTTCCATGCTGCTTCTTTCTCTGGGGAAGCCAGAGTTACAACTTGTTCTTGTACAGTGGAAGGAGGACTTTCAGGAGCTCCTTCTTGAGCAGTGCTCGATTCACCTTCCTTATCCTTGCCTTTGACCTTTGGCAGATGCTTTGGCCTGACAGGTGCGTTGCCCAATGGAGACGTAGTGAAATCTACCCCGAGGTAGATGAGGCCATTCATCCTGCACCAGTGCTCTGTCCTTCGCAATGTCTCCTTGACCCTTTCTTCAATGGTCTGGGGTGCTTTTGTTCTATCGATTGCAGCAAACGGCCAGTTGTCCCCATCCGTATCCAAATATACCTGATCAACTTCTTGATCAGCAGTTTGATAACCTTTTGGGACGATGGCCACGCCATACTGAATAATCTCTTCCAGGGCCAGGCGAGAGTGATCCTTCCTTCTAAGTTTGACCTCATGATACAGGTCGATATAGATGTCCTCGATCTGTGGAAGGTGGATAGGATCGAGTTTTGCCTTGGGAAGGCAATTCCTTGGATCAAAAGTGGGCCTCGCCGGGAAGTTGTGCTTTAGATTGAGCAGTTCTAGCTCGGCAACCATTTCCCGGGCTTTGTGGTGAGAGATGCATGTGTATCTACCCACTGTAAGGGGGAAAGGAGTTCCACCCTTCTTTCTCTTCAGGCACTTCTCATGGTACATTACGAGCTATCTGGATAGCTCCAACAGGATTAGTTTGGGGCCGGCATATCTCGGCAATTTGGTGGGCTCACCCAGGAAGTTAGCTGCCCTGAGATAAGTGAAGGTGGGAAATTGTGTAAATAAGGCCCCCCACTTCTCTGTTGCTGTGACAATGCTCTTGGTCATTCGACCGTGAGTCATGTTTGGCCTCAAAAGGCAGACGATGCCATAGAAGAAAGCATCGTTAATCTTTGTAAACTATGAAATACTGTTCTCTAGCTTTAGCTCCGGATAGTATTCATATATTTTTACTTGGGGCCAAACCCCGCATCGGCTCAATGCTGGATAATCCCTTTCCGAGGCTGCAGCATAGACTACGTAGGAGTTCATGTAGAACCTCCCCATTGTGGTGAGTTGTTGGAGTTGTTCAGATATGGTGCTGCTTATTATCTCCGCCCACTCGAAGTGTTGATCAGGTACGTTCTTATTCATGGTCTCCAGGTACCTGAGCATCCATTTATGAAAGTAATGGGCGTCAGAAAGCCCAAATACTCTGCTTAGGAACGTGATAGTATCACTCAGTTCCTTGGAGAAGTCGCTACGGTGAATAACCTATGGCCATCTGGTTATCACCTTCTTGTTCTTTAGGTACACCTCATTCATCAGTTGCATGCACTGGTCTTCATTGTCCTCCCAAGCCTTGGTGCAGTCTTCTTGGCTTACAGCCACAAAGTGTCAGTGGTGAGGGATGCCTAACATGATTTCGAAGTGTCAGGCGGTGAGGTTGATTATGACCTTGCCCTTTTCATTTTGGACACACCTTGTGTCTTTGTTGTAGCAGCGGGCCACTACCATCATGAATTCATTGTTTACTGCACTGACGGGGATCCCCCCAGCAAAATGCAGGCCACTGCCTACTAGTTTGTCCATCCAGGGACTCCCTGTGACTCTCCTGGTTCTGGCCCAGAAATCTTCCATATCGATGTGACCGAGCTCAGAGTCTCTTATATCCAGGTCACATTCTGCCTGAGACTCGGGCATTCTGACCCTTTGGTACTTGTATTTCATTTCTTCTTCAGTAAGCTTGGCTTTACCTTTTGACTTGGTTGGCCTCTTGCTTGATGTAGACATATGTGGATCTGAATTCAGTTGCTGATCTGCAAGAAGAAGAAGAGAAGTCCAACGCCAAAGAGCCATATTAGCTGTCAGTTCTTCCATTAAAGCACTACAGAATAGAATGAGGAGTTAGCAATTTTAAGGCCTCAGGGTGCAGGGCGCATGAACACTGCAGGCTGCAGAGTTAATAGAAAGGTGCACTGAATCAGAATGTTACAAGGAACAAATCAGCGCCAAAGGCGCAGGGCGCATGAATTTTACATATGACATCATGTTATTGTAAGCAGGGATGTGCGCCTGCGCCATCTATATAAGGTTAGGCTGGGCGCAAATAAACTTGGTGTTGCAGGAGATCAGGATGCGCCAATGGCGCATGTAATTGGCATGTAACAGAGGATGTTGATGTGCCGAATGGCACAGGATAAATGCGTGTTGCACTATCTTTCTGTGCTCAAAGGGGAATTCGGCGCGGCGCAGGGAAGGATTGCATGACACTGTGTTGCTGTAAGAGGGTATGTGCCCGCGCCAATTTTTAGGATTTACTTGGTTTTCGCATGGCACGGGGATTATGCGTGTTGAAGTAGGAAAAGTGTGCCTTCTTGGCGCGACTGTATTTTATGCAGCAGGAGTGGTGATTGCGCCAAGAGAAAAACACAGTTCTAAACTAATCATTAAGGTTTTCTTTCTTTCCTGACAGGTCTGTGATCTTTCAGGCTTCTTTTTCAGGGTTTTTAGATGGTGAAGGGGGCACAGCAAGGAGATCCAGGTTGATTTTTTGAGGCAGATCCCTCCTTACCAGCAGATCTGGAAAGGGGATGAAAACGGTTTGGGGGGGAAGCCTGCAAGAACGGTAGGAGGGTTTAATGGATTTGCATATTCATTCTGTCCTACCACACAAATAACCAAAACAAAACACAAGAGGAGTAAGAACCACCTACCCAGAATATATAGTATGTGAGAGGTGAAGCGGGGTCCACGAACGCGACACGAGGAGGACGGGCGTGCTGACAGGTGCAGAGGAATAAAGCTAACACGTGATTTCAATTGTGAAAGTGACAGGGTGGGTGCGCCTATATATAGGCAAAGGTGCAATAAATGTGCCAACCACTTTTTCAAGAGGCGCACCAAAACATGTGTCGACACGTAAAACGGTGCGCCCTTTGGCGTGGATAAATGCGTGTCAACACGGGGATACTTGCACCTTTGGCACAATTTTAAGACTGTCAACACTTCATTCCTTGTGCCCTTTGGCGCACCAAAACACGGCGCAACAATTTATGTGTTAACATGAAGGCGCATGCGCCTTGGCGCACGCAAGAAAGGTGCATCACGGGAAGGTGCACCAAAACATGTGTCGACACGTCAAAGGGTGTGCCAAAGGAAATGAAGGGGGCACAGATTTACTCTGTGTAACATAGATAAAAGGTGCGCCCAGCCAAAAGGGACCAAAATGGCTAAGTTCGGAGAACTAGATTTCCCAGAAAGGGATTTTGTGACATTCTGAATGCAGAGGGGTCCCTGACGAGGGACCAGGACAAAATTTTGGTATGGTTACCTATAAAATTGCCCTCGTCAATTTTACAGGATAACAGCTGGCTCTTTCTGGGGACTATCTTTGAGCGAAACTCAAAGGTAGAGAACCTCAGATCAACATGTGCCTATCCATTGGGTAATAGGGTCAAAAACAAGGGTGAGGACAAAAGCAAACAAACAACGAAAGCAAACACCCAACAAAAGCAAACACATGACAAAAGTGAAATGTATAAAGAAGAGAGCAAGCTCTACTTCTTGAATATTTTGAGGTGTTGCCCGATATAGGGAAGCGGGAGATCAGTTCCATCCAGATACGAGAGATAGAAGCTATTTTCTCCGTTGATCTGTTTGATCTTGAAAGGCCCTCTCCATAGAGAATCAAATTTCCCATGCATGCCCTTCGGCTCTCTCCGTTTGTCCCACAAGAGGACGAGATCTCCCACTTGGAAATCTCTTTGCTTAGCCCTTTTATCGAACAATTTCTTAACTTGATTCTGATGTTTGGTGATCCTATCGACCACTCTTATTCTTTTCTCTTCAAGCTCTGATAGATACATGATCCTCTTTTCAAGGGAATTTTGGAAAGTCTCATCTTCGATTGCTCGTGCCAAGCACAGAGCAGGGAGTTCTACAGAAATGGGAAGCTCAGCGTCGGTCCCATATAACACTTGAAAAGGTGACATACCGAGAGACCTCTTGGGAGTAATGCGGTCTACCCATAAAGCATCGTATAATGACTTGTGCCATGTCCGCTGACTCTCGTCAACTAGCTTCCGTATGATGGTCACTAAGTTTTTATTACTGGATTCTTCCTGACCATTTCCCTGGGGGTAGTAATCCGAGGCGTGGGCCAAGGTTATCCCGTGTTCATAGCAAAAACCAACAACTTCTCATGAGGAGAAGTTGGAAGTGTTATCAGCAACAATCTTGTTTGGAATGCCAAACCTGACAATGATATTCTCTTTGATGAAACTGCAAACAACCTCGGAAGTGGCATGCTTGACAGGTATGGCCTCTACCCATTTGGTGAAGTAATCTATTGCTGTCAGGACATAACTATGTCTGGCACTCGATTGGGGATGGAGTGCCCCGATAAAGTCGATTCCCCACTGCCTGAATGGTTCATCAATAATGACCGGCCTGAGGGGAAAAGCAGCCAATTTTGGCTTGCCGACAAATTGTTGGCAGAGCTCGCACTTTGCTACCCAGGTGGCTGTATCTTGAAATAGCGTTGGCCAGTAGTACCTGGCCCGGATGATCTTGTGTGATGTAATGGAAGAGGAGAAGTGACCACCACAGGCCGAATCATGAAAACTCTCCAGTAGCTTTATCTATTGTGGTTTGTCAACACATCGCAAGAAGATGCCATCTATTCCATGTTTGCATAAACAGTCATCCCAGATGACATATCTGGCTGCTCTGAGCTTTATAGCATGTTTCTCCTTTGAAGATAGATGAGATGGACACTCACCATAAGTGAGAAAGAAAGTGATATCAGAATACCATTCGTCGTTGGTGGCGACAAATAGAACCATGGCTAGAGAATCGGCTTTCTCCAGCTAGCTTTGTGCTCCCTTGGTGCAATCATTCTTTTCCTCAGGGTCTTCTGAATCTCAGTTTTCAGCCATAAGCTGACATAGGCCCTTGCCCCTTACCAACTTGGTCGGTTTTATATCTAGATCATACTCTTGGACTTTTGCAATCCAATTTCCTCGCAAACTCCCTAACTCCTGTTGAGTTAGGATTGACTTGACTGCCGTGTCAGGGACCAGTACCGTTGTATGAGAATTTAGAATGTAATACCTGAAGTTCTTGACTACTTTGACCATGGCGAAGGCATGCTTTTCCAACTGAGACATCTTTAATTCGTGAGGCTTGAGAGGAGAGCTCATGAACGCAATCGGGGATTCAACATCTTCAGAATTATTTTGCATTAAGATAGCCGACACAGTATGCTCGGATGCATAGCTATACATGATAAAATCTTCGGAGAAATTGGGACACACCAAGACTGGCGCGTGAGCAACGGAGGCTTTTATATCTTCAAACAACTTCTTTCCTTCTTCACTCCACTAGAAAGTTGGTGATCCTTTCATCATGTTTGATATGTGGCGAGTCTTTTCAGCAAAGTCGGGAACAAAGCACCTGAGAAAATTCACTTTTCCGAAGAAGGAGTGAACACCGGTCTTGCTTGTGGGTAAAGTAAGGCTCTGAATAGCCTTAACTCTTTCGGCATCTATCTTTGTTCCTTCCTTGCTTACAATGTGTCCCAGCAACTTTCCCTCTGTGACTCCGAAAACAGACTTTTTCAGATTCAGGGAGATCCTGTGCTCTCGGCATCTAATCAATACTTGCTCCAAATGATCACAATGATCATTTCGCTGCTTAGATAACACAGTTAAGTCATCCAAGTAAACTACGATGACTTTTCCCATCATTCCTTTGAATGTAAAGTCCATGGCCTGCTGAAAAGTGGCACTGGCATTGGTCAGACCAAAAGGCATCCTGCTATAAGCGAATGTACCCCAAGGGGTAGTGAATGTTGTTTTGAATTAGTCTTTGGGTGAGACTTCGATATGATTGTAGCCTGAAAAACCATCAAGCATGGACAACATTTCTGATCCGGTCACTGCTTGCAGAACCTGATCCATTATGGGAAGTGGGTAGTTGTCCTTCAAGGACGCTTGATTCAGGTTGCGAAAATCTACGCAGATGCATATCTCGCCATTCTTCTTATGTACTGGCACAATGTTTGCCACCCAGGTACTGTGATGGATAGGAAAAATGATCCGTGCATCCAGCATTTTCTGAATTTCAGCCTGGATAGTACCTGAGATCTTAGGATTGTAGTGTCTCTGCTTCTGGCGAAAGGGTTTGACATCCTCTTTCAACGGATGTCATGTTGGACGTCCTTTGGCTTGAAAGACTTTAGATCGGCATAGGACCATGCCAATACATCTATGTATTTCTTCAGCAACTTGAAAAATTTCCGCTTCTCTTCGGGTGTGCAACATTTTCCAATGTTTACAAACTGCGGATGTTCTACCGAACCCAAATTGAATGGTTTGGTTTCTGGGGAGGAGTTAGGATCATCTCACCTTTTCTTTTTGACAAAACGATCATGCCTGTCGAACAACCGCTCTAGGGAAACCAGGCCTTTCGGGATTTTATTTCCTTTGAGCTGACATATGCCATCGTTTCCTTCGGATTCCCCGTTCTGATCAGTAACAGACTCACGGCATGTGGAAGTGGATCCTTCAAAATGAAGCTCACTAAAAATTTTCACTTTTTCAAGAAAGGCAATGAGTTGATTGTCATCGTTGAATACCTGCCAGTGCTGAGAATTTTCTGGCACGCTTGGGTGGAAAACCACCTCAATGGTATATGTGTCTGTTTTCAAACTTGGGTGAGGGAGCATGAGGGATGCTGAGACGGCCAATGAGTCGGCCATGTCATTCTGAGCTCTAGGAATGGATTTTATTGAAAAAGCATCAAACTCCTCAATGCTGTCCCATACCACGTTGCGATAATGTCTGAGCCTTTCATTCTTCACTTGGTATATCCTTTTAACTTGATTTATGACCAGCTCTGCATCACCCTGTACTTTTAGATTTTTGATTCCTCTTTCCCTTGCGGCTTGCATGCCAAGTAGCAACGATTCATACTCAGCAGTATTATTCGTGTTGAAAAACTACAACTTGAAGGAGAGAGGGATAATCTCCTCCTCGGGAGATATCAGCACGGCTCCAGCGCCGCATCCACTAGTCGCGCATCTACCATCAAACTGCAAAGTCCAGATCTTGTTAAGATCTTCTGCTTGGATGAGGACATCCACCTTGTCAGACTCAGTGGACAAGAAATAGTTTCCCATCCCTGATGATTCGAAGAGAATTTGGGCTTTGGGGTCATCGGAATTGGTAACTAAGAACTTCTTTTGTGATTCTGGCTCCAACGTTTGCATTACACCTTTGACGGGAATCCTAGCCTTAGACCAGTCCATATGAATCTCCCCACCAACTTCACTGCAAAAGCTCCTTCCTAGTAGAATTCCATATGCTACCAGAATATCGGCAACAAGGACGGTCATCTTCACTCTTTTCTCTAGGAACGCTGCAAATGTAAACTGCGCGTCTTTGATTTGACCGATTAACGGAACCTACTTGGTTTCCAAGGAATAACATCTGCCAAAAGGCTTGGTAAGGGTGAGGCCCAAGGCATGGGAAACTTTTGCTGGCATGACGTTATCAGAAGCCCCAGAATCAATTATGCAGTTGCTTAGTTTGTGGCCATTGATTAGGAGGGAGAGATAGAAAGGTTCTATCTTGTCTAACGCAGATGTTAAGGAAACGTTTATGCGAGATGTAGAAGGAGTAGAAAGGATTCCTTTTGAGGAAACCTGAGTAGTTATGACAGCTTGGCTTTGGATGTATTCGGTCAACCTTACAAGCTGCTCAAGATTTGACTGAAGATACTCGGCTTCAGACATTTTGGATCTTGGTCTTTTTAGCATGATCAATTATGTCAAACGTGGCCAAGGGTTGCGTTGATGAAGGAATGAGTCCCTCATTTCACAATGGTAGGGTAGGATTACTGGCCTTGATAGGAACATGAGAGGACTGATTCGGAGGGGAGATAGGGGAAAAATATCTTTTTGAAAAAGGTTTAATAATAGGTTGAGCAGGAAGAGGATTACCTCTTTTAGCGATGGTTGGAGGCATGTTTGACATGGCCTTCTCTTTCTACATATGGGCAGCCACTTCTGCTTCTTTTCCTTGTGAGCGGGTAAAAACAACATATGACTGTCCGCTTGCATATCCTTGGGTACCCTCTTCTTCGTCAGATTCTTCCTCATCAAATTCCATATACCCGATAGTAGAGTCACCAGTCGGTTCACCGACATCTTGATCATCTTCACCTGGCGATGAAGGTTCTTCATAATTTTTCTCCTCTTCTTCGATTTCGGCTAAAGCATTGACCGGAGGGGCCTCGAGCGCCAACCATGGAGCAGCTATGGGTAGGTGGGGCCTTTGTGAGACATTATTAGAAGTAAATTTCCTTCCTGGAATATCCCGATACAAAGTGCTAGGAAAAGCCTGAGCTAGCTACTTTTTTAATGCGAGCAGGTCATTTGCCATCTTTTGGAATGTCGGATCGGATAAAGTGGCAGGAGAAGGAGCTGAAACTTTCAGCTTGGATGGCTCTCGCTTTAATTCGTTAGATATTAGCAAGTTTTCTTCAATCTGTATGGCAGCAGCTTGGGCGAGAACCAAAGTAGCGACTTGTTCTTGCAAGAGTAAAAAACTTACTTTTGAGCTCATGGCGTTGACGAAGAAACACTTCTGATTTTCTGGCGTTGGCAGCATGGTAGGCGGAACTCGATTGATTAGTGAGTTGAAACGGGCGATGAAATCACGCATGGTTTCATTGACCTCCTTCTTCAGGTGAGTGATCTTTGATAGCAACGTGAATGTATCCTTAGAAGGCTTATACTTTTCTTCAAATGCAGTCTCGTAAGGTGGCCCAACTAGTAATAGATCGGTCGGTAAATGCTGAAACCATTCCGCTGCTGGTCCTTGTAAGGTTTCCAGAAAGAGGTGAACTGACACATCTTCATGGGTCACATCCAGAATGTTGTATGACATGATGAACACGGATATGTGTGAATCTGTGCTTTGGTTCCCGCCCCATCGAATTTAAGAAAATTATTTTGGTTTCCGTGTGGGAGCGCGTGAACAGGATGTGGAAAAGCCAAAGGGCCCATAAGCATTTCCCCATGGTACTGCCATATGAGTGGCCGAAAAAAGAACGTGTGGGGAGGATGGTCCCACTAAGCAACAAAGCACTGCAAAGTGATGTGGATGCACCTTGTGAGAGGCACTTCCTTCGTGGAGGTGAGACACTCCTGGATGACCGATTAGTTGAGTTTAGCGACGAGAAGCGTGCTGGTGTAACACTGAAGTTATGCCTTTAAAGAAGATCGAAAGTAGGATCAACTTCTCCACGAGCTCTCCTGCTACGAGTAAATGGTTCACCTGCTAGTGTACCATCTAGATCTGCAATATTTTGAGGCAAATCCTAAAAACTCTTTTTGGTTGTACTTGCTGATTTTCTGACAAAAATCAGTAGCATGTACTTTTCTAACATGTACCTTTTTAATTTTATCCCTCTTTTAACAACCGATTACACGGTTTTAATGACAAAGATCAACGAGGATAAAATGATGGTAAAGCTTAGTAAGCTGATTTTCAGATCTAGAGTTGACTTTTTAAAGAGTTTGAAAATTTTGGTAAACAGTAAAAAACTCATATCTACGGAAAAATACAGATTTTTGTAAAAACTCAGCGAACTAAAGATCTCTAACTAGCCCAGAATCTATGGACCTCAAAAGAAAATTTTCATTTGGGTCACTTTTGCAAAAAATTTGGATTTTGAAACAAAAGTTAAAGTTTGCAAATAGGTAGTGATTATTTTCGATTTTCAATAATTTTCTGACATACCACTATCATAGATCTGTTAAATCTGTTCGATCCCCAGCGGAGTCGCCAAAAAATGTTGGTCCAAAAATCTATCAGGTGGACAGATCTATGGATAGATGAGCCAACAGTGTGTGGGGCATAGCCCCTCTTTGAGTCAGCAAAGCGAAACTGGTTTATTGCTATTCTACTAGCAGGAATCTGTGCAAGTCTCACAATATTCTGCCTTCAGGGTTTTAGGATCTCATCCTAGTAGAGGTGTTTCCAACTGTAAGAAGAAGGGGAAGAAACAAGATGGGGAGATAGGAAAGATCTGAAGGGAGAAAAGAAATGAATTCCAAAGTAGAAAGGTCAGAGGGTCTATGTTTTGGGCTGGTAGTAAACAGAGCCGAACTTACTCGCATAGATGAACAAAGCAATACTGATGAATAAATGACAATAAAGCAGAAGTAGATTCAACAGAAAAAACATACAGATCTAACATAAGAAAGCTCTGATGTATAACACAGGTATTCAACACAAAGTCTAAATATTGTATTAATATTTCCTTCTGTTACAAAAAGCTCAAAGTCTTTTCTTCTTACTTCTATTTTTCATCTGAAAAGTATCCACCACTTGAATACAACAAGTATCCAAGTATATATAGAAGAAGGAGAAGAAAGAAGGCAAAAGGGAGCCAACAACTTAATTACAAAGTATCTACAAAATATCTAAAAGTCAATGTTGACTTTTGGCAACTTGGTGGATGACATCATCCCATGGTGCAACATGGATGAGGTCATCATTTGTACCAACATACTATTAGATATTTACAAAAAGAGAAGCCAAGAGGAAGAGAACTATTCATCGTCATCTCGTGGTTGGAAGGGGGTATCTTGCTTCTGCTGTTGTTCGGGAGAGGTGATGTGGAACTGAGTCTGATATTCCATGAACTTGGTGATCATGGGCTGAAGTTGATCCTGAGCAGGACCCTTCGTGTGATCACCGATGACCTCACAAGTCTCCCACTCATCTCTGAGTTTTTCAGGGAGTTTGAAATATTCATTTCCTACCTCCATCAGGAACCCCAAAAAATCACGGCAAGCCAGAAGGTTGTTGATGCATTCGGTGTCGAAAGTGGCTTCTGGCCCTAACCCTTGCGAGATGATCTCCTTGAAGATCCAGATAGTTTCGTCTGCCTTCCTCAAGGTGAAAGAAGGAGTAAGCAGGCCTGGAGACATTCTCAGAAAAATTTGTTCCATTTGATGCATTGAATCCAGGGCTTCTTCCTTGACTTTGTCGATCTTTTCTAGGATGAACTCCATCTGGTCGACCCGGTAATCCAACGCAGCAAGGATCTTGCTGGGTACCCTGGGGTGACTGAAGATGCCAAATTTCACTAGATCATCGACTGAGCAGTCAAGAATTTTTTGGAATGTTTCATGTTGCAGCCTTGCATGGTCCAACTCCTCGGAGATAGGTCCTACAATCACCTGGAGATCTTTGTTCACCTGATTGATGTTTTGATACAACTCGGTGAACTTGACTATTACCTCCTCGCTGTCTTTGAGGATTCGATCTCTCCAGGTGAAAAAACTGCCATACCTTGTTCGCCAATTTTGGCATACTCGTTTATCTTGTCCTTACTTAGAACCTCAAGAGTTTCCGTGGCAGTTGTAGGAGGTGCACTACCCATTTTCTGCAGGGCATGGAGAAGATTTTTGTTTTGTTCCTTTAGCAACCTTTTCTCCTCCTTTGCTTCTTGAAGTTTCTTGCAAAGGGCATCCACTGCAGATAGGGCCTCTCCTTGAAGGCTTTCTGAAGACGTTCCCATTGTGACTTGGGTCACTGTATAATCTGTCGGAGACAGATCCTTTTTACCCTTTAAAGGATCGGGATATGCAATCTCCATTACTCTCTCCCCCGATGCACTCTGAGAGAAGCGGGTTATAGGCTTTTGCTTCTTAGCCCCCTTTGTCGGGATGATGGAGAAGTCCATCGGTGCAATAGGGACTTTCCTCTTTTGTTGGCTCAGATGCTGGGAGATCCATGCTGGACTTATGGGAACGGGACCAGAGGTGGAAGAGGGAGAAGCTGCAGTGGATGAGGGGAAATGGGTAGAGACACTTGGTGGTGGCATCGAGAGGGAGGCCGAGAAAGTGCTCACGGGAGGAAGGGACACTGCAGGGGAAGAAGAAGTGGGAAAGGAAGGGAGCTGAGAGATGAGAGAAGAAATGGTGGGGGACAGCTCCGCGAGAGAAGAGAAGATGGATGACGAGGAAGGGGGAACAATAGAAGATGGGGGAGAGGACACGACCAAAGGAATGGTCACTTGGGTCACGCAAGGAGAGAAGGAGGAGAGGGAGAAGGGATAGAAGGGACCTCAGTGGTTATAGTAGTGGGGACACCCTGAGTGGCATGTGCCCGTCGAAACACCTTCTGTTGCTTCTTTATCTAGGGAAGCCAGAGTTAGAAGTTGTTCTTGTACAGCAGAAGGAGGACTTTCAGGAGCTCCTTCTTGAGCAGTGCTCGATTCACCTTCCTTATCCTTGCGTTTGACCTTTGGCAGAATGCTTTGGCCTGAATAGGTGCGTTTCCCAATGGTGACGTAGTGAAATCTACCCCGAGGTAGATGAGGCCATTCATCCTGCACCAGTGCTCTGTCCTTCAAAGTGTCTCCTTGACCCTTTCTTCAATGGTCTGGGGCGCTTTTGTTCTATCAATTGCAGAAAACGGCCAGTTGTCCCCATCCGTATCCAAATATACCTGATCAACTTCTTGATCAACAGTTTGATAACCTTTTGGGACGATGGCCACCCCATACTGAATAATCTCTGCCAGGGCCAGGTGAGAGTGATCCTTCCTTCTAAGTTTGACCTCATGATACAGGTCGATATAGATGTCCTCGATCTGTGGAAGGTGGATAAGATCAAGTTTTTCGATGGGAAGGCAATTCCTTGGATCAAAAGTGGGCCTCGCTGGGAAGTTGTGTTTCAGATTGAGCAGTTCTATCTCAGCGAGCATTTCCTAGGATTTGTGGTGAGAGATGCATGTGTATCTGACCCACTGTAAGGGGGAAAGGAGTTCCACCCTTCTTTCTCTTCAGGCACTTCTCATGGTACGTTACAAGCTGTCTGGATAGCTCCAACAGGATTAGTTTAGGGCCGGCATATCTCGGCAATTTGGTGGGCTCACCCAGAAAGTTAGCTACCCTGAGATAGGTGAAGGTGAGAAATTGTGTAAATAAGGCCCCCCACTTCTCTATTACTGTGACAATGCTCTTTGTCATTCGACCTGTGAGTCATGTTTTGCCTCAAAAGGAAGACGATGCCATAGAAGAAATCATCGTTAATCTTTGTAAACTACGAAATAATATTCTCTAGCTTCAGCTCTAGATAGTATTCATATATCTTTACTTGGGGCAAAACCTCGCATCGGCTCAATGTTGGATAATCCCTTTCTAAGGATGGAACATAGACTACGTAGGAGTTCATGTAGAACCTCCCCGTTGTGGTGAGTTATTGGAGTTGTTCAGATATGGTGCTGCTTATTATCTCTACCCACTCGAAGCGTTGATCACATACATTCTTATTCATGGTCTCCAGGTACCTGAGCATCCATTTATGAAAGTAATGGGCATTCAGAAATATCCCAAATACTCTGCTTAGGAATGTGATAGTATCACTTAGTTCATTGGAGAAGTCGCTATGGTGAATAACTTGTGGCCATCTGGTTATCACCTTCTTGTTATTTAGGTACACCTCATTCATCAGTTGCATGCACTGGTCTTCATTGTCCTCCCACGCCTTGGTGCAGTCTTCTTGGCTTACAACCACAAAGTGTCAGTGGTGAGTGATGCCTAACATGATTTTGAAGTGTCGGGCGGTGAGGTTGATTATGACCTCGCCCTTTTCATTTTGGACACACCTTGTGTCTTTGTTGTAGCAGCGGGCCACTACCATCATGAATTCATTGTTTACTGCACTGACGGGGATCCCCCCAGCAAAATGTAGGCCACTGCCTACTAGTTTGTCCATCCAGGGACTCCCTGTGACTCTCCTGGTTCTGGCCCAGAAATCTTCCATATCGATGTGACCGAGCTCAGATTCTCTTATATCCAAGTCACATTCTACCTAAGACTCGGGCATTCTGACCCTTTGGTACTTGTATTTCATTTCTTCTTCTGTAAGCTTGGCTTTACCTTTTGACTTGGTTGGCCTCTTGCTTGATGTAGACATATGTGGATCTGAATTCAGTTTGCTGATCTGCAAGAAGAAGAAGAGAAGTCCAATACCAAAGAGCCATATTAGCTGTCAGTTCTTCCATTAAAGCACTACAGAATAGAATGAGGAGTTAGCAATTTTAAGGCCTCAGGGCGCAGGGCGCATGAACACTACAGGCTGTAGAGTTAATAGAAAGGCACACTGAATCGGAATGTTACAAGGAACAAATCAGTGCCAAAGGTGCAGGGTGCATGAATTTTACATATGACATCATGTTATTGTAAGCGGGGATGCGCCTACACCATCTATATAAGGTTAGGCTGGGCGTAAATAAACTTGGTGTTGCAGGAGATCAGGATGCGCCAATGGCACATGCAATTGGCATGTAACGGAGGATGTTGATGCGCCGAATGGCGCAGGATAAATGCGTGTTGCACTATCTTTCTGTGCACAAAGGGGAATTCGGCGCGGCGCAGGGAAGGATTGCATGACACTGTGTTGCTGTAAGAGGGTATGCACCCGCGCCAATTTTTAGGATTTACTTGGTTTTCCACATGGCGCGGGGATTATGCGTGTTGCAAGCAGGAAAAGTGTGCCTTCTTGGCGCGACTGTATTTTATGCAGCAGGAGTGGCGATTGCGCCAAGAGAAAAACATAGTTCTAAACTAATCATTAAGGTTTTCTTTCTTTCCTGACAGGTCATTAATCTTTTAGGCTTCTTTTTTAGGGTTTTTAGATGGTGAAGGGGGCACAACAAGGAGATCCAGGTTGATTTTTTGAGGCAGAGCCCTCCTTACCAGCAGATCTGGAAAGGGGATGAAAATGGTTTGGGGGGGAAAGGTTGCAAGAATGGTAGGAGGGTTTAATGGATTTGCATATTCATTATGTCCTACCACACAAATAACCAAAACAAAACACAAGAGGAGTAAGAACCACCTACCCGAGAATATATAGTATGTGAGAGACGAAGCGGGGTCCACGAACGCGACACGAGGAGGACGGGCGTGCTGACAGGTGTAGAGGAATAAAGCTATCACGTGTTTTCTGACTTGTGAAAGTTACAGGGTGGATGCGCCTATATATAGGCAAAGGTGCAATAAATGCGCCAACCACTTTTTCAAGAGGCGCACCAAAACATGTGTCGACACGTAAAACGGTGCACCCTTTGGCGCAGATAAACATGCGTGTCAACACGAGGATACTTGCAACTTTGGAAAAAATTTAAGACTGTCAACCACTTCATTCCTTGTGCCCTTTGGTGCACCAAAACATGCGTAAGAATTTATGTGTTAGCATGAAGGCGCATGCACCTTGGCACATGCAAGAAAGGTGCATCACGGAAAGGTTTACACCAAAACATGTGTCGACACGTCAAAGGGTGCGCCAAAGGAAATGAAGGGGGCGCAGATTTACTCTGTGTAACACAGATAAAAGGTGCGCCCAGCCAAAAGGGACCAAAATGGCTAAGTTCGGAGAACTAGATTTCCCAGAAAGGGATTTTGTGACATTCCGAACGCAGAGGGGTCCCTTACGAGGGACCAGGACAAAATTTTGGTACGGTTACCTATAAAATTTCCCTCATCAATTTTACAGGATAACAAACATTAATAGTAGTTTACAAGGTAATCATTATTATCATCCAAATGTGCTTATGAAAGGGCAATAAGAACTTTTTGAATAAGTTATTCCTCCTATGTTAAATGTGTGAAATTATTGTTGTGAATTGCTAGAACTATTGTATATATTCAACTATATTTAATATATAACTTACATATAAATTTGTATAAAAATAATGCTCATATTTTATATATAAAAAATGCATGTGATGGTTATTTCAAATATTTATAAGTATTCTACAGCTAAAATCATTAATATATATAATAATTTGACTATATTAATAATATAAAATCATTAATATATATAATCATTAATATACAAAACATTACAAGTGACTCTATAATTTGAGTATATATAATACAATCCTCGACTTGTGGGTTAAATTTGATATATATATATATATATATATATATATATATATATATATATATATATATATATATATATATAAATCAAATTTAACCCACAAGTCGAGGATGTATTATATATACTCAAATTATAGAGTCACTTGTAATGTTTTGTATAGGATATTAACAAAGATAAAATAACTCAATTGTGTGGTGTAATAACAATCAATTATACTCATCTTGATGTTTCTTAGTTTCTCTTTTTAGCATTATTGTTATAACATTCCTATGGATGTGTGTTAAAGGCATATCATGAGTATTAGATCTTAATTCCTAAAGATATTACAAAGGTAAAACAACTCAATTATCTTACCCTTGTTACATTTTGTTGATGTATATTTATTAATATCTTCTTAGTCACCAATTTCAGAAAAAGAATTCATGAAATGAATGACTATGTTTATAATTTTATGTTTGTGTGAAAGGTTTTGTTCAAATAAATGAGGTCTTGAAACATGATTGTGATGATGCACAAGAACGAATGACTGATTATGAACGTCTACATAGTGAGAACATGAAGACAAATAATGAATATTTAATTTCACTTGGTATACCAATTAACAACTCCAAATCAACAATGTATGTCTCCAATATTTTGAATCTCGTTTAAATTTGTATATATTTAATTAAAATATTATTGTATACCTCTTATTTTTTATATAATAATTTTTTATGTAATCTAATTTGGAGGCAAAAAAGTGGCTACAAAATGGTAAAAATAAAAAATATCTTGAGGAAATTATATCTTCTCATAAAAACATGTGTTCAAAAGAATTTTTTGAAGAAGGGAACGACACCAATGAACGTGTTAATTTAAATGTTGAACATGGACCCCTTTTAAATCTAGTTGTTGACCCCAATTTGTGAGTATTATATGATCAGTTGAAGCAATTGTATGAAGGATAGGAAAATAATCATAATGGTTTGATGACACCTACTACAAATAATCAAGTACCATCTCCACGTATAACGAAAAAGAGATGTAATGTAATAAAAATAACTTGTACACAATACCTTCAATGGTTAATCAAGTTCTTTCGATGGATTCTTTAGAGAGGTTTGTAGCCAAAACACCTAAAAAATCAATGCAGCTGAGTCAAATGAGCTACATGCTCATGATTCAACATCAAGTCATGGTTGTGATCTATCAAAAAACTACAAAATTTAGCAAGTGTTATACAGGGCCTCATTTAAAGAATGTAACCAAAGAGAAAAGGAAGGGAAGGTTCCCTATGTGATTGAGGTGAGAGATGGGGTTCATGTAGGAAGACATGTTACAAGGTAGGCCGCAATATTTGGAGTGAAATTGAGGTCACATTTGGATGTTATCATTGAATCATTATCATAACAAAACCAAATACATATAGATCTTATTATTCAAAAAATGGAAAACGTGTTTGAGAGTATTGGTCGGGTGGTATCGTATAAATTCTATAGATACAAAATTTGACAAATTATAAATAATTACAAGCATAAGTGTAGAAAAATGATTTTTAAAGGAAGGGAAGAAAATTCAACCTTGAATTTAAACATTTGGAATGCATTAAAAGAGGGTATGTGTTCTATGTATTTTTTGGAAAGAAGTGGTAGGGAACAAAAAGTGAGAAATTCCATGACATCTCAATGTGCTTTTGGAAGAGTAGGGGTGAAGTAAGAAGAAACATATTTCTAAGCATTTTTAATTGTGTAATTATTTTTTACCTTCTTCTACCTGACATACTTGATCATGGTTTGAGTTTAATTGGTGCTAAAATGATATGATTTTTGACCAAATTTGATCTTTTTTCTAGGAAGAGCAACATGATAGAGCGCATATAATTGATGAGATACATATTATTGACAAAATAAGATGTTATGAAGACTCAAATGATGCAAGATAGGAGAAAAATTCTTTCTTTAACAGTTTTATCAATAAAAATCCATGATGTAATGTTGTTATGTTAGACTCTCTGAAAGTCCTTTTTCTATTGATTTATTAATTAATTTTGAAGTAAATGTTCTAAACCCATTCTCAAAGCTTCCAACACATCTAATACACCTCTTTGGCATTGACATATAATCTAACACATCTAAACTTTTTTGTATGGTCTTATTTTGGATCATTAAAGACCCTTGAGACTCTTAGATGCTCCCGCATAATCCATTTTCTAGAAGAAAAAACATAATAGATCACCTACAACTTATGTGCTATGTTATCTGACTAGAAAAAATATTATGTAGAATGAGATTATGAAAGAGAGGTCACCTTATCCACCTTCAACATATTCATATACTAAAATTCAAAAACTACAGTCACATGTGTAAGATCTAGTAATTTTGATCAAACAAGGGTTATATAAACATTATTTTGAAAAAATGTAGCTATTCTCATCTAGGATGACTGAAAAATGGACTCACTTTCCTCCTCAGTTGCACCAATTATTAGTGCATGAAATTAAATATATAAAGAGCATAATCCTTTAGAGGTAAAATTGAATGGTTTTCACCATATATATATATATATATATATATATATATATATATATATATATATATATATATATATATATATATATATTCAAACTAGATTATATACGAGTCTTCTTATTTGACTCATTTTTGATATGAGGAGATAATGAAAAGCTCTAAAGATATAGGTGGAGAGAAAAGGTAATTCTCGTGATGAGACCTACATCAGCCATGCTAACGTTGAGAAGAATAAATTTTATAGAAAAATATGGCATGCTAAGTATATTGGACTTAATCTTGTGTATGTGAGTTGTTTATTTTTCAGTTATTATTTACGTCAAATATACTAATATTACTTTTTTGTGCTAGTGTTTGAAGAAAACACAATTTCTAGTGGTGCAATAAAGTGGAAATGATAGATTCAATCAAATCAAAAGTTGCAGGACATGGAAGGATACATTCATTTGAGACATGTCATGGAGAGAGGCTTGGTCTTTAACGATGTCAATGTTTGTTAACTAAAAGTGTTAATAGATGTTCCTCTTCCTTATGAGGATAAGCTAGTTGATTGCACCAATTTATCTCAAAAACAATGTTCAATGGCCAATAGAGTTATTATGCAAGTCTTTTATACAAGACTTATAAAAAATAGCTCATGACATTGAGCTGGGAACTGAAAAATTGCTCATGTTTAACTTCTTTTATGTAATAAACTAACAATGTTTTGTTTCTTAGCAAAACTGATTTATGTTTGGTGGTTTCAAATAGCTTTCATAATTATTGTACCTCTACATTTTTTTATTTTTTGGAGGATGGTGAAAATTAGGAACCTATTAAAGGAAGTGATTTTGTAGTCACTTGAGTTGCATTTCGAGATAATTTTCTATTTCTTAACAAAAATTATTTACATCTGGTTGTTTCATACAACTTTCATAATTATTGTACCTCTACGGTTTTTTATTTTTTTTTAGGATGGTGAAAATTATGAGCCTATTAAAGGAAGTGATTTTGTATAAACCTAAGTTGCATTTCAAGACTTTTGAGAGTGAAAGGAGAAAACTTGGACAACACTTGTTTTCTCATTCTACATGTTTAGTTTTATTTTAGTGAATTTATTGTGGCATAGTATAGCAAGACTGAGATTTAGTCCTAAAACCCTACATATTGTAAAAATATTTATTGGATGTTGTTTTAGACCAGCTTTGTTTCTTACCAATTTAACTTCTTTGTATGATCCTGTTAAAGGTAGTGATTTTGTAGTCACATGAGTTGCACTCTTAGACAATTCATCCAAATACTACATCAACAAGTGAGGGAGTAATTTTATATAAGTTACGGAGGAATTGAGAGTGAAAGGAGTAGACATGGACAACAATAATTTTCTCACTCTACATGTTTAGTTCTATTTTGGTGAATTTATTGTGACATAGACCAACAAGATTGAGATTTAGTCTTAAATCCCTACATACTATAGAAATTTGTATTGGATTTTGTTTCAGATCTTTTTTGTTTCTTACCTATTTATAAGTGAAATGGCATTGATTAGTGTACTGATCTTATGATTGAGTAGTGATATTTATATTTGGTTATTACAAAATGAAGATGAAGGTAATTGGGAGGGAGACAAATATCTACGTACATCTAGAAAAGATTTGAATAAGCTATTGGAAAGATAATCTAGATTAGAAGGTTATTATGGGGACACATATGTATTCTTTTCCACTCTTACTATAAGTCTATTTTAATAATTCCTTCCAATATTTAAGCCTTTTTTGTGATTGACTCTGGCACTTATGTGATAGACTTTGACACTCCTTAGATGAAATCCGACACTCCTTAAATAAAATTTGGCGCTCCTCAGATGAATTATGAAACTTGTCCAATAGAATCTAACACTCAAATTAACTTCAAATCTCAGTTGATAGACTTAGGCACTCCTCATATGAACTTTGGTGCTTGGTTGCTAGACTCTAGCGCTACTCAGATGAACTCCGAAGCTTAGATGATAGACTCCGACACTCCTCAAATGAACTTTAACACTCGGCTAATAGACTCCAATGCTCCTCATATGAACTACGATGTTGATTTGATAGACTTCAGAGACGGTTGACTCCCATCCTAGGTTGGTGGAACTTAACTTGAAGATTAAACTGCTATTTATGCATGCTTTATACAATGTCAACTTTTATACAAAATATTAGAAACATACTGTAGGTAAAAGGGAAAAACAATTGGCTTTTTGGGGACTCGTCACCTCCCCCACATCCAAATTCATACAAGTCCCTTTGCAAGATGTATTTGTTCTCTCTCTTCATCACGGAGTTTCATCAAATCATACTCAAAAAGATATATTGGTCAAAGAGTTTTTATGAATTTTGTACCCTTTATTTTTCCTTCTTTTATGCTCCCATAGAGTGAATTCAACTAAACCTTAGTGTTTGTGGATTCGATTTTATTAATTTCTTCCATTGTTATACCTCTATGTTTTTATTTTTTGGAGGATGGTGAAAATTATGAATCTATTAAAGGAAGTGATTTTGTAGTCACAAGAGTTACATTTCAAGACAATTCATTCAAATAGTACGTCAACAACATGGGGAATAGTTTTATAAAAGTTGTGAAGAAAATGATAATGAAAGGAGTAGACTTGGATGTAACAAAAAATTTCTCATTCTATAGGTTTAGTTTTATTCTAGAAAATTTATTGTGACATAAGCCAACAAGACTGAGATTTAGTCATGAGACCCTGCATGCTATAGAAATATTTATTGGTTTTTATTTTAGACCATTTTTGTTTCTTACCAATTTATAAGTGAAATGCATTAATTAGTGTATTAATATTATGATTGAGTAGTGATTTTTTTATTTTGATATTATAGGGTGAAGATGAAGCTAATAGAGAGGAAGGTGAAGATCTAAACACTTCCATAAAAGAGTGTAAGAAGATATTGAAAGATAATATAGGTTAGATGGTGATAATAGGGACAAAGATGTATGGTTTTACACTCTTCCTACAAGTCTTGTTTGATCATTCCTACTAAGGTTTAAGCCTTAACATTGTGCATTTAACTATTATTTTTTTACTTATTCAAACATTAGTGATGTAGAGGTGTGGAATTGTTTTTCAAATGATAAAAATTAGTTAGAAAAACATAAACCTTAAGTTGACTATACTTTATCTCAAAAATAGGGTACCAATGGTTTGAACCCTTCTTAGCCCTTCACAAGAGTCAATATGCAAATCTTAGGTCTGATTGAGTTAGATAAAGCTTTAAAAGATAATATTTCAAATGAAAAGGAATATCTAAACAATACGCATGTGAGTAAATATTGTTTTTTTCTAGATTCTGCCTCAGTGACAATATCAATACAATATACATCAGTTATAATATAGATTATACAAGTAATATAATTTTATAGATTACATGATATATCATCCAAAAATAGACATGTTAATAGACTTTGGTGCTCCTCAGATGAACTCTGGTGCTCAGCTAAAAGACTTCCAAGCTCCTCATATGAACTCTGATGCTAGTCTGATAAACTCTGGTGCTCCTCATATGAACTTCAGTGCTCGTCATCTGAACTTCATATCTCATCTGATTGACTCCGGCACTCAGATGATACAAAATATTGGGAACATAATGTAGGTAAAAAGGAGTAAAAAATTGGCTAGTTTAGGGACTCTTCATCTCCTCCAAACCCAAAATATTAACAGTCCCTTTGCAAGATATTCCTTTTTTCTTTCTTCATCATGGAGTATCATCAAATCATACTGTAGAAACCAATTTTAGGTACCTTACATTGTTTATCCACACCCCCCACATTTCATCCTAAATACTAAAAACATCTTATTATTCTTCAACCATGTCCTCGCCCCCGTAAAATCACATCTTACCCCTCAATAAACACTAATTTTACTCACCCTAAATGACTTAAACCACCTAAAACTCAACCTAACCCATTTTATCCCTAAACTTCTGACCTCCCTACTCCCTCAACACATTTCTACATGTCCTCACTCATTATCATACCCTAATTAACCAATTTAGAAGTGGTTGAAACCACTTTCAATCATGTTTCCCTACTTTTCTTGAATCGCCAGTGATTATAACTAATCACTAGCAATTCTATAAAAGCACATAAACCCTCATGAATTGGTATCCCTAATAATTGCAATGAATCTCTAGCTTTTTGAATACCTAGATGACATCATTTCAGACATCTAGACATCTCCTTCATCCCTATCACATCATGGAAGGCCTCACAAATCTTGTAAGACTCCAACATTATTTCTTGGATTTCCACATCAAAGGTAAGCTTTTGTCATTTGTTTTCGTATTCATTTTATCAATGATTTATATTAAAGATCAAATCAATCTACAACCCATATATTATGCATCATACTTGCATATTATTTGGAAATTATCCTTTTTCACATAAATCATCGGTGATTTTTTCAATTGTCAGTGATTACTTCAAATCACTAGTGATCCATGTATTTTAGTCATTTAATCACATTTTTCATATCTATAATCAATATCTTAAAAAAAAATTTGTAATTTGTATGTTTCTAATTTTTTTGTGCTTGTAAATGATTATACTAGGTTAGGCGCATCTAATTACCAACATATATAACCTTCCTATCATCTCATAGTCACTTATCTGGGAGCAATTCGACATTGCACACGAGTTGAGTCTCTATGCCATCTCCATGACACCAAACATAGATGACATCAAAGATCAGCATGAAGTCATACGATAAGGATGAGACACTTCCGAACAGGCCTGGATCGAATAATTCGAGTAGTTCAAGCTATCCTTAGTCCTTTCCTGGGCCACTTATCATGTCTAACAAGATCTCTCTATTCCTCTAGATTTTTAATCATCCTTTCATTATCATTACATTTTTCCATCATTATCACTTAAATGTCAAAACAAGTTGACACCCTTCAAAGGAAGCCCATTGCTTCCTGGGATCGGCCTTTTCCAAGCAACTCGTCATCTTTTAATGTAATATCTATATTGTCTAGCTATCTATTTATGTATAGGTTTCTCTCATTCATTGGAAAGAGGAGTTTCCTATCTTTTTGCATTCCTACACATTGACTTGGTCGACACATGTAGCATTAAACCCCACTTATTTCAAGTTTTTGACGATTTTGTGATAATAAAATTAAATCAGAATCCACCAATAAACATTTTGGCACGCCTAGTGAGACCTTCAGTCCCTTTTTTATCAAATCTTGTATCTTTTTGTTTTTTTTCTTGTCAAATCACCTAACTTTTTAGCTTGGAGTGCTTTGGTATCACTTTTTCAATACACATAAAATAAGAAAAATTTAAAAGGAATATCGAACACAGGTACACTTTGTTTCTTTCATTTTTCTTTCAGTATCACATTCTTTGTGTGCTTTATCTTCATCAAAATTGATCTTTCCTTTTGGGTTTTAAAAGGAATCTTCACTCTTGCTTGCTCGCATAGTTTAATTAGGGGCTAAAAGATTACATTCACAATTTTCCCTCACACACAACCAAACCACATAATAAATCAAACTTGCATCTGAAAATCTCCTTATAGGTCTACCTACTTGGACTTCATCACCAAGGGGGAATCTGACTAAGTTTCCTGGCTAAGTATAACTAATTGATGGGTGTTATATCGGCTAAAAACCAGACACCCTTATCATTACGGGACTATGAAGTGAGGGGGTAGGCCCCAATATCATGTCTCATATTGTCACTAACATATACTTGGGCCTCTCGTACATTCAGGTATGAAGACTCTAACCTTAACACACCTAAAACCATCCTTAGCAAGCCTCTTTCATAGTTCCTTTTCAGCCATATTTTCATTTCACATTTTTCTAAATTAATCAAGATAATAAAATGAAATCTTTCTTGTGATTGTGTGGTTTTCATTTCCTTTAACTACCATCATTTTTCTCTCCTTTCTTCATTGTTTGTTTTTTAGTGCATGGTTTTCACTAGACAACAATCTCGCCTTCAAAACATCCTAAAAATGTCAGATCCACTTCAAAAATCCCTAGAATTAACTCAAGAACCTTCACATACCCCTATCACTTAGTATAAAACATCAGAGGCATATTTCCTCAACCCTCTGCAGTTATTCCAGAGTGGTGTGCTACACCCTTAACCTATTACTTGTATTAGGATATGAGTAGCTGACTTGTGGATTACCATATCATTTATACTTTCTCATGCTTAATAGGTCAGCCTGGGTGATGGCCATAACATATGAATAGTATATATAGAGGATTGTAGGTAGTAGCTCATTATCATTTGAGCATTTGAGTCTTATTATATGGTTTGGAGGTTTCCCCCTAGAAGTGGTGAAGCTATTACAATTGCATATTGAGATCATTCTTATGAAATATTGTGTTATTTTGTGTTATATTGTTGCTCATAATCTGAATTATACTAGTAATTTCATTACAAGTGGTATCAGAGCTGCGATCTGGGCCAAAATTAGGGCAAAACCCCTAATTTTTTGTTTTCACAATATATTTTGAACCACAGCTAATTGGCAGGAGATATTTTTACAAAAGTTGTGAAACATTTCAAGTAAGGTTCCTTGAAAATTTCATAATTTTTTGATTTATTTTTCACAAGTTATTACAAATTTAGGTTTTTTCATAAAATCTCTCCCTAGGGTGAAAATTGTAGAATTTTTTCAAGTTCTTTACATTTTCGGAAAGCTCTAAAAAAATACTATTAGTATCTTCTCTATGTTTTTTTTTAGCCTAATTTTTATAGATACCCTAAACCCTAAGGTTTGATATCATGGTGGGGCCTTCCACAAGAGCAAAAAAGAATCCGGTTACTCCAGGTAAAACCCCAAATAAAGATGAGATAGTGATTGAAGAGATGGATTTAGAAGGGGTAAATACAAATTCCTCAGCACTAGGGTTTACTTCAGTTGATCATAAGGTGAGCCAACTTGAGTATGAGCTGCAAAATGTACAATCTAAGATGGCCTCTAAAGGAGACATAGCCCAAATAAATCATCATTTGGATGATATCATGCAACATGTAAAGGGTAAACAGTATGGCCCAAATCCATCCCATATCAACCAAGGAGGATCTTTAGTTGAAAATCATGGACAAAATAACCATGTTGGATCACTTTTCCAGCCCAATCAGAATCCAACTTATTCGCAACCACAAAACATGATGCCGAAAGTGGATATGCGCAAATTTGATGGTAAAGATCCCCTGAATTGGATAAATCAAATGGATAACTTCTTTAAGCCACATCAAACACCATCAGGAAAAAAGGTGAATTTGGCATCCCTGTATCTTGAACTAGACCAATTCATTTGGTATTGATGGTTATGTGCTCATAGGTAGAAGAATGGTCTCGGTGTCACTTGGACAGTTTTTACAAAGGAGTTGCAATTACACTATAGTTCCAGTGTTTGAGAGAACTACTTTAGTCAATTAGAAAAGTTACAACAAATAGGATCAGTCAAAGATTATGTGCATCAATTCCAGAACCTATCCTTAAGGATGGAGAATATACCAGAAGAGAATTTGAATGACCTATTTCTTGGGGGTCTTAAGGACCACATCGAGCATGAGGTACGTATGTTTAATCCACTCAAGCTTTCTGATTCTATTATCATGGCACGTCGAGCAAAGGAAAAAGTTCTTTGTAGTAGGAGGTCACCTTTCATTAACACCAAAGACCGTAATATCTCTTCCCCTTCATTTTCTAGGCCAATTAGACTGACACCTCAACAAATGGAAGAAAAGAGAGCAAAAGGATTATACTTTAACTGTGATAGCAAATATGGACTGGGACACAAATGTGCTGAGAAGAAGTTGTTCTATATTGACGGAGGTAATGAGGATGCTGAAATTATAGGAGAGGTTGAGGAACTAGTAGAAGAGGAAGTAGAGGATCACCAACCTACAATTTATTGCCATGCATTTTCAGGTATTAATACTCCTCAAACACTCAATGTTATTGGCTATCTCAAAAAATAGAAGGTGGCAGTGTTGATTGACTCGAGGAGTACTCATAACTTCATAAATAGTAAGTTAGTTGCCCGCCTCAATTGTTTTATTTACCAGCTCCAAAAATGCAAGTTATGATTGTGGATGGTGGGACAATCAAGTGCACAGGAAAATGCCATAGTATCAAGCTTTCCATGGGAGACTACATGTTAGACTCACCTATGTTTGCTATTTCTATGGGAGGGGCAGATATTGTTTTGGGTGTCCAATGGCTCACAACCTTAAGTACTATAGAGATGAATTTCCAAGAATTGTTCATGCGATTTCATTCAGATGGAAGGACAATACAATTGAATGGGATGGTAGCTAAGTCTCCATAGATTATTAGCTCTCATCAGATGCAAAAGGTTCTCTGAAAAAGAGTAGATGGATTTATAGCAAATTTGATGCTCACCCGATCTTCAAAATATTGTTGATGCTCACTCATTTGTTTTTTATGCAATTCCAAAGGGACTACCACCAGTTAGGGATCATGATCATGCCATTCAGTTGATTCCAGGGAGCCAAACACCTAACATCAGACCATACAGATACCCATATTCCTAGAAAAGTGAGATCGAGAAAATGGTTCAGGAAATGTTGAAGGCAGGTATCATCAGGCCTAGTTAGAGTGCCTATTCTTCCCCAGTGGTCATGGTACGTAAGAAGGATCAAACATGGAGGATGTGTCTAGATTACTGAGAACTCAACAATTATACCATCAAAGATAAGTTTCCTATTCCAGTAATTGATGATTTACTTGATGAATTGCATGGTGCTATTTATTTCACAAAATTAGATCTTCATTCGGGGTACCATGAAATTAGAATAAAAGAGGAAGATGTTCATAAAATGGATTTCAAGACTCATGAGGGCCATTATGAGTTTTTGGTAATGCCTTTTGGTCTTACAAATGCACCTTCAACCTTTCAAAGCTTGATGAACACTGTTTTCAAGCCATTTTAAAGAAAATTTGTATTAGTTTTCTTTGATGACATATTGATTTACATTTAGACATGGGAAGAAAACTTACAACATGTAAATAAAGTGTTTGAAGTTTTGGAGAAACATACTCTCTATGCAAAGCCATCTAAATGTTCTTTTGGTGTACAAGAGGTAGAGTACTTGGGTCACATTGTGTCCCATGAAGGCGTCAAAGTTGATCCTCAGAAGATCAAAGCTATGGTGCAATGGCCAAGACCCAAAACTCTCAAAAATATTCATGGGTTCCTAGGACTAATAGGGTACTACAGAAGATTTGTGTGGGGATATGGTATAATAACAACCCCACTCACTGCATTGCTAAAGAATAATTCCTTCCATTGCACAGACTTAGCCACTAAATCCTTTGAGAAGCTGAAGGAAGCCTTATGTAGCACCCCAGTTTTGGCTGCTCCCAACTTCTCAAAAACCTTCATTGTTGAATGTGACACTTCAGGATCAGGATTGGGAGTAGTTCTAATGCAATAAGGAAGACCAATTACATTTGAGAGTCACCAATTCAAAGGAAAATATTTTCTCAAACTATTCTATGAAAAAGAAATGATGGTTATTCTTCATGCGGTCAAGCAATGGAGGTCCTATCTCATGGATAGACACTTCAAGGTAAAAACTGATCCTGATAGTCTCAAATACTTTTTGGAGCAAAGGTTATCATTTGAGGAACAACCAAAGTGGGTAACAAAAATGTTGGCTTATGATTTTGAAATCATAAACAAAAAGGGTAAAGAAAATGTAGTAGTTGATGCATTGTCCAGAAGGGATACATCTGTAGATGCCTTACTATGTGGAATGTCCATGTTGACGGCCGATTGGGTGGATGAAGCAAGATTGGAATGGGATCAAGACAAGGATACACAATCTCTAATATAGAATATCAAGCAAGGATCTATGACATCTAAAAAATTTGAGTGGAAAGGTAATGCCCTATGGTACAAGAACATGTTATACTTGAGTAAAGATTCTGAGTTGAAGCATAAGATTCTTGCAGAGCTACATGCCTCACCTATTGGAGGACACTCTAGGTTTTTGAAGACATATCATAGAATAAAAAGAGAATTCTTTTGGGAAGGACTCAAGGGGTATGTACAAAATTTTGTATCAGAGTGTTTAGTGTGCCAACAAAACAAAGGGGAAACAATTAAGACACCAAGTCTGTTGCAACCCTTACCAATTCCTAGCCAGAGATGGGAGGAGGTCTCCATGGATTTCATCACTGGATTGCCTTATTCAGAGGGTAAGAATGTTATTTTCATGATTGTGGATAGGCTTAGAAAATATGCCCATTTTTTTCCCTATCACATCCATTTGCAGCTAGTACAGTCACAACTATTTTTTTGGAGACAGTTCAAAGGCTATACATGGAACCCCAAAGATAATTGTAAGTGATCATGATCCTATTTTCACAAGTAATTTTTAGACGGAATTATTTTCATGTTTGGGTACTCAGTTAGCTCACATTTCATCTTATCATCCCCAAACTGATGGGCAAATAGAAGTGGTCAACAAATGCTTAGAGGGGTATCTACGTTGTTTTGTATCAGATAAGCAGGAAAGATGGATTAAATGGCTACCACTTGCAGAATGGTGGTGTAACACATCTTTTCATACCTCTTCTCAAATGACCCCATTTTTAGCATTATATGGTTACCATCCACCTTCTATCACTTCCTCCTTGAGGGTGCAAACTAAGGTCAAAGATGTTAAGGAACACATTCAACATCAACAACAGGTTTTTGCTAGTTTGAAGGAGAATTTAGCATTAGCACAAAACAAGATGAAACAACAAGCAGATCAACATCGTAGTGAAAGACATTTTGAAATTGGTGATTGGGTTTTTGTACATCTCCAGCCTTACAAACAGATGTCTCTAAAGCAACATAAAAAGGACAACAAACTTGCTCCTAAATACTATGGCCCTTATCAGGTTCTACAGAAAATTGGTAGTGTTGCTTATAAACTAGAGTTGCCTCCATCTTCACACATACACCCAGTATTCCATGTTTCATTCCTGAAGAAGGTTATTGGACATAAATTTGAAGCCCAGATAGAGTTACCAGAACTTGACGAGGAAGGAAGAATCATTTTGGAGCCAAAGAAGATTCTGCAAACACGTACTAAGAGGTTGAGAACCAGAGAAATTAAGGAATATCTGATCAAGTGGAAGAATCTAAGCATAGAAGATGCCACCTGGGAGGATGAAGGTTTTCTGTAGCAACATCCAGGATTATTCAATGTTGAGGACAACGTTGATTTGAAGGGGAAGGTCATGCTACACCCTTAACCTATTGCTTGTATTAGGATATGAGTAGCCAACTTGTGGCTTACCATATCATTTATACTTTCTCATGCTTAATAGGTCGGCTTGAGTGATGGCCATAACATATGAATAGTATATATAGAGGATTGTAGGTAGTAGTTCATTATCATTTGAGCATTTGAGTCTTATTATATGGTTTGGAGGTTACCCCCTCGAAGTGGCGAAGCTATTACAATTGCATATTGAGATCATTATTCTAAAATATTGTGTTATTTGGTGTTATATTGCTGCTCATAATCTGAATTATACTAGTAATTTCATTACATGGTGACCCAATATTTTTAGAACTCTTAGATGTCAAACTAATTTCCCTTAGAATCTACCTTGCAGTGAAAGGAATTCTTCTTCATCGTCCATATCAAGAATTTTGTCCATCTACTACTATCAATACTTGCGATTATTCTATATTTTATGACCCTGACTATTAGCCAGTTATAAAGAAGATCGCTCCCTACCTTGCCTCTAGTGACGTGGGAACCTTATCTGTTACTTCATCTACTCTTATTGCTAGCTTCAAACTTAATTCCATATCATCACAAAATATAACTACTCAACAAGGCACCACATCATATACACCTTCAGATATCCCTCACGATGCTCAAAATCCTATCATTACTACATCACCTTTGGTTAGTCAACAAGGACCTATAGCATCCACATCCTCAATTAATCCACAAGGTGCCCAAAACTCTTTTGTTGCTTTAACCCCCATAATCATTCATGTATATTCCACTCTTCTTCTTCCCCTGACAATATTTTTCGGTATACCCTCCTCCTCAAGCTCTTTGGCCATGACGTAACCTATCATTTCACAACAACCCACATCCATAGTTCAAAACTTAGTGATGTTTATCCCTACATCCTTACCACCCATCAACACAAGTTTCATCACCAATTCTTGTCCTCTTTCACATCCTATCTCCTTGATGGGTGTGTCGCACTATGAATACATCTCGGTTCATCAAAATCTACCACAATCTCACCCATACTAGTATATTCAATCCTCCTCGCAACTGTTAGTATCTCAATACACTTGAAAAATTTCAAGAAATATTCCCCTCTCTCAAAATACTTCATTACCATATCACTTATATCGGCAGTCAAACCCTTACACTTATAACCAAATTAACCCTTCCTCTTCAAACATCCAACAACCTCATAGCGATCTTATGCAGGCACTGTTTAACAAAACAAATAGTCTCAAAGCCACCACCATAGGACCCAAAAACAACCTTTCTTATAAATAGATCTACAAAAAACCTATCAACCCATCTATGCCTTTCAAGGTCTATCCTCCACACTGGGAAATCCCAAAATTTATCAATTTTTATAACAAGGAGGACCTGTGATAATATATCAGGGCCTTTTGTCATGCCTACTATCTCATCGCTCACAATCAAGACCTCATGTTAAGGACATTTCCCATGTTCTTGGTTTTCCCTTCCCTTGATTGGTATAAAAATATTCCACAACACTCCCTCTATTTATTCACACAACTAGCACAGTTGTTCTTAGAACACTTTTCTATCAACATTTCTTGTAAAATACATATTACCAACTTTAAGCCATCAAACAATTCAAGGATGAGTTTGTTGCTAACATCATCACCAGATGGTGAGGGATCAACAATCATCTATCCTTCTCACTTCCACAAACTGAATTGATTGAATTGTCAAATCTTTAAATTCATTCATTTCAAACATTCGATGAAGCCTTTATCATGACTAGGAAACTAGAACTTTGTGCCCTTAAGGATGGTAAAGTTAAACTCTAATCTAAGAAACTGAAGCATGATTCCCCTTTTAAAACATCTTTTAGCAATGAAAAATCTAAAGGTTAAGAAAACATGGTTATTTTGAAAATTACATCCAAAGTTCATTCAAACTTTTGAATGATCCCAACCTCAATGTAAATATACACCTTCAGGGGAATCCTATAGTCTTTTCTTCGACAAAATTTTGGTTTCTTGTAAGATCAAGATCCCTCCCATCTGATTTTTTGATGAATTTGCATCTAAGCCATCATGGTATCGAAACAAAAACTATTGTAATTATCATCAAGTCCAAGGACATGATATTGAAAGGTGTCACTCATTTAGAAACATCCTCCAAGACCTTATCAACTAAGGTGATTTAAAACTTGATAACCTGAACACACCTCCTAATAAAATTTTGGATGTGTTTAAATAGCCTTTTCCAAATCACCCAAATCCAGTAGTCAATATCAATCCAACATTGTAGGGTCTCATCATATCATCAACATTTTCCATGACCTCACATGCACACTTGTAGTACCAAACATTTCCACAACTGAAATGCCAACCAAACAATTCCACAACTAAAATGCCAACCAAACAGTTTCACTGCAATTAATGACTTTACTTACTATTAATATTTTGAGTTTGTCAAAATAATTAACAAAAACTACTATGAAACTCCCAGAGGAAAGGATGCCATGTCGTATACTCGTTGGAACTAAAAAAGAATGAAACCTATTATTGAATATTTTTAATAGCTTGTGGGGGGGAAGACCATGGCCACCTGCCAACTCGGGCAAATAAAAAATCTTCGTAATTCAATTGGGCGAAGATACCGATGTTTTTTTTGAACCACTTAACCAAAGATAGATAATACCACATAGATATTTTATATACAAACACGTCACATGACATCATGCCCTTACTTTCCATTCTAGGCGGTGCATCCCTCAACCAAACTTATAATCACTATCACAGAATGTAAAGTTGTACCTTAAACGACACCTAAACATACCCTACAAAATGTGACTTAAGTGTCTCATATCTCTAAACCATCAAATGATATTAAACCTCCATCATCCCCATCATCATCTCAGTCAGCCATGTTAGATTATTAGACTAATATCCTTGAAAAACTCATGTAATCATCAATTATAACATTGTCACCTATTAACTGGTTTGATCCTAGGGGGTGGAAACCTGGCAGCTAGGGGTAAATTATGACGGCCACCTATGCACTTGTCAAACAATTTTCAGGTGACGGTACATTTTTTAATGAAAATGCCCTTCAAAAACGTAAAATGAATGTTATTCGTTAGCTAATTACTTCTCCCATATTTATTATATCTTTTTTATATATATTTACATATATTTTTATAATTTATATACAAACCTCATAGTAAAAATTGACGGTCATGTTTTAAATGTGCAAGTTGCGTGTGACGGTTAGATAAAATATTTACAAGTACTTCATGTGACGTCTAAAATCTACGAAAAACGTCTAAACGGCCGTCAAATCTAGTAAATCCCCTGACTGGCAGATCGTATGACGTCTGTGTGGGAATCCGTGCAGGACCACAGCACTGTGGAGATGGTTGGAGAACCCTGAAGGCAAAATGGGCCTAAAGTATCTATCTCCATTGCTCCGAACAGGAGAATCATCCGAGCCATGAAGTTGACTGGTTTAAATCTGAGCAGGGTAGGGTCGTCAGGGAGGAGGTGAATCTCCTACTAAATCCACTACATCCATAGCAACAAGACTATCCTCAAGCTGGTACATTAGGATCTTAATAAGATGTCTCTTTATGAGCTCGAGGACAAGGGTCCACGACAGGCGTCAAACCATGATGGGAGCTGGCTACAATGGCAGAGGAGAGTACGCTCCAACAGAGTCGGAGCCATGAGCGAACCGTGATGCGGGCAGGGGCCTTGTTGGATATGGAGCGACCAGGCTGCAGTTAAGGTCTGTGAAGAGGGTTGTGCGAGCATGCAAGCTGAGTCATCAAGGACCAATGCTGACCTTCGGAGAGCCGAGTCACCACCCAAATCAATGCAAGTGAGTTGGTCAAATGAGTGAAAACCTGACAATAGTGCCAACATCAACCTGAAGCATACATCTCACACAGTTCGCTAAATAGCTAGCAGTTATACAACACCATAATTTAGCTGCAGATCAGCTACTTTAGCTGCAAAACTTCTAGACAACACTATCGCCCACCATTTTTTCTTCTTGTAAATTTCAGTGATTTTGGAACCCCATTGAAATAGGTCGTTAAAATCCTTCAGAAAGCACTTGCATCACTATTTTCGTAGAAGGAGAGTTCAAAATATTTGCACACTGAATTAGTTCATCCACCCAAATGAAGTTATGTTGAAAACTGCAAATACACTTAGTAATGGCAAACGCTTTCTACGAGAATCAATTCTGATATCATATTAGAGATAAAACCTTGTACGGATCCTCACTGATCCAAGATCCATTTTGTGCACGAGTGTGGAGAAAATGAAATAACTGATCATAATGATGCAATATGGTTAAAACTCAAAAAGTTGCATGAAAGTGCTCAACAATGAAGCTTCTAAAAATCTCAACTTCATTGCCATCATCTGAAAGGGTCACCAAAAGAGCAATACTTCAATAGAGGAGTGTACGCGTAATGTCTCTCCAATAGGTAAAAGAAGTCACCTTCTAGCTCTGAATGAGAATCCCTACAAACCTAGAATAGACAATCAAATGATTAGGCTACCTAGTAACTGCTCTATGACACACTCATGACTACAATGACAAACTATGACATCCTATGACGACTCTATGACGGTTTATGACATAGCTATGACATATCAGGAGCTAACTCAACTAATATGTGACACCTAGGCAAGCTTAGATAATGAAGGTCAGGAATCACCCATGTGTAGGAAATGAACCTTGTCAAACTAATGGACAAGGAAATGATTTATCCTGACACCAATAGGCACAAAAAAAATTGATTTGGAACATTCAAATTCTAAAAGTTTTCAGAGTGATATGAGATTTTTATGACTACTAACATGGTTCTCGTTCTCGTTGTTGCTATAGGGGTCTACGTAAATGTGCCAAATTACGTGATTCAAACTTTTCATTATCAACATCAGAACCTCAAACACTAGTATCACCATCATTAGACCTACCCTATAATGTTGACGATGTTGTATCTATCCCAACTAAAAAAAATTTAACCAATGTTATCACACTTGGAATTCTAACTTATCAAGCTAACCGAAGAGCTGAAACTCTTCCCTAACATTACCACATATGATAGATGAAGATTCCCCTACTATCGACATCCTTCATTACCATGACAATAATGTTATCTTGAATTATCTGGGTGCTGAGGATAGTTAACTTTATAAAAATTTTCCTTCTGAGACATCCATGCTTCTCAATGAATCAACCACTGATGTCAATATCGACACATCATAAGAGTTGCACATTTTCAAGATCATTCAAACCCTTGACCCACATGAACTCCAAGAATTCACCACTTTTTTATCCAAACACAATCAAGTCTTCGTATGGTCCTAGAATGATATTCTTGGCATAAACCCTAATACCATCATCCATAATATCATCACTATCTTGTATGTTAAGCCTGTGAAGAAAAAAAATTGTAGGATGTATCCTCGTGTCGTACTATTAGTCAAAGAAGAACTTAAATGCCTTCTTTCTGCCAACTTCATACATCCTATTGAATACCCCCAATGGGTATCTAACATCATTCATGTCACTAAATATACTGAAAAATTGTGCATTTGTATGAAATTACGACACCTTAATCTTGCTTGTCCAAAAGATGACTTTCCCTACCTAACATCAATCAGCTCATCGATTTAACAATAGGCCATGAGATACTATCTCTTATGAATGGTTTCTCTGGTTACAATCAAATCCTCATCGCACTAGAAGATCGACATAAGACATCCTTCATCACCCCATGGGGAACTGTTGGTGAAATAATTTGTCGATATATAGGTGTTTCCACCAACGCTTATGGGACTAGGTCCCTCTTCATTGAATGGGGAAGCTCCCATTATTGAATGTAAAGTAATATACTCCTATCTCAGTGTTGATGGTTGGCCAAATAGACCAGGGATCACACAGGAACACTTCTCTGAACCTATGGAAAAATTATTGTGCAGAGTACAAGGGGGAAATTTCAGCGATGAGGGATGAAGGAGAGAAATAAAAAAAAGGAAGGTTATTGTTGTGATTAGGCACAAACAAAATTCACACCTAATAACCAAATTAGTTTGACATTCAATATAGAGGAAAGCAATAATGAAGCTATGTAGTGAGAAGAACAAACCTAGACACACATTTCTTATATTTTTTTATCAAATATACACAGCTCTTTCTCGATCACTATGCTTGCAAAGTGCATAAAAGAGAGAAATAAAAGAACACATATTAAAAGGGAAATGGAAGAAATATAGCTTTATTTCATATGTTGATGATACAAATCTCAACACCCAAATCACAATCCACCATTGCTAAAATGAACTAAATTTTTAGGATCTTTTGGAATGGAGAATCCATCTCAATTTATAGATTTATGAATTGACCTTTCATCTCCCCCAACATGACTCTTCATGTTCCTATTCTACTTGTGACCTTTCAATTTTCCCTTGAAGAGACAAATTAAGTATATCTCTTATAATTTTGAGAGAATAATTTTACAAATTACAAATATGTCACTGAAGTGAATAGGAAAAAATATAATGATTGTGTACAATGAAGAATTAGAAGAAAGGGAGAGGAGAAGGATGGATATGTATTGACTAATATGTTGAAGAAGTTCCCTCTGATGTAGATTTTTCCATGAATCTGAAGCATGATGAAAAAACACCTCAGGCTGTCAAATGAGTATTTAGAAACACTGTTGAGAAATACCCTTATGTGAGTTCAATATGATAGTAGGAGTTTATCATGATGATATCATTGATGCTTGAGTTGATCAAATCCCTTAGCTCACCGAGCTCACTAATTGTCCAACCAGCTCATCTAGCTTTCCCAATCTTAGTTGGTTCTACTGCAATTCAACTAGCTCACCCAACTTTCTTGACTTGGATCACTTGCATAGGAATCTTCATGAAAAAGGATGAGTTCTTGACTATCTCACCACTGCAACTAGCCAAAATAAAACTCAACTTACCTTAATATACCCGGTTAGCCAACCGGCTTGATGAGCTCACTAAAACTCAACTCACTTAGTCATCTCAACTCATTGCAACCAGCTTGTTTGATATGCTCTTAAACCAAAAACCACCTAGTTCATTGAGTTTATCTCATTTAGCTCAACCTTCTCACTTAAACTAGTTCATCTTGATGAGATGATGATATTTTCAATGCCCAAATGATAAGTATGATAAATTCCTTTGATTTATCCAGTTGCTCAGTGATATGCACATTCCTCTGTTGTGCTTCACCATGCTCTTGGGCACAATTAATATCAAGAAGATGCTCTTGATGACCATTATGGAGGTTTAATTTCTCTGTTTGAGCTACGAGATCATCCTATAACCATGTGAAGAGTTCAAAAAGTGAAAATATGAGGGAAAATGGAGTCATCTATAACTTTCCACATCTAAAATAGAAGACTTTCTATTTTTAAAAGGTAGGACTGGGACCTACTATTTTCAGACATATCACCTATTTTGCTAAAACATGACCTTCTAAACCTTTTGGAATACATTCCATCCTCTTCCATTGATGATGCATTTTTATTTTTACCCACCTTCTAATTTTATCAGTTTTTTTTCCGAACCTGCTATTTCGGGAAAATTGCCAATTTTTCCCTGCCTTCCATTTTGCATCATTTCTTACTATTCTGGGTGATCTGAAATTGAAATATTTAGTGAATTATTATGCATTTAGTATGAAAATTGGCAGCATAATTAATAAAAAATCAGTTGTTGATATCTCTAAAAATAAGCAACTTCATCGTGCAAAAACTAGTTTTAACGAAACTAGATTTTTTGAAGATCCTTCCCTTGGTGAATTTCGGATGATTTCATCCTATTGGATCTCTAGGAAAATGAATATTTATTCTTAAGAGGGAATAATTATGATGAAAAACATAGTCCTCTATATCCCTAAAAAATAGGTACTTTGTGGCATGAAAACTAGTTCACATCAAACTAGATTTTTCAAGGATCATTCCCTCCAAATTTTGTGTGATTCCACCCACTGGAACCTCAAGAAGTGAAGATGAGCCTCACTTCCCTTTCATTCCATAGAATAATGGAAACCATTAATGGTTTAATCTAAGGTTTTATAGGTGTAGTGATGGAGGAGGAATGAAGAATACACAATAGTTAGTTAAAAAATGACTTTTCATGTCCTTTTTACCTTCCCAGCTAACTTACAACTTGATTATAGGCGAGAGAAAGCATGGTGGGTCAAAACTATGGTTTGGAATTCATGTCTTGGAGCTGGACATTTTTTTTATCCTTACTATATTCACTATCCTAGAGATAGTTGGGACATTAAAATGCACCCTCTTCCCAAGGTCTGATAAGTGGCGGAAAACGAGTGGTGAACATGGAGGATAGGAGAGAAAGGTTATAGCACCTGGGAGAAATAATTTGGGGTCATATGAAGAACTCAAGCACTGGATATGGATGGGGTGCATTTTCCTATCTCAATTTTTCTGAATTTCCCATATATGTGGGACAGTTGGGGTAGAAAAATGTGCCCAAGGGTAGGAAGGTCAATACTTAATGCCAATTTTGCATACTTGATCACTTAGCACCTTGTCGGAGACTTTCAGAACATGGTTGCACATGAGGTCCCAGGGGGTTCAATTTCAGGTTATGGTGATTTTTTTTGTTAAAAATTTCCCCACAATCTTGGGAAATTTGGGACATTTACAACATTTCAGACACCAAAATGCGCCAGGCTTCAAACTGCAAATTTAACTAACTCCTGAAATCATGAAACCAACTTTCCCTAGAAGTTGTATGAGGTCTTTTTAGGTGAAATTTTATATCAATTTGACTCCCAATACGATTTTTAGATCAATGGGAGGTTTTTAAAGACTATATTATTCCTCCTTGTCTAAAAAATTATGGTTTTTCATTTGGGACCGCACGGTGAGTCTGTTTGAGATTGGTCTACACATACAGAACTCTTAGGTGTTCTGAAAGATATGGAAACTCCATAATGTAAATGATCCTTTTATATTTCCAATGATATTATTTTTTCCTCTTGAACTCATCCTTGAGCTCCCAAAATATTCTATTGAAGTTTAGGTGCTTTTTTACACTGCAAGCTCCTTCAGGCCTCCAAAACTCACTTGTAGTGTTCTTGATTCTAAAACCTTTAAAACTTTCCCAAAATTTGTGAAACTAATTCCAATGTATTTAAAACTATTCCATAACATATCCATATGACTTTAGGCTTATTTATCAACTCTCTCTAGAGGATGCATACCTGATCCTAGAAAGACTAGGGAATAACCTTTTTAGGCATAGTACCAATTTCCTCTTTGACGACACTACACTGAAGGGATTGGGTGACCTCATAAACACATTTTGGACACTTGGGAAGGATGTATATCACATTATGAAGATTTTAAAGGATTTAGGGTTTATGGAAAAAAAAATTAGTATGATCCAAAGGATGACTCAGAAGGGGCTTTGAGAAAATTTTTGACACTTGGGCCCATTGTCATGCTTGAAATTTTGAAATTTTCATGTTACACATTTACATGAAAACAACTGGCTCTAGCTTAGGGACTTGTTTTGGATTGAATGAAGTGAGGATAGGATAAACATGAACTCCAAAATCTCAATACACATTATGTATTAGTTCCTTATCCATTAGGCTTTACAGAGTCACCATAGAGATATATAACACAACTTCCTTTATTGAACACACACACGTGACAACAAACAAACACACAAGATGAGAAGGGAAACACAAGACAATAATATAAAACACAAGGGAATCATGAAAATTAGGAAGGAAAGAAAAAGGAAAAAAACCTAAATCACCTATGTAAATGTGGGGGACAACCCGTTTTCATTGAAACACTTACTTGAACCGAGTGTCTACCTGTAAATGGGTATCACTTGATGCCTTTCTTCTGTAAATTTGTTGACGGGTTCACATAAGTATGAACCTCTCCCTATCTTATTGATAAATCTAGCATGATCGCTAGCATAATTAACAATCCATTTATTCATTACACCACCTTTGATGATTTGACACACTCTTTTTGGCTTCTCTTTGATTCCCAGGTTCGTTCCACTTGTTGAATTTTCGCTGTTGTCATGAAGATGATTCTTGATTATAATTGAATTATCCTTTTCATACCATGAAATTTCATCTTCATTATGCATCTACTTCATGACCACCACTTCCATGGGTTGATTCTCAGTGGATGTTTTGGAAACCTCATCATTGTCAGTAGCCTCTGTATTTTCTTGATTTTTCATTTGGATCAAGAAATCATCTTTCTTGGACTCGTGATTTTTCGCAACATGTTTCCTTATGCAGTGTGGCATGTACATTACATCATTCTCTTGGAAATGTATTGAGCTCACTATTGGGCATACAACATGGAAATTGTCATCTTCTTCTCTTTGTCCATTTTTGGATTTGTCTTACATTTTTATGCTGAGAGCATCCTTCTCTTGGGAAGAGTGAGCCTTGAAAGGTTGAAGTTTATTGAGAATGCTTCCATATTGAAAAAAATCCTCCTTAAGACCAAGAAACACTCCATCTCTCCATTTTTCGTCAAGAATGTTTCTATCCTCGTGAAAAAGGAATGAGCACAACATTGGAGTTGTAATGTTGTCATCATTGTTTTCCCAATCTTGATCAACAAGAACCAAAAAATCCATTTCCATGATGAAATTATCATCTCCTTGAATAGGTTCACATTCAAGAGGTAGAAGCATGGTGCCATTTTTTGCATTTCTTGCCATCTTATTCAAACAAGAAAGAGAAGCTTTCAAGTTCACCAACATACTTATCAAATGAAAACTCATATTGAGCCTCAAAAACATAATCGAAAACATTGAAGTTACATGTCAAGAAGTCGTTGAGCATCAATCCTTCTTTTTGATATGTGTTTCTCATCACTTCAATATTTCTTTATTTCAAATCAAGGTCCTCATCACCATCATTAGCATCTAATGGAACAACTTCATTTATGTTCTCATCCCATGAGAAGTACACACTCTCAAACTCTGATTTCATCAAATCATCATGATTTTTTTATTGAATCTGTGATGCTCAGACATTCTTCCACCAACATGGGTAGCTCAAGATCATTCTCAAAGGTCATGAAAAAGTTTTAAAATTTTAAATTTTGACACGGGATATCTGTTGTTAGGTCTCCTGGTTTTTGCACAATATACTTCATTTTTTTGATGGGAAGTAGTTTCTTTGTTTTACCATTAACCAGGATGGTGGCATGCGACCAATCCACCTACATATCTCCTCCGACATCTCAAAAAAATCTTTGACCAAACAACATACCATAATAGGCAAGCATGTATACTACAAGGATTCTCATTATGATTTTTTTGTCATGAAAATCTACCAATGCTACCTCAACATCCTTGATTTGACCCATGAGGGGAAATTCATTCATTTCTATGGAGAGACATTGGCCAGAGGTAGGGTAAAGGGAGATTCTGAGGGATTTAGCATCTTTTACAGGCATGATGTTTTCTGAGGCACCAGAGTCAATGATGTACTTGTTTAGTTTATACCTATTTACTAACAAGGCTATGTACAAAGGTTCTATCTTCCTAGATGTGGAGGGTGTGGAGGCAAGACAGATTCTGAGATGGAGTGGATTGAGATGCATGAGGTGGTTCTTTGGTGGTGGCATATTTATAAACAGAGCTACTTCATTTGATATGTTGTACCCGTTTCTCAAGTTATTTGGGATGAGTTCTCAAGTACTAAAATTCAGAAATTTGGACTTTGGATCTTTTGAAATGGTCAATGATGTCAAAAGATGAGGAAGTGGTAGGAACATCAGTGGTTGTGGAAGCATTGACATGGATGTTCTTAATATTTATAGAAAATTATTTTTCAAGAGAAGTTGAAGGAGACTTACTTGAAGAGGCAAAAGGATTTTTGGTTGGAGTGATCTCATGCTTCTTCTCAATTAACACTGTAGAAGAGGAATTTGATGATCCTCCTTCGTTGTTGTTTTCCTCGAAGTCTCCATTTGAGGATTCAATTTCTTATCTTAGGTAGTAGAAGAAGGGCCTTTTTTCTCCTTTCACGATTGAGTGAACACCACATATGAATAACTATATGTGGATTCTTCATCATCAAGTGTGCATTCACAAAAATTGATCCGAGTACATTCTTTTTCTCCTTCAACTTCAAATTTTGATTCAAACAGGGTTCATTTTAAGACCCTCCCTCTGAAAAATTATTATAGAATGGGTGTTGAATCTCTGAAATTTAATTTCGAAATGATGGTGAAGATATGAAAAATTAATTCGTGTAAAATTCGATTTGGCAGGGTGTCTTTTCAAAATGTTTTATACAGTTGGACGGGTGTTAGACAAACATCTCTTTATGGTTGCATGGAACTCATGTTGGACGACATACTTCTATTGGATGATCGTATAACATGTGTTGGATGGACATCCATTATAGTTGGATGACTGTCACCTCTGCATTGGACGGAATACATTAGTCGTTCATCCAACCTTATTATCCTGTCGTCTGATTTATGTTCGAGGGCCTTCCTAGTAAAGTTGGATGACCATTCATTCCTCATTGGGTAGAACCTGTTGGTCATCTAACCCATACTGGATGAAAATCTCTGTGACATTAGATGGTTTTCTCAGTTATATTGTATGTTCATCTCATATATATTAGAAGGGACGCATTAGTCGTTCGTCCTACTTTTGTGAACTATTGTCCTTTCTGGTTGGACAATGACTATGCTTGTAATCTTTTGCATATTCAATGGTTTAAGGGAATCTTCCATCTGCTAGTTAATGGAAGAGCCAACCTTTGCATGAGTGCCCAGGCACTAGCCTTAAACTTCACCACCACTCATTGTCACCACGTGTCCAGTACCATGAACCCGAGCCCTATATATACCCCTATGAGGTTCATTTCTTCACTTTTTCCACAAAATTTTACAAATCCACAGTGCTATGAGCTCTCCAATTTTCTACCGAACCAACGTACACCTACAATATTTCAGTTTCCCCTCCCTCTTCTGTAAATTTACACCATATCCAAAGCTTTCAACAATGACTAGCACGATGGTTTCTCATGCCTCCAAATTCCAGTAGAAAAATCGCATGTGCCCTCATATTTCAGCATTGATAAAATTGAAAGCCACACCAAAGGAATGGATGAAAAAACACAATTCATAGGGCTTTTCCACATGCCCCAATTCGATACAAATACTTCCATCCTCGATTACCTGCTCACTTTTTACATTTAGAAATAGGGACAGTTTTCCATTCCCCTGATGGATCATACAGTTTCTTTCAATGTGGAGCCCGTAAATGTCCAACGATTAACTGGCTTACCTTTCAAAACCAACAGCCTGTGACTACAAAGATAGTCCTAATTGATGAAGACAAAAAAATTTGTAGTCTCATTACAATGTGTAGGTTGATGATAAGTTCAATATTATTTTTTATTAATTATTTTTTAATATTACTTGACTGCCTAAACATCTAACATTTATTGTATCTTGTTTCAGCTCTTATTAATCATTCCAAAAGAGGGCTTGTTATACAACGTATTACAAATTAATTCTTTCATGCAGTGATATCACTATTTTAAGCTATAATTGTGTTGTAGGGTATATCCGTGGACATTCCGTTTTGGGCGGTTCAGTATATATTGTGGACACTAGACGGGTAAAAATTTTATTGGTGCACATATTTGTCCAATCGAATGAAAACAAATGTCAACAATGCCCTTTCCAGTACGAATACATCTGATAAATTCAATATTGTGTTCTCTTCTTCCAATTATCTACTTTCTTTCTATCATGAAGTTTTCCACCAATTGCAAAATGAACAAATTCTGACTGTAATTAATGACAAAATGATTGGCCTCTCACTTAAAGAACAACATGTAATAAGTAATTTTTACATTATAACTATTAATTATTTTTGAAAGCAATAATAATAGTAAGTTTATATTTTCTAGAGAAGAATTAATATCTCATAAGGAGGTTATTGCTTAGGGTAAATCCCCTCAAGAGGTCTCTGATGATTTTGATAGGGATTCAGCAGAATCAATCCTGATATGAGTTCCTCCTCAAAAAATACCTAGGGGACGATAGCTCCACCACTCCTACCTTTTATACCATCACACTAATCTACAGGTATAAACTTTATTGTTTATAATTAAGCTACTAGGAGGAACCATAAATAAGATATCTTTTATGTAAGTAGTACATTATTTTAATATTTATAAATTTTTGTTTTCAGAAAGTTTCAAGTTTGACGATATAGATCAAACTCATTCTTAGTGTCAAAATCGAATCGTCATGTCTCTGAGCATGCAAGGTAATTTATAATGTTTTGTTGAGCAGACAGAATGTTGCTCTAAATAAAAGACACACAAAGGATGTGCGCACATGAACAAGATGCATTTAGAGGTGTGGGAAGATAGGAAAGGAAACACGCGCCAGAACACATTGGCTCAGGACTTAACCGTTTTTGTGGATAAGGGTTATTTATGAAGATAATGTGTGGAGCACACATAGATATGAAGACTTGTGCTCCATGCAATGGTATTTTGGGAACAAGCGGTAGATAAGCATCGTGCATAGTTTAAGCTAATAATAGGATTTCTACTTGGAGTTAATTATAGGACACCTATTGTTAGAGCACTTGCATGTTGTGCATACTATTGTAAAGGTGCGTGACGATTATCAGCATGTGACATATTTTGATAAGTGCATGGGTGGTGAAGGGTGATTCCCTACCCTTATAAATATGTATTGATTTGCATATTTTAGTGGTGGTGAATTATTATAGAGTTGTGCTACTGGTTTTGATGCGCACATGACTCATAGAGATACTGATATAATGTAACAAGCTTCTGTGTTTTACAGTATTTAATGAAATGGAGTATATTGGTTGGATAATGGCATTAGACATAATTGAATTTGGCTACTATATGGTTAATATTATCATAGTTGTTGTTTAGTTCATCTTTCATACAATCTAAGATCTAGATCCGGTTTATGCATTGTGGGTAGTTTACTACTAATTATGAATTTGAATATGTTCCAGTATCAACATGCTAATATTTTGTACAAGCAACTATAAAGAGGGACTTGGTGCCTTTGTGCGCTTCGGTTGAACACTCAGCTTAAGTGTTGAGTGATGTGCCAGTGCGCCTGAGTTGTTTATAGTAAATTATAGGTTGCATCATTAGTTCTATTTCCGGGAGCTCTTTTTTAATTGTTTTTATGATCTTTTGTGATGAAGATGTATCGGTTGACCTTATCAAGTCTTGAGGAGTGGATAGTAGATCTGAAAGAAGAATACGCTTGGAGATTCAACACTAGATTTGAGTTTGACGTGCGCACGTGGGTGGACCAGAACTCGTATGAGTGTTTATATGAAATTTTCTTTGTTATCTTTCTGATAGAGCTATACAAGTGGCTAGTTTCTTCTTCACACTTGTCTGGATGCATGAAGAATTTCAAGCCCTCTATGATGCTGATCTAATTTGGATGCATGTTGTGGATACTTTGTTCTGTGGTGTTCTGAATAGCTATATTTTGGAGTACTCAATTTCCACTTATTCTTTCCCGGAGGTAGCTGAGTTTAAGTTTTTACGTTATCCCAGGGGAACCTATCTACAAGGCATTCCACTGGCGATCAAAATCTTAATGGTAACCCTAAATTTGGAAGAGAATCTGATGGCTAGCTAAACCCCACCACACGCGGGTGCAGGAGCAAGTTTGGTGAAATATGGAAGACCTGGCGGCAGAGAGGAAAAGAGAAGAAATGTAGCTTAAGTACAACGAGGTGTGCAAGAGGGATTTAGGAAAACAACGTGAGTTTACATAATGAATGGCATTGAGGAGAGAGATGGCTCGTGAAGGATTTGGAGCTCACACAAAGGGCATGGAGCCAGAGCATTTGGAACTCCCCCATCTGGGAAAGCATGACAGGGAACCCTCATCAGCCTCTTATGAGAGCACACCAACAGAGACAATTTTGGTCGCGGGTGCACATTTGAATCTACTTGGCAACCTAGACCTTGCACTTAGTTTTCCAGTTTCTAGTATAGCCAGTACTCAGCAAGCTAGTTTGGGAAGTAGAATAATAGGAGTGAATCAAATAACAAGTACATCTATGGTCAAGCAAACGTCTTCCTTGATATTTGGAGGTACCTTTTCAAGCGCATCGTTGGCACAGAACTCAGGCACGTAGAATTTTGGACTCACCTCTGGGAATAGTACCACCTCACAGATGGTAGGAGTTCAATTCAGTACCACTATTGGGACACAAGGTAGGGCATCCTCTAGTTCAATTCCTGCTACATGTGGAGGATCAGGAGGAACAAGTGGATTAGGATTTGGTGGATTTGGGGGTGGAGGTAACACAGGAGGTTCTAGATCTGGTGGGCATGGTCCTCACCAACCCCAGAATATTTACATGGAGATGTCACTTCGTCTTCTAGAGTATAGGGGAATAGAAGGTGTTGTTGAGTATGTTTACATTGCGTGAGATATTGTGGTGCATAAAAGGGATCGCGACTTCTAACCACAAGGCAAGTCAGTTTGTAACTATGTTGCAGAGATGTGCACACAGTTGGTACAGGAAGTTTGACCTTGATCAGACTTACGTAGATTATATAGTGTTACGGGATGCTTTCCTTAAGGAATTTTATATCCTTGAGTTTGATCAGAAGAGTATAAGCATGCTCAAGGATATTAAGCAAGGCACTACTGAGAGTGTTTACGATATGATTCCCATTTCAAAATGATTTTTGTCTAAAATTTTGTATGATATCCATGCAAACCAACATGCACAGTGGTTCATCAGAGGCATGATCACACCTTTTAGGAGGGCATTGTCACATAAGACATATATGGATCCATGCGAAGCACACGAAGCAACGTTGCACGTAGAGGAAGTCAGAAGTATAGACACTAGAGTGAGCCCATTCCTAGAAGCTCAAATTGCAGCTATGGTAAAGTAGTTGGAGAAACTATCAGCCAATTCTATGCATGAGACACGTACTGGGATTTGGTGTACAAATTGTGAAGTGGAGGCCCACACTAAGGATATTTATCCCCACATATCAGTACGTTCATTATTGCTAAACTGCAAGATATGTCATTTAGACCATGATGCAAGTTGCTACCCATTGTTACAACGAGGTAAGTGAACCAAGTTGGGGGGCTAAAAGGGGGTCTTAAGTGGACACATTTTTCTGAAAAATAAAAAAATTCAAATTATATGAGTTTTTCGAAATAGTTACACTCAAAATTGGAAGATGTTGTAGAAATATGAATCGTGGCATGGAATAGCGCAGTCTAGTTTCTAAGATACTAAATTTTAGGCATTGAAAACGGATAAGCTTAAGTGGGTCAAAAAACTAAAATAACAATAGGTGCTCCTATTTTTGTTAAAAAACTTAATAGAGTGACTTTTGTGCCCCCCACCATTTTTTGAGCACCATTGAGTATTTTTTCAAAAACCTTTGGTAGAAAGATAGCTAGGAGTATCTCGTTTGTGTTAGAATTTTTTTTAGATTTTTTTAACGAGTATTTTTTTATTTATAATTTTTCTAGTACATAAATTTTATGTTTTGAAAAATAACAGAGCTCTGACCATGCCCCCCCCCTAACTACCTCAAAAAATATCGAAAATTAGAATTTTTTTTTAATATGTATAGAATTATGCCTAATTTGTGCTAGTATTATTTTTTTTCAATTTTGATGACCCAAACAAAAGATACATGATGAAAGATAGACATATTTAAAATTCAAAAAATAGTTATAAAAAGGCATAGTTAGAAATTAAATAATAAGGAAACCTTATATTAGTCAGAAAATTTGAAAAATTATATTTTTAGAAAGAAGAAACTCTGCTCTACGTTGTGGTATAATTTTTTTTAAATGGATCAATTTTTTTATTTTGATTTATCATAGAGGAAATGACATATTTACATTTTCGTGCAAAAACCTGTTATTTGTTGGTTTGTGTAGGTCCATGCCTCAAGGTTGGGGATCCAAACCGGATCCCAAGCCTCGAGGCATGTGTTGGAAAAGGTAAAAAGCATAATGCGTACATGTTATAATGTGTGTGCATCATGCTTTGTTTATATATTGTGGCCTCATTTTTTATAGTAGACATAACGCGTATGTTTTATGCTTTGGTAAATCTCAAACCTAAGAATTTAAAATGTGATCATGTTATAATAGAACGCGTACGCATTTTGCTTTTTTTCGGGTTTTTGTCCACTATTCAGCCCCCCAACTTCATGCACTTAACCAATGCATGATAATGAAGAATGTATCTTGCTACTATAAGATTTACCTATCCACAACTCACAATACCGAATATTGTAGGTTGATTGGTCATATCCATGATGCTATTGATATTGGTGTACAACAGACAGGATATCGGATAACTCTAAATGTAAAAGTGACCACCATGTTCATGATCACACTTAAGGGCGCTACAATCAGAATGAAGGGAACATTAAAGGAGGTTGTGGTAGAGGTTGAGGATATCGTGCCAGATTCAGGGGCCGAGGCTGTGGTGGTGGATAAGGTGAGTTTCCTCGTGGAAAATGTTATACCTACGAATCTCCTGACCACTACAGGTGTGAATTTCCTTAGAATATTACTTATTATTTTTGTGGAAAGAATCATAACTATGAGGAGTGGTCGTACTTATATGAGCATCTTAGCAAGTAGTGTAAACAGGAGAACAAGGGCACAGGGATGGTTAGAATACAATGCACCTTGGAAAACCAATGGATGCCAAAGTTGGCACCAGAACCTGAGGTAGTACACGTGCCAAAGAAGTGTTGCAACAAAATCCTACCATTACTATGGAGGAGGTTTTACATGCAAGATACCCAAATCCTAAACATCCGAAGGGGGTTAATTAGGAAACCATGTGTTATGTTTGTGGAGCCTATTTTCATGTTAGAGTGTGGTACACCTTCTATGTGTTACACTCGGGTATTTTTACGGCGGTCCCGCTCGCCGATGAGCGGGTCAAGGGGGTTCGAGGGCGAAGCCCCAGAAGCAAATTTTCATGGGTGGTTTATTAACCCATGGGTAATGGGTAACCGTTATGGGCTGTTTGTGGGCCCATGGTTTTTCGGTACCCATTGTTTTGATACCCACAGGTTTTTTGCCCATGGTTTTGATACCCACGGTTTTGTATCAAACTGCTTAAGCAATTGTCTATTTATATGGTCTTATGCATATGATAGATAAACAAGCAAATGTATTGGAGATGTGCTTTGAATTCAGGTGTGAATTCTGTAGAGTTTGTTGAGCATAGCTCCAAATGGATCTGGGTATTGTATTGAGAGAGTGGAGGCTTGTAATAAAATCTGAGCAAGTGATTCTTGGTGGACGTAGCCCAAATTGGGTGAACCACGTTAAATCTTGTCTCTCTGTGTTGTGTTATTTATTCTGCACTTTTATTTGAGATCTGTAATATTTTTTGCATATTAGTTTCTACTGTTGTGATTTTGTAAGGGATTATTCTGCATATTTTATCTCTTATTTCCTAACAATTGGTATCAGAGCCTGGTTTGGTTTGCTGAAGTGTTGAATCGCAGGGAAAGTTTTTAGCTTGAGTGGGAGCTATGGCAGATGATGGAAGATCTAGGGTTGATAAATTCAACGGGTAGAATTTCAGTCTTTGGAAGATGCAGATGGAAGATTACCTTTATCAGAAGGATCTTTATACTCCATTGTCTAAGAAGGTGAACAAACCCTCGAGTATGACAGATGCGGAATGGGATTTGTTGGATCGGAAGGCACTTGGAACGATCCGGTTGTGTCTTGCATCTTCGGTATTATTTAATGTTTCAAAGGAAAAGACTACAAAAGAACTGATGGATGCATTAGGGAAGTTGTATGAAAAACCCTCTGCCTTTAATAAGATATTTTTAATGAAAAAGTTGTTTAATATGAAGATGTCTGAGAATGGTTCAGTAGCAGATCATTTAAATGATTTCAATACGGTTGTGAATATGCTAGCTTCGGTTACAATAGAATTTGATGAAGAAGTTAGGGCTTTATTAATTCTGTGCTCTTTACCTGAGAGTTGGAATAGCCTGGTAATGGCGGTAAAGCAACTCGGTTCCAGCTAACTCGAAGTTGAAGTTTGAGGATGTTGTAGGGGTGATTCTAAATGAGGAAATGTGAAGAAAAAACTCTAGGGAATCTTCTACTTTAGGGAATACTTTAACAGTGGAAACTAGAGGGAGATAGAAGAATAGAGGAAATCGTGGAAAATTGAAAGATCGGGCAAGGTCAAAATCTAAGAGCAAGATTGTATGCTGGAATTATGGAAAGTCTGGGCATGCAAAGAAGGACTGTTGGGAGCTTCAGGATAAGAAGAAACAACAGGAAGAAAAAAGGAGGCAAATGTGGCATAGGATAATGTATGCCAGGATGCTTTGATTCTTTCTTTGCATAATATTACTGAATCTTGGGTTTTAGATTCAAGGGCTTCTTTTCATGCTACTCCACATAGGCATTATTTTGTTGATTATGTTCAAGGGGATTTTGGGCATGTTTTTCTTGGTGATGATGAGCCTTGTAGTATAGTTAGAAAATTTTATGTTCAGGTTAAGATGTAGAATGGGAATACATGGCTATTGAAGGATGTCAGACATGTGCCTACATTAAGGAGAAATTTGATATCGGCAGGGCAATTGGGAAGTGATGGTTATACTGCAATATTTACAGCTAACTCTTGGAAGGTTACCAAGAGTGCTCTTGTGGTGGCAAGAGGTAAGAAGGTTGGAACCTTGTATTTAACCACTGATAGTACTAATGATTGTAATCTTGTGGCTTCAGATGCAGATACAATATTATGGCACTATAGGCTCGGTCATATGAGCCATAAGGGCATGAACATCATAAAGAAGAATTTACCTGGATATACAGAATTAGGTTTGGATTTCTGTGAGAATTGCATATATGGGAAACAGAATCGAGTAAGGTTTATCAAGGTTGGACCGATGAAGAAAGAGGGTAAGTTAGAGCTGGTATATTCTGATGTGTGGGGGCCGGCTCAGGTATCATCTCTTGGGGGTTCAAGTTATTATGTTACTTTTATTGATGATGTAACAAGGAAAGTTTGAGTTTATTGTATTACAAACAAATATGATGTATTTGATATTTTTGTTAAATGAAAATCCTTGGGTAGAGAATGAAATAGATCTTAAGCTAAAATGTCTCAGGTCAGATAATGGAGGGGAGTATTACATAAATGAATTTGATTATTATTGTTCTAAGAATAGAATCCACAGGCAAAAGACAGTTACAGGAACCCCACAGTAAAATGGGGTGTCAGAAAGGATGAACAGAACAATAATGGAACGTGCTAGGAGCATGAGGATACATACAGGACTGTCTCTTTCTTTTTGGGCAGAAGCGGTGAGCACAACTGTGTATTTTATAAACAGAGGACCCTCAAGTGTCTTGGATGGAGGCATACCTAAGGAGGCTTGTTATGGTAAGAAAGTCGATTACTCATTTCGTAGAGTCTTTGGATGTGAGGTGTTTGTTCATATAGACAAGGATGATAGGACCAAGCTAGAGGCTAAATCAGAAAAAATGTACTTTCATTGGTTATGGTGGTGATGACTTTGGATTTAAATGTTGGAGTATTAAAGACAAGAAAATCATTTGGTTTAGGGATGTGGTCTTTAATGAGAAAGTCAATCATAAGCAACAGTTGCAGGAAAATAGGGAAGAATCCAAAAAAGAATATGCAGTGGTAGAGGATCTTCTCAATGGGACAGTGACCCATGAATCATTTCAGGAACATACTCAATAGGAACCCCAAATTCCTTCAGTGAGGAGGTCTTCTAGGGTAAGAAAAGAACCTGAACGTTTTTCTCCTTCTCTTTATTATTTATTACTCACTGATAGTGGAGAGTCAGAGAGCTTTGATGAAGTAATGCAGGTAGATGCCAGTAAGAAGTGGGAGCAAGCCATGGATGAGGAGCATAAGTCTCTCATGGAGAACCAGACTTGGGATTTGGTGAAGCTACCGGAAGGAAAAAGAGCATTACATAACAAGTGGGTGTACATAGTTAAAGACGAAGGAGAAAAGAAAAGATATAAGGCCCGGTTGGTGGTCAAGGGGTTTGCACATAAACAAGGTATGGATTTTAATGAGATTTTTTCTCCTGTAGTAAAAATGACTTCTATCAGAACTGTTCTTGGAATAGTGGCAGCAAAAGAATTGCACTTAGAACAGTTAAATATAAAGACTGCATTTCTCCATGGTGATTTGGAGGAGCTATATATGTAGCAACCAGAAGGATATGAAGTCAAAGGTAAAGAGGAGATGGTGTGCAAACTGAAGAAGAGCTTGTGTGGCCTAAAACAAGCTCCACATCAATGGTATAAGAAGTTTGATAGCTTCATGATAGATCAATGTTATATTAGATGTCATTTAGACCAATATGTGTATACAAAGAAATTTGAGGATGGAACTTATATTATCATGTATTTGTATGTTGATGACATGTTGGTTGCAGGTAAAAACATGCAGGAAATAAAAGTACTCAAGAAACAGCTAAGTGAATCTTTTGATATGAAGGATTTGGGGGTAGTCAGACAAATCCTTGGTATGAGGATAACTCGGGATAGGAAGGAACAGAAGCTGACATTATCTCAGGAAGAGTACATTAAGAAGGTATTGGATAGGTTTAACATGCAGGATGCTAAACCAGTTGGGACTCTTTTGGCAGGCCATTTTAGGTTATCAAAGGATCAGTGTCCCAAGACAGAGCAAAAAAGAAACCAGATGTCTAAGGTACCTTACTCATTAGCAGTTGGCAGTTTGATGTATGTTATGGTGTGCACTAGGCCTGATATTGCCCATATAGTGGGAGCTGTGATTATATTTATGAGTGATCCAGGTAAAGAGCATTGGCAAGCAGTAAAGTGGATCCTTCAGTATTTTAGAGGGACCATGGGGACAGTTTTGTGCTATATTGGATCAGACACCACTTTACGTGGTTATGTAGATTCAGACATGGCTGAAGATGTTGACAGTAGGAGGAGCACGATAGGTTATATTTACACTGTAGGTGGGACAGCAGTGAGCTGGATTTCATGACTACAGAAGTTGGTGGCTTTATCAACCATGGAGGTTGAGTATGTTGCTGCTACAGAAGGTAGCAAGGAGATGATTTGGCTACAACAATTACTTGATGAGTTGGGACATAAGCAGGAAGTTGGAAAGCTATATAGTGATAGTCAGAGTGTTATTCACTTAGCTAAGAACTCTACTTTCTATTCTAGGAAAAAGCATATACAGTTGAGATATCACTTCATCAGGACAGCTTTGGAGGAAGATAAGTTGAAGTTGAAGAAGATTCATACCAGTTAGAATCATGCAGACATGATGACCAAGGTGGTCACAAGGGATAAAATAAAGCTATGTTAAGCTTTGGTTGGCCTTCACAGATGATAGTGAAGGGTTGAGAAGCTTTCTCAGTGGAAATCAATCTCCAAGTGGGAGATTGTTATGTTTGTGGAGCCTATTTTCATGTTAGAGTTTGGTACACCTTCCATGTGTTACACTCAGATTTTTTTTACGGTGGTACCGCTCGTTGGTGAGAGGGTCAAGGGGGTTCGGGGGAAAAGCCCCCAAAGCAAATTTTCATGGGTGGTTTATTAACCCATGGGTAATGGGTAACCGTTATGGGCTGGTTTTGGGCCCATGGCTTTTCGGTACCCATTTTTTTATAAAACCGCCTCTTCAGCTACCTATTGATGTACTTATAATTAGATGGACATATAATAGGATTTATATGAGGGTTTTTGTGAAGGTGAATAGTGTGTGTGAATTCAAGTGCGAATCTGGGAGGGTTTGTCGAGCACAGCTCCAAACAAGATCTGGTTATTGTAATTGTGAAGATTGTTGGCTTATAATAAAATATGAGCAAGTGTTCTTGGTGGATGTAGCCCACATTGGGTGAACCATGTTAAATATTGTCTTCGTGTTTTGCATATTTCATTTCTGTAATTTCTATTCATACTTCTTATTATTGCGATTCTGAGGAATTATTTCGCTTTAGATTCTATTAATTCCTAACACTTAGAATATTACTTGTTCGTTTTGTGGGAAGAATCATAACTATGAGGAGTGCCCGGACTTATATGAACATCTTAGAAATCAACATAAACATGAGAACAAGGGCGCAGGGATGGTTAGAATACAACGTATCATGGAAAACCAATGGATGCCAAATTTTACACTAGAACCTGAGGTAGTACCTGTGAAAATTACTACACATGTTGAAGTTGCACGTGCCAGAGAATGATTGCAACAAAATCCTACCATTACTAGGGAGGAGGCTTTACATGCAAGATACCCATATCTTACACATCAGAAGGACGTTTATCAAGGAACCATGGAAGTGCTCAGAAATCTTCAGGGTGAGATACAATGTTTAAGGGAACATTCATGGAAGTTGGAACAAAAGAAGGAAGTAGAGATGGTCCAGTCAGATATTGATGATCTGAAAGAGGTATGTAAGATGTTGCATTAGGAGAATATTATTCCATTATTAGGGAATTGGTTAAAGGGAAACACTCCGCGCATAGGTATTGAGAATGGACAGAAGATCCTGCATGCTAATATCCCTCCTCATAGCTTAGATTATGACAAGGAGATCACTCTGAATGTTTTCGTGGATGGGTGGCTTTTGAGAAATATATTGATTGATACAGATGCAGAAGTTAATGTGTTTACTTTAGATGTATGGGTGTAGATGGCTAGACCTCCATTACAACCATCCTCTAATGTATTATTTATGGAAAATCGAACTAAGGCCACTCCGATAGGATCTTTAAAGGATGCATCCATTACTATACAAGGGGTCAAGTTCACTGAGGAATTTGAGGTTTTACGCTTGCAAAATCAGATAATTCCCAGCTCTACTTAGGTGCCCTTGGTGTTATGCAAATAATGTTGATCTACGGTTCAACAAGGGGTATATAAGTTTTGAGAACAAGAAAGAATGAGTTATTATCGCTTTAACAGATGGTAAATATGCACCTTCTGTCGAACCTTTGAGTGAGGAATACTTGAATAGAATTTATGTGCACACCATTCGGGATCCGGAAGTACTTGATCGATATACGAAAAGAATTCTTTAATGGGAGGATACACAGTCTATTAGTAATACTATAAGTATTGCCTATGATAATTGGTCACATGGCACCTATAAGATGGTTGGGTGGGAAGTAAGAAGTACATCTGCATGAGGAGGTAGACCTCGCTATATTAGGAGGATAAGTAATAACCTTGTACCCTGATACATTGTAGAAGGAGACCCTAAGGTATTCCTACATGTCATGGAAGAAAAGTGCAAGGATATAGTGGACAGAAGAAATATGTTAGTGTATACCCTGCGTGGGACATCGACGTGTTGGTGGGTGGTTCACAAGGATAATCTCATAGAATGGAATGAAGTGAGAAATACTCTAACAACCCAGTTTCTCAGGAGCAATGTGCCTACTTAATTCTGCACATATCATGGTAATCATCATGTTCAGCACCACATTTAGTAGTGTTAGAGACTCTGGACAAAGGGGCGGGAATAATTACCACCTTCACTATGGGTACATAAACTTTATTTCACTTTATGTAGTTACACGCACGCTTGGTATGTTTATGCAGAACTACATTGGGAGACTGGAAATTAGCAAGAATTGACTGCAAGAATGGTACAAAATTTTGACTACTTCTCCACTAAACCTCTGGTGAAAGAGGCATTATGATTTATGGATCGATTGACTATGGGAGACAATGCAAAGGATGAAGAACTAATTCAGGAGTTATTTGGTGAGGCAGACCTAGGAGCGCATTTTGATGGATTAGATGAGACAGATGTCGAACTACTTGAGTGTGCTTTCCTTGAGAAGGAGAAAGGAAAAATTGTCTACATAGTGGATGATGAAGAAGTATAAAATTTGGACATAGATCATTAAGAGGGTACACGCGAAGTCTTAGACTATGTAGATAAGTAGGCGTACACCTATCATGAACCTATGAAGACCAAGAAAGTGAACATTGACACGGATGCTGAACCTAAGGAGGCCATAATTGGATACTATTGGTCTGATTATGAGGTGGCTAAGATAATTGAGTTACTACGTGATTCCCAGGACTTATTTCGTAGGGGCTACCATGAGTTAAAGGGAGTGCATGAGTCTTTGGGTGAGATGAAGATTAAGTTAAAGGAAGGTGAGTGCCCAGTTAGGAAGAGACCTTACAAGATGAACCCTAACATGCGTGTAAAATGTAAAGAAGAAATTGACAAGATGTTGAAATCTTGCATCATTAAGCCCTTAGAAGAATCAAAGTGGGTTAACCCCATGGTAATCAGTATAAAGAAAGATAGTAGGATTAGGATTTGTGTGGACTATATGGAGCTAGATGCTACACGTGTGATTGATCCTTTTCCTAAACCTTTCACCGAGGAAATATTAGAAGGTTTTACAGGTGGATTCTCTGGATATCATCAGGTAAAAATTGCAAAGGAGGATAAAGAGAAAATAACATTCACCACTAAATGGGGAATTTTTTGCATACATAGTGATGCCCTTTAGGATGATGAATGTGCCTACAATATTTTTGTGCATTATGGTTCAAGCATTGCAGGATTTTATTCACAAATTCTTGCAGGTTTACTTGGATCCGTATATGGGCTTATTAAGGATCATTGTGATAGCTTACGATTAATTTTTGAGAGCTGTAGATAGTTAAGAATCTCTTTAAACATGAAGAAGTGTGCATTTTGCTACACCTTTTGGAACTTTGCTAGGGCATATCATCTGTAAGGAGGGTTTGTTAGTAGATCCAGCCAAGGTTGCAATTATCTTAGGCCTGGAGGAGCCTACCAGTCAAAGTGAGGTGCGCGGATTATTGGGCCACATAGGGTATTATAGAAAATTTATCAAAGGATATGCTAAGATTGTCATGCCCTTGGAGGAGTTATTAAAAGGTAAAGGGCCATTCTATTGGGGAGAACCGCAATAATACACATTTAAAGCGTTGAAGGAGAGACTTACTACATTGCCTATTCTATGCTTTCCCTCATAGAACCAACCTTTTCACATGCATGTTGATGCCTATGGCATGGGCATTGGCACAATATTAGCTCATCCTAGAGAAGGTATTATAGATCATCCTATCTATTTTTCTAGTAGAAATTTGACTTTTGCAGAATAAAATTATACAACTACAAAACGCAAGGCCTTTTCAATGATCTACGCACTGCATAAGTTTAGAAAATACTTGCTAACAACACCTTTTGTGTTCTACACAGATCACATGGCATTGAAATACTTAGTAAATAAGCTCGTTTTATAGGGGTGCATATGTTGGTGGGTTCTATTATTCCAAGAGCTTGATTTTACAAACGTGGTAAAGCTAGGAAAAGGCAATTCTAGCCCAGACCACTTATCAAGAATTCAATCAAGAGAGGACGTGCAGACAATTGAAGATACAATGTCAAATACATAGTTATATAGGTTAAACCACGTTCCCTTGGAATTGGAGGATATTGTTGTATTTTTATACACAGGTATGGTGCCAGAAGGAATGAAAGCCTTGGAAAAGAAACAACTTGCAATTCACACCGCACCTTTCATGTTGATCAGTGGTGACCTATACAAACTAGGACGAGATGAAGTATTGCGTCGGTGTGTACTGGAGCATGAGCACATGACAATCATGGAAGAAGCTCATGGAGGTATTGCAGGTGGACACTATGTAGGTGACGCCACCGCACACAAGATTCTACTCATTGGTTTATGGTGGGAAACCTTGTACAAGGATTGCAAGGAGTATTGTAAGGCGTGTGATCACTATCAACACCTTGGAAAACCTGGGCAGAGAGATGAAATGCCTTTAAGGCCTATTGCTAGTGCAAAGCCATTTGAAAAATGGGAAATAGAATTTTTGGGTTATATTTCCCCAACTGTGCATGTAGAACTGGATCATGCTACATCATCACTTGTATAGATTATCTTACAAGGTGGGAAGAAGTAACACCTACAAAGGATTACACAGTGGTTACAGCAAGCAAGGTTCTTATGGGAAAATATTCTTACTAGGTATGGATGTCCATTGAGTCTGACAAGTGATAGGGGCACACATTTCTTGAATGAGACAATCAAGATATTATTGGATGAATTTATGGTTGCACACCACAAGACCACACCCTATCACCCTCAAGCAAATGGGACTGTTGAGGCCTTCAACAAGATATTGAGCCAGACCTTGACAAAAATTTGTGATGTTGGAAGGAAAGATTGGGATGATAAAGTTTTTGTTGTACTTTGGGCATATAAAACAACCTACAAAAGGTTGAATAAGGCCACACACTTTTAGTTTTGTTTGGCCCAAAAGTAGTTCTTCCCATAGAATTTATGTTACCTTCTTTGTGTATTGTGCGTGTTGGAGGTCTAGCTAATGAGCAAGCATTGGAAGAAAGAATTGAAAAATTAATACAGCTGGATGAGAGGTGTGCCATAACACATTAGAGTCAGAAGCAGGAAAAGGCTAGATAGAAGGCATGGCATGATAGACACATCAAGGAAAAGAAGCTTGAGGTTGGGCAGATGGTGCTTCTTTATGATTCAAATTTTCTGCACCACCAGGAAAGCTTAAGGTGCATTGGTTGGGATCATATGTTATCACTCACATAGTTGAATTCAAGCACTTGCTAGTTAGAGGTGCTTGATGGAACACAGTTACCCTGGTTACTTCAACGGGAGTAGGATGAAGCCCTACTATAAATAAGCCTTCTTGGTGTTTGTAATAAGGTAGTATTTCCATTTAGTATAGATTTCCCTTACTGTATTTCCTTTAATGTGTTTCCTTCTTCATCACTATGCTTTTTCAATTTAGTTTAGTGTTTTGTGTAATAAGCATGTTTGCGTGCCAGAAGCTGATTACAATCTAAAGTGTTTTTATGCGCAGAGGACTACACATACCCTTGGTGTGGGGTGTTTGTCATTCAAACATGGGTACACATAAGAAAATATTGTTACAGGTGATTTCTCTTGTTAAAAAGTGCAGATACTATGAAAAGGTGTTGCTAGAAAGAAAATTGCTCCTAAAGAAGACCATAGCTGGAAATGAATGAATGAACAATATAACGTGAGGTAAGTTGTGGCCGTAAAAACTACTAGAGGAAGGCATAGTGGTGAGGTACTTTGGTGCATGGAAGCGTGTAGAAGGAGGTCTGTAGCCAGAAGGTAGGAAGGTGAATGCTAGAAGGTTATAGTTGTGGCGCGTAGGTGTATCGCGTAGAAATTGGGAAAATGGTCAATTAATGAGAGGATCAGTGGTAGGTAAAGGAGCAATAAATGCGTTAAATTTTCCTAACTCTATATAAAGATGTGATGCAGGTTCATTTCTACCTTTGCAATCACAAGTATTCGAGTGAGCTAGTTGTGACCAAACTGAGTGAAATGCGTTGAGGTGCAGAGAGCTATGAAACTAGGTGAGGAGAGTATATTTGTGCACAAAATTGGCATGTGTCCCCATTTTAGAAGGGTTTGAGCGAAGAAGAAGTGTGTAGAGAGAAGAAATAAAGTGCCAGGTTTGAGAAGGAGCTAGGGCACACGGTTTCAAGCTAGGGCATGGGAGCTTGCTCGACAGAGGAAAAAGGCACAACTTTATCTTATCATGGCACTGAGGAAAACACCTAGAGTAAGAACAAAAGGGAAAAATAAGGTAGAAATTGAGGTCGAGGATGCTCTCGAGAGCAATTTTTTAGAAATGTAGTATCTAGAAGAAGTAATTATCAGAAGGGATTGGGATTCCCATATCCGTAGGTTTAAGGTGTACGAATACAAACATCACGCCACCGAGAACAAGGAGGAATTAGATTCATTGTTGAATAGAAATACCAACAAGTGAACTGTTGATGACATGCCAGTGTATGACGATGCTAGAGAGAAGTTATTGAAGAAGGTAGGGGTGTACCAACTATACGAACTCCCATACTTTGGAAAAGTAGAAAATCTATATTGGTGGCTAATGAGAAGAGTCCATGAGGACTTCTTCTACTTTTTTGGATGGCGGGGTAAGGATCACAACACCCTTAATTACTATGTTGACATGATTAAATGACACGAGGTCAGAGGTTATAAGTGATCTAACTGTTAAGGCAGTTATCATGGCCACTAGCAAGGAGTTGGGATATATGAAGGGTCTACGAGGGATGGATATTTACAAGCTAAGGAAGTACCTTGTGATACAGGTGGCCACACATTTACTCACCAAGCTGAATGATCAGGAAAGGTGGTCACAAGTGAACACCATGTGGCTACACATTGCTAAGAATATTTCACAAGGAGAAGTTTACAACTTAGTTGGGTACATAGCAGATACAATTGTTGAGGAAGTGCGCACATGTGAGAAGATAAGTTTTGGCGCTATCCTTTTATCACTTGTGTTTGTAGAAATTGGAGTTCCCGATGGGCCAAACAACAAAATCTGGGAATACCCCGTGGAAAAGAAGTCCCTCGCAAAGAGGTTTGAAAATTATCTGTGTGAAGGATCAATGAGTGGTCCATTCAAGAAAAGGGTGGAGTTATGGTATGACCGACTTCACACGGCCTTCGAGGAGGAATGGCACATTCCAAAGGAGTTACCCTCAGTGGTGGGAAAGGTCGTGCAGTTCATGGTATATCAACATTTTTGCATCACACAGTTCACAATGAAGGATGGGACATGGAGTCCCTAGTGCAAACTACCATACGCCTTCACAACGTGATTCTTCCAGGAAGCAGTGCACAGGTTTATAGACGTGTGGCAGTTAAGCTACAATGCGGACAAGGTAGACTGTGACTACCATACCTTAAGAAAAACTTATGTTTATCTAGGTCAATCTACCTACATTGAGAGGCTTATTTGTGATGTCATAAGTATGAAGCCAAGAAGTTTGGCTATTGGGGACAGTGGGGGCGCACTTATCTATCTCCAGCTTAAGCCTAGGATGGAAAAGGGAAAATATGTGGAGAATGAGTTCATGCTACCAGGCCCGCCTAAAGGCAAGCATATAGTTGAAAATGTGGCAGCTCCAAAGCCTACCTCGACCTTAGAGGAAGATGAGGAAGGAGAACTCAACAAGGATAGTGGAGGCTTGGACCACAGAGACTGAAGGCAGCCCACTGACAAAGTAGAAAGTGAGCACGTAGATACTCCTCCACAGCAGCAAGAAGATGAGGAAGACTTGGACGTAAACACATTCCATGAGGAACACTAGTTCAAAAGGGTGTTTAGAAGAACCGGAACCCAAGGCATAGGGACATCCCAACCTTTACGAAGGTCACCTTGACTCTCCCCTAAAAAAGAAACACTCGAGAAAAAGAAGAGAAGAAAGTTGAAGCTTAAAGATGACAAGGAGGAGTTAGGGGAGAGTGCACCAGGAACCTCAGTTCAACCTGAAGATGCAGAAGAGCCCTGGGATGAAGAGATGAGAGATGATGAGGAAGAGGTGAAAGAAGTGGAGGAAGTTGTGGGTGAGCCACCTAGCATGCCCATTACTACTCGAGAAGGAGAAGGGCCAACTCCAGACCCTGACGCCTAGGTTCCTAAGGGGCCAAGGACAAAAAGAGAGAGGACAAGTGAAGAATATGTTGTCCCTAATATGGGCTATGCTGAAGACATGAGAAAAATCATCCACGCCCTTTTTCAGAGCACTGTGGGATTGAAAGAGTTATATGGGTGGGAGCTGATGGATCCAGATATGGCTACTACATGCACAAGGAAGCAATTATCCTAGTCCATGTAGACTCATATGGATGAACTAGATTTTGATGTTTGTGAAGAGTCATGTGTCTCACGCAGAGTGAAGAAGGCACCACAGAGTAGGCACATGACAATAAAACCCACTGTAATATCTGATGAGCAGGTCAGTAATGCCTTGGTCAAGGTATCTGTTGAGGTGGTGTAGAGGAACATTGATAAGGCCACCACCATTCGAGCGCTACTTGAAGATAACAAGGATAAGACTGCAGAGATAAAGCACTTAAAAGAAGAGAAGGAACGAGAATAGGAAAATAATGAGGCCTTCGTTAGCATGGCTGAGGAGCTTGGTGATCACATTCTTAAAACAAGGCCTCATCTAGAATCTCAGGTTCCTGAAAAATTTCCTTCTGCTATGCATTATTTGCACACTTTGGTCAATTTGGTATTAGATGATGGACCAATTTGAATGCCCGCACCAAAAATTCTGAACAAGAAGCAGCAAGAGCAAGGGCCACTATTGTTAGACAAGTTTCAAATTACGAGGCTTTACTCTAAACCTTGAAAGATGAGCTGAATAAATCCAACCAAGATCTCAATTTATGTGTGGTGCCAAAAGCAATAATAAGGATCAAAACTATAGTAGAGGACAATGAAGTTCTGAGTGCAATGAAAGATGAAACACTTGGGCACGTAGAAAGATTAGCACTGGTAAAACAAAAGTGTGAGGCCCTCACAACAACCCAGGATCTGCACAAGGATAGAATTGATGAGATTGGGAAACTCATAGTGCAGAAGATGGATCTCATGGAAGGAATACTGTCAGGTATGGCCAATGTTTTCTGGGTGCTACAAAATAATAAAGAGGAGATCACACATGATGAATTGGATGTCATAGCCACAGATATTCTAGAGAAAATGAGGAACATGCTAAGTAACTGGAAGACCTTGGAGGCTTAAATCAAAACTGAATATCCAGAGTTAATCCTTCCAGTCAAAGAAGAGGATTCTATAGAGTAAATTACATTCTTTTGTACAGCGGTTCATTCATTCTTTCATTGCGTATTCTTTATTGTTGGAGACATCAGAGAGAATTCCCATTTTCAGGATGGAAATGTACATTAGTGTGAGGTAATGTTGAACAGACATAATGTTTCTCTAAGGAGAAGACACATAAAGGATGTGCACGCAGGAACAAGGCATTTGGAGGCGCGGGAAGATAGGAAAGGAAACACACTCTAGAACACATTGGCTCAGGAATTAGCCATTTTTGTCGATAAGGGCTATTTTTGGAGATAACGTGCATGAGCACACATAGAGATGAAGACTTACCCTCCACGCAATGGTATTTTGGGAACAAGTAGCAGATAAGTGTCATGCATAGTTTAAGCTAATAATAGGATTTCTACTTGGAGTTAACTATAAGACATCTATTGTTAGAGAACTTGCATGTTGTGCATACTATTGTAAAGGTGCATGGCTATTATCAGCATGTGACCTATTTTGAGAAGTGCATGGGTGGTGAAGGGAAAGTCCCCACCCCTATAAATATGTATTGATTTGTGTAGTTTAGTATGGTGAATTATTGTAGAGTTGTGCTGCTGGTTTTGACGCGCACATGACTCATGGAGATATTGATATAGTGTAAGAAGCTTATGTGTTTTACAATATTTAATGTAATGGAGTATATTGGTTGGATAATGGCATTAGACATAACTGAATTTGGTTCTTATATGGTTAATCTTATCATAGTTATTGTTTAGTTCATCTTTCATATAATCTAAGATCTATATCTGGTTTATGCACTGTGGGTAGTTCACTACTGATTATGAATTTGAATATGTTTAAGTATCATCATGATAGCATTTTGTACAACCAACTCTAAAGAGGGGCCTGGTGCCTTTGTGCACTTCGAGTGAGCGCTCAACTTAAGTGTTGAGTGATGTGCCAACGCACTTGGGTTGTTCACAGTAAATTCTAGGTTGCAACATCATGTTTATCATTTTTTCTACTTGCTAAACATTTGATCCTTAGTCCTTCACAAAATGTCTATAAAAAAACTTCTCTCTTTTCTCTCATACTATGTAGTATATTCTTCCTAAAATCATAACTCTCCCTCTCCCCAGAGTGGCACACTTTTTATCAAAGGTTTTCAGTTCTGCAAACATCATTCATTATTTTATTTTTCTGAATTTCAGGTTCTTATTTATTAACATTTCCTGCAGGAACATTTGATCTCCCTTACCTAATAATTGTCCTATTATTTCACTAAACATGGGCGTATATACTTTTCATTCCATCGGGCAACCATACATTTTGAACCAGATTGAATTCACATTTTCATTTTCTTGGGCTTCATACATGTGTGTATCGACGCATTTTATTGTTATATATTTAAAAACACTTGTCGTATTTATACACCATCTACTTTATTTCCTCAGCCATTAAATCTTCCTACTAGATGCCCATGCAACCTCATAAACATGTAGATGTCCTCCTCTTATATTAGATATTCTCTCCACTTCACACCCCCTAAACTTCACTTAGAAGATAGATTTTGCCTTCAAAAATATGGTATCAGATAGTATGGAGGCCACAATTCAAGAATTTTTTATGTCTGATGTGGAATCAGTGTGCACTTGGGAGATAAGGGCCAAATTTTTAATCAAAGAAATAAATACCCGATACAAGAATCATGCTCAAAGGTATTCATTGTAGAAAACAAATGGGATAAAGATAAAACTAACATTTTAATTTCAAATGTAGAAAACAAGAAAATTGTGGTAGGTCATCTTTTACACGCAAAATCGTGATATTATGAGCATTACAATATAGTATTTAGACTTATCTAATAGACTAATACATTTGTATTTATGTTTTATAGACAAAATATGAAAATTTAAAGAAAGAAGCAAGCTTTTTTTATGCACATTTGAAGAATGCCCACAAAAGATTGAATTCATTTATACAGTTGAAGAAAAAAAAAATTGTTATTAAATAAATAAAATAATACATTGCAAAGGATAATCAAGAAGCATAAGATGGATCCTAAAATTTTACTAAAGGAAAGGACAAATTTTTATCCATCACTTTTTTCATTAGGAGATGTTGAGAGGGAGGAGAAAAATATTCTTCAAAATATCAATACCGCAGTGCAGGATTTGTAGGCATATGGATTTTTAACAGAGAGCGCTACAGAAACTAAGAAAATCCCACCTCTTGTGCAAGAAAAATATCAAGCTTCCCTTGCAACATAAATTGAAAAAATTAGTTAGTTTCACCATGTGACACGTGTGTTGTCACAATTCTGACACTGGTGTAGGAATTAAAAGATAGTGGCCAGCCAATTTTTCTATTTTATATTCCGTGTGGCAGACGTAAGGACAATTATGATTCAAAATCATAGGTAAAAAAGAGGATTCCCTCGTAATGTGTTCTTATATGACATAAATTTCCTAAAAGCTTTGACAACCCACCATTTTGTAATTGTATTGGCCAGAATGCTTTATGAAAACATGTGTCTTCATAAAGTAATTTGCCTCTTGATAGAATGAATACAAGACTAATTTTGAATTGGAACTATATTTACTGTTGTATCGCATTTATTGAAAGTTTTCAACAATTTAATATGTAAACTTATAATTGGATTTCTACTTATTGTGAATGTTTTTTATGTTACTATTTGGAGATGTAAATAGTAAAGCATGGTTTAAGATGCTTAGTTTATGTTTGTTTGAAAATATTTACATTTTGTACAAAGATAAAACATTAATCGATAATCACATGGATCTAAATAAATCACTGTCTTTATTTCAATTATAAAACAAAATATAAAAAATGAATTTGTTACAAGTAAAAAATAGTCTATTAAGACAAGTTGATTATCATTGATGAATATGATATATATCAATATATCAAATCATTTTCAATAGCGTCAAGAATGTATACAAGAAATTAAAACTCTGGAAATTGAAACAATCCTAGAGCAACCCATTCATTTATGTCCTGGAATTCTACTAAATTGGAAGCATGTACAGATCCCCCAAATTGGTCAGAATGTTACCAAATCCTCTTCTTTATACGAGTGAATTCCATAGTGTAAGTACCCTCTCATAAGGAAAAGTTTCCACAGAGTAATTGGATACATACAATCTTAGACAACTTTCTAAGTTTCTATACAATCTATTTTGGACTTTTAATTTTACAAAGGACAATGCACTAAATACCCTCTCATCTTCAATAGAACCCATAATAATTGTTTGAAAAAGTTCATATAGTTGAATATACTCACTCAAATCATCTCACAAAATACTACTTGAATAAATCTTCTTCCAAAGTCTTCTAACGCAATAGTTTTCATTTGGCTTGTCCAGAAATTGAAATTACTCTAGTATAGTGGTAGTAAAATCATGTGACTGAGAACTTAGTAACTATTTTTATAAAATACCTTCAACAGCAACTCCGTTTATCTCTTCGCGCTTATAGAAATGGTCCACTAGACTAGTCATGTATTTGATATATAAAGTATTGATGGATGTTTGAAGTGTGCCTCCAGTTGTATTCCAAAATTGTGGATTAACAACTCCCATTTCTTTGAGTAATTTATCCTTTTTGAATATTCCACAGATCTCTGTAGATAAAGATTGAGAAATCTTTTTCAATTTATTTCAAGTGTCACATACTACTATTTCAATTTAATTGTGTGTCACTCTTACTTCTTCCATCTTTGACCCAGCCAAATATACTCTTTTATGAAAACTATGAAGTGGTATCTCTTTCCCATGTGCTTTTATGCACATATGATCATGTATATTGAATTTTAAGTAGCAACTTGCATTCTTAAGGTCTATTAATGCATTCCATCTTTCAAAAATAGGACCTTGAAAACTTCCATCTGACAAATATAAATTATCTAGACTCAAGCACACATGTTTTTTAGTCTTATGAAATCTTTTATGTAGATGCGACACTCTTGTGAGTGCTTCATCAAAACATTTAGCTCCTTCAACATTGGCAAAATACCACATAGTGTAAGTAAATTTTCAATGTCTCTTAGACAGTACAACAAATCTTTAGTTTTATCTACATCCATGCGGTATTTATACATAAAACCTATCAATGAAGGATATTCTTCAAATATTTTATAAATAGGTTCATACATTGAAATCCATCTGGTATCTACATATTTGAGAAGATGTTTCCCATTTGTCAATCCAATTTTAAATTTATGAAATTCGAAAAATCTATTTGGACTGCTAGGATAATAAGCATGCAAATCATGGATCATCTCCTCCACTTTGGCAACACTTTCGAATGTGCTCACAATTTTATAGGCCAAATTCATTCTATGAGCCATGCAATGAATCACAATCATATAGGGGGAAAGATTTGTTTGTAGTAGTACGCAGAGACCATTTTTCCCCCTACATTACAGTTGCACTGTCAGTTTCAACACAAACTAAGTTCGTTGCAATGGAAAAATCATCCATACCTTCAATATCTTTCAAACTTAACATCGCCAATTTGTAAATGTTTTCAGAAATGTAATTTTCACTCATTTTATGAACTACTAAGAGAAGGGGATTTATTACTTCATTTGTAAATGTGTATACATGAATACAAACCCATGAATCATTGTCCATTGTGGTAACCTCGTCAATTCAAAGGGAAATAAACTTTGCATTTTTAAAAGTCTATTTTAGATCCTCCTTTTCCACTAGAGCAAGAAATTTTATAATTTCCCAGCAACTGGTATCTAACCAATGTGATTTAAGAACATTCTGTAAGCCAATAACCTGATACAAAATTTTATTTTCTGAGAAATTTGAAATTGGTCTTCCCATTTTCAATATATGGAATACAGTAGCAAATTGAATACTTTTGGCATGCATTTCAATCTCCATAGATTTTCTCAAATTTTCTACAATTGTGCCACCTTTTTCATTTAGATATTTCAAATGATTTTGTTCTTTTTCATATTCTTCTACATATTTTACATGTAAGCAGTCTTTTACATTTTTCAATTTATGAGATCTTACTAGCTCCCATCCTTTTGCTTTTGGGAAATATATATTTTCCCACAGTGTTTTTCAATGGTGTCTAGTTTGAGCTACATTGGGTGATCTTTCTCTTATTTCTAACTACATAATTTACATCGACATTGATTTGGAATATCATTACCATTTTTCCGCTCCACGAGTTCAATAAAAGGATATTTGGTTGTTCGGTTGATCCTCTTTCTTCTTATAGATTTTTTTTACTTCCTTTGAACTTGTGCATCATGTTTCTCTACAAGAATATCTTGATCCTCATGCCTCTTTTTTCTGGAAACAGAAATTGGATTAAAAGCTTCCTCTTTTGTTGGTGTTGGATGAGAATTTGATGAATCTTCTCCTAGTTTGATGTCATCAAGGGAATGAATGTTTTCATCAATCAGATCATCTCAAAAATTATTAATTTGATTAAAACCAAAAGGATGATCGAGATTTGGAAACACATTAGTTTGTGAAGGTGTTTGAGAAATGTCTGCATATAAAAGTGTTACAAAATTAGTATTAATTATTTATATTATTAATACCACTAAATAAACATAAAAAATAGTGCAAAGAGTATTTGACTCATAGTATGAAAAATATAATAATATAATTATGTAAATTAGTAGATAGTACATACCCATATTTTCCACAGGTTCAGACACAACATTCATTTTTTGTGAGTTTCCAAAATATTCAAACAATGTCTTGTTACTCTTTTTTGACCAAGGAAAGCTTTTGAGGTGCTCCTGCAATCTAGTTCTTGTTCTGGTTTGGATGAGGTGTTCATTGAGAAACCTCCCTTTTCAACATTATCAATTCATTTTCCAACTTCTATAACATTGGATCAGTTCTCTTGTCTTTGAAACCCTAGGACCTATCCTTCATTGAAAGATTCTTGGTCTTACCTAACACAATGAGGTCATCTTCCATCTTAACCAAAATTTCTTGAGCATTATCCAAGTCTCTTGGTTGAACTCTCTATAGTATGAATCTTACTTCAGGTAATTGAACATTTATAAATAACATCTTCAAGTTATCTGCAGTGGGAAGAGTAACAACAGGAATTGTGTTGATTGACTTATTAAATTTTGCCACAAATTTTCTCATGGAATCTTGCGGCTCTTTCTTCATCTGAGTAAGCTGAGCGAGGAGGGCACGACCATCTTCGGCGGTCTTGAATATTTCTTTAAATGTATTTTTCATACCACCCAATCATTGATTGAGCATGAAGGCAAATAGTAGAACCAGTCTGTTGCGACATTTTGCAATGTTTTCACGAACAAACACATTGTAACATCTTCATGTTATACTCCAAGGATGCCACAAGTTGTGATATGATTGTCAAGACATTGCTTTCCATCTCCATTGAATTTTGGGAATTTATTTCTTAATCCTTGTGGAAGCTCATGGAGTGGTGGAGCCAAACCTAACATACCAGTGTTATGTCCCCATAATATGGGTGTTTGTGTTACCACTTCTTCTTCTCTTTCTTCCTCTTTTCTTCCTCTATTTTCTCTTCTCTTTCTTCTTTGTGTGGAATGGAGACTAGTGGTTATATAACTTACTCTTCAGTATGACCTTCAAGAGGATTTTTAGGAACATGTCTTCTTACCAGTACAAGGGGAAGTCAAAAATAAGCCCTTTGTTTCTCCTCGAATGTGGGGTCAAGAATGCCACTTGCACAATCAACTCATGTGTATCTTTTTTCTACTAGCTTTTCTTAAGTGCTTAGGAAGGAAGGAAACTTGAAAAGTGCAAATTTCTCAAAAGGATTACAACACTGCTTTTTTTATCATTCAATTTGTGTGTGTGTGTGTGTGTGTGTATTTGGTATTTTTGATTTTTTTGTATTTTCAAAGATCTTTTCGGGTGCATGGGGGCATATCTCTTCCCAACAGAGTTTCAAAAAAATATTGGTGAAATAAATTGTTGATATGGAAAATTAAGTGTTTTCGCTAACGCTCATAGGACTAGGTCCCTCTGCATTGAATGGGGTAGCTCCCATTATTGAATGTAAAATAGTCTACTATTTAAGTGTTGAGGTTTGATAAAATAGGTCGGGGATCACAAAGAAACACTTCTGTGAAACTGTTGCAAAATGCTTGTACGAGGTATAATGGAGGAAATTGTAATAATGAGGGGTGAAGGAGAGAAATTAGACAAAGGAAGGTCATTGTTGTGAGTAGGCACAAGCATAATTCACACCCAATAATCGGATTAGTTCGGCATTTAATTTAGAGGAAAGCAACAATGAAGCTATTTAGTGAGAAGAAAAAACCTAGACACAAAGTTCTTAGATTCATTTGTCAAAGATACATAACTCTTTCTTTATCATTATGCTTGTAAAGTGCCTAAAAGAGAGAAACAAAAGAACACGTAGGAAAATCAGAATGGAAGAAATCTAGGTTTATTGCATGTGTTGGTAATACCAAGCTCAACACCCAAATCACAATCCACCATTTCTACCAAGAACTAAATGTTTTTTAGGATCCTTTGGAATGGAGAGGCCATCCCAATTTATAGCTTTGTGAATTGACCTTTCATCTCCCCCCACATGAATTTTCATGTTCCTATTCTATTTGTGATTTTTCAATTACCCCTAGAAGAGACACATTAAGTATCTTTCTTATAATTTTGAGAAAATACTTTTACAAATTACAAATATGGCACCTAAATGAATAGGACAAAATACAATGATTGTGTAAAATGAAGAATTAGAAGAAAATGGGAGGAGAGAAGGAGGGATAGGTATTGATTAATATGTTAAAGAATCTCCCTATGATGTGATTTTTCTGATCTGAAGCATGATGAACATACACCTCAGGTTGACAAATGAGTGTTTAAAAACACTGTTGAGAGATCCCCTGATTTGAGCTCAAGATGGCCGCAAGCATTGCTCATGATGATCCCCTTGATTTTTGAGTTATCAAATCCCTTATCTCATTGAGCTCACTAAGTTCACTCTAACCATCTCATCAAGCTCACCCAATCTTATTTGGTTCACTACAATTCAACTAGCTCACCCAACTTGCTTGACCTAGCTCACTTACATAGGCATCTTCATGAAAAAGGATGAGTTCTTGACAAGCTCACCACTGTAACCAGCCCAAATCAAACTCAACTTACCTCAATCTACCTAATTAGCCAACTGACCTAATGAGTTCACTTCAACTCAACTCACTTAGTCAGCTCAACTCATTACAACGAACTTGCTTGATATGCTCTTTAACCATAAACCACCTAGCTCATTGAGTTCATATCAGTAAACTCAACCTTCTCACTTCAACTAATTCATCTTAATAATATGATGATGTTTTCAAGCCTAGATTATAAGCATGGTGGCTTCCTCTGATGAATCTAGCTGCTCAGTGATCATGACTTTCGTCTTTTGTGCTTCACCATGCTCTCAGGCACAACTAAGATCAAGAAGATGCTCTTGAGACCTTTATAGAGGTTTCATTTTTATGTTTGAGCTACAATATCATCTTGTAACCATGTGAAGAGTTCAAAAAGTGAAAAATTGAGCAAAAATAGAGCCATCTACAATTTTCCGCATCCAAAATAGAGACTTTCTATTTTTAGCAGGTAGCATCAAGACCTACTATTTTGGGACATATCACCTTTTTTTCTCAAATTTGACCTTCTAAACCTTTCAGCACACTACATCCTCTTCCGTTGATGATGCATTTCCGTTTTTAGCAACTTCATATTTTTAGCAGGTTGTTTTTCTAGACCAACTATTTTGCGAAAATTGCCATTTTTTCCCTGCGTTCCATTTTACACCTTTTCTTACTGTTTTGGGTGATCCAAACTTGTAATATTGAGTGACTTACTATTTATAGTATGCAAAGGGGCAGCATACTAAGAAAAACTCAGTCCTTGATATCTCGAAAAATAAACAACTTCATCGAGTAAAAACTATTTTCAATGAAACTAGATTTTTCAAAGATCCCTTTGAATTTCGGATGATTTCGCCTGTCAGATCTTCAAGAAATTGAATATTTATTTGAAGAGGGAAGAATACTAATGAAAAACTCAGTCCCCCATATCCCTAAAAAATAGGGATTTCGTGGCACGAGAACTAGTTCACTTGAAACTATATTTTTCTAGGATCGTTCTTGATTAACTAAAAATAGAACTAATACTATGGAAGTATAACAAGTAGTTAATCTAAATAGGAGGACTAAAATGTTGTATGAATGCACTAAAATAGTATGGAATAATTGTAAATAATCATACTAAATGAAATGAAAACCCTAATGTATAAGGAAGTAAGGAGAAATGACTTAGTTGATTACAGAAACTCATTGCAAGTTGTCGTAGGTCTGAAAGTAAAATCAAGAAGTAGGAATGAACACCCAGAAGTCCCGGAAAGTCTAGATCTAGAGGATCTGAGAAGACTGGGGCACCTGGGAAGGTACTGGGGCACCCCGAGGTGCCCTAGTCTATAGATTGGGCACCCTAGTTTTTGTAAAAGCTCTGAATCTAATTTTTATAGGATTGTAAGGTATTCTGAAGTGTTCTCTGTCTATTGCATAAGATCTGTTAAGCTGCACCAAATGTGTTAAATAATGAAGTGATGAACTACAAGAAAGAAGTATCAAAACCCTAAGAAAAATAAAAGATGCAAATGAATGGGTTGGACCGACCTCATCTACCACAACAGCAGGCTTACTAAAATGAGCGTTGCACTACATTTCAGAACCAAATGTATTTCTGGTGTGTGTATACATGTCGTGCCCTAGGTGCTCTTATGTCAGTCACACTTTGTGAAGTAGCGAGCAATAATAACTATAGAAAATGTAATAACATGTGTGCATGAAATGGAATAGAATCCTCCCCCTATGATGTGCATATTGATGCAGATATCCTAGCCTCGATGCATGACACTATGTGGATGCAAGTGATGCAATGGATGCAACTCTATATGGAGTGATAGTAGTATGTGACATTAGGAACCTCATTATGGTCTCATAGCTTTGTATTTATAGGGTTATCTTGATCTAATTTCGTAATTACCCTGACATGGCCAATTAGGAAAAAGATAAGGATGAAAAATGGCTAGAAAGACCCCCAAAAGAAGTGGGAAAGTGGAACATGGATCGGGGCACCCCAGGTGGGACCAGGGTGCCCCAGGGCACATTAATACAAGCCTAGGTGCCCCATTTTAGGCTAAAATGACAAGACAATTACAAAATAGGTGGGTATGTGTATGAAAATATGTAGGAATGACAAAATAAATTATAAAAAATAAGATGTCCAAAATGTGGGATTAATTAGTTCTTTCTTAACTTGAGAACCCTCTAAACAATAGTATAAGACCAGGCTAAATAATGCCTAAAGTGCATGATTTTGTGTCTACAGTTCCCTCCAATTTTCATGCGATTCCACCCGTTAGAACATTGAGAAGTGAAGATGAGCCTCACTTTCCTTTTGTTACTACATCATGGTATCCATTAATGGAGACTTGAAGCTTTTTTAGGTGCAGTGATGGAGGATGAATGAATAATTCCAAAAAGTTAGAAAAAAAAAGAGTTTTCATGACCTTTTTGCCTTCTCAGCTAACTGTAACTTGATCGTGGGCGAGAGAAAGCATGGCCAGTAAAAAATATGATTTAAACTTCATGTCTTGGGGAAAATTTTGTTTCCTTACTATCCCCACTGTCTGGGATAGTTGGGACGGTAAAATGTGCCATCTTCCCAAGGCCTAACAAGTGGCAGAAAATGAGTGGTGAGCATGGAGGATGAGAGAGAAAGGTTATAGCACCTAGGAGATGAAATTTGGGGTCATATGAAGAACTTGATAACTAGATATGGGTGGGGCACATTTTATTGTCCCAATTGTCCCAGACAGTTTGGAGATTTGTGGTAGAAAAATGCGCCAAAGGGTAGGAAGGTCAATACTTAGCCAATTTTGCATACTTGATCACTTAACACCTTGTCGAAGACGAACGAGGTCCCATGAGGGTCCAGGGGATTCAATTTGGGGGTAGGGAGAATTTTTTAATCCCTATTTTCCCCACTATCCTGGATAGTTGGGATAGTCGGGATAGTCCGGACACCAAAATGCATCAGGCTTCCAACTGCAAAATTGACTAACTCCTAAAATCATGAAACCAACTTTCCTGGTGTTATAGGAGGTATTTTTAGGTGAAATTTCATATAAATTTGACTCCAAATAAAATTTTGAGATCAATGGGAGGGTTTTTAAGACTTTATTTTCCCTTGTTCTCTAAAAAATTCTGATTTTTCATTCAAGACCGCACGGTGAGTCTACTGAGATTGGTCTGCACAGAGAAATGCTTAGGTGTTGTAAAAGATGTTAAAAATCCATCATGTATAGGATTATTTTAGATTTTAAATAGTATCTTTTTTTCCTCTTGAATTGTCTTAGAGCTCTTGAAATCTTCTATTGAAGTTCAGGTACCTTTTTTCACTGCAAGCTCCTCCAGCCTCCGAATCTCGCTTTCCCTGTTCTTACTCCAAAACCTTTGAAACTTTCCCAAATCTCCCAAAATTTGTTCTAATGTCTTTCCAACTCTTCCATATCATCTTTAGATGACATTATGATTCTTGATAAATCCCGGGGGTGTACACCAGCCTCAGATAGGCTATGGAATAACCTTTCTAAGCTTAGTACAAATGTCCTCTTTTGACACCATTACAATGAATGGACTGAGTGACCTCAAGAACACATTTTAGACACTTGGGAAGGATGTACATCACACTATGAAGATTTTTCAAGGATGGATGGGTCATGACATGAAGGAAATATGATCCAAAGGATGACTCGAGAGGGCCTTTTAGAAAATCTTAACACTTGGGTCTGTTGTCATGCTTGAAAATTTGAAATTTTCGTGTTGAAAATTTGCATGAAAACAAGAACCTTATACTATAGAGTAATTCCCTTTTTCTTGAAAAACACATAAGCTACTTATCAATGATCCATGACCTACATATTTCATGACCTCATCCAAAAAACCATAAAATACTATGTTGACAATCTCTTTGGTAAATCCAAACACCAAAGAGACCATCTATCTTTCCTTAATGTAATATTTGCACATCTATTATAATTATTTCTCCACTTTAATCCTATTAAATTTGTGGGTTCTCATAGGAAAACTCCTAGGATTTATAGTATCTATTAGGGGAATTGAATTTGACCCTGCCAAAGTCAAAGCCAATATTGAAATTCCCCCACCATCTAATCTCAAACAACTTCATAGCTTTCAAGGAAAGCTTCAATCAACTTGTCACTTCATATCTCAATTATCATACTAGTGTTAACCTTTCCATCATATTCTAAGAAGAGACACCCACTTTAAGTGGGGTGACAATTGTTAACAAGATTTCGACACCCTTGAATAAGTGTTTTTATCACCACCAGTGTTTACACCTCCACGTGAGGGGGAGCCTTTTTATATTTACATTAGTGACTGATCATGCCTTCAGAGATAGGTTGGCACATCGAGATGAACAAGGTAAGGAGCAAGTCATCTATTACATAAGTCACACCCTTCACGATTACGAAACTCGTTATTCAAGAGTAGAAAAGTTGTTTTTTGCCTTGTACTTTGCAACTTCCAAACTCTATCACTACCTCCTCAATAATAAAACCTACGTTGTCACCAAATTTAATCCACTCAAATCTATATATTCTAATCCTTATCACAATGATCATATCACAAGATGGATCATGCTCATGACTGATTTTGACCTTGAATTTATATCTCAGAAGTCCATTAAGGGGCATGTCATTGTTAATCAACTTACATAAGCTCCCCTTCCTTCTAATCAATTACCTTGTGAACACTTCCCCGACGAAATTATCAACACTCTCGATCATGACAATACCCCTCTTAAAATGACCTTTTTTCGACGGGTCCGAATGTAGACAAGGGGTTCCATAATACTCATAATTCCCCCTTGGGATACTCTTATTCCATTATCCTTCAAACTTAATTTTTAGTTCACCATTAACATGGAAGAATATGAGGCTCTCGTCATGGGACTTCAGACTTATGCCTTTCTCAGTGTATAAATCCTTAACATCTACAGATACTCATAACTAGTCATCAATCAAATCAAAGGTACTTATCAATGTAAAAATGAGGTCCTAAAAAAATAAAAAAACCATTTTCGAAGACTTACTGAAACTCTATAACCACTACGAAATCCAAACCACCCCTCACTCATCTAATAAATTTCAAGACACCATGGTTTATCTCTCCTCTCTCATCACTTTATCACCAAACGATTCCAAACTTTTTCATTGTCATACATTAACTAGATCAGCCATCTTATACTAACATTGATCTTCATGTCGTCAATCACATATAAGATAGCTCATATGATACCTACTACACCCAAACATATGACTATCTTTCCACCAACAAAATACCTCCAGATCTATCTAAAAATGGTAAAAGATACTTTCAACAAAGAGCATCTCACTATGTGATACTAGGGGGTGTCCTTACAAAAGAGGATTTGACGACATCCTCCTCTGGAGTCTCAAAACTCCAGAGGCTTGTTTCGCTATCCAAGACGTCCATGGAAACCTATGTGGTGGAAACTTCAATGGTTTAGTTGTTAAATGGATCTTGTGCATGGGTTATTATTCACCTACAATTAACCAAGATTTTTGTGACTATGTCAAGAAATATATCAAATGTCAACAACATTCTAATCTCACACATATCCCTAGCAACACTCTTCAACCCTCTTAAGATCTTTGGACTTTTTCACAATGGGAGCTTGACCTTATTGGCCTTATCAACCCTCGCTCATCATGACACAATTCCATCATCACAACACCTGAATATTTTACAAAATGGCTGGAAGAAATCCCTCTTATCTCCACTAAAACATATAAAATCATCATTTTCATACACCATCACATTATCCATCGCTTTAGTATACCTCATAAAATCATTACCAATAATGGAAAATCCTTCAAAAATAAGAAAATTTAAAAACTTTGTGACACGTACAACATCAAGCTTAGATTTTCATATCCTTATTATCTGTAAGCAAACAACCAAGCCAAAGCATCATACAAATCCATTAATAAAATCCTTATGAAAATTGTTGACCAAATTGGTAGAAATTGGCATCTTCAAATCCCATTTGCATTATGGGCATATCAGACTAGATTTCAGACCCCTATGAGCAATATGCCCTTCTCCTTAGTATATGACATAGAAGTTATTCTTCCTCTCAAATTTCAAATCACATTCTTAAACGTTTCTCTCAAGGAATTAATCCCTGATGAGGATTATCATCAAGAATGACTATCACAACTTGAACTGTTAGATGAATGTCGTCTAACTACCCTCAAACATATCAAAATCTATCAAGAATGAATCAAACAATCATATAACAAACATCTCAAACAACGTGAATTTAACATTGGTGATCTTGTTCTCAAAGAGAATCAACATGTCACTAACATGGAAAAGAGTAAACATGGAATTTTTTCTCCGAACTGGATTGGACCGTATATTATCACTTATAAATATGGGTCTAGGGCTTATCATTTAGCCTCCCTTGATGGTAAACATGAAAAGGATCCTCTTAACGCCCGCACCTATAGCCATTCTATTGTTAAAATATCGACTCATGAGACCTTAGTCACACTACAATCTCCATGCATTGGCCCATACATCCTATCACCCTCGTAATTATTTGGAATCATGCGGTCCCGTCCGTCAACATACATGTCATGACCTTGAATATGGGCACCACATATCTTCTCATAGCATATTCCACATGGACAAGTTCCCTACTCACAATAAGGGAACCCTGCAATCATTACTCTCACCATCTCCCCTCTCTTATCCTATTTTAACATGACAAGGAAATATGTGTAGCTTACACACTTATTTATCACCTTCTAAATTGGTTACCTAGGCTTTCCCTCAACTAAAAAATTAAAATATCTATGGGATGGATAGAATCTAAATATAGACCGATCCCTCAAAGGATGGCTATCAAAAAGAAAATTATGTCAAATAAATCCATAGACCCATCCCTCGATGGATAGATACCATGAGATCAAAAAATCAATAAATTTGTAGACCACTACCTTACAGGATGGATACCCAATAAAAATACAAAAAAAAAGACTTCCCACATTAATCAGTCCTCATGTCAAAAAGGAATTCCCATATTGATTAGCCCTCATATCAAAATAAAAAAATTAACCCTCCCACGAAATATTCCCACATCAATCATATCATGAAAAAAAACTGTAAAGTTTGGGCAAAGACTAGGAACTATTAAGAAGAACTCATTCCCTAATGTTTTCTACATACAAACCTTTCCCAGGTCAAAAAAGGATAGATACAACTATCTCAAATTTACCTATGATCCTAATATGACTAACCATTGTAAGTCATATGTTAACATTAATTACAAGTCTACACGTGTAGTGTCATACATATAACAAGTTTACCATCATACACTATATATGCCAAGAATAGTAAGGAAGCGGACAACCCACATTCTATTTTTATCCATCGTATAGTGTGTAAATCAAATAACAAGACCATAATTTTTCAAAACCATATCTAATAGCATCAAAATTGCATCATACATCTCTAATCTAAAAATATAAATTTCACATGCATCCATAACTCATCATATAAAAATCATAACTAAACTCGTTAACTAAATCATCATCAACTACATCTATATCCATCACATTGCAACCATTAAAAAACTCAAAACATAACTCAAACATTTAAATCATGTATATAAATCTCAAAATTGTTATACATCATCAAGGGCTTAAGAAGATCCTCATACATCAAAATCTATCAAAATGGGCCTACAAGAACTATCTAGTGAATTGTAGCCATGTCAATCAAATTCCTCATCTAGAACTACTTGTTATCCATTTTACCCCTGGGTAAAATGGACAACTGAGAGAAGTTGAACTTGAGCACTAGATAGAATTCATAGGAAAATATGGAAAGATACAGGAGATTTTTCAAATTTTAGGAGCATTACAGATGAGTTTGGGAGGTTTGGAGTCATTCGGGCATTTTTTCCTCTTCTGGGTTTTTATTCTTAGTCAATTTTGGAAAAAATGAGGAAAACTATAGATGATGAGGTCTTGTGACACTTTGTTCATTTTCATTTGGCTCCTTAACCCAAGAAAAGTGGGAAAAGTGGAAGAAATTATGAATTTGGAGCAGTTGCAAGCCCCCACCCTTTGGTCTCAGCTACAGAAGATAACCCCAAAAGATTGATTAAAATTGAGCAAAAATAGAAAAAAACATAAATTCATCATCAAGCCATCCCATTGCATCTCCTTGCCCTCTGGGTCTAGCAAAATTCATGGAAAATCAAAAGAACCAAGGGAAAAGTTGAAAAAGGCTCAAAATGGTTAAGGGTCCAACCAGCTCGGCCAAGTTGGTGGGTGAGCTACTCCCTAGCTTGGTGAGTTGTTTGGATGGCAAGTTGCAGGTATGTAACGGCGAGCCATTTTGAAGGGGCAAGTTAATAGGGTTGGCTCAGTGCATGGTAGGTCAAGACTTAGGAAATCGACGAGTTAGAGTTGGCTCGCAGAGTCAACTCAGTGAGCCCAAGATGGCTTCCACAAAGGGGGGTTGTGTCGGCATCAGGCCAGTGGTGAAGAGATGGCCCGAGGGAGCTCAAGACATGAGTTCCACCAAGCCCCAAAAATACTACAAAGCCAGGTGGAAGAGCGTGATGCAGGCACGAAGGGGTTTACGCACCCAAGGGTGAGTTAGAGCACAGGATGTCGAGGTGATCTTGACTTGATGTGACAACATCGGCTACACAGGGCACACAGAGAATGAGATGCACCAGGAGGAGTTCCCCATCAGGTTATGTGGCCCACATTGCGAAGGAGGATAGACGCGAGGCGGGCTTGCGAGTTACGTGGAGCTTCAAAGTTGGAGAAAGTAGATTACCGAGGCAAGTTAGCATTTCAACATAGATAGGGGGAAGAAATATAGTGGCTTGGGAGAATTAATCACGTTGCTAGCTTGGTGAGCCAACTAGCGAGCTGGCACAAATTAAAGCCAACCAACACATAAAACCCCCACCCCCCCATTTGGAAAAATTTTAATGCATTAGGGCCCAAAAAATCTCAAAATTCTCTCGAATGCCATTTAAAACATAGAAATATTATGAAGGAGGAAAAAGTAAATATCATCAGTCCTTGAAACCAAAATTTATTGCACAGTACCGTAAGGGGAAGAAAAACCTGGAAATGCATAAAGAGCTGCTTACACTCAAACGGCTATAACTTTCTCGTTTCTTAGCCAAATTGCACAAAATTAGACTCGTTGGAATTTTGGATTCATCCTCTATACTAAAAAAAAAAAAAATTAAAAAATTGATCGAGTTTTGGTGGTGAAAAATGTAGAAAAAAAAAACCATTTTTAATTAATGGCCTCTAGGTGCTTGGAAATGCATTTAATGAGCATGGGTAGCCATTTTTCTTCTGCTACGAGTTACAAGACAACAAGGGATGGATTTTGTAGGTTTATCATCATGATTTGTAGCAATTTATTGTGCCTTTCAAGTGGGTGAAAGGGGAATTTTGATATTTTTAACTCCTCTCTCTTCTCTCTCATTTTCTATAAATTGTAAAGCTCCTCTCATTTGCAAGGGGGGATTCTCATTGTAATAAAACTTTGCAAAAATTGTTTTAGAAATACCAATGTGTTACAAGCCTCCATTTAAGACATCTTGCATGATGATCATGGCCTTTTCCCTACATTGTAATGGATGGTGTGAACTGATAAAGAAATAGATTTGAGTTTGTGGATATCTATCTTCCCTTGCTTATGTCTTTGCATTCTCTTGCCTCTTCATTTCAGTTATAGATGTATTGTACCTATTTTATTCTTCTTGTAGGATTTATTTTTGCTGTGACTTCATGAAAATGGTAATGTGAGTGTTGTTGTTAGACTGTGGTGATTACTTCCACCTTCTCTGCTCTACATTTTCTACCATTTTCACCCATTGGAGAGACTCCCTACACCCTTCTCTTGGTGTTATCACCTCTTTTAGTGTAGGATTTTCATTTCTCATGAAATATCTCTCTCCCTAGTCCCTTTGGAATTATATATTATGATTAGTTAGCAGATTTCCCTTCATTAGGAGTAGTTGTTGCACTAGTTTAGGAAGAGGAACTAACCTTCTCGATAGAGTTGTTTCAATTACAAGGTCCCACACCCTGAAGCAACTCCATGTTACTCAATCATATTGCTTGCCTTAACAATATCACATGCTTAGAAATTATAGGGTGATGTGATTCACTGATAACACTACTCCCCTAATCCTCATATGGACCTCTAGTTGGTCCCTTGCCTAGACCTCTCAGTGGCTAACCCACGCTCGCAGCACTACCTGATGGAACCTGGTGTCATTGAGCAAAAAAAAATTCATAGCGAGGCTCATCTAGAAGCCTCCACCTTACTAAGTCATCATGATAATGAATCTCCTCGCCTAATGATTGGTAGTTAGCCATACTCACACTACCAGATGGCCCCATCTGACCACTATTCTGAGCTCTAGAACCTTGTAGCTCAGGCCACGATATTTTTGGGCATGTCACACCAAAGGCCTTCTGTAAGGCCTCTCTATCTCATCTATACATGTCTCTATAAAATTTTGGCATGTGTAAGCTCTACATATACACTAGTGAGCAACTAACTTATCCCATCTCTCTCTCCAGTCACAGTGTCTCGTTCCGTTATAGCATTCTCCCTCTCTCCAATCAATGTGGTTTGTTTAGATAACAACGTGGCATTATTAGCCTCTAAGCTCATTATAGTGGACTCCAACAAAGCTAATTTATCATCCTCCTCCCCTCCCTCAACACCAACCTCCGACATAGCCTCTACATGAGATCATATCCACCTCTCAAACCCATTTAAATTTCCTTGTCAGTAGGCCGCATATTCCTCGGTCACTTCTAGATCACCATGCCCCACCACTTCCCCATGTGCATCCACTCTCACCCTTGCTCCCTTCTCATCATCTATCTCATTTGTCTCTCGTACATCTCGCAATGTCATGTCTAAGTCTCTGTCATCTCATTTATAAGCTACAGTTACCTCTGGCACATCCTAAACAATTCCAAATTGTCACCTTACATGACTAAATCTGATAAGTTCTCATTGGTTGTCTCTCTAAACCCATCTATCATGTTACATAACTTGCAACTCCCCCTTTGCACCTAACCATACCAGAAAACTAGTATAAGGCCTTTAAACTATATCACCACCTTGTAACCAGGCTAGGAGCTGTCTATAATAGTTCTTGCCTTGAATGATCCCTGTGGTTTCAAAATCTGAACCTCCACCTCATAATCCCTACTAGATATTGTAGATCCACCCATTTTTCCCATAGCACTTCCCTCATTCAAGCCACTGTAATGTACTTGTAGGCCCAAACACTCTACACCTTTGCCATGTCCTCTAAGACCACATCTCCCTGTATATATGTGCTAAGAAGGTAGGAGACCAACAAAACTTAGTCATATAATCCATCATCATGTCAGCTACAACCCCAGTCAACATCCAATAAAATCATCCTTTGCCTAAATCCGACAGGGTGTAGTAGATAATCCTCGTAATCATCATCATGAGTAATGCCCAACCCTCCTCTTCATCTTTATAAAATGATACATATGAAAAACCTCTAGAAAATTAAATTACATCAAGTGCATTATCACCATACAATCACTGCATCGCAACACCTCTGTTCACCTCATCAATAACATACACTTGCTGACCATGTACTTGTAAGTACAAGATCCTACGTATATCCTCCCGATTAATCATCATGTCTCTAGTAGGTAACCAAAATGTTCTTGTAACATGGTCCCATCTCTCAAACAAAGTTAATACTAATCCCATGTCCCTATGGATGCATTTGTAATGATGCATCCCTCCTAATATAACCTCCTCTAGGTGCCTCTAATCATCATAAGAAATTTGATCACAAACATTTTCTAGTACCTTTGGGATCATATCTCGTGTTATCAATATCTCTCTAGCCTACATCTATAAAGAACAAATAACACATTATCAGAAATGACCCATCAAAAATCAAAACCAATCCTAAAAATCGCTACTTTTGATCAAAACACATGAATCGCCAGTGATTCAATTTAAATTGTTGGCAACCCCATAAAATCACCCATGATTTCCCAAATCGCTAATGAATTTTCATTTTCTGAAAAAAAAAAAAAAAAACAAAAATAATATGAAATTCAAAAATATCACCTACCTCGGCATGAGTGAGCCTCCTTCACCTCTGGAAACCTCTGACTTTCTTCATCTCACTAAAAACACTAAAAAACACAATGTTAGGGTCTCTCAATCACTTGCCTCTCAAATCATAATAGTGACAAATGAATCCCAATGTGCCCTTCTATATCAAATTTTTCCACCCACCCAATCTCCGATGATCATCATAATCACCAGTGATTTGTCAAATTCTTGATAATTCATGTTTCCTCAATCTAAACATCGTTGGCTAGTCTCCAAACCTTATCAAACTGTCATTTTAATCATCCTTGGTTAAAAAATTGGACATTTCACAATATGTGTTTCTTTTTTTAGGGCTTCAAGACCCTCTTAAAACCCTAAAATCAATCAATCTATATTGAGCATGATCTTATCAAATCCATCTTGGACTTCATAGCCTTTTAGCAAACCTTTTCCCACCGCCTCTATTAATTCATACGTCTATAGGTTGAGAACCCATTGGTTCCCTTATCACTTGACTTGCTAGTTGTGTAAGCCCACCCTTGTGGCAACATACCTTATATATAATGAATAAAGTGAAAACATGAGAATGAGGATCATGCAGGATAATGTAGACATCAACTGAGTTGCATTTTGACAACATGACAAGGTTCTATGGGGGAGCAAGCAATAAACTATGAAATGTGCATGCAAAGAAAAGGAAAAGGCTCATCTCATTCCACCATCATAGATATAAAGAAAAGAGAGGGGTAAAAATAAGGGTGTTGTGTAACCCCTAGTGCATGTAATCATACCTCCTCAAGTGGAGAAGAGGATTTATATTCCTGAAATGGAAGGTAACTCATATACGACACACCAATGCACACTAACGCACACTAACCCGTATGAAAGAATCTTTCATAACCCTTTTGACACATAAAACCTATGACCTCACCTAAGTGAGATGGCTCACCACTTGATGTGGAAAATGACATGCACCAACAACCCCTTCAACCTAACTTAGGATTAGGAGGCAATTCAAAAATGAGAAATGGGTCTTGACAACTAAGCATGATGAGGAACCCATGAACAACAAGGATCTCAAGTAGTGGAGGAAAACTCGGTTGGAAAAACATCCACAACAAGAGATGGAAAAACTCCTCTAACAATCTAATAAATATGCACAAATGAATCCCAGAAACTAAGGGCCTGATGAGGTACCCATGCACAAACGGAAATCTCTCTAGAAGAAGAAGAAGAGAGGAGAGGAAGGAGACGAGAGGGTCTACAGAATATGTGAAGCCATGACTGAATATGAACTCTGCGATAAGAAGTCTCCAAGAAGAGTGTTGATGACATGTTCCTTGACTTGTAGAATGAAGAATATCCACCTACATCAAACAATGTGCCTACCATTAGGAAGTACATAAATGGATTACTGGAATTCCACCAACTCCGTAAATAAAATAAAATGCAACACTATGAATAACTCTGAATCTGGTCCATGGAAATATGACATAGGTCTAGAAAATGAGTGCAAAGGAACCGAAGGTAATGCCATGAGTGTAGGACTGTTAGAGAGTGAAAGAGGAACATCTGCCAAAAGGATGCCAAAGTAAAGTGAAGGTAAAGTAATAACCCCCACAACAGTAGAAAGAGGATCCAAAATCAAGGGTAGATCAATGATGAACTCTGAAAGAGTGGAAGTGATAAGAGTCCTAGAAGAAGCACTCCTAATAAAGGAGATGAAGGACTCTTATGAAACACTTGTAGAAGGATGAGAGACTCCCTGTACTGCATCACAAGTAGGAACTATGAAGAGATGGTGAAGGTCTGGTAGATACTTGTCCCAAGAGGGTGGCTTAACAAACAAAGGAGCAATGTCTAATAGGTATGAATCATCAGTGCATGAAGGAGGATTAGTGGAAAGGGCCTCACACACTATAAGTGGAAAGGATGTTGATGTAATGACGATATGAGGTTGGAACAAGACTACCTGATGTCTAATGGGAAAATAGGAGTGTCGACATACTCTAGAATGTGCCTAAGAAAAGGAGGAGAGGAGTCCTTAGTAGTACTCTCATCATCAAAACTAGAAGTGTAATCCTCATCATCAAGGATAGAAAAAAGTGAGTATGTGTCATCTAAATTGTCATCGCATGAAGCAGAAGAGGACATATTTGTATATGTAGTAGTAGCAATTATAACTAAAGGGTCTCCAAATAAGGGTTGAAAGATGCGACAGATGGTTTGAGGAGGATCTGAGTCTACCACATGAAGGCGGAGAGGTCTATAGACATGAAACATCAAGTGACCAAAACATGGTGGCACATGTTGAGGTAGTCTTCGATATAACAAGTATCAATGGGTGTAGGAACTAACCCATATAGAAAGGAAGAAATGCCCTCGTGAGCAAAGTAACATTCCATATAAGCACACCATGATGTATAGTTCTCTCTACCAAGAAGAAGTGGTGGAGGATCATAAGAAATACTATGAAGCTCAACTCTGGAAAGATCATCCTCCATGGTGTGACTGAAAGAAGTGCATAATACATGAAAAGAAGGGTATGTGGATACACACAAGGTTAATAGATGTTAGACTTAGCCGAGAATGTATTTGCATATAATACAACACCCAAGAACAATGATAACTCACCTGTTTGCGGCACTTTATAAGGAGTGTGTTGATTACAATAAGGTGTGTTTGTGTGATGTGAGACAACTAACCACTCACCTTGCAGTAGGTGACGAATTGTACAAGAGGGGAGGCCATAATAAGTCTCAGTTGAAGGCAAAGGAACAACACACAACCACACATAAAAAGGCGTAAGCAAGAACAAGGGTACAACCTTGCTCAATATGAGATAGGGTGTCTCACATCACAAAAGAGGGGCTCTCTTGCCACAAGCTTGTGGTAGACACACTCACTAGCCTCAAGCAAAGAAAAGCACTACAATTCATGACAAGCCACAAAAGTGGCCCGAAAAATCCCAATAACCCTATAATGGAGCCCGAAAAAAGTACCCCCGTGATGATGAATTTTTGATTAATTTTACCTTAATTAGCTTAATATAATTAGAAGAGGGAAAAGTGGTTAAATATTCAAGAGAGAGGGGTGAGAGAATTCTTGCGGCTCAAGAGTGATCCAGCTCAGCTCAACGATCTGGCTGACAAGTTGAGGGTGAGCTACAAAGCTGAGTTGAGGGTGAGCTCATGGGTGAGCTGTTTGGTAAGCTCGTGCAGAGGAGGTAAGTTATGCGCCGAGTTGGGTCGTTGATCTGCTTGGGAGATGTATGCCAAGTTAAGGTCGAACCATCAATTTGGAGGGAGGTTGTGCCGATGAGTTGTTGAGGTGAGTCACATTGGATGGATGGGAGAGATATCAAGGTGACACGTATCAAACACGAGCTGGAGCAGGTCGCCGTGTAGATAGTTGACAGCAGGATTCATGTGTTTGGTAGGATACCTGCGACAGAGCCCGTGATAAGATTCACGTGTAACGACAAGGCGTCAGCTGGAGCATAACGCCCGGTGATGTAGGGTCGAGTGCAGGAACAAAATATAGTGTGAGCAAACGATATTGTGCAAAGGCCAACATGAATGACATAGAAGTGGAAAATACTAATGTAAGCTAGATGTAGTAAACACAACACAAAGGAGAGAACACTAGCAGGTGCTACATAAGGAGGACGAGCAAGGGTCGTGAGATGCGAATACAAGGGAATCGAGACATAGTAGGGGAAAATGCAAGTGCATGAGTCACAAAGGGGGTGATTTGAGGGGCAACACAGATCAATGTTGAGTTGAGGGGCAATACCTGTAGTGTGTGTACAAAATTAGATGCCCCTAGGAGCCTCAGTGGGACTGGTAAAAGATACAGTGTCAAGCATCCATGTTGTATGTAACAATTTATGTAAAGTTTACATTCACAACTAGAGAGTAAATGAACGTGCATGTGTATATAGAAAAGATGATGACATATGAAATATCTATCTAACATAGTAAGTAAATTGTAACATTTGAGTATAAGCAAACCAAAACAATGTGTAACCAAGATATGCAATATGTTGTAAATGAACGAGATGGAATGATATGCAATGTGAGTGTGATAGGAGCAACATGCCCCTTGAGCGAATGTGGATGAACCTGAGATGAATTTCATTTATAAAATACCCCTCAACAATCAATAATGAACCATAGAACAAGGGTGCATCATTGGGAAATGTTTTGATAGTGATGTTAGAAGAATGTATCATGAAGCACCAAGCATGAAATGTGTAGTGTGTGAGGTTCATGAATGTAGTATTCCCTCAACAATCAAGTGTAAACCTTAGCAGAAGAGTGTGTCATAGGGTATTGATGATATAAGTCATGCATCAAGTTATTTGAAAGTGTTAAGAAATGTGAATCATGAAGCCTGGAGTGTTAAGTGTGATAGTAGATGTTAGAGACATTTGATAGTGCTATAAGGGGGGAGAGAAAGTACGATGCCCCCAAGTGTGTAAGAGATGGAGATTTATGGCTGTGTTTGAAATATGTCTCCGCCATCAATGTAAGGAATAGTTTGTTTGAAAAAATGAATAGGTGGTAGCTTATGTGGGATTGATAACATTGCATAAGACTTGATAGATGAAGAGGGTGGACTAGATTTGGGAGGCGGTTGTTTAGTTTGACTTAGTAATGTTGTAGATGACTTGAGTGGAAGAGGAGTTAGATTGATTTTGAGATGCAATTTCTTAGTTTGACTTGGTAATGTCATAAATGACTCGAGTGGAGGAGGAGTTGGACCAATTTTGAGAAGAAGGTGCTTATGAGGCTCTTAACTTACATTAGTAACAATGGTATGATGCTCATGAGACATAGATGAGTCAGATTTAGGAAATCATTGAGATGTAGCAATTACAAATGTAGCAGCATTTTGTATAGCAAATGAAATGAGACCATAATGCTTAAGGTGGCCAATTTGTCGTTTTAGAGCATAAGAATCATTTTCATTATGTCCATTAATTTGATGATAATTGCAATATGAATGACCTTGATATTTTGTAAGCCGATAAGGAGGATAACAATGAGTATATGGCAAGTTGATCAATTGATGATTAAGAATCTCAGGAAGAATGTCATGTTGCTTAGCATTTAAGTCAAACTTGAGAGGTTTCGGTAATGGTAAATCTTTAGGTGGACTGATCTGAGCATATGTAGAAGACATGGAATTAGGATGAGGAGTAGGAAATGTAGAAGGAGAACTAGCATGAGCTTGAGAAGCAACCTTCAGATATTTTATTTCAACTTTAAAAGATGTAATCATTGTTTCTATAGCTTGAATTTTGTCTTGAAATAAAGAATACAAAGCTTGAATGGACTCTAAGATGGGTTGAGTGGATGGAGGGTCACGAAGGTTAGGGTCATCAGAGAGACGATCGAAAATGGCACTTGTGCATGTGGCGTAATGCGAGGGAGATACATAGTGTCTAGGGATTTTTTGAGAACAACCTTGTAAGGTGGATACATTTGAAGTAAATCATGTAAAGAAACTTGAGGAATTTTAGGAGCCACGAGAGAAGAAAAATGAGGATCCAAGAGTACTCAAATGCGGGTTCACCAAATGATTTAAAAAGAATAGAATTTTGTAAAAACCTAAGATATTTCAAAGTCACATAAGATAAATAATCAATGAAGCACAAATTCAACACAAGAAATAAGATAAAGAAATATAAAACCCTAGGTGCAAGAGAGGGAATAGAAGACTTAACTAATTTCGCAATAGTTCCTAAAGTGTTATGGATTGGAAAACTGGAAAATAGGAGGAGCGGACTATCACAACTGTGGCTGATAAATTATATGACTCTTAGATGTGTCAGGACTAGGGCACCTAGATTGGGTTAGGGGCGCCTAGATGTCAAATTCTATGTCGCACCAATGTCGCTAACCTTCGTTATTTTTTGCCTGTATGTTGCACTATGATCGTAGAATTCCCATGTAACTTGCAAAGAGAAGATGATCTACAAAACCCTTAGTCTACACCAAATCTCAAAAAGGAAAGACATAATATGGGGAGTCAGATTGACCCCGACGGTCACTCGACTAAGTGAAATTACGACTGAGTGTTGCACTCCATCTCAGACTCCATGTAGTTATGTGCGTGTGTAGATTCATGCCCTAGGAAGCTTTTTTGCAAGTTGCACTTGATAGCGAGCAATAGCTAGATGTAACAATGGAGATAGATGTGTGAATGGAAAAATGAACTTCCCCTACTATGTGTGTATGCAGAAAATATAGTCCCTTATCCCTTGAATGATAGCTAGATGGATTCTTTGATGCTTTTAGAACACCTTAGGATGCAACCTTAGGTGGTGATAGTAGATGCTTAGTGTTTGGTCCTTTATTATGGTCACATATCTTTGTAATTATATGATTCCCTTGTTTGAATTTCGTAATGGATAACTAAAAGGCCAACCCATAAGAAAACAAGATGCGCAAAAGATAAAAGAGGCCCAAAACAGGCGTGTAAGATACAAAGAGGTTGGGGCGCCTAGAAGGGACAAAGGCACCTGGGTGCTGGCGTCCTAGCTGGGTGTTGGTGTACAAAGCCAAGAAAGATAAAGAAATAAGGATCACATTGGATAGTGAGGTGTGTAAGACCATCGAGAAAGCAAGAAAGAAAGTAAAAAGGCCAAAGATAGATGTCAATTACTAGTTTTCTCGCTTAGGAATCATATGAATAGTGGTATGTCATTAGGACCCAGAAATGTACCCAAGTGCGTGATTTAGTGTCTATAAAGACTATTTTATCAATTGACAAATATCAGTGATGATTGAATGTCATAAGATTTACAAGAAGTATTTTGTGTGATATCCCTCCATAAATGGTAGTTTTTGGAGTTGTAGGTTTCCACAACAAGATAAAAAGGTGGCAGTTGATAGAGTGAGGAAGGTGTTAGCCAATTATGTATCTCTTTCAATGTATAAGTCTCTCAATCGAAGATCACTAAAATTGAGGGACATTGTGAGGTTCTTTCATTGAATAAAGTGGGTTAAAATCTCATATTCTAAATCTAAATCTTTAATAAAAGACACTTAGAAAAAAAATTAGTCTATTTTTTGGCTAGGGGACCTATCTCGATTAGATATTTAGCCCTTTTCAATGTTGATAATAAGTACATGTAAGACATGCATTTGATAAATGAAATTAAATGAAATGATATACCTATCTAAGGGCCCAAGAGGACCAATTCATGGTGCAGATTTTATTTATGGATGATTGTTGATTGTGAATTGCATGAAATTTGATTTGAGGTTGTTATAGTCATAGTGCAGTCACAAGTACGATAACTGAAAATTACATAATAGTCATAGGCCAGTAACATGTGTGACTAACAAAAATATGGAAAATTTGAAATATGGTTGTGCAACGAGCTTGGTGGTGTTCAATTAGTTTTCTTTCTCCTTCGGAAGTTCCTGTAAATAAAGAAACTTAGGTAAACTTTCTCCAAAAATCTAAGGGTGAAGGGATTGAAATGAGGGGATGAGTGTTAGTTTATAGTTTTAGGGTGTATAGGAGATCATGATAGATATGGTTGTAATGCACATATAGGGGTGAGATGACAAGGGTCCATTTTGAATTGGGGATGCAAATGGGTAGGCGAGGTGGTTAAGTAGATGTGACAACATTAAATGAGGGTGGGCGAGGATAGGGATGGATGCCATGTTATTAAATCAACTTTATTTTTTAGTTTATAGGAATTTTGTGGGAATATTTGATTTTTTATTCTTTATATTGTTTTTTAAATTTTTAGCTTAGGAAGCCATGTGCACAAGGTGCATTTTCTAGTGTCTACAGTTACTAATGTTATACTTGTTGGTGTTGTTATTTCTTATTTATGTTTCATAAGCTTTGGTTAATCAACAATATATCTTCAATGGCTTGATTGATCGTACTTCTAGATACAATTCACGTTTTCTTACATTTTGAATCTTTTTAAGCTACACTAAGTCACACCTTTATTACAAGGCACAACCTTATGATCACTCCATTGGCCACCTTTCCTTTCCTATTATAGTTGATTATATGACTATGCCTACACTTATAAGGTAAATTGCTACTATTCAAACACGCGACATACTTTTAGGATGTCCTTGGATTGTTGTACTTCAAGATACTATTTTCAAAAAAAATTGACACCTTCCGTTTTATTTTTTTAACTGAGTTTCTAAAATTATGGATGTTACCTTTGAGGTTTCTTTTTCCCCTATTACTACTTGTGTTATAATTTATGCTATTTTGACTAATGCACCTACTAGTGTTGTATTTACAAGCTACACCTTCTGTTAGCTTCCTCCTAAGTCATGTTCTAGAATAAATGAAAACTTTAAACATGTTTTACAACCATGTATTTGTATATTATTGCCTATTCCACTTACACATGTAACAATTGCTTTCATTACTATTTCTTCTATTGAAAATGATGCACTTGCCTCTACTAATTTTGTTACTAATGGTTTGCATGTTATTATTGCTAATGTACTAATTCATATTCCATGTGTGGATAAAACTTTAGTTTTCATATTTCTTTTGTGTTATGTTATGTGTATGTTGTTCTTACATGCAAAGCTCACATCAAAACATCTTACTCCTGCTTCAGTTTTAAGGATCACACCTCCTTCACCTTCGGGTACCCCTCCTCACCCTCCTCACCCTGCCATAGGGTAGCTCTTGATTTTATTCAAATATTCTAAATTTTTTTTTTCAAAAAATCTAATAAGCACATTAATATTTAAATATTTTCAAAATAAAAAATCAAGACATGCATATGACTTGATTTGCTAGATTTTCACTTTATATGTTTCTCGTATGGTTTGAGGAATTAAATATTTTCTATATACTTTTCAATGTGCTTCCAATAGGTATCTTGAGCTTAATACAAGTCACACACATGATTATGCATGATGACAATTGTTGTCCTATTCCTCTTCTAAACAACCCTGTTAATTTGGGGGTATTTTCCACACTATTCATATGCTTTTGTTTCATTATAGTTACTTTCACTTACTAGTTAGTATCACTTTCCTATATTGTGTTATATGTTTTTTAAGACTTATACAACCAACAAGTGTGTCTTGTGCAACATTAGCTTCTCTTGATATAAATGCCTTAAAGCTATTATATTCTCTTGTATTCACTTGTTTGAATGTATGTTTTCATGTATGTGGCATATGGCCTTTGTTATGACTATCTTTGTGACACTTCGACATCATTTGTTTATGGATTCTATTTCCTTTACTTGTGCTTGTTTATCTGTATGAAACATGTGTCTCTTATATGCAACTGTTTGCCTTTGCTATGAATAATACATGTGACAATACTTGTGTACTTGTATATTTGACATGTTATGTGCTTGTTTATATCTGTAAATGTTTTCCTCTACACTTGTTGCTTATTTGCTTTCTCTTTATGTCATGGTTTCTACCATGCATGCTCTTGTAGGAGCATGATCTCAATGGTAACAACTTATAACAACCCTCCATGTGATTTAATACTAACTATAAAATACATCCAACACGGATACACATAATTTCTTTTGATTCGATTATTCCCTTTGTACATCTCACTTGCTTTAAAAGAGGGGGAATTCATTGGGGTTTATTACATATATATATATATGCACATCAAACACACAATAAAAATCAAAAATCGTGAAAAAAATGGGAGAGGGTACAAATACTCAAGAAAAAAATCAAATACATAACAAGACGTGAAAAAATTACACACATGGTCAAAATCGTCTGCTAGGGATAAAACCAAAAGATAATATAGTCTACGATGGACATTTTTGTTTTAGGGAAACTTCTCAGTCGATTTCATATTTCCCATGTTATCATATAGTCATAGGTTTTTGATACAAGTTCAAATTCATTTGGTACAGTCTAGGTTAAAGTCTACTATATTTTGATACATTTTTTTTTGGCACTAAACAACTTGAGAACTATTTCACTATAGGATATGGGGGCATGGACATTTTTCTACTTCTACTAAATTTAGTATTGAAAATTTGATACTCACCAGTATCACACAATGGGGGCATGAGAAAAGTCATTCACTTTTAACTTTTTTTCATTTTTCACTTGGACTTAGATTCATTTGTAATGGTGTAGTTTGTGGGTAGAAGAATCTTGAGGTGATTAGAAATCCTTATGAAAAAACTTTTTATCACTTTATTTAGGATGGATAAAAATCATGTGACATCCTCCCTCTTTATTGGGATGAATAGGACATCCTATGATAATTATTTTGATGTTGATTCAAACGACACTCAACTCCTTCTTTTGGCTCTAACATATCCTTCAAGGAAATTTGGGACTAATAACCCCCAATCCTTCAATGAATTAGTTCCAATTCATATCTCCAAGTACAACAAATTCATGAGCTTCTCCTTTAAAAAAGAAAACATGTGTACTGCCTTCATGCTTTTGTCTCTTTCACTTCATTAGATATAAATTCAAATTTTAAGTTACAAAAATATTTTCAAATACGAGTTAAATTTTTTTTTATGGACATTGACTATAGTTCGTGTTATAGGTTTCATCACGGAGCATGCCAACATGCAGGTAGAATCAACAACCTTGAGCAAAGACAAAGTGTGCTTACACACTCAAGTGTTTTTCCCTTTTAAGCATGTAAGTTTCATTTCATACTTAAAGGGGGAATGTAGACACTTGGATTAGGCAATTTATCATTTAACAATGAAACAATTGGCTTTATACCTAGATCATGAGTTGCATGCACATTTTAATTTTAGGTGGCATATCCTTATCTCTCTTTCATGAATTGCTTCTTTATTCATACTACTTAGTTTCTCACAAAACTAACTACATCAATCCATAATAGTATGTTCCTCATATGCATCATTCCATAAAATTTACATAATCCCACAAATTATGTGTACAAGATCATTATTTAGGACTAAATTGTGTAGACACAACATCACACACTTGGGTACATTTCTAGGTCCTAATAACATACTACTATTCATATGATTCCTAAGCGAGAAAAGTAGTAATTGACACCTATCTTTAGCCTCTTTTCTTTCTTTCTTGTTTCCTCTTTGGTCTTGCACACCCCATAGCCTAGTTTTATCTTCATTGCTTTATCTTTATTAACTCTGGACACTAGCGCCCAGGTGCCCTCGTCCCCTCTAGGTGCCCCCAACCTCTTTATATCTTACTCGCCTCTTTTATGTTTTGGGCATCTTGTTTTCTTATGGGTCAACCTTTTAGTTTTCAATTACCAAATTCAAACAAGGGAATCATATAAATACAAAGTTATGTGACCATAATAAAGGACCAAGCTCTAAACATTTACTATCATCACCTAAGGTTACTTCCAAAGGAATTCTAAGAGCATCAAGGCATCCATCTAACTTCACTCAAGGAACAAGGGACTGAATTTTCTATAGACACACATAGGAGGGGAAGTTCATTTTTCCATACACACATCTATCTACAACAGTACATCTAGCTATTGCTCGTTATCAAGTGAATCTTGCACAAGAGCTTCCTAGGGCACAATTTCTACACACACGCACAAGAACTACATGGATTCTGAGATGTATAACATCGCTTAGTCATAAGTTCACTCTATTGGGTGACCATCGGGGTCGATCTGACTCCCCATTTGCATATTTCTTTTTTTAGGATTTGATGTGTTTTGGGGTTTTGCAGAGATCATTTGTTTTCTAGGTTATAGGTGAATATTGCGATCATCCAATGATATACAAGTGACCACCAGTGAAGGTTAACAACCCCCTGCAACACCAAAAAAATTATTTTGAGCATTTGAGTAGTCACAGGCGCCCAACAGAGGTATCTAGCACCTAGGCGCCCTAGTCCAGGCTCATCCGATAGTAACATAAACTTCTAATTGTGGTTGCGACAATTTCCTCAACATGTTCATCAATTTTCCAGTCCATAAAACTTTGGGATTTATTGCAAAATCAACTAAGTCTTCTACTCCATCTCTTACACTTAGGGTTTTAATTTCCATTAGCTTATTTTCTTGTGTCAAATTTGTGTTTTAGAATTTATTATCATATGTGACTCTGTGATATCTAGGGTTTTACAAAATTCTATTTTTGTTAAATCATTTAGTGAACCCACATTTGAACACTCTTATTTTCTGGATCCTTCCACCATGAGTATCTCCCTCAATGCCTTCTTGTAGGGAAATCCTAAGTGTGCCACTCAAATTCAATCTATTTTATCTAGTACTTATCTTCATCCTAATACTTCTCTTGACTATGTGTATCATAGATTCACTACAACATTATCATTTAATGAAGAGCATATTACTTTTACATCTGATGAAATATCTTCTCAATATATTCTAGGTAATGATCCTCCCCTTTATATTCAAGTATGTATCAATAACATCAGGGTTAGAAGAGCTTTAGTTGATAATGGATACGAGATTAACATTTGTAATCTCGCAATTCTTAAGCAACTAGGCCTATTTGAAGCCTCATTAACTCCATAATCTATTTTCATTTGTGGATTTGATAATACACCTAAATAAGTCTTAGGTATAATCATGCTTCCCATTACTATTGGGCCATGCACTTTGTCTGTCCCATTCCATATCATGCATAACAATCTTAACTATAATATTCTTCTTGGACGACCTTGGATCCATGTCATGCATGTGGTCCCGTCAACCCTTCATGCACAAATTAAATTTTTACACCAAGATGTGGTATATGATTCCTTATCAGATCCCTCTCCATTTTCCTATTACAACACTATCAATCATTCCACTGAATCCCCCACTAAGGCCACCCCTTATTCCAATTTCAAAAAGTATGGTCATGAGTATCGGTATTTGATTCACTACAATTTCAATGGCATTGGATTAGGTAAATATGCAAAAGGATTTAAAGAACCTCTTTCCATCCTGACACAATCCACATGACTCGGCATCAGATATCACCCTAAGCTTGAAATTTTTATTCCTTCTGCATCTCCTCTTGAGATTTACACTATTTCACATATTCACCATCACAAACACTAATTTCCATTTACTCTTAATGCTACAACTTACTTTGGTAAATCTATTACTCCCAACACATTGCCACATTTGCAACCATGGCATTCTTTCTCTTTCATTCCTGGATAGATCTACGTCATACACTTAAGGGGCATCATGCTTACTCCCCCCTCCTAGCATTATTAGGTATCTATCATTTCTACTATTATTACGCTCTATGCTTCATACTTCTTGTTTCTAAGCATCATTATATAATTTGATACATTTTGTATTGTCACTACCCTATGACACACTCTAGTTCCATAGTTCATACTCAATTATTGACGGTATAAATATGAAATGAACCTCACCAAATTCACACTCTTTATGCTCTATGTTTCATTGATCTATCTTTCTAGCGCACATGTTAAAACCATTTCCCAATGACACACTCTTGTTCTATGGTTCATTCTTGATTCCCCGAGGGGTAATCTTTTATATAAGAACTCATGCATGCTCATATACATCCATATTCGCTCAGGGGGCACGTCATGCTCCTATTACATTCACATTATCATTCTTATTCCATCTCACCCATTCACAACATATTGCATATCTTGGTCGACAGCTTATTCTTGAAAGATTGTACTTATACTCATATGTATACACTTTGTTTACTATGCTAGACATAGATATCTGTAGATATGTCATTATCTTTATCATATACACACATGCGTGTTCAGTTTGTTCTCTAGTTGTGATTTCCTGAAAATCTATAGATCCTTACATGCACAACATGGATATCAATGGAATTGTACCTCTTACCAGTCCCACCAAGGCTCCTCAGGGCATCTAATACTATTATCACACATTACAGGTGTTATTATTTCATTTTATACTACTTCATATTGATTACTAGCACACTACTTGTTCCATTGATGACATACACATTCACATACATTTTATCATAATCCCTAATGGTTATCATGTGAAGCATTTTATTTGCAGGACTCTATTCCCATTGTTGTATGTTTCGATTTCAATATTTCTTCGTATCCCCTCATTGTTTACCGGGCTTTGCCCTATGATGAGTCTTGTTCATTGCATTGTTTTAGGGCGCACTTCGGCCCTGATTGTCTTGTGAATGAAGATGTCCTAGGTATACAACCTATATTCACGGTTTACTTTATCTACACTCTAGCTTACACATTATTTTCTATATGCATACCTGCTAGTGAATTATACTAACGCATGATCTATATCCACTTTGTTTTCATGTGTATTGGTTTCTACCATGCACATTCCTTTCTCCCTAGTAGCAGGTTATCAGATTTCAGATCAACATTGGGCCCTCTGCATTTGGTGCATATACTCCTAGCGATGTCACATACATGCCAAATGAGGGTCTAGCATACATTGGGTGAATAAATCACCCCATACATCTCTAGGAAGCTTCAGACAAGCTTTCTACACAATAGTAAGAACAAGAATCATCATAGTATACATTTTATCCTTCAAGTGGACTCATAATCCTGACTTGGTCATTAGTTTAGCACAGATGCCAGCATGCCTAGATGCAGGCATTAGCAACTGGGTGCACTCTTGAACTTTTCTACGGTGCCGTATGACCGATGACAGTTACAAGTTACTTTCTCAGACCAACACAATTTTTGACAGCGTCAAACATAGCAGTTTGTCATAGTACATGGCATAGTCCTCCAACAATTAGAATACATTATATCTTCTTTTTCTACTTGGATTCAAACTGGAACTAAACACAGAACAAAATAGGATGCACACCAGTCTACAGTGGTGTATAGAAGGAAATGGGAACTTCATCATTGGATCTGGAAAATTTTTAACACTAGACATTTTTACCCCAAAAACTTCTATTATTTTGAGATCATCCATAAAATTGCATGTACTTAGCGTGAGATTACCCATGTTAAAAAATAATTTGTATGTCATTATATTTTCTATATACACATGTCATTCTTTATAGCTAGTTTAGGAATGCATTTTCTATCCTTTTTACTCTGTCATGGATCAGGTGTGCACACTTTCCTTTTTACTACTTTTCCACATTTACATACTGTTTACATGCCTTTTCTACGGAGTTTTCATAACACGTGACTTTGACTACTCATTTGTACTCTTCTTTTTCATAGGTTCACTTCCTTATATCGAAACATAGTCACTTTGACAACTTTTTATAATCTGATATAAGCATAAGTGACAACAACAACATATACAACACGGTATGATGCACATACGCTTGCCACCATCTAGGGTCACTTCCTCTTCTTTTAGTTTCCACACTTCAATTTTTATCACTCCACGCTTTTTCTTGTCTCCTTGGCATGCTTTTCGCCATCACATCTACATGGTTATCAGGTACACATCTCTTATCTAATTTATATTATTGAGTATTCACTCAACAACATAAGTGGGGGAAAATGCAGACACAAAATCATGCACTTGGGTACATTTCTAGGTCCTAATAACATACTACTATTCATATGATTTCTAAGCAAGAAAACTAGTATTTGACATCTAACTTTGGCCTCTTTTATGTCTTTCTTGTTTCCTCTTTGGTCTTACACACCCCACAGCCTAGTTTGATCTTCATTGTTTTATCTTTATTGACTTGGACACCAGCACCCAGCTAGGACATCAGCTCGCAAGTGCCCTTGTCCCTTCTGGGTGCCCCTGACCTCTTTATATCTTACTCGCCTCTTTTGGGCCTATTTTATCTTTTGGGCATCTTGTTTTCTTATGGGTCAGCCTTTTATTTTTCAATTACGAAATTAAAACAAGGGAATCATATAAATACAAAGCTATGTGACCATAATAAAGGACCAAACTCTAAGCATCTACTATCATCACCTAAGGTTGCATCCAAAGGCATTCTAAGAGCATCAAGGCATCCATCTAGCTTCACTCAAGGGACAAGTGACTACATTTTTGCATACACGCATAGGAGGGGAAGTTCATTTTTCTATACACACATATATTTACATCGGTACATCTAGTTATCACTCGTTATCAAGTGCATCTTGCACAAGAGCTTCCTAGGGCATCAAGTTCTACACACAAACACTAGAAATACATGGATTATGAGATGTATTGTAGTGCTCGGTTGTAATTTCACTCTTTTGAGTGACTACGCTGGGGTCATTTCTGACTCCCCATTTGTATATTTATTTTTTAGGATTTGATGTAGTCGTAGGGTTTTGTAGGATATCACTTGTTTTACAGGTTAGAGGTGCACTACTGCAATCATCAAGCGATATACAGGTGACCAAAAGGTCGAAGGCTAGTGACCACCTTGCGACACCAGACAAAAACCATATTTTTGAGAATCTTACATAGTCACATGTGCATCTAGACAGAGGTCCCTGACACTCGAGTGCACCCTCGTCCTATTTTAGGCATCACCAATTTCAGGCTTATCCGGAAGTAACCAGGATTTCTGATGTGTTTGATTGTGACAGTCTCCTCAACTCCTGTTTATCCAATCTTCCAGTCCAAAACACTTCGGGATCAAGTGACGAAATTAACTAAGTCTTTTACTCCCTCTCTTGCACTTATGGTTTTAATTTCCATTAGCTTATTTGTTTGTGTCAAATATGTTCTTTAACATTTATTATCATATGTGACTCTGTAATAACTAGGGTTTTACAAAAGTCTATTTTTGTTAAATCAATTTTTCGATGATTTTGTTCAAGGTCGATGTTTTCGTCCCTAGGAACCTAATGATCACTTTTTCAATTTGATATCTTTTATGGGTTGGTTCATGTCCTATAGGTCAGCCTTAACGTAAAATTTTCCCTATGAATGCCTATATATGAAAGTATAACTCACTTAGTTACCTCACACAAAAATTTGAAGAACATACTTGTAAAATACATTCCTAAAGCACTTCAAGCTCTCTTGAATCCCCTTAAGGAAACATTAAAATCTAGTAGTAGTTCCCACACAAGTCTGCAACACTCCCAACCAAGTTCAAGAGTTGTGCTTCTCAATCTAGACACCTTCAAATTCAAGTCAAATGAAGCATGGAAAAATCATTGTTGCATTATGAATTGATTACATTTCCAAAATGGTTGCATCCATATACATATTAGATGTTGAGTGGATAAATCCATGTAGTTTAAGGCCTCTTGAGAGTATTAACAACATAGGAAATGTGTAGACTATAATTTACCCTGACCACTAACCTTTTTGTAGGGTATCTTACATGTGGCTAGGGTTTGAAGCTATTTCATATTACACAAAGGGTTTCATTAATGTGTGACACACAGTGTTCTAATCACAGAGACACAAAAGGTTATAGAGTGCCATCACATCTATTTAATAGGTACTAAAACATTTGATGCTTCCACTCCTAGTAATTTTACACTCTAGATCCAGAAACCAATCACTTTCAAATCACTCATAACTTGCACACTCACACAACGTTACCTATTCAACTTCTTGCATTTGTAATTAGCTAAGTGCATCACCTTCTTATGTTTTAGCAATAATTTTCCATCTTCTATATTGAAAATTGTGAACAATAATATTTTTATCTGGACATTATTTTTTATTAATTAATTTGAATGTGTGATCTGATGTTAACCCTAATTGAATTTAATCAATCTAAATAGGTTGATAAGATAGAAACTAAAACAATAATGTATACTTATGTAATGATGTTTCAAATCAACTATTTCATCATATAAATATAACAACCATTCCAAGGAAGAGATACAAGATATAAAAGATGAAATTGGGATAGAAAGAATCACTTAGTTGATCCAGGCAATATTTAGACTATGTCATTGAGTGGTGTGGGATAAAAATAGATCCTGAGAACTGTAGGGGCCTTTTACTTTATTTTTGGAACCTCTAGGTCAAAACCGTAGAGTATGGTCAAGATCGTACAACATAAACTGACCATATTGTACGGTTTTGGACCTGTGCATAGTTAGGATCTAAAAACTTTAGTATTACTCTATATCACTCTTTTTCACCTTTTAGGATCTTCAATGTCACATCAAACACTAGGTTTCACACTCGCACTAACAAAACAACCCTAGCTACCCTACAATACACTCAAACATGCATTAGATAGAAAACAAATGCAAATGCTTGAGTCTAACCTTGGCAGTCAAGTTGCATGTGAATCATCGAGTGTTGCACTACATTTCAGACTCCATGTAGTTATCCTAGCGCTTTGTGTCATTGTGCATGCAACTAATCCCTTAGCCTAATGTTGCCCTTATATTTCCACACTGATAGCGAGCTAAACTACTTCATCCAGGCTTTTAAATCCTTGTGTGTTGATGAAAGAAATAAGAATTATGCCCTCCTACATTGTGTATGCAGTATGTAACAATGCTCCTTGCTTCTTTAATTCAATATTGTGGTAGATAGATAGATGTTTGCTAGATAACAAATTCTCAAGCTACACACACATACATATATATGAGTTTCTTACTTTGAAATTAAGACCTTAGTGGCAGGAAAGGCCGACTCATAAGATGCAAAATGAAAGATAAAAGAGGGGAAAATGGACCCATGAAGACAAATCAATCGAAAAATAAAGGGGGTTAAGACCGTACAATGGGGTTAGCACCGTGGGTACGGTCCTGACCCTATTGTACATTTTTGACCTAAGGTCAAACAACATCAAACAAAGTTACGAGGGAGCCAAATATCTTTGTATGAAAGATGCAAGTTTAGTCAAAGTAGAGAAAAGGCAATAAATAAGTCCAATCAAGCAATAAAGGGAAAACCCAATAAGGGAATGATGTCACTAAAATCTTCTCTTTTTGTTTGAAACTCATGTGCATATAACCATAACAAAAATATGATGTAATATTGATTTTGTGTAAATTTTATTGTCTACGCCACCTTATTATGTTTTAGCAATCATTTTCCATATTCTATATTAAAAATTGTGAATAATAGTATATTTTTATCTGAGAATTAATTTGAATGTGCTACTTGATGTTAACCCTTAACCATTATTGAACGAAACCTTATTTATTCATTTAGGGTTGAATTAGTAATGAAATTGTCATCTAATGGGGAAGAACAACAATCTAAAAGGTTGGAATGGTTGTGGAAGGAGAACAAAACCAGAATCTTGAAGTGTTGATCAACCTCTTATATAACCCAAAAAGATGCTCTATATAATCTAAACAAGGCTAAAAAAAAATAGTGATTAAGCTAGTGTAATTGCTTGTGTACTTGATGATCAAACTGTGCACTATATGCACCACTGAACTGCAAAATAAGATTTGCAAGCTTGCTGGTTTTTAAATCTGATTACCTACAATAAAAAATGGTAAAAAAAACACTTGCACAAACTACAATAATGGAGCATTAGGACACCTTCCTTTTGGCCATGCTTTTATTAACACAAAAAAAGTAAAATTTGGAATTACAACTCAACTTGCAAAGCAAGTTAAAATCAAAATAGAATCACTATTAACCATAAAACACTCCTAAACTATTTTGGGACTTCTAGTTAACTTAAAAATAGACTCATGCAATCCATGAATAAAGTGAACATGCAAGAAGCTTTTCTTGAATTATAATTATGCAAGTTAGGCATGTATTCAAGCCTAGTTATAGCTCCCTCCTAGATAATTCACCCCAAGGTACCTTAAATCCGGGGATGGTCATACAATTAGCATATTTGTAGTTATCATAACTTAGAAAGTGACTCCCAATTCTTTGGGGAGGTTAGGAAATTTAGAGTTTACATTAGGTGATTATTATTTACTGGGTGGTAAATAAGTTTGTAATATTGGCTATATTATTATGTCATATATATATGTATTGTTATAACAATATATATTTACAAATAGTTTATTGTTGGGCACTTTGTTAGGAGTTGTTATAGGAGATCCTATATTTTAGGAGTTACAAATCCTATATATCTGTAACCTGGGAATATGATTTCAATAAGCAAAACGAAGATATTTTGTGTTTCTATTGTGTAAAACTTGTGTGTCCTTTAGATTTGGTATCAGAGCAATTAAATTCATTGATGGACGAATGATTTGTTCATAGGGGCAGTTCTTAATTAGCTTCGCCCCTCGTGATGAGAAAGAATAATGTATGTAAAGTAGCCTACTTCTATGTTTAAGAGTTTTCGTAAATATTTTGATTTTTTTGCAGAGTGTGCCTCTCCAGTGTTGTCAAGTTTTCATAGGCCACATCTACTGCCATTGCCCTCGACCAGATGGGACTCATGTGCGTATTATTTAAAGCTACCTCCAAAAGTCAATACACAGTATGTATTCTTCTGAAGTAAAAAAATAGATATCTTGTTGCAATCCAGAATGGTACCGTGGACACATTTGGTAAAGAGGTGAAAATCATTCTATTCTTTCTTCTACCTTGAACATGCTTGAAAATCAAATATTCATTCCCAACATTGATTGTACCATGCGCATCGATAGATAGTTGTGTTCCTTTATTTGGATTGAGTTTACATCCACACATGTAGATCTACAAATCTACACCTGAGTATTATTTCCATTGGATTGCTCACTAATCTCTGGTAGTTTTGACATCCCAATCAGCAAGAAAGGGGTCTGTTTCTTTTAAGCTATTCATGCAAAATTTATGAACGCGGGAGTATCTCTTTTAAACAAGTTTTCATATCCAGAAGAAGGCTCAACAGATTTCATGCCTTTGGATACTTAGACTTGCACTCAAATTTAGATCAGGGAGCAACATTGTGTTTATTTACATTGCATGGAATTTATTTTGGCCTCGGTATCCTCCCGAGTCCAACATATTCCTTTTAAACCATCTCCTCACGGTACGGTTTTTATATACACAAATAAATTTATGGGGTTTTGTTCTTCTATTTACAGGATCAGTATGGGAAAAGGAAGCACTAGATGTTTTTATTGTTTTAGTTAAGTCAATTAAAGTGAGGCATTCATAATGATAGGAATAAAATAGAGTATTAAGAGTTTCTATACAAGTGTCTTTGGTTTTAGGTTGTTTACTTATTGTTTATTTGTTTTAGTGGTAAAAAAGATAAAGTGTCAAGTTTCAATAGTTTAAGTCGTATTGTTATTTTGGTCAATCAATATTGTAAAAAGTGTAAAAAAAGAATTTTTTTTTAAAAGGGGGGAGGTAATTGTAAAAGTCAAATAGGTGATTTTAGGTTTTTGTTATCGTGGTGTCGAGAGTCTAAAAAGTGTCAGAAAATTAAAAAAATGTCTTATAGACGCATTTTCGGTGGAATCCGACATCCAATTGAGATATGTAAAATTGAGCAACACAATCACATTCCATTGAGGTAGCAACGTCATTTATTAGAGGTCATAGGCAATGGAGGAAGGAGGGCAATCAGTGCTTCTCATCAGTCACCAACGATAGGGCCTCATTTTGGTATGGTGGCATCTCTTTTTCAGTTGTGTGATGTGTGCAGAATAAAAAGGTGTGTGGTCTCCTACCCCTATTATGGTTGAAATGAGGAGAATGTGCATTATGAATGTTGAGAACAATTGTATAGGAGGGAAACTGAACTGGAGTGATCCTTTGACTATCGAGATTCTTTGATTGTCAGTCTTCTTCATCAATCAACCAATGAAAGAGCATTCACTAGAAGTGAAAGTGGGAACTATTGAGTTCACATATATAGGTGTATTAGTGGAAGTGTGACCATTTGGTAAGGGATTCATTGTGGTGAAGCGTATTGGTCATGTGTAGCAAGACCCAAGCGAACAATATGCAGACCTAAAGTTATGCAGAGGCGTGCGATTCTATTTCCAATTTTTCATATGTGCTTTCTTCCCATGTAAACACAAAGCGGGGGAATATTAGGAAATTTAGAGTTTACATTACGTGATTATTATTTACTGGGTGGTAAATAAGTTTTTAATATTGGTTATATTGTTATGTCGTGTATATATATATATATGTATATGTATATGTATATGTATATGTATATGTATATGTATATGTATATGTATGTATGTATGTATGTATGTATGTATAATTTATTGTTGGGCACTTTGTTAGGAGTTGTTATAGGAGATTTTATATTTTAGGAGACACAACTCCTATATGTTTGTAACACGTGAATATGATTTCAATAAGCAGAACGAAGATATTTTGTGTTTATACTGTGCAAAACTGGTGTGTCGTTTAGAGGGGATGACCACACAATAATTTTTACTTATTCAAAAACTGACAGTTGACAATCTATTTTTTAGCTTTTTCAACTATTTTTTTAGGAATTCACTTAAAATTGCTTATTTGGTCATACACGACCAAACAAACATACAACTGAAATACATAAGTCCTCAAACATCTTAAAAGCCTATTTTTAGAGTATTTCTAAAAATAGAACTATCTAAATTTACTGGAATTTTAAATGCAAAAATTGGCATCATTCCCAACACAATCTTCTCTTGAAGTATTTTATGTGGGAAGCTCTAGCTATTAGCTACACCTGTTAGAGAAATGTTTTTTTGGTTCAATGAGATTATGCACTACAAAATGTGTGACATTAGAGGAATTAGGGACAACCAATAATAAAGCAAATCCCTAACTACTCACGAGAGGGAAGGAGAGGCACGCATCTCCAACTAAGCCCTGATGGTTCCTTCTAGAATCTTATATGATATTTTTGAGTTTCCCTTTCTACAAATTTAACCGATACAACATAGAACTTGAAGGAGAATTAGATGAGAAAACCACTAAAAGATACCCAAATTGATTACAACCAAGACAATGGAATGAAAACCCTTCATAATTTAAGATTTGAATCTAAAATCCCTTTAATGAAAGGAACTTTATAAAATGAAATATGGGTATGTAAATATCAATCATAACACAAACCCACACAATTTTTTGTGTGCAAAAAACCCAAATCATTGTCAATTTTAATGGACATATCGAGTTTAGAAACCATTTGCTAGATCAATAAGGGATCTTGCATGACTTCTTCCTTCTAGATTATTTAATAGTGAGTCTTCTTCTGATTCAAGTGTTAATTTGCCCACTAAAACATCACTTGTTTCTATCCAAGATCCTAACATTAAAAGGTCATTTTCATCCAAATGATGGATTACGTGAGCGTCTAAATGGGGTATTTCTTTAGTGATTACCTTGGGGCCTTGGTTCGTCAAAGAAGCTCCAATTTCAGTGAACATTTTAGTAACATAACCTTCTTCAAAAATATCTAAGGGGTAAGCTACATAGGCAATATATTGATTTTCATCTCTAGGAATAGGTTCAATATCATAGCATCGTCCCTTATACTGATCAAGACTGGTAAGTCCATCAGTCCAAACAGTGGTCCATATACAAGGGGAAGATTCAACACTCCATATATAGATATCATCCCATAGATCTATATGGTCACGTAGATGGCCATATAACGAATATAATAGATCAATGATTGATTTTGGATCCATCTATTATATACATAATCAATCAATTATTGATTACAGATCAATACCATGTATTATATACATTATAGCATGTGTTCCAATCATATATGTGTATGCAAAGATAGAATACATAGGGCAGATATGAGAATCTCAATCTCAATTAATCTATACTATATGGTATGGGCCTGCCTATAGTTCTATCTAGAATGGGCCCTGAATCCACTGCGTTCCTCTGACATGGCCGACTACACAAGCATTCATTCGTTGATTGGGTTACCAATCAACAATTGAATCATATCAGCATAACTGGGAGTGGGAACTTTAGAGGAATGAATTGGTTGGAGTCCTAATGAATATTTACCCGGCCAAAGACAAAAGCAGATATCAACGTCGCTTCTCAATCCAAGAGAGCATGTTTGGTTTTCTATAAATTTAGAAATAAATGAATATTATAAAGAAAAAGTAATCGAATGGAAGATGGAGTGTTGGGACCCTAACTAGGAAGAAGAAGAAGAAGAAGAAGAATTAGTTCAAACACGTCCTAGTAAAAAGCCTTTAAAATTGAGTCAAATTGAAGAAATTGAAAAAAGGAAAGATTATATTGTAAGTGAAATCAAATTAGAAAAAGAAATATGATTACAGAAGCATGGTTAAGAAATGGTGTCCAGGGGACAGTAAAAACACCACACTTCTCGAAGAAACACAAACAATTTCTCTAAACATAATCCTTGTCTTCACCCAAGCATGATTAAACCATGAAGAATCCATTTCCTAACAAATAATTCTTAGAAGTAATCACCTTGGTCCAAGAATACTTTATCTAATTAGAGATTATATCCACAAACGATTACTTTCCTAACATTGGATAAACTAGAGACCGCTTTCCTCTGTCTTGTTCCATGGCTTGAAGGTGATATTATTGATTTCCAACTCAAGAAAAATAGTAGAGAAAACTACGTAGATATCTCCAAATGAGACAAAAGAAGATACCTCCTTCTACTGACTATCCGACACTAAAGGTAAATATTTTGTTTTTTAGAAACCCTCAACAACCCAACCAAATTCAATCCCGACCCTTGCCAATTTGGAGGAGAGAGGTCGCGAAACCAGGTCTAACTAGGAAAACAAATTACTACAAAGAATGTTTCCCTTACGAAATTCGTTGTAACCGTGATAACATTACTTGGCTTTGAGAATTCCATAAAATTTAGGTTATTTGAAAGAGAGATCAAGTTTAATTTCTCCCCCCACAGTCTCCTCTAACTAATCTCCTTAATTACCTTATCTAGACCAAACCTTTCCCTTTCTGCACACTTTAAGAGCTCTTTGTTTGCCTCACGCCTCTCATTGCTTGCTACACAATCACTGATCACCTAGTACTGCTCGTCACTAAATAAAGAACAAAATAATTGTAACTTTGGATTCTTCTTATCTTTGGTCTATCAACCCCCAAATATTTATGTTGTAGGTGTCCCTTATGATGGAAAGTGTCAAGATTTTCCAAAAAAAATCTCTCATAGAATTTTCTAGCGAGGATCTAATTTTTCATTTATGACATATAGAGTGATTCTTTAAATATTTCCACATGGTTCCATTTGCACTCATTGGATGTGACATTTTTCATACGATTGTTCCAAATGAAACTCATGTGAACATCCCCCTTTCCCTCTCCAAATTTTTACACTTCAATTTGTTTTCTCAAAACCTCTTTGTCTATTTAACGGGAATGCCCCCCAATTTGTAGACCAAACCAAGCATTACACATTCCTAGCTAGCATTTACCTCCGGAACACACAACGTTTTTTTATTAGCTAGCAATGGTGAGATCAATACCGAGTGTGAAATATGTGGCCACCAAGGCTTTGTTACCTTTCATAATTCATAGCTTTGGTTTAGTATTTAGGCAATTTTCAATACACAAATTCAACAACTTTTCTTTTATATGGAGTAAATCAATATTTTGTTATTTATTTGCTAAAACTTGTGAGGATTTTGTGCTTCCATAGAAATAGTCTATGAAGAAAAGGGGTTACCATTGCGGCAAGGGAGATCAGGGAAAGAAAAATATACTTCATTAAAACAAAAGTCATGGATGTCTGATCTTGTCACTAACTATTTTATCACCAAAGACCATTTCTTTTTCTCGACACCCAAATTAGAATTTAAAATCTTATGTACTTATAATCTTTTCTCATTGTTAATAGTGATGTAACAATAATCTAAACGGTGATATCATTTTATGTGATAGCAAATAAATTGTTGCTATGGTAAAATTCAACCCCAAAAACTATTGCTATTAATCTTCAAACCTCAAAGAAAAATTAATCTTCAAACCTACAACCACCCTTTAAAAAGACATCCCACTTAGAAGAGAGATTCTTCCAAAAATGTGGTATGAAGTTTTAGAAAATCTCACTATACAAAGTTAAATTAATGTAGTGACGAAGTAAGTTATGTTTATATGGCTTGAGGTAAGTAGGAAACACATGGGAACTTTGCAATGAACTTTGTTTTGGAAAAAAATGTCTTTTTTTGTGTGTTTGAAAGTTAAAGGTGTTGTGATTTTGAAGAAGGTAAAGACAAACCTTAAACCCAATAACCCAACATACATATAAAGAGAGCCTTAAGACGTGAAAGAATGTGTGAGAAACATGAAGAGGAAGTGGTGTAAATATAGAGGATAGATGAGAGTTGTTGCATAAACCTGAACTTAAATGTTTGTCAATTGGCTGGACTGTCACCCTTTGCTATTTAATTTTTTTTTTTGGGGAGTCTAAATCTAAATGGCCCACATGGTGAACAATTCCAGAATATACCACTTAATATTTATTTGGGTTTTCGTCTTAAGATGTAAATTGAATATATACTAGATACAATGGGAAATTGCCTAGTATAAGCATTAGAAAAATCTAGAGTCACACAACAATAATAAATTGGGTAAAATTTAATGGTTGACTTTTTCAGTCAAGTAAAATTTTCTAACGCATTTCATTCGACATTGCCCTCTGATGTTGTCTTTAAAGAAATTCTACCCTATCCCAAGATTAGAAATTTGAAATGCATTTATACAACCATCAATTAAACCCTCTTGTATAAGAGTAGTTTGAAGACAAATTGATATAAAAAATGTATAGTCATGGGTTAGTTAAAGTAGATTATTTGTGCACCAGGTTACATTATTGGACTTGGTGTGGTCATTTAAATTAGCTTAGTGAGGTTTGCATTTAACGAGGGTGGACGAAAATCCCCTTGTTCCTTTTATCCATAGAGATTGAGTGTTAAATGGATGTTAAAGACTACAAATTTAGATTAGTAAGTGAATGACTGAATGTGAATTTAGAGTCTTATAAGTAATTTACATTCACTTTGGGGTATTAAGGTATGTATTTAGAGGTATTTTAACATGATTATATTTTTTGGATTGTAATAATGACTATTTTTTAACAATAAGTATCTTCCAAACAAGTTATCTTCATTTCCAAAACCTATAAAACTAGTAATTGCACATGAGTTGCAAATTATGCCAGAGAAAATTAAATATTTATATATTTATTTTGACATGGGTTTCTTCAAGAGAGAGTCACTACTTCGTCTTATGAAACAAACAAGTCTCCAACCCGCTCAATTTACATTTGGTAGCGTACTCCCAACCCGTGCCAAAATATGGGCTCTGGAACATGGTGTCAACATCCATCAAAGTATAAAAGAATAGATTTTTTTTTCAAATGTTGTAGTTTCAAATGCTCTTGGTACTTGTACATCACATATGGATATATGCTTAGGCATATATACAACCACAAGGCATTTTGATTTGGATCCTAAAAAAGATGCAATTTATGTTCTTCTCTCAAACATCTATGTAGATGTGGGTAGGTGAGGTGAGGTTCAAATGATACATAGATTGATGGAAGATAGAGGAATTAAGAAGATCCTTGGATGTAGTTGTATTGAAGGCCATAAGACATATCATAAAGCATAGATCACATCTTAATATAGGAGATCACAACTAGATTAAAGTTGTTAAGAATCTTTGGGTATGTGCTCATTGCCACACTTGAATGAAAATTAACTCCAAGATTATTGCAAGAGAAATTGTTGTGAGAAATGGGAACCATTTCCTTCATTTTAAAAAGGGAGAATGTTATCGTGGCGATTATTGGTGATGCTAAATGAAACAATCTAAAAAAAGGCTTACACTATAATAATGTGGCATGTGCTCGATTGTTCTTAGTCTTTAGAAAGTTTTTTTGTTTATATTTGAGTATTTAGCAATCTAGACCATGCATGGAGAGCAATGCAGATCAACTCCTCAAGAGCCATTGAGACTATTTTTCCAAATGAAACAAACAAATATTTAACCTGATCAACTCATCGTCGCTAGCCTATTCACATGTTGTGGTAAAACAAGAGCTTTACAATAGAGTATGGACATCCATCAAGCCAAAAGAGGAGGCATTTTTTTGTCAAATGTTGTAGTTGTACTACATTTTTTGCTCCTCCCATTCACAAAAACTTAAAACAATTTAAGTTTGTACACACTTCACTGCAAATTACAACTCCAACAAACTTAACATTTTTTATCCTCTCTGATGTAGTTTGCAACTCATGTGCAATTGTTAGTTTATTTTTACCATAAAGACATTGAAATAATTTATTGTAAAAATAATTAAAATTAGAATTAAAAAAATTAAGATATGTATTTACTATCATTTAAAATGCCCATACTTTTTCTGATATCTTAGGGGTATTGAATGGTTTTTTTAAAATAGTAAAATAAAATTTAAAAATTTAAGATATGTATTTACTATTGTTTAAAATGGCCCATATAAAGCTTCCCCCAAATTGAACAATTTTTTTTGCAACATATTAAAAAAAATCCCTGCAAAAGGATTTATTGATGCAAGCGTTTACACCGTATGAAACAAGCCTGTGGAATCTACTACTACTCGGCTCTCAGAATTATGACCTTCGCTTTACACAACTTCTAAGCTGAATATATACAGACACGTTTAAAATGCAGGAACCCCCTTTTCTAATGTACAAACACATTTCATTACCAAGAGCTGAACATGTATACACTATATCCCGCAACGACACCCTGGGTTCAAACGTCAGGCCGAACGAACCCCTGCCTTCATGCCCAATGACTTCGGAAACACGTGCCTGGAGCAGCTGAAAAACATGTCCTCCATATGACACGCTATCTACGAAATTTTGATTTTGTCTTTGCGACTCAGCCCTTCTTTGAAATCCTCCCCCATGTGTTGATCCTCCTTCCTAATTTTTATCACATGGATTTACAAAGCATGCCCTTTGGCTTTCGCACAGGTTGTCGAAATAATCAGGCTTATTTTCACTCCGCACTTAGAGCTCCCTTTCATCATCTTCTCACAGGTCTCGGGTTCAAAACTCGGGGAAGAGGTAGATGAGGCTACTTGGTTTGCCATGGGAATGAATAAATTATATTACCTCCTAACTGCAAAACTATATTTCCCAACAAGAGACGAAAACAAACCTGTCATGAACTTGGGCACTCCGCCTATAATGTGGAGAACATTAGCCGATCCAGAAAGTTCAGGAAACTCGATCCACTTCTATCATATAAAGCCCATCTATAAACAAAAAAAAATCAATATATAAATCAAAATAGTTAACCTAAGGTCTTTTTGTAACTGAAAAAATTAACATCAAACAAAAATTTTAACTGTGAATAGCTCCCCTCCCATTTGTAGTCTAAGGAATCAAACAAGGTGACCACTGGAAAAATAAGGAATTCACGCAGTGTCTATGACATTAATCACGACAGGCACACTGCACTCCAATTTTTTCTTCCTTTTATGTGTTGTGTTTCCGTTACAACTGTCTGCTTCAGGTAAAGCATTGCACTTTGTTTTTTGTTTTAAAATAAAGAATGCATTGTGCATCTATGTAAGACTACAACTACAAAATGATTTCTCTTATTACCAAGTTAAGAATGGCCAATCTGATTGAAAGATTGTATAGTCTAAAAAGTAGATAAACATTGTAGCCTTACAAAAAAACTAAAGTAGAAAATCATATTGTTAGATATTATTATAGAAAATATCTAAAATCTATAAAAATCTAGGATAGTAAATATTTAGCACTGTAAAAAAATATCTACAATCCAGCAATTTTATTGGAGCCCCTAGAATTTGACACTTTCCAGCCAAGGCATCTTCAAAGGTGGACGCCTACCGACGAATTAAGACATATTTCCAATCTACTTTGTTGTAGACATTTTCATGAAATGGTTAACAAATACAAATCAAAATATTGTTAACAAATACATTAAACACCATGAATAACGCCAAAATGAATTTACAACTCAGTGTTATATTGACATAAGGGTGTGGTCTGTTGGTGGGACCTGAGTGCTCACCAACCACCCACTCATGTTCTAATCCCTAAGGCTCCAGGGGACCGGTTACCCTTGCATTTAACGCGCCATTTAAGTGTGCCAAGTCACTTGTAGTATTAAAACTAGCAATCGCACGGGAGTAGTGCGATGTAAACGCCGAAAGGGGTGCAGTTGAGGAGTGATATGTTGAAAGGGGAAGGTGAGCAAGAAGCAAAGTTACATTGCTTAAGGTATTCAATTTTTCGATTATATGGAGGAAGCGAAATTAGAAAGAAATTAAAGAGTTGTATGTAGGGGTGGCAGAATTGTGTGTGGTAATGTGGAATAGGGGAGTAACCATTTCCAGTAGTTGTTTGTAAGAAAGTATTTGAAATGTGAGTAAAGGGAAGGGAAATAATCGTACAAAGTGGAAGTAAAATTCTGAAAATTTGTTTGGAAACAGATCAACTTGGATGAGGAGTGGAAAATCATCATGAATTGGAAACAAGCCAATACATATGTACAATAGGGATGTAAAAAGACGATGAAAAGAAGGAAACAAGTCTTGCAATAGGTATACTTATGGATTATGATATAGTAATTACGCTTAGAATTGGTGCACAATTCATGATTCACCTGAGTACGTCAATAATAACATTAGCAAGTGCTAAATTACCAACTTTAGGTGTTTTATATTAGTTAGATGTCCTCGTTTTGCCACGATTAATTATCTTTTCGTATAAAATTATGTTTAGTCCCTCTATTGATAATGTCATTTTCCTATTCATTCTGTTACTCCTTATGATTGGTTCAAAGAGCCCCGTCATATAAAAAGCTAGGGCCTTGGGGCTTCGAATTCGATTTAAAATTATTTTGTCATAGATGGTCACTCTCCCTCAATGGAAAATCATTTGGGGATTCCGCCCTAATTATTTTTTTTTTTTAAAGGAAGCACACTTACCATATAACTTAAGTCACAAAAAAAAAGGATTATTGAGATAGTTGTGGATGACCTATATTTTGTAAGCCTTGGTTGTGGATAAGCTATGTCAATTTCACATTAGTTGTGGATGACCTATATTTTGTAAGCCTTGGTTGTGGATAAGCTATGTCAATTTCACATTGAGGAATGCGTTTATCTTTCTTGTCATTTAGGTATCAATGGTTGCCCCTTTTTTGGGGTAGATTTTTTTTGTAAGTGTTTAATTTTGATATTCAATATTGGTTTGACACCTTACTTTTTAAAGAAAAGTATTAGGTTGGCAATCAAATTTTGTAATAGCATATTCCTAGTTCACGGTTTGTGTGTGCATGTGCGTGTGCACGTGCGTGGGCGTGGGGCGTGTGTGGGTGTGGGCGTGCATGTGCGTGGGTTGTGCGTGTGTCTCTAATGAACAAAATAGAAAAAATGTAAAATTAGCATCATTCTGTTGTTGTAAACCTAAGAAATTTGTTTCCATTTTCATGTGGGCACCCATGCATTGGCAAACCAGGTTGAACAATCCAAACCAGATAAAGGGATGGATGCAAAAATCTACAATATAAAGTTATAAATTCTGTCTTGGCAAAACATTTGAATGCCACCAAAGATGCTAAGACTATTTCTAACATAGATTATAGATCAAAATGAAACATAAGAGAAGCTATGGAAATTGAAACGCACACCATTAATCTCGGCAAACATGGTAGATGGGTTCTAAGCCAATCTTGGAAGACAATCATCCACAAACTTAAAAGGATAATAAATATGGATTGCATTTTCACAATCTATTGAGTCAGGGAACCTTGGCATATAATATCAATAAAAAAGAAAAGTTATTGGACTCGGAATTTTTCTTGGAAACTCATGATGCTAGGTCATCTTTAAGATGAGTTAAGAAGAATGATCTGAAACATAAATTTTCAAAATATGAATACAATTTTTCCAAAAAGAGTTATACACAATCAATCACTCTTAGAAATCTTAAAAACATCATTCATCAATTGTTAATAGTCATCTAAAACCCAGGATGTTGAGTCATCCTGAAACTCTTCACATGAGACTCTATATGGTTCTTTGACCGTGTTATTATTCGTGAGACCAATTTGAAGATTCACAAATACCATAACTTTAGTAGATAACAATGATGCTTTTTCTTTCCAAAAATTGAAATTGGCAGACCTTTAATTTTGGTGGGTTTCCAAGAAAATAAAATCATAGAAAATACATTGAATAGAGACCATTCGGCTAGGACTAAATTGGAAATTTTATGTTGTAGTTTCTTACAATTCCTCAAAAAAATTAGCCCGACCTTTTTTAAAAATAAAGTAGCCTCAATTAGCTACAAATCGAGAAATAGACACATTATCTAGCTACTGAAAATCACGTAAATAGTAAATTTTTTATGCTGAAGAATAATTTAGATTCAAATACTCTATTTTTCCATGATTTGCAGAAGTAATAAAGATTGGTACCAAGAAGACATGTCATCATGTAGACAATCAGGTGGTCAATCATCTGAGTCAAGTCATCAATCTTGTGGCAAGGGAAAGAAGTAGACCTGGTCAGAGCAAGACACAGGTAGTCACTAGTAAGTTAGTAACCATCAAATATCATCCCCTAAGCTGGAAAATAGTAGTGCAAAACCTCAGACGCATGAACATAGTACAAAGCCAGGATATGTGCTTTGAATAATTGAGACAAAAGGTTGCGTGGATAGCCTTCCTAGAGTGGAAGAACATGTGTTTCTTATGCGGCAATGTACAACCAAGTTCCAAGAGTGGAAAATGTTAATCCTGACTTTTTTTTTGTTTGAAAATGGTACTTATTAATGGATCGACGAGGAGATTTGCAAATAGATAACTTGATGTCATACTCTGTTCATCAATGCATTTTTTATACCAGTACAGAATTGGGAATGGTATGTCTCTTACCTCACGGTCAAGTGGAAGGGGCAATGCTTATTTTTCTACAGGTTCCGCTCAAATATTTCTGAAGGTTTAATTGTATATGGGGTTCGATGATTCTTTAAATTTCGTGCAATACATACAACTGATTCCCTGTTCTTCTAAAAGCGGATTCCCTGTAACAAGCTGTTAGTTGTAAATGCCCTGGTATATATGTATGCAAAATGTGGAAGCATACACAAGGCATGTGCACTGTTTGACAAAATTCCTCAAAAAAATTAAGGAGGTGTTATATTGTTTCATACTGTGTGTCTTGATGCTAGAAAGAACCTTTTCCTTGAAGATCTGAAATTGATTGATCTGAATAGTGAGAGAAATAGGGGCAACAAAGCTGGTCGTTCTAACGGTTGCACCGGGGCAGCAGCAAAGTTTACTCCATAACCAAAGTTCGCCCCCACTGACTGTAAATAAGGACTCAAAAATGGTACTTCTAGCGCCTTTGCTATCATTCAATTGACCCATCATTCAATAATTCTTGTAACTGTTTAAAAGGAAAAAATTAAGATATTGTGGTGTAATGGTAAATAAAGAAATTAGTGAGCAAACATACATGGGGTTCAATGATTCTTTAAATTTCGTGCAATACATACAGCCGATTCCCTGTTCTTCTAAAAGCGGATTCCCTGTAACAAGCTGGAGAATCTGTTTGGTGCAAGCATAATCTGTCAAAAACTGTCCCCAAAAACTGTCAAAAAGCAAAAATGCCGTCAAATTTTAGATAGTCATAGAAACGTCAGCAAGGGCCTTTCCCATAGGGGGAATGCCTTCGGCGTAAAAAAAACATAATCTATTAATTAAAATTTTATATATATATATATATATATATATATTTGTGTTCACATGTATATCTGCGTGTGATTTTCTACAAAAGATGTGGAATGACCAAATCGAAATTACTAGGCGCACACATATACCTAAATTTTGCAATTCTACATAGTTGCGTTTACTCATCATGCGAATCTGTTGAAGACTCCTGCAGAGCACTGGTAGAAATAAAGATAAAATTCATTTGACAGAATGGATGGAGAGGAGGAAGGAGGGTTGAGGCTGAGCAAGAGAATTGCTCAGGGCGAAGTGGACTACTCATCCAAATCAGGCACAGCGTGGAGCCATTCATACCTTAATCAGAAGCCATGGCATCCTCTCTCTTACCCCAACCAGAAGCGCAAATGGATTGCCGAACAGACCCATGCCCACAAAGATCGCAAATCCCAAGAAGTTGCCAGGGAGGTAGGCTACTCACCTATTTTTATCTTTGTGTTTATGTAGTAAATTCATCATTTCTGGGTAGTCTTCTGTTTGCCACGACAGAGGAGCATCTCTTCAATCAAATTCAATTCAGATGCCACACCCAACAAGTTGGATATCGTATTTTACCATTTTCAACATCTTATACGTCTCTTGGGATTTAAACCCGGGGATCCGTTTTAAAAGTCTCAATCTTTTCAGTACTTGAACTCATACCATCCTGACAATTTTTTAGAAGTATGAGAATTGATGCCCAATTGGGTCGAAAAAATTCTTCTTTTCTGGGTAGCCTTCTGATTGTTATGATATAGGGGTATCTCTTTTGTCAAATTCGATTCAGATGCCACACCCAGTGAGTTGGATGTTCTATTATACCCAATTTTAACATTTTAGTGTGTCTTCTATTGTGACATTTTTTTCTTTTCAGTACTTGAACTCATCCCACTGTGACATTTTTTTGGAAGTATAAGAACGGTTGCCCAATTGGGTAGAGAAAAGTTGAAATCCTTTTTACTGTTATGAAGAAGTGAGACTATCTAGCCTTTATAGTTGGTGGGGGTGGATGATTATTGTGTTTGGAATTTAAATTAGGGTGAACTGGGGTGTTGTTATTTTGCCAATTGGCTAATTTTTTTACAAACGTTTTTAAAATTAGATCGCCAATTAGCATTTTAGGGTGTCTTTTATGGGTTATTTTTTTCGCTAGTTTTCTGATGTTGTAAAAAAAATTCAAAACTCGGTTAGTCTTATTAGCATTTTAAGTTCTTTTTTGTCAATTGGTTAATTTTTCTTAAAAATTTGAAAAGTTAGATTTGCCAATTAGCTTGTTAGGGTATTTTTTCATGGGTTATATTTTTTCCAATTGGACAATTCCTTCACAAAAATTTAAAATAAGATTAATTCAGCATTTTAGGGTAATTTTCACCAAATGCTCAATGCTTCACTATAATTTCAAAAATTAGATTTGCAAATTAGTTCAGGGTATTTTTTATGGGCCGTTTTTCACCAGTTGGCTTTGTTTCAGACAAAATTGTCTATTTAGATTCACCAATCAGCATAACCGCTTAATTATTCTCAAACATTTTAAACTTTATGTCTTCCTATCAGCATTGCAGAATTTTTCATGGGTAATTTTTTGCCAAAGTAACATTTTTTTTTCATGAAATTTAGATTTTCCAATAGCATTTTGGGGGTGGTTATGGACTATTTATTGCCAATTGGCTATTTTTTTTCACAAATTTCAAAAATCAGATTCGCCAAATCATATCAGGGTTTTTTGGATGGGAATTTTTTTTGGTCAATTGAGTAATTTTCCATAAATTAGAAAAAAATTAATAAATCAATAAGCAGGTTTATAAAAAAAGTGTTCACCAAGTTTTTATATAAAATGCCTATAAAGTTGTTAGATTCATCAAAATTTGAAAACTTGGTAGTAAAGCCTATGTTTCTGAAATTCTATGGTTCTCATAGGATTTATGATTTTTTTTTCACCAAGAGCACACCAATGGGTGCGAACTCTCACAACTTGGGTACGGGGGTGCGAGGATATGCAGGGTGCTTTTCTCCAAAACTAGGGTGCACTATAAACTTGGGTACACTGTAGGCCTGTAACATTTAAACTGGACCATCAAATTTGAATCATGTAACATAAAATTATCATGCAACCTTGGGAAATCCTAACCTTCCTCACAAGTCTTACGGTTTTGGATTTTGAGCACCAGTAAAGAAATTGTGACCTTGGCAAGATGACTGTCTTAACGTTCCTCCATGTCAAGACAGAAGAATGTGATTGTCTTTGTTATGTAAAAATATATTAATTTTGAAAGTTTAAACAGATTGTCTCTTCAATATGTGGAAAACATGGGAATAGTACAATACTGTTTTTTTTCAAGTGGTTTCAAGATTTTAAAGAAAATTTGAAACGCGCAGTCCTCGCTCTTAACAATTTGAGCAACAAAACATTGTTTTTTTCTTTTTTCTTTTTAAATCAAAACAGCAGATCTCCAGAAGTGTTAAACTGTAGGAGGTTTCTTCATTTAGTAAAATGTAGAACACATACAGAATTTTCTTTGAGAAATGTCACTGGAACACATTTGATCTTAAGGTAAAAGCAAACTGGCCTCGCTAAAGTCTTCTTAACTATTTCACATATCTAGAGCATTTGGTAGTAGAAACTAGAAACCTGACCTACTGTTTATGTTTGGGAGGAAGTGACAATTCAATGTTTAGAAAATATAGTTAAAATAGATTGTGATTATGTCATGAAGCACCCAGAGAGCATCTTGGTAACAACGGGAGAAATATGTAATGAATCACCAAAAATGAGTGGATAATCAGAAAATGTTGCACTGCTGATAATATCTACCAATGGCAGTCATAGTTATGCCACTAGAAATATTTTTTCTTCATCAGTTTTGAAAGAAAGATACGATAAAATCATAAATCTATGCCAGAATTCAGCATTTTTTATTACTGATATATTTTGTTTTCTTACAGTTTGCACAGGAGCAGGACTTTTTCCGCCAGACTGCCGCCATTTCAAAAAAAGAGAAAGAAAAGGTGGTTATTCTCATGATATCTTTTTCAAAATTTTCTAATCTAGTTTGCCTAAACTTGATGTACGTCAGATCAGAATTGTGAAGTTCTTTCTACAATTGCACTGACAGTCTGACAGCCATGTCAACATCTTTTCCAGGCACTTGTACAATGCCATTTCCCTTGTGATGCTGTGAGATAGAAAATGTCCCCTTTTTTTAACTAATACTACTTCCTTTACTTTATATGGGATTATGTGCAAAACTTTGTCATCTCAGGATGTCACCAACTGAAGTGTCAGGGATTTCTAGGGTTAAAGGATTATGTTTTCTGACTTTCCAACATATAGAGATGTATCTGTAGCTTAAGTAATATTACCCTCAACTGAAGAGATTTAAGGCAGCTTAGTATCATACAGGAACAATCTTTGAATAGTTTTAGGGTAATAGATATATGTCCTTTTCATCTGTATTTGTAACTGCTGTTAACAAAAACATAGTACTCCTTTAAGATCACATAGTCTGGTCCTGCCTTAGCAAGGTTATTGTATTTATTCTTATTTAACCTCCTACCTAGGGAGACTCTTAAATTTTCTGTGGAAGTGCTACGAATGCCTTGGAAACCGAATCTTAAAACATTGTAGCTTGATAGGGAGATGAAATCTGTATTTTAATTTTTAACTGCAATATATGCATATTATATCCTGTTCGTCTTTCTGTGTTAACTGTTTGAAATGATAAATATCCTTAATCAGCTTAAATTTCCTGCCTTTCACGACTGTTTCTCCTCTCTTAAGGCTTGCCATCATGCAATCTTGGTTAGACTTATTTCTTCGACAGATTTCATTGCTTCTTCCTGAAAATCATTTCGAATTTATCTACATTCTAGGTTTTTTATTCTCTTCCATCCTAATATAGCAGTTAAAGAAAACTGCTTTCTGACTGGAAACATGACAGAAATCAGGGGGCAGAAAGGTTTGGAAATGGTTGAGTATTTATAATAAAATTATAAAAAATGCGTAGTTTTAAAAATAATTTAACCTCGCACACAAGTACAACATGAATAATGAACTCACATCTCTGAGTCTGATTCACAAATGTCATGGAAAATTCACCATCCCGAGTACAATGCAAGTTTGATCACCTAAACAACTTATAACCACTAAAGTTTTATAATATTTGGAGACGTACTTGAATTTTTTTGAAAAAGAATATGGTAAGGATTGATCTATAGAATATACATTTGATGCCATACTAAACTGCAGAGGTTTCCAGAGAGATTGTTTCCTCAGCTGCAAAAGAGAATTGCAGTAAATTTGTTAGAATTCAGCCAGCTTGTTTGCAGGAATAGAGATAATTTTATAAAACAAGGCCTTTCATACAAAATGAAAGGAATCCCCTAAAACAATACAACTTGAAATAGACCTCAAAAAAACAAGTTGTGTCACTTGACTACATGTATTTGAAGAAATACATAATATTACCTTCTTCTGGAAGTCATTCGATATTTGCTACATTGTAATAAGCACATTTTGGACCCACGGAAATATGGGAATTATACAATGTTTAAAAAACAAGGCAGATGTTTTCACTAAGCAATGTTATTGAGAAAAGAGTGCCAAAGATAAGCCAAGAGTTTGAAATGGGTGTGTACTCTACTGAATTTCAGCTGCAATAATTGTTTGTATGCGAAGTCAGCATTGAGTGAGCAGGTAGTGACCAAGTTGGTAGGTTGGCAGGTTGACCCGAGCGTACGAAGTCCCTTCGAATCGCACGCGCCAGGCATGGCCGAAGGCCTAAATGCCAGGGGGTCGCAGGGGGGCTGGTTGTAGCCCCCCTGCCACAGCCAAAGGTTGTTTCTGGCGAGGCCTAAGGGTCTTGCCGGAATTTTTTTGGCGTTCCTATAACACATTTGTAGGGAGTCCAGTTTGTACTATGAATTCTTTCTATAAAAGGAACCCTTGGATTGTAAAGTTGTATGATTGTAATCATTAGAGCTAGTGCGTGGTGACTGCCATTGATGTAACAGTGGATTTATTCCCGAGTAATAAAATACTGAGAGACCTTTGCCTGTGGTTTTTTCCTGGTACATTACCAGGTTTTCCATGTAATATCTGTGTATGTGTTTTAGATCTGTTTATTTATTATTGCTTTCACTGTGATTATTTCTTCTACACTGGTGGTTTTTCTAACAGTAATTTCAGCTGCATCTAACAAAAACGCAATTTTGCTATGTATGTTGAAGAGTTGAGACATTGAACAATAACCTGCATATGTCAAGGGATCGTCCTGCTCTGGTATTGGCATGCTATCTTATTAAAATAAGATAGAAAGGCACAAATTCACAGTAAAGAAATGGCAGGGAAAGGAAATTGTGAAAGAATAATTATTAGTCTGAATAATTAATAAATGTCAATGCGATGATAACTATGCCTCAACCATGAATAGTATCAATACATGATTATGACCTCAATTTTGATGCCTTATGGCACAGCCAACTTAACCACAATTAACCAAAGAATAGGCAGCTTACATAAAATGAGCCAAAGTAATTTTAATATTCATACGGTGCTTGAAATGTCAATCTACAGTCTTCATTCAGTATTCTCATGGAGAATCCTCTCCTATCTTAAATGATTGTTTTTTGTAATCATATTTTTACCAATCTCTCTCAGGTTAGTCATACAAAGTGTATCATCTAGTTACATGGATTTATAACTGCTATAAAAATTGGAGCCTATACTAGAAAAAATTGTTTAACCAAGACCAAATTTGTTTACAGGCTTACTTTCTGATCTGTATTTCTATACGTTTTCTTATTCAAGAGGCACAGCTTCTGCCTGAATATTTAGGTGATGTCATGTTTCTTTTCTTGTGTCACTCTATTGCATGCTTGTTGTGGCTTGCATGTCAACTTGTCAAGCATTGCATATAAATTTGCATTCTATTGCATATGCTTGTTATCACCATTTTTATGTAGTTATCATGTTGCTTTTACTAGTTTATTTGCTTTTCATACAGAAAAATTGAAGTTAGCGGTATGCAGGTGGAGATGATGCAAGCTGTGAGCTTTATGTATATGCGCCCCCCTGGCTACAATGCAGAAAGTGCAAAAGCTGCAGAAATTGCAGAAGAGAGGAAGAAGCTTGGTATGAGCAATGATCAGCAAGATTCTATTCCTATTGCTTCGGGTGCTGTAGGGTAGGTGGCTGCCATGTATTTTGTGGTCAACCATTGCTTATAAGATTATATTAGTATTTTCCAGTTGAAGTATGTAACTTTTCATCTTCCACACAGGGATGCAATCATTTTTTTATTGTAAATTGTTTCTGAGATTACAAATTTCTGACTTGCTATATAGGAAAGGAGGCATCATTGCAAAGGATGGTCTAATTGAAGAAAAGAGGAGGTCACAGCCAAAGGATATATTTGGCAGGCCTTTGCCCACTGAAGAGGAATTCGAAGCATTAAAGAATGCTCCTCGGTAAGCTTAACTTCCGTTCTGCAAGATCAGAATGCTTTTTACCTTTCATGGCCATTAAAAGAAATCGCTTGTGCCTTTGTTATGGAAAGGGAAATCTGGAAAATGAATATGGCAACCAACTCCTGAATCCCTTGGATTACTTTCAAAAGCACCTTACAAATTGAGCTTGCAACGAACCTTCCATTCGATCTTTCAGTTTTTATCACTTTTCTTTCCAGGTAGAGAGTCCAAATCAATTCAAAGGTATGTCCAATTACAGAGCACTGCCAGTTCACTTGGGTTAGCCTCTCTAGATTTACTCCTCTTGATGGTCAAGAGATTTTCCATAGCATTCCTTTCCATAACATTCCATCATAGGGGGATTTACAAATTTTAGTGTATCTCATAGAGTTTCTCATTCCAAATGCACCAGGCAATCATGGTGGGGGCCAAACATCAAAGGGCCTTAAAAGCATTTTACTAGTTAGAGAAACCCAACATGATGAGATTTGCTGCACCGGAGACGTAAAAAAGACCCAAGGGGAATGCCAGAGATGAATAGCAAATCTACATTGAAAAAGTAAGTGTGACACATCTTCAGCTTCCATACACATCGGACTTGTACTCAGGTCTTGAACTCCTTTTCCTCTTGAGATGCTCACCTTAGAGAAATTTGCCATGAATCACAAGCCAAAGGAAAACCTTAGCCTTTGGCCAAGCTTTATTAGACTAGAATCTTTTCGAAATTTTGTTGGGGCAGGCATTAATGTTCGACTTGACAAGTTTTTCTTGGCTAGGTACCTCAGAATAGTCTCCCAAAACCCTAAAAATATCAACAAATAGTGTCCTCTTTTGCATTCCAAGAAATTCTGAGATTAAAATGGGTTGTGCTCATATGTTTTTCTGCATCATCTTCATTTTTGAGGGAAGTATAAAGTTCTTCCATTTCCTCATAATCACACCCTAACATCCCCCACCCCCCCAGCCCTCCCCCGCTCCCCCCAGCCCCCCCCACTCCCCGACTGCTCTACTCAATAATCCTTCATTAAATTTCCTCACTTAGTGCGGGCCACATCTCTTAGCTTCAACAAATCAAGGCAGAGAAGAAGAGGGTGATCCTTAATCCAGGCATCCTTCCAAAAGTCCAAATTAGACCCATTTCGGATTTTATAGAAAGAATTGTTTAAACTTTAAAGTAACATCCATGGCTTCCGCAATGCTGTTCCAGATAGCTGACCCTCCTGGGAGATCGTTTGCTGTGATGATTCATTCTGGATCCTTGCAGTCCAAGTATTTGACATGAAGTAAAATACTGTAATCCTTCTTGTGATCTTTGCTTATTCTCCACAAAAGCTTGGCAATAAGGGCAAGATTATGATAACTAGGGTTCTTAAACTTCCCCCACAAGTCTGCTCGGCATACAAATTACGTCCCAAGCTAGGAGTGGGATTTGTACTTCTCTATTGTTCCTAGTCAAGAAAAATATTGCATATTATTTACTTTTTGATGACCACTTTGGGGGCCTGAAGAATAGGAAACCTGTAGATAGGGATGGACTGAGTAATTAATATGAGAAGCATAAACTTGCCCACCAAGGACAACCACTTTACCATCCAAGTAGCAAGTTTGTTATGATGTTTTTTTTCAAAAGTTGGTTCCACATCTACCTTTTTTAACCTTATCCTTATATAAGGGGAATCCGAGGTATGTGGTAGGGAGTTGTGCCTTTTCAAAACCCAATTGTCTGACCAAGAAGCTCTGCTCATTGGGTTGGACATTGTTTTTTTATTTTTTTATTTTTTTCCACAGTTATTCAACCTTTTGTCCAGGCCCCTTTTAATAGTTTTGAAGGAGATCCTTGATCTCATGCACTTCTTGCATATTCAGGACTACAAGGAGAAGAGTATCATCCACATGTTGAAGATAAGTGTGGGTAACGACCTGCAAAAAAGCCTTGATACCATTAAGGCACCCTTTTTGCTTATGATCAACAAGATGCCTACGAAGAGCATCAACCTTAACAATGTAGAGATAAGAGGTCCCCTTGTCGGAGACCTCTCATTGAACAAAAGAAGCCTTTCGCGGAATCATTGACGAGGACACAAAACTTATGGTGGAGTAACACCCCTTATCAATATAGAGATAAGAGGTCCCCTTGTCGGAGACCTCTCGTTGAACTAAAGAAACCTTTAGCGGAATCATTGATGAGGACAAAAAACTTATGGTGGAGTAACACCCCTTAAGTTTTAACCCATTCCCTCTAATCCTCTGAAAACCTGAATTTTGCCAGCAGTTTATCAAGAAATACCCAGCAGACTCAGTCATAGTCTTTTGCAATATCAAGTTTGATGAGCATTCCTCTTCTTTATTTCGAAGGAGTGGGCAATCTCATGGACCATAACGATACCTGCTATAATTTGCCCGTCCTTGATGAAACCTCCACGTTCTTCCAAATTAGCTTCGGAAGAACATGTTTGATCTTGTTAGCAATCACTTAAGAGATTATCTTATACACCATATCGCAGAGAAAAATCAGCCCAATGTTCTCTGGCTGCCATTACTCTTTGCTCTTGGGAATAAGAGTGATAAAGGTAATATTCAAGTGTTTTAGACCAGATCTGGATTCATGGGTTTTTTCGCTAGCTTCCTATAGTTCTTGTCCCAAAAGTGTTTAAAAAACATGTACACACATAAGGACCAAGGATGCAATCACCAACCATCTCAAATAGAGGATTCATTAATTCTTCCTGCGAGATCTTTTTGTGAAGAGTTATATTAAGGTTGTTAGTCACAAAAGACAGGAGACTGGCAAGAAGGAGATTGTGGGTCTCTCTCCTGTCAACATTATCTTTGGAGAGAATGTCATCGATGTAGGATGTCAAAGCATGATTAATTTCCATAGGGTTCTCAATAATAGAATTAATCCGAGTTTCAAGCCTCCCTAGTAGTTCACATGTCTACTCATCTTGCATTCTTGATGGAAGAACTTGGTACTGTTTTGTCCTCATTGGGCCAATAGAGACAGATTTTTGCCTTCAAATGATCTCTTCCTTGTAGATTTCTTTGAGATTTCTAGCTAACTCACTCTCCCGCTTCAAGGCCTTTGATAAAAAAATTCCTGCAGGATTTTGGATTGGATTGCTTGCTTTTGGTCCTCAAGAAATTCCTTTTGCTTAAAGATGTTCTTAAAAGCTTCTTGATTCCACACTCCTAGCTTGGCTTTGACCTCCTTGAGCTTATGTGAAAACAGGTTCATTTTAGATACAAATCTATTTCTAGTAGCATTCCAGATTTCTTCAACCATTGCATTAAATCCCAGAGGATTCAGCCACATTTTCACAAAATTGAAATGAACTCTTTTCGGATGCCCACCGTCTCTAATCAGAGAGAAACATGCTAGTGATCAGAACCCCATCCTTCATGATCTCAAAGCTGACGTTGTAATTAATGTTCAACTAGTTAATAGAGGCAAGAGGTACATTTTAGATCCAAATCTTTTGCTAGGAGCATTGCAAATTTCTTTAACCATTGCATCAAATCCCAGAAGGTTCAGCTACACGTCTTTAATCAGAGAGAAACATGCTAGTGATTAGAACCCCATCCTTCATGATCTGAAAACTGACGTTATAATCAATGTTCAACTAGTTAATAGAGGCAAGAGGTACATTTTAGATCCAAATCTTTTGCTTAGGAGCATTGCAGATTTCTTCAACCATTTGCATCGATTCCCAGAAGGTTCAGCCACATTTTCTTAAAAATTTAAAATTGAAAGGAACTCTTTTTGGATACTTACTGTCATCAATCAGAGACAAATATGCTAGTGTTTGGAACCACATCCTTCACAATCTCAAAATAGCTATGTTGCCAGGAAACGGAAATGGATACGAAACGCGGAAACGCCAATTTTCAAAAAACCTTGGATACGAAACGTTACCGGAAACATCCGTACAATATATATATATATATATATATATATATATATTTATGCATTATGCATAGTACTCATTTTATAATTGTAGACCATAAGAGATAATTGATAAAGCACTCAAAATATTTTGTATTCATTGAAATTTGAACTTCTAAAGAGTCATGACTCATCATTCAACATGGTTACAATTTCAATGATTCACATATACATGATAATAATCTAGATTTTAGAATATACCATCCAGATTTTCCTCATAATCATCTCCACGAAAACTGAATTTAAGAAGAGAAAAATGAGAGTGTGCTTTAGAATAGACCCAAGATGTCATTATATAGCTTTTAGGAAGTGTCTTTAGCAAGTCTAGGTAGGTAGATTAGGTTTAGGTTCATTAAATGCAGTTATTTTTTATTTTTAAAAAAGTTTTGATGCTTTAAAATTTAAAAAAATGTTAGAAACGTTTCCGGAAACGCCTGTGACGTTTTTGGAAACGTCGCAGACATTTCTGGAAATGCCTGCCACGTTTCCCCTCCGTTTCCCCCCATGTTTCCGTTTCCGTTTCCGAAACGTTTCTGGGGTGAAACGCCACCCTCCTAGGCGTTTCCTGGCATCACAGCAAAATAGAGCACATAATCAATGTTCAACCAGTTAATAAAGGCAAGAAACCTTGCAAGAATTTCTAATATTAACTGTTTGACTTTGCGTCTATTGGTCTGTGTGAACCATACCTTATGGTGTTTGACATCCCACAACTCAGACTCTTCAACAAAATTTTGAAAGTTAGACGGATTGAGAGAATTGTGAACCTCTCCTTGCTTTTTAGAGCTGTCCAATTTGGAATTGAAGTCTCCTCCAACAGTTCAACAATTGTTATTGTTATGGAGTAAATTCCGAGATATAGAATCCCAACACACATCATTGTCAATGGCCGTGTGAGGGTCATAGACATTAATTAGTGAAAAAACCAAGGTTGATTTATGATTTTTACCTGACATATCACTGTAGCAACATCCACCTCTCTAGGGTTTGAGAGAACAGTGAGACCTCTAGACGAGGTTGTAGCTCTGACACAACCCACTAGATAAGCTCTTGTGTCTGAGTGCATTGTCCTCCAATTTAGTTTCTTGTAACATCACCAAATCAGGCCTCTCCTTAACATTTAGTATCTTGAGAATCCTCTCTTTTGTGGGGCATCGAGTCCCCTGATATTCCACAAGAGAACTCTTGTTTTGCAGGTTTAATTCTCTTGGTGTGCCCCCAAGATGGCTTCTAAATGAGCGTGATTTCCAGATGCACAATCAGCCATTGTTATATTTGGATTTTGTTATGTGTACATTGCCTGCGCTTTTTTTCATTCCAATATCTGCAACCCTCATGCTATTTTGGATTGGCTTATTTCCGCTTTTGTAGCTTCATAATCTGAATAGAATTCCGCATTTTTTCCAAATCCCCTCTCTTCTTCTCCTTGATCTCCCATTTCCTTGACTAGGAGTAGGCCTTGGTTGCCCTGAAATTTGGGTCCTTAAACTATCTTCATTTATCGGGCTTATCAATAAGGTTTTCCACATCTTTCTTGAAGCCATGCTCCACGATGGTAGCTGCATTTCCTTGCTGATTTCTTTCTTCGTTAAAATAGGTTTTAGGAACAAATTTCGCTGCTCCTTTCACTTTGTCTTCATTGCTATTTCCTTTTTTAATTCTTGGACACCACCTCTCTACGATTCGTTTTCCCCTTTTTTAATCACATTCTTTCTTTTTGGCTTGACAAAACCTTCGTTATCCAATTGAATTTTTTTGTCAGCTTTTGGTGAGCTTATAGATCTTTTGGTGCCACTGGACATGCTCTAGCTAGATAACTATACTCATGACAATATTTACATCTAAAAGGAATACACTCAAAGTTCAGTAGTTTCCAAGTTGTCTCCCTAGCATTTAGAGTGATACTTCTAGGAAGCAGTTTTTCAAGTTGAATTTCACACGAATTCTGGCATAGTTCGTGAGACATTTTCCATGATATAGTTTAGAGGTTTCTACTACTTTTTCAATGGAATCAATAGTATTAAAGCCATACCTTGAGAAAGCTCCCGGGGAAGAGCATACACTCTGATCCAGACAGGTGCAGTTGAGGGCATTTCCTCCATTGGCTTGGATCCTAGGTACCAATGTTTCATGAGAAGGCCTGCATTTTGAAAGAAGTATGGTCTTCCGACAAAGTCTCTATTATGATTTGATTCATTAGCAAAGCTTGCAAAGAAATATCCTCTTGGGCATGTACAAATATCATATTCCCCATGCACTTTTCAGTTTTGCTCTGTCCATGCATAGAGATTTTCTAATGATGGTTGGGCTCCAAGGGATTGACAGACCAAACTCCTTCTGTAGGGGAATGATAAATTCTTTTGATCTCATTCACATCCAGACAATTTATCAGCTCCTCTTCTAGAGCTGACATACAAAGATACATGTTTTCCTGCTACTGCCATGACAATTTTTCTGAAAGAAGGCACCTGGGGGTCCCTCCCTAGCACTATTCATCACATATACCAACAAAAAAGCATCCCTTCTCTTTCGTTTAGGGCCTCAAAATCTACCAGAGAACCACCAAGATTATCACAGCTTCAAAACCCCAGCAGAGCACATTTTCCTGCAGCTAAATTGATGTCCTTTGTAACCAGTTGATGGGAAATTTTCGGGGAAGGTATTGGAGTTGTTAAACAATATGGTATATGGAAAATCCATGATAAGAGCCTTGAGATTGATATCTATCGGTGTTTTACAGATACATGTGTTTAAGATATCTGTGCTAGTTAATGCACACTGCCATGTGAGTACTTGTTGAACCTTCAAATTGTATAATAGCCAATATGCCTACTACTTCAAGCAATAACTTAACTACGGTCCCCTTGCATAGTATTTAGAATTTAAGCAACTAGATCATCCTATTTCAACTGATATGCTAGCTAGGATTACCATACAAACCAGGTTAACCAATCCATAGTTTTGGCTGAAATTCACATTATTTTTTTGTTAATATATTTAATGGGCTTCATTAGGTTTGTTCAAATGCTTTTATACATCAAATATTTTTTTTCCTCTTTCTAGTTTTTTGAATCTCTCAAAAATGTTGAAATTTAAGGCAACTCCTTAGCACGGACATATATCTTTCAAGCCAAACTATAAGATGTTTTTAGCTAAGCCTCACAATTTAATATTTTTATGTCTTTTTCTAAGCAATTGGTTAGGATGTACTGTCTTATATTAGGATGATGCAAGTCAGATTTTTGTCGCATGCTCTTTTCATTCAACTACTCTAATGTAAAAAAAATATTCTTTACAAAGTATGGCGAAGAACAATCTTTCCTATCCACAGGGTAGTGTGTTAACCTGTGAGCATTGTTTTCCTAAGGTCAAACTTTCTATGCATGTTTCTAAATATATCAATGTAGAACGAGTCTTTTCCTCATGTGTGAATCTTCATAGCTTTTTGGTTCTTATACTGAACATTTATCAAATTTGAAAAAATTGGAAAGCAATTATCAGACTAGAAGTAGCAATCTATAATCATGCCTTTCACAAAATGAGGTTTTTTGATTTATGTTATTATTGTGATATTTTGTAGTATTTCCATTTATAGTCAGCTACCTTTTTCAAAAGAACTTTATACATGATCTGAGATATTAGAATAGTGTAGTGATTTATTTGCAGGTTAGAAACGGGGTTACCTGCACGAGTGAAGCCATTTGGAATTGAGATCAGGAATGTGAGATGTGTACGGTGTGCGACATATGGTCATCAGAGTGGTGATCGAGAATGCCCATTGAGGGATGTTATAATGCCCAATGAAGAGAGCAGGTTAAAGCGAGATGATCCTTTGACAACAATTATTGCACATACAGCCTCTGATGAGGTTAGTATATAGAGAATGTTCAATGGTCAATATTTCCATATAGAGGGGAGATGCTTGTAGTCATTGGGTTTCTTAGTTATTGTATTTGATCTCATAGATAGATTGACAAGCTTCATGGATGCCTTTCTTGTTTCTCATTTAAGGTTTATTCAAAGTTTATATATGGATGGGACTAACAGGTAGCGATAGCCTCACCATAATTGAGATTATACTTAAACACTTACCTATCTTAATCCACGAATATCATATGAGCTGCACAGAACTAGGAATGTGAAATTTGTACGTACAACATGCTTATGCAGTTTTTCCTTACTGAATGTGTCACTTATGCGGCAGACATCAATATACAAGTATGATATTGACAGGTATCTTTTCTGCAGCACAGCTATGAGCAAAACTATGGCATTGGCATTTGAGCTAGAAGGCAGTATGAACTAAATGTAAACAAACAGTTTTTCTATTTTAGGTGCTCTTGCCTGTCTAGTTTCCGCGAACCAACAATCAAGTAGACAAGTGCAGCTACAAAGCATGATTCATTCCCATGTAACCATATGTACCATCCATGACGGGGAAAACAAATCTGCTCACAGAATCCAATACTTTCGTAAATGTAAACTATTTATGTAGTTTACCGAAGCCATACTTGCATCCAGGAACAAACATTACATGATATTAGATTCTTTATGCAATTTCCGGATGATAAGAGTAACAAGTCATTAAGTATTTTAGGGTCATTAGAAAATGCATTGAATGGTGTCTTAGTATATTTAGTAAGTAAATTTATTAAGTTATATATGTTAATGTAATCAGATAAGACATGTAATGGTGTCGATACACTAATCATTTTGGGTATCTCCCACCTTTCATAAAATGGGGCTTCTCTCTTTGTAAGAACCACTGTCCAAACCTTTTCATCCACTCCCTTATAATTAGGTTCATGAAATTGGAGATACATTCGTTGATGCATGAGTGTGATGAGCTCCACGCAACATTCTCATATTGTCTTTCAATATCTACTGTGTTGTGTACGTGAATGAGAAATGTTTCATATATTCTGTCTGTATATTGTTGTATCTGAAGGCCTTTTACTACTGTGCTAGGATCTTGGAGGCATATGATATGACAAACAAGTAGTATTTAAAGTTGATGTATGAAAGAAAAGAAAGAAATTATATTAATGTCCACGGATGATCAAAGTAGGCCAATGGGGCCTGGAAAGTGCAATTTTTAAAAGAGAAGCACTAGGGAAAAAAGACTATAAGATTATGAAATGTAACTAGAAAACAAGGTACATAAGAAAGATCAAAACAGCAGCCTAGTAAGTGAGACAAGCACTGTCATATGTTTGTGGTAATGCTTGGACCAAAAGAACCAAAAGCATTGTTGTCTACCACCATGAAAGGGTCAATGCAGGATTTGACAATGCTCAAAGGGGATTGTCCAGGGACAAGGGGACCAGGTTGGACAATCCTAGTAGGAAGCTGTGTATTTCCCCAAGAGACTATCCTAACATCCAAGGCCATTGAACCTATGGTAGTAGAGAAAAACTAGTAGTATGTCTTTTTTCGGGGCCTGGGCTGTGGACAAGGGGAAGGTCTTGAATGCCAAAACGAAGCAAATCCACTCCACCTAGAATGAGACTGAGTGGGCTCGAGCGCTCTGGTGGTGTTACACAAAGAGGAATGCTGTCACATTCGTTTGTCTCTCTCTGTGCATGAAGTTGGCTGTATCCAAGTGGTGCCCAATGCCTTCAATGCCTATAGTGGGCTGAAAGAAGTAACTTATCCGAACCATGTCTAATTTGGATGTTTGTATTTTCCTTGTATCCAGAATTTCAAGTACCAGAACTACTCATTATCCATTACTATAGTGGCTAATATTGTTCTCAAATGTGTGTTTGTTCTTTAGAGGCCGGCTATGCTGAAGAGGACTTGATTGTTGCATGTGGATGCATGCACCTCCTTGGTGTTTGCTTATCGGTGCATCAATCTTCAGTGCTTACACTTGCAGGGGTTTCAGTACTTTGGACAAAGATCAATACAAATCTACAGTCTCCTACTTTTGGAAGGCCGTGTCAAGTAACATCTTTGTAAAAATGTACTTTAACAGGTCTTATTATTGTACATTGCATTTTGTATCTCCAACATTATTAATACTATTTATAAAGTTTTCTAAGGGTTCATTAGCCATTTTGAACGAGTCTCTCCAATCTTTAGTGGGCATTCAAGAAAAGGATTCTCATTGAAATATTCTTCCACATGAACATTGTAAAGGCCAAATGCCTTCCAAGTCATTTGACTTATTGCACAATTGTAAGTTCAACAGTACCAAGCATAGCCATTCATTTGTCATACAGTGACTTGCAAATTCAACCTATAGCAATATGGAGGTATCTTATTTGATCTAAGAGCATCTTTAATTGCTCCATTAACAATGCTAGCAGTTCCGATAGAGGATAGATGATTATGATGGCCTTTGGACCACTTTTGGACGTTCCCTTGGGCTATCAAGAGCTCCGCATTAGGTTTTCCAAGTCTGAAGTGGTACAAAAAATTCTGTCATTTAACAAAGCACCAAAAACAATCACAGTATCACCATTATTTTCCACATTTTGCACAATATTTTAAGTTATGGTGAGGAATCAAGATCACACTTGTTTTTTCCTCAGAAATCAACTACATTAAGATATGGTAGTTGCTGTTATTCATTGAGCCAAAGCAACTGCACCTGTAACTCCACATATGTTAGCACTGTCTATTCAATGTACTACTCAACATCCACGCCAGCTTCAGCAACAAGATCAACCACAACAGCAAGCTATTCCACATTATAAACAATAACAACCACCAACACCATTGCCTTCTAAGAAGGGCGTATCACTGAAGTTAGTTCTACAATGGCTTCTCTACAATTTATTTAATCAATATGGCATGCCTTGCTCCTGTTGGAGCCAGCAAGTCTTTTAGATTCAGTGTGTAATGACTTATTAGGATCCTGAGCACATATAAGAGCAAGTCCTTTGAATCATTTTCACTTCTAGGTACCCCAACACAAGCAGCTTATGTAAAATACTTTTGTGTTTGTCAGCACATTTCATCTATGCTTCTAATAGCAACAGTAACCACCATGCACACTGACATTTTTCTGTATTTCTAGCAGTACCATTAACTGTGTAGTTGCCAACATGTCATTATGCATCTAGCAGCATCAATGAGCACACTGGTTACAAACACAACTCATCCCAATTGTAAACATACCACTCAACAGAGAGATCAGCACAATAATTTCTCTGTTTTCAGTGCTATGAAATCCAAGGCATCCACATTCATAAGCAGAAAGGACTCCCACTTCTTCCTGGACTGATGTTTTACTAAACACCTAGCCAGTGGTTTCTGTTCATTCCCTATAGCTCACTACTTCTACCATGAAGATATATAATGTGGACTTCCATACTCAGGGCAAAGATAATCTACCTGGATTATTTCATGGTTCACATAGATTCTCTTTTTATTTAATTAGAGTTGTTGGTGCAACATTTGTTGCAAGAAATACAATGTTCTTGCAATGTTGTGGTTTTGGTTATCAAAAACCATGTTGTGGTCCTGGACAGCCGTTTCCTGGCTATCATTGATAGTTCTCGGTACAAAAAATGCTGACCATAACAGACAAGAAACATGATGGTTTCCTGCCCATTTCGGCATGCAGAACTATTTCTTTAGTGTCTGTAACTATGTTGCCAGGGTTTGCCCCCCAGCCCCCCGTACGCTGCCTGATACGTATCCAGTACATATACGTCAGGGTACGGGTACGGGTACGGGTTCGTGATGGGTACGTCCGGGTTCTTCCCCAGTACGTCACGGGTACGTTCAGACGTACCCGAGAAGAACCAGGACGTACCCATCATGAACCCAAGTTAAATAAAACCCAACTGTGCTGGAACGTCGCATGAAAAATAGCCCACGGGAATGATATAACTACAGGTCAAATATTAGGTTAAAATTGTTACAGAACAGCAAACGAAAAATGGCTTTTTCCATTGCACGAAATATCCCCACGGATTAAAATCTCTGTTATTTGTCTCTTCGTGGTATGAGCAATCGTCGCTGTGGTGCAAGACCTGCAGGTGGAGCTGTTCGCAACATTTGACGAGGCATAGTAATTTTTCTCTAAAACTCGGGGCACAAAGGATAGCACGTATAACTTTAAATCCTTCGTATAATGTTATAACTGGAGTCAATGAATAATATCACATATAAAATTTTCTAATGTTATACATTCTCTTTTTAAAGTTTTGTTTTATTTTCTAATTTGTATTTTATGTTTTTTTAATTTTTTGTTTATTTTTTAAGTTCTAAATTATATTTATTTTTTAAATTCTTTATTATTTATTTTAGATTTACATATATTTTATATTTTAATAATTTATTGCTTGAATTTAATGACCAATTTTTTTTTTGAACTTTATCCATTGATGAACTTAAACCAAACTTTATCCTCGTCGAAATCGAACTCGAACTCGAACTCGAACTTTGTGACTTAGCTTTTAAGGCATTAAAACACCGGTCCTACTATAATTTTCAAGTTTTGTATTTCTTATGGACTAAAACATGAGTAAAATGAGTATATGTATATAAATATATATATATTTTAAATTTTTAATATATATGTACGGACGTATCCAAGACGTGCTGAACCCGTACCCGTATCCTGGCAACATAGGTCTGTAAGTTTCATGCATATAAGTATATAGAGTGTATCCGCTTCCTACACTGAAACCTTCCCAACCCCATTTCCCATCAACTTGTTGCTAACATGTTTCCTATTTCTCATTTCTGGCAACATAGGGCGGTGGAACCACCACCAAAGTTGTCATTAGAATCTTGTATATCCCAATGAGGCGGGATTTTCATAGGATCAGGCCTATCTCTACATAAGGGTCACTCTCCTCATATTTTGATTGATTCCACCATAGTTAGATACATGAATTATTAGATCCGTTCATGTGTATGTGATGTTTATGGGCGTAAAGTAATAAATCCTTTTGTCTCTCAACGTCCAGTGCATGAGTACGTAAGGAAGATTCCTTTCTTATATTTTGTCTGCAACTTATGTACCCTCCTCATAATACAGGGATAAGTACTTATTCAGTAGCAGGTATCTACAATGAGTACTGCCCCTTCCTTGTCCATGCTTCATTCTTTCATTCACTAAATGTTTTTGTCATTTCACTTTCACTTCACAAATCTCATTTAAGATGGACATAAAAAATGAAAAATTAAGTTCATTCAATATAGCCATCTAGCAATCGAAAGTTTGCCATTTACGCTATCCACTCAGCAATCTATTCCGCTCATATGCTTCTTCAAATTTTCCCACATTGTAGATAACCAGAAGAGGGACTACATCACATTGTTACTTTATTCTAAGCTTTCAAGCACAACAATGTGTTTACTAATCCTTGCACATCATATCATAAGGCTACAGTGTTTGACCATGCTCTGATACCAATGAAGTAATGTCTACAACCAGAAACAAATTGCAACTTTAGACAAGCAACTTATTACTGAGGCAGCAATACATGATTTTGGTGCCGAGAGACAAGAACATGTTGGTTTCTGCTTGGACTCAATTCCGGCATGCCAAGGTTGTAGGCGTCCAAGCATATCCCTTTTACATAGCAATAAAGTCATGCATGTTAACTCATGCACTTCACAATGCTAAAGGTGCAGTTAAATTCTTTAATCTGCAATGTATAACTGATTGTCAACTTGGCAAGCAACCATTTTGAACAAGGCAGAAAGTTTATCTCAGGCAAGACTATATTCTACAAATGAGTTTTGCTTAACATGTCATTTTAGTTTATGTCAAGCTTTACTTCATTAATATGCTGGATTCTGATCCTGATCCACACCATGCAATCATGAATCAAGACTCAACTAGCTCTAAAATACATTTGTTTTCTTCTTATTCATGAAGAATATACATGTTCAGAGTCTCAGATAACATAGCATCTCTCCTGTTCTTAGTCATGAACAAAAATAGGCATTCACTGATCAATACTTACGAGAACCATTCACTTTGTCTTTAATACCTAATCAAGTGGCTTTGCAACTTTATTATGAGTCATTCAATCAACAATTAAGTCTCCTATTTTTTTTATTTTTTTTCAAGCCCAGTAAACTTTTTAACGTGACCGGCGGTGCTGGGCCGACATACCCTCCGGTTCCACGAGGACGGGTGGATTCGACGTCTTGACCATTTGACCACAATTGAGCTACTTGAACCAATTAGTCTAAACCCCCGACCTACAATTAAGTCTCCTATTCAACTCAAAAAGAATCTACTTATTTTCTTTCTTATGCATCAGCTATCAGCTAACATGTCAACACATTTTTTTTTCTTTTCTCAGGTGTATATTAACCGTCTGGAAGTCAATGCACGTGGCACACCAATAAAAATGTGATTTTCAGATTCTCTACATAATGTTGAAACAAAAGAGGGGGTGAACAACACAGATTACCCTGGTGACACTCTTGTAGTTTAGGTTTGGTTGAAGATGGAAGATGCTTAACTGCTGTTCCATCGTTAGCTGAATGGGCAGCACATCCATGCCAAGGACAAGCTGAATAGAAGAGTGACTGTCCAATCAGGAGAAACTAAATTCAAAATTCAACCAACTCGGTGGCGGAGACTTGATTAATCTGTTTCCTCTGGGTATTTATGCTGTCGTCCTTTTCAGATCGAGAAGTTTACAGACTTCTTCTGGGATCAAGTAATAAAATCTCTAAAAGAAACACTCAGCACATCACTACAATATCACTGATCAAGACAATCACGCCGCCATTTGCAAATATGGCAAATAACTGCAGTGTATCCCAGACGAGTATCACTCTCTTGCTCTTCTTGTTCAGCAGTCTCAGGATGTTTCGAAAACTTGGCATGAAACTCAATGCTAACAAAAATCTGAGACTAATAGATTGCAGAATTTCTGAATTGGGTTATTTGAAGATTAAGGACCTCTTACCAAAGGATCTCTGCCTTTCTCACACTCTCAGATCGCTGACGAAATGGCTGGATAAAGGGTCTGTTCCTTGGGCAACTTCATGGAAACTATTCAGCAAGCTCAAATATGAATCTTGATAGAAACGATACTGCAATGGTAAACCTACTGCAAAGATTTGAGAGTCTGAAGAAAAACAGAGTCAGCTTACAAAACTTAAAAATGTCTAGAACCTTTAGATTGGCCTGAAATCCCTTATAGATTTTTCCTATGAATTCCTTTTGTTAGTTGTTGGTCTACATTCATCATGTTGTCAAATTCTGATTGATGCTGCTAATTTTGTTTTGTCTCCCCAGATTTTCCCAAAACTTCTCTCTTTTCCTGTGCAAGTGTACCAAGTTTTCCTTAAGGCTATGCAAAGTTGCGTAATGCACATAAAACTTTTAACCATAATTTGTAAATCAAGTACCAGAATTTACAATCTATGGCTAACAATGCACAAAAAGTCAACTGACTTCAAAGTTCGAAGTCAAACAGTGATAACCAAGTCAATTTTGATGCTAAATAGGTCATATCAATATATTAACAGAATCTGTAGTTTTTTGATGGAATTTAAGTCAACTGGAGGCCTGTAAGAAAATAATATGCCTCCTGGAAGGTAAGGTATTGTTCATTGGGGTTCTGACCTGTGAAATTTTAACTTTAACTTCAATTTTAACTGGGATTTCAGTGTAGTTAGTGTTGATGAATGTTATCAGATTTATTTAACTTAATGTTGACTAGAAACCTAGACTGCCCGGAAATGCCAACTACCCCCCTGTACCAGGCCTGATACTTACCTGGTAGGGGTACGGGTACAGTTTCGGTATGCTGCGGGTATGTACCCGCAGGCCCCGGGTAGGGAAATCCGTACCCGGGACGTACCCGGGGCCTGTGGGTACGTACCCACAGCATAGCCCACACGGTTTTTTTTTCAAGTGCAAAATTGAAAAAATAAATAAAACTTCGAGGGCTTTGACTGGAATTGAACCTTGGAAAGTTCGTGTGAGATTCAATATTGCCAATAGGTTCTGAAGGGTCAAGAGAGATGAAAAGGACTTCATTTGGATGACTTACTATTTGGGGGCTTTCCTGTTGCTCCTCATGGGTCCTTTATTCTAGTGTTACACGGGGACGCGTCCCTGAGATTTTGGTGACGTTCCGGACATCCCGAACTTTTCGGGGACTTGGAGGAGATGTCCCCAATTGTTTTAAAATCTTTTAAAAGTTTTATGATGTTTTTACTTTTAAAAAATATTATTTTTACCAAGAAAATCAAATTATAATCTTGAAAGTACCTAAAATACATCAAATACGGTTTAATTCCCTAAATGTCATTGAAAAAAGTTAAAATATTGAAATATTAATTTTTCTGTATTATTTTAAAATCCGTCCCCAAAATTTGGGAATTTTTTTGCCGTCCTTGAAACCCCATCCCTTCGTACGCCCGTCCTCCCGTCCCCGAGAATTAGGTAACTATGCTTTATTCTTCAGTCAATTAAGGCACGGGAACAAGTGAAGCACTTGGTGGTTGGGCAGCCTATCTTCTCTTCCTTTGACACTAGAAGCTAAGCCTATAAATCGATTTCATTGAAACTGAAATATAATTAAAATATTTCATGACTTGTACAGATTTGGGAAATGGATGGAATGGACAGACCTTAAAGCTCTCTATAAGCTTCCTCAATCCCAGTTCAGAATTTATACAATGCTCAGAAATGCTTTCACAGCTCCCTCTACTGGATTAATTATGGAGGATGAGAATGACTTTTGGGATTCTATGAGGTGGCTTAAAGGCCCCCCTCTCCAAGAGGCTACCTCCAAACAACTCTATGAAAAGATTGCCTTCTCCCCAAACCTTTCCCTAGGCCTTAACAATAAGTGGAATGTTTGTGAGCCCATTAATAGACGGACTCATAGCTTTACTGTTTTGTGGTCTTCTTGTATTCAGTCAGAGGAATCTTGCTTAAGATGGCTTCTAATTCATAATAAACTTGGTGTTGGCTTCTAATATTTTATAGGTTGCTGAGACTATAAGCTTGTTGTTTTCTTTATATGTATATATATATGTTTTTAACTTTTTAAAAATATATTGAACGAACATACCCACAGCATACCGTACCCGAGGTTTCTAAAAATTTGTCGTTTCAGTGTACCGTACCCGTACCAAAACAGTCTAGCTGTAGAAACTGTTCTGTCTTGAGCCAAAGTACAAGCTTGAGCCTAATGGCCATATTAATGACACAACTGACATTCAAATAATTCTTGTTGAGATTTATTGACTGGAAGGCAACGTTTTATTGAATAAGTAAAGAGCTTGCCTAAAAGGCTGGATCTCGATAGCTTTGAAATCACTTTGTGGAGCTTAATATAAGGCTCTCAAGTGCAATACAGCCAGGACTTTGTCCTTAGAATGATGTATCATATCTGCAATCAACTAATTAATTGGTACTGGGTTGAGTTTCTATAAAAAACATTGAAACTGACTGGAACTAAAATTAATTTGCTTAGAAGAAATGTAGCTATGGTTTTGTCTTAAGTGTAGAAGTGTCCAACTGCTTGATGAACATCCCAGTGTGACCAAACCTCTATGCCTCTGAAGTAGAACGGCTACTGCAGCACTTCAGATTATAAGTTTTTTATGTAATGAATCTAGGTACCTAGTGTGTGTTGTGTGATGGTTGAGTTGGCATTACATGGGTGTAACCAATGTGGTCATTACTCATTAGGGTGGTTGGTTGGCCAATGGATGCTATAAATAAGGCTTCTAAGTTACGGATTATTGTGTGTGTTATCATCTGGCTATTGTGCCCAGGAAACTGCCCATCTTGAAGGGTTTTAACTTTTTATTAAGCTACTGTTATGTGGTATCATTTGTTTGTCATTTGAGCTTTTCTTCTGTATTCTCATCTATTGAACATATCGTTTACATTATTGAGCTGTTTTTGGCGCATTTTTCTGCGGTCGCATTCAAGTGCGTTGAAATTTTATTTGGTTTTGCCAGTTATAAACTTGGGTAAAGCCACTCTCCACAAATATTTGTCGTTTGCTGAACCTGTTATTGTTTTTAATGCAAACTATAGGTGTATTGCCATGTGCAACTCCTTAAAACCATTATGGTTTTGATATCAGGTTTGGTTCCTTAGTATAGAAATATATGTTTCAAAGACAGTTTTGAAGTATGTTCAAGTCGTCATGATGATCATGGTTTTGACCCTGGACTGCATTCCTTATATAAGTGTTTTTGATATTTGTATTAATGTTTGGTACAATTCAATATCATGACTTTTTGTACATTCAATCAATGCTATTGTTTTCATAATTCATATTGTGCATCGTTGTTGATTGAAAATGTAGAATGCAACTTGCAAAGCTGTAAAATACCCAAGTTTCTTTTTGAAATTCATATACTTTCGGAATGTAAATATACTGATTTAATAGTCCTTGTTTTGTTCTAGCTGAAATAATATAAGATCCTGGTCTTAGATGCAGGTTGAAAAGCTAAAAAGAAACAAGAAAAAAAATTGTGATTTTTACTCGAATATTATCATTTTCTGCATGTTCATGGTTTGCTTCTTGTTTTTCTGCAGCCTCTTAAATGGGAACTCAAGCAACAACCTGGAGGCATAAGCCCCCCTCGAGGTGGATTCAAGTTAGATGATCCTAATCAGCAGATAATTCCAGAGGACATTTTTGACGAGTATGGAGGTATCTATTAGTTAAAATGTGCAGAATACTTCCTTATGCATGGAAGCATAGGAATAAGTGTGGGGCTTTGGTGAGGGCGGCAATTGAATATGATAATTCAAAGCCTGTAAAATTTTTGAGTAAAAGCTGACCTTTCGACTCTACTTTATTTTGTCAGTTAATTTGAACTAAATCATTTTTTTATATTTCAGGTTTTTTAAGTGGAGGAGCTGATATTCCAGAACTACTTACCAGCTTCTCAAAAGAAAAGTCCAAGAGAAACAAGTCTAGAAAGAAAAAAAGTAAGCACAAGAAATCACATGGAATAACATATGAAACATGCAGTTATGATACTAGGAAAAATTCGTCTCATACTAGAATCAAACATGGTGATCGGGAAAGGAAAAAGTCAAGCAAGAAGCATAAGTCAAAGAAGCGGCATCATTCCATCGCTTGCTCATCATCAAGCTCAGAATTGGACCAGCAACACAAGAAACAGAAATGGCAAAAGCGACACAATTCAGACTCCAGAATGTCAAGTTCAGATTCAGAGTAACCCTATAAATGCTTATATTACCATAGTTGGCCGGTATATTAGAATGTTTGCTTGTTCTAGATGATCATAACTTTGTTTTTGGCCGTATCAAACACTGTGTAATTGCTGGAATAAACACCCATCTCCGGTAAATTCTAAACAGATATCCAACCCTAAGCTTGCCCCATGCGAACCTGATACATCTTAAAATGTTGCTTGGACAATCCTATGTTTACCTTGACAGCTTTGTACAAGTCCCCACAAAACTCTGGAAACTAAACCAACTGAAATATAATGTAGGCTTCTATTTGGTTTTTCATGGAAGCTTTCAAGGTTTAGCTTCAGATCCAACTGTAAAAACTTCTAAAGCTATAAATTCATGTTTTCTGATGATTAGCTGGAGGGATGCAGAAATCATAAATTTCTAGCTTCCGCCTGTTGTTCCAAGTTGTGAAAACATTTAATCCTTAATTTAGCATTCATTATATAAGCCATCGAGAGTGGGGTATTCTCCTGAAAATATGGAGCAGATGCTCACACTACTGTTGCATTTCCTTTCAATTGGGATATGTTCAATTGTTTTCCTCAAAAGTAGCACAAGTTTTCAGATCTTTATTCTAGCCTTGTGACATCTAGCCTTTCATTGATTGCACATCTTGACTCACAAAGATACAAAACAATTGCTTTACAAGCTACCTAAAGTGTCTCTACTTTTTTCTCCAAGGAAAATCACATTGGACATCACCTGCTAAAGCTTTGAAAGATGTCCTTCATGACATAATTCATAAATGTAAGAAACTTTTGTACCGTCTTCCAGACTTTCCAGGTCTATCATACGTTTATGAGCAAGATTATGAAAATAACTCTCAAGCATGCTTTAGTAAATTGTTTCTGTGCAATGTTTCTATTAAAAATAAATTGCCATCCTTCTCATGAGCCGGTGACTTATGAAGAGGTATGATAAGTCATCCTTAATATATTGCTATAAGCAGGAAATAAGTAGAAATCAGATTCATCCTCAATTTTTTTTAGTAGTATAAAGCTTGTTGACCACCCCAAGGCATTTTAGGTTTTGTTCAACAGCTAGTTTCAGCATGCAAATTTACATTTATCAATTCAAATTGTCGAGGCGCTCTATTATTTTTTCTAAGCTGCCTATAGGCGGATTTGTGGTAGCTAAATACAGACTTTATAGCATTGGTTGGTTGCTACGAAGTGGTTGTAGCTTAGGCTGCTCTTGTTATACCTGTTTTGACTTATAAATACTTGATACTCTATTCTATTCTGTATATGGATAGAGATAGAAACACTGATTTTCTTATATTCCATTGCATTAGACTGGTATACATGCTGGGTGTTATATAGTGGCATGCATCTTTTTGGATTGGTAAATCCCCTGTGACCTTTGGCATCGATGTCACAACCAAGGGATATTTCTTCTTTTAAATTCACCCATGGGTTAGACCTGGCCTCGTCTGTTGGGGTATGCCACATTCAGTGAGTTGGATGTGGAATTTTACTTAATTATACTTCATGTCAGGCCCATATTTTTTACCATTTGAGTTTATCCTGTTCAGCATACGTATGTGGGCATGTATGTTACGTGTTTAATATTGTGTACATATTCTCTTTTATTTCATTACTAATATAAATGGCATTGGTAAACATCTGGTGAAATTGACATCACGTTAAGGGCTAAGGAAATAGAATGTCATTGTATTTATGCTTAGAAACAACAGAAGACACATGAATACAGGAGATCAAGTAGAACTCATCAAGCAGCCAATATCTGAACTTAACATGTACTCATTTATAAGCCAATTTCAAAAGCCAAGTGAACACAGTAACAAAATACTAAATTTCAAAGCCCTACATCTTAAAATCCTAGGGGAAGAAAAAGAGAATTGGCAATGCAAAGTTCTGTATTTGCAAATAAAAAATTCTTAGGCTTTTCAATTAGAAAACCCATCATGGTTTACTAACACACCATTTAAATTCTGAAGTCGAATGCAATTGAGTAACGAGGTGTTTGTGGCCTACGGCCATCAAACACATAGAAAATCCATCAGAAGAAATGAAAAGCCACCAACATTCTTATCCAGGAATAATTCACAGTGATAAAAATAAATTTCAAGTAATATCAGCCCTTGGGCTAGTGAGGTAAATTGAATAAAAAATCAAATTAATTTGCCTGCCATGGATTTAGCAAACGATGCATATGCCATCTAGTAGTTACATTGTGCATATGAGAGTGGATTTAACACTTATGTGCAAGCCGCATCTTGAATCCCTCCAAGTCTCTCTAGTATCTAGCAATGCTTTCACACCCCCATGACTGTAGACCATTACTCCTTGGAAAATGTGGTTGCTAGGCGTAAATGTCTTCGGGTACAATGTAAGACAGCAAACATCAGACCTCAAATCTTGATTTTGTAGATGAAAAGCAACAAGGCAATAATACTGCATCCGTTAGTAGGGATTCTCATTTGTTCATTTAGCAAAATAGACAATGCAACAATTAATTAGCTCAACAGGAATGTTACTTGAAATTGTTCCATCATGCATTATTTTACTCGCACTATGATATATTTTCTAATTACCTGCTAGTTAAGTTTTGGGTGGTTAAACATTCCGTTCAATATTGGATTTGACCAATGAGAGAACCATAAATTTTTGATGATCTTATTTTTCGCAGAGGAAGAAAAGAGCAATAAACCCCACCATGTCTTAGACATGCTTGGTAGAAATCCTTCTGCCCAAGTCACCCATCTAATTCTTATTGCGTTCTCATCACTGGATGTAATCAATGCTTTTAAAAAATGGTCTTCCCTCAATGAAAAGTGAAAATAATGGTGCATCGAGTGATAGTTGGGTCTAGTTATGGTGTTTGAGGTTGATATCATTAAATATTTCGCCTTGATTTAAAATAAGGATAGCAAGTAGATGACTTTGTGATAGTTGGAGATCTTAAAACTTAAGCCATGACTATCACATAATTGTGTGGCTAAAACTTTTTTTAGTTAGTGGCGATTGATTTGTCTAAGGTTGTTGAAGCTTTAAGATGTCTTACTTCTCTAGTTAAAGTCAATATCATTTGAAAATCATTTAAAACCATTGGACAAATTGGTGTTTCCCATTTTGACACTAGATGTAAATAATCTATGTTACACCTCCTTCATATTTCAAAAAAGTTTAAAGGAACGTAGCCATTGATTATGTAGGGAGATCTGATTTTTGAAGATAATTTTTATGCAATGGTTATTTCGTATGCAAATTTAAATTACATCTCCAAACAACTTTAACAAACGGAAGGCTAGATTTCCTTTTATTTCATGGCTATATCTCTTTTCATTAATAGTGTTACTATGCGATTTGGGATTGGTTTTGGTGTTAGTGCTAGCAGGTGCTACAATATTTTGACAATTTCGTGTCACTATTAATTATAAAATTGGGCCAATTTATAATAAGATGGAAAAACTTTGCTAATGTAGAAATCTAGTTGATGTTATTTGAGAGTTTTTGGTGATGGTTTTTGGAGATTTTTTTTTGGAGAAAATGCAATTGATGCACTTTATGACACCTTAATTTATGTAAGAAATTTGTTTTTTTTGTTTGCCTACGATTTTCTTTTTGTTGGCAGGTGAATTATTGTCAATATTTACGTTAGGAATTTTATATTACGGGTTGATTTTTTTTTAAAAACACCTTTTTGGTTGGCGTGGTTTATGTTAGAATTTGAAATTAAAAATAAAAATTTACTTACAATTTAATATCTTATGGTTCATAAAAATATAGAAGTCTAAATTATATTTAAAATACAAATTATTATCTTTATAATATGTATTAATTATAACTATGTACAACATACACTTAAATTGAGTGATGTTTTTTGAGAAACATTTAACACTTTACATTTTAATATATTTCAATTAATCATAAATAATGGACTACAAACAAGTAGTGCATTACAAAGTAGTTTTGGTAAATTAATTTTTTGTTTAGAGTACTTATAACAAAATTTGAGTTTGCATTTATCATGAATATTAAATAAAATTATATTATATGTGAAATATCTATAATTGTTCTTGTAAGCAATGAATTTAACACCATTAAACAATAATTTTTATGCATAGATTATTGGTATGTTAATTCTAGTTACATTCTCAAACAACATTATAAAAATTGATACGGGAGTTACTTTCATTTCATAGCCATACCTCAAACCATTAATAATGCTATTATGTGATTTTGGATTGGTTTTGGTGTAAGTGATAGCAAGTGGTACAATATTTGATGACTTAATGTTAGTATTAGTTCCAAAATTAGACCAATTTATAATAAGAAAACAAAAAAAATGCTAAAGCAAATAGTTGATGCCAATTGACATTTTTTAGTGGTGGTTTTTGGAAAAGAAATTGGTAGGAAATGCAACTAAGGCACTTTGTGACACCTTAATTTGTGTAAAACAATTTTTTTGGTAGTGATTTCTTTTGTTGGTGGGCAAATTATTATCAATATTTGCATTAGGAATTTTGCATCAAATGGTTGAAAATATTAAACACTTATTTTGTTGATGTCGTTTGTCACAATTTAAAATAAAAATAAAAAATAAATTGACTTGCAATTTAATATGTTTTAATTTATAAATGTAATAAGTTCAAATTATATTAAAACTACAAACTATGTATTAAGTATTTGAAAGATCCCCAATGGATCCTTGGAGCAAATATAAAAATTTTCCACTCAACACAATAGCAGATACAATGATAAAATATAAACTTCAAAAGCTAGGGCAAACAGGATTGATTTCAGCCAAATCGACTAGAGTTTTATATGCAAACACACCCAAAATCAGCATGCAATAATTATTTTTACTCCCAAACCCTTGGAACAACCTTGGAGAATTTATGGCAAAAATCAGATTTTACAACAGTTGGAAAATAATTTAAATCTGAAACCGTAACTGCTGCAATCTTCAAGATAGAATAACTTTCTCTACACAATTTTGATTTAGGCAAATGATATACGCCCGAACTTGAAAAAATACAAGGAACAAGATGATGTAAACCAAATTATAACAACAATTAGCAAACATGCAGATCTGGCCCTCCTATTATTTCGGCCCACACATTTAGGGCCTCAAATGGGCTCCAAAAATTATTTTCTCTATCCCAGATGCTTGCCTATATTTTTAGGAACTCATTCATATAAGAATCAGAATTGTTGGGTGCCAAATCAACTCAAAAATCAGATTTGAAAATGTGATTATAAAACTGGTAAACCCTCTTAAAAACTCCTCTAAAAATTATGAAACTGTTGTGATTTCATTCATAAAAATTAGGAGATATTAGACAATATTTTGCAGATGTAAATACCTCAAAGTTAAGGCCAAATTAGTCCCAAAACAAGTCGATCCAATAGAAGATGAACTGTTGTAATTTTTATTCCCCAAAAGCCTTCAAAAACATTGCTGGAAACGCTCAAAAATCTGATTACAACCAATAGAATTTTCTGAGTGAAAATCCCTCTCAACTCTTGGGGTTTTCGTCCACAAGAGATTAAATTCCTAAGGGTTTTCGTCCTTGGAATTTATTTGCACAAGCTCAGAGCTCACATGCAAGAGAAAATATCATATCAAAAATTTGCAATGCCTCTACATAGGTCGAACTCTTCTTTATATAGGAAAAAGGACCCAAAGTGACCTTTGGACTTCCAATGAAAGCGAAAGTGACCTTTGGACTTCCAAAACACATTCTCCCTTAGGAAGTACAATTTAATTAAGTGTTTTTATTTTATTGCACTTTCCTAAGTTCTAATTTAAAGTTAAGGCTATTAATTTATTATATGTACTTTTTATAATGTTATATTTTAATTTTAGCACAATATAATAAAGTTAATAACCTTACGCCACCCTTTGGCCATCGGGTAGACAAAATAAGCCAAAGGTCTTCAATAAAAGTTACTCGGAAAGGAGGGACATTACAATATTAATTATATACAAATAAATTTAAATTGGATGATTTTTGAAATGTATAACAATTAAAATTTAATTATATTTCAAGTTTTGAAATCATAAATAATAGACAATATAAACATACAAAGTATTATAAAATAAAAAAATATTGTTTAAGGTATTTAAAAGAAATTTCAAATGCAGATTCATCGTGAACATCAAAAAAAAGTATATGTAAAATATCTACACATATTATAAATGTAGTAAGTTTAAACTAGCAATTGCATGTGTACAATGCAATGTGAACGTCGAACGGTATATGTTATTTGATTTAGAGGGATATTTATTACTTTTGTAGTTGATGTTGATAAGGGGTGTGATTGATTTTGCAAGTGTAGGAATATAGACGAAGCATTACATTTAAAGGTTCTATCTCTACATGTCAAATTTGTACATATACATTTGCAAATCTTATATCATGAGTGGTAACCTTTTGTGGACTATTTTATTTGAACTAAACATGAATACATAAAGAATTCCGTACATTTGCAGATTTTATATCATGAGTGGTAGCCTTTTGTGGCCAATTTTATTTGCACTAAACATAAATACATTTGATACCATTTTGGATACAAGAAGTGTTGAGTATAGTAGTAGTGGAGGTGTTATCAAAGTAGAGGGTAGTATTTACGATGGGTTGTTTTGGTTGAGTGATAGTAGTCTTGACTCCTTTCTTCTTGCTCCAAGTGTTGGTACCTGTGCAATTTTTTAGTACCTTTCAAATGAAAAAGGAGGGGAAATGCACAAATTGTCAAGCAAGGGAACTCTGGAGAAAGATGTGAATGTCAGACCTTGCCTTTCAATGGTTCCAATGTCTACAGTTGCTTTATGCAAAGTAAGTCTCTGGGACTTGTGGATAGTTAATCCCCAAGCCATTTTAATTGGCAATTGTCTTCGATTCCCTCTCAAAATAGGGGGTATTGGAATATGTAATGGATTGGAGGGATCCCAACATGGGTTGTTGTATCTATCGAATTTGACAACAATGAATAAAGGTAATGTTGGTGGTGGCATTGATGTGTCGTAGACAATGTCGGTGATTGTTCCTGTAGCACCATTTACGAGGGTTGCGTCAATCCATAAATTAGCAATAAGCATGATTTTTTGTTGTTTGCATAGCAGAACTTTGTGTTCCAACTCATCATAATCAGGATCTCCTGTTACAGCTCGTCTGTTACTTTCAACAATGGATTGGGTGATTGGAATGTTCAATGCCTTCAACATCTGAAGGTTGTGGGAGTTCACGAGATCACTTTTTGCAAACAAATGTGGTGCGTCCTTAAAAATGTTGAGCTCCCGCTGAAGTGGGTGTGAGTCGGTGTGAGACATTACGAGTTCCCAGTCCTCAATAAGAGGAGTTGAATCTCGCATGTGGAGCAATAAATTCTGGAATGAAACTTGTGCATTGGTTGTTCCTTGTTGCCGAAATATTATTTGCAATGTAATGGGAAAATGAAATCCCTTCCAAAGGATAACTCCATATGAATTACTTGCATAAAGAGGACTGTCTAAAACCGGTGGTAATTGGTTGAGATTGCCGAGGAGGATGAGAGATCTGTTCCCAAATTCAGTTGTTTTTGAAAGTAGGAAAGTCTCGCGTAGCCTGTAGTCAATTTTTCTTAGCAACTTTGGGCCGATGAAACTCATTTCATCAATAATAATATATTCTATATGTTTTAGTGACCCTTGAAAAGACAATAATGCATGGCCTTCAAGAGGTTTTAGTTCTTTGATTCGAATACAGAGGCATGTATGGATTGTGGATGTAGAGATGTTGAATGTTGAAACACCGGTAGGGGCGAGGAAAATGAGAGGTGAGGGAGATGTGGTTGATGCTGTTGTGAATGAATTCCAAATTTTATTTATCAGAAATGATTTTACTGTGTTAGTTGTTCCTTGAATTATCAATCTTAGTGGAGGTAGAAAGGATTTGTTTTTTGAAAGGTGTAGTATGGTATCAAGAGCTAGCTATTGTTATGAAGAAAAAAGAAGTGTGGAAGATGGTGGTGTGACCTGCATGCTGGTGTTAATTGTGTCTACCTTTTCTCTCTCGATGAGTGATGAACTAATTATCTGCAAATCAGGGGAAACATCATGTATGTTTCAATTATTTTGTATGTCAAATTCTTGTTTCCTCAACATTTCAAGATTTTCAAGAGCCGTGTTGTTTCCCAGATGAAGTTGTGCCAAAACCTATAATTCATGCAATGCTTCCTGTTGAATAATGCATTCGACCTCAGAGTCATAACTAACATCTATAGCATGTCTTGTGTCTGCGGTAATGCGTAAAATATGTCATGGTCTGTAGTTCTGCTTGAACAAGTCCCGAGTTCCATTGATGTCATGTGGGGTTGAGCCAAATTCAGAGACAATACCTACTATAAATGTAATAAGTTTAAATTATATTAAACTACAAGTTATTATTAGTATAATATGTATTGATAATATACAAACTACACTTAAACTGAATGAATTTGATGTAATGTATAATAGTTAAAATTTAAATTTATTTCAATTTTTTAAATCATAAATAATAGACAATATAAACATGCAATATATTACAAAACAATTTTGAGAAAATAAAATACTTGCTTTGGGCTTTTAAAAGAAATTTCAAATGCACATTCATCGTGAACATCAAACAAAACTATATTATATGTACAACATCTAAAACTGTTATAAATAATAAATTTAAAATTATCGAACAATACTTTATAAAATATTTTATGAACATGTCCCATCAAAAAATAAAAATTTGGTTTAATGTTCCTCCTCCCCGTTGTCCTACTCATAATCATTGTCACCTTGTGCAGCTATACTACCACCATGGCCACCATCATCATTCTTATTTGCATATTCACCATCATCGTCTTCATATTCCTCGTGCTAACCTCTAGTTGTTTAGAAATAAATGCAATATTATAATTCAAGTTTTATATTAAAAAGGACAATAATTGAAATATAGTAATATTTACAAATTATATATGCGAGGTGTATTTTAGGAGGCATCAATTGTTCATGCTTAAAAAATGATAAAAATAATTAAGCCATTGTTTACAAAAATAGAACTTAATTAAACATTTATAAACCCTAGCTAATTATTGTTGAAGTATAATCTTGAAATTCTAGTTTACTCCTTAATTAACAAATTTGAAAACCTAGTTAATTAATACTTAAATGCCTTCCACAACATTGATGCCTCTCAAGTGTAGAGTCCAACCTTCTTCCATTGCTAAGTGGGTGGGATCATTAGATGATGGGATATAGAAGTAGGTTTACTAGATAAGTAAAAGTAATTAATAGTACAATTGGAATTAGATAACAAAAATTAAAACAAGGCTAATATTTAAGTATATGACATTAAATAACTTATATATGTTATGACAATATATAAATTAAAATTGTTTGTTTTAAGATATTGAACATTTTCGTTGGTTTGTTTACGTTCAAATTTCCTATGCTAAAAAAACATCAAAAATAAAATACGTTAGTTATTCAACAAAAAATACATAATAAATTCAAATTATATTGTTCAAAATAAATTAAAAATGAAAGTAAAAGTATAACTCAAGCAACACTCCATTTGTGCATTTTTGGCATTTACAATGAGTACAATTGTTTGTTTGAACCTTCTTTTCAGTTTCCTTGAGACACCCACATTTTCTTTTCTATCTCTAGTGTATTTTTCTCATTAACCTACAATTTTGCAATGCATGGGGCGAATATTTTCCCATTTTGCTTTGGGTTTTCTGAAGCCGCATCTCTTGACATTTTTAAAGTACCCCCCATATACATCAAGTTCTTTTTTATGATAGTTGACTCATATTCATTTAAGAGCATCTTAAATGTATGTTTTCCTCTTTTCGGAATTCAGGGCAATCAAGGTGGATTATGAATTTGGTGCTTGCAAGATGTCTTATTCCTGACGAAGATATTCCATAAACAATTCACAATTGGATTCTCTAAAAACTTCACCCACCTTAGTGAGCCAAATTGGTTTGCGAATTACACCATAAGTAAATAGGTTGGTCATGAGTGGATAGAGGGGTACTAAAAGTGGAAAGAGGTATGTCAAATCAATTTAGACACCCTCTATGCTCGTTTCTTGTATTATTTTAAATAACACAGCCTCAAAACTTTACATAATTTTTTTGGTCTTTCAATTAATGAGGGACTTCTCTCCAATTTGGAAAGGGTGTGTCAGTTTTTTCTAAGTGCTATAGCACTGATGTTTTAGACGAAAAAATAATTTAAAAAAAATAGAATAACAATTTAAAATAGAAAACTTTTGGATAAAATAACATCTATGTTTGAAATCATAATATAAATTTACCAAATTTTCCTCTTAGATAAAGATTGTGAATCAATTGATAGGACGTGTTTTCTTTACCATTCCCCCTAATCTAGTTGCTCATATTTGCTGGGAATAAAGAAGACACTAAGAACCATACCCAAATATTTTTTAACCCCTCCTTCGTTTCTTAAAAAACATAATAATAAAACAAATGGAACTGTTGTTGCAAATAAGCAACACCCCCTGGATGTTGATTAGATTTCTAGTTTGATCTTTTAGATATCCAGTGTGATTGCACAACATTGAATCCTCTCCCCAAGTGCGGGACTTGTAAAATGGGAAAGGAATCTCCAGATTAGAGGTTGGTTCCTCAACTCCTCTGAACATATTTATCACTTACAAGTTGCAGAGGTTTAAATTCCTAATCCTGCCCTAAATTCCAAAGGAGACAGAGATAGAGAATGCAAAAAAAAAAAAAAAAAAAAAAAACTAATGCTAATAGGTGATGCACCAAAGGAGTGGTGAGACATTTTTTACTGCATGCAAATTTACACAGTTCATAAGGAATGCAACAACACAACAACATGCAAAAACTGATCAAGCTGTAATGAAAGATGTTAGAAATTAGGCAATGACATACACCAGCAGAGGATTGAGGGAAACTAATCACAGGGCCTGTGTTGTTATCTTAACATCAAAATCATAGTGCATTCAAACACCTGATCCAGAGGCAAGAAATAGGTAGCTGCAGTTTCTATGAAAAGGTAAAATGTTATTCCACTAAATCACTTCCAAGGAGGAAGAAAAAGGGAGCTTGCCATAGCATAAAAAATGTGTCAACCCTTTGCAAAAATGAGCTCAAATCTGGCTTTTACAGTGCAAGGGACGAGCCTAGGAGAGAGAAACACAGGAAAACATGGAAGGGATTCAACCATTGACCAGAATGCCATCAAAACAGCATGGGTGAACTGACAGACCTATTCCTTGACATTTTTAACCATGCTGGGAGAGAATGCGAGCCATTCTTCATTAAAATCAGTGGTTGAAACGTCATTTCTATTCATGACCACGTGCCAGAAGCATTTTTTGATTTTCTTTCTCCAAAATCCACCAAAATGTAAAATTGACCTCGGAATCTTGTATAGAATTTCACCAGCTTTCCATTGATATAAAGAACGCGAAAAACTGAGCTCTGGATCAAAAGATATGTCGATTTGAATTTTTAGGGCAAAATAGGGCCAAATCAGGTCGCTGGGGGATATTTTTGGCCAAGTCTTTGGACACGTGGCGACGTTCTGATTGGCTGCGGGCCTTCTAGGGGAAAATTTCCCACAAAAACTCTTCCGAGCCATAACTTGAAAAATACATAGAGTTAGGAGGAAAACTTTACCTTTCTGGAAAGATGAGAAAGAGCTATATCCAATGGTGCCATTTCCAGAAGGTTTTGAGTGCCTAAAAAGTAAATTTTTGTGATTGAGGCACAAGAGAGGGAAGAGATGAGAGGGAGTTAGCCACAAAATGAGCATGGGGAACATTTTGGATAATAGTTACCAAGGGTGTAGATGAGATGAGGGAACTATCATAGTGGGAGACAAGTTTTGATGAGCACCATTAAAATTCACTGATTATCCAACTCTGTATTGTCTATGCTCAAGGGATTTTGGTTGTTTGGAAGGCTGTTGTTAGGATGGTTGTGAAAACCAGCACCACAAAAACTATGTACAAAACTAAAGGTCATACATGCTCCAAAATGGAACATGCAGAGTGTGCACAAGCACTTCTTTTACTGAAAGCAAACCTACCTACTCTACCCTAATGGAAACAAAGGTGAGCTAAATAAACCCTGCAACTGGTTGTGCAAAATAGCTTCCTTTCTTCAAAATTTGCAACCATGCAACTAATTTGGCATTGAACATGGCTGATTGGATGAATGGAAAATCAACAAGAAGCTGGTCTTCCACCTAAATCATCAAGGTATCAGCTGAAGGCAAATTCCATACCTCTTTTAGTTGTTCTGCATTTGGATTAGAGAGGTATGACAGCTAATTCTTGGTTCCTTGTAGCTCATCCTCATGCTTAGAAGCAAGCATGACTGGTTGTGACTTCTCCTTTGACTCCAATGAAGTCAAATACCTTATTGGGCAAGGTATGATCCGTTTGATATGCCCATAGCTCTGATTTTCAACTCCAAAAATGGATTCTTCTTGTAGACCTTCATGAATGGATGATGTGGAAGCAATGGTAGAACCTTTCTGCCCTTTCTCTTCTTCCAATGAAGAACATGAAAGATTAAAATCTTCCAATCTTAGTTCCAAAGAGCTGCTATAAGATGCAGGCTGCTGCAAATGAATGCTCTCCTTCATGACAGCAGGCTCAAGTATTTGGGACGTGGAAGATGAAAGAGAGAATGGTGGAAACTCAACCGGTTCTTCTTCATCAAAACAGTCCTCCAAATCTGACAGATACACTACCTCATTGTTGTCCTGATGCAAATGCTCAACTTCCTCCATAGTGTCCTCTTGATCTGTAACTTTATCATCATGGTTTCTTTCATCCTCCAACATTGAGTTTGAGAGATCAAACTCTTCTTGAGCACTAGAACATGAGAGGGATGAAGTAGAAAGAAGAACTGAAGGTTCTCTTGTAGCCTGCCTTGGGTTCAAAGCCCTTGGATTTGCACTTTTCTTCGTCATAGCTAATACAAAAAATTTCCTGAAGTTTCTAAGAAATTTGGAATTTGTAAGCACACAACAATATTATGAAGGGTACTTCTATTATATCTATAGTTACGCCTTCTATCTTTATCTCAAGAGACACTAGGGAAAGATATGGGTTGACTTAGATCTACATACATTATTACACATAAACTAGGATAACTACATGGAGTTTTATCCCACCTTCAAAGGGATGTAGTTCATTTCCTAGATTGGATCAATAGGGGTTGACCATTAGGGTAAGTCAAACTATACCACACCAATCAATCCTATCTCACTACTTTTTCTCTAACTTTAATCATGTTCATGAAGGCTTATAGTGTCAAGGAGATAGACTTTTTCATCCCAAAGTGTAAGAGTCACTATAAGATGTGTCACACTATTAAAGAACTTCATAACATTAGATAATGAAGCTTCATCTTCCATGCCATCAATGATCACCATAAGTTGTAGAGCATTCAAAAGATTCCTAGTCCTAAAACCACACAGTTTAAGACTAGGCTATACTATGCTCCATGACATAGTGGTATGGTTTAGTCAATTGATTTTGAAATTTACATGCATGGACCAGACTACACGTGCAATTTAGGACACCCAAATTATCTTTGGAGGGACATGGCTGTATTGGAAGGGAAGTGGACATTAGAATTGATGATGGGTTTTAAGCAATAATTTATATCATTATATCTTGTTATTCAACTCCTGGGAGTTAGCATTATATTTTAAAAATTAGATATTTGATTAATTAATCAGAATATACAACCTGATACTACCTGAGTAATGGGAATTTAGAATAAATAAGGTGATCAATCTAGATACCAAACCATTGACAAGGTTGTTCATTCTTTAGGGCGTATAGGCACTACTATTTCGGGTGGTAGATTGATGTATTTTGTAGATAGCATCTTCATCATAAGGTCCAGCTTCTCCTGGAGAATGCATGAAGTGTATTGTAGAATTTCTAGTCCCCTTGTAGCAAGGAGTCCTGCAACTAATTATATGGAGATCCGATACAAAGAAAATGAGGGACTAAAGGACATCATCCCACAATCTTAGGCCACCATCTAGTATAGACGATCTCCAAGGACATGAAAACTGCATCTTAGAAAAGAGGGAAATGTAAGGTATGCATGCGTACCTTGTTATAGAGGTGGGGTCAACAACCAAGACTAACTTTGGCACTGCAAGCTCATGATGAAGGTAGGAAGTATGCTGGGCCTGTGGATGTGGCCAAGATGTAGACATTTCAGAGGATTAGGAAGAGGAGGTATAACGACCCCGTGTGATATGATTGAGAGTAGTAAATGTGAATTCCAGTGACTAGGAAAGGAGGTTATGATTTCTCAACTTCAGGGTATAGGAAAAGAATGAAAATGATGGAAAGAAGAATGGATGGAAATGAATGGAAAAGAGGTCTGCAACTTAGAGAATGAGTTGTTTACCAGATGGAGTCAGATCAGATGTGCTTTTGAAAGTGCCTCAAAAAGGATTGAATCTTTAATATGGGAACACACCAACCTGTCAAAGATAAAGTGGAAGACCTCTAAGGTCCCACCCGACATGTCAAAACTGTTGTTGCAAATCAGTAGCACCCCCTGGATGTTGATTAGATTTCTAGTTTGATCTTTTAGACATCCAGTGTGATTGCACAACATTAAATCCTCTCCCCAAGGATGGGACTTGTAAAATGGGAAAGGAATCTCCAGATTAGAGGCTGGTTCCTCAACTCCTCTAATCAAATTTATCACTTACAAGTTGCAGAGGTTTAAATTCCTAATCCTACCCTAAATTCCAAAGGAGACAGAGATAGAGAATGCAAAAAAGAAAGAACTAATGTCTAATAGGTGATGCACTAAAGGAGTTGTAGACACCTGATGTTTCTGCATAAAATACACAATCCACAAGGAAACACAGCACAAAACATGCACAAATGTTCAAAATGTAATGAAATATCAAGAAAGCAATGATAGATATATGAAAGGATTGAGGGATTTTAATCACAGAACATATATCAACATCTCAGATCCAATACAGTACATTACAGTGATCCAGAGGCAAGAAAAGGTGTTGCATTACTTGGAAAGGTAAAATTTCTTCACAAATTCTGTCAAGGAGGAAGAAAAAGGAAGTTGTAGAGCTGAAAAAGTGTCTCCCTTTGCAAAAATGAACTCATTCTAGATTTTACAGTGCAAACCACGACCACAGGAGAGAGAAACACAGGAAAACATGCAAGGGGTTCAACCATTGACCAAAATTCCATCAAAACAACATGGGCGACCTGACAGACCCATTCCATGACATTTTTAACCATGCTAGGAGAAAATATCGAGCCATTCTTATTTAAAGTCGGTGGTTGAAACATCATTTATGTTCATGACCACATGCCAGAATCATTTTTTAATTTTATCTCTCCAAAATCCACCAAGAATGCAAAATTGACCCAGGAATCTTGTAGATAATTTCACCAAAGTTTCCATTGATATAAAGAATTTGTGAAAAACCGAGCTCTGGATCTTAAAAGATATGGACACATTTGAAGTTTTAGGGAAAAATTAGGGCCAAATCGTTAGTCGGTGGGGAAAACAGGGCCAAGTCTTTGGACACTTGGCACGTCCTGATTGGGTGCGGGCCTTCTAGGGGAAAATTTCCCACAAAAACTCCGCTGAGCCATAACTTCAAAAATACATGGAGTTAGGAGGAAAACTTTACCTTTCTGGAAAGCTAAGAAAGATCTCTATCCAATGGTGTCATTTCCAGAAGGTTTTGATTATGTGAAAAGTAAAATTTTGTGATTGATGCACAAGAGAAGGAAATATGAAAGGGAGTTAGCCACAAAATTAGCAGGGGGCACATTCTACTTCACCAGGAACTTTTAAGTTGTTTCTCAAAGCAATAATAATTTCAATATAAGGAGATAGTGTACTTTAATACGAAGTATTAGGTATTAGTGTGATAAGCTTAAGGGGCATATCTGAATGATGTGATGTGATTATACTCCTACTCTATGTTTGAAAAAATTACCACACCCCAAAGGACCTCAACCTGATGTAATGAGGCCAACTATGGAGTATAATGAATACCGTTAAACATCAGGATAGTTAGATATGACTAAATCATGATTATATCACATTTTTTTTTGAAATATGTATCTAATACTTATTACAATGTTACATATTTACTTCCTACGCTTTCTTTTACAAAGGGATAGAGATTAAGATGACTTGCCTTTATCCCACTAGATTGAATATGTTATTGGAGAAAATGGGAGCCAAAGAGACACAACTCCACCCAACTACTAAAATTTGAACAATTTGATGCGTCTCTTAGGAAATATTAACATTGAAGCTAGAAGCTTGGCACATCACCAATTATTTATCTTTGGGGTGAGGCTACATGTATAAATGTATGTGAAGCATTCCTACTCATAATCATGGAAAATTCAAAAGTAGAGGTTGGTAGATAATTTTTCCCTATATCGTTAATTTTAAGATAAGCGTGAACATTAATATGGGTCATTTATTCAGGCCAGGGAATAAAGTGAATGCCCGTTCTCTAGTTGCAAACATTCCTAAATCCTATTTTTGGTGTATTTTTGCAAGTTCAACTTAGCACTCATGAAAATTTGAGTTGATTTGTGATGTACATGTTGGAACAAACAACCTAGATCTAAGATCGTCTTTGTTTTACAAAACTCAATTCCTAATCCTTTCATGTTTCGTATTAAAGTGCAATTGCAATGTGCACCTGCAAGGCAATCTTGACCTACGTATAATTTGACTTTAAGGTGCACTCGACTAATGGATAGTGACTGCAAGAATCTCAATTATGGCAATCACACTAGTACACCCATATTAACGGTCTTGATCTACTTGAGCACACCTACAAATAATTAACTAGCACATGACTTCCTATTTATAATTATACAACCACATGTAATCGGTCATAGTAGTACGTACACCCGTATTAATAGAAATGACTAGCTAGTCGACATTCGATACACGTTAATCAATCGATTATTTTCTCGAACTCTTACAACATAGAGTTTAATTAGGACTAACGAGATCTATCAATCTTGATCCACTTGAGAGCACCTACAAATAATTAATTAGTACATGACTTCCCATTTCTAGTTGTGAAACCATAATTGAGAATATTGTAGACACTAGTAGGTAATTTTTGTGACATTAAGTACATCCATACAAATGGAAATGATTAGCTAGTTGACAATCAATATGTGTGTTAATCAATTGATCATTCCCTCTAACTCTTGCAATATATAGACTAATTAAGACAAAACTGATCTATCTATGTCAACCAAGCTGAGTGCAATTGCAAATAACTTAGTACATAACTTTTACTTTATAGACGTGCAACCATAATGGAGAATCAATTGATCATTTTCTCTGACTCTTGCAATATAGACTAATTAGGATTGACAAGATCTATTAGTCTCGATCCATGAGTGCACCAACATATAATTATTTAGTACAAGACTTCCAATCTTTAGCAATGCAACCATAATTGAAAATATTATAGACACCAATAGGTAGTTGGTTATATTAGGATGTACACTCGTACAAATGGAAATGACTAGTTTCTCACATTTGGGATTCGTTAATGAATTGATCATTCTTGTTGACTCATGGGTCCATGTAGCACAAAACAGTGTCCCACTTGGTAGTGAAACTCATGAAATCATGAAATTCAAGTGAAAACTTCCTTTAGGGTGAAAGGGTACATTTTATATAATTTTTAGGCAGGTGGAAGGGGTGGATAGGGTTGAGAGGTTTTCTCCCTAAACCCACCAACATAGGGGATTTTTCCCTAAACCCAAATTTAAGGTATGTGGTGGCAACGTGGCCCCCTTTCTTTTTTGAAGTAAATGTAGGCCTCTGATTAGTTAAAAACAACCACTTTAGGGCCAATGATTTTAGGTCTAATCATCCAATAAAAAATCAAACTTCCACATGTAAATAATTGTTTTTATGAGCTTTCAAAAACTATATGTTTTAAAATTGGATGTTTACTTAGGTTGATACAACATAGTTTAATGTTTCATCAATCTAATGTTATCCATAGTCCAATGTTTGTTAGTCAAGTTGTTGATTTAGTGGTTAAATTATTGTTAATACAATCACATAGTGAGGAATATGTGGTAGAAAATGATTGTTGTATTCTAAGTAGGACCACAACAAACCAATGTATTTGCATAAATGTGTTGACTTGATTAATGTAATACTCTGGTACGAGCCCATTGAAAATCCTACTTTAATATCATAGAAATTAGATCTTGTAAAGTTTACTTGAGAGCTTTGTTGAGAAGTTGCATCCTATGAGCCTCGATCAATGTGTGAGAGAACTGTAAATTTATTGTTAGGTTCAATAACACAAGGTTTTTTAGACTATATTAGAAAAGAAGTTTGTATTTATGTAAAACACTCTCTTGTAGAGCGGCGGCGCCCATGGAGGAATGGAAGAAGTGCATGGAGAAAATTGCATGGGATAACAGAAGATAAGAAAACAAAGAAGATTAAAGTGATGCACGAAAGACCAAAAACTCAAAGTGGGAATGTATATCCTAAGAAAATGAGCATCATTTTATTCTTTTATTAGAAAAGGAAAGGTTTTATTTATATACAAAAATAGGTTACAATAAGAACAAGGGATACATCATCCAAAATAGAAGGCACCAACCCCAAGCAGGGGAAGGCAATACAAAAAGAAGAAGAAAAATGAGTATCACCGGCTCTTTTTGATCCAAAATGTCGCATATGAGTGGAAAGAAGGCATAGTTGGGTGCCTTCATTGGCCTTTTTATCCACAAGATGGTTTAACTTTCTTAGAATATGGTGCTAGCTAATTTGATCAAAATTTTGAAGGGTCTTTGAAAACGTAGCTAAGCACAAGACGGAGCTGAATAGATTTGATCACTTAATTAGGCATTGGATTATCAACTTAAAATCTCCATCTAAATATTTTCCTTGACAACAAGAGAAAAACCAAACTTGCATCCCATAAGCTTAACAATACTGTTAGAAGCCTTCCTACAGTTCAAGAAAAAATCCAGAATCTTACATTGAGGGTTGAGCCATAACACGCCACAGGAATAGCTATTCCAAAATTTGATTTAGAAGCCCCATCAAATAAAAATGATGGGTATTTGATACTAATATCCAGAAGAGGATGATTGATAAAGTGCTGAAAAAGCACATAAGATTCCAATTTCCACCATAGTATGCTAAACTATGAAGAAAAAGAAATTTCAAAGTTGCAGTGTCTTAAAATATCCTTTTGTCTATGTCAAGTGAGATAAACCATATACAATAAAACGGTAAGGAAGACCTTAAAAATTTAATAAGAGGTTTGCCTTTAAGAGAGCTAGTGTAGCTAGAGTTCTAATACTTGGTGCAAATCTCCAGGTTCAGCTTGTTTTGAAACCAAAGTCCAAATTTAACAGAGACAGAAATCTAAATTGAAGAAGCTTCTTCCCAGTCAAAAAACAAGTAAGACTGAATTTCACATTCCTTGAAACATCTAAAGCAAATATGAGGTCCTAAAATGCCTCTTTTCACGGGATTTTTACCAATAAGGATCTTGTTCTACCGGACTAACCAATGGAACATCTTGACTTAAGGAGTAATGTTGTACTTCCAAACACTATGCAAATAGTGGTTATGAGGTTCCCTTGTGAGAAGCAATTGAGTATCAGCCCAAATTAAGTAGCACCCTGATGAGTTAGTCTCGCCTCAGATTAAACTATCATCATTGTTTTGATTAGTACTGAGTAACCCTGTGAGCTGCTTCCTAAGGAGGAACCAATCTCTTTGGTGTTCGTCAGAAAGCCCATTTAGATGTTTCCATTTGGGGTAGTTTCAATCCCACTCAGCGAGTTGAGCAAGTTTTTGGATCTCTAGTTGATTCATTGATAAAAGTAGGTCTGTAGGCATATGAGTCCTAAGAGGATTATTCCCTGAATAGGGTCATCCCAACAATTGATACTTTTCAGGGTACCAAGATATACTATCAATTGCACATGAATCGCAATCAATGTCGGTGAGGTAAAATTGTAGATCGTCAACAAGGGATGCAATGATTTCTTTTATGTGTCTGTCTATCTCACACAGATTTCAAACACAATATCATATCACTAGTCTGCTTTAGGCCTAAAATTGTAGATCTTAAACCTGACATGGGTTTCCATACAAAATTTATCACCATAATTATATGTCGCTTCTTCATCTAAAGGGAAGCCAAGACAAACTCACCCATAAAATGGTGCATTGATGCATAGGAAAAAAATCCCATGATTGCTAAATGAGAAGTTGAAGATTAGAAAGCTTATCAAGAGTAGCAGGGACTGGACCAAACAGGTAGTTATTATATAAGAAAATCAGGATGACCACGTCCCTACAATGATTTTTTTAGCTGAATAAGTGTGGTGTCATCTTCTGAAAGCCCATTGACACCTCTACATAGTAAAGCTACTCAACACAGAAAAAAAATACAAATAGACCACACATATATCACAACCCAGGTGGTAAAATAATGATATTGGCATCCCGAACATTAAAACAAGGAAAATAATGACTTGTGATGATGTAGTCGTTCCAGGCTGCTTCCTCCTGTCTATATGTTGTTTTTGTTTTAAAAACATAGAATTATCACTGGAAATGGTGTTTGGAAGTTGGAACAAATATTTTCCTCAATATATAACATAATTGATATATTTTGACAATGTCAGGCGGTTGAGGGAGGCAACTAAAAGTAGATATTTACTTTTGCATTCATGTTGTTTCACCAAATTAATTAACTCCAAACACTATTCAGCAAAAAGAATTGCCTCAGAAAATAGATATGCAAGACAACTCACACTATTTCACCAAATATATTAATTGTGAATATTGTTGCAACTATAAATATCCAAAATCTAGCAGACAACAAATATTGGAGCTGTCGGAATTTGACACTTTCCAACAAGGGCATCGTCAAAGGTGGACGCCTACCAACGAATTATTCCGAATTAGGCAATTATCTCAACCATATTCACAATCAGGGCTAAATTTTTAAAGCCCCATGCTTTTGATGAATGTTATCAAGTAGGCTCAGCTCATGCTTGCCATCTCCATACTTAGAGTGAGCGATAAAGAACTAATCTCAACCCCCTATCTAACTATATAGGACTCGACCACCGGTAGGGCATTTATGCACTCTACTGATTGAACTAGCCAAGCCACCTTGGTGGGGATTGAGAACCACTTCTCGACTGTTAGTTACTCGTGAGTGACAACTATCTCATCTACAGTCTTCTCTAAAACAAAAAGGATGAGATCTCGAAAGAGCTATCTAGACTCCCCTCTATCCTCCATCTATATAGAGGGGGGTGAGTGGTATATATATATGGCGATGACCCAATTCTCTATATATTTGCAGACTCTCGTGCCATTTATAGATTCGATTCTATGGGGGTTGTATTACATATATAATAGAGTGCTAAACAAGATAGAGTCACTCGAGTGCCCAGTTTGTATTCCACCCTGAACTATCTATATATACATATATATCCGAGGGAAGTCTAGATAGGGCCTCGTCATAACCAATAATTTGCTTCCAAAGTGACCTTGGTGGATTTAAAAGGTTCCATAAAAGCTTAGCCCCAAGAGCAGTGTGATTTAATAAATATTAGAATTTGTAAAATAGTAAATATGTTAGAGTCACATGCAATAAATAAGATGCTAAAGTACAGATCTAACACAAGCAATAATCTAAAGAAATGAGAAACCCTAGGTGCAAGAGAAGGGATAGAATACTTAGTTGATTTCGTAATAAATCCCGAAGTGTGCCATATTGGAAGACTAGTAAACAGGAGGAGAAAATTGTCACAACCATACTTGGTAAATTATAGAATTGTTGGATATGCCTGGACTAGGGCGCTTGGGTTATGTCAAGGGCACCTGGGTGCTAGAGACTACTTGTGGGTACCCGTGACTATGAAAGACCTCAAAAACTAGTTTTTCTTTTGTCGCAAGTTGGTCGCTAACCTTCATTTTTTATTGCCTATGTGTCATGTTATGCCCGTAGAATTCGCTTGTAACCTGCAAAGAGAAAGATGTCATAGAAAACCACAAAGCACATAAAATCTTGAAAATAAAAATATGCAAATGGGGGTTCAGACTGACCCCGACGGTCATCAGACTGAGTAAAATTACGACCGAGCGTTGGACTACATTTCAAACTCCATGTAGTTCCTGTGTGTGCATGCGAGAATTGTGCCCTAGGTAGCTCTTGTGCAAAATGCACTTGATGGAGAGCAATAACTAGATTTATCAATGGTAATAGATGTGTGGATGGAAAAGTGACTTCCCCTCCTATGCATGTATATAGAAAATGCAGTCCCTTGTCCCTTGAATGAGTGCTAGATGGATGCTTTGATGCTTTTGAAATGCCTTTGAATGCAACTTTTGGTGGTGATAGTAGATGCTTAGATTTTGGTCCTTTATTATGGTCACATAGCTTTGTATTTATATGATTCCCTTGTTTGAATTTCATAATTGACAGCAATAATGTTGACCCATAAGAAAACAAGATGCCCAAAAGATAAAAGAGGCCCATAAGAGATGAGTAAGATATAAAGAGGTAGAGGGTGCCTAGAAGGGGTGAGGGTTCCTGGGCGCTGACGTCTTAGCTGGGCATTGGTGTCTAGAGTCAAGAAAGATAAAGAAATGGATATAAGACTAGGTTGTGGGGTGTGAAAGACCAGAAAGAATATATGAAACAAAGGCAAAAGGCCAAATATAGTTGTTAATTACTACTTTTCTCACTTATGAATCATATGAATAGTAGTATGTGATTAGGACCTAGAAATGTACCCAAAGTACGTGATTTAGAGTCTACATTTTCCCCAACTTTATGTTGTTGAGTGAATACTCGATAACACAAATTAGTTTAGAATTTGTGTACTTGTCTTCCTTGTAAATCAATTGTGAAAGCATGTCGAGGAGATAAGAAAAAACGTGAAGTGATAAAAATGAAGTGTAGAAGCTAAGCTAGGAAAGAGGAAGTGAACCTAAGGGTGAAAATTGTAATGTGTGTACCATGTTGTACATGTTGCTATTGTAGCTTGTGTTGTGCTTGAGATTGTTGCTTCTTATAAGAACATACCCGCAAAAAGAAGAGCAAAAGAGTAGTCAAAGTCATGCATGTGAAAAATTCGATCCAAGTATGTAAAAAGTATGTAAAAATGAGAAAAAAGTAGTAAAAATAACATGTACACCTGATCCATGACGAGTAAAAAGGATAGAAATTTTCCTAAAATGTTGTAGAAGAATGAGTTTTTTATGAGATCTCACTCCAAGAACGAGTTTTTTGGGTAATCGCATGCCAAGTGCAACTTTTTTGGGTAATCTCATGCCAAGTGCAATTCTTTTGGGCGATCTCACGCCAACGATAGAAGAGTGTTGGGGAGAAATGTCTAGTGTTATTTTCCATCCTTGGCTGCTTCCCAAATTTTATACACCATTCAGATTGTGTGATCATGCTTTGTTCCATATTTGATCCATCTCTATCTAGTTTGATCCAAGAAAATAGAAAAAAGGTGATAAAATACATTCTGATTGTTGGAGGACTATGCATGTGCTATGAAAACCACTGTGTAAACTAATGGAAATTGTGCCGATATGAGAAAGTGATTGTAACTTCCCCATGGTTATAGGCATCCAGGAAAGGTCAGGAGCATCCAAGCACTAATGTTTGTATTTGGGCACTGGCGTCTTTGCTAAACTGATGACCCACGTCAGGATTTGGGTCATCTCTGAAAATGAATTATGTCTTGATTTTGTATTGAACTATGTTGTACTATAATTGTGAATTGTTGTATGGGGTGATTGATTCACCCAATGTATGCCCCCCCTTGTTTTGGGTGCATGCGACATCGTTAGGAGAATGTGGCCCAAAGGAGAACTTGATGCTGATATGCAAGTGATGCCCTACAAAGGGGAGGGGATGTGCATGGTAGTAACCAAGGCACATGCAAAAAGTGGCTAGGAGATATGTGTTATTACAATCAAGACAAATAAGCATATGGAAGACAATGTGTAAGCTAGCAAGCAAGAAGACAATGTAGACAACGAAAATAGGGTTTCAAACATGAGACATCACTCAGAATGTCGTAAGAAAATCAAGGCCGAAGTGGCCAAAAGCATACAAGAAATGAACAAGAAAAACATAGGGCATAGCCTAAAAACAATGACATATAATGACAAACAATGGCAAATAGTAGCAAACAAAGTATCAAACAACCATTGCGGAAAATAGTTCCTGTAAGACAAATGTTACACATAAAGCACCCGTTAGCATATTAGAAAAATAAAAAGTATGTCAAGACGTGTATATATCGATGAAATAGTGTGATAGTAAGGATATGAAGTGGTATAAAATGAAACAATAGCACATTGGATATGGAAACAAATGTAGATACCCTGGGAGCCTCGGTAGGACTGATAAGAGGTACAATGCCAAACATATGTGTTGTGTGTAACAATCTGTAGGAAGGTTGCATTCACAACCGAAGACCAAGTAAATGCGCATGTGTATAGAGAAAACATAATGACATACAATATATTCATCTAGCATGTGAAATAAAGTTTAGAGAATGCAACAAAGAGATGCAATATGTTGTGAATGTGAATAGAATGGAATGTAAAGTGAGCATGATAGAAGAAGTGTGCCCCCCGAGTGGATGTGTATGCATGAGATGAGGTTCATTTATAAAAGACCCCTCAACAATCAAGAATGAACCATAAGACAAGAGTGCGTCATCGAGAAATGGTTTGAGCTTGTCCGCTAGAAAGTTATGTCAATGAAGCCTAGAGCGTGAAGAGTGTGAGTGATGTGTGGCACGAGGTTCATTTCAGATTTAGACCCTCATCACTCGAGTATGAATCATGGAACTAGAGTGCATCATCGGGTAATGGACACATTGTGTAAAATTAAATGCAAGAAAGATGTATCATGAATGCGTAGAGTGTACAATGTGTATGATGCACAATAGGAGTTGCTAGAAAGAAATATGTATCGTGAATGTGTAGAGTGTACAATGTGTATGATGCGCAATAGGAGTTACTAGAAAGAGATGTCAAGAATGCACAGAGTGTGAAGTGTGTAGTAATGTGAGGTTCATGAATGTAGAATGCCCTCAATAGTGAAGTGTGAACCATAACAAAAGAGTGCGTCATAGGGTAATGACAATACAAAGTGTATCAAGTTGTGTAATGATGCTTAGAGAGATGCAACAAAAAACATAGCATAAGATTAGAAATCATAGATAACTACTAACGTTAGGAGGGGGGAAGTAAGTATGATGCCCCCAAGTGTATGATGATGGAGATCTATGTGGTGACGTGAGAGATACCATGCCATTATGGGAGAGTGTTATATGTGTCAGGATAAGAGAGAGAGAGCCAACACAATGGTAGGCAAAAGCAACACTAGGACCATGTGATGGTGGCGGAGTTTGAAATGTGTCCTAGCCATCAGTAGGAGTAGTTTCTTTGAAAAAATGACTTAGGAACAAAAGTGGTGTAGGATGGGGAGAAATATTTAATGGTGGAAGTCGAAAGAGACCCTCTAGAGTTTTTTGGTCTTGCTTAGCGAGTGGTTTCTTAAGTTAACTTGATAATGTTGTAGAAGAATTGAGATTGATTTTGAGAGGCACTTGCTCAAGTGGCTCTTTACTTTTTGTAGAAGGAACAATAGAAACGATGGAATGATGCTCATTACAATAGATGAATAAGATTTAGGAAGTCAATGAGATTTATCAATTGGAGATGGGAATGTATTAGAATATTGTGAAACGAATGAGATAAAAACCTGACGCTCAAGGTACTTGATACTTCATTGTAAAGCATAACAATCATTATCATTATGTCCATTGATTCGATGATAGTTGCAATATGGACGACGTTGCTAGTTTTCAAGCCTATAAGGAGGATAAAAATGTGTAGATGACAAGTTGATCAATTGATGAGTGAGGAGTTGCAAAAGAATATCTTGTTTCTTAGTATGATTATCAAACTTGAGAAGTGTCGGTAGTGGTACGAATTTGGGTTCACTGATATGAGCACATGTAGAAGAAAAAATTAGGATGAGAAGAATCAATAGTGTGATCTTGAGAAACGTCCTTGATATGTTGGATTTCAGATTTAAGAGATGTAATCATGGATTCCATAGTCTGAAATTTATCTTAAAATAGTGAATGTAAAGCTTGAATTGATTTACAAATAGATTGAGTGGAGTTAGGACCAAGAGAGTCATCAGAAAGATGATCGAAGATAACATTGACTTGTGAAGGCAACATTTTTATATGGAGATACATAATGTCTAGGGTTTTATGAAGAGAATATTTACAAGATGGGTGCATTTGAAGTAATTGAAGCAAGGAGACTTGAGAGACCTTGTGAGCCATTAGAGAAGAAAAATGAGGGTCCAAGAGTGTTCAAATGAGATGGGTTCACCAAATGATTTAATAAATATTAGAGTTTGTAAAACTTATATATTTCAGAGTCACATGCAATAAATAAGACTCTAAAGTACAGATATGACATAAACAATAAGATAAAGAAATGAGAAATCCTACGTGCAAAAGAAGGGATAAAATATTTAGCTGATTTTGCAATCAATCTCAAAGTCTGCTAGACTAGAAGACTGGTAAACAGGAAGAGGAAACTATCGCAACGGTGCCTGGTAAATTTTGGAACTACTAGATATGCTTGGACTAGGGCATTTGGGTTAGGTCAGGGGCGCTTGGTCGCTGGAGATTGCTTCTAGGTGCCCATGAATTGGAAAGACCTCAAAAAGTAGATTTTTTTGTGTCATAATTTAGTCGCTAACCTTCGTTGTTTATCACCTGTGTATCGTGCTATCCCCACATAATTCACCTATAACCTGCAAAGAGAAGGATGACGCGCAAAACCCCAAAACACATCAAATATTCAAAAGAAAAATATGTAAATGGGGAGTTGGACTGACCCTGTTGATCACCCAACCGAGTGAACTTACGAATGAGCATTGCACTACATTTCAGACTCCATGTAGTTCTTGTGTGTGTGTGCAAGAATCATGCCCTAGGTATCTCTTGTGCAAGATGCACTTGATAACGCGTGGTATATAGATGTAGTAATGTAAATATTTATATGGATGGAAAATGAATTTCTCTTCCTATGGGTGTATGCAAAAAATGTAGTCCCTTGTCCCTTGAGTGAGTGCTAGATGGATGCTTTGATTCTCTTGAAATGCCTTTAAATGCAACCTTAGGTGGTGATAGTAGATGTTTAGAGCTTGGTCCATTGTTATGGTCATATAGCTTTGTATTTAAATGATTCCCTTGTTTGAATTTCATAATTGATAGCTTAAAGATAGACACATAAGAAAACAAGAGGCCCAAAAGATAAAAGATTCCCAAAAGAGGCCAGTAAGATACCCAAAGAGGATGAGGGCACCTAGGCGTTGGCATCCTGGCTAGGCACTGGTGTCCAGAGTCAAGAAAGATAAAACAATGAATATAATACTGGGATGTGGGGTGTGAAAGACTAGAAATAAGACATGAAACAAAGGCAAAAGGCCAAAGATAGTTGTTAATTACTAATATCTCACTTATGAATCATATGAATAGTCGTATGTGATTAGGACCTAGAAATATACCCAAAGTATGTGATTTATTGTCTACATAGTGCTAAAATATTGTTGTAAATTTAATGCCTAGTCCTCCCTGTTATTGTTCTTCCATAACTTTATTCCAGCCAACAAGGTGAAACTTTTTACAATGAGTTTTCTTTCCCCCTTGCCATAAAAAAATTCTTATTTTTTTAATCAAGATCCTAGAGAATAAAATCAGGAGAAAATCGATCATGATTTGGTAAATAGTTAGACTAGAAGTGACATATTTAATTAGAACCAACTTTTCTACAAGATTGAGCCACCCATTAGTGTAGCTTAATACGACTTTATCGATTTTTCTTAGAGGATTAACCAATAATCATCTCTTTTTAAGTTAAATATCGTAGGGGCGCCTAGGTGTTTGAAGGGCTTAGACCACCATGAGAAAACTGAAGAATCTAAGAGAATATCATGTTTTAAGCCTCAAAAGTGTTTACAATGTAGAAACACTTTTTCAGTGTTGATAGCAGCTCCAGAGGTGAGAAAGAATTTGTCCAGGAAACACTTTATTTTCTTGATGTTTTGTTTGGAAGCTTCCCCCAAAATGATGGTGTCATCAGAAAATTGATCATGGTCGATCTCCCTTATCCCATTTCAACCTTCATTCCAATAATAGCCAAGGTTCTTCACTCAACTAAGAGAGTCCCACCTAGAGCCTCAGTAAGAATAATATAGAGATAGGATGATAGGGGGCAGCCCTGGCACAAAATCCTGACCACCTTAAAAAACTTGCAAGGAGATCCATTTATGATCGAAGCCACCTAAGGACTGGTAATGCAGTCAAAAATCTAGTTTATAAATAGTAAATGGAACCCAAAATATTACAAGACCTGAGAGAAAAATTCTATATTTACTTTGTCGAAAGTATTAGCCATGTTAAGTTTGATGGCAACCCTTCTCTTGGCTTCCATATTGCTAGAATGCAAGGCTTCATGAACAATTACAATGTTATCATAAATTTTCTTGCCTAAAATGAACCCCCCTTGTTCCTCTTAGATGAGAAGATTCAAAATATTCTTGATTCTGTTAGCTATAATTTTGGATATGAACTTATAGGAAGAATTATAGAGAGAAATAGGCTTGAATCTACTGGAGACACGATCATTTCTTTAGGGATCAAGGAAAAAAAGATGGATTTTATGGTGTCAATGAGCTTACCTCTTTTCCAAACATCCTCCATAAGTTGAAGGAGATCAACAACAATGAAATCAAATAACTAATGATAGAAGGAGTTAATGAACCTATCAAGACTAGGGATCTTGTCCTTAACAATGCTGAAAATGAACTATTTAAGCTCCTCCATAAGAACCGCTTGACAAAGAGAATTCTTTAAATCAACATAAATGAGTTTAAGAATATTTATAAGGAGAGAGGCTTGGGCAGAAGGATACCCATCCATTTGTTTGTACAAAATTTCATAATTATCATGAGCAACTTCTTTAATTCCCTCAGGGATAAAAATTTTGTCCCTATTATCAAGCTGAATTTCTCTAATCACGTTTCTTTGATATCTTTAATGGTTTTTGAGGTGAAAGTATCTAATGTTGGCATCACCCTCAGGAATCTAGATCATATAGGTTTTAAGCCTCTAGTATTGATCTTCTTGCTTAATATTCTCCTCTAATTGTGAAAGAAGAGATCCCCTCTCATATTTCAGAGCTTTTGAGAGGGAAGCCATTTACACAAGATCTTCAATTTATCCAATCTTGAGAAGAAGATCTTGTTAATAGTTGGTGGACCTAAAGTGAGATTTTATCCTAACTCTCAAATCAGATTCTAGTCTAGAGAGTATGAACTATCAAATTTTATGAGCATTACTAGGGGGGCAACATAAATTCTAGATGCATTCAACCTGTAAAGAGAAACCACTACCAGTTATATGAACCCAATCAATGCTATATTTTAAGGGAATGGGCCACTTGTTATTATTAATACCACCATCCAAAATTATGACTCTTAGTTAAAAAATAGAGCTTTGGACAATTTTGAAATTGATTATAGGAAAAAGGGTTAAAATATCTTCTTGGATTAAAAAATTGTCAAGCCTTTCTATAATGAAATTATTTCCAGCTCTCCTTTTATCCCATGTCTATTTCCCTTGAGAGGGCATAATTTCTTGGAGGCCAACCAAAGAAACTATATCTTCAACATGTTCCCTACAAGGATCTTAGATTGTAAATCCACCCTTTTTTCAAAAGTAAAAAGAACAAGATTGAAGTCCTCAACAAGAATCAAATTATCATGTTTTTGTTCCTTAATGTAGGAACAAATAGAGAGCCAACATTGTTTTTAACCGACCAAAGAGTTGAGAGCATAAACATTAAAATCAACAAAAATGGTCTCAATGAATTGGAAGCTCAATAAAATGATGGGGGTAAATAAGTTCTTTAAAAATTTAAACAATTTTTAGATTAACTTGCATGCACCATTAACATTCAACCATCCATTAATGTGAATTAAGTAACATGAAAAAATCATCCACATAAGCATAATCAAGAGAGAGCACACATGAATACAAGATATAAGTAGGAAACCATCAAGGGGAATAAAAACCACTGAAACTCTACGTATATTAAGAAAATCAAAGAGATTTAATGAAGCACCAACTTCACAAGGAGCACCAACCCCTGATTTATTGAGGCACCAACACCACAAGGAGCACCAAACCCATAAGGAGCACTAACCCCTAATTTAGTGAAGCACAAACTCCACAAGGAGAATAAATCCACCTAAGATGATAAAGCACCCAATACATCACCTTTATAGGAATATCTCTGATTTATTGTTGTCGCCACATCTGATGGAGATCACAACTTCAACTCACACAACTTCAAACCCTCTCTTCTTCAACTCATTATAACTCACACTTTTATGACCTGATTTAATCTATAAATATTGAAAACATTCTCTTTTATCATTCCTCAAACATTTTCACACTTCCTCGTCTTTGAATTGATGCCTTCATACATGTTTCACACTCTCACATAGGTCACACTTTTTCCCTCTTTCACAACTAGGTCAAATTTGAACTAAAACAATTACTTTATACCCTCTTCAACTCAAAAACATAAAGAAATTCAGTACTTCATAAATATTTCAACAAAAATAAAATAAAAACATAACAATAAACTAATAGCAACACTTAGAATGGACCCGTGTAGGTCGGCCATGCTCAAACACACCAAACAAGCCCAAAAATGGCTTAAAACCCCACCACCTGATTCACCAAAGACCTCCAAGCTCATTACCATGATTATTCAAGCCTCAAAGATCCTCAAATTTTTCAAATATGACATAACAACATCATCCATGGTTGTACATTATCTTGCACTAATCAAATTCTTCATAACTCTATCAAGAAGGCTCATATCCTTCTCAAGCTAGTTGTTTCAAGGAACTAGTCTTCGCCTATGGGCCTCAAGCTCACACCAAAACACCTCAACTATGACATGTAGACAATAGTTTTAAATAAAATAAACTATATATCACATCCATTCTTTATAGATATCCTGAAACATCCATCCATGCAAACCACACTAACTTTCCTCTTCACCAAACTGAGCTACCCAAAAAGTAGTTTTGGAAACTCAACTGGTTTGCACAGTTGCTGCCACTATCAATACTTCCAAATGCCTTCAATAGGCACAAAATTAATCATTTTTCAATATCCAATTGATATCAAACATCAACCAATCAAAACATTATATTTATACTTCCATATTCTAGCCAGAGCAATCCTTTCCTGAAAAATAAGCTGCCTTCTTCTTCACAAACTGAGTTGGTTGACATATCAAATAAAATCATAATGAAATAAACCATAAACCATTGGAAATATATCTAAATATACTTTCCATAGCACCTTAAATTTACTTCCAACTCTAAGTGGAAGGCCTTTTATCATGTCCATCTCTGAAACTGCCCTTTACAAGCCCAAAAACTAGTCTTCATAAATATGGCACACTTTTCCCTCTAGGACCTTAACCATGATCTAAAACCATCGTGTAAATAAATTAAAACTCCCAGGATAAACCAATGTCAATTTATTTCATACCTCCTTTGGATAAATTTTCCTCAAACTAAACATCTTCAAAAAAATTCCTTTTTGAGCAAGGTCCACAAGTTATCACATGCTCTATCATACCTTTCTAGAAAGATGGAGGATTTATCTACAACATTCAATCATAAATTTAGCAAAATTATTAAAAAAACTCATTACAATAAACTTTCTCCAAGTCACTTCTTACCTAGGGTTTTGGGAGGGTTTCAACCCACTTTTCTTCTTAACGATCGTTCATAAAAATGTGATGATGAAATGACCTCATTATTTTTGCTAAACCTTATTAGTTTCATAAAGCAATGATTGGAAGTTAAGATAGTATTTTTAATAAGATTTTCCAATAAATGCCTTCAACTATGGATCATCATATTGAATACCATGGCTCTAGAGCTAAAAATAAGTCATTGCGTATTTTCAATCTAGAGTAGGCTGCCTTTATAAGTGTATTTATATTAGTGAAACATTACATGTAGGTGATTTAGCACGGACGGTGTTCTGTATGCTAAATTCTACACCATTTGCAAAGGAACGAGCCACATTTGAGTCTTTAAGTTGTTGCTACTGCTACACAAAATAGTGCATTTATGTATCTGCATGTTCCCCAAACATGTGTGGGGTCTCTGGTATTTTATTTGACTTCCAACTATTTGACAGAATACCTTAAATGTTCGTGGGGTCTCACAGGTCAGGAACAAGTGCAGGAGCATCTTTTTCATAGGTACAAGAACATAAATAGTGCAACAACAGGTACAGGAATAGGATCAGATCAATAACAAGAACACACACTTTACATGCCAATTGTTTGAAAAAAATTCTGAAGTAATTTACAATGAAATAACGTTCAACAAAAGAGGAGATAGGAGTAATTAACTTGAATGAATCTCCACATAACATGACTAAATCTCCCATTGAAAAAGTAACAATCCTCAAGGAGCAATTGTAGGCTCTCAAACAACAATTTTTATAATTATCTTCAGTGGTCATGGAACAAAATAAATTGATTACCGCACAGTCTGAGAATATTAGCCTTTGGAATCCTCCTTAGTAGAATTGAAATCCTCTTCTACCTTAAACACCATTAGCAACAACAATCAGGAAGAGTGTGCCCTTCTTCGCGCTGAAATTGTGGTTAATAGAGAAGAATAAAAGGATTTAGCTACCAAAGTGGAATCTATAAATCCAAACGAATGGGTTCAGGTTGTCAAAAACAGTAAGAAACCACATTTTTTGGTTGCAGTTGTAATTCAAGCAAATTTTGAAGAAGATAGACAAAGACAAGCCAAATCCCTTAATCTGTGAGTCAAAGGATTAACTAACCAAGAAAATGACATCCAAACAACATCTAACTTCATTACTAATGATTTAGGACTGCCTACTATATCACCAGATAGAGCTTGGTTCAATCAAGATGACTCTTTAGTTATTCACTTTCGCACATCACAAGATAGATTGGAGGCAGCTAGATCAAAGAAAAAATTGTTTGATTGTGTTGACAAAATTTATCTAAATGAGGATTTAACTAAGATGCAACAAGAAGAGGTAAAAGAAAGTAGGAAGAAAGTTATTGATGCCAGAAAGTAAGGGAAATGGGTTTTGATCCAAAATGGAAGGGCTTGGATCAAGGATTCTCCCCCTAATTGGTGGACTAAACCTTGGCCTATTTCTACATGACGCCAGAACTCTGAAACATGGTCTACAACCTCAATTATTATTGTAATTTGGAATTGTGGCCCGGTTCTATCTTTTTTGCCCTAGGGTCTTCTGAAGATGTGATTCTTAACTTAGATGTCATTTTTATCATGGAAACTCATGAAACCAAGGAGAAACCTCTACCCTCATATGCAATATACTCATGGATTAGTGTTCACAGACCACAACTTTGACATGGCACAAAAGGCTCTGGTGGAGTTGTTTGCCTTTATAGAGATAATCTCCATTCCTCTATTCGGTTTGAAGGATCTAATGAATTTGCAAGGTTTTTATGGATATCACTTACAAGAAGACCTCCTTTGTAGAATCTGTATACTGTTGCATGTTACTTCCCCCCACAATATTCAAATTATGCTCCATCTCTTGATGGTGAAAATCCCTTTGTAGACTTACAACCGGAAATAAAAAAATACTCTACTTTTGGTGAGGTTCTTCTTCTCGGTGACTTCAATTCCCAAAGTGGCCACCTTCAGTGTGCTAATCATGATCTTCACAATGACCCATTTATGATTTATTAAGTGGATCAGCATGAATCATGGCTTGAACGTTATTCTATAGACTCTACGGTGAATTCTTATGGACATCACCTAATCAAATTGGATGAATCTCATGATCTTGTTATCTTGAATGGTTGGGAACACTTCCCTAATTCCAAAGGCTTTACTTGTTTCCCTTATTCTAGTGAAGCTAGTGTTGTAGACTATATTATATCCTACAAATCCTTTTCTTTGAGTATATATGATCTCAATATTTCGACTTCTCCCCCACCTCTCACTGATTATGCCATTCTCTCTTTCCATATACCTCTTGCCACACCTATCGAAACATCCTCCCATGTACTCTCACAAAAATGTACTACTATCCATTTTGACCATGCATATGATGAGAGTTACACTAATATCCTCAAAACCGACCTCATGAGTATTTATGATATCTTAGACACAATTGAGAGGGCTACTAAACTATCACAGGGAATTATGGATGCTGCATTTAAGGCTTTCCCCCACTCCAATCATACTTCTCGGCTCTATACCCATGGTCATTGCCCAAGAAATTCTTGGTATGATGTGGATTGTAAAATTTTTCACAAGTTAACTAAACGTATTATGAATGAAACTCCCTCTAAAGTCAAGCTAGCCCAAAAGCTTTATAGAATCATTCTTAGAAGGAAAAAATGACAATACTTGTATAATAAACAAAGAGCTACCATATACCAAATCCAGTTTAATCCCAAATCTTTCTAGAGATCATTTTTACCCAAAAAATCTACTTGTGCCATTACCTATCCACATACCTGGTTTACCTATGCTACCTCTTTCTATGATGCTCCCAACTAGCCCTCCAGTCATTTAAATTATAGACCGCCCAAGTTTCATTTCTTCACTGATAAGATGGTCCTTAAAGGCATCTATAAACTCAATTCCAATAAAGCCCAAGATGTGGAAAATTTAAAAGTTGAATTCTTCCATCATAGTCCAATTGTTCTTTCTATCCATATTTCCAATATTTTTAATTTTATTGTTCCTCATGGTCTTCCTCCCCCTTAGACTTCCCATATTATACATCCCATCTTCAAATTTGAAGATTCTCTTAAACCATAGAACTATCGTACCATCATGATTGGGCATACTTTGGCTAAGCTTTTGCTACGGTACTTAATGATTATATCTCACAATTGGTAGAAAATAAATGGATCAAGGAAAAAGGTCAAGAAGAAGGAATCATCAAACTAATGATCACATATTCATGTTGGTTTCCATTATAGAGGAAGCAAAGGCTAAAAAATAGAAGGTATATTGTTTTTTTGTGGACTTCCATAAGGCATTTGATACAGTACCAAGACATCTTTTGATTCAGAGGCTAAAAGATTTGGGTCTTCCTGACATGGTAATTTCTCTTGTCATGACTTTATATGAGAAAAAATTTGGGCATATTCGTACCAAATTGGGCACTACTAATGACATTCATAGTGACATAGGTGTGAAACAAGGTTCGCCACTATCGCCTACACTTTTTGGGCTCTATATTGATGAATTAGAGGATCTTATCTCCAGAGACATAGGTACCATGAATGGTTGTAGCCTTCTTTGGATCTACATTGCTATTTTATTGTTTGCAGATGACATTATTTTGCTTTCTCACACAATTACAGGTCTTCAAAATCAACTTGATGCATTGAGCGATTTTTGTGATAAGAAAGGTCTGGAAGTAAATCTTGCAAAGACAAAACTCATGGCATTTAATACAACCAAGAAAGTAGCATATAAAATGAATTTGTTGTACAAAGGAAAATAAGTTAAGGTGGTGTACTCTTACACCTACTTGGGTGTGGTTTTCTCTGGTCCACCTTTTACCTTTGCTCCGGCAATAAAAGCAAGACTGAGCAAAGGGTATGCAACATTGACGGTATTGGAAAGACAATGTTTTCACCTCCGATTTCAAGATATTCAGATGAAGATTCAAATTTTTCATAGATTGGTTACTCCAACACTTTTATATGGATGTGATGTTTGGGGTCCATATTTGAGACAAAATTATTTCAATCGCATGGAAAGAGTTTTCATTTCCATGTTATCAAAGAATATTCAAGCCAAAAGAACAGTTCCTCACTCAATTATTCTTGTTGAGTTTGGGGTATGTCCTCTCTTTATCTCTTTGATTTTTCAATGTTATCACTATGTTACATAGGCTTCAATGCATGGAAGATTCATTTTCTGGCCAAAATAGGTATCCATATTTGGCACTTCATTCTTCTGTACAACTTACCAAAAAGGGTTACAAATCTTGTTGGTATGCAAGAATTACTACTCTTCTTCAAAAGTTGAATATTGATATTGATAGGCTCCCTCCTCTTGGATTTTCTATTAATGCTCCTCAACTCACTAAATAGGAAGTTAACAGGGGTATAGGAGAGGAGATCACTAAGTCTTATTTGAAAGTTACATGGTTTTCTCCAAAAGAGCCTTTGAAACCAAAGCTTCTTCACTATTTTCAATTTTATTCCTGGTTCCATGAAGATCAAAACAAAATTCCAGAATACATGAAGATGTTTTTGCCTTCATTCCTAAGTACCCCTTTAGCTCAGTTTCACATTTTCTCTCACCCTCTTCGGATGGAATCTAATCATAGCCTTCCACAACATGAGCGGATATGTTAGTTGTGTTTTCTAGAACCTAAAAATGAAGAGCATTTTATATTCAAGTGTCCCATCTATTATGAAATCTATGGAAAATATCATTGTCTTTTCAAATATTCCAATGGATCTTTAAGGAGTCTCATTCAATATGAAGATCAGAAATGCTTAGCTTTATTTATTCGTGAAATACTTCAAATTTGGGAAAGAACACTCAAATTGCAGTCCTCAAATAGAAATGAGTAGAAAAATATCAGTTCTTACTTTCACATTACTAGTTTCAGGAATCTTAAGAGATCTCATATGTAGACAACTTGGTCTAGATGTGTTAGAAAATGCACTTTCTATTGTTTCATGATCTGCAACCTTATAGCGGTTGATTTGTTGTTTCCTTTTTTCTATTTCTGGAGATGTTTTGGCACTCCCTTTATGATTTTGTTCTTGATTTATATTTTTTTGTCCCATATGCCATTCTTGACCTTCTGTGGACATTAATATCTGAATTAAATTAAATTAAATTAAATATAAAATCATCCTCCAAAATATATGGGTCCCATTCAAAGCACACGATTCACAGTGAGCATCAAAAGTTGTAATTCGCGCTGGAGAATGCCTTATTCTCAACCTTGTTTCACCAAAACACTATAACTTGCAAGATAGTTTTCATGGCAACCTGAAATTTTTCCCACAACACCTCAAAACAATCTCCTAACATCTCCAATCATCATCATGTCTTAAATAGGTCTGAAAATTCATATCCCATCTCATTTTCATGACTAGCCCTTGATGTTTTGCATTTTCGAGGCCAAGACCAGCTGAAACAACAATAAAACCAACCATGAAACTTCTGTAAAATGCCTCTTCATGATGGAAATAACATAAAATACCTATTAGAGTGATCTTAATATCTCACACACACACACACCCCTGCAAGTGCATATCATGCTTGATTGAGCCTCAAAACACTAAGATTAAGCCCAATGTGCACTATGATCAAGTAGAAAAACCTTATGAATATACTTGATAGCTCTCTAAAAGGGCCTAAAAAACCTAAGACAGCATGTCTCACACACTTGTATGGCTCCATGAGCTCACGTGGCTCTATAACTCATCTTCATGCTTCATTTGGCCTCCAAGCATTCATAATAGGTCTAGATAACCTACTGGAACTGGGTCTTCAACCTGTACCTACACTCTGAAACTCATGTGAGTGCCTCAACACACTCTTAACATGCTCTCGATGCCACTACCATGCCACTCAAGCCACCAAGGAACTCAAACCACTAAACACCACCACTTAGGCTAGCTAGGTCACTTGATTAGGCTTGCTAGGCCAAGCCAATCTCATTGAATTCAATCATGTAATCATGAAACAACCCAATTATCCATGTTATCAACATATTTAGTATCTCTTAACACTTCTCCATAATCCTCTTTGTCATTGATGCAATTTTACATCAATGACAACACCTAAGACTCAACATGCCAACAATCTCCCCCTTTGTCATTGATGGAAAACCACCTATTCTCCTCTCTCTTTTACATTAATGAAAAAGAATAACTAAATTACATGGTATTCATCTTTCTTAGCTTCAAATGATCACCTTTTGGTTGGAAACATAAACCAAAATTTTCAAATTAGCTCACAAACTTGTCATTTCTTCCTTAAACCCTTTTTTTTTACCTCTTTGCATGGCTTGAAACCACTGAACTCCCCCTGGGCAGAAGCACACATGGACTCATACATGATAAAAATCATATCTCATGGCTAAAAAATCATGCTCACCTTCTTCATTTCTTATCTCAGCAAGATAAAGCTCAAACTCACCTAATTCTTCATATCTTAGTCATACACCTCTTTTAGAGATGAGATCCCTAAACAAAAACCTTAAATGCAAATTAGACCAACTTTTTAAAGATATAGAATCCTAATCACAAAATTAACCAATCCCTTTTAGGTCCCCTAAGGTTTATACCATCCTCTTTTAACTCTAGATGCAAAAACTAGCTCACATACCTTGTTTATTTGTCATGGAGATGCTCAAGCCCTTTTCCACAGTCCTTGAGACACTCCTTCAATGTTTTCAACATTCTTTCCTTATTTTTGTAGTGTTATTAAGAACTTATATAATATTGCACACATGATTTAAGACTCATACAAGCTCCCCTACCTTGGACACCTCCACAGTCTTGTTACACTCTATCAAGATGTAACCAACACTCAAGAAGCAAGGAGTCGACTATATAGGTCTTACAACATTTTTACCTCTGCCTAATCACTTTCCATACCATTTTACACACCTAAATCATAACCAAAACATGCTCCATTTCTCTAGGAGAACTTGCTAGCCTTGTATCTTACTACTATAATTCAAAAAAATTCTACAGAACACTGGTGAGGTACAATATATACTCTCATTTGCAAAAAATCCTCCATACAGACCTTGATATCCTATAGTCAACATGATCTCTGCTAAAACTAGCTCCCCCAACCTTGAAAGACTTCCTTAGACCTAGAAGAGGTCATGAGAACATTCTCTTGCTCAAAATCTCTATCCTTAGACCATTATTGCACATTTTCATATATTTTTTGTATCACCCAGAGCTAAGCTAATTCATAACTCATGCTAAAGAGTCTAATACCATACCTTAAGCAAGGATATCCCTCCATACCTATACCTTTCATTTTTACACCTAATTGAGATCAAAATTGAACTCCCTTCTTGGCTGCATCACCTGTTTAATAGATCTATGAACTTGATTCTTCATGAGAACACTTTCCTTAATACCTTCTTAGAGAAATTTAAAGCACAACACTACCCATATTTGCATAGAAATATTCTGCCTTTAATTCCATCACTCACTCTTAAATCCTTCAAGTTTTCAAATGTTCTAGCTTTAAGTTGAGGATCCAAAAATTAAAACCCTGAAGCAACTCTGAGTTTCCTTCAACTCTGCAACACTAAGCACCTAGAAACCTCAACTATCTTGTAAAGATGTAAACTATTAGTTCAAACCTTTAAAAACTTTGTTTAGCCATGGAATGAAGTAAACAAAATTGGAAATATGCATTAACATATCTTATTCATGATCTCTTCACAAAGTTCCAAGCCATACCTTCTTTAACTCTTGTAGATTCAGTCAACACACTTGATCTTTTAGAAGCTCATAGCTTTCATGAAGAAAGAATGCCTCATGAGCTCAATCAACTCACACTTTTCTCCTTACTTCAGATAGTGCTACCCATATTCACTTGGCAAAGACAAATTATTCATTACATACTAGGACTAAACAGCAACTTAGCTATAGAACACATTAAATCTTGAATCACTCTCTTCAGTACATTCAAGCCCTCTTAGATCTGTGAGCCTCATTATAATAGTTTTAGATCATTCTTACTGCACACTTTGAATTATATTTGGTACATAAATACATAACAAAAATAGGATCATTCCATCACCTTGTCGTGTTTAACTTCCACTTGATTCCAAATGATCACATACAAACATAACATAATGCCAATTAACTAGAGAGACTTTTTACTTTCACAGATCTAAGACAAGGCATATCTTACACTTGGAGACCAAACTGAAACCACCTTGATTTCTTCAATGCATAGCACAACTGTGTATCATGATTACTTAAGGATCTTCATCTTCTTTCAGCTACTCTTCAACATTTATACCACGTTATTTCAACCTATAATAATCCATTCTTTTCCTTCAACTGAGACTTGACTTCAATTCATGATGAATCCAAACCTCTCTATACTCAATACACTTAAAATAGTCCTTTCAAATATGAATTTTGATGTTTAACTTGTATAGTAACCATGAAATGTACCATATCACCTAACAACTTCTTCAAGGGCATAGTGACTATGTTTTGCTACTGTGACCTAAATCTCCAAAAAACTAAGAACTAAAACACACTTAGTTAAGGCCATGACTGAGTATGATAACTTGAAAATCATTTCTTCTTAGATTTCACATTAAGAATGTCACTACACTTCCTCCTTCAAGAATTATAGTCATCAAAAGCATGAGTAGAAGCATATTTATACATTGTACATGATTTACACAAATTTGTAGACCATTTTGATCACTTAAAATCTTGCTTGAGACTATGTCATAGTCCCCCCAGCTGAGAAAGATCATTTAGGTCCGAAACATCATACACAGACCTATGAACATATATGTTACATGAAGAACACATACTTGACATTCCTTTCACATGAATCAAGGATCATGGTATTGATTTAACAAATATTGAAATATAAATGTTAAATTCTATTTAAGTTACAACGCGGATATAGATATGTAGTAAAATATAGATTTGACACAAGCAAGTAAGCTAGTATAGACACAAAATTACGCACTTTGGGTAATTATCTAGTCATGATTGCATACTACTATTCATATGATTCCTAAGTAAGAAAAATACTAATTAACCCATGTCTTTGGCCACCTTTCTTTGCTTTATGTTGCTACATTCAATATTTTACTCTTTCTTTCTCAGTTTGCCTTTTTACCCTTCGAAATTTGTCATCCTGGACACTGGTGCCCAACTAGGACACTAGTGCCAGGGGAACTTATCCCCTCTAGGTGCTCCTATCCCCATTGTACTTTACTCTCACTTTCTAGGTCTTTTATAGTCGTTTCAACATCTTATCTTTTTGATATTCAACCTTTTTAGGTTTAATTACGAAATTCAAGCAAAGGAATCATATAAATATAAAGTTATGTGATCAGAATAAAGGACCAAGCACTAAACACTATCTATTACCACCTAAGGTTGCATCCATCAAGGCATCTAAGAGCTCCATTACATCCATCTAGCTCCATCACAAGGGACACAAGGGCTAGTTTTATGCATCACACTTCATAGGAGGGAAGTTCATTCTATTCCATGCACACATTTACTACATTCTACATCTAGCTACTTGTTTGCTATCCAAGTGCGACACACACAAGAGAAACCTATGGCACAATTTCCACACACCCACATATAGAACTAAATTATGTTTGAGATGTAGTGAAATGCTCAATTATAAGTCCACCATTGTGGCGGTTGAGGACAGTTTGACCCCTCATTTTAATCTTTCTATTTTAAGATTTGATGTCTATTTGAGGGTTTTGCAGGTTCATTCTTCATTATAGGTTTCCAATGACCTTGATGATCTTGGTGTGACCTTGGATCAATCAAAGGTGACTACAGGTAAACACCTTGCAACACCTTGGAGGAGGTTTTTTGAGCATTTCAGCATACCCAAGTACCTAGAAACGGGTCTATGGTGCCCATGGGCGCCCTTGTTTCTCTCCAGGAACCCCAGTCCAACCTATCTCCTTGGATATACATTTTTCTGTACTCTTGTTCGATGCTCCTTCGTTATTCAGCCGGTCGGAATTTCAATCTAGCCTAGACTTTACTGCGAATCAGCTAAGGCATTTTACCTTGTCTTTACAATTAGAGTTTCATTATTTATTACTTAGTTGCTTTGGTATATTTTTTGTATTTCTTTATCATTTATTTACTATTGTTATAACCTTCATATTAGGATCTTATATACATTTTAGCTTAATCATTTTGGTGAATCTGGTCTTTGAATATCCGTTCTATTTAGCACTCTCATACTCTCATCACTATGGCACAATCTTATGAGGAATTTATTGAAGACCATCTTAAATCCCTTAATGATCATATCATTGAGCATCCCCAAGATCTAGACTTGCTCTTACATTCTACTTGTGAGGAGGCCACCAATCTCAAAGATCTTGTTACTTTTGTTGTCATTGCCAATTCCATTGCTACTCAACCATGTGCTTCTACTTTGCTTCCCATTTCTATTGTCCCCTTTTCTGTTCCTACTCCCACTAACTGCTTCACTCCGCCTCTTTTTTCTCACATGCGAAATTTTTCTTCCGTTGGCACTCAAGATTTATCCTCCCTCTATCAAGACCTTCAACCACAAATTCATCAATTACAACATGCTAGTTCTTGTGCGTCTCCATCTTTGGATTCCACTTTATTATTACACGCTCCATTCACACCCACCATTTATACTTACTCGCTTCCTCCTAATTTTGTCACCCCAAGCTTCCCATGTGTCATGGGCATGGTAACCCACAAGAGCATCTTCGAGCCTTCCATGTAGCTTGTGTAGATTTTGCAGATGATCGTATCCTCTTGGCTAAAATATTCCCCAGTAGTCTCCATGATTGTGTAATGCTTTGGTTCTATGACCTACCTATCCACTCGGTAACATATTTCATGCATTTGGCCAATGCTTTTCTCACTCACTTTTTTTTATCAACATTGGCTCTAAGATCTCATACGCAAAAATCACACAACAAGGATCTAATGAACACTTAGCAAATTACGTCTTGCGATACAAAAATAACTTAGCGAAGATGTCAAATGTACTTTTAGACTCTAAGCTTCACGAATTATTCATTCAGAGTCTATTTCCACCTCTCTAAGAGAGTGTTCTCTTTGAGACATCTCGCTCATTCGACCAATTATGTCATTCTCTTAAGCTTCGCGAAACAAAGCTCTTATCTATAGGCAAGCTTAAATATCAAGAGAAAACGTCATCTTCTTTTAATTTTCAAAACAAGTCAACATTAAAACCATCAGTAACTAAACCAAATGACACAAAAATAATTTTCAATGAGGTAACAACCACCAAAGAGCTTCAATCACAACCACCTCAGCATACATACACAAAATTAATATTCCTTCCACATATTTTTCTTCCACAACTTATCGAAAGTAACCTCATCACGCTTCCTTCTCCACTCTAATTAGATCCATCTCGTCCAAAAGGTCGTAATTATAATGAAAACTTCCATTGGGACTATCATCAATGCAAAGGTAATTCTTCAAATCATTGTTTTAAACTTTGCACTCTTATTCAAGATCTCATCGACAATAATAAAATCGAGATTCTAGAGGCTACAAATTTTGCACTTGTCAATTACAATCATAAGTTAAATATCCTTAACAATCCACTTCCAAAACATGACAAGAAACTGGATGATTCTTCGGCTAATCTTCCATATCGCACAGTGCCTCCTCCTGCATCAGGGGCTCTTGATTTGTTAATATTCAATTGAGAGATGTCTCCTCCAATCATTTATTTCTTTGACCACGATCATCATACAAAATTTTTTTCTAATCACTTACACATTAGTGCCTCTATCAGATCTATCCCTATTAATAACACCATGGTTGATCCATCATGGCCTATCAGTGCGTGCTCTATTCCACTTCTTGTTGTTATTGGCTATCAACTTTCATAAATAACATATCTAATGAAAAATCACTATGGTGTTTTCAAGCTTCATGTTATAGATGGTCATCTTGCTATGTAGGTACCCTTCTTTATAGGATAAGCAATCGATGGGTGTGACATGCTCTTAGGCCTCAATTGGATTCATCGGTCCAAATCTATCATCTCCATGAATAATTTGCGTCTAAAATTAATTTACAACAATAAAATCATTTATATCAATGGTGTGCCTCCAACTACTCTATGGTTGCCATCTCCTCTAGCGGCTTCTAGCACATCACCTAGTATATATAGTTCATTGCATCCCATCAAACCTAAAGCACCATCTACTCCCATCTCACCTTTTCACACATAATATACATGGTCATATCACTCTTCTAGTCCAGTACATTAGTATAGGTACATTGTTAGGACAATTCCTACATCTAGACACACTTCACTACCTCATTTCATTCGATGTATGTGTCCACCATCGTCGCGTTCCACTTCACACAGGTCTTCATCACCTACACAATTTATTACACCAAGGTGCCCATAATATACTCATCTGTCGCATGCATAGAGCCTTCACTTACCTGCACAACATCTATCTCATATACCACCACTCTTTGAGCATGGTCACACGCTTTCATTAGTGCCAACATTGGGTAGAGGACCTTTACCCTATACTTTTATCAGATAGATCATTCATCAACACACAATTGGGGGGAATCATGTTTATTCCCCTTTGTATCAACACACATCTTATGTTCACATCATCTCACACCTAGAATTAAGCATATACATTTTCATCCACACTATAACATCATCGTTACCCTATGACACACTCTTGTGCTTTGGTTCACACTTGACTGTTGAGGGCATAATATACACATGAACCTCACATATTGTACATTACACACTACACATTACACACCTCCACACATTATGCACTTTTGTACATATACACCATCCTCATCTTCAATCTACCTTATCATCCTCTACACACTGTACTCACCACCTGATGATGTAATCTAGTCCAATGGTTCATACTTGACTGATGAGGGTCTAAATCAAAACTAAACCTCACCTCATCACACATATATCGATCTACACTTTGATCTTCACATTCAATCAATCAATATCTTTATCATACTATGTGACATTTTTAGCCATCACCTTATTTACAACATATCGTGGTATACGATTTTAGGCTAAATCATCACCACTATCTAGCGTCTTATCCAAACATCTCATGATATACGTTTTGTGATACATCATCACATTTCCTACCATCATCACGTTCATCTATTTCGTGATATATGCCTTGTGCTACATCATCACGCTTTATAGGATCTTACTCACCCATCTAGTAATATACGCTTTCAGCTAACTCATCACACATTCAAAATCTACCATCCCTATGTCACATATAATATCATCAACGCATTACCATTACACAATCATCACTCTAGTCACGAACCCCCGTGTACATACAACACATTACTCAAATCATTTCCTGATGATGCACTCTCATTTACTATTCATTCTTAACTGCTGAGGGGGCATAAATAAATGAACCTCATTGCATACATACACATCCACTTAGGGGTATGTTGCTCCTATCATTCATACTGCATTCCATTCCATTTCATCCACAACATGTTTCATATCTTGGTTTCATTTACTCTCCCTTACTTATGCTTTTTCATGTTCACTTTATTACAAATGCTAGATAGATATCTTATATGTCATTATCTTTCCATACACACATGCACGTTCACTTGATTTCTAGTTGTGATCATAGATTTTACAAATTTATACATATAACATGGATATTTAGTGTAGTGACTAGTACCAGTTTCATAGCAACTCATGGGGGCATACACTTTTGTACACTACAAGTGTTATTGTTTCATTTTTTACTTAGCACTTCCTTTATCAAATTATACACGCTTTGACATATTTTTTAATATTTTTAACATGCTAACAAGTGCTTCATGTGCAACATTTGTTTTGCAAGACTATTTTCTTCCATGGTTGTTTGTTATATTGCTTGTTTTCCTTTGTTTTTCATTGTTTTTTGGCTTTGCCCTATGTCTTGTTTGTTCTCTAATTACTTGTCGCCACTACAACCTTGATTTTCTTGCGACATCGTGAGTGATGTCCCATGTTTGCAACTCACTTTTTGTGGTCCACATTGTCTTTTGCTTGCATCTTAGCTTACACATAATCTTCTTAGTTTACATTTAATATTTTACATGAGTGTTTTTCTTTGCTTGTACTAACACTTATTTTCCTAGCCACTTATTTACATGTGCCTTGGTTTCTACCAAACATATTCCCTCCCCCCCGCAGGGCACAATTTCAGCACAATGGTCGATCCTCTTTGGGGCCGCATAATCCTTCAACAACATCACACGCACCCCAAACAAAGGGGGCATCATTTGGGTGAATCATTCACCCCATACAATGTTATACACAACAAGGTACCTGTATAACACAATTTTCAGTTTTAGACAGGGCTCAAAATTAGACTTGGGTCCTTAGCACAACGACCTTTCCTAGATGCCTGAAATGAGGGGGCAATATAACAACATTTCTTAGATACCTGAGACCAGGGGCATTTATACAATGATTGGTAGTTCAACATAGTCTACATATCTCTATGTACAACAGTTTTTACAGGGTAGACAATCTTTAGCACATGCGTTTATACACACCATCTGCAGTGGCATTCTACACAATAGGAAGCAATTAAAGGTTAGAGGATGACACCAGACAATTCTTCCTACACTTCTTCTTTTACACTGATGTAAGATCACCCAAAAAAAACACACGTTGACATCATCTATAGGATATTTTCTTCGTCATTTCCTCATCACGGATCAGGTGCACATGTTCCTTTTTCTCATTTTCAGCATTTTTACATACTTTCCCTACACAATCTTTACATATTTTGATCATATACATGCGTATTTGATTACTTTTCGACTTCTCTTTTGTAGGTCCATCTGTATGGGAAGTAGTAGTCAACATCATCACAACACCAACATCATCAACACCATCACACAAATTGACATCAACAACAGGTGCATCACAACATCTACACATGCATTTCTACCCTAGGTTCATTTTTATAGTCAATTTTTGCACTTCCTCATCCTTAGCCTCCATGCTTCACATTTTTTTCATTACACGCTTTGTCTAGTCCCTCAACACACTTTTGCCATCGATCTACATTGTTATGAGGTATGCATCTCTATTTACTTTATGTTACCGAACTTTCCGCTAACCAACATAAAGTGGGAGAAAATGTAGACACAAAATCATGCACTTTGGGAAATTATCTAGTCATGATTGCATACTGTTATTCATATGATTCCTAAGTAAAAAAGTACTAATCAACCCATGTCTTTGGCCACCTTTCTTTCTTTTTTTGTTGCTACTTTAAGTATTGTACTCTTACTTGATTAGTCTGCATTTTTAGTCTTTGACATTTTTCATCTTATACACCAGCACCTAGCTAGGACACTAATGCCAAGTGACATCATCCCCTCTAGGCTCTCTTGTCCCCATTGTACTTCACTCTCACTTTTTGGGTCTTTTCTAGCTATTTAAGCATCTTATCTTTTTGGTAGTCGGCCTTTCCGGGGTTAATAATGAAATTCAAGCAAAGGAATCATATATATAAAGTTATGTGATCATAATAAAGGAACAAACACTAAGCACTATCTATCACCACCTAAGGTTACATCCATCAAGACATCTAATAGCTCGATTGCATCCATCTAGTTCCATCATAAGGGACATAAGGGCTAGGTTTCTGCATCACACTTCATATGAGGGAAGTTCATTCTATTCCATGCACAAATTTACTACATTTTACATCTAGCTACTTGCTTGCTATCCAAGTGCGACATGCACAAGAGAAACCTAGGGCACAATTTCTACACACCCACACACAAAATTACATTAGGTCTGAGATTTAGTGCAGTACTCAGTTGTAAGTCCACCATTGTGGCGGCTGAGGAAAGTTTGACCCCTCATTTTGCATCTTTCTTTTTGAGGATTTGATGTCTATTTGAGGGTTTTGCAAGTTCATTCTTTATTGCAAGTTTCTGATGACCTTAGTGATCTTGGTATGACCTCAAAATGATCAAAGGAGACTACAGGTGAACACCTTGTGACACCTTGGAGGAGGTTTTTTGAGCATTTACGCAGACCTAGGCTCCTAGAAACAGGTCTATGGTGCCCACGGGAGCCCGTGTCCCTCTACAAGTGCCCCAACCTAGCCAATCTCCTCAGATCTACATTTTTCTGTGCTCTTGTGCAACGCTCCTGCTTCTTTGTTCATCCAATCAGAGCTTCAATCCAACCTAGAATTTATTGCAAATCAGCTAAGGATTTTTACCCTCTCTTTGCAATTAGGGTTTCATTATTTATAACTAAGTTTCTTGGGTAATTTTTGTGTATTTCATTGTCATTTATTTATTGCTTCTATAACATTGAGATTAAGCTCTTATTTACATTTTAGCTTAACCAACTAGAAAAATGTAAAGCCTTAGTTGTAAGAGGGGATAAAGTACTTAGCTAATTTGTAATGATCCCAAAGATATGCTGAGGTGGAAAAATGTTGAAACAAGAAAGCATATTATCACACTCAAACCCAAAAAAATGAAGAGTTATTATGAATGTCAGGACTAGGTTGACTCTGTAGTGTCAAGGGTGTTTAGGGCACTGTAGATCTTATTTGGGCACTTGTGACTACTCAAAACCTCAGAAATTCAATTTTTCAAGGTCACAAGATATTCACTGATGTTTGCATTTGATCACTTGTACTTTGTTGCTTGATCATTGAATTCACCTGAACCCAGCAAAGAGAAAGAGCACCTATAAAAACCCAAATCCCATCAAATCCTAAAAAAGAAAAATGTGCGAATGGGGAGTTGGATTGATCTTGGCAGTCACCCAACTGATTGAACTTACGATTCAAGTGTTGTACTACATTTCAGACTCCATATAGTTTTGGGTATGTGTGTGTAGAATCATTCCCTAGGTGGATCTTGTTGCAGATGCACTTGAATAGTGAGCAATAACTAGACGTAGAAGATGTAAGTACCTGTTTCCATAGAAAACTGAACTTCCTCTCCTATGCGTGTGTGAAGAAATAATAGTCCTTTGTCCCTTGTCCCTTATGTGAAGCTAAATGGATACTTGAATGCTCTTAGAATGCTCTTGGATGAAACCTTAGGTGGTGATAGTAAATGCTTGGTGCTTGGTCCTTTATTATAGTCACATAGATTTGTATTTATATGATTCCGTTGCTTGAATTTCATAAATAATCACTAAAAGGCCAACCACCAAGAAAATAAGATTCCCAACAGTTAGAAAGGAGCCAAAAGATGTGAGTAAGACATAAAGAGTTCTGGGGTGCCTGGGCGCTAGAAAGAGGAGTGTAAGAGCAAGAAGGGAACTAGAAAGAAAGAAAAGAGGCCAAAGAAAGTGGTCAAATGGTACATTTTTCTCTTAGGAATCATATGAATAGTGGTATGTGAATAGGACCTAAAAATGTACTCAAAGTGCATGATTTACCATCTACATTTTCCCCCACTTGATGTTGTTGAGCTAATGCTCGATAACATAAAATAAATAAGAGATGTTTACCTGATAACCATATATATCGATAGTGAAAAGTGTGCCACAGAGATAAGAAAAAATGTGGTGTGATAAAAAGTGAAGCTTGGAAGCTAGAGAAGAGGAAGTAAAAAATGATGACCCAAGGGGTGAAAGCATTTGAGTGTACCATGTTGTTTTGTACCTGTTGTTAATGTCACATGATGTTCTTCCCATAAGGACAAACCTGCAAAAGAGAAGAGAAAATGAGTAGTCAAATGTCGTGTGAAAGAACAATTTGATCAAAATGAGTAAAAAGTGTGTAAAAAGTATATAAAAATGTGAAATGGAACATGTGCACATGATCCATGATGAGTGAAAAGATAGAAAGGATCCTGAAGATGTTGTAGAAGAATGAGTTTTTTTGGGCGATCTCATGTCAAGAATGATTTTTTCAGGCAATCTCATGCCAACTGCGCTAAACAAGTTTTTTGAGCAATCTCACGCCAAGAATGGAAGAAGTATAGCGAGAAAATTATAGTGTTCTTCTCCAACCTTTGACTACTTCCTCAAGTATAAACACCACTACAAATGGTGTGTGCAAATCTGATCCATATCGCTCTAGTCTGATCCAACGCGAAAATATAAAATAAGGTGTAATATATGCATACCAAGTGTTGAAGGACTATGTATGTCCTGTAAAAGCCACTGTTTAAACTCATATGAACTGTGCCAAACAAAGAAAAAATGTATAACTTCCCCCTGGTCACAGGCACCCATGAAGGGTCAGGGGCACCCAGGCACTACTTTCTGTGGCTAGGCATTGGTGTTTGTGTTGTGCTAAAGACCTAAGTCAGATTTTGGGCCATTATTGTGACTGAAGATTATATGGTATCGGTCTTGAACTGTGATGTACTGTGATTGTAAACTGATGTATGGGGTGACTGATTCACCTAATGATGCCCCCTCATTTGGGGTGCATCCGATGTCACAAGGAGAATGCGGCCTAAAGGAGGACCGATTGTTGAACTGTAAGTGATGTCATGTAGGGGGAACATGCTTGGTAAAAACCAAAGCACACACAAACAAAGTGGCTGGAAATAAGTGTTAGTGCAAACCATATAAACATGTACGTAGTAAACAATATATAAGCTAGCAAACAAGAAGATAATGTAGACTGTGAAAAGTGGGTTGCAGACATGGGGCATCACTCACAATGTCGTAAGACAATCAAGGCCGAAGTGGCCAAAAGCATACAAACAATGAACAAGCAATATAAAGGGAAAAACCCCAAGTAATGACACAAAATGTAAAAACATTGTAAGACAATAGCAAACACAGTAGTAGACAACCATGGTGGAAAATAGACCTGCAAAGAAAATGTTGAACATGAAACATCCGTTAGCATGTTAGAAAGACAAAATGTATGTCAAAGCATGTATAATTCAATATAGTATTGTGCTATGAGAAATGAAACAATAACACATGTAGTGTATACAAAATTGGATGCCCCCAGGAGCTTACTGCAGCACTAGCAAGAGATACTACACCAAACATCCATGTTGCATATAACGATCTGTATAGAGTTTTTTATCATAACTAGAAGGCAAGTGAACGTGTATGTGTATATAGAAAGGGATAAATAATGACATACAAAGTATTTTTCTATCATGTTGAGCAAAGTATACATGTAAGCATAAAAAACAAGATTAATGCAACCAAGATATGCAATATGTTGTGGATGAGATGGAATGAATTGTAGTGTGAATGTGATATGAGCAGTGTGCCCCTTGAGTGAGTATGAATGAGTATGCATGATATGAGGTTCATTTACAAAATATCCCTCAACAATCGAGAATGAACCATAGAACTAGGGTGCGTCATTGGGAAATGGTTTTAATTACATGCGCTAGAAAGATACGCTCGTAAAAAATAGAGCATAGAGAGTGAGTGAGTATGGTGAGGTTCATTTTAGATTTAGACCCTCAACAGTCGAGTATGAACCGTGGAACTAGAGTACGTCATAGGGTAGTATGTTGTTATGAATGTGCGTGAGAAAGATATGTCGTGCATGTATAGAGCGTTAAATGTGTGTAACAGGAGATGTCAAAAAAATATGTCACAAATGCAATGAGTGTGAAGTGTGTAGTGCATGAGGCTCATGTATGTATTATGCCCTCAATAATCAAGTGTGAATCAAAGTATGAGAGTGCGTAATCGGGTAATGACGATACAAATGTATCAAGATGTGCAAGACTCATGTGAAAGACTATATGTGAAATAATAAGTGAAATGGTAGAAGTGTGAGACACTTGAAAATGCTAAGGGGGTGGGAGAATAAACATTATTCCCCCCAAATAGTTTAGTGACGTAGAACTACATGATGACATAAGAAAGACATTATGACGGTGATGGATTTTTACATGTATCATAAGGAAGCATAGTATTACCAAAATGGTGGGTAGAATTAGGATTAGATGTGGGATTGAACGAAGGAAGTTGAAAGAGGCCATCTATAATTTAATTTCCTTGCTTAGTGAGTGGTTGCTTGTGTGGTAATGATGATGTTGTAGAAGACTTAAGAGGAGGTGTTGTATATATTTTAAGAGGAGGTTGCTTAGAAGGTGGTGATGCAGAAGAAAACTTAGGAAGAGGTGATGAATGAAAAACTTAAAGAGGTGATAAAGTAGTTGGAATGGATTGGATAAACGAAGCTTGACTGATCGAAGAAGGAATAATAGAAGTGATGGCATGCTGCTCATTAGACATAGACAAATTAGATTTAGGAATCCATTGAGATGTAATAATTGGAGAGGACCATGTAACATGATGATATGAAATGAATGAGATAAAACCTTGATGTTTAAGATGCTTAATTCTTTGTTGTAATGCATAACAATCATTTTCAATATGTTTTTTGATTCGATGATAAGAAAAAAATGAGAGACCTTGATATTTGACCAGCCGATAAGGAGGATAGAAATGAGTAGGTGCCAAGCTAATTAATTGATGATTAAGGAGTGTAGTAAGAATGTCATGTGGCTTAGTATTGCAATCAAACCTGAGAGGTACCGGTAATGGTAAGACTTGAGGTTCAGTGATATGAGCACATGTAGAAGAAATAGAATGAGGATGAGAAGGAGAACTAAAATGAGCCTCAAAATCATCCTTAAGATGTTGGGTTTCTGATTTAAGAGATATAATCATTGATTCCATAGCTTGAATTTTGTCTTGAAATAAAGAATGCAAATCTTTAATTGAATCACAAATAGATTGATTGGAATTAGGACCAAGTGAGTCATTAGATAGATGATCAAAGATGGAACTGATTTGTGAAGGTGGCGTATCAAAAGGGATGTAGATAGTACGTACAAATTTTCAGAGATCCTCTTAAGAAGATGGGTGTAATTGAAGCAATTTATACAAGGGGGCTTGGGGAGATTTAGAAGCTGTGAAAGAAGAAACAAAAGGATCCAAGAGTATTCAAACACGGGTTCATTGAATGATTTAACCAATATTGAAATATAAATGTTAAATTCTATTTAAGTTACAACACAGATATAGATATGCAATAAAATACAGATTTGACACAAGAAAATAAGCTAGAAAAATGTAAAATCATAGTTGCAAGAGAGGGGATAAAGTAATTAGCTAGTTCACAATGATCCCAATTATATGCCGAGATGGAAAACTACTGAAAAAGGAAAGTAAACTGTCACACTCAAACCCATAAAAAATGTAGAGATTTTGAGAATGTTGTGACTAGGGCACCTATGTAGGGTCATGGGCACTGCAGACCTTCTCTAGGTTCCTATGACTGCTCAGAACCTCAGAAACTTAGTTTCACAGGGTCGTAAGATATTTGCTAATGTTCACCTTTGATCTCATGTACTGTGTTGCTTGATCGCCAAGTTCTCATGAAACCTACAAAGAGAAATAACACATGCGAAACCCAAAAACACATCAAATCCTAAAAAATAAAAAAGATGTAAATGGGGAGTTAGACTGACCCTAGTGGTCACTCGACTAAGTGAACTTATGATTCAAGCATTACACTACATTTTAGACTCCATGTAGTTCTGTGTGTGTGTGTAGAATCGTGCCCTAGGTGGCTCTTATGCTAGACACACTTGAATAATGAGCAATAGCTAGATGTAGAAGATGTGTGTATGTAAAAATAAACTTCCCCTCCTATGCATGTATACAAAAATAAGAGTCCCTTGTCCCTTGTGCAAAGCTAGATGGATGCTTGAATTCTCTTATAATGCTTTTGGATGCAACGTTAGGTGGTGATAGTAAATGCTTAGTTTTTGGTCCTTTATTATGGTCACATAGCTTTGTATTTATATGATTCCCTTGCTTGAATTGAGTAATTAACCACTAAAAGGTTGACCACCAAGTAAATAATATTCCCAACAACTAGAAAGGACCTAAAATATATGAGAAAGATATAAAGAGGTTGGCGGTGCCTGGGCATTGGCATTCTGGCTAGACGTTGGTGTCCACACTCAAAAAAATTGAAGTGTCGAAAGTCAAAATGGGAAAGAAGGTGTGTAAGATCAAAAAGGGAACCAAAAAAAAGAAAAGAGGCTAAAGATAATTGTCAATTAGAACATCTCTCGCTTAGGAATCATATGAATAGTGTTATGTGAATATGACCTAGAAATGTACCCAAAGTGTGTGATTTAGTGTCTATAGATGTTATTCCTTCATATTGACTCCATGATGTGTAGAAAATATAGAAACCATTATGAACATGACTCAATGACACCTAACCCAATGTATAGGACTTAGCCAACTCTCGGCAGTGGTACAACTCTTCTTTGATTCGAAAAAAAACCTAAACACTCCTCATACTATCTTCTTGAGGTAAACTTGACATATTTGAACCAATGACACTTCCTGACACAACTGGGAGATACCATGACCATTCCACAATATGGGGTAAGATAAGCATGCTTTAAAGGACCATCAAGACTTCATATTTAGACTAAGATAAGAACAACTCACTTTATACTTTTGAGACATATCTTCACAATCTGAAAGTATGACTTCACAAACTTTTGATAACCTCTTATTTAGACCAGAACCCTTGTGCAATATTGATTACTCAAATGTAAAATTTAGACACACCTTGAAGTGTCAAGACAAGACTCTAATAGTCTTCAACCATCAATACTTCCATGATGAAAAACATAGAATCAAGAACATGACAATTCATCCATTTGACTCGAGGCATACTTGACATAGACCTAAACCATTTGACATGACCATAAATAATATAAACTAAAACCATAGAAAGAATTTACATACCTTCATATGCTTTAATTCTCGTAGGATGATGAATCCATGAAGCCTAATGGAGGCACCCATGACATCTGCATTCACCTAGCAAGGTAGAACATCCATGCCCTCATGGGACATGATACCAAAATCCTTTATCAAATTTCTTAGCTTTTGCACCTTTTCTTCTCTATTATTCTTCTTGAGGTCTTCCCAAATAAACAATAATAACTCTCGAGGTTCAACAACTGCAAAAGTATTTCTATGAGCAATAGGTTCATAATGACTAGAGAAATGATCATCTTTTGCCTTCTTAATAGGGGTAGACTTGAGATCTTCTTTTGTTTTTTCAACATGATAAGACTTGGCATCATCCTTCTTCTTGTATATATTCATGTTGGTTCTACAATATTTTGTAATATGGTTAAACTTGTTACACTTGAAAAAAGTAGTAGGACTCTTACTTTGAGAAACACAATCTCTAAAACTCTATCTAGGTGGAATCTGATTACAAACCCCAATTATATGGCCAACATGATTGCATTTAAAACACACAATCTCATTCATACCTTAATTCTTCCATCTCTTTGATGATTCATGAAAATAATGTCTAGCAATATGACCCTTCTTATGAAAATTGTAACAAATGATATCTCTAGACTGATATGAATTATCAACTCTACCAGTGCTCCAAGGAAATGCATCCTAGACACTTGTCTACAATCCCTAGCACTATGACCAAATATATTACAGGAATAGCAGACATCATTGAACTTACTTATGAATTACATTGCATTATGTTGCCTAGTAAGTTTATTTTGATTTTTGAAGTCCTCGTTGTTCTTAGTAGGTCCTTGACTTGATACTACATGATTTTTCATCCTTCTTTGCTTCATATTTGAATCCCAAACTTGTTTTATCATTGGAATGTTTCTAGCTACTTAAAAAATCATCTAGGCTACTTGTACTCTTCTCAAATTTTTGATATATTGTCAGTTTACTTGAAGCAAGCTCTAACTCTGATTGTAAATTCTTCATGGCCACACTAAATTTGATGCACTCATCATATTTGGTCTTGCGACTAGCAATAAGCAATCCAATATGATATTTCAGCTTAGTGCACTCCTTTTTATCTTCAATATCCTTAAGAGTTTCCTTAAGCCTTTGATTCTCCTTCCTTATGATATATAGACCATCTAGGTCACCAACATGTTTGGATTCACCATTTTGCTTTCCTGAATCATGCCTTTTGAATCATTGATTTCACTATTACTGGAGGGAGTACTATCTTCATATAAATATTCCAACTTATTCCACAACTCCTTAGTTGAATCACAATATGCAACCATGGTGCTCACACATTCTTTTGAAGTGTAAAAAATGATATCCTTGATAATTTTTTCCATGGGGTCTGATAAATCAATGTCTCCAACACAAACATCATAACTAAGTGACCTTAGATATGCCTTCATTATAAATCTCCATAATACATAGTTAGTTCTATTGAACTTAGGACCTTGATATGGAAAGAAATCTTCTCTCATTTTGATCAACCAAACATGTGCTCTAAGAGAATATCCTTTCAAGTGATTAAACTTCTCCAAAAGAACTTGCTCTGATACCAATTGTTGGAAGCAAAATGAACTAAGAGGGGGGGTAAACCAGTTCTTTAAACCTTTAAAATAAATTCAGATTGAATTTCATGCACCATTAACATTCAAACATACATTAATGTGAATTAAGTAACATGAAATAATCATCCACATAAGCATAATCAAGAGAGAGCACACATGAACACAAGATATAAGTAGGAAACCCATGAGGGGAAGAAAACCCACTAAAACTTTTCTTATATTACACAAAGCAAAGAGATTTAGTGAAATAACAACTTCATAAGGAGCACCAACCCCGCAAGGAGTACCAACCCCTAATTTAGTGAGGCACCAACCCCATAAGGAGAAGAAACCCCTAATTTAGTGAAGCACCAACTCCATGAGGAGGCTACAACCCCCTAAGATGATCAAGAACCCACTAAACCACCTTTATGTGAAGATATATGGTTTCTTATTTCTACCACAACTGATGGAGATCACAACTTCAGCTCACACACCTTCAAACCCTATTCTTCAACTTGTTATAACTCACACTTTCATGACTTGATTTGATCTCAAAATATTGCACACATGCTCTGTAACATTCCTTAGAAATTTTCACACTTCTAAAAATTTTAATTGATGCCTTCATACCTATTTCACACTCTCACATAGGTCACACTTTTTCCCTCTTTCACAACTAGTTCAAATTTGAACTAAAACACTTACTTTATACCCTATTCAACTCAAAAAGATAAAACATGTTAGTCCTTCATCAATATTTCAACCAAAAAAACATAAGAACATAACAATAAATTCATACCAACACTTATAATGGACCCATGTAGGTCTTCAATGCTCAAACACACCAAACAAGCCCAAAAATGGCTAAAAACCCCATCACCTGACTAAACAAAGACTTCCAAACTCATCACTGTGATTAATCAAGCCTCCAAGATCCTCACACAAGTAAAATATGTCATAAAAACATCATCCATGGTCATAAATTATATTTCATCAATAAAATTATTCATATCTCTATCAAGAAGGCTCATATCCTTATCAAAACAATTGTTTCCAGGAACTAGTCTTCACCTATGGACCTCAAGCTCACACACAAACACCTAAAATATGGCATGTAATTAGTAATTGGAAATATAATGACATGTAGATCACATCCATGCTTTCTAGAGATGCTGAAACATCTGTCCATGCAAACTACACTAACTTTCCTCTTCACTAAACTGGGCAGTCCAGAAAGTCATTTTGGAAACTCAACTGGTTTGCACCATTTCTGCCACTTTTAATACCTCCAAAGGCCTTAAATAGGTATAAAATGCATCCCTCTTCACTCTCTAATTGATAGTAAGCATCAACCAATCCATAACATTAGACTTCTAATTCCATCTTCTAGCCAAAGCAATCTCGTCCTAAAAACAAACAACCTTCTTCTTCACAAACTGAGCTAGTTGACCTATCAATAACCTCATCATGAAACAAACCATACACCATCATAAATATATCTTAATATAATTTCTAAAAAACCTTACATTTACTTCCAAATCCAATTGGAAGGCCTTCAACCAGGTCCATCTCTGAAACTGTTCAAAACTACTCTTAATAAGCCCAAAAACAAGTCTTCATAAATAGGGCACACTTTTCCCTCTAGGACCTTAACCATGATCTGAAAACATCATGGACATAAAGTAAAACTCCCAGGATGAAAACAATGTCAATTTATTTCATGTCTCATTTGGACAACTCCTCAAATTGAGCATCTTCAAAAACTTACCTTTTTTAGTAGGGTCCACAAATCATCACATGCTTTATCACACCTCTCTAGAAATTTGGAGGATTCCTCTACAACCTCCAATCATTACTTAAAAAAAAGAATAAAAAAAGACTCAACACACTCAACTTTCTCCAAGTCACATCTTACCTAGGGTTTTGGGAGGATTTCAAACCACTTTTCTTCTTAATGATCATTTATAAAAATGTGACAATGAAATGACTTCATTATTTTTAAAACTATCTTAGTTTCATGTAGAATCATCCCCCGAAATATCTGGGTCCCATGCAAAACACACAATTCACAGTGAGCATCATAATTTACAATTTGAGCTAGAAAATGCCTTTTTCTAAACCCTATTTCACGAAAAACACTATAACTTGCAAAATATTCTTCATGAAAACCTAATTTTTTTCACACAACACCTCAACAAACTCTTCTAACATATCTTTATCCTTCTTGTTTTTTCTTACCATATCATGAACATACTTGGTAAAGGCATTTTGCAAGAAATAAGGTAATAATTCACCTTTATGTGGGGTATCCTTAGCAAAATTTTAGGTATCCTTGCCATTTTTAAGGTAAAGAAAATTTTGACCTATTATCATTGGTGTTTTTGACTCATCATTGGCCCCTTTTGGCAATATATTTTGGTAGGCACATACCATTTGAATAATCATGGCATTACAAAGATTTGGGTCCCTTTTGATTAATCCTCGCATCATAATATGATCTCAATCCCTTTTCAATATTCAATCATATATAAAACATACCTTAATAAGGTCAAAGCAATGATTTTTTTATTATTTGGCCTGCTTGAATTATTTGATGATGCTTGGAATATTCTTTGTCCCTTACTCCATGATGGGGCACCCTTCCTGATGTCAATGATTTCACTATGGTTTACATAAAAAATGGTGAATTGATCTCAATCGTTAAAATGGTGTCCTTTTGCTTTGTTGTTGTTGATTTGCTAACATTTGAGTTACGGTTGCTTGCATTGATTTTGATGACCTAATCAGGGCCATTGATCTCGTGTACTGTGAATATCTCCACCATAGATGCTTCTGACCATGGTGACCTGGGTTGAATTTTGATCTAGATCGTTGATCTTGTACTAGTATGATCTTTGCAGTTGATCTCTGACCCTTGGTAAACATGGTGGTTGAGCTGTGATTTACAATTTTGATCGTTTGATCATGTACCTTTTGATCTGGATCGTCGATCTAAACTCATTGGATGAGTTAGGCTTCATGCGAGTTGGGTAAAACATATTTAAAACCTAATCATTCATTCATTTGGTCACTTGCTTTGACGAGTGAAGCCATGGCCAATTTTTTTCATGGCCTCCATTATTATGAATCTCGAGCTCATTTTCTTTGCAATTTCGTCTTTGTGGCTTCCTTACAGACATAGATCTTCACTGTGATTTATTTAAAGCCATTCAGGATTTTTGTGAAGTCGTGGCCACCATTGTTTGTTATTTCAAGCTTTATATTCAAGATACTGTTGACCGTTAGTGCCAAGAAGGTGAGCTTTGTGGTCTCAACGAGCATCGTAGCAATTCTTTCTTGTCATTTTGGATTCAAACACTGAAACCTTGAAATGTTTGTTCTATCTGTATTTTCTTGCAATCTCTGGCATTTTCGATTCCAAAGCTCATTCTGGGTGTTGTGATTCATTATTTTTTTGCTGAGTTTGAATATCTCTTGTGGGTTTCATGGGCTCGACCAGATGGTGAGTTATTGCTCGCTTCTTTGAGCCTTCGTAAAGTTTTATAAAAAATATGGAACGGTCGTGGCATGTACTTATGCTTGAGTTAATGCCATGAGGGTTTCAATGTTTCCTAGCTCTATATTTCCTAATTTGTGTCGGTTGTAGCCTAAGGTCTTTGTAAAATGATTCTACTCTTCGTGGGAATTTTAACTTTTCCTGAGTAGTTCGATTTTGTGTCACCATTTACATTGACCTGAGCTATTTGTAACTTGGTTTGGATCACTTTGCAATTGTTTATTACAATGAGCTTGGGGTTCCATTGAATTCATCACTATTTGTTATTTCCATAACCCAAGTTAGTGGTTTGTGTGTCTATCCTCTGCATCACTCTGCTTCCCTTACTGCAAGCTAAGCTTGTAATCCATTTTAATGTACTTTGAAAATTTAACCTATTTTTATAACTTGAGAAGAATAGCTATATAAAAATGCTAAGAAAACTTTGCACTTCTTAACATGGTCGTTGTGAGGTTGTATTCTCGCTATTATTTCTTGTATCTGAGTTTGCATTCTTTTTATAAAACATCTTTTCTTGGTGAAAGATGTATAACTTGATATAGATGCAGACATGAAACTTGTACATTGGTTTGGCCATTTTCAGATGGAGCTTTTCATTCTTTGATAATCACCTTTGCAAAGAGTGGTCTAACTTTGCTAAATTCCTTTTGATTAATTTCATTTTGTTGTGAAGACATTTGGTGTGCAATTATCGTTCCATTTCTTTTAGCTCGAACCTGCGACTATGAGTATTGAAGTTTGTTCTTGTGATCCTTGACATGAGCTATGATTGCTTTGTAAATATATGTTTGTAAAATCATGAACATGGATGCTTTCCCTTTCAAGTTTTTAAAATTGAACTTGTTCATTTCTAAAGTATTTTGAATCTGGAAAAATACATTTTGATCATAATGAATTGTCTTATTGAACTGTTTTAAGCTAGTTGATTTTGAGTGGCATTATTCATTATGAAACGAAAATCAGTTGTAGCCTTACTTTGGGAACATGTCTAAAATAGATCGCTTTTAGCAAGCATATATGTATCTGTTTTGATCCCATTGATACCAAAATTCATGTAAATTGTACCTTTTACTTTTGTTAATTTGTTGTACTTTGTTGTGATTCTTTTGTAACTTCTTCAAATTGATATGGAAAAGCATAAGTATACTCCTGCTAGAAAATATAAATATTTTGATTTACTTTGAAGCTTTGTACTTAGGCTTGATGGTGTACTTTCTTTTCATGAATGATCAATAACTGAGGTCTAACACTGTACTTGACCTTCATATTTGATAGTGGCCTCCATATGTTTATTTTTGGCTATACATGTTTTACCTTGTTCTAGTACCTTGCATGATCATTGTATTTGCATTATTAAAGCTTATGATCACTTGTTATAGAAACTTTATGTATCTATATTGTAGCATTTTCCTTTGGAAGTATATCTCACTGGATGATCAGAACTTTTGAAGAAAATATACTTTGCAAGTTGTGAATTCATGCATAATGAAGCTTGAATATCTTGATGAATACTTATACCAAACTATATTATCTTTCTGCAAATATGATCTTTTGTGATAGATATGAACAGTCGAAGCTCTCTAAAATGCATCATAGTTGAGAAAATCTTGCAAATGATGGTCCAATACTTAGCTTTTATGATATGTACTTCATCAATGCACTTTATTTCAATTACATTGTTAAATGGCTCCAATCTTTCACCTTACCAACAATATAAAATATTTTTCTTTCATGGAAGCATCCTTAACTTCGCATCCTCTAGCTAAAAAGCTACAAATGGTAGTATTTAAGTATCAAGAATACATTCATATAGGTCTTTACAAACAGATTGGTATCCATTACTTTCTTGTTGTTTTCTGAGAGATTTGTTCCATTCTTATAGTTGTAGCCTGAAAATTATGTTGTAACAACTATTGTCTCCTTAAACTATACAACACTCGCAATACTTTGTGTACTTCCAACTAACATTGATGACTGTATCCTATGATAGATTTGGATGCATGTACTTTTCTTGAATGAAAATCACTTCTCCTGTAAACCATTAGACTATCCTTTCAAAATTGTATTTGATCATGTGAGTTGTATGCATTATTTTGATCCTTCATAAAACAAACTGTATTTTGAAAGGCTATGTCATTGATGAAATTTATACTGTGCAATTTATTGGATGATGTATTTCAAGACTTTGATCATGGTGTAATGCATGAAATATGTTTTCTTATGCTATCCCTTTGTTTTGTTCCATCTTGATGCATACTAAGCTTTGATAACTTAGTACTTTAAAACTGGTTATGTTTCTCCTTGGTTATAATTCCTTTCTTGTAGTACCTTCTTTTCAAAGAAAACCATGTTAAGCTATTTCTGTTTTCAATTATGCCTCAGTACTGAATCAAGATCTTTCATTTGAATTTTGTACTTTACTCCTATAACTGAGTGGTAGCAACTTGAACACTTGTACTTTTGTACTTCGATTATGGTGAAATGAGATGAATGGATTTTTCTCATGTAGCCTTGAATACTGTTTTGTGTGTTGCAAGTAATATGTAATTGTTAGTACAAAATCCAAATCATGAATTTTAATTTCTTTTGCTGCAACCTGTACTTGCACACTTAAACAAACTAGCTAGAAAACATTAGGCTTTTTGGCCTCTCTTATGTTCCATAGTGACTTTATTTCTCTTCTGCTCTGTCATGATTCATGTGAATACCATGAGATTCTGCTAGATAGTACTTTTCAAATCTGAATCTGTTGCATTAATGTACCTTATGTTTTTTTATCTTAAATGGTTCATTTGCCTGAAACTAGATAGCACATGAGTATAGATTAAACATTGAGCTCTTAACTGATGTTCTTTTATTTTTCTTTTTCAGGTACACTGTAGTTGTTGGATACAGAAGATGAAGATGAAGGAGCTCGAACTAAAACAACGAAGAACGAAAGAAAACCTAAGGTAATGATGGGTTTTTTCTATACTCTTTTGCTTTTAATCTCATGTATGTGTACCATTTATTTTGATAATCATAAGTTACATCCCACAAATTGTGTGGGAAACATTGAATTTCTTTAATGAATAAATGATATTATTTTTGTAATTGAGTTGTGTATTTCCTCTTACTTTTAGCTTTTATGATATGTAATGATGGTACAATGAATTAAACAACTTAATAACATACATAATAACACTTAGTCATAGGAAATGATCAAATTGAAAATGCATGTAACTTAATAATGAACATCTGTAATGTAAACAACAACTATGTTTGTTGTTTTGGAGTCCAACTCCTCAAGTTTGCAGTTATTTTCACCTTCCTCAAGGCTATACTTTAGTTCTTTGGAGCTTTTGTGCATCTTTGATGAAGGTGAACATGGAATAACAACATACATGAAGTGTTGCATTCTACAACAACACACATAACTACATTTTTCTTTGTTGATCCACTTACTGTGACTTAAAATACAAGCAAAATTGCATGTACCCCCTTAGTTAGGTTCATTCATCAATGCCTTCCATCGAAAAAAAAGTTTCGAGTTGCCCATTTTTGCACAAGTGCAAAAATTGTCAGCATTTTTGGCAATCCTATGGGGAAATATGCCTGCTAGCTTCAAGACTAGTGCCTTGCTCTTGTCCATTGGGCATGGAGTCAAAGCATATAACCAAAATCTTCCCTTTTCCAAAAAACTGACCCTTCTGAAAAACAAACTAAAGCTGGGAAGGATCTAGTAAACCAGATCAGGTGCATGATTGCACTTATTGAATTGAAAAACAATGCAATGTGCATGAACTGCACTTATTTAAAGGGGAATCCTACTCTAACCAAACACTGTAGGATTTTCAATAGCAGTGTTTGAGAAACATACCATTCACAGGAATGGGAAGTTCTTCTCCATAACAAACATGCATTTGAACTTCTCCTTTACATTTGAACTATGTATGTACTAGTTAGGGGGAATGTTGGATATTTACTTAGGTTAGTATAACATAGTTTAATTTTGTATTAATATAAGGTTGGTCATATTCTAATAACTATTAGTCAAGTTTTTTAGTTCGTAGTTAATTGAGTGTTAATATAATCACTTAAATGTGATTTAGAGTGAGGAATATGTGGTAGAAGATAATTGATGTATCCTAAATTGTAGAATCACAACAAACCAATGTAATTGCATAAATATATGTAGATTTTATTAATGTAATATTGGCGTAAGCCCATCAAAAATCCTATTTTCTATGTGGTGGAAATGTGCCCCCCTTTCCCCTTCAAAGTAAATGGAGGTTGTTATATGGTTAAAAACTATAAATTTCTAGCCCACAATATTTGGTCAAATAACCAATATAAATTCAAGCTTCTACATGTAGATATTTCTTTTTATGATTGTTTCAAAATATTTTTTTAATTTTATTGATGAACTAAGGTCCATTATAGAATTGTGTACCATATTTTCTGGGTATTGGAAAAAAGATTGGAAGATACCTGGAAATTTTCAAAAAAAATGTTGTTAAGTAGGTTTCAATGTATTTGTTTTGTTAATGGAAAATGGGTTTAATTTTGACATTTATGTATAGAAATATCGTGGGAATGACTTGTATATACCTAAATGGTAGGGACTAATTAATAAAAGAAAATATTTTAAAAAATAAAAAAATAATTCCAACATCTTAGGGAAGTTCTTGATACTGGTCAACATTATCTTGTATTCCCTCATAATGACACATTTATCTCCATTTTATGTGACTCTTATTTTTTGCACCCATAAAACATGACATATTGGCACATTATTTTGACACCACATGACACATTGGCACATTCTTTTGACACCACATGACACCCCTATTGTTAACGCAAAACATGTCATATCCATTCTTTTGCCTTCGATGACTATATCACTTAGTTGATCTTAGACCATCTACACTTAACCTTGATGAGGATTTGATGGATTAATCATTCGCCCCAATACTATTGTTCTATAATACAAAAACATTTAAATAATCAAATAAATACAAAAACATTCAAATATTTGCAAAAAATACAAAATCAAGACCTACATATGACTTGATTTGATGGCTTTTCACTTTGCATATGTTATTTGTCATACAATTTGATAAATGTCATATTTTCTGCATAGTCTTTACACACATGCATTAATGAGGTATCTTAAGCTTGATGCATGGCACACATAGGATTATACACGATGAAAAGTGTTGGCCTAAGTCCATCCCAACGACCTTGCTAATCTGGGGGCATCTCCTACACTACTTACATGATTTTGTTTCAAAATAGTTACTTTCATTTCCTCACCACGCTCATTTTTTCATACAATGCAATATGATATTTTTTAGACTAATGTTATTAACATGTATTTTGTGCAACACTAACTTATCTAGATCTATGTGCATTTATGCTATTATTTTCTATTGTATTCACTTGTTTACTTGCTTGTATGCTTGGTTCTATGTATGTTTCCTATGTCATTTACTATGTGGTTATTGTGACACTGTGGTGTCCCTTTTTTGTGTCACATTACCTTTGTTATGACTAACATATATGATATTTCTTTTGTACTTGTACACTTGATTGCCTTTGTGCTTGTTTGTTACTATATACGATTAATTTTTTTATTGTTGCTTTCTTGCTTATTTTCTATCTTTGTGTGTCGTGGTTTCTACCATGTAGACCCTTGTAAGAACAAGATCTCAATTGTGGCCACCCAAGACAACCCTCCATGTGATCCAAAATCAACTATTAGACACATTCGACATGGATACACATCATTTATTTTCAGCCAAGCATTGTATATGTATCTCTCACTTTCCTTAAAAGAGGGGGCATTTATTGGGGTTTATCACATGGATATTTATGCACATTAAACAAATAGTCAAAATTCAAACCTTAGAAATAGAATGGCACAATAAATACTCATGAACATGATCAAACATAGAATTTGATTTTTTTACACAAGAACCAAACTATCTAACATGGACAAAACAACCAAACATTATGGTCCATGATGGATATTTTTTTCTTGGCGGAAAATTTATTTAAAATTGCAAAATCTATATATTTTCACAAATAGGTACAAGGTTTTAAAACATGTTAAAAAACATATGACATAGTTCAGAGTAGGGATTACTACATTTTGGTACAAAATGTGGGGGGTTTGAGTACTTCATTCCTTTTCGACATTGCATGAGTTGGGAATGGTTTCAATATAGGGTATGGGGGTTATAAACCTTCTTCTCTTTTTTCTGTATTCAACATTACATATCTTAGACTCAAAGTTATATCACATGGTCGGGGCATGATACTAGTCATTAACCTTTATTTTTTTGTTATTCTACACTTGGGCCTAGATCTATATATAATAGTGTGGTTCGTGGGATTAAAAGATATCAATATTATAAAAAAACATCATGGCCACCTTTTGTCTCACTTTTGTTGGAAGACATTTGGGTGAATAGAAAACCATAAGAAACCTTCCTTCTTTTGAGGTTCTTGGGAAAAAATACTTACGACACCTTTTAGTTTTTGGTCAACTGATACTCAATTCCAGTGTGACTTTGACATCTCCTTCAACATTATTGGGGGATGATAACCCCCAATCCTTCAAGTTCAAATCTAAGTCTTTGAGTACTAAAAATTTGGGGGCTTCTCCATTGGTATAACAAACATGTGTATTCATTCCATGTTTTGGTATCTATACTATTTACAAATTCTAAAATTCATTTTTCAAAGTTACAAATATATTTTCAAATTTTAGTTATTATTCAATCTCTTTTATGGACATTGACTATACTTTATGTTGTAAGTTTCATCATAGAACATGCCAACACTTAAGTGAAATCAACTATGAATAAAGACAAAATGTGTGTACACACTCAGGTGTCTTTTCCTCTAAGCATTCAAATTTATTTTCATACTTCAAGGAGGGAAAATGTATACTATAATACCCCTTATAGGTCAATGAATGGGGAAAATGGGTTTCTCCACAATCCTAATGGATCAGATCTGAAATTTCATTTTCAAACACACAAACATCAATATGAAAATGACTAAAAATATACTTTAATCCTTTGAACAATCAATGATCAGTCCTCTAAGGTAGTGAATTATATATGGACTTACATCAGCATATAACCATATAAATAGAGCTGAAAATGCTTCTAAATAATTAATTCAACCAGGATAATATTTATCAATCCAAACTATATCAAACTAATAGAGAAAATGACTGATTACAGCCAACTACATTTAATTTTATGACAACAATAGTACAACCAAAACCAAGGGCTGGAAATAGCTCATAAACCACTCCAAAAATCACCAAAATGTAGATTTCGACCTTATAAAATATGAAGAACAAGAATATAAGCTCAAAATGTCTAAAAGTTCCCTAGATGATACCAAACCCTTTACCCAAGCAAGTTATGTACGATTAGAATGGAAGAAATAAACATGAAATCCTCCTTAAATCTCACTTGTGACTTCCAGGTGAAGCCACCAATGCACACATGAGGGTTTTCGTCCCCAAGTGTGTTCCTATTGAAGGATTTTGTCTTCATTAGGTGACCAAGGAAGAGTTTTCATCCTTTAATGACAAGAAGAGAATCCACTTGCTCCAACTCCAAGATAAATCAATATCCAAAATAACATAATTTTCCTTTGTCAAGTCGAACCACCTTATATAGGCCTTAAAGATGTCAATGGGCAAATATAATCCTTTAGAAAGGCTAACCCCCCTCTTAATGAAGGAAAAGAACATTAAAGTCACCATGTAGGCCTCCCACAAGACTGACCTCCATAATGAAGAAATATAAATCCTCCTTTCATTGTTTGATAAGTCTTTAACCACCTAGTCGAACCACTCCAATGCCATGATTAGTAAACAAATTAATTAATTACGAAAGTACAACACTTATAACCATGACGAGTTCCCCTCCCTTGCTCCTTCCTTGATTCCCGTGGGAAGAGGAATGAGCATAAGGTCTTCCATAGCAAACTAGCTTGGAAAAAGGGACATTACACATGCATCTAATTTTGGCAATGAAAACTTTGGCCTTGCAGCTTAACCATGACTTGTGTTCACATTCCAAGTCCAAGTGACCTATCTTTATCTTTCTTCCATGAATTTATTATCTATGTACAATACTCAATCACTCACAAAACCATCACATCAATAAACAAAAATATCATATCCACAAACACGAGTCTAAGAAATTTACATAGTCTCTTAAAATGCTCATATAGAACCAAGTAGTTGGGATCAATCTGTCCTATCTCCTGCCACCCAATAGTTACTCTTCCATTTTGAAATATTTTCATGGGTCGGGTCATATTTTATAGATTGACCTTAATGAAAAATTAAACTTATGAATGCCTATAAAAGTAAGTCTCACACACTCATTTGAAGTGTTTGAAACCTTTAAAAGCATTCATTGCAAAGTACATTCCTAAAGCACTTTAAGATCTCCTAAATTCCTTCAAAGAAACATCACAACCTATGAGCATCCCACACATAGGTATGAAGCTAGCCAAATTAGGTTTAAGATCCATGCCTCTCATGTTATAGACCTCTCGAGTTAAGCTAAGCTAAACCAAGCTCAAACACACCAAGCCATTGTCTCTCATTGTCAAAACATCAACTTTCTAAAGTAGTTGCATCCAGATAGATATCACATGTTAGGCGGAGAACTATGTGTAGTTTGAGTTCTCTTTAGAGTAGTGCTAATGTAAGCAATATAAAGGTGCTTCAACCCAAACAATAACCTTTTTGCAAGGTCTCCTACCCATGGTTATGGTTTAAGATTATTCTACATCACACTCGAGGTTTTGCATATTTGCAACACCTAGGGTTTTAATGCAAAGGTCATCACAAAATGCCGCAACCGCATAAGAAGTTATAGAGCACTAACATATCCCTGTTCGAAATTGTATAACTTGAGACTATACTGTACCACACTCCAAGACAAGCCATGTGGTTCCATACCATCTCAATTTGCAATCACAATTCCATAGACAAAGCACCTCTAGGTCATTTCCAATCTTCTAAGTCACTTTGCACTCCTAGATCATGTCTTTGGTCATGTTATAAGCTAAGTACACTTCTCCTCTTGTGTTTTGATCATTCGCTTCTATCATAATATATTACAAATTGCTCTGGGAGATACATTATGGTTAATGTTTATTTATTAATTAGAAAATACAACTTATACTACCCTTACACCTTTAAATAAATAAGAACATAATCTCAACATAAAACCCCTTATTTATTCATTCAAGGTGTAATCAGAAAGCCACGTTTGAGGGAAATAATTAAGATTCCACCAACTGTTAAGCTTTCTAAGAGCCTAGAAATAACGACTCATAAGTTTATAAAGTAGCCTAAGTGAGTAGCATTTGAAAGGGAGTATCACAGTTCAACTACCAATCTTTCCACCAAGCAACATGCAATCAAAGCCCAAATGTGTGTAGCATAACATCCGACATAAGGTCTTGAACATAAATGATAGAGGGCATATCAAAAACAATAATATTATACTTCTTCTACAAGACATGCCATAAAATCTAGTTGTGAGAGGAAATGAGATCTTTCTTTGTGCATATGCCTTTCTCGAAGAGCCTTTATACTGGGAGTTTCAACCAATGGCAAACTCCTACTAGACGCTATGATGGACTGCCACATGTTGCAAGCACTGAACAAAAGACCAGAGAACAACACATCACTAACCCACTTGAGAAAATTTTAACCACTATAAGGATTTTCAACCAATGGCAAACTCCTACTAGACGCTATGATGGACTGCCACATGTTGCAAGCACTGAACAAAAGACCAGAGAACAATGTAGTTGACTTAATATATTGTTATATTTAATTGTTGCACCCACATATCTATACTAGGTAATTTGTTATTGTCACCTCCTATTTTATAGGAAGTTGTTTACCTATTCCTTTGGCTATATAATAGCTAGTGTGTAATATTTTTGAGGACGTGCTGAATAGAATATTATTGCTGTGTAAATTGCTCATACCCTAGATTAATATCACAAAGAAGACAATAGAATCATTAATCAATTTGGCATACAAAATCTCTTGATATTAAGAGAGATTTGAAAGTTGAACTTTACATTAACCGACAACAATTGCTATGATATAATGAGTAGACTATTACTAGCAATTGCAAATGAGTTGCAAATTACGCCGGAGATAGTAGCAATATTTAGTTTATTTGAGTTGTATTTCAGGTTGATATTGCATGGATGTCTATATGCTGTTGCAAAGCTCTTATTTTGCTATTGTCCATATTTTTGTAAGACACAATTATGATAGTCGCCAAACTAAATCACATTTCATCATTTGGTCAAACATTGGACATTTATCTATTAAATCTTTCGAATCTCAAAACTTTGAACAACATATATGACCAATATTATTTTCTAAAAAGTAAACTATAGAATTTACTTTATGAAGAATAAAATCAAAATCAAAAAACTTTTGAATCTCAAAAACTTTGAACAAGATATATGACCAATATTATTTTCCAAATAGTAAACTATATAATTTACTTTATGAAGAATACAATCAAAATCAAATATCTAGGATAGTAAATATCTAGGTATGTACAAAAATATCTAAAATCCGACAACCTTTAAAATATCTAAAATCCGACAAGATAGTAAATATTGGAGCCGCCGGAATTTGACACTTTCCAACAAGGGCATCTTCAAAATAGACAGCTACCGGCGAAAAAATATATGTTAATAATTTACTCAAAATCTTGTGAACCTACATATTTTTGTACTCTTCCAAATCGAAGTGTCATTGTGTTTTGTCAAATTTACTGTTCGTGATTTGGTGCGCGAGGGAGGGATAGTGAACAGTGCGCGAGGGACAGTGTGCGCGCGGGACAGTGCGCGGGGACAGTGCGCGAGGGTTTCAGTGCGGGCTGCGGGCCAGGGGTACAGTGCGGGCCAGGTTTTTCAGTGCGGGCCAGTGAATGCGGGCTGGATATAGTGCGGGCCAGGGATACAGTGTGGGCCAAGGAGGTGGGCCAGGGCTGCGGGCCAGGGACAGGCGGATCTAAAAAGGGACAGGACTGCGGGCCAGGGCCAGGGTTATAGATAAGCCAGTTTCTCAGTTTCTCAGGTAGATCCACCAAACCTTATCATTCTTTGCAATATTCTTTAATATTTTCTGTCAAATCTGGTTTCAACAAGACATGCAAACCATGGTTAAGCATGAGGGTTTCAAAGACAACCCAAGTATGGCAACACAAGGATCTATTATCTCAGAAACTCATACAGCAATAGAAAACACAATTTGGGGAAAGGCAGAAGTCTTCCAAAATCATACAGCGGGTATAGCTAAAAAGTTGGTATATGTGAATGCAAAACAATACAAAGGGATTTTACGGCGTAGGCAAGCTAAAAAACTAAGAAGAAACCAGAAGAAAAACCTCACTTTGATTCTACCGAAGACAACAAACAACAAAGAAATTTTTGTTTTCAGAGAACATAAAATGGAAGAAAAACAACCAAATCAGAAAGATAATAAAAAGGAACCAAAGATGAACAAAATCGACGGAAATGCAACATACAGAGAGGAAAAGGAAGATGGAGTCCAGGACTCTAAATACCTATACAGTCCGACCTCAACCCCTCTTTTATGGTCTTCAGAACTATATGTGAAGGAACTCATGAACATGAAGGAAAGGCTTGGAATTTTAGAAAACCAGAAATTGAAAGAAAACAGTGAGAGGAAAGAGCTCACAGAAGTCAGATACAAGTTAGAAAGAGAAAATAAAATTCTCAAAGAACAGGTTCTAAATCTTCAAAACCTCATGGAAAGAGGGCAACAAGAGTTAATCATGATAAAACAAGATCTAGGACATATGAAAACAGGGGGAGAAAAAAGAACTGAAATGGTAGAAGAGAAGGAAACAATTCAGATAGACAAGATACAATCAGCGATTAAAGACATGGAAACAAAAGAAAATCAACTAAAGGATCGGATAGAAGAAGCTAAAACTTGGTCTCAATTAGTAAGTGGATCATCAAATGAACAAAGACAAGTCATGGAGAAACACATCAAAACACAGATAAGAGAAGAGAAAGATCAACAGAACAGAGCAGTAAATTTTATTATCAAGGGGCTAAAAGATTTTGGCGAAAATGAAAGAACTGACATATTGGCAAGAGACTTTCTTAAAGACGAATTGAAGTGGACAGGTTACATACAACAAGCAAACAGGATTGGCAGGAGAACAGAGGGAGGAAAAGACAGACACGTGCGAGTGGTTATGAGAAAAATAGAAGACAAATATGCTATCCTAAAAAACAGGGGACTCCTTAGAGGCACACACATATACCTAGATGAGGATTTGACATTCGCTCAACAAGAAGATCGAAGGAAAGAATGGGAAAAAGTGAGAAAAGCAAGGGAAGCAGGAAAATGGGCACAGATGAGAAATGGGAAAGCCCAAATCAGTGATCATTTATCAAACAGGAATAGGAATTAGGGGCCCCACGGGAATTCATGCACATAGTAAGCTGGAATTGCAGAGGATATCCATGGAGAGGAGGACCGGGTTTGGGGCCCATAGCAGAAGGGAAAGATATTATCATCCTTACGGAAACACATGAGCACGAAGGTTGCAAGGTTCCTGATTTTGAAGGCTACAAAAAAATTTCAGTTTGGAATAAAGGGAACGAAACAGGGAAAGGCCACGGCGGAATCACAGTGTTAATCAAGGAAATATGGCTCGAAAATGTCAAAGTTGAAAAAGAAGATCCAAATAAACAATACATATGGCTGAAAATAACAGATAGCAAGACAACAATCAGATTAGCTGCCTGTTACTTTGCACCGAAAGGGTCAAAGACATATAAGAGAAGAAAGCTAGATAGCGAAGATCCATACGCTTCAATAAAAAAAGACATTTCTGTTTTCAGTACATCAATTTGGCATACAAAATCTCTTGATATTAAGAGAGATTTGAAAGTTGAACTTTACATTAACCGACAACAATTGCTATGATATAAGTGTAGTAGACTATGTAATTTGTTCTCAAAGTTTTATCCCCACGCTTCTCGAGTTTGAAATGGAGATTGTCCTATCGAATTAAAGTTAGATCATAGTCCTCTCTTGGTAAAGCTTGGGACCATCTTCAATCAGCAACAAAGGAATCAAGCTCATCCACGCAAAAGACATCTCAAAAACAGGGAAAAATCATTCTTAGTAAAGGAATCAGGGAATATTTGTTTGCAGCCCTTAAACAACAATTGCAAATAATGAGGAAAGACACAGAGAACACGGCGTCCAAGGGGACCGAGTGGTTATATGTGTAGTAGTCTGCTGATATCTTCAATTAAAAAAGCTCTAACTGTATGTGAGAGATCTAAGCCTAGAAAGAGAGCGGCAAATACTTTTCCAACAAATCCGTGGTATGATGAAGAGTGTAAAGCTGCCAAGAGAGCTTTGAAAGAAAATGGGATGAACAAAGAAAATAAAAAGGTTTATGAGAGAGTTGGTACAACACAAAAAAGAAAGCTATGTGTGCAAGAGAAGGACAGAGCTAATTTCTCTTGGAAAACACAATCCCAAAGGTTTTTGGAAGGAGCTACAACAAAAGAAAAAATACATAGAAAATAATATCACAGGTGGCGCATTGGTTAGAATACGCGAAGACTCTTTATGAGCGTCCTCAACAAAAAGATGTCCCTCCCATAATTGAGACTACAATTGAGCTTTTCTCGGCAGAAGATATCAAGCAGGGCATAAAGAATCTGGCAAGTGGTAAAGCTCAAGACATCGATGGTCTGCAAGCTGAATTTTTAAAATGGGGGGTTGAGGGTCCTCACGCCGCACATCAGAAAAATATTCAATGATGTCAACCAGAATGGCTTTCCAACAGAGTGGACGACTAGCGTTGTTATTCCTCTATTTAAAAGTGGTGACGTTAATAACCCGTCCAATTATCGCACCATTATGATCAACCCTCTTCTTGGAAAATTATTTGGAGGCATGATAGAACGGAGAATTAGCAGCTGGGCCGAAAGAGAGGGTAAAAGAGCAAAAGGGCAAGCGGGTTTTCGACCTAAGCACTCAACAATTGATCATTGTATCACTCTTAGGCATTTGATTGAAAATTTTTGGGACACCCAAGGAGAAGAAGCTTTTTGTTGTTTTGTTGATTTCAAGAAGGCTTTTGACACTGTGCCCAGAAAGAAGCTTTGGGATAGGATGGAGGAACTTGGGGATTCCAGATGAGTTTAGAGCAGCAGTTCATAAATTGTATGGAGCAGGTCAGAGCTAAAATTAGAACCAGAGAAGGTATGTCCGAGTGTTTCGGCAGCAACATAGGTGTTAAGCAAGGATGCCCTCTTTCTCCCACGTTATTTGGTTTATACATTGAAAAACTTGAAGATTGGTTAAACAAAAATTGAGGGAGGAGGTATTCAGTTAGCAAGTTATGTGGTGAAGTTACTTCTTTATGCTGACGACCTTATCCTAATTTCAAAAACAGCCCAAGGTTTGAGGGAACAGTTAAAAGCGCTAGAGCTCTTTTGTCAAGAAGTCGGGATGCAAGTGAACACCAGCAAAACAAAAATCATGAGATTTCACCTTGAAAAGGAATGAGAGACAAAACGTCTTCCTTTTTGAAGGGAGCCCTTTAGGAAATAGTCAATGAATACAAGTTCTTGGGATTGACTTTCACCACAAACGTAGCTGGGAGACTTGTAAAGCAAAAAGGATTCAGGGAGGTTGGAAAGCTTCTTTCCTACTTCAAAACAGGTGCAGGGAAGCTGAACTTTGGGACTGGGAAAACTAAAAAAAACCCTTTTTTGGGTTTGTTGGTCACCCCCGGTTGTTCTATATGGCTGCGAAGTTTGGGGAAGTAGCATGTCAAATCATGGGTGGCGACAGAAATAATTCCAGAAACATCTAATCACAAGCTCGCTTAAAGAGCAAATCAACTGTTCCTTATGAGATCTTGTTGGCGGAAGCGGGTTCTTTTCTCACTGGAAGCATCGACAATAACTCGGATGATAAGCTATCTGAAAAAAGTTGAAAACATGGACAACTTTCGCTGGCCCAAAATGGTTGTAAACGACACTTTGGAACGCAGAAAGAAAACATGGATGAATCAGAATAATAAATGGATGTACAAATGGGGCATCAACCTGCAGGAGTGTCCTAACAGCAACAAGGAAATAAAAAATTATGTGATAGAAAAGTTCAGGACTGCCTTGTGGACAGGTCAGATTGGTCGGAAGAAAGCGCATTATATTAGAGAATTCAATCTCACTGGGGAACATGATGAAAAAGCTTATCTAGGGACGGTTATCAAGGGTAAAGAAAAATTCTAGTGGCACAGTAAGAACTGAATCACATCATCTTCGATGTGAAACTGGTAGATGGACTATTCCAAAGGAAGATTGGGAAAGGAGAATTGTCTCTTCTGCAGCAAAGGGGTCGTCGAGACAGAATGGCATTTTGTCATGGAATGTTCTGCATATGATGATATCCGTATTCAGTATTAAAACAATCTAAAGGTGGACAGACTGGAGGAACTCTTCGAAGGAACAAAGCTTCCAGTGACAGCAGGCTTTATCTTCAAGATTCACAGCCAAAGAGCGGATATTGAAAAGAGTCTAAAATCTGATTAAATTACTGTTTCTGTGGTAGAGGTCATAAAATCTTTCATTTCAATCCTTATCTCATATATTTAAACCCTTTCAAATCAAAGCGCCACAAAACAAAAGTAGAGATCATAATCTCAGGAGTCACAAAATTTGTGATTTTGTTGATATCCTTTGGAATCCCTTCCATTTTGGTTTTACTTGCAGGCAATACCCAAATTTAATGTTTGTCACCATGGGGCCACAATCTATTAAATCCATGTGACCTGTGCCATGAAGAGGAGCCCCTTAAGTCCCACTCAAATTGAACGCGATGAATAAGTTGATGGAAGGTAGTTGGGAGATGCAGCAATGATTCCTCCGCCCTTATTCTTTCTTCCCTTGCTCCCTACGCTACCTAAAAGATTCAGGATGCTTGTTCCCTCAACCTTCCAAAGAGGCTCAGCTTCACATGCACTGCACAAAACATGTAAGTTCGCTGCATCTGTACAGGTAATTCATTTCATCATTAAATTTTCAATGCTCCATGGAATCAACTTGGTGCAATCTCTCTCTCTATCTCTTTTTTAACAGTTTAAGGTCTAAAGGTGGAAAAATGCAGTTTTTTTTGTTTTTCTGTATGAAATAAGCCCACATTATTCACTCGTTTGAATTTCAAAAAATAATCTTGAATCTGAGTGCAAATTCCTAGTTCACAAACGAGGTTTGTTGCCCAAAAGCTTAGAACTAGGCAAGGTGCAGGCTAGCTGCCTACCTTTGTAGCCTGAACTTGGTGCACTGATTACAGAGGTCATGTGCATAGAAATTAAATCCTTCACTTCTTTTATAGTAACAGGTTTTGTATTGGTAGTGAGAGAAGATTGTAAGTAGTAAACGAACTTTGGAAACCCAAGCTCACAAACTGATATTGTTGTTTGCTTGCTTCCAACCATGGTATTAAGGATATAGTACATTACTAACTCTAGAATATTGTACTGATTCAGTTGTTACCCTTTATGTAATACCCAAATCCAATTAAGTGCCACATCACTGTTATATTTTTTCCCCCCCTTTTGCCAGGCATTCTTGGATTAGGTTAAGCGCTGCCTTTAGGATGGTGTGGGGTATGCTTGGACTAATTCTTTACGATTTGTAAATATGGGTCACGCTCGAATGTGCCAAATAATCATTACACCACACTCTTGCCACATTTCCTTTGCTAGTAAAGTGCCGTATGTGACAAATTCAAGATAGGTGCCTCGAAATTAAAAACTCTCACCATTTTTTGATATATATCAAAAAATGGTGAGAGTTTTTAATTTCGAGGCACCTATCTTGAATTTGTCACATACGGCACTTATTAATGACTCCATTACCTTCTCCACAAATTTCCCACTCACTGGTAATAGATGTCCTAAATCTAGCTGCACAATTGTGTCAGGCTCAAAAAAATATTTTTGTGATTAAAATCCAGGCTCCAAGCTACATCATATGCTAATTATGTCACTTTTTTTTGTCCACCTTCTCCAAGTAAGAGAAAAACTCTCGGATGACAGCCAAATGATTGTCAAGTTTTAGGTCAAATTCGCCATATGATGGTCAAGTGGACATCAAATTTAGGGTCAAAATCACCATATGATAGTCAAATATAAGGTTGGTTATTTCTATTGACATCTCACACTATTACACTCACTTCTTCCACCCGTGTCTATCAATGTAGTTATGCCTCTTGGAGTGGTGAGCTGCTTTACTGTAGTAGGGCATTTGAACTTGGGTCACTCTCTTACGAGTGTCACTACAACCCCTTGGACAAAGCTATAGTAAACATTTCCAACAGTAATTATTGAATTACTGGATTGACATACGTGTGACACTGGTTTCTGTCACAGTTTAATAATAAGAAAAATATGTCTGGAGGGTCCTGCTAGAAATGGTTAATCTTTTTCATAAAATTGTGGGGCTTAAGATTTGGACACATGTTGTAACTTTTACCAGCGGTGCACAAGTGCAGCTTTGTTCTGATTCACAGTTAATCAACTACCTTTTGGAGAATTGCTTGTTTGAAATATCTTGGCGAAAAGGAATCAAACAAACAAAAAATCATATACGAGATTATAGACTGTGTGGAACCTCAGTTTATGAATTTTCTTGTTCTTTTTCAAAAGTGTGGAAGGATCCTGATGCCTACTCGATCAGTAAATGATTGCTGTTCTTTATGTAGTTAAACGAGACATAATGAATGTGAAATGTCACCAATGAAGTGAGCACAGTAAACAATATCTAGATAATCTCAGTGGGATTTTCTGATTTGGTTCTAGGAATCTTTAATACACTCTCCAGACTTCGGTAAAATGATTTAATTGGCAGGATTTACTTTGATGCATTAATATATACAGCAGAATTTGCTTGAGTTGGAAGCAATTTTATGTTGCTGACCTAGAACTCAAAGTTGCTTATAAGAGGCTGTAAATCATGCATGTGGTAATCCACGAATTCGGAAAGCCCATTGGCAAGTAGCTCAATGGTAGAGCAGTTCATTGGTTGGCAGTGGCCCCTGATTCCAAATCCTAGCCTCTACAATTTTCTAACATGGAACCATAGCCAGTGTTAGAGGTTTTGATTTGGAGGACAGGTTAAGTGTCGTGTGTGTAAACACATACTTATAAAGAAAGCTCAAAAAATACCATTATCAAACAGGGCTAGTAGTTGTGGTAGAGCATGGGGGCAGGTCCTGAGTTTGAATTCTAGCGCGTCGAATTTTATAACTGATTTTAATGACTATATGCGTGAAGGCAATCTTAGTATTGAATGTAATTGAGAGCTAAACTAGAACTTGGAAAAACAATTTAGGTTTTAAGGGGTTGATGATTTCCTACAAGTGTTTTGTTGATAGTGGCACCTATGGAATCATCCTTTCAACCTTCAGATATCAGATAAGACATGGATGGATGGTAGGGTGATCTTGCTTCATAATCGACATGGAGGCATCTTTTTGTTCAGTGGAATCAACGAGAGACTTATTTTTGCTGTTGGGATGTTAATGCTTATTGATTACTTTATGTAATTAATATATCAACATCTGAAATTTATTGCCAGGTTGGTCATGTATCATGGATTAAGGAGACATGCTTGAAGCTACGAGGATGTCCCTGTCAATTGATTTCTCCAACAAATATTTGAAGCCATTGAAATTAGAGTGTGTTTGTGTTGAATCTGTTACAAGGGTTATGTGATACAAGGGTTTTGAATGAGTGTTTATTGTGCTATTTGATAAAGTTTCGTGGAGCCGTTGCTTGCATTAGGCCATAATCATCTTTAGCAAAATGAGGGCTGTTATTAATGGCAGTACAATCAAAAGTTTGTGAAGTTTTGTATATATTTATTTGAAGATTGCTACACCAGTTATGCAATGAAGTGATCATTTTGATGGATTAAGATTATCGTTGCTGGGGCTAACTTGTTAGTAAAGCATTTCATGGAAACTGAATATCGAAGCTTTTTTTAAAAAAAACCTGTAAATTTATATTATATCATAAAAGGAAGAGATACAATGAACAAAACACTACAGAACTGATCACAGATACCAGATTATGATATTTTAATTACAATGGAGGATCATACCAGAAAACCAGCGAGAAGAATCATTAGGTGCACAATAAAACTATCAACAGTATATACATCATTCTGGGTGCTAACACAGAGTCAGTTATCACGAGCAAGAGAAAATGGAAAACTTTTCTCCTGAACATGACGAGTAGCCCAGGCTTAGCCTGAAAAAGAGGTCTCCAGGGTGAAATATGAAGTTTCCTTGGATCTTTCTTCATTGTATGACCTAGCTCTAGATGCTAGGCATTTGAGAGGAGGGGTGGTTTGAGTAGACTCCATCATTTTGGCATCAATTCTTCTTTTGGCATTTTCTGTGAGCATGATGGCGTTGATAGCATCCATCATTTTATCTTGTTTGGCCACAATGTGACTCAGTTGTTTTGTGCAGGTTTGGAGATGTCCAATTCATTCTTTTTGAATCAGAGTAGAGAGGACATCTTCCATGATGGGATTGTGTACTCCTTTAAGCTCAATAGTTTTCCCAAGTTGTTTCACCATGTCAGAATTTTTCAACAAGTCATTAAGAATATTGCCATCATGGGAGTTGATAAGGAGATCCTGAGTGGAGGAAGGGACATGATTAGAACTGTGATACAGGGGATTTCTTGGGGCATGAGCAGGGATGGGCTTGAAAACAGAGCCACCATGAACAAAGTGGGGCAAATCGTTGTAAGGTTATGAACCTGACCAAAAATTGGTACATGATGAACAATGATAGGATGAATTCCAAGCTTGCGGAAAGAGGGATTCAAGATCACAGAAACTTCTGGCATTCTGGTGGGTAACAGAGTCCCTGAGTGGTCCAAAGGGGCGAGTATAGTGTTGGTCGAAGCGGGGGAATTTTGCACAAATGAAGAAATTGCAGCAGCAGGAATGGATGCTGTTACCTTTGTGTCAAATCTCCTTCCATAGGCCTGGTACGATGCGAAGAGAAGGCCTTCTTAGAGCTGTCTTGCATGGGAGATCTTCTTGCAGTCTGGAAATCTCAGCATCTACATGAATGGGTTGTTGCTAAGTATTCTTCATGTTGGAAGGTGGAGACTGGGAATGCTTCCGAGCAGGCGTTCGGTCAGAATTTTTGTTCCTTATTCACTCCTTTTTGTAGATGCAAACTCCTCTCTGGTTAGAGTGATTTGAATTAGACCTTGCCTGGTGGCTCCTATTTATAAGCACATCAGTCCTCCTTTGTCGAGTCCCCATTTTACTAATAGCAAAGATATAAAGATTTTGAATAATCTCAGTGTATTTTCGCTTCGAATTTAGTGCTTTCATGAGAATGGCTTTGTGGAGATGCTGTTTAGATATAGATTTGTGAAGAACGGCAGGCGTAAAGAAGTTGCATTGCTGGACCCTTCTGACATCCAAGGTGAGTTTTAATGAGCAACTCGTCACTTTCTTCCTCCCACACCACCCAATATTCCATTTGCCTAGCCGTGGAAGATCTCAATTGAGCAATAGGGGAGGAGAGCCAGGTTAAAGGAAATATAATCTACAATTGATGCAGATCATTCTTTACGCCGCTGATAATATATATGAATCTGATTTGGATGTGGGCTGCACAATGTAAGCTCCAAGTAGCATATAGCTGTTTTGTGGAGGATTGGGGCCATGGCAGATGGGAGGGGAAAATGATATCATTGTGGATACTGAGCTGCTGGTGAATGGTGACGTGGAGTGTGTAAGCGGTAGTGGAGGTAGGGGATATGATTCAAAACAGGTTTTGTCTTTGGAGCAGTAGTTGGAAGTGTTGTTAGGAGAATATAAAAGTTGGGAATGTATAAAATCACATTTGAATGGTCTTTGGATGATGAAAAAATGCAGATAATGACAGAAGGGGGATGGGGAAGATAGATAACGTGCCTTTAGATATTGAGGATGAGGGGTAACACAATGGCTTAAGACAAAAGTAGGCGTATATGGACATTGCCCATGACAAACAATACTGTGCATACTTGAAATAAGACTCATGTGAGGTTGTTTAACTAACACCAAAAAGATTGAGAATGTATCCAAGTTTGTTGTACATAGCTGTGAGACATCGGCTTCCTTTTAGATGCTAGTGCTTTGGAAATCATTTAGAATGTGATCTAACAATAGACTGCTCTAATACTACCGGTTTTTTGAGGTGGTTCCAGAATAGTTCTAGGCGAAACAAAGACTTCAATTCCATATTGTATAGTAGAATAGAAACACAAATTGGCGAATGAGTCACGTACTCTATTGCACCCTCTTGACTTATGGTGAAATATTATTTGATTTAAAGCCTTTTTTTGTAGAACCATTCGATGAATTATATTTTCCATTTTCTGGTTGAGAGGAATGTAAGGTGCTTGTGATTGTGTGTTGTAAAGATGTATTGCACGAGAAGTCATATTAAGGATGATTTTGGAATCCCCTTCTACTACGAGTTTAGTTAAATTGAATCTATGAGTCTATTTTATTGCATGTTGACAAGCTAACAACTCCGCATAATTATTAGTTTGCTCACTTATATAGTGGGCATAAGCTATATAATAGTTACCTTGATCATCTCAAATTTCGCTCCCAATGTTGGCTTTACTGAGATTATGTTTGGCCACTCCATCAAAATTCAGTTTATGCCATCTTGAAGGTGTAGGATCCCATTGCATTGTGGGAGTAACACTAAGCCGCACCGTGTGGAATTGAAAGGAATGTTCTTTTGTCTACAATCCTTAAATCATCCACACTTGAAGATAACAAACTACCCAATTTAGCTTGGAAACGACATGAAGTAGTAGTAGGATTTTATCTTGTGAAGAATGGGTGGAATGGTGTGTGATCCTGTAATGCAAATATTAGGTTTATTCTAAGGTTTTCTGTTGCATTGTTGACTTTCGAAAATCCTTTGACTCTGTTCCGTGGGAAGCTCTCTTCCAAAGGCTCAGAGAGATTGGCATTTTCGAGACTCTTTTAGCTGTTATCATGCGCCTTTATGAGGAGGTTCTGGGCCGTCTTCGTACTGCTACTGGGTTCTCTGACTTCATTAGGAGTACCATTGGGGTCAAACATGATTGCCCTTTGTCTCCTACCTTGTTTAGTATTTATATTGATGAGTTGGAAGAGTTTCTCAGGGATCACATCCAGGAGGGCGACAATTGTCTCCTCCACCAGGTTCTGATCTATATTCTCCTTTTTGTGGACGATGTGCTCCTTGCCTCCTCTGCGGAGGGTTTACAAAGACAGTTGGATGCTTTAGCCCTCTTTTGTGACCACAAGCATCTGATAGTTAACCTATGTAAGACCAAAGTTATGATCTTCAATGGCCTGAAGACATCTGATTTTCATTTCTTCTACAGGGGGGATGAGCTTGAGATCACCAGCTCTTACCTTACTTGGGAGTACTCTTTTCTGGACCCCGCTTCAGTTTATGACCTGTTTTTTCTAGATCTCATCTTCCGGTGCCCCATCTACAAGTGTGACCTAGTGGTCAGTAGTGTTTATTGAGCAAGACACGTGTAGGAATTAGTCAATTAATTACACAATGAGTCATGGGTTGAGACAAATGCCAAGTTTTAATTGCCAAATGCCGATAGGTCTAGATTTAGGTATCTATATTTGTCCCCATTTAGTTTTAGTAATTGAAAATTGTTTGATTAAAATATAAATAAAATGCAAACCTCCCATGAGGACAAGGCCTGTGCGAGACTGATATTTATGTGTTCCCTTCTCCTTTTGTATGTATAGCCGTACATGTGCGCAACATACAAAAACATGTATTAAAATCCAATCAAGATGATAATACACAATTAGTAAATAACATAAATTGAAAAGTGAAAGCATGAAATGTGTATACTTGTTTTCTGAATTGCATGTACCTGTTAGCCCCCAATGCTGTATGTGAGGGGAGTGTAACTGAATGTAGATAAGACAATAGCAATTGGGCCTGCTATGTGAATCCTGTAAACCATTTGCAAGATTGACCCAATTGAGTGAAGCCTGTAAACCGTCCACAACTATTAGGCGTGTTGAGTGAAAATGTGTGTAACCATCCACAACAATTGGGCCTGTTGAGTGAAGCAATGCATAAATATTGTGATGTAATAGTTGTGTCAATCTAATAATTGTGTGCATATCATCATACAATGTCATCTAAAGCACTGTATTTGAAATCTGCATGAATGTGTTAGAAAACCCAATAATATGCCCCCCTTTTGTGATAAGGGATACTACAAAGGATAACTTAGCTCAAAAGAGGAAGTGTTAGTCATGTAAAAGCACAATAGCAATATGATCAATGATATAAAACCAAAATTAGTGTATCTACTAACATGGCCAAATGTGTATATAGAAAGATAAAGCATTTGTTAGCACAAGCAATGTGTAGCATTTGTGAGATAAAACAATGTGATATCCGACAATCTGTATGATCACAGGAGTAAACATGTGATGGAAGCACTCGTGATAGATTTAGATAATCATGTACAATTAATGTGTATAAGTCGGAAGATAATAACAAGGAAAGCTCGATAATGCGTTTGCATCATCAAAAGAATGAAACATGTCATGAAAGTCTTCTAGCAAGATTCGATAGGATAACATAGTAGTGATTGGACGAGTAGCATGATAACACACGACCCAATGCCTAATGGATCCATTGTGACTCAAGACACAACATGATGAAACATGACATGACAGGTCCATCATAAAGAGACATGAATGACAAGACGTGATAATCTTGATCACTGTTAGTAGTGTTAGATGCTAGCTTGTGTGTGTTAGAACAAACATGCAACAAGCATTGATACAAACCAAATGTGTAACAAGTGATAAGCATTGTGTAGTAAGAAATCAATGAAAGAAACAACCAATGTGGGCAGACTGACGTGTAACAAACAATGTTATAATTGTGTAATCTAGCAAACAATGTGCACAAAGCTATGTATAATAAGCCATGATCTAAATTGTAGTGCGTAATCATCCAACGTGCTATGAGCAATGTTGGTGGTCTATGAGTCAAGTTGCTAACAAATCAATGTGTTAGAAGTGATGTCAATCGAGTAAGAATTGTAGTGTAAACCAACCATAAGACCTAAAGCCAAGAATGCAATGAAGCAATGTGTGTCAAGCAAGTATGTGAATAATCCATGTGTGTCAATCAATGTGTACAAAATGTAATGTGTAGCAAAGTGATGTTTGTCATAAATTAAGTATGTTGTAACAATGTGTGTATAATGACAATAACTCAAGCAAGCAATTTGTCATAGTATGTGTGATCCTATCAAATATGTAGCAAACAACGTGTTATAATATCTTTGTTCCGTTCTAAGATTATAGCGTGTCTCATAGGCAGTAGGAGGGGTAGTGTGCCCCCAATGTAGATGAACATAAAGTAGACAAACTATGGAAATCACACATAGACATCCATGTAGATGAGCAAACAAAGCATAGAGTAGACAAGTGTAACAAACAAACATAGCATAGAGAGAACAAGTGTACAAAGCAATATAGTTTACAACATACAAGCAAGAGAAAACACAGTAGATAACATGCGATTGCACAAGCAAGTAAGAACAAACAATATCGCGACTCAAACGAGTGTCTAAAGCAAACAAGGTAGATACTATTGCACAGTGATCACACAAGTGCCCAAAGCAGTCAATGTCATGCAATAAGTAATGAAATACAACAAGTAGGAGCATGGAGTAGTCAAGCCAGTCAATGTCACATGACAATTAAAGCATGTGACACACAAGCATATAGAACAATCAAAGCAATGTCCTAAAGCATTCAAGAAATATAACACACATGTTCATGAAGCAGTCATGTCAAGCAATGTCATACACCAAGTAATGATGTGTGCAATTAGTATAATGTAAGCAATCAATCATATAAACCAGAAGTGTAGTGTGAGCAATCAATTGTGTAAGCCAGTAGTGTAGTGTAAGCAATCGATCGTGTAAGCCAATAGTGTTGTGTGAGCAAACGATTGTGTAAGCCAGTGGTAGAGTGTGAGCAATCAATGGTGTAAGCTAGCGGTGTCTTGTAATTCAGTAGTGTAGTGTGAGCAATCAATGGTGTAAGCTAGTGGTGTCGTGCAATTAAGTAGTGTAGTGTGAGCAACCAATGGCATAAGCTAGCAGTGTCTTGTGAGTAATCAATTGTGTAAGCCAGTAGTGTCGTGTGAGCAATCAATTGCGTGAACAAATAGCTTCATATATAAGTAAGGTTAGCCAAAACAATAGCTTAGGGTCAATAGTAGTGAACTAGTAAAAGTAGTAAAGTAAGCATGGATCTCAATCGAGTTTGTGTCTAGAAGCAAGCAACGTGATCATTGGATAACGCATGGTAAAGCACATGTCGTAAGTAGTAGAACAATATGGTGTGTGCAATGGACTAGTGTTGAGAGATGTGATTGTGATAAATTCGCTATAGATGCCCCTGGTGTAGCTTTGCCCCCAATGTGGAAGGCATCCCCCAAGCTAGAAGGTTGTAAGAAGCCGTAATGTGCTAAAGATATGGTCAAAGTAAGCTTAGTATGTAAGATGCCCCTCGACATGGATATGCCCATGGTATGGTAATGTGTAATGTCCCCTGTTTCAAAGACTTCTAGCCCATTCCACTTCCTGTGGGCTGGAAGAAGGTAAACGAGGGAAATATATGTTTATATTTTAGTCCTTGAGCATTTACATTTTCTTTTAGTGTTTTCCTTTATGAGGCAGGTCGGTTCGTTTCGAAGAATTAAAAAGCAAATTAAAAGATAAAGCAAGCTTCTTATTGAGGTCGGTCATGGGGTAAACTCTGTCATGGGGTTTTGACGCCACCTTAAGGATATAAAAGGGGTCGCTTAGGCTCATTTTGGGCATGCTTCCCTACTATAATTTTATTCTACTTGGTTTTTGGGCTGATTTCTCTATTCTATTCCACTAGAAGGCGAAAATCCTTTGGTGTGGCAAGAAAGAAAGGTGAAACCCTTCCTTGTTCAAGCTTGGAGAATGGAAGCTCTCCAATTGGTGGTTCCAAGGGCTTCAAAGAAGGTTATCTTACTGGTTAGCAGCTAGGGCTTGAAGAAGAAAGAGATATCAGGGTCTTCTACATCAATTTGACACCCTCTCCTAGGGTGGCGACTTGGGTGGAGAAGGGGTCAAGTGTCTTTTAGGGCACCAATTGACATATTGTGTTGATATTCAGATTCCTCCTAATTTATAAGGCTGATTTCTCACTTCATTGGTATTTATTGGGGGTTGGAAACATCATTTCCAGCCCTTAATGCAGGCTGTACCTCTGCTGTCATTTTATTAATTTCCAGCTGTGTTTAGAGGTTGATTTCTTGGGTGATAATTGTCTTAAAATATTCCTAATGCGTCTCTACATTTTGTAGATGATGTGAATGGTGATATTTTGACGAATTATTGTTTTTTCCTTGCTGCTGTTATAAAAATCAGACTGCTGTTCACTGCTGTTATATTTTTCAGTTGGCTGATATAAAAATCAGAATACTTCAGTTTGGGGTTTGTGTTATTTCATTGTTTTTCAGTTCAACCCTAGAAAGGGACATTACATAATGTGTATAACATCCATGGGTTTCAACCACTTTGTGTGTTATATGAAACACAAGTGCTAAGGTAGTGTAGAGTGCTAAATCTGACTGATGAAAAGGATCAAAGCTAAGGTAAGGACTGAGCATGTCACATGTAGGTCTTGATTTTGTATTTTCGTAATGTTATATTGTTTTCTTGCGTTTTTGGAATAAGATGCATAAAATGTAAACACAAGACTAATAGCCTTGGGATAGTGGTTAGAAATAGTGCAAAAAGTGAGCTAGGGCCTTGGGTAAGTATTGCACTTTCAACAATCACATTGGACTTGTGAGAATGTGCTGCAATGTCAGCTAATGCTGGGGTCTTGGGTGTGTTTTGTCTTCGACAATCACATTGGATTGGTGAGAAATGTGTTGCATCATTGGGTACTGACAAGGTCTTGGGTAGGTTTTCCCCTCAACAATCACATCAGACTGGTGAGGAATGTGATGCATTGTCGGGTAGTGAAGGGGTCGTGGGTAAATTGTTCCCTCAACAATCACATCAGACCAGTGAGGATTGTGTTGAATCGTTGGGTAGTGATGGGGTCCTAGATAAATTGTTCCCCCCAGAGTCACATCGGAATAGTGAGAAATGTGCTCCATCGTCAACTATCGCCCTCGTTAAGATCTAGGGGAGAAGGTATAAAAAAATCGATAGGAACGCTATAATGTGTGTCCATGTGAAGTGTTATGTATAAGGAAGGTAATTGTACTGCTAGTTTTGCATATCAGTTGGAGGATCAATGTCCATAAGTGTAGGGATCGTATCATGAAAGATAAAAGATTGTACGTCATCGTCGGAATCCGAGAAGTAATCATGTGCGCTATAGTAGCCAAAATCATCGATAGCTATGTCATGCAATTGCATGTCATATGTAGTCATAATAACTGCCACCTCTCGATGTTAACGAGAGGTCCTTGCTTTCCTCTTGATGATCATGCTTGCATGACCATTGTCAAATTGCAGTATGTCACGCACAATTATGTATTATAGGTTATTGACAATCCTGGCATAAGATAGGATCTCAGATAGGGAGTAGTAGGGGCATACTAAGTGGAGTTGCTATGTTAGAACCACGATCCCTTGGATGGTTAGTGTCGTAAGGTATTCGAGAAATGAGTTTTTAGGAGCAATTGGAGGTATGACCAATATAAGGGTACTATTGTGGATTATGCTAGGGTGTGGATGATATTGACACTGCCAAATAGGAGCAATGGGTGCGATATGCTACCTAACATATTGTAAATTTTGAGGATACCTTTTGCCTTTTGTGTAACCGATGCTGATGTTGTATGTGAAACGAGGCTGGTGCCATTACAGTAAGGAAACATGGAAGTAACATGTTGCTGAAGATGTGGGAGTGCAATGATCTATCAGACCAAGGATGGGGCAGCCAAGAGGTGCCCCTACCAAAGGTGTGAAATGAATCGGGTGATTGATAATGTGAGAAATAGACTGTGTAATGCTTATAGATATTTGTATGTCGCTATGCACAATGGCCAAGGACTATTGGATGTTAGAGGTTTAAGTAATGATATCACAGTTTATGGTGTCAAACTCTCGAGAATGATGATCTTTGATCACAGAGGTCGGTTCTATTGCAATGGTCTTGATAGAATCTGAAAGACAAATGTCGGCCGAAAGAGGAAGAAAGGTGTCTATCTTTTCACTAGGTATTGTAGAAGTTGTAATGGGAATGGGTGCAAGATCTATTGGAGGTATATCTATAGGCTTCGCTTCTAATGCGAGGTTTCTAGTGGCAATATGGTCGATCAAATACAAAGTATAGTCATGTGGCATTTTGTTAGGACCAAGGAGGATGAGCTTGCTTAACTCGAGATTGAATATATGTTTCTTAGCGAGAAGTTCATCCATTTTCATTGCATAGATTTCAATCATTGTAGTAGTATAGTGGATCCAAAATCAAATTAGGGCTTTGAGAAGCCCTAAAAGAAATACGAAGCCTATCGAATGTGAAAAATTTGAAACTCTAGGGGCGAGGCACAAAGCCTTAAATTGCACGTAATGAAAGTAAGTGGGTTCACCAAAATTTAATGCAAATATTAGGTTTATTCTAATTAAAGCATTAAAAATTGTGTAATTATGAGATAAGATCAAATTACAGTAAAAACTTTTGTGAGATAAGATCAAATTACAGTAAAAACAAGAATTCAGATCCTAAATTATATTCGGGTAAAATATGGTAAATTGCAATAACATATATGAGCCAACTAATATTGTAGAAATTAGGGTTAGAGAGAATTACACTGATTTCAGACTGAAATGCAATGACAATGATTTGAAAATGTGTAGGAAGGGTGTGCAAATTGTCGTCAAGCTGTCCTAAAAATTTGGGAGTGTAATTCTGCAAGCATGTCACCTGTCTTAGACAAAGTCATTTGGGCAACTTTGTCTTGTTTGGACTGTTTTTCCTCAATAGCTCTAATCTTGATCTTGCTTTCGACACTATGTTCCTTTGTGTTTATAGGTCCGTTTTCTGTGGTTGGAATTTCATGATCACAATTGTGCAGCTGATTAGGGATTCTTCTTTGTCTTCTTTGTTTAGAGACATAAAAAGGGGTTAGTGCTTTTGGGTTGTGTGGCACCTGCCACACCTACATAGCATTATTTTGAAGAGGCATCAAACCCATGTAGTTCTTCCATTTAGTGAATGTGTGTACGATGTATTTCGCAATATGTTTGGCAATGAAGACCCTATTAGGACGTACGACACTCAAGAATGATCTTTGGTGTGTGATGTAGATTTGCAAATGGCCTAGGGCAGCTTTGTATGATGTGTGCAGACTTAGAGTTGGCTGAATATGCTTGAGAGGCCGATTTAGCAATTGGGTGCTTTGTTGTGATCTCATAGGTAGCTCAAAGATGTGAGAGGTGAGGCCCTTAGAATGGGTTAAATGAATGTGCTTATATAGGAGAATGTTGCGACAAGATTTTCCGCTCAATGACACATGACCGACTAGGGTAACTCGTAGATCTAAAAATGTGACTGATAGGATTTTTAGGAAAAAGACGTTGGCTCAAGACAAAGTCGGCCATATGACTTTTCTTGTCATGGTCAACTTTGTTTAGGCGTAGTGCATAATGCAATCTGCCCGTTGGAGATGGTGGCTAGACGTCTAAAGATGTGTTGTATAACCTGAGAATGAGCTTTCAATTGGTCAAAGATGGATAACAAGTGTGACCTTGTGGCTTGGTAGCGTTTATCGAATAAGGCATGTGTAGGAATTAATCAATTAATTGCCCAGTGAGTCATGGGATGAGATATATGCCAAAGATTAATTGCCAAATGCCAATAGGTCCGGATTTAGGTATATGCAGTTCCAATATTGAAAACACAAGAATTCCTTTCACTCCACAATTACCAAAGAATATGCCTAGTGCTATTTGAGCCAATTGTTGAATTGTTGGTATGTCTGGGTAGAGCTTGGACAATTTCTGCAATGCTTGATTTAATGTTTGTGGTTGTCTTCCTCCTGGATGAAAGTAAGAATCAATTCTGTCGCATAGTGTGACTTCCATTGTGCACAAGAGAAAAAGGTGCTGAATTGTCTCAGCAGCGGGGTTGCAATTAGGACAGATGGAGGGATCTCTAAAGCCATGGTATTGTAGGTTGTCCGCAATAAGAATATTCTTATGTTGAACAAGCTACAGAAATGTTTTAGTTTTAGGCCAATTCTTGCTGCACCATAGATGATTCCACTTGGTGCCATGATTTGAATTTTGTTGATTCCATATGTGATATATTGGAGCCGCTGTAGCATTCCCTGGGGTAGTATGTGGCCAAACAAGAGTGTCAGACTTATTGGAAAGAATGAGAGGATGTTGTAGTAAGGCTTCCTGTAATTGTGAAAATTGGTGGCGTGATTGACAGATTGAAGGATAACCCATTCACTGTCACCATGCTGATCCACAGTACACTAGTCTGCAACTTGAATTAATGTCTGTTCATGAAAAAGAGATTGGAATGAGTGATTAAAGTTATTGGAGAGGAAGAAATCCATTCCAATGGGAATGCCAGAACTGAATTGTTACTCCATTTTCAATTTGCCAACTCAAACAAGGATGGACAATTTGAAGGCCTTTATATAGATGCCAAGATGTGGTCAACATTCTCTTGGGAGGTTGAAGTTATGCAGATGACAGGATTGATAAGAGCTGATATTTTTAATCAGGATTGTTTGCCAAGGCTACCAAGGCATTTCCTATGCTTGATATATTCTCCATGCTTGCTTTCATGGCTAATGCTTAAGTAAGCAATTTGGGATTTTAATATTTGACCCTCCATGTTTTTAATCCATTACTATTGGTTTTCAAGTGATAAGAGGATATTTGAATCTATCTTGTTGTCCTTGCCATAGAAAGTTCTCGACTATTTGTACGAGTTGATGTTCAATGTGAGTAGGAAGAGGAATGGGAAAACATACAGATATGAACCTCTTGGAGCACTGCCTTGATCATTTGTATCCATCCTTTGTTGGTCCAATTGGAAGTTTCGGATTTGATTTTGGATAGAGTGTTATCCCATAATCTAGTGGTTTTTTTGAGATGAAAAAGGAATCCAAGCAAGGGGTAGGGAAGTGACTTTCAATGAATGGGATAACTCTTGAGAATTTTCCTTTCTCTACATGCCGAAATGTTGAGGAAGAAAACATTGAATTTGACATTATTACGCCGAAGGCGTTACCCCTATGGGAAAGAGCTTTGCGGACATTCATGGGACTGCGTCAAATTTGATGGCCTAAATGACGGTTTTGCTATTTTTAACAATTTTGCTTTTTGCTTTTCTAACAATTTTATTTTTCCGTTTTTGCATGCTGTGGGTTTGCTTTTTCTGATAATAGGAGTTTTGAAAGTGGTTCGTGCAACAATGTGACGGGTGTGTAGATGTCGGCCGGCAGTTGCATGTTTTTAAAATAATTTAAAGACGCTTAAAATTAAAGTTTTTGAGTAAAGCTTTGATGATTATTAGTATGCGGTAATAATATCATTGTTTAAAGCTCCTTATCTATGGTTACAGTTCAAAGTGGATAGGTATTGAAGAGAGAGTAAAAGTTAAAGTAGAGATGGGCAAAGATTATTTTATATTCTTATAATTAAAATAAAAACTAGCGTAAAGCTTGGAAAAATAAAAGCTTTAAAAAGAATACAGTGCGCTAATTATAGTATTATTTCATTTTATTTAAAGTAGTTTCTAATCTCTTGAAGAGAGCAAAGGCGAAGTAGAAATGGGCAAAGATTGCTTAGAATTACCAACGCATGTAATAGAAAGAATTCTACTCTCTCTCTCAATAGGATGCATGAACCTGAAGACAATTTTATGGTTTATGACCTACAAAATAAAAGCAAAAATAAAATCATCCTCCTATGGTAGATTTCCCAGACATAGCAGAGAATACCATAATTTACAAATTGGTTGCATGCCGGTCAGGAGTCCTGTTAACAGGTATGGTCTATGAACGTAACTACAGAGATGGTGATGACCATCAAAATAGTATGATTGGTCACAAGCTTGTAATTATTTGGGGTCTTCAACAGTCTCCTCAAGAAGATGACGAGTTGTTATGTTATTGGAAAGAGATTGCAAGGATTAGTTTATCTCAGTTGTGTTTTTTGGGTTCAGAATCACGAAGCTTTTTTGTTTTGGAATTTGTTGGAGTGGGGGATTGCATTTACTGCACACGAATAGATAATATTTGCAGGGAAGTGGTTATATATGATTTAGTGAAGGGGTCGTGGAATTTATTTGAAAGTAGCATGTCAACAATCACTTATACGATAATGCGCAAGGGACCTCAATAAGGTTTTCAAATGTTTTCATGGCAGGTTTTACTCAAGAAATTATTTTTGACCTTATTTTGGTGGTTGTATTTGGTTATAAATGTGTGTGTGAAAAAATTGTTAACGATAACTGTTATGTCCAATTTTTAGAATAACTTTTAGAATCTTGTTTGAGGTGCATAGAGTTGTAAATTAGTTTCTTACTTGCTCTACACTCAATTAAAAAATATAAAAAATTAAATTAGTTTCTTACTTTGGAACCTCGTTGTACTCAGTTTGATGGCAAGCTTTGGAATTATGTATATAATGTGCAAGTTTAATGAAGAGAAAGCTTGTTTAAGTCTGTTTTTTAATGCAACATTTGAATATTTACGGATCACATTCTTAAAATCTGTAACAATAGGTCATACTTGAATGCACTAATAGATGCTACACTTAAACCTTTGCACATGTCCTCTGGAGTTATGGGCGCACGTATCAACACTTAGGAGCAAGAAGAAAGGAGGATTCAAGACTAATATCACTCAACCAAAACAACCCGTCATAAATACTACCCTCTACTTTGATAGCACCTCCACTACTACTTTACTGAACACTTCTTGAATCCAAAGCGGCAGTGTCATTCAAGGGGTATCAAATGTATTCATGTGTAGTGATTTTTAATTTATGCTAGCTCCTTTCTGAATAATTATTCATGGTTTTGCAAGAATCCATTAATGTTCTTGGTGATGTTTAAGTGGAAGGAAGATTCTTTTAATGACTTGTTTTTAGCTTAAACACTAACATGTGGTGCTCTTGGTTCTCTCGATATGGGGATTGATGCGCGGGTTTCTTTTCCATGAAAGGTGTGAACTAATTCTATCCATGCATTTTTATATACCAGTATGTAAAACAATCTATAGACAACACAAACATCTACATATGCATATATAGTAATAAAAATCGATGCAAAATAATTATTGCTACATTGTATTTTTGTACATAAGTCCCTGTGTACATTCTCTTATATCACCACCTATCACTGTGCCAATTTTCAAGGAAACGCCCTCTTTTGGTTCTTTTCTACCAAGAAGCAAAAGATGGTGTTTCCTTATGTTACAACCATCCATAGACAATAGAGACATCTATGTATGCATATATACTACTAAAAAATTGTTAGAAGATTTGAGAAAATGAAGAGATACAGGAAGGCACGACACACTTTAATATGTGTGTGTCTGTCATTATATTAAGCAGAAGGGAGTTACAATATAGTTACTGCAAACATATCCCCTCCCAGAATGTCAGAGACCTACAAGAAATAAAAGAAAGTAACTAATTGGTGCTCACAATGTAGAAATTTTGTAACTAAACAAAATATAACTAAAACTGTAGCCACCAAATACCTTATATTGCATATCAATAAGCTTGATTTTCATTAAAAAGGGCACAAAATGTCATTTAAGACAATTGAAAATGTTAAGAAGTTGGCATTCATTCATCTGTGAATACTGAAAAATGAACCACAATTGTAACTTAACGGATGAATAACAACAATAGTTGTAACCAACGATCTAAGATGGTTCCAAGGTATTTCCTTCACAGAGAAGAGATTCCTTGTCAAGTGAAGATGGAGAAATTTGTAAGATTACTCTTGAGCATTGAAGAAAGAAAAGAGATGAGAAAACGTGCATAGAAATTGAAGGAGATGCCTACATAATCTGTCAGACTGGGTTGGACTCTACCGAATCCTAGAAGCGAACCTGGCCCTTTATTGAAGTTGAGAAAATTAAATATGTCCATCAATAACAATGAATAGATCTAAAATAATGAAGCCTAAAGGCCCGAAAAAAAGAGAGGAGGATTGTACCCAATTGGTAAGGCTTTTGCATGGCAAACAAATATCAGAGATTACTCGATAGAATTGCAAGCCCTTACAAAACCTAGCAGATCTATCATCATAATGGGCTAAGAAACACCAAGCAAGACCCCAATACATAATAACAATCTGAATCGCTGACCATATCTCCATTACTGCTATGCGGAAAAGTAGCCCTCAAATCCAAAGCTCTCATAGCCTTTTCTATGCACCTCAATGTACGGAAGTCTTAATGTATTCATGTTTAGTTCAAATAAAATAGTCCACAAAACACTACCACTCATGATATAAAATTTGTAAATGTATATGTACGAATTTGTAAAAAATTCGAAATGTAGAGATAGAATATTTAAATGTAATGCTTCATCTATATTTGTACACTTACAAAATCAATCACACCCCTTATCGACATCAACTTCAAAAGTAATAACTAACCCTCTAAATTAAATAACATATACCGTTCGGCGTTCACATTGCATTGTGCACATGCGATTGCTAGTTTATTTGTTGTTATTTGTTGACCCAAGGCCATTTGAAAGGTGTGTAAGATATGAGTTAGCTATTCCAGTTCCCTTATTAAAATGGAGGAGAGTAACAGCTTATCATCAACCAAGTGAAACTTGGAATCCCTTTTTCCTCCTTGCATGGCTGCTATGACATGTAGTCTCTTGTCAGATTTGGCATGTTGAAATGTACGATTGGGATTTCACTCATAAGGATAAAGAGGCAGGGCTCGATGGATCAACTTGTCTTAATCCGTGGTGGAATGAAAAGGATGCCTTGTTTCTCCATTAAGAGCCATTGTGTAGGTAGGAGTGCACATGCAGTTACTAATCCATTGTATGACTTGTTTGTGAAAGCCTAATTTTGAGACGGTTTGTTGAATTAACTTCAAGTTGCATCTATCAAATGTCTTGGAAATATCTAACATGATCATTATCCTTGGTCTTTTTTATCTTTGTACAGAAATGTAGTTCATGAACAACAATAATATTATCCGCTATTTGACAACCCTGAGCAAATGTTGATTGAGAAGGAGAAATAAACCAATATAGGAGGGGCTTGAGATGGTTGGCTATTATTTTGGAAATGATTGTAAAACTATATTGCATGAGTCAATTGGCCGGTATTGATCAAGTTTGTGTGTTTGACCAATCTTAGGAATAATAATTAGTTTGGTGCGATTCATCTATTTGAGCACCTACCTACTTTGTGATATCTATACCATTGCGAGCAACTTTGATTTGATGAAACCCCAAAAGGTTTGATATGGGTTTGCTCTTGAGCATCGTAGATCTACTCCTTTGCAACCACTTTGTGGGTCGCTAGACAAGCACATATTACGAGCTGCTTTGCTACCACGGGATTTGCTTTGGCCTTGGATGTTAGGATGGATTCAAGGGAGCTGCTTTGCTCCTTCCTAGGATTACCCAACTTTAACCCCTTAGCCCTAGACACTCCTCGATGAACATTCTCAACTCCTTAATTGGCCTGTTTATAGTGATACATGATGTCACAAATGATTCTTCTCTCCCTAGCATGATCAAAGAAGTTTCATGGAACTACCATCCTATCTTTCAAACCTTAATTAGCCCATTCTCTTTGAGGGTTCTTGTTCTTGCTGCCCCCTCATGGCTATTTGTATTGGCAACCTCACAACATGGGTTGGTGGCTTTACTACGTTGTGTACCCCCTGTCTATTTTCAGTGCTTTTGTTGTTCTTCTTGATCTTGATACTAGATATAAGTGCTTCCCTTTCATTCACCAAAGGACCAATTATCTCTAATGGGAAAAGTTAGTTGATAGGACCGCATACAAGTCCCTAGACTTCCAAGGGAATACTTTTGCATGCAACAAATACAAGCACCAAGAACCAATGCTCATATAAGGTATGAAGTTTTATTGTGATTTATTCATGCACAATGACATGCCAGTTGATATTTTGTTAGGAGTAGCTTTCACAGATAGTTATTCACCCTATGAGAGTACCCCAAAGAGTGTACTTTTCATTATGAATGGAGAAAGGGCTAAAGCTCCTAGACTAACTTATGCTACAAAATAGTTTCCCAAATCAATGGTACAACATCCACAAAAATCCATTCTAATGATCCACAAACATTATGGCAAAAGAAAATGTTAGAAATGGAAATTAAACTGCAGGAGAATAAGCTGATAAAGTTAGGGGAAAGAATTCCCATCCTCCCAAATGACTATAATGACATGGAGAAGGTTATTAATGAACTTCTTGAAGCAAAGTTGATCGAACCCTCTACTAAACCATTTTGTTGCTATGCTTTCATGGTGAACAAACATTTAGAGCGAAAAGGGGGCAAATGAGGCTAGTTATCAACTATAAGTCTCTCAATGCTATTACATAACCTTTTCCATATCCTGTACTAGATAAGACATATCTACTATAAAAGGTTACAAAATGTAAATATTTTTCCTAGTTTGATTGTAAGTGTGGTTTTATCCATATCAGAGTGAAAGAATCAGACAAATAGAAAACTGCTTTCAGCTATCTTTTTGGGCATTTTCATTGGAATGTGATACCTTTTAGCCTCATGAATGCACCCAACATATTATTAGGCCCGTTTGGATGAGATTTGGCCAATTTCTTCACCTTGTAGTAGTCTAATTATCCTTGCACCCAAGAAGGATGGTTTATGGTGTCTTGTCTATGACTATCGGGTACTTAAAAGGATCTTAGTCAAGAACAAGTATCCTTTGCCTTGTATTGATGATCTTTTGGACCCACTCCAAGGTGTGCATTACTTCAAAAAGACTGATCTCAATTCTGTTTATTACCAAAGTACTAGTCAACCCATAAGAAATATGGACAATGTATTCAAAACAAAAGTTCTATATAAGTGTTTGCTTATACCTATAGGTCTAACCAACACTCTAGCCGCCTTCAAGGCGCTCATGAATGATATATAATGTCCCTTCATAAAGTATTTTGTCATTGTCTAGTTGGATGACATTCTCATCTATAGCAAGACACGGGAAAAGTGAATTTCACATGTTTAGGAGGTCCTTGACACACTTTGCACCAACAATTTGCAAACCCACTTAGGTAATTGTACCTTTAGTGTTACTTAAGTATTTGAGATATATCATTGACCATGAAGGGATTCATGTGGATCAAACAAATATCAAATCATTCAAAATTGGCCAACTGCTCGCTATCTCAGATAGTTAACTTCCATGGACTCGCTAACTTCTATTGTCACTTTGTATTGGGTTTTTCTCATCTATCATATCCGTTGAATTCCTTTGTGAAAACCAAATCAACATTTCAATGGACATCTGCACTAAAAAAGCATTCAAAGACCCCAAATCTAGGATTTGTTCAAACCCATCCTTGCAATGTCTGACAACAATGAACCTTTCGAAATCTAGACCAATGTATATGATTTTGCATTTCATGCCATGATCTCCCAACATGGATAGCCTATTGCATATCATTCACATACATTCAACGACACTGTTCAATGATACTCTATTGATGAGAAGGGACTCTAAGTAATAGTTCAAGTTGTAAAGCAATTGTGACAGTATCTCTTAGGTAAGGAAACCATCATTCTTTTTTGGATCACTGGCCTCTTTAATTTATGCACACTCGAAGAAAGTTGGAAAATGCTCGACACATGAAGTTGATGAACTACTTGCAACAGTTCCATTTGGTAATTAAGAACAAGAAAGGGAAACACAACAAAGCAGTTAATTGCTTATGCATATCTCCAGCCACCTTGCTTATCTAAGTGCTTGACACTCGAGCCCGTAACAGTATGGATTGGGTATTTCACTACACTGCAGATCCAGATTTTGTATGTATCTTCAACGTCATTTCTTAAGGACAATAGGTTGATGAATTATATCTGCAAGGCCTCACACAGATTCAGTCTTGTGTGTTCCTTTAGGTACACCTTGCACAAGGCTTAGTTGAGAAGCACACTACTCCAAATCATCCAAACATTTTGGAGTCACTAAGACACTAAAAGCATGTCAACAACATTTCTACTGGCCCAACACATGCAAAGAAGTTGAGGCTCATGTCAAGTCTTGTAATGTTCCCTTTGTTCGAATTAATTTAAAATAAAGGATTCCTTGCCTTTCCTCTTTTTGAAGGTAAGCAATGGATGAACAAGGGAAGATCAGTGATCATATTTCAGTTTTCTTCAGTCATATTTATGCTCTATCTTTGTAAAGTCCCATTATAGGGGGTCAGCTGGGTTTAGTGCATTATAAAAACCAATTAAAATATTAAACATGCATTATATGGGTCGACCTTTCCTTTATGGGATTTGGTGCCAAGTTAAGGGTATAAAAGAGGATTAGAGACCTTATTTGTAGGATTCACTTTTGGTGCATTTACTCTACTTGGACTTTTGGACTGATAGCTCATTGTTCTTCCACTCTTGGGGGAAAATCCAATTGTGTGGCATTCCAAGAAGGATGAAAACCCTTCTTGTGGTGGTTGGAGAGCGAAAACCTCCTTCCTTGGTTGGAGTGAAGACATATTGAAGACCTTTTTGCAGATTTGGGTTTTGGAGGATGAAAGAAGTCATCTATAGACATTTGCATGCATTGTGGGGTCTCTCTTAGGTGGAGCGACTTACCCTAGTGTGGAGTTTAGTGCCTTCTAGGGCACGAAAATCAGATTTGAACTTATATTTGGCTTCATCAATATTTATAAGGCTGGAATCATCCTTTACATGTGGAGTTTGAGGTTTCTAAACCCTTATTTCATAATTTTATTGCAGCTGTACTTCGCTGGTTTTTAATTAATTTCCAGCAGTGTTTTGGATCAGATTTCTCATTGATTTTTGTTTTATTGGACACCTAAAATACTTATATTTATTTTGGCAAAGTTGTTTGAAGAATTTCAAGTGTTTTGCATGCTTTTTGTACTGATGTCCTAAAGATCTGATTGCTGTTCAAATCTGGGTTTTATTTTCAGTTTGCTGGTCCTAAAATCAGATTTGCTAATATTGCGGTTTGAGCTAATTTCCTAATTTTCAATTTCAGCCCTTGAAAGGGATATTTCAAGTCTTGTGTTGTAGCATAGCCGAGCTTGCTAGTTGCAAATTGGATATGTACACACCTCTTCCAGTTCTGTCCACACCATGAGAATCTATCAACATGGATTTTCTCTTTGGCTTTGTTGATGGCCAAGCATCAGCATGACGATGTTTTCGTGGTTGTGGATCGATTCTCAAAGATGGAAATCATGGTTGCATGCAAGAAGACAACAAGTGCACTTGAGACATCTGAACTCTTCTTTCAATACGTTTGGATGCATTTTGGGTGCCTCTCTCCATTGTATTTGATTGTGATCCTCGGTTTGTTAGTCGTGTATGATAAGATTTGTGGGACATGCATGACAATAATTGGACATGTCTACCACTTTTCATCCTCAGACTGATGGCCAAATTAAAGTGGTGAACTGCACCCTCACCCAAGTTGCAATGTCCCTTTATAGGGCTGAAACTGAAAATCAAGGAAATAGCACAAACTCCAAGTGAATTAAATTTTGATTTTTATAACAGCAGATCTAATATTCTTTAAAACCCTAGCAACGAACTGTATAGCGACTTCAACTCACCATATAACCATGCAACAACAACTGAAAATGCTTGTAAATAATTATTTCAAGTACGACAACATTTATCCATCCAAATTACATCAAAGAAAGGGAGAAAACAAGAGATTATACCCAGTTGTAATTAATTTTATGACAGCAGCAGGGCAGCCATAAACAAGGGATAAAAATGATAGATAAACTCCTCAAAAATTACCAAATTGTAGATTCCAGCCTTATATAATATGATAAATATGAATATCAAAGAGTAATGAAGTTTTGTGCCCTAGAAGGCACCTAAATCCTCTTCTACCGTAGTTGCTCCCTAGGAGAGGGGCTTCAAACAATGTCAAAAGCTTTTGTATGGCTCCTCCTGGATGCCTTAGATGTAAACCAACAAGATGGTCTTCAACGAGAGTCTTCAACACCACCAAATTGAAGGGTTTCCGTCCTCCAATCTCCCACAAGGAAGGGTTTCGTCCTCCTTAGATGCCACACTAATGGATTGTTGCCAAATAGTGGAATGGACTAAGAGCAATCAGCCCTAGAGACCAAGTATAAAGTATATATGCCAAAAGATGATCTCCAAATGAGCCCCTAAGACTCCTTTTATATCCTTAAGTTGGCGAAGAGCCATAAGATGTAGACTGACCTCTTAAGCTTGCTTTATCTTCTAATTCTTTGTTGAAAACTTCCCAAATATGCTGATCTCTTAATGAGCTTCATTTTATCTTTTAAATTCATGTTAGGAGCACTATAACCCAACCCACTTGCCTTGAAAGGCAAAACACAAAATAAAAACATAAATATGAATAAAGAAACTGAAATATAGCTCAAGTTCTTCCCTTGTTCAACTTCTTCTTGCCCACGGAAAGGAAGATGAGCAAGAAGTCTTCAATTTACACAAGTACTTTGCATGTACAATAGTTCATATCCTTGCATGTGGGATGACAATTTGGTTTTCATTCAATGTGCCTATAACAAGGTTATTCATAATTCTATACAACTTGGCTTATTCTAGACATGCTATGGTTTAACCTTTGACACCCTTAGACATTACCTTTCACACCTTGAAAGTCCTAGAGACTAGTGCTTAGGTCAAGAAATTGAACAAAGTGGACGAATTTCTCCAGCATATCTAGCAAGTATACCAATAGGTTTAGAAGTTGTCTCTTTAACAACAAAAGTACAAAGAACGACATGATCAACAATTTGCACACCTTTTAGGTTGGTGACGAGGTTGGCTCCATCTATAGAAAGAATGCTTTCAAGGTCCTCACTATGAGATATAACCATTGTCCTATGGTCCCTACGCCATACTTCACATTGTTGGTGAGTATGCTTTTGTTCTTGATCTTCCTCCATACTTGGGCATGCATGTAGCTCTCATTGTTGGGCTTCTGAATCCCTACACACCACCTTTTATCGATTCTTTCTTAGTCCAACATCCATTAGTTTTGGACCCTGCACATCTTTGTCTGGCAGAGCATGATGAAATCATCAATACTACCAAGCACATTCGGGTGGCGACCACAAGTTCTTTTAAGTTGTGAAGAAGGGGCGGTATGCAGACCAAGCAAAGTGACACTTTTTTGCAGCTACAAGTATAGTTTCCGCAATTGGCCTCCCACACAATGGGACCGTTGCTTTTCAAGAAAGGGCAAATGATTAGAGCATCAAAAGCACCTTGGGTTTGGGCTCTCACCTTCGCAAGGCTTTTATGCACCTTTCTCAAACTTTTCAAGATGTATGCAAGCTTTGCAAACCTTTTGCAAAAGTGCTTGTTGCGTTCTCTCTTTGTTGCAAAGCAAGCTCAGTGTTGTGAAGCTCCTCCTCTGTGAAGTACTTCTGTTTCACAAACTGCTCTCACTTTGCAAGTCCTCCATTGCAAATCCCTTCTTTGCTGCGAAGCTTCCTTCCTTTGCAAAACAACTTTTGTTCATTGTGAAGCTTCTGTTGTTTGCAAATCTCCCCATTTCGCATTTTGGCAAATGATGCTGCAAAATGAACTACTAGATCCTTGGGCTCCATGTGTACAACATGACAGCTCTCTTCTACATCAGAGTCTACATCAGATGGCAATTCAATACTTCATCTAGAAGATGATCAGTTGGATCATGAATGGTTCTTGTAACTATCTGCAACTTCTACCCATATAATAATATATGCATCTTTTCCCATTTCGCGGTAAGATAGGAAAGTAAAAACATAGTAGATGCATGATTTGCAATTATCAATCTGTACATCGATCTATCCAGTTCTATGACATCCTAACACTAGTACAATTCTCTTTAGGGTTTAGTATATGGGATATACACATTCTGACACTTTCATTGTATATTTCTTTGTCATAGTAATAGAAGAGAAACTCTGCTCACACTTATTCCAGGAATGTCTAATGGTTTCACATATTTTTGGTAGGTTTCATTGCATGTTCATATATTCTACAGCTCTGATTAAAAAAGATCTGTCTAGTTTAGTCATTTGTAGATTGTTCTCCGTGCATCTCATTGGTTTGACACAAACCACAAGGATTGTATTTAAGTGGTAATTGGCAGTCACAAGATACACACAAATTATCAGCACAGAGAAGACATGTTTACATTAAAAATTGTGAAAGCTTACACAGAAAATATTTACAAGCTCCAAGGTTTCCTCAAGGCAATCTCTTGTGATTGCATTCCTTATTCACAAACAATTTTTGGAAAGATAGTATCTGAATAATGATATCCCTGATCATGATTTTTGTGTACCACCTCCAAATAGATGGACATAAAGAAGTTATTAGTACATATTTAGAAGGGTATCTGCAATGCTTTGCTTCCAATAATTAGTAGTTTATATGGTTGCATCTGGAAAGATGGTTGTATAATATTACGTATCACAAATCTGCGAATATGACTCCTTTCATTTCTTTGTACCGCTATGAGCCTCCAAAACATAAGTAGTTGGTACTTTATCAAGCAAAAGACCATGTAGTCTATGTCTTCCAAACAATTTTAAGCAATGGTTCAACTTTTAAAGGCAAATTTAGAACGTGTGTGAAATATGACAACACAATGAGTGGACCATAATTGCTCCGAGAGAGAATTTCAAGTGGTCTATAATCCTACAAGTAGAGGTTATGAAAACAAAGTGGCAAGAATTTTAAATTATCTCTGAAATGTTACGATCTTTTTCAAATTTAGAAATGTAATGTAGCATACACGTAGGACCTTCCAAATAAGGGATTTATTCATTGCATTTTCCATTTATCTTGTTTTAAAGACGTTAGGAGCACATCCTCCAATTCAGTCTTACATTCCTAGTTTAGATAAAGGAGGACAAATTCTTTTGGACCCAGAGAGTATTTGGGAAATCAGACCTCGATTTTTATGCTCTAGGAAAATTAAGAAATATAAGATTAAATGGAAAAAATTACCGAAGGAAGAAGTTCCACGGGAGAACCAGTTCTTTGTTGATGCTCATCCTTTGCTTTCTATGCTTTGAGGACAAAATTTGTCTGGCAGGGAGGGCTTCTTATAATTGTAATTAGTTAGTAGAGAGTATCTTTGAGAGGAGATTTCCCTATACACGCATGCCCTCCATTATAAATATACTCACTTATCTCTTCTTCCATGAGCATCTGATCTCCATACATTTCTTATCATACAAACATACATATTTCTCGTGTCTTCTCTGATCTATCATATCATTCTTTTATTCTCCAGGGAACTGATGCTTATCTTCATTTTGCTAAGGAAGATTCATGTTTTATTTATTTTTCCCACATGTCTGAAAAATTGTTAAATGTTTTTGCAAGTAAAGTTAGCTTTATGAAGGTTTCTCCACTAATCCGAATCCTCCTCATTAAGGTATAAGATTAGGTGATATTTCCATGAATATGGATCAATATGCTTATGCTTATCCTTAGCTTTCAATAACGATTCTATGATGCTTCCCTAATATCAGTATTATCTTCATTACCATATAATATCGGTGATCCCGATCCCAAGAGGCCAGCTGCGACACTTTAAATGAGGATTTAGATGTGTTATATGCGTTTGTGGAAGCAATATGGTCAATATTCAGAATAGAGAAAATAATTGAATTGGAACAAAAAATTTGATTGATTTGTGATAACTGTACATGGTAACTTTCGAGGGAGATGTGTGGCTTCTTATTGTCTACCATTTAATGCTACGGATATGTATACATAGATTACAACGCCCCGAAGGCTCAAAGAACTGTTATGGAAGTTGAAACGGCTGAGCTTCCATGTGTGGCTCTTTGCTTTTGATGGTTGTATAGCTTGACAACTAGATGCCCGGTATGTTGACAAATGTGCTATTTTGACACGAGCCTTGGAAGTGCCACCTTGCACTGCACATTGTGGTGCAGAGTGTCATGCAGTTGTTGTAGATTTTGGATGTTTTGCATAGAGACAAAGCTGCATGGTTTGTCTGTAGGTGTTGCACGGATGGCTGATCATGTGCAGAGATTGTGCACCGTGCTGTGTAGGTTGCACAGTGCTGTGTAGGTTACACAGCATGTGTTGATGCGGTCCTGCATTGTTTGAATGATGTCGAGATTGATCATCCAAATCTATCCTTCCGAATCCCACATGTGGAACCTCTTTACTCATATTGGGGCTTCATCCCGTTTTGGGTGAAGAGAGAAATATTGCTTTCTGAGTTGCACAGTGTGTATGCTGGTACTGTGTGGAATGCGCATGGTGTGAGGGACTTTGTGATGATGCTTGAAGTGCGGAGTTGTGCAAATCGCCAAGGCACTCAAGATCAGAGTGTGGACTGGTGTGGCTGCACTTGGATCAGTAGGTATCCGCAAACCACACTTTTAAATAAGATCTAGGGGTTAAGTATTCCACTTACAAGTGTATATGGACTCAAACATTTTTGAGAAGATGGATTTGAATTTTTTGCTTCAAAACCTGACTCAATAAAAGATCTGATAAAGGAGATAACAATCCAGTATTTCCCAACAAAAATTCAGAGTTGTGCAAAGTCGATCTTTAGAAAACATAACTCCCTCAATATTACTCGATATTCATTATGTCCATTTTTCGGAAAGCTCTTCAAATGTTCTTTCAAGTGGCAGTGCTGCAACTTTGATTTAACACTTGAGCAAACAGATATTCCTGATAAAATTTCTGGACAGAAAAATATCATTTTTGGAAGGTCAGCTTCTCGAGGTAATATTTCATTCAATACTGCTTAGAACTACTCTCATGACCAGTTTCTGGAAAGCTCTTGAAATTTTCTTTCAAACTGAAGCTGCACAGAAATCCCAGATCTATATTGCAAGGTGACTATTACTGGATTCACATACATTTTTCAAGATTTGAGTTGGCTCTAATCTCAGATTGTTATGAACCTCAATAAATCTCCTATTAGTGGTTGTAAGTTCACAAAAAAATTATAATAAATATGAACAATGAAGGACCATTTTTAAGGCTACGCAAAGGCTACGCCATAACAGTAATCTGAGGCGCTTATTGCCACAATGACCAGGTTCAATCTGTGGGTATGGCACTGATGATTTATGGTGTTATCCTCAAAATTTCTGAGTGTATTACAGTGGGGACACTCTCGAGTTATGTGCTCTCTTTGATGTTCAAAAGAAATGAAAAAAGAGCACAACTCCTAGTAACAACTATGAAGGGGTGTGCAAATTTCCATATAAAGGTAGACTTCTTCAATAGGTTCCAATGTCCAAATGTCCTAAGGTAATGCCCCAAATAGGATTTAAGGCAATAACAAGTCCAAAGATATTGGAATGGTTCCTCTCTCATTTCACAACTACATGTAAGTACACATTCATTGTGTAGTCACTCACAACACCTTCCGGAAACTTGTCATAATATTATTACCATAGTTACCCAGGGAAGCATCTCCCTTGTTTTTTCCCCAATCTTGAATGTCCTGAACATTTTGGGTGCACGGGGATGTGGAGGAAGCATCTGCTTCTTGTCCCTTTCTGCACAGGTAAAAAGGGGGATGTTTTTGAGATGTGGACATCCCCTGATTTTGGGATGTCCTGGAAAGTTCTCCCATTTCCCACCTTGCAAGGGGGATGTCCTGCCATCTTGGGATGTTAGGACATTCCTCGACTATCCTAGGACATCTCCTCCATAAATCTCTTTTCCTCCAACATTTCCACTGCATATGTTAGCCGAACTTGGCTAATTCCTCACCTGCTTTTCGCTAGCTCCTGGTTAGTGTTTGATGCTAAATTTCTAGATTTGTATATATAATTTAAGCAATAATTAATTGAAATCAGCACATGAAATGGAAAGTACAAAAAATAGAGACAAAATGAAAGTAGAATGGAACAATTTCTATTGAATAGGGAGGGCATTTTATATAAATGCTTGCTCCTATAATCATGGAGTCAAGTCTCATCATCTTATCCTCATATCTCTCCTCTAATCCCTGGTCATACTCCCACACCCCTATCTATGAGTTGTGCATGACAACTAATTGTGCACACTCATGTATTATTTAAATATTAAATAATACAAATATTCAAACCATATGTTCACACTATGAACAAATATTTCCTAATAGTGTCTTATTAATATAAACATTCTAACATCCAACAAATTAAATAAATTACAAGCTAGGCAATGAATAACATCTATAAAATGGTTAATAGTACCCATGGAGAAAATAAGATAAACAAGACTTAAATAATAAAACCAACTTGGACTAGACAGGAGAAGCTAGTCTCTAAAGGATTAGAATGAGAATTTGAAAAATAAATTCTTTCCCTCCGGTGCGGGAGATTATGTTGGAAAACTTGGCTGAAAATACAATGCGCTGTTGAACATCTTGTGTTCAAATCAGAAGCATTTATTGGGCCGTTCATTTGAAAGATGCCTCGGGCACAAAGTCTTAGAATTGAATTTGGAGATTAGTTTGGACTGAGTAGAGGTAGAAATGTTATCCTTGGAGTTTGGATATTGACATCAATGACTCATCAGTGACGCTACAATATCGTTCAATCTTGGATTCAATGTTATTCTAATTTAATTTCAGCTTCTTGCAATTTGTTTTAGCTTATAATGTTATTGTATGTTATTTAATTTTCAAATATTAATTTTTTATTTATTTTTAATTGCCGTCCCCAATATCTAGGAAATTGTTTGCCATCCCCCAAAACATGTCCCGCTGTCCCCGAAACTTATGTAACACTGATTATTACTTGGCATGCCACATCTTTACCATCATACTTGGTACATAACATTGACACGAGTATTTTGTCTTGACTCTTACTAGTCTACAATTAGTATTTCCACTCTATTCTAGTATGCCTGAAATCCCATCATGTCCCATTCCTATAGTGTCATTCCCTTGGATTTTATTTGTTCTAATAACTAACTTTGATTGTTTACTTAATTTTTGTCCTCTAGTTCATAGGATAATAAAGTTCTATGTTGTAACTATTGTTGATTTTGGGCCATGCCTACAAAAATTATAAATTTTTTTTTGAATGATTTATATATAGATATGTATTTTGTGATTCACTATTTTAAGCTGTTCCACTGTTGATGCACATTCTTCTCTATTTCAGATGCACTGTTATTTTGTTACAAATATGTTCTGCAATTGTGTTATGGACCTCGATGGTGATTGTCATAAAGTTGAATAACTTTAATTTGTGCATGATTGACATTAAAAAGTATAGTTTACACAATTTTATGAAAATGTGATGAATGTATACGTGGTTGTTTTCTTTTGTATGAGCATTGATCTTCTATAAGGAGAAACCATTGTTTGCGGCTTTGTGATAATCCTTAGTTTAATGGTCATTGTTTTGAATTTCATATGTTTACTTCCATAATGAAACAAAATCTTTTGTCTGACACAAGTAAAATTAAGCAAAATTTATGGCTTTCTACTAATTAAAAGGAAGACTTGGGAAAGCATACGATTCGTTCTAAGAATTGAAATAATGTTTTTGACTGATCGGATCAGATGTTTTGTGTGAGATGGCATCTCACATTCATGATGAACCATTGCGAAAAGGAATTTATTTCCCCAAATCTTGACAACCACCCCAACTACGAATGAAGCTCAATGGTGTTTAGTTGAAACTTGAAACTGCTTCACAATTTTGTAATCTATACACAGAGTTCTCTGGTGAGGGTTTTTCTTCTCTTGTTTGGCATACTTTATTTTTTATGAAATAGTTAATGTAAATAGGACATGAAAATATGTTAATTTGCACATACTTTCGTTCACAAGAGTGGCCTTTGTTCTCATTTGGCATACTTTATTTTTATGAAATAGTTAATGCAAATAGGACCTGAAAATATGTTAGTGCTTCCTTAATTTGCAGATACTTTTGTTCACACGAGTGGACTTTGTTCTCATTGTTGTTTGATTGATGTTAATGGAGTTAATGTGGTTGCATATTGATTTCCTTACAAACATTTTACTAATGGGTTTATGTTTATTCGTGCACATTACTGTTGTAATCTATTTGTTAAACTCATAGTTTGCAGACTCATATTCGGCAAATACTCGACAGACCCAAAAAAAATGACTCGGCAAGACTCGATGAATATTTGGTAATACTTGGCGAATATTCAGCAATGCTCGGTGAATATTTAACAACTTAAAAAACATGCAAATTTCCTTCAAAAACATAAATTTTGTGCAAAATATAGTTACAAAATGTATCAAATGTGTCTGCAAAACGTTGGGGAAGTGTTTTCTATTAGATTTGAATACACATAGTCTACAAAATTGCACCACCATGCGAATAGAACAGCCAACTGATAAGTCTCATGAATTTATGATGAATTTCACTTAAAATTATCATCATAAATTTCACATCTATGCAAGCGACAAATAACAATAATTTACAATTTCCAAAAACTGGCCAAAATTTTAAAAAAATATTTTTAAAAAGAAAACTCTTCAAAAATTCGTGAATATTTGCCAAAAACTCACGAGTATTCACCAAAAACTCGCGAGTATTTGCCAAAAACTTGGTTGCATGTTTTGGCTAGTTTTTTTGGTGAAAATTCGGCCAAGGAAAAAATGGAGAGTACTTGCCGAGTTTGCAAACTATGGTTCAACTAATACCCCCTCTAGCCCTTAATTATCTATCTGGGTTTTTCGTAGTGGAAACATTATCATTATTAAGTCGAGTGAGGTAACTAAATGGTTTGTCTCCACTTTTCTTGAACTCATTACTTTTTATTGGTAGGATGACTATAAGTATGAGATCATACCCACTTTTTTTATTGAAAAGTATTTTCCATTAATTAAATATGAAAATGTACATCACTAATCTTATAAAAAAAACTAGTGGTATGACATCACATTCTGTTAGAAAACTCACATTGATCTCAAAGATCAAGCGAGTGCATAACACAATAACTAACTTACAAAAAATTAAGGCTTAAAACAACATTTCAATAAAAAAATAGCGACATGTGCAAAAAAATATGTCCATTGCGCATCCAACTGCCATAGCGCAAGAACATTAAGCAACCGGAACGCTCAAAGCAAATGGCAGAGGTGGAGGATCATATGTCTTGTCACACCAACCAACACCAATAGGTGGATCCATCGTATATGGTATAGGTTCCCATCCATCAGTGTCTTTGCCTTTGTATTGCCTACATCTTGTGTGGATGAGAATATAGCCAAAGCAAGTTGAAGGAATTTTCCTTTTTGAGGAGAAGACAACCCACCAGGGTCGGGAAAGGCATGACCAAACTTGCCACCATGAGATATGTGATTGCGCAAAGGAGTTGCAATCGTGGTGAAGGATCTCTTTGTCTGCTCCTAGATTGGTGCCTATCACGAACACCATAGCCGCAATCTTGAGAAGGTGGCTGTCGGCAAGGAGAATCCAATTGAACTCGACTGTAAAATGACCCTTTTAAGGAATTAGACCAATAAGCAAGGAATGTAAACAAACACCAATTTATTCAAATCTGATTTTTATTGCAGCAGATTGAAAATCATAAACCAACGAATTGTACTCTTCAAAAATGAATGCCAAACACCAAATCTACTTCAAATTAACTTGCCACAATTTAGAAATAACTTTTATACATCCAATAGAACCAAGAACAAAGATAAATCTGAAGTAACACACTGCTGTAAACTAATAAATGTCCAGCGAATAACAACCACAAGAAAATTATAGATCACGGGTCTAGAAACCCCCCAAAATCATGCAAATACAGATTCTGGCCATAGAAATTATGACAAATCAAATTATCAACTGAAAATATAAATATGAGTTCACTAAACCCTCAAACCCTATACCAAGGTAGGTCGCTCCACATGTAGGAAGCCAATAACAAGCTGAAAATGATAAATATCTCTTCAAATCTGCCTTTTACTTCAATACCAAAGCCAAGATGAAGGGTTTTCGTCCTTCACTCAACCTCTAGAATGGTTTTCCTCCTAGGAAAGCCACACAAGAGGGTTTTCATCCTCAAATAGAAGAACAAGGAGCCACAAGCTCTCAATGCTCAAGATAAGATAAATGTGCTAAAACTCCATGTCAAATGATGCCTCAAGTCTCCTTTTATATTCCTCCATTGGCGCCAAAGCATGAAAAGGTAAGGCTGACCCCTTAGAGATGTTCTTTTCCTTCATTAGCTTCCATTAATTGATTAAAACCCAATCGACCTGCTATAAGAGGGAAAACACAAAAAAAAAAAAAATTAGTAAAAAACATATCAAACGGAAGTTCACTGTTCTCCTCTATTTTCTTCACTTCTTTGCCATGGAGAAGAAATGGCAAGAATGTAATGTCCCCTTTTCTGGACATTTTTGAAAATGAAGAATTGAAGACCCTCAACCCATTTTCTTTCCCCGTGGGTTCGAGGATAAAGCTTGGGGATTGTTCTAAGGTGTCTGTTGTCTGCATTGTAGCCCCTTGACATGCCTTGCGCTACAAGGGGGAGTCTTTAGTTAGTTTAAAAATGTGCACATAGGTTAGTTACTTTTTATTATTTAATTAGAAAATAATAAAGTGCACATAAAGTTAGTCTTTTAATATTTTAATTAAGTTTTATTAGTTTTCCCTCCAAAAGGTTGCACCTCTTATCTTATAAAAGGAGGTTGCATGGTCATCTTTTGGGTATGTTGGGTTAAATCATTTGTCTTTCAATGCTTGGAGAAATGGGATGTATGCCCTAGTTGTTGCTCTCTCTCTTTGACAATCAAGTTGGAGCTATTTAAGATTTGATTGAAGACTTATATTTGCATTATTGTGGTGGATTATCAATATTGTTTATGCCCCAAGTGTGGTGAATTTCCTTGGTGGAATATTTTAGTGCAAATTCTATTTTTCTAACCCTAGGGACTAGGGTTTGGGGCTGTTTTCCCAAATTTCGTGCTTAGAAAAATCTGCAAAAATACTCATTGGATTCCTCATAATTTTGTGAACATTTTGACATGTCATTTACATGATTTGGTTGGGTATTTTGCCTGAATACCAGGTTCGAAAATCCGATTAAATTCAGAAGGGCAAAAAAATCCGAAAATTCGGAGTTCTCGAAAAAATTCGAAAAAATACGGAAAAATCCGGTTCGGAATATATATATTTATATTATTGTATATTTATATTATTATATATAGACAAATCATACAAAAAAGCATCCATCTACCATAATCATCATCATCATAAAAACATAAAATTAAAGTTTGTAGAATTGAGAAATCCAAAAGACGGATGACAAGGGGACGACTAATAAAAAATATATATAATTTATTAATTTTACAAATATAACATGAATAATTCAATAAACTAAGACTTAAAATTGAAAGTTTGAAGATTTTATAGTGTATATTGTACAATTAACTATAAATTTATAATAATGTACAATATATACAAAACGAATAAAATTAAATTTATAGTGTATGTTATAGATTGTATAAAATTAAATAATGTATTTTATATAAATGTATACAATGTACAGTATACTGTATAAGTTGTATATACCATAGTTGGAATACTTGCATAGTTGTATTTTTAATTACTAATCTGTCTACATGCGATCAAAGCTCATGATTCTTTCAAAAGATTGCAAGAAATTGCTTGGTCCAAAAAGGTGCAAAAATGAATTTTATGAAAATAAGAAAAATATTGCCATTAATGCGTAGAGCTCGAGAAAATATACACTTTTAGAGAAAACGGCACCTGAAACGGAGCCACAGAATGAAAGTTGTGGCACATGCAAGTTTTTGCTGTTACAACTTCCCAGACCCTTTCTAAAAATGGCAATTGTTTTCTATCCTTGTGTTTTCTTCACCGAAAATCCCCAAAAGGAAAGAAATGCCAAAAAAGGAAAAAAAAACGTGACCAGAAGAAAACAAGGGAAAAAATCGTAATGTGCCTGAATTGAACCGGATTTATTCGGTTACCTTAAAAATGCGGTTCGAACCGGATTTCATACAAATCCGGCCGAACCTGGTAACTATGGTATTTTGTGAGATATTAAATTTACAAATTTTGACTGACTTTCAGGCAGCGACCTGTTCTGGGTTTTGTGATAGCTTTTTGGGGGTTTTCCCACCCTTGGAATTTGGCGATTCTGGGCTTGTTGGAAAGATAAAAAATTCAAGGATTCTTTTGGTCTTTGTTTCATGCGAAAATACTAAGTTTTGAGGACGTTATGCCCTTTTCAAGATCTGTTGTGTTTTCCTTTCGAATAAAAATTAGATCCAAGGTTTTTGGAGAATTTATGAGGTTATTTAGGCTTCATAAGTTAGTGGCAGCTTTGAGGATTAATTTCATCATTGTCGGGCAAGTTTGGATGCCCTAATCAGCCATAAATGTGTGGGGCGAAATAGTAGGAGGGCCAGATTTGCATGTTTGGTAGTTGCTGTTACAAATTGGTTTACATCATCTTGTTCCTTGTATTTTTCCGAGTTCGGGCATATGTCATTTGTCTAGATTGGAGTTGTGTAGAGAAAGTTATACTATTTTGAAGATTGCAGCAGTTGGTTTCAGATTTAAATTACTCTCGAGTTACTATAAAATCTGATTTGAATGTGTTTAAATTCCGATTGTTTTCTTCCAATCTATCCCACTACCTTGGCTAGTTCCTGATAAAAATTGCACAATAATAAAACACCGAATAATAATAATATAGAAACTGAAATTCATTCGGGATATACATTACATTGATAGAGTTTACATTATATAGGAGGATATTCTCCTTAATACAAGGAGTCAACATCATTCCTCAACAACCCACATATTTCTCTCCAATCCCTACAATCTCTCAAACTTATCACTAAGATATCTCTCACACTAAAATAGTTACGTGAGTTGTTCTCACAACTCACCAATAATAAAACTATTACAACTATATTATTAATATGAGTTCTATAAACTCATTAATAATATTACATTTTATTTAATAATGTGACACAATATTTTGGTAACATTCACTCCACTATTATTAACATTATTAATTCCCAATATACACTCCCCTAATGTTGACATTATAGAAACAACAATCACATTTCCTTCTGCAGCTTGTCGCCCATGCGTGCTCATGATCTGGATGGTTTTGTAAGACATCTAACAACCTCAACACAAGGATGGTTTTACAGGACAACCAATAACCTCAACACAAGGATGGTTTTACAGGACAACCAATAACCTAAAACAAAGGATGGTTTTACAGGACAACCAACAACCTAAATATCATGTTGCTATTTTTCCTTTGTGCTTTTGTCTGTCCACTGTCTTTCCTTCAGGGAATCATGTAGGAATCATTGCTTACTGAATACAAACTGAAAAGAGGGAAAATAGAACATTGAGACCATGTTCCGGTTCTCCCCCTCAATGTGAAATTTCACTTATTTAAACAGGAACTCTGAAATCATACTGCAAATCTGAAATAAAAGAAAACACACATACACACACATTGCCACCACAACTTTGTGCGGCCCCGTTGTTGGTGACTGACGAGAGGTTGTTGATTGACCTCTAGCCTCCGTTGCCCCCGTCCTCCATGTGTGTCGCTACTTACTCAGCAGATTGGACCATGGAGCTCAAATTTGCACCACCTTTTGTCGATGCATCTTCCCTACAAATCGTCGCTTTGGTTCTGAAATTCCAAAGCGGGGGTCTGTGGGCGGCAACCCCTAGCAGGGTCAAGAGGCAGCGCCCCTTGCAGGGTCCAAGGGCAGTGCCCTGGGTGCACTCCTTGTCGCGATACAGGGCAAGGTCTGGGGCAGAGCCCCCGAAGCCAGACATATTTTTCTTCTTTGAAGTCATCAAAAATATCATCAGAACTGTAATATTATTCATCTTATTCTCCCAAAAATTGGATGTCAGGTAACACCGAAAATGTGTCTGTGAGGCATTTTTTTTTTTACAATATTTGACTCTTTGATTTTTTGATAATGGACTAAAAAATACTGGACTTTTACAATGAATCAAAACTTACACTCGAATTTGAGACGACAACAGTTGGCTTTGACACAAAAAAATGACTATCAACATTTATAACAAACTCCACAAATGATTTTGATTCTTTTATAAACAATACTTGACCCACTAATTATTAGACCATTATAAGATGACAATTTGAATAACACAAAACGACATACAAGACTTAAACTCTCTAGTTGTAAAAAACAAAACTTTGACCATATAACTATAAAAGACAACACAAAAATTAATTTTTAGAAACCACAATGGCTCTTAATATGAGACTTTAGGGACACAAATACAATAACAAACTATTGACTACTTCCTTTAATGACTCGAATTACTTGTAGTGACCAAAGAAACAATGTAAGACAAAATGACATGACTCGTAATCAAATAACATGCGCCATACATGATTTCGGGTGGGAGCAGTGTCAAGGTGATGATCGACGTCTGTAGCATAAAGACTGAAGATGGAAATGATAGCAGGCCTCTCAATACTATGCTAAAGTCTATTGAGGAAAATTCATTGACTGGGGTCGATTTAGTAATAGTACACGTGTGATGGATCCAATCATACGATTATTCCGATCAGTCGATGCACAACTTCGCTGCTCAATGTATCACATTCTACTTTATTTACCTGGTGGATTGATTTTATCAGTGCCAGAAACCTTGCAATATTGAACGTTTATGAAAGATACCTCTTCATATTATAATGTCCTCAGGATTGATAATTTCAAGCATGGACTGTAGAATGGGCTTCTCTCCCATAATTGTCAGATTTGACTGATGAGCTAACTGCACAATGTTATAAAAAATAATTCTAACTCCCTGAAGCTTTCACAAAAATTAAATATAATCCTTTACAACAGCTTAGGCAAATAGAAAATAGTCAACTTCGAGGCAAGTAATAACCAATTATTGCATGCAGATCTATATGGAAGAACTGGAAAATGCTTGCGTGAGGCAATTATTCTATAATCTTAGACATAAGGTGCAATGAAAAAATGGATCAAAACATAGCTGATCCCCAAAGCAATACGCTCAGATTTGAATATCTAACGCAATGCAATTGTAGTAGTTTGACTGATAAAAACTCCAGAATTGAATGGATGCCCACGAATCCACGATGGGATTGAGATTGCAATGATGTAATGTTCAGGAAGGAAGAGATCCACTGAGTTGTTATTTCTTCTATAGACGCCTTGCAGATCAAGTCACGAAGGCATGAGCTGAGTCCTCGACTTCAAGACATTTCAGAGAATTGCGGCATAAATGTCCGTCAAATGGCGTTAACTTCCAACGTGCTGCTCAAACCTTTACACAAAGGTGTACATCCATACTCTGAGAAAGGTGGACGACTGTTTAATGAGGCCACAATAATGGCAGTGACGTGGTGCAAGGAAGATTGATTCAAATCGATCTACACATGGGCTAATGCAAAGCATTGCCTCTCATTGAAACTTTCTCATTTCTCTATCATGAACCAACTCTGATACCACTGATAAAAACTGCACAATAATAAAACACCGAATAATAATAATATAGAAACTGAAATTCATTCGGGATATCAATTACATTGATAAAGTTTACATTATATAGGAGGATGTTCCCCTTAATACAAGGAGTCAACATCAATCCTCAACAACCCACATATCTCTCTCCAATCCCTACAATCTCTCAAACTTATCACTAAGATATCTCTCACACTAAAATAGTTACGTGAGTTGTTTTCACAACTCACCAATAATAAAACTATTACAAGTATATTATTAATATGAGTTCTATAAACTCATTATTAATAATATTACATTTTATTTAATAATGTTACACAATATTTTGGTAACAGTTCCAACCCCATTTGGGTTCGAAATAGTTGACATTGGGATATTTTAGGTTGATGCAAAAGGATTTATCCATTCTTTGCTTGATTTTGACAAATATTTCTTCATTTTCTAACTTGTCTAAAAATGGGACATTACAAAGAAGTCCAAATAGTGTCTCTCAAGTGGGAAAAAAGGGACATTACAGTCCTCCCTTCCCAATATTGCTTGTCCCCAAGCAATTGCAATTGTGGATGTTCTAAAATTGCTGAACTTTCCCATGTAGCATTTTCAAGGGGAATATCCTTCCAACGAACAAATACTCTTTGATACTTCTATTCCGTAATTTCCTTTCACGTACTTCTATGATATCTTCCAGAATTAGGACCAATTTACTTTCTTCATCCAATTGTGGCAGCTCATGTGAAGGGGTAAGTTGTTGTCCAAGTGCCTTGTTGAGGCATGAGACATGAAAAACATTATGTATTTTACTATTTTCGGAAGCTCAAGTTCATATGCAACCTTATCCACCTTTATTGTTACCTTGTAAGGGCCATAAAAACGAGGTTTCAATTTCTCCACACCCTTTTGTTTGATGGAAGATTGCCTATAGGGCTGCAATCTCAAGAATACCTTGTCTCCCACTTCAAATGTCCTTTCCTTCTTATGCTGATCCACATATAACTTTTGCTGGTTTTGGGCACGAAGAAGGTTCTCTTTAAGCTCTTTTAAGATATCTTGGCTTTGCTGAATTAAATCTTGAGCCTTAGGCACACTACTATCAATCATAACCAAATCAACAAATGAAGAAACGTCATACCCATACAAATCCTTAAAAGGAGACCTACCAATGGATATTTGGAAAGTAGTGTTGTAACAAAACTCAGCCATGTACAACCACTTTATCGAAGCTGATTGTTGCCCATCAATGTAGTTCCTTAGGTACCTTTCCACCCATTTATTTACTATTTCAGTTTGCCTATCCGTTTGGGGATGGTAACTAGTGCTATGAGCAAGTTGACTACCCACCAATTGAAACAATTCCTTCCAAACCATGCTCAAGAACCAGCTGTCCCTATCAGTTATTATTTCCTTGGGCAGCCCATGTAGTCTGAATATTTCTTTAAAAAACACATCAGCCACTATAGGAGCATTGTATTTAGCCGGAAGGGGGCAAAAATGAGCATACTTAGTAAATTTATCAACCACAACATACAAGCCATTTTTACCTTGAACCATGGGCAGCCCCGTAATGAAGTCCATAGAGATGCTTTCCCATTTTTGAGTGGGAATGGGAAGAGGTTGAAGAAGACTAGCTGGAAATGAGTGCTCCGCCTCGTTTTGTTGACATGTAAGGCATTCCCAAATGTATTGGAGCACTTCCTCTTTAAGACCCTTCCAATAGAACATTTCTCTTATGTGCTTATAGGTCTTAAAATAACCTGCATGACCAGCTGATGGGTCATCATGAGCAGCCCTTAAAATCTCACTCTTTATCTTAGATTCCAGCACCAAATAAACAAGATTTTTGTAGAGAATTAGCCCAACCACCACCTTGTACCTATCATCACTTATTTCTCCTTCAAAGACATCACTAGCAAACTTATTTTTTGCATACTCAATTGAATTAATGATTTCCAATCCGCTGTAATTTTAGATAAAGAATAGAAATATGACTCACATGAAATGGCTTCTTTCACCAAATAATTAATTTGGGGCATGTCCGGAAGTATGCCTTGCAAAGTGACCCTTTTTCCTTGGTCCATGAAGTTTACCTCCATGCTTTGATAGTTGAGAGTGAGCTCTCCCAAAAAGCACAACCATTTAACTCCAAGTATGATGTCCAAATCAACCATGTTAATCACAAAAAACTCAGCACATACCTCATATGGTCCCAAGGCAATATGGAGTTGATGACACTTCTTGGTACATTGCATAGAGTGGCCATAAGCTATCCTCATAGTGAAACCTTTTAAGTCCTCAATCTTCAATTTCAGATTGGAAACCAAACATGCATCTATGAAATTGTGAGTGGCTCCTCCATCAATCAAAATTGTGACCTTGTGCCCATGTAGATCACCATTAATGTGAAAAGAGTTGTAACTCGGCGCTCCCATCAAGGTAGCAAGAGTGCTAGTCACTTCTTCCGGATTTTCTTTCAACATACTATCATGCCTAGCTTCATCCTCATTGCTCTCATCATCATCACAATCAAAAATTACTTCAATGTAATGCACTTTAGCTTTGCCCAAACAATGATGTCTTGGAGTCCAGGGTCCTTGCAAGAAAAACACAAATTCTTCCTTCGTAGCTCGTTTCTAGCCTCGTTATCATGGCTGGCTGTCTGCAGATCTGTGTGAGTATTGGGCACTTTTTGGAGAGGTCTCTTTGACTGGTCCAAAGGGATGCTTCTTAGCTTCTTGGTGGGTTGTCCCCCACTCAGATTCTCCTTAGGAAGACTGCTGATCGCTGCTGATTTTGGGCAACACCTTCAAGATCAAGTGCCTTCTTAATTGCCTCTTGCAGAGATAATGGATCAAAGGCACGAACCAAACCCTTGAGGGGTTCAATCAAACCCTCAACAAAAAGCACTATGAGCCTTCTTTCGGATATATCTATGATCATGACGGAAAGCCTCTGAAATTCAGTCACATACTCTTCTACACAGTCTTGTTGTCTCAAGTGTGCAAGCTCACGGAAATGCACCTCTGGATCCACTTTATCAAACCAATCAACGAGTCTTTGACAAAAATCATCATAGGCATGTATCTCATTATGCCCTTGTGTCACAAGCCCATGGAACCACCATTCATGAGCAATTCCTTCAAGATGTAAAGTGGCAAATTTGATTGCATCTTCCTCCACCATAGGCTTCAAAGAAAAATATGTATTCAACTTTTGAATCCAAGCCCTAGTTGTACCCTTAGATGATCCATCAAATGTAGAAAAAGCCAACTTACACAACACATTTTGGACCTCTCTTTGTGGCATGGTATGTCTAGGCTCGGGCCTAGGTCTACCTCTATTCAATCCTATGAACTCTGCAAGAGAAATAGCCTCCCGAATCTCTCTTGGTAAGGCTATGTATTCTTCATAACTCGCAGCAATATTCCGTCCCCTCGTAGACCTTGCTTTTTCCTTCGAAATGGCCTCCTCTCTAGGAAGGAAAGTGGGCTTCAAACTCTGTCCTCGGGCTAATCCCATAGGTTGCTTGGCATTATTAGCTCCATTCGAGCTACCTTCACCACTTTGGACCCTTGGTTCAATGATTATTTGGAGGGAAAGAGCTAGAAGATCCATAGTATCAATGAGTCTCTCTTGGCCGACAATTAGTTTGTCAACCTTTGCTTCTTGGGAATCATGATCAGCCATGCTTCCTTCTTCCCTTGGCTGGTCCTCTTTGTCTACCTTCTTTCTTATTTGGTAGTAGATGTAGCCCTTGTTGCCTTCGTCTATAAACCCTTGGTCCTTTTTAAGATCTGAGCTCTGATACCACTGAAATGACCCTTTTAAGGAATTAAACCAATAAGACAAACACCAATTTATTCAAATCTGATTTTTATTGCAGCAGACTGAAAATCATAAACCAACAAACTATACTCTTAAAAAATGAATGCCAAACACCAAATCTACTTCAAATTAACTTGTGACAATTTAGAGATAACTTTTATACATCCAATGGAACCAAGAACAAAGATAAATCTGAAGTAACACACTGTTGGAAATTAATAAATGTCCAGCGAATAACAACCTCAAGAAAATTATAGATCATGGGTCTAGAAACCCCCAAAAATCATGAAATTGCAGATTCCGGCCTTATAAATTATTGCAAATCAAATTATCAACTGAAAATGTAAATAGAAGTTCACCAAACCCTCAAACTTTACACCAAGGTAGGTCGTTCCACATGTAGGAAGCCAATAACAAGCTAAAAATGATAAATATCTCTTTGAATCTGCCTTATACTTCAATACCAAGCCAAGATGAAAGGTTTTTATCCTTCACTCAACCTCTAGATTGGTTTTTGTCCTTCTAGGAAAGCCACACAAGAGGGTTTTTGTTCTCAAGTGGAAGAACAAGGAGCCACAAACTCTCAATTCTTAAGATAAGAAAAATGTGCTAAAACTCCATGTCAAATGATGCCTTAAGGCTCCTTTTATATTCCTTCATTGGTGCCAAAGCATGAAAAGGTAAGGCTGACCCTTTAGAGATGTATTTTTCCTTCATTAGCTTCCATTAATTGATTAAAACCCAACCGACTTGCTATAAGAGGGAAAACACTAAAAGAAAACATAAAAATTAGTAAAAAACATATCAAATGGAAGCTCACTGTTCTCCTCCATGTTCTTCACTTCTTTGCCATGGAGAAGAAATGGCAAGAAGTCTAAATAATGGCTCGCAAGTGGGAAAAAGGGACATTATAGATTGACTTCACATGAAGCACCTCCTCAATGGTCCAATAGAGACTGAAGGTGGTCAACTTCTAAATGAACCTTCTCAACTTGTACTTGAATCTGTAGCATAACATTAGCAATCACTTGCACTTTATTAGTAATGGAGAAACAACCATCAAGCTATAAATGGTTAAAAATTGCATTATTCCTTTCTTTCCATACTATAATAATAAAAATAGAATGAAAAATATGCTATATTTGGTTGTATTGTGCAAGTAACATTGGATGGATCCCCTAAGAGCACCATTTGCCATGAATTTGTTTTGGACTAAATGTCCAGAAAAGGATGTGAATTCACTTCTAGGCCAATTGGGCATGTTTGCAAAACCAAAAGAGAGGCTTGAGAGACACAAATGTTGACAAGAGGGGCATATAGGATTGTCAACTGCTAAGTGAACATGCATGTTTCCAACTGCAAATCTTGGTGAAGAAGGCACTAGAGAAAGTGAGGATGTTTGAGTTCTAAGATACTTTCCAAATTTTATCCAACCTATAGCCTCGGGTTTCAGTAGACAAGTTAACTTTCCAACGAGCGTTCTACGAATCAACTTGAATGTACTGCGCAAAGAGTAGTTGATAACCAAATTGGGGTTTGTATCAGAGGAATGGGGTCTCTGTAGGCCTCTTCCTGTCTTTCCACCACCTAATAGGTGATTGGATTCCAATTTTGTGGAGATGCCCATCTAGAATAGCCTATTGAATCTTAGTGATGAATGAAAGATGTAATGCTCCTTTTCAGGCTGAGCTGAAAGAAAAAAGGAAATGGCATCAACCCAAATCACAATAAACTGAAATTTATAACAGCAAGCTATAACTGTCGGATTTTTTTATACCAAGGAAAGTGCAATCTCTCTCCAAAAATGCATCTTTTACACAACCCAAAGCATGTAGGGAACTTTGGAAATATTTTAGAACAAATATAAACCAAGAAATGAGCCTTCAAACCCCTGCTGAAATTTATTTAATTAAATTTATGACAACAACAAACCACTTACAAAACTAGCCGGAAGTAGAGATTTTGAGGCCCAAAAATCAATCCGTAAAGTGCAACCGGCCTTTAAAATTAAGAAAACCCAAATATCAACAAAGAATGAAGTGTCGTCCACTAGATATCACCAAATTCCTCCACCATTCAGTCGCCACTCTTGCTCTAGATATCACCAAATTCCTTCACCATGTAGTTGCCACCCTAGGAGAGGGTTTACAATAAGCTAGAAATGACAAAGTTTCCACGAAAATAAGATTTTAGCTCAAGTATGACCTTCGTGTGAGATCACCAATGAAGAGATGAGGGGTTTCGTCCTCAAATCAAGTGCAAAGAGAGGTTTCATCCTCAATTGCAAGAGACAACAATTTCGTGCCCCAACTCTAAGAAAATAAATTCCAAGAATGATGCCCCCCCATTCCAAGCCAAGCAACCCCCTTTGTATAGCTAAAGGTGGTGCCCAAAATCAAAAGGATGATCTCCCAAAGAGGAGCGACCTCCTTGGGGAGATATATTTCTCCTTTTCTTTTTCTTCCATTTCTTTATAATTTTCTTTTTAAGTCAGTGTTGCACTTTTTCAACCAACTTTTTTTTTCATTCTTATAGCTGACATATAATAATGAATAAGCTAAATACTTTAAATATTTAAAAATACTTTTTATCTTAATAATAGTATTATTAAGTAGCCCAAAATAGTGAATTGACTGAGCTTAACTTAAAAAGTTATTTATTAGTTCTAATTTAGAAAAGGGGACATTGCAGTCCTCCATTCCCAAATTTGCTTGCCCTCAAGCAAATGCAAAGCTCATATGCCCAAGTACCATGCCCAAAAAATGAAACATGCTGTGGTGCTCCAAAATCTTGTATCCTGTGCCTATCAAATGAAAGAGCTCTTGCAAAAACAAGCTCATACACCTGTTGTCTTCATTTTCATCTTTATAAACAACATGAGCAAATTTGTTATCTGCATGCTTAGCGCTGTAACCTCAGACATAGAGTAAAGAATTAATGAATAATCAACAACTAGACAAGCTAATTCATATTCTAATATGGCATCCTCACTCTTCATTCTAATGAATGCAATTGAAATAATGTGTTGGTTGCCAATGATTTTGCCGGCTGTCCCCTCTAATATATGATAAAAATCAGATTATAGATGGGTTGGAAGTGAGTTACAACGGCCACAACACACCTGGGTTTCCACCCAACTAAGTACCTTGGGGGTTGTCATAAAAATTGTCTTCAACTAAACCTTCTTTCCAACCCTTTTCATCAAGAATTTTTCCTTAATTTGTGCAAACTTCATGCTGTCCTTAGCTAGGAACAATAGTCCTATACATGTTATGTTCATGCCCAACAACATGAAAAAGGTACAGAAGATACCAAAGTGGATTTTTTTTTGCAAAAATCAACAACTTATGCAATGTAGGGGCTGGGAACAGCCATGCAAGCACTGAAAATCCCATACTAACCATCACCAATTGAAAAGAACAACTCCTCGTGTTTCAAGGAACTTGTAAACTCCTTTGTATGAGAGCAAAAGGAGTAATCAAGTGGCTGGTGAAGGTGATGACAGTAATACCAAAAATCACTCCCATTGCTGCCCCAAATGTGTCAAGCAACTCTTTTACCTTGGTTGCGATAGCAACTTCTTTTTGGTGTGCTTCTTGGGCTTGTGGAGACATCTCTTCATCTTCTGGTGCAATCTCATATTCATTATTACTTGCTTGGGATGATCACAAAACTCAGCGGTTCTTCCTTGTTTCTCTCTTTTGTCTCCATTCTTGGGCTTGCACATAAAACAAATACATTATAGAAAACAAGAGTTTTCAATATCCCTCCTTCACGCCTCATAGACATGATGGCAAGTTCTCTTTCATTGCTTGCATCCACCTCCCAATCTTCACTCAAGGGATGGATATCTAAAACTTCAATCATGCTGCCCCAAACACAGTTGCAACCATGCATTTTGTAATGTCCTCATTTTGAAGACCCTTAGCCTATCTTTCCCCATGGGCTTTTGGGATGTTGCAAGGGAAAATTATGCTAAGTAATTGAATGATATTGCCTGGAGAGTGATTTTAATCATTTGTCATTATAAAACAATATTCATTTAATTATTTAATTATGGATGCTAAGTGGTTTTTCCACTACCTTGTAGTATTGCTCACAAAAGAATATTTATTGAGCAATTAATGTAATTTATTATTTAATTTAATTTCCAAAAATACAAAATAAAAAGAGAATTAATTAAATAATAATAGAGTGGCTGTTAATGTCAAAAAGACCCTTAGAAAGGGGATGCCACACATAGGGAAAATAAAATACTTTATAATTTCAAATTGTGTTTTCCCTCCAAAAAGGAAATTCAAATTTTGTGATTCTTTGTCTATAAAAGGAGGTTAGTGGATCATTGTAAAAACATGCTATGTTATGATGAAATTCGGTTTTAACTCCATGCTTGTAATAGGGATGTATGCCCACCCGTAGTGCTCTTGCTTTCCTTATAAATTGTTTAGGAATCGATTTGTATGGAAGCTGGTTGGAATGTGAAATTGAAGATTCAAGTGTGTTCGCATAACGATTTGGCTAATTTAATGTTCTTGTGATAGCGGTAAGGGTTTTCCATGCTAGGCGACTTGCATTATGCTTTTATGTTGGCTGTAGTGAACTGTTGGAGCAGTGTTTTATACTCTAACCCCAGAGAATTCCTTCATGATTGCTTAAACCATTATTAGAGTGGAACGATTTGGATGTATGCATGATATTGTGAGATTCATAGCCCTTTATTGCAGCGACTTCTCTAGGCAGGTTTGATGCTGATATTTAATGTTGCAAGGGTCTGGTTTTTGGGTTAAATAAAGCTGCTATTGCTCCTTTGACCAGTGACTCCATTAGGGCAAATATTAAGTGTTTTTGATGCAAGTTTGAGTCTCATATGAGCAGCGAACTGTTAGTGTATTATGCATATGCTCTAGTGACCTGTAGTTGCCTGGTTTATTGATATTTTGGGGATCTTCAAAGCAGCGACCTGGGTCTGGTTATTTGGATTAAATATTGCATGCCTTTTGACAATAAAACCCCTGTTCTAAGTCTGTATACCTTCTCTAAATCAGCGACCTCATTATTGTGTGCAAGTGCTTGTTTTGGCAGCGACTTTTGGTTGGAATAAATATATGTTAGTGGCTGTTATTATCAAGGATTGGCGACTCCATTTAATGCTCAAGTTTGTGTGGTAATATTTATTTAGTTGGCAGCGACTTTCGTTTATTTAATACTCTGCTATATGGCCATTGAACCCTGAGTATAGCAACTTGAAGACATACTTGGTTCGGTGGTGATTCAGATCTCAGTGGCAGCAATTTATGTGACTGTTATTTCTGATCAATGGCGACTTCTGTGGATGCATGATTTATGGTGTTGAGAGTCTCCTTTGGCAGCGAACTGGACTAATATATATATATATATATATATATATATATATATATATATATATATATATTGTAATTTGTATTGGTGGATTTAGATCTGATTTGGAAGTCATTTGCAGCTGTGTTGGGTCTTCATATTTATTGGAAAAGAAATCTGATTTCTGAGTTCCTTAGTTTCAGCTGAGAGTTGTTTACTCGAGCTATTCGATAGAGGCCATTAAACCCCTCTTCTTGGGTTTACAGAGCCATCTAATTGAAGGCACAAGTCTGATTGACTGAATGTAATCATTTGTAGTAGTGTTCAAATCAGTTTTGGTGTTGATTCGACTTGATTGGTTGCCATTTCCCATATATTCTGTAAGAGGGATATTACACATTTCCTTTCTCAAAATTGAGATGACAATGACTGGAATCCAACTTATGTCAAAACCCATAAATCAATGCTCCTACTACAAACAATCATAACATCATTTTCATGTATTACTGTATGGCTGTTCTGGAGCTGTTATCCTTGTAATTTCACTAATACAAGTGATAACTACAAGTCTCACTTCTGGATCCGAGTGTCTCAAAAGCTTGGGTTTAACCAGATGAGTCATTGATGGATTCACCACCCAAAACATAGACTGATATTTTGATTGTCTTATCTTGGACAAACAACTTGCCACATCCTCTAAAACACTGAGTAGAACATTTTTTTGTCAAAGATGGCTGCTCCAGTTTCCTTCCTGCTCTGCAAAGCTTTGCTCTCAAATCTTCTTTACTTATTAACTCGATGCTTCCTAACAGACACCAAGCCAAATCACATTTTTTATAATAGAACATTTATATTTGTTGTTATAAATGAAGACCCTTGCGCGTCATTTTGTGGTATGGAGTACCCCTAGATGTAATTGCGTAGCAGAACCTACCAAACCTTATCGCCTTCAAGTGCATAACTAATCCACTTGACATAGAGGGTTGCACCTTGGAGTTTGACATTGAGAAGGTGGAGATGTACCTCCTTAGGTTTGCAACAAATATAGTAGGACACTATGGAAACCTTTAAAGCATAGTTACCATGATCGAGAAGTTCGGTTCATTCAGAAGGATTAAAAAGTTTGGAAGTTTGAATTTTTGAGAAAAGTTTGGTTTAGTTCGAAAAAGTAAAAAGTAAAGTATACATATATAAAAAAAATAAAATATACTAAAAATATATAAATATAAAAAATAAAAAACATGTAAAGTTCAAATTTACTATAAATAAATATATAATGATGCAATCATTAGGTTCTAATTTCATTTTCACTTCATTAGAAATCAACTTGGCTCGACTGGCATGCAATTTTTTTTTCACTATACTAAAAATCAACTTGGCTTGACCAACATACAAAAAAGTTATAAAGTTATACCAAGGGGGTCACTTAGGTGACACCCCCATTTAAAAAAGTAACCATACATGAAATCATAAGGTGCGCAGCTTAATAAAGTTTAAGTAAACAAACACCTTAAAGAGTAACTTAAGTTTAAAAAGACTTTTCTCTTTAAAAGTAAAGCAAACAATCTCCACCTTTAGATTAGGTTCTATGACAACTGTTTGATTGGGAAAACCCTAAAAGTTCCCCTAATCTATAAGAATGCCTCATAAAGGTCAACTTAAGATTTGGAGACTCATTTGCATCACGAGCAAGGTTTCTGCTAAAAGGAGATGGAAAGAGAGGAAAGGGTTTGTCCATGCCTTGCCCCTCCTCCCTCAAACTCCAACAAAGCTTTCATGAACCCTCAAGCCTAAAGCTATGCCCCTTCTGAGATGGAGGCTTCATATTTTTAGTGTAAAGTTAGTTTCCTTCGAGGAGTAAAAGCCCCTAAGGCCTCCATCCCTATGTGTAGGGGGATTCCATTTGTTTTAGATCTATTTTCAAAGTATACATTGTTTGTTTTTTTGGTCTTGTTATTGATTTGTAGGTGTATATGTGTGCTGGAAAGCATATGGAGGCTTCATTACCCCCTTCAACGCTGCGTAAGGGCATTCTCCAAGCCCGTTCGGCCTCAAGGTCCTTCACACTTCTACAAGGCTCAAGGCCTCCCTGAAGCCCTACTCAGCTTTTATGGGCCTCTTCTCACCCCACTCTGCTGTTAAGGGCCTCCTAAAAAACAATTGTTTCTTGTTTATGCATGCACTCCTCCTCGGCCTCTAAAACTCTTGAACCAGATTGGTCATGGCCATACAAAAAGAAAACAAATATATACCATTTGCAGCGAGGATAAAAACTGTAATTTTTTCCATTTATAACGTATAATTTTTTTGGTAACACTTAGAGCCTTCTGAATTGGCCCAAAGGAAATTCCTTAAGAAGCATTTGAACTTCGAGTATGCAACTTTTGAAGGTGCTGAACAAGATGATTAGTAATGGGTTGCTGCCAGGATCTTAGAATACACTTTGAACTTACCAAGGAGAGGTTTGGTGATCCAAAAGGCAATCATTTTATCAACCGTTTGAACAGCATAATTTCATACATTAGGGGAGATTCCTGAAAGGCAAAGGGAAAATGCCTAGGAATTTGAATTGCTCTCTAGGCTGTATCCAATATCATTTGAAACCTTATAACAATTGAGGTAGGGGAGTGTCTGACTTTTGTGGCATTGTGTCTTATTCTATTGTATAGAGGAACCTGAAGCAAGACAAAAAAAACTCCAAACATTCCATGGTGTTGTAAACAAATGCTTCTTCAACAAGAGTGAGGAAGGCTGCATTTGCAAAATGACCATTGACCATCTAATCAGCTAGAAGACAGCTGAATCCTTCAGCTGCAAGGACATAAAGAGAAGGAACTAGAGAACATCCTTTCCCGGTGGATTGAAATAACCCAAATCGGTCCTACTGGGCTCCATAAATTGTGATATATGTACATGCATCCTAGAAAAGAATATTGGCTTTTTGTACACTCCTGGTCCTAAATCCCAATGCCTGAAGCATAGTAATAATAAAAAGTCACTCAATTCTGTCTTATTGATGAAAAGAGATTTTTGGTGAGAGAATTGAGCCCATTCCATTCCTTTCCAAACTACAATGACATTTGTATAAAATGTATCTATTGCAAACGAAACATGTTTGCATTGGGCAAATGATGAGAGGTAAGAAATACCTCATACACAGCAAGAGATTTGGAAATAATATTGTAAGACACACTCAAGAGCATTTTAGGGCGCTGGTTGGCAATCAGGTCTGGGTCCTAGCCTTGGGAATTAACTTGATGTTACCTTGATTGATTAATTTGCAAGGAAAATTGGTTCGAATGGGCTTCTGGACCCACAATACCAAGGACCTTGTTAGCTAGCAACCTTGAGTAGTGGCCTCTTAAAGGTCTTCTACAGATAATTGATGATCACAAGTAACTGTTTGACCCTTGGAGAGTTTGCAAGGAACCAAATGCAATTTTTTTGAGAGCATCTTCATGGGTGGGGGAGGTTGGCTAAGTGGCAAAAATTGCATGATAATGAGCTACAAAAGCTTGCAGAATATCAATCAGTTTAGTGAGTCTTTGTGTAATATCCCTCTTTCTCGAATAGTTCGGTCGAAGACCTTTGGCCTGTTTTGTCAACCCGACGGCCAAAGGGTGTTTTCAAGGGTGACTTCGGTTTATTAATTTATTATATTGTGCTCAAAATAAAGTAATATCATTAAAGCACATATAATTAATTAATAGACTGTTTAAGTGACTTTGACTTAGGAAAGTGCATTTAAATAAATTAATAAATTATTTAATGTGCTTTCCTAGCCAAAAAATGCGACTTGGTTGGAAAAGGAAAATAATTAATTAAAAATTAATTATACTGATTTGGAAAAAGTGCGACTTGTTCCTTTGGAGGGGTTTTTTGGCTATAAGGGAAAAATGCGACTTGGGGAAAGGGCATTCAGATTATTATTATTTTCTCCCGGCAGTTAGCTCTGAGCTTTTGTAGACAAAATCCAAGGACGGAAACCCTTAGGATTATTCCTCTTGCGAACGGAAACCCCAGGAGCAGTGAGAGAAGTTTCCATTCAGGGATCTTCATGGTATTCACAGGTTTTTATCATTCCAGCAGTTAGAAAGAGAAATAAATTGCAGTAGTGGGTATACAAACTTCTTCTAGAGTGGGGCGACTTCTTCTACAGTTGTTTTATGCAGTATTTGAGGTATTTTTCATGATAGATAATTATTGTAATTTCCAGCATCATATATATATCAAATCGATTTCGTTTGAATCATTTACAGTGGGTTTTGGACAATCATTATTATTAAATCTATCTGCAGATTTATAATTGTATTGCTGTAATATTTAGCATCAGAAATCATTATTAAATACACGGCTGAATGGTTTATGAAGAAATCTGTCTGTTAAACCCTAGGTGCCTTTTCTGTATTCACCCGGTTTGTGGGGTTTGTTTTATTTAATTTATCTATGCAGTTTTAGTATGGTGTTTTGTGGATTCTTTTGATGTTATCAGTTTAGATTTGAGCCAGAGCAATATATATGAAAAAAAAAAGTATTCAGGCAAAAAGGGGTTTGGGATCTTTCACTTTGATTGGCATCACATATGACCTTAACTCTGTCGACTCCATATTTAGACCCTTATGAGAGAAGAATTCTATAGAGATTTGGTCCCCAACTCGTAACCAATGCATACAAGCATGAATTTGGGCACTGGGATTCCGGTAGGCCTCTTCGACCTTGACCTTCGAAAAGGGGACATTGCATCTATATAAACACATCATTACATTTGTAGAAGGCATGCGGTTGCAAGGAATATTGCATGTAGAGATTTGTGTTTAGGTCTAGGAGGGATTGGATCATCTGGGCAACATTGTGGTGTTGATGGGTTTGTAAGCTTCTACACATTTGGTTTTTGCAAGTGTCGTAATAAGCCACCAGAATGGCAGGGTGTGTGTGTGTGTGTAAGACTGTATAATTGGTGATTGGTCACAAGTTGGTGTAGTCGATTTGATGAATAAAATATAGTTTTGTTGAGTATATTGTGCTTTGTAATTCTGATCATGACTTGGTCTAAGGCATCCTTTCTGTAGGACCCTCAACCATAGTTGCATCATTTGGCATCCAAGAAAGACACTAGTTTGGGATTGTGAGAGTGAAGTTCTCCATCTTGTGAGGTGGGTAGAAAATGCGGAAAAGTGAGCAAGTGAGAAAAGTGTGATCTGCGTAGGTTTCCAAGTGGCGCAGCAGCAGATTTAGAGTGTTGTGTTCTCCATCTTGTTAGGTGGGTAGAGAACAATAGAGCTGATAAAAGCAGGTAACCTACGTAGGCTTGCAAGAGGTGCAACAATGGGCTAGGGGTATATGCTAAGAAAGTGAACAAGAAATGGGTGAGGGATGCACAACTTTGTTGGCGGAATTGGAGACTGTGGTAAGTGCAATTGCAGAAGCTGAAGCAAAAGAGCAGAGGAAGCACACATATATGATGCCACACAAAGTAGGCGAGGAGACTTTTCTGGAACAAGCAAACATTGTAGTGAATTGAGGAAGCTCTAACAAAGGAAAGAGTAGTAGCGTGTCTTCAAGAAGACACAAAAGTAGAGTTAGAAGATGCTCAAGTGAGTACACATGATGTGGAAAAATATCTTCTATTTGTGAAAGATGAAGTGGTTGCAGAAAGTGCAGATGTGGTGATGGTGGTAATTATTTGTAAAGATCACTTATTTGACCAGGGAAAAAAACACTTACTTGCGGAAGAGGTGAAGATGATTGAGTGGATGTTTGAGTGCTTGGATGCAGATAGTGGAAGGAACACAACAATGAACAAAGACAAAGAAGTAAATGAATTCTTTGAAGTCATCTTGCAGGCTGAAACAACAAAAGAGGAAGTTGTCACAACATAAATGATGGAGTTATTTGAGGTTGTGATGAAAGTGACGGAAGAGAATGACATGAAGGCCATTCTAGAGTTTGTGATGGAGATGGGTAATATATGCGATACCCATAGAGGTTAGGAAATATAATCTAGCGTTCACATTATATGAGTTTGGGAACTCATTAATAATAATAGAATAGAGATAAATATTGTTCTATGAGTTGTTAAAATAAATCATATTATTAAGTTCGTGGTTATTTTTTATACCGGTAGCTATTACTGGGTTAATATTTATACTCACTTCCTATTTCCTATGATTTTTTTTGCCTACCTTTATGGATATATAATAGCCAATCTATTGTACACTATTTATTATGATGTGAATAATATATTCTGTGTTTTTACTGTGCATAACTTCTAAACCAAATTCTATGATTTGGTATCAGAGTTGGTCTGATCCTTTGCACTCATGGTATTCTGGATTATTGTCTATTGTACATTGAAGAGTTAAGATGCACAAATTGTGATGGTCTTGCTCATAACCCTTTGTAGACCAATTCTCGTTAATTTTTTCCTAGCTACAACTGGATTAACAGTCCTATTCTATCATAGGACTGTGTAAAATCTGCTGTGCACATGGATCAATGCGAGGGTCCTACGTGATTGTCTAAGTTGTGTTTATAATATCTACATTCAACTCTTAGTCACAGCTCCGGTTTGGATACCTATTAGCATCTAACTTGATCGCCCTTGTCTTCTAGCGTTTGAGATATATAAAGGAAGTTATCAATACAACTTAGAATTGATGACACAACTCGTGCCAGTAGCATATAGTTCTTGAATTCTTCCATGAAGAAAACTTGTATGATATGAATTGCGTGTGGTACTATCTTCAATGGATTTATGTTGATTGTATACTCTTTTCCAGTATATTTCTGGTCTGCATGAGATCCACTGATGTGATGATTGCTAACGCAGGTTGTCTGTTGTTTGTGGATATCGTCAGGTGTTGGCTAAGGGATGTGCTGCAAAGCCATGAAAGTTCTAGAGTCTATTGTCATAAATATGGATATGATCGGATATTTTTGCATGCAACAATTATACCTTCATGAGTCTGTAATGTTGACCTCTTACATGTTTGCGTCTTACATCTCTTGCATTTGTCGAGCACATAAGATGCAGAAGTGTACAATCCTGAGAAAAGTGTTTTATTTTCCATCTCAAATTCACCATGATGCTTCTCATGATTAACATCAATTACTGTGAAAGCATATCCACGTATGGGAAGATTGAGCTCATATCATACATGACACCATATAGTTCTTCCATTAGATCCTGAACATGCAACTTTGCGTTCCTCAACTCTTATGCTAGATCAACTCACCTAATGATTAGGTTTGTACCAACTGTGTCTGATGATATCTCTACAACTGGGTACGTCTGTTGCTTTTATCTGGTCAAGATCTCCTGCACCTAATCTGTTTCTAAAAGTCATACATGTAATATGATCTGTACGTGTCTTATGTTTTTGAGTATTTCCTTTTAGCATTTTAGTCAGTTATTAAATGTCACTTAGGTCAATCATGTATTTAAGTCTAATCTATGTCGTTGTCAATAAGTCGAGTTATATATATGTCAATGTAAAGTTGGTAAATTGGTCAAATCACTACAAATTTGGTGTATGAGTCACATGCGAGTATTTAATTCATTACATATTGAGATCGTGCCTAGAGTAACAAGTTAAAAGTATGAACAATTAGTTATTGTTAATGTTAGTTGTATTCTATTTCAAAATCTAAAGTCCTAATTGAAATATTGATCGACTATTTCATTCACATGTAAGATTCAAGAGTCATAAAATTGTGTAAAATGAGTCATTGTGTAAGTGTTGATCTCTATAAGGGTTATTCATTAATTATCCTCTTGCTAGAATCAAGATTCATCATCAAGTCGTCATTATTAAAGTGTGTCGAGAGTGTCATAAAGAATTAAATAGGTGATCTCTTGTTACATGGATCGCACTTTTGGGTGTATTACCCAACAGCTCAATAAATATGTCAAAAGTTTGCCTCACGGAGACATTTTCTACTGGAAATCAACGTCTGAAAAGTAATTGAGCCTCAAATTATCAAATAAGGTTGAGTTAAGCAACATACACATCGGAGGATGGGGGCACATTGGAGGTTGGAGGTTGATCACTGACCTCTCACCAATCACCAAAAATGGGTCTGCACATTGATCTGGTGACATGTGTGCACTGTGGTTTCTATTTTCAGTGCATTTTAATGTTCTTGTTTGTAGTGTGATGGTTTAATGAATAAACCCCTTTCCATAATTTTGGGGAAGATTCATGTTTTCAATAATACCCACTTTTGAGGAGCAGGAGTATATTTTGAGGTATACTCAAGGAATGGTTAACCAACTAGTGTAAAGCTTTTGGATCTTGCAGATTTAGAATTTGGGAACCCAGGGAGGAAGGGAAAGTCCCACAGAAACCCAAAGAGGAAGGGAGCATTCCTATATAATTCAACTCGACACTAAGCCTTTATGAGGGTAAAGAGATAATCTATTGATTTTGTACCTAGTCTAAGTAGTGATTTCAGAAGGTGGTTCAAATTCTTCGAAATATGGTTCTTCGCCGTGTTAATTATTAAGATTAGCAATTAATAATGTTTACACTAAGGGGGTGAAGATTAGCAATTAATAATGTTCACATTAAGGGGGTGAACATGTTAGGAAATATAATCTAGCGTTCACATTATATGAGTTTGGGAACTCATTAATAATAATAAAATATAGATAAATATTGTTATACGAGTTGTTAAAATAACTGATATTATTAAGTCTGTGGTTAGTTGTGATACCCGTAGCTATTACCGGGTTAATTGTTATACTCACTTCCTATTTCCTAGGAAGTTGTTGCCTACCTTTATGGCTATATAATAACCAAATCTATTGTACGCTGTTCATTATGATGTGAATAATATAGTGTTTTCTGCTGTGCAAACTTGTGTGTTTTCATGATTTGGTATCGAGTTAATCTGATCCTTTGCATAATGGAATTCTGAGTAGCTGTTGCAGAGGAGGAGATGCACAAATTGTTGGTCTTGCTCTCACTCAGTATAGACCAATTTTCGTCAATACCGATACATGGAAAAGTTCTATTCGACTTGGACTGTGTAAAATCTGCTTTGCACTTTGAGATCGATTTCTGGGTGATTGTCTAACTTGTGTTTATTATATCGACATTCAAATTTATTTACAGTCCGGTATGGTCCTATTAGCATCGACTTGATCGCCCTTGTCTTCTTCGTATGCATGTATGAAGTTATTAATACAACGCAGATTTGATGAGAAATATGCCAGAGCAATAGAGAAGCCATGAAGAAAACTTGTGTGAATAATTGCATGTGGTCATCATCATGGATTTTGTTTTGTAGACCCATCCAGTATATTTCTGGTCTGCATCAAATATAATTTATTTTATCGCAGTGTCTTCATATGTTTATCGTCATTTCACTAAGGAGGCTTCAAAGCATGCGGTAGATCTATTTTCATAAGTGTGGATATGAGCGGATATTTTTGTAATTATACCTTATGAGTTGTAATTTTTATTCTCACATCGTCTACTTCACTTCCATTTGTCATACATACCTTGCACAATTGTAAAGGCTGAGAAAACAATTTCTTTGAGGCATCAGATGATGGGTATCGTGATTTAATTTTGAGCAAAGACGTATGGGAATATTGGCTCTATCATACTTGACACCAATAGGCCCTCAATCCTCCACGTCCAACTTTGCGTTATTGAACCAAACGCCATCTACCACCTGATGATTAGGTTTGTACCAACTTGTTATCTATCTCACAATTGAACGTTGTTGATGATCTCTTCAAGATGGCCTGCATATCTGTTTCCATCGTCATACATTAAATGTTGTCTTTTTTATGTTTTTTAGTATTTCCTTTTAAATTTTGTAGTTATTAATGTCACTTGTAAATCATGTAAAAAGTCGAGTCTTGTCGTTTAAAAAGTCAAGTCATGTTATGTGAATGTAAAGTTGATAAATTTGTAAATTGTTACAAATTTGGTGTATGAGTCACATGTGAGTATAAAAGTATACATATTAGATAGCTAATTAACAATTAAAAGTTTTAGGAGTTAGTTATTGTTTTGTTAGTAGTATTCTATTTTTGATGTCCTTTGTTGTTGAAAGTCATTTCTAACATTAAAATGAGTCAAAATAAAAAATGAGCCATTGTGTAAGTGTCGTCTCTATAAAAGATTCATTAATTATGTGTTAAAAAGTCATTTGTTGTCATTATTAAAGTTAAGTGTCATAAAAATTAAATAGGTGATTATAGTTACATGGTCGTATCTTGATGTATTATCAAAAAGTTCGAAAAATAAAAAAAGTTTGCCTCACGGATTCATTTTCGGTGGAATTCAACGTCTGAGTTGTAATTGAGCTCCATTATCAAATACGGCTGAGTTAGCAGCTTCACATCGGAGGATGGGGGCACAGGAGGATGGAGGATACGCAACGTCCTCTCGTCAGTCACCAACGACGGGGCTGCACATTGATTTGGTGACATGTGTGCAATGTAGTTTCTGTTTTCAGTGCATTTCAGTGTTCTTGTTTGCAGTGTGTTGGTTTGCTGAATAAACCCCTTTCTAGAATTTTGGGGAAGATTCATGTTTTCAATAAACTCACTTTTGGGGAGTAGGAGAAGATTTCGAGGTAGACTCAAGGGATGGTTATCCAGTTTGTGCCAAGCTTGTGGATCTTGGAGATTCAAAATTCGGGCGCCCAAAGAGGAAGGGAAAGTCCCACAGGAATCCAAAGAGGAAGGGAACATTCCTGCATAATTCGGCTCGACACTACCCCTTTACGAGGGTAAAGAGATGATCTATGGAGTTTGTACTTGGTCTAAGCAGTGCTTTCAGTAGGTGGTTCAACTTCTTCGAAAACTTCTTAAGACGCAATTAATAATGATGTATATGGTGGCATCGCCGATGTTAATCGCAATGCAAGATTAGCAATTAATAATGTTTACACTTAATGAGCAAGGGGTGGATTGCACATTAATAATGTTTACACTAAGGGGGTGAATGTTAGGAAATATAATCTAGTGTTCACATTATATGAGTTTGGTAACTCAATAATAATAATAAAATAGAGATAAATATTGTTATACGAGTTGTTAAAAGAACTCTTATTATTAAGTCTGTGGTTAGTTGTGATACCCATTGTTATTACCGGGTCAATTGTTATACTCACTTCCTATTTCCTAGGAAGTTGTTTGCCTACCTTTGTGGCTATATAATAGCCAATCTATTTTACGTTGTTCATTATGATGTGAATAATATATTGTGTTTTCTGCTGTGCAAACTTATGCGTTTTCATGAATAGATGCGATTTGAACCCTTTGGCTTGTGAGTTGAGGAGGAAGGGGCGAATGCAATGGAAATTGTTGTTGAGAAGTGTGCAGACGGAATGTTGAACCTAAGGCAATCTACGTAGGAAGTGGAAGTACCTTACGCTATGGAAAGGTATGCATAGAAGCAAGGAGGACTTGAATAGGAAAGGCAATCTACGTAGGAAGTGGAAGTACCTTACGCTATGGAAAGGTATGCATAGAAGCAAGGAGGACTTGAATAGGAAGGATAGTGATGGTGCGAATATGGAGAGTGATACCATGTAGAGGAAAGTAAAGGAATTGTGTGTAGTAGTGCAAGGGAGAATGTGGCAGAACAATGTTGCACAAGAGAAGAGGAAGCGGGGAAGAAAAGAGACATCTCCAAGTCATCTTGAGGAGGGGAAAAAGCTGATGTATGAGTAAACAAAACTGCATTTGGTGGAGGAGGTTGGTCACATACCCAATTGCTGCCTATGGTTGGAGATGGGGAGCACCCATTAGCGTGTATGCACGCCAAGATCTTATCAAAAGGCTGAAAGAGTGGTTCTACTATTCGGGTGCCGTGTGTGAGCACGTAGCTCACACCTTTTTTCTTACGTCGAGTGTATTATGTAGGAGCATCGGAGTTCACGTGCAATCTTGTATCAACCAAAAATGTGTTAAAGAGCAGGAAAAGTCTAGCAATGTGCAATCATGTTTTGTGCAAGTTATTTTTGCATAGTTTTTCTACCAAAAATGTGTTAAAGAGCAGGAAAAGTCTAGCAATGTGCAATCATGTTTTGTGCAAGTTATTTTTGCATAGTTTTTCTTAGCTTGCAAATATGCTTATGTTTTGTTGTTCTTTTGTGCCTGTTTGTTAAGTATGCCTTGTTTTGTGTTAGTGTATATTGTGTGTGAAATTTTAAGAATGCCCTAGATAGATCCATGGTGCTTCATTGATCACAAATAACTCATCTGAAGTTGGCACATGCGTATATCCTAAGATGCAAAGTAGAAATAGCGAGTTCATGGTTTGAAGGTCTTGTGCAAGCAAAAGGATGTTCAAAGTAACATTGTGGCACCTCTGTGTTATGCATACATGCTCTTTAGTATTGCATGAAGCTTGTAAGCCTTGGTGCAGAATCACACCTATTGCACAAATAACTAAAGCATGGCGCAGAACTGAAAAACCTTCAAAATGTCCACAACAATGTAACATGCACTTCTAGATGCTCATGTTAGAAGGAGAGATTCATCTTGATGTTGCGCATTCACATGTGAAACTGTGAAGTCATTGGACTACCACGTAGGAAGTTATTAAAACAAAGTGTGTACTGACCACACAATAGTGCACAAGGTTCTTCGATAGTGCAAATGGTGGGATCATCTAATGGGGTCTTACTTATGTTCGTTAGGCCATTTTGTGTTTGCATCGAGTTCAATTATGATATGGGTCCTTTGGGCCTTATCCTCCATGTAGCAGTCGCGACACATTTAATTATTTATGGGTTAGATGTAGTGAAGATGACTAATTTAAAGTAGCTGATCACGTGTCTATATAAACACATCACTACATTTGTAGAAGGCATTCGATTCCGGTTGGGACTTAGAGAGTTTGGATTATAGTTGCAAAGAGTATTGCATGTAGAGATCTATACGTAGGTCTGGGAGGGATTAAATCACCTAGAAAACACTGCAGTGTTCATGAGTTTGTAATATTTTAGGCCTTTGTGTGTTTGTGAGTGTTGTAATAAGCCACCGGATTGGTAAAGCGTGTGTGTGTAAGACTATATTGTTGGTGATTTTTCTCAAGTTGGTGTAATCCATTTGATGGCTTAAATATAGTGTTGTTGAGTATATACTGCTGTGTAATTCTAAACGTGGCTTGCTCTAAGGCATCCTTTCATTAGGACCCTTAATAGTAGGTGCATCATATTGACAAGGTTGCAGTTGCATCATTCAAACCATCTTCCTGTAACAAACCATTTGTTGACATCCATATTTAAGGCTCATGATTGCCAACAAGGACTAAATCAACAAGCTGGCCACTAACATCTTAATGATGATGTATATGGTGGCATGCTGATGGTACATCGCAATGCATGAATAGATAATTGATATTCGTTGCGACCTATTTAATGAGCCTGCTGGCTTGCACATTTTACCATTGCTTTCCTTTGAAGAAACAATGGAGCACCAAATGATAATTTGGAGTGTGTAATTTATAACCTCTTTCCAAGTATTGATCCATCTCGTTCCACTTCCTTCGTTTGTAGATGTCAAGTTTATATAGAACAATCTTTCAATTAAAAAGATTGTTAGCATTTAAGGCGCTAACAACAAAAATCCTTTTATTGGCCCAAGAACTACAAAATTGGACATCATTTTTCATTTGAAATTCTCAAACATGAGAAAAAAATCCTTGGAAAGATGGATCCTTAGTTATCCCTTATCGAGAATTTTTGAATTTCCCATGGACCGAAATGTCAAGAGTAATTATTTTAATGAATCTTTGAGACAGATCCCTAACTCTTTGGTCATCAGTGCTACTTCTTGAGGAAAGTATGGTAAAGTTTTCTTTGTTACAGTTTTCTTCTAGGATCACTGTGTGTAAGTCTTTAGTCCCTAAAAAAATTGCTGTAATATATAAAATGTTCTTTGCTTACCATATCGGAAAAAAAACTCTTGCAAGGTCAAGAATATATGCTCAACTTATGGCAACATTGTAGGCAAGCTAAGGCAAGATATAACGAGGGCTAAGATACTGATACACAGGGGGGGGCCTGGAGCGGGTACGGGAATGGGTACGGCTGGGGAGCAGGCAGGGTATGGCCGGCCCTGCCCTGCCGCTCTGCAGCCTCCACGCCACCTGTGAATACCTCCACTTCCACCTGCGAAAACCTGCGAAAACAATGAACACTCCATGAACAAAATTATTTTGCGAAAACAAATTATAATAGCTGTTGGGGTGGTAGTGTTAGGTTCAGGGATTAAGTTTTCGTAGGTAGTATTAATTATATTTTATAATAATATCTTATATGTTTTTATAGGTAGTATTAATAATTTAATTATAATAATATCTTATATGTTTTAAGTTTTTATGTTATAACTTATATGTTAATAGTTTTATATGTTTTTATGTTATAATTTAATTATAATAATAACTTATCTATAATAATATCTTATTTATTATAAGTTTTAACTTGTATATATTTTTAATATGTGGTTAATAACTTCATTCTTATTTAGAAGGCTGAAATTTATATATTTTTTAATTTTTATATATTTTTTGTACTGCCGTATCCAATTCTGTATCCAGGGCCCAAAATGTTTTTGCCATTTCCGTGTATTGGATACTCCATACCCGCTCCCATGTCTAAAACGTATTGGCTACTTAGAAGCAGGGCATATAGGTTTGTAGTAAATGAATCAATGATAATATAAGGGAAGAACTTGGAATGGTAAATCACCTATGGGCAGATCTGATGGTAATGCAAGGGAAGAACATGACACTTTATAGACCTCTGGCACTATGGTCATCTGTGCTACTGTTGATGGAAAGCAAAGTATGAGCTCTTTACTTCTCATACTGGAGAAAAGCCATAAAAATGCAACCAATTTTTGTTTTGTTTTCTAATATATAATTATCACATCCTCCACAAGTGAAGTGACATATCCGATACTCGACTAGTTTCTAAGATCAAGAAGCTATGAAGAGAGTGAGGGATATAGAACTTTACGAGGCTACATGCCTTAATCTATTTAGAATTTCTATGAGGTTTACATGGAATCATTTACCTGAAACTTCTAACTACCATAGAAGTTGAGTTAATGTGAAGCTACCTTTATTTCTAGGGTCTCCAATTCCACTAAGGTTCATACTTGCCTCTTATGGTGTAAGATAAGCTCATTAAACTAACCCACATGCTCTGTCTTAAATAAAAATTTCTATAGGTCTGTCAATTTTTTCATTGGGATTGGTTCCATCATGAGCATTTAGGCGAGGAATTAAATTGATTTGCATTCATAACCATGTCAACCAATGGAGGATTGGGTCTTCAATACACATGACCCTAAGGTAGATGAACTAGGTTTTCTTATTCGTTTATCACCTATTGCCCATTGTTAAGAGTAGAGAAGCTCATTCTCAACTTGAGTGTATGTTTTAGAATGCAAGCTGATACATGCTAAGTCAAATGCCACATAAACTTGCTTTTAACTACATAATACACCAACTTTCTCTATTGTATGTTAACTAGGAATGGTTTTGAATCTGTACATTCAATTGTTTTTGGGAAAACCAATTTCATAGGACGAACACTTGATGTTATAACATTATTACCCACAAGTCATAAGGTCCATAACTGAAATGTTTCCATCTCATAAAGGTATAAGACCTCATTATATAAGAGTCTCATTTGAGGTCAATGCTGAAATAACTCATAAAAAGCAAGCGTTGCTTTAAGGAAGAAGATTCAACTTTCCAAGTGCATTTCTTTATTTAATGAAGTGCCTTTTAGACAACAACAATAGCATATACAGATTTCATTCATCTCAGAATAAGTAACCACAACACTCTTTAACCAACACATGACTACTAAATCATTCATGTTTCATTCATTTATGAGTTTCCCCAACAATTTCAACCTTGTCTTTATGATAAGTAACAATTTATTTATTGACTGAAGCTCAAGCAATGACATTTACTTTTCAAGAATCAACTTATCAAATGCCACATGACTACTGTATAGGTCTAGAATACATATGAATATCTTCTTGTGGAATCAAATTTGGAATAGCTAGGAAATAGGACCAACAATTACTTGAAGGTAATCACATCTGAGCTACCTCACAACAGTCCTCACTTGCCTATGGTCTATTTGAGTTACATTTCCAAATAGTAAGCATAAGAAGAATGGGTAGATACAAACATTCATAACAAGTCATACCAGCACTCTTCGCCATACTTGTTATTGAATATTCTCTATTGTGTGTTACAACCTTAGAGATCCAATACAAAATGAATACATTCACATTATAATACAATTTCAGAGGTGGTAGACAACCTTGCAAACCAATGCTTAAATGTCATACAACTATCTTATCCATCAAGAGATATACGAAACAACAAATATAATATCCAAATTATAGCTCAAGCATGATGATAGAAGGTAAATAGGGATTGCAGATTACTAATCAACAATACTACATCCATGCCTTCAAAAGACAATTGAAAGTTCATATAAGACTGTAATGTGCCCTTTTTCGAATTAATTCCAATTGAAGACTTCTTGCCGTTTTTCTTCCCGTGGCTAAGAAGAAATTGAACAAGGGAAGTCTTTGGGTTTCATTTCTGTTTTCTTTCATTGTTATTAATGTTTTTCTTTTGTATTTTCCTCCCTGAGGCAGGTCGGTTGGGTTGGAGAGCTCTTAAAATGAAAATAGAAGATAAAGCAAGCTTCCTAAGAGGTTGGCCTTGGGTAATTCACCCGGTAGACCATTGCCGCCACCAAAGGGTTATAAGAGGAGTCACCTGGGCTCATTTTCATCATCAAATTTGGCATATACACTTTTCTACTTGATTCTAGGGCTGATTGCTCTAATCCAATTCCATTAAGGGGCGAAAATCCATTAGTTTGGCTTCCAAGCAGGATGAAACCCTTCCTTGTGGCATATTGGAGAACGAAAACTCTCCAAGTCGGTGGTGTGAAGGAAATTATTGAAGACCATTTTGCTGGTTTGCAACTAGGGCATCAAGGAGGAATCATTACAAGGGATTTTACATTGTTTGGAGCCCCTCTCCTAGGGAGTGACTGAGGTTAGAGTGCATTTGGGTGTCTTCTATGGCACGAAACTCCATTATAAGTTGATATTTAGATTTCTCATATTTTATAAGGCTGTTATCTTTCATATTTTGCCATTGTTGGGGTTTGGAGACCTCATTTTTGGTTACTTCTATTGGCTGTCTTCTGCTGTTAATAAATAATTTTTCAGCTGAGTATTTGGTTGAGTTTCATGATGAAAAGTGCCCTAAAATATTCTTAAAGTGTTTATCTATGTTGTGGATGGTTTCTATGATGACATTTGGTTGAATTTTCACTCCTTGCAGGCTGCTGTCCTGAAAATCAGACCGTTGTTCACATCTGTTTCTAATTTCAGTTGGCTGGTATAAAAATATGAGTTTTCTTCACTTGGGGTTTGTGTTTATTGCTTGTTTCTGTAGTTCAGCCGTAGAAAGGGACATTACAAAGACCTTAGGAGGGATTGTTTGATTTCAACATCACAAAATAATCGATGACACATCACATTACAGCAAGAATATAGAATACAATCTTACAAGTCGTTTATCACATTTATCTTACATAATAAGGTTCAACATAATTCAGCAATTGAAAGACTTAAAGGAAAAGTTCAAGCTCCTTCCAAACTGTCACAATAATATAACACAATAAGATGGAGGTACAATAATACAAAACAATTTCAAAATTTTCTATATAAAAACCAATACAGATTATCAAACTAGAGTGAGGCATGGTAAACATCTAAAGAAGAATCTCTTGACAGGTCCCATGTGCCTTTACCCTAACTAGGAGAGGGATGGGGTACATGAGCCCTCCATTGACAAGTCCCTTACCTGCCCATTCATCAGTTCTAGGAACACAACACCTATCCAAAAAATTACCAAGTAAGAGTAACTAACTAGTGGCAAGAATAAAATCACATTTCTTGAACCGGACCTAGGGAACCAATCAAAGCCTAGACTAAAACTTGTAGTCAAAGAGTCATACAAAACAAACATTTATTATTTGACTGAATATAATGACCCATCTATTGGTTAATTGTTGCACAAGTAGCATCTTGGATTTCACCAAAACCATAATTCACCATGATTGCATTTGGGTGAGTGCACATAGATAAGTTATATAAGGGCAGTCAAGCACCACATACACGGATGCATCTGTCCATTTATGTGATTCAACCAATGATATTCTATACAGTTCTTGTCAAAAACAAAACCCATATAGGTAGGCAATATATATGATATGTATTATGGATCACCAACTCTCCTCTGCTTCGCTCATGCTAAGGTGCTTGTCTGCCACCTATCCATCTATCTATATAGGAAGTAACCTAGCCCTATTGTTTGGTATAGGAGACAAAGATAAAGGGTGCCTTGTGGTCATTATAGATGAAGTGCAGACTTGTAACAAGTGCATAAACACATAAGACGACACCCACTATTCTAGTACCCCACATACTTTATCTACGGAATAAGATTTGCACGTGGCTATGATTGTTATGTCCCCTTTTTCAAGTTGTAAGTTAGAAGACCCTTAGCCTATTCTCCATTTCCCGAAGGCTAAAGGGGCGATGCAAGGGAAATAAATTAATAATTTAACTTAATTTGGCCAAAAGTAAGTTTATGTTATAAAAAACAATTTATGTTTTATTATTAAAAAGGTGAACATTATTGAAAGCAATTCAAAAGTAAATCGGAGGGGAAGTTGCTTTATGAGTGCTTTACCTTGAAAAGTGTGAAAGTAAAATTATAAAAGTAAGGCGATTGGGGTCACTTGGACATCACTTTTCAACCAAATATTTTTAAAATTTATATTGTGAGTTTGAGCATTCTGCTTCAACTTTCAGCCCCAGAGGATGAAAACTTCTTGTGGAGTGATGTAGTGCCTCCTCTATGCTCGTGCTGTCGCCAATCCCCGTGTGCCGTGGGGATCAGGATAACCCTATCCGGGTTGTTGAATCAATGCGTTTAGAACCCTGGCCAAAGGACTGCGGGATGGTCGTTGAATGTTGGACTTGTGTTGGGTTTTCATTTTGGCCATCGACGGAGTGATCGTAAAAAAAATTGGCAATAAAATAAATTAAACTATTGTGATAATAAAATAATGAGGGTGTCGTTGAAGTTGTCCTTCGCGAACTAAGTGTATCTTCGTGTTTTCGTCTTGTGCGGTTATGTCATCTTCTTGCGATCCATCCATCTCGGGATCATTATCGATGCTTGATGTTTGATATTTATAGTTGTTTTAACGTAACATGATCTTACTAAATCAAATTACGGATATCAACAAAGGTAAACCCCATTTTTTTAATGGAGATAGTTACGTGATAAAGCAAGAGACTTATCAGGGAATGGTCGTGGCTATGGTCACAACAATCTAAAATAATATAAATCACTTGAGTCTTAAATAAATAAATAACAAAAATAAACTAAAAATAATTAAATAAGTAAATATTCTTTATGCTCCTAAATTCTTCCAAATCTTGGGGTCTGGGCAAACCCCCTTTCAAGAAAGAATTATAGAATTTTGGGGTTTTGTGCAGATGCTTGCAAGAGGGGAAAATACATTAAGTGTAATAATGATAATAATAATAAATGTATTGGTTTGAAATGTGTGAAAGCTCTGCCTGGGCATGCATACGGTGGTTGGAATACCTCCATGAATCAGAAAGCTGATGAAATGCCATGGTTGCATGGGTATGGTTTGTTTCAGTTTGTGTTACTTTTTTGTGTTTTGTTGTGGTAGCATTCCTTTCAGGCCATGGAGGCTTTGTAGAAATTGTTGGTGTCCTTTGTAACCTTGCCAGCTTGCTCCCAACTTGTATTAAATGAGACTTTTGGAACAAGGCATGGGTGTTGTCGAGATTCATGTGGAGGGACTTTTGTTCCTTTTATTTTTTTGGCAGAGATTGTTCCTAGTGCCTAGGCAAATTAGTTCTGGCGTGGAAGCATACGCATGGTAGGGACTGCTTGTCAATTTACCACAAAAATGCGGTTTGCCAAGGGTATTGTGTTGCAGGTTTTGTGCTCTCATGGGATGCGTTGGTGTTGAGAGTGCACAAAATGGTTTTTTACTTAAAAAAAAATAAAACAATAGAATTCGACTTTAGAAACCTCAACGCAAATGCCATTGGCAGGTGTAAAGCCATTTGCCCCTCCCTTTGTTGGTATCTACTTGCCTGTGTCAAATTGGTGACCGTGGGAACTGGGTATTGACGTGTGCAACTTTTGAAGCGTCAGGTTTATTCATTGATGGATTAGTTGCAAGCGCCTAGGTAGACAATATGCAAATGTGGCCTGTTTTTTTTTCAAATTGGGGCGAAACAAAGAATACTGGCATGGCCCCTGCGCAAGGTGGTGTCCTCGAGATTTCACCTTGAAATTTGTTGCTACCCCTTTTAAATTTTTTGTTCTTTTCAAGTAATGGGTCGTGCTTTGTGTATCGTTTTTCCTGTAGTTGTTTGCATTGCTTTAAGATATCCCCCGAGACTTATAAAAGCCAAATTCGACAAATACCCGCATGCTAAAACTTACTCTATCCCCTCGCCAGGTTTTGTTTGAAAAAGACATTTTATTTATTTATTTATTAAATAAATAAAGTAAAATTTAAAAATTGATTGAGCCGAAGTCAAACCCTATCGTGGATTTCCACACTAGTGCATAACTTTCATCTCTGAGTGGAGCACTCACGTGGCGGGAGGAAAAGTTTTTATAGACTAGTTAATTAACAAGTTATTTTTTGAGCAATTGTTTGCAACTTCTCGACAGTTTTTTTTTTCATTTTTATTTATTTCTTTTTTGTTTGGTTTCGTTTTTTTCTCCGTAATTTGCCTCGCAATTCCCCTTGGTCTTTTCCTTCGTTCTACTTAACCAGTCCAATTGCCTAGGGTTTTTAGAAGTCACCCATGGCCTCAGACAAAGGTGAAATCTATTGTGAAATGTTGGTTTTCAATGCAGCAGCATGGAAGCAAGTCACAATTTTTAGAAATGGGTGATTTCTCTATGCAAAGTCATAAATACAATTGCCCCCATCATCCAGAATTCATGCAATTACCCAAAGGAGTTTTTAGTCCAAGTCGTTGTTTTTCAAGGAAGAGAGCCCATGCAAGTCGAAGCTCTAAGTTGCCTTCCACCTTGGATTTTCACGCCAAATTTGGGAAGTCAATTTCAAGTGCAAGTTGCACTTTTTGGAGCTGCTTGACAGGTTGGAATTTAACACAATGACTTAAGTGAAAAGTGTGAAAATAGGAGCTGCATGGCAGGTTGAGATTTAACACAATGACTTAAGTGAAAAGTGTGAAACTTGGAGCTGCCTGGCAGGTTGAAATTTAACACTGCCTTGCCCTCATGTTTTTCACACAAAAGTTAGCTAATTCACTTATGCAAGTCGCACTTTTTGGAGCTGCCTGGCAGGTTGAGAATTTAACACAATGACTTAAGTGAAAAGTGTGAAACTTGGAGCTGCTTGGCAGGTTGAAATTTAACACTGCCTTGCCCTCATGTTTTTCACACAAATTCTAGCCAAAAAGTGTGACCCACTTTGGCATAATTACATGCTTAAAAAGTGATTTCTTTTAATTATTTTTAGCAAGTGCTGGCACCAAAGTTAGGGAGAAAGTCAAAGCAAAAAGGCATGATAAAAATAAGACAAAGAAGCTTTCTAAAAATAGCGGAAAGAGTAGCAAAGAAAAGTGTGCTAAAAGCAAGCTAAAATCAGGCAAACTTGGGCACCCAAAGAAGAGAAAAAACACAGCTTATTATTAGGAAATTGCTAAAAATAAGAGGAAGCAATTGGTAAAATTAGCATGCGGTTGCTTATATAAGAAGTGGACGCTATAAGTGAAGGGCAATTAATTCTTTTGTGTGGAGCATGCTGCCCTGACAAGTCTTGGCGCCAAAGGAAGAGGTTTTGAGCATTAAAAAATATTTTTAATTGCCGGGAAGCATATAGTTTTGGTGCCCAAGGTTGGAAGAGCTTTTTTTAAAAATTATTTTGGCTATCTGCATGTTGATGTGAGTGCACAGGTGAATAAAATAATATTTTTAGCTTGCTTGGCATGCAAACAAAGTCTAAAAATATAGGGCAGCAAGCTTTATAATCAGATTTTGGTGAAGAAATTAGACATTCATGCCATGGACTTCATGTTTGTCTGAATTATTTGCAGGAATACTTCACTAGTGCCCATATTGGTGAGAAGAAAGCAAAGTCAATGTCTGATACATTGAATATATCTTCAGAAGCAGGTTGAACAATTGTAGTTTCTGCACAAATAGATCCAACTCTCATAATTGCAAAGGTTTTTCGTACGAATTAAAAAAGATCTTAGACAAAGGTTGATTCAAGCACGATGAAGGTTGATGACAGAGATGATCCAACAGAATCATGCATAGTATCCAGGCTTGATGATATCAATGATACAGATATAGGGCTTGAATCTATTGCTGATTTGATTAACAGATCCAGGGCCACTGACAGGTCATCCCTTATGCGGGCAATAAGGAACAACGAAATTATCCAAGCTGCGACATTTCTAGCTATAACCCAGTTGCCTGAATTTGTTCTAGAATGTGCAAAGTTCTACCATCCTTTGTCTAGGACAATCAGGGATGTAGCAGGAAAGACAATGATCAGACGAGATGGACAATTCATTGATTACTGCCTCAAGATTCCGGCACGACCTGTACTAATTGCAATCAACATGCAAGAGGCTTGTGATAGATGGGAAAAAAACAAAGTAGACTGTGTAGGTATAATGAACAGAAGATATATGATGAAGCCTAGGTCACCATCAAAATTTCCAAGGACTCTTTTACGGTCAAATTTGGTGCAGGAAGTTGATGATATCACCCGATTGCTGTGTAGGATAAATGGGGAAGTTAATGCAAATAACTTCTGCTCATGGATGTACTCCTTCGTAAGAACAATTGAGATCAACAGAGCTAATTCAACAGTCAATTGGGTAGAGATCATCAATAATAACATTAGTGAGCAACTCAGAAATGTGAGGCAGACATTCAGTTTTAAAATGACTTCATACCTTGTGTATGCCGCAGCCTCGCAGGGAATATTCTTCAAACTGGACAGAAGAGGGATACTTTCAAAGGATCCTATTTATGAGTGCTACCCACAACTGGCGATTCCTGAATGCTACAAGGATTACAAGGCAGTGAATGATGCTTTCTTCTATGGATTCATTTGCAAGCTAGATGGTGATTTGAAGGCCAACAGAGTGAGCAAAGAAGCTTGGGAAGCTGTCTCCCAACACGTTGTATCTTCATCCAGTTTGTTGACTTCACGTATCTCAGGGTTAGTGGCTTCTCTGGAGAACTAGTCAAGCTGCGGAGGCACCCAAATGATAAGTGGATTATCATGGAGTTATGCAGGCAACTCGTAGAGTTGCAGGAATTACAATCAAAGCGGCATAGATCTACGGTCAGCTTCCCAGTCACAGTGGGCCATTATAGTTGTTAGACCATCCACAAAGCCAGAGGAGTCGAAGCCGAAATGTTTCTTTGCTATGAGCACGAGTTCTTTCTAGCTTGAATGAATTTTGATCCGTATGGAATAGCAAGGAAGACAGTCTCCTAGGAATACTCACACGTCCCTTCATTGGAGGATTTATGGATGAAGTGCAGGAATGGATACGAAGTCAGAAAAGGAGATTTCAGCAAATTATCAGGTCAACAAGTTTCTAACTATGGTTTGGCAAGGATACCTGCAAATCTTTCAGATGATGGACATGTGGTACTTGACACATATCATCAAATGGGAGGAGATAAAGCTGCTCTTCAAGCCAGTGTGGGTGGTAGCTAGACAATTGAGGAGAGGTCTTCAGTAGACCTGGTTAACACCTCAAATTGGTTGTTAATAAAAGGATATTGCTTGGATGAACCAGGTCACAAGGAACTTTACCACAGGGAACCTCAGCAAAAGAAAGCATGACGGTGAGAGTAGTAGAGGACCGGAGAAGTTGAAAGTGCACAAAACGTTTTAGGCATTGGAGAGGCAAATCTTCATGTATTGTATCAGTGCCGCTTACGGACGAAGCTTCTCCTGCTTCAACTCACAACACTTCAGCAGTTCTAGCACCTCGGGCAGACATAGTTATTCTGCCGTTGAATCCAGCATCATTCGTATTTACTCCTCAGCCACCCAGTTCTTCACCTCTTCCTACAGAAAAGTTGAAAGCACAGATGCCAGAGTTTGAGAGGGCATTATTCTTAGATGGCATAGGAGAACGCAGCCATAATACAGTGGTGAAATCATATGCAGCAGAGCCTTAGCATGAAATGGTGGTACACACAAAGGCTTCTCAATCCCCGAAAAATAACTTCTCATCCTAGTTAGCTTTGCAAACAATTCCAGACGCAAGAGAAGCAATTAATCTAGAAGAGGAAGATTTGCAACTACTCATGAGCTTAGGCGGAAAGGGTAGAAGACGTAAAGCTGCTAAAGTGACTTCAAGGTTGGTTATTGAAGAATCAGGGAAAAAGTTTGCATAATTATCAATTATGATTGAAGGAAGGCAGAAGGGAGAGCTAACGGCGGCAGACATATCGGTAACCAAAGTGCCACTGGGGCAAATCACCTCAAAACGATTAAAGCAGGATACATAGACACTGATAGATGCTTTATTCCTCAAGCTCGACAGAGAGAAGGCATAGAAAGCAAAACTTCAGATGTAGATCTCCCAGTAATGTGACATTATCACTAAGGTTGCCAAACCTTCCTCTCAGCCAATGTTAGTACAAGAGTCGGTGAGTTGCCATTTGATTGAGGAGGTTGAGGATGCAGATAATCAGGTCAAAGCTATCGATGAATGGAAAAGGAAAATCATCCACTAAGCGTCAGAGCAGTTCAAGGAAGTATCAACTAGCTTGGAGAGTATGCACTGGGCATTATCTTAGCTGAAACAACTGACAGATATAGAAGATGAGAATATAGTTGCTAAGAGCCACTTGGAGATCTTGGCCAATATAAATTCACTATCGGAGAGTGTATTGATTGCAAAGCAGCTTGTACTTGATGGATTGATCAAAAAGGGTAAGTAGTTGGAAATAGCAGTGTCTTTCCGCATGGAGATTCTCAAACTTATGTTGAATAGAATGCAATTGCTAAAAGACAAGATGAGGGAAGTGCCAGAGAACATAATTGCTTTCACTACAGAGGAGGAAGTTGATGGTATTCGTTACCATACGAGGTACATTCCAAACAAGTTGCCTGCCTCCCTTGAGGAATTTCTTCCAGTTTTCTAGAAGAAGATTTGTTGGCTAGATTTTCTGCACAACTGAAAATCTAGGCAATCATGGGATAAATCTCCCTCATTTACCGGTGAGGCTCCCGTGTAAGATTTTGTCAATTATATTTCCTAGTATCTATTTGTTGGTGTTACTTTAATTGCGTAGCTCATGGACCATAACTAGGCAATTTTGCAGCAAGTAAGCAACTGTAAGCAATATGTGCAGGAAAGAGAAATAATTAAATACGGGAAAAAAGGAAACGAGGTGTGCAACCTAACCAATAGTTGACAGAGTTGATCACATGCACATAAACGGAACAAATAGATCTTCAAATGCAGAATTTGAAGCAAAGGAAAGTTTCAGATTTAGATCTAAGACAACACAAAGTTTGTGAAGAGATCTAAAAAGAAATAAGAAACGAATGCACCGTTGACACAAAGTTCTTCGGAAATCTGTCTCTTCTCTATTCCTCTGCTTGTAGAAAGCTATAAAGGGTTTCAACTCAAAGTATGGAACACAAGAATGTTGATTACAAATTCTGATTCTTTAACCTGTAGGTTCTTTCTTCATTTATAGTGTATGGAGGGGAAATTACAAATAGGAAACTATAACTGAACTGACACATGCGAAAGTTGTAAAAGAAACAACTAGCAATCTCTCTCCTGAAATTCCTCTTTGCATGACATGCATGATTTATAACTGAAAATAAAGCCTTATATTTTGCAGTCTGTCATGCCACCTATTTCCAAGTAATTGACTTCTTCAAGTAACGGCTTTTAAACCAATCACTTAAGTTTTATAATTTAATTGATTGCTCAATTAATTTGTTGGAGAAAATAAGAGAAAGAAGAAGAAAGAGGAAAAGAAATTAGAAGAAAGCTACAACACTTCCAGTCTTGTTCTTTTTCCATATTTTGCATGTAGTTGACTCTTTTGCCTTTGATTCTCACCAAACTGGATCTGGAAGCAACTGATTGTGATTTGCTTGCGGGTATTGCCTTTGACTTGTCTTCCCTCTTATCCTTGAAGCTTTTGAAGTTCTTCTCCAGTACATGCACCAGTGCAATGTTTGTCGTAAATAATTCAGACAAAACTCATCATTTTTATTTTTTAATTGGATATGAGCAATTTTAAATTCTGGAAAGCACTCTGGGTGAATGCAAATACAAGTAAATTCAATGAAGGCTTCAACTGGAAGATTGGGAGCACATGCACAAGATCCTGGAAGGAATTTTCCATGCACTGATTTCTACACGAGTTGCGTTGGAAACAAGAGGATGAATTTTTGTCGGAAGCCTTTGCAATTATGAGATTTGGATCTGTCAATTAAATCGGTGATAGGTTCAGGGTCTATGTCCTGGAAGGAATTTTCCATGCACTGATTTCTACACGAGCTGTGTTGGAAACAAGAGGATGAATTTTTGTCGGAAGCCTTTGCAATTATGAGATTTGGATCTGTCAATTAAATCGTTGATAGGTTCAGGGCCTATGTCTTATAATTGACTTCAGCAAATCCGGAAGCTATGCATGATTCTGCTGATCCTTCTTTGTCATCATGCTTCAACATGGCTGGAACAATCTTTGTCTGAGCTCTTTTTCTTTTAATTCTGTTGGAATTCCTTGTGATTGGATCAATTTGTGCAAATCTGGCAATTTATTTTGATTTGGAAGAGATATTCAATGTACCTGAGATTGATTTGAACTCCCTTTCACTTATATGAGCACCTGTGATGAATACCTGCAATTAATTTTGACAAAGATGGAGTTCAGGGCATGAATACTTGATTTTTATCAGCAAAATATGCATATAAAGCCTGCTGCCCTAAAATTTCAGGCTTTGTTTGCATACAAAGCAAGCAAAAATATTATTTAATTCACCTAGGCACATATACTAACATGTAGACACTCAAAATGACAAAAATTAGGCTATTCCAACCCTAGGCGCCAAAACAGGAAGCTTCCCGGCAGTGGAAAATATTTATTAATGCAACATCCTATTTTTGGCGCCAAAACCTGTCCGGGCTGCAATCTTCATCAAAAAGAAATAAGTGCTTCTCCTTTATGGCATCCCATGCTTATATATCCTCCAACATGCTATTTTTAATAATTGCCTCTTCTTATTTCTGGCAATTTAATTTGGACAACCCATAAAATTCTTTGGAGATTTTTCCAAGAAATGCAAAACAAAGGAGTTCCTATGAGTGTGATTGCTTATGAGGAAATTATATAGGTATTGTCAAATTCTCCAGGAAAATGGAATTCAATCCTAGAAAAAGGGATAGATGATATGGCTGTAAGTAAGTTTGCGGTAAGCATTTGCGCCTGTTGGCTAGATTTTATGCATAGCTTAAAATTTAGGCAGTCATGAGATAAATCACCCTCATTTAACGGTGAGGCTCCTGTGTAAGATGTTTATCAATTTGGTAAGGGTGGATCCTAATAACTATGTTTGGGGTTTTACTTTAATTACCACAGCTTGTGAACCACAACTAGGCAATTTTGTAGCAAGTAAGCAATTGTTTTTGGAATATTTGCAAAAAGGGTAAATAATAGACTTTGAGAAAGAAGAAAGGAAGATGTGTTGAATCCACCAATAGTTATCAGAGTTGGTCTCATCCACACAAATTAAATAAACAGATAAATCGCAACATTCAACAGAACGGGAAAGAAATGACTTATAACCTAGATTTGACATAACATAAGGTTTATCAAAAATCTCTAAAAAGAAGAACTTAGCAAAACACTGTAGACACAAAGTTCTCCAGAAATCTGCCTTTTATTTAATCCCAAGCCTTCGCAACAGTCACATCAAGGGTTCCAACAAAAAGTCTGGAAACTCAAGAATGCTCTAATTACAAAAGCTCTTGCTAAAACAAGTTTTGTTAAAACCAGTTGTGATCCTTTAACCCGTAGGCTATTCCTCTATTTATAGTGCATAGAGGGAAAATACAAATAGAAAACTCTCGATGATTTCCCACATGCGACAACTATGAAAAAGAAACAATTGACAATATTCCTCCTGGAATTCCTCTTTGCATGACATGTATGATTTATAACTGAAAATAGAACCTTCTATTTTGCATGTCTGACACCTATTTCCAAGTAATTGACTTCTTCCAGTAAGATGAAGTAACGGCTTTTAAAGCCAATTACCTAAGTTTTACAATTTTAATTGATTACTCAATTGCTTTGTCGAAGAAAATAAGAGAAATAAGAAGAAAGAGGAGAAGAAATTAGAAGAAAGTTGCAGCGCTCCCAGTCTTGTTCTTCTTCCATACTCAACATGCCGATTCAAACTGTATTGTACTTCCGCGTCATGAATGATCTGAATGATATCTCTGCCTTGAATTTGAGGTGATTTATGCTATTGAATTCTTTCCTTTGATTCTCACCAAACTGGATCTGGAAGCAATTGATTGTGATTTGCTTGTGGCTATTGCGTCTGACTTGTCTTCTCCTCTTATCCTTGACGCTTTTGCAGTTCTTTTCAAGTATGTGCACCAGTGAAATGCTCTCCGTAAGCAATTCAGACAAATTCATCACCCATTTATTTTTAATTGTATAAGGGCAATTTTGAATTCTGTAAATCACTCTAGGTGAAGACAAATATAAATAAACTCAATGTGGGCTTCAACTGGAAGATTGGGAACACATGCACAAGCTTCTGAAAGGGATTTTGCATGCAATGACTTCCACATGAGCTTTTTGCAAACTTCTAATTTTTTGTGTGAAAAGTATGAAGGAAGAGCAGCGTGAAAAATAGAGATGGAAGGCAGCTAATATTCACGCTTCAATTTTGCAAACTCCTTTTAAAATTGTGTGAAACTTCATAAGTCATGACAACATAAAAACAAGACATGGAAGGCAGCTTATTTGAACTTGAGTTGCGAAAAAGTCGGCGTGGGAAGGTAGTTGATTAGCATGACTTGCATTGGCTTTTTCCACTTAATTTTGGCATAAAAAACATGAAGTCATGGCAGCGAAAAAGTGGAAGGAAGGCAACAATTTAGATGGGCGACTTGTATTAGTTTTTTCCACTTACTTTTGCGAGAAAAACATGAAGTTACGGCAGTGAAAAAGTGGAAGGAAAGCAATAGTTTAGATGAGCGACTTGTATTAGATTTTTCCACTTACTTTTGCAAGAAAAACATGAAGTTACGGCAGCGAAAAAGTGGAAGGAAGGCAGCAGTTTAGATGAGTGACTTGTATTAGCTATTTCCACTTGCTTTTGTGAGAAAAACATGAAGTTACAGCAGCGAAAAAGTTATAAGCAGCAGGCAGCTTGCAAAATTCACGATTTCTCTTATGTTTGGCGTGGAAAGTACGAAGGAAAGGCAGCTTGCAAAATAGAAAGTGCCGAGTGTCGACAACTTATTTCTTTCCATTTTTGGATTTTTGGTGAAGAAAACACAAGGACAAAATAAAATTTTCCATTTTTGGAAATGGTTTGGGAAGATGTAGTAGCAAAACTTGCAAGTGCGATAACGTTCACTCTGTGGCTCTGTTTTAGGTGCTATTTTTTCTAAAAGTGCATATTTTCTCAAGCTCTACACATTGGTTGCAGTATTATTCTTATCTTCATAAAATCCATTATTGCACCTTTTTGGACCAAGCAACCTCTTGCAATCCCCTGAAGGAATCCTGAGCCCTGGTCACTTTTAGACAAATTAATTAGCAATTAAAAACATTGGATAGCTTTTCAAAACTCAAGGCTCAGAAAAAGGTTTGGCAAGAAGAATGAATAGGCTACGGGAATTGCCGAATAAAACAAACCAAAACACAGACAAAAAGAAATAAATCAAAACAAAAGAAGCTACGAGCAATTACTCAAAAAATTTCTCCAATTATCTTATCTGCAAAAATTCTTCCCCCCAGGTGAATGCTCTGCGGTAATAATGATGGGGTGAAGTGCTTTATATAACCCAAATCCTCCAATTTTAGCTCAATCTATTTTTAAAATAACTTTATTTATTTAATATAAAAATAAATAAAATGCTTTCAGACAAAGCTTGAGGAAGGAATTGAGTGAGCTTCAACATGTGGGTATTTGGCGAATGTGGCTTTTATGGCTTTCTGGGGATACCTTGGAGCAATGCAAACGATTGTAGACAAAACAAACACAAATCACAACCCGTTACTTGAAAAGAACGAAAAATTTCAAAAGGGTAGTCCTAGATTTTAGGGTGAAATCTTGGGGACACCAGTGCCCATAACAGAAAAATATAGACCTCAAGCTCTACAAAACTGTTAAGACCCAATATTAGAGGTAAATTCCAAGTGCAATTAGATGAATTTGGCAGTCATTTTAACTTCATGAGTGCTGATTTACAATTGAGTTTCTGAATCTCTAAGACAACCAGGAGTGCAATATCAAAAGGGGCCATTATGGGTAACATGCAACAAAAACTGAATGTTTTAGAAGTGCAAGAGGAACAATTTCATGTTAGTTATTAATCAATCAAGCAAAGTTTATTCGGAACATGGGTTTGCAAATTCCCAAGGATGAATTGGGATCCAAATATTATAGAGATGGCCATTTGGGGAGAGCTCAAGTAGTTGAGCTTGCAATTTGCTTGAGGGCAAGCAATTTTGGGAAGGGTGGAATGTCATGTCCCCTTTCTCGAATTGAATAAGTTAGAAGACCCTTAGCCTATTCTCCATTTCCCAAAGGCTAAAGGGGTGATGCAAGGACAATAAATTAATAATTTAACTTACGTTGGCCAAAAGTAAGTTTATGCTATAAAAAGGCAACTTATGCTCTATTATTAAGAAGGTGATTATTAAAAGCAACTCAAAATTAAATTAAAGGAGGGGAAGTTGCTTTATGAGTGCTTTTCCTTGAAAAGAGTGAAAGTAAATTCTAAAAGTTTGGGCATCACTTTTCAACAAGCTATTTTTATATTGGGAGTTTGAGCATTCTGCTTCAGCTTTCAGCCTCAGAGAATGAAAACCCTCCTGCGGAATATCAAAGGATGAAAAACCTCTATTGGAAAAGACACGGGGATGAAAACCCTTAGGTTTGTGTGGTGGTTCCATCCAGGGACTACATATACGCTTCAGATCTGGTCTATATCAGAAATCAACTTCATCAAATAATTAGGGTAACTTGGAATTTCCAGATCTACGCTAGGGCATCAATATTAGGGCTTTCGTCACACTTATGGAAGCATTTCTAGGGATGACATCATATGTTTGGGGCTGATGTCATATGTCTGGGACTGACGTCACCATTGGGAGCTGTTTTCTGGGTTAAATTATCCATTTTCATGTTTAGACGTGTCATAAATAATTTTTGCATTTTGTTGTAACTAAATTCTGCCATTATTCCAATAAAATCTCTATTTTTCAGCTGTTTATCAGAAAAATCAGAGTTTTATATTTTCAGATTTAAGGGTTTATTGCAAAAATTATAATTTTTTGTACAAACAAGAAAATTCCAAATTTTGTAATTTCATGTACAAGGGTTTTAATATAAAAATTAGAATTTAATATTTTTAGTATAAGGGTTTGCTATAAAATCCAGATTGTTTTAATTTGTCCAAAACAAGGACATTACAATGATCTCAGACTGATGATTATGCAAAATTCATATGACCTTTGTAGAGTGATCCATTTGAGATCATGGTCATCTAGGGTCGACTAGCCTTGGATGGTGCCCAACCAAACAAACCCTAGCCTTTCGTTTTGTTTCATTTGATAATACTTGTTCCTTCCATTAGTGATACCCTACCATTCGATACCATCGGCACTCCACTCCGCTCCCTGGTGTTCGATTATATCAGAGGTGATATATACGTGGTACTCTCCCTATCTATACTTGATCTGGGGGTGGGTGGCTATTCTATATACCCCACCCTATAGTTGTAGTTGCCATTATAACAAGTATAAAGTATGCATGGTTGTAAAATATTCAACATCCAACTCGTAAGTCATTTTACCAATTAAAAACACAATATAATGAAGATTATTTATTGGTCTCATGGGAAACAATTCTACAATTTAATATTTTAATAGTATATTCAAGTTTTTCTAGTACACTAATGTAATTGAAGATCATTAAGGAACCCATAATATCTACTATCCAGTAACACCACACTTCTTGGTTCAATGCACTGTTAGTGATCTATGGATTCCCCATTATGAAACAAGTCAATCTTCCATATTTTCTCAACACTTTCCCAACCCATTTATAAACCCGAGCCATACAAATATACCATTTTTTATTTTCCATAAATCCATTTTGTATGGAGGCTATCTTGAGGTTTAAAGGCAGTTTGAATTCGAGCTTTTTTATAATTATAGCTAATTTTTGTGCAATTACATTGACAAAACGAGATGATTATTTTGTCACTCTCCATTTTGTTTTCTATTCTTCATTTCTGCTTTTGTGAATTGTTTTTTCAATCTCTCTTCTTTTGTATCCTTTTATCATTAAGGCGTTCATGAGGTGATTCTTTTCTTGTTCAAAATGATCGGGGTTTGAGTTCTTAACTGCTCATGTCGCTAGTGTATTAAGTATTGCTACTTTCTGGCAAGGGTGGTGATGAGAATACGCCTTTAGATAAAGGTCTGTATGAGTTTTCTTTCTATGTACCTCATGGGCCAAAGATCGATCTGGTCTTTTTGAGACAAGGACATCTATGAAAGGTAGTTGATTTTATGTTTTCTTCCCCATGGTGAGTAGAATTTATTCCATTCTTCCATGTAGGTGATTGAGAAAAATTTCTATTTCATATTCTCTATGGGACCATTTTGCATTGGTATCATAAAAAATTCTATCGCACTGCTTAGGTTTCAAGGGGTAGTCTTCTAAGTCTTTCATCTCAAAGTCCTCCATGAACAGGTTTGCAAAAATGTGTGATAATGGTGAACCCATTGCCACCCCTAGTGTTTGCTTGTAAATGTCCCCCTTAAATAAAAATAAAGTGGACCGCTAACAGATTTTAACCAAGTATGCCACATGAGGGTCTATGATATAACCAATTACCCTTTTGGCTTCATCTAGTGGGATCTTTGTTTATAGTGACACTACATTGAAGCTTACCAACATTTCACCTCATTCACCCTACGATCTTGAGCTTACAAACAAAGTGGTTAGAATCCTTAATGAATAAAGATGTGTCCTAATGGTTTCATCTTAATGGATAGGTATATTTTGGTGAATCACTAGGCAGGATATAGCCAAGACACTTGTTTACTTTTAAGTGAATCAACAAAATCTCAAGAGTTGACCTACAATAAGATTTAAACATTCAATCAAATGTCATATACCCTTCATGTTTCATCTTTCTTGGAAAATTCCAAAATTGACATTATACTAGTTGACACATGATTTCTTGAGTGGAATAACTACGTCATCTTTCGGAATCTCAAAAATTCAAAAATGTTTGACATTATACTAGTAAAATTATGACATGTTGCTTTGAGCAGAAGAATTTCATGGCACATCTTTTGGCCCTTTCAAAGATAATGGTGAGCCCATCGCCACCCCTTGCCACCCCTTGTGTTTACTCGTAAATCTATCCCTTAAATACAAAGAAAGTTGATTGTAATCATATTTTAACCAAGTATGCTCTATAGGGTCCTTGATATTACAAATTACCCTTTTGGCTTCCTCTAGCGAGGTCTTTGTTTATAGAGACTACATCATTTACCCTACAATCGTTAACCTTACAAACAAAGTGGTAGGAATCTTTAATGAATGAAGGTGTCTGTCCCCCCTAATGGTTTTAACTTATTGGCTAGGTAGTTTTAGGTGAATTACTAGACAAGATATAGCCAGGATACCTTGATTACTTTTAAGTGAATCGACAAAATCTCAAGAGCTGACCTACAATAAGATTTAAACATTCAATCAATTGTCATACCTTAAAAATCAAACAGAGTTCAAAAATTCCGAAATATGAAAACATTGACATTGTACTAGTTGACACATGATTTCTTGAGTGGAATAATTACATGTCATCTTTTGCAATCTTAAAATTTAAAAAACATTTGACATTACACTAGTAAAATTATGTCGTGTTACTTTGAGCGGAAGAATTTCATGGCACATCTTTTTGCCCTTTCAAAAGTTTAAAAACTCTTAACATTGTACTAGTATAAGCATGCTGTGTTTTCTTGAGTGAAACTCTTATGCACTTATCTTTTTGAATTTGAAAATTCTTAAAAGACTGTGCATTATATTAGTATAAGCATGACCTAAATAATCACATATTTCAACTATCAAAATTTAAAAAACACTTGGCAATGGAAATTACGCTACTGTAAGTGCACTATATGTCTTTGAGTGGACCAATTGCGTCGGACAATAAACTACTATAAGTGCAATATATACATTTGAGTGGAATAATTGCATATTTTTTTCTCACGAATTGTCAGAATTTTTTAAACATTTGCCATTATACTGGTATAAGCATGGTATGTTAACATTGTCATCATCAGGCAGTCTAAATTTATAAACTTTTAATTATGATCCAATGGTTGTTTTACAGAGGAAGTCGCTCTTCGAAATATGAGAACAAGTGGGACTAAGCCATCTAAGCTTTCTTATCAAGGCAGTTCTGGCCCCATTTCATATTTTCTGAATGGTAATTTATGTCAATCAGTATCATCAACTGGTGGACAGAGAAATATCTCCGAGAGTGAAAATACAGTGATGAATATCACAGCTCCAGCATCAGCAATCAACTCAATCAGTTCATCTCTGGGGAGGGCAGGGCAGAGTTTGTTGAGTATTCCACTGAACATTTTTGGAGGGTACGTGCTTTCATACAATCTAGCATTGCCTGTGTTATGTTTACAATTCCCTTTCAAAGAAAATTTGAAAAGAAAATTATGTTTTATTTTGTGATTATGATTGTAGTTGATTTACTTTCTCATTTTATCATGACTCCCAGACCTGTTATTGGAGATACAAGCCCAAGTAAAAAAATACAACCCTACCGAGAACTTAGGGTATGAAATGACCAAGATTCGTTGATTAATGATCATACATAAAATTGCAGTGGTAGAGAAGGTGAAATGGCCACCTCAAATTTTCTATGGGAGCCCTAGGACCCTCGTGGATTGTGGAATTTTATGATTGTCAACATTCCGAAGGGAGTATCTGTTTTTATGCCTCCACCACCCCTTATAACACCATACACACAGAACTGTCCTCAATGCCTCACACTCTCCTGTACAGTGTGAATCGAATCATTGGAATAGTACAAACAATGGTTGAAGGAAAACTAAGGCTCTTCACTTCCTTACTGGAATTCTACACTGTTTTCCAGTCACCATATATCTACGGGAAGAAAACCGTAATTGATGAAATAAGACCATTCTCTAGTATCAAGGAGGCAAACAGAATCCTATCTTAGAAGGATGACATGCAGGTGTGGTCTTTTAATATAACAAGGAGAGAGACACAGAGGCTAACCTCGACCTTGTTGCATCAGTAACATAAAGGTCAAAAGCGTGTTTTCACCAAAGGTATACATTTTGGAATAGCCACTAGTTAAGGGAACTCATACAACCAGCATAAGCCACAATATTCCTTATCCCAAGAACTCATCGCACAAATACATGCATATCACACTCTTCATCTCTTGGGTAGCCTCAAACTTGTTTCACCAGTAACGAAAGGGGTGTCTGTACCAAAGATATGCATTTTGGCATGACCACTAGTTAAGGGGACCCATACAACCAGCACGAGCCACAATGTCACTTATCCCATGAACTCATCATACACATACATGCATGTCACCCTCTTCATCTCCTTGGTCATCAGCCAAAAAGATAATATTTTTAGGGTTTTTGAAAGCGGGTATCACGCAAACATAATTTTTGTGCTTACAATATTGTATCATGTAATTGGATTCATCAATAAGATATATCACACACCATAATTTTCAGATGTTAGTATGAGGCGTTGATATTGTAAATACCATCATTCCAAACATAAAAAGAAAAGAGATAATGGCAAGGATACAAATTTGATATGTTCTTAGCTTGAAGAAGTCTGATAACAGTTCAGAGTTAGGGAAATCCCTTCTGGGCTCAATAACAACTGCCACAGCCAACATGAACCAATCAGTCACAATCTGCAGCATTGGTCTGAAACTATCAAAGACTACTTTGTTTGAAAAGTTGTAAATTTTTAATTGCAAGTTGAAACATACAATTAAATGTTGTATCTTTTGTTGGAAAGTACAAGTAAAGCCAATTCTTTTGAGTTGTCCGAGTTCCTGTTGGGGTAGAAAACACCACAAGGGAAAATTGGGAACTGCTTGTATTCCTTTTGGAAGACTTTGGTGATACACTTTGATTCCTTATATAGTAAAAATGATACAGCGGACTCCTTTTTATTTTCTGACTACACTCCTCTGGGATTTGAAATATAGCCTCCTCTGGGATTTGATAAATAGCCTCCTCTGGGAATTGAAAAATAGCCTTGGAGGATGATTTAAGATTGCTTCCCCAGATTCTTAATTTTTTAATGAAAGGTGAACCATTTTCTCTAGTTTCAAAATGCCTTGTCTACATTTGTGGTGGCACTGATGGGACGTCCCAATTGGTGCCTTAAATTACTTCCAGTTTTGTGTATCAAGAATTAACCTGGCCAAAAACTGAATGATGGTCTTAATCACTTGTAGGCCTTTTGCCTCATTTTTCCTTGGTTTTATGTGAGATGTGTTCACTCAAAACCAACCATGCTTAACGATTTTTCCCATTATAAATCTTCAAATTTTGCACCTGTCTTTTCACTGTTGTAGTCGGGTAGGGGCACTGTTCTTAGATGTTGCAAGAGGTGACGCCCCTTGACCCCACAAGGGGATGCCTTCCCTTGAACTTGAGGGCAGCAAGGGGAACATAAGGATATCTTGGTTGGGGCCAGCACACGTCAAAGAACTCTTTGCATTGATCTTGGATCAACTTTCCTCTCTCATTCGCCATTGGACACCTTTTTATCCTTAATTTTCTACACGATCTATTTTGAATCATTCCTAGTCATGGGTGTCATATGGGTTCCTTAGGAATTTATTTTGCTTTCTTCCTCTCTTGGGTTTTCCACTTGGAGATCTAGAATACTAGCACTCATTTGCCTTCACATTTGGGTTTCCTTCAAAAAAAATTCTTACCTATTCCCAGAAGAACAGAGCATTACAGGTGGAACAAGCATTGGTATTGGTTGACAACATTGATCTGATATCATAAAAAAGTTTGATTGGAAAGAAGCCCCTTTTCCAAGGTTTTGTAGAAATTTCATAGATTCAAGGGCCAAAGTCTTCCTCGCAGGAATCACATGAAGAGGGTTTTAGTAATGTTTGTTAATTGAAAATCTTGGTTTGAAGCAACAGTTATGGCTGACAAGAGTTAAAATTCTCCAACTACAGGTGCAGCATCTTCTACAGTTTGGCCAAAAATATGGAAGACAGCTTTAGACAAGTCTTTTGAAATATTAGGGACGGCACAAGAAGGTCGCGTAGTTCCATAATCAACCTCTACAACAACTCCAAGGATGATTGAGACCTCCCTACTGCCAACCAGTTCAAGTTCCAAACCGCTGGCATCAGAAGGAAATAAAAAAACAAAAAAATGGATGAACCATAATAGCCCAAGCCCAATCAAAATGTGTTGCCATCACTGGACTGTGGAAATACTTAGTTGGGAAAGCTTTCCTGCCATCAAATCCTGTACATGGTGGAAAAATAAACTCGATGATCACAAGTTGAAGGCAACATTACAGAGGGCCAGCGTGGAAAGATTGTCTAGATGCTGTACTTCAGTTCCAGAGACGTTAAGCTGTAGTTGTTTTGGATGGTTTGTACTTATGATTGGTGGCAATAAGTGTTCCTTCATGCAGTACATGGATATGAAGGTTAAAATCACTTACATTGTCGAAGATTTTACATGGGTTTTTAAAGCACCCTCTCATGGACAGTTCATAAGCCAACAGGCATACCACATGTCACACAAGCCCAAAAAGACACTGCTGTCCACACTTTATGCCTTCCTAACTCGACTGTTTCAGAGTGGCTCAAATGTGGACCAAGCAACATAAGGGCATTGAAAAGGAATATCTAGCTTTAGAAGAATGGTCGTGCCTATTAGATGTGATCCGCTCTTGGCTTGGTGGGTGCCATGAAGGCCTCCAATATTGCAGTATGGATGACTGACCACATGATTAAGTCTGCAGTTGGGGAGAGCTATTGTTAGCAAGGACTCATGAATTCCTCTCTGTAAAAAAGCAAAGATTTTTACAATACCCAATATGCCATTGGGTTGTTTTTGGATGTCGTGTATTCTCATTCTCAATCTACTTTGGAGGGTGTCTTGACTTGTGACAGCTCTTATGACCCCACTTGGCCATCATTGTTTCGATGGAAAAATCTGGGCATTTCTTTAGCTGAGGCTAAAGATATTTTTCCAGAAGTCCGACTAGCTCCCAAAAAGATGAAGTAGACAGAAGTTGAGCCACTGCCTACTTCAGAGGAGGATGAGAGGGAGGAGGATGAACGAAATTTTAGTAGCATTGATGATGTGCGTGACATTAATGACGAGGATGATGGTAGTCACACACCATGGCTATCATAGCCTTGTCTTACTTCTTTTGGTTCCCTACCACTTATTTCCCTCCACGAGTCTATGGTTTTTTCTACACCACTAGTGACTTCTGCCTCAAGACAAGCATCCATGGATCTGCAGGCAGCAGGGGCATGTTACATCGAATTATTTGGTACAAGTGGAAGAGTTGTCATAAATTGCTTGAAACATGTCTAGGCCTGATTGCCCAATTCGAAAACTAGCTGTTGAAGGCACCTGGGCACGAATGGCAATATGTGACGACCAGAACCATCTGACTTTACCGGCAATGTCCTATGATTGTGAAAAGGTGAATTTGGGTCTGAAGAATGATTTTTTAGGATTCTAGAGTGTCCCTGTATAGGCGAAGTTGATCATGAATAGATATATGCAACATATAGTAGTGGCTAAGAAAACATGTGAGCAGCCCAATAGAGAAAAAGTGTGCACAAGAGTCTAATTTACAGGTTTTGTCCAAGTGTGTAAGAGTGTCAAAGTACACCAAAGTTGATGTTGCCAAAGTGCCGAAGGTTAAATTTAGTTGTGTACAATTTGATAGGCCATCCATGTACCAAGCAAGTGTACTATACACTATTTGATACAATAAAGTTGTTAATTCTCTCATATTCAATTGTGCCATGTTCATGGTATATATTTATAATTCTGCAATTGGTTTCTTGATAGTGTTTCTTCTTATAACAAACAAGTTGGTCATTGGTTTCCCTTTGGAGCCTTGGACGGTGAACTGTATTAAGGGGTAATTATTAAGGATACTTATATTTTGGGTAGATTAGATCTGAGAGAATTGATTGAAACCATGAATTAGTGAGCAAAATTCCAAAATGAGGTCAACAATGAATGTCATATGCCACCTGGTGACATCCAAACTCCATATCCAATCCTTCCTTCAATATTTCAATAGGATTGCTTATTTTCTCGTAACCCTTTTGTGTTCAGGTAAGATTCTATTGCATAATATTTACAAGCTTAGGTATATACTTGCATGCATACATGTACATGTATATGCATGTGAACATGATTGTATGTATATATTTGTCTTCTTGTATTTTTCTATGCATGTATGTAGGTATATGAAAGCTGATCCTTACATTTTATTTTAAGGTAGGTTGTCACTACCCTGCCATTTTCTGCATTATAAACTAGATGTATACTCTTTGAATTTAAAAATGATGCTACTTTTCACTTTTTACATAGGAAAAACTACATATTATATTAAATTAAAGTAAAGCAAGAACAAGGATAAAATATCTCTGTTAATTCATTATATTGCTTCCCAAGCTTAAATAAGCTTTGTGGGAATAGTTTTCCTATGGGACCCAATAGTCTGTAATGTCCCCTTCTCCAAATTTGTTTGAAGACCTTGGGCCCATTCCACTTTCCGTGGGCTAAAAGGGAAAGAACAAGGGAAGTTAATGCCATGCTTTTTAGTTGTTTTTGTGAGTTTTCCATTATTTTAAAGTAATTTTTTTTAAGTATAGTCAGGTCGGCTGGGGAAAAGGTGAAAAGCCAAATGAAAAATAAAAGAAAAAAGGAACTATCATGTCCCCAAGGAGGCCGGTCCTCTCTAGGAGGATTCTATTTGGTTTTTGGTGCCACCTTGGCTATTTAAAGGGATCGCTTGGCTTGAAAGATGTTTATGTTGCTTTTGAAATTTATTCTCTTAGGGTTGGAGCGCGTTTTGCTTTCTCTCTCATCCATTGAGGACGAAAGCCCTCTTGGAAGACCTATTGAGAACGAAACCTCTCAATAATGGACTGGTTTGAGGATGAAACCCCTTAAGCTTGGAAAAGGGTGATCTCATAAGGAGTTTGTATTCAGTTTTGAATGCATTTCCAGCCCTTCCCAAAGGTGGCGATTTGCCCTAAGGTGGAGTTTGGGGTATTCTAGGGCACCAAAAATTCAAATTCAGTCATCATTGTGTTCCTCCTATTTTTAGCAGTTGGAATCTTCATTTGTACTTCAATTCGGGGCTTGGAATTCTTCATTTCCAGCCATATTTGTAAGGGTATTCACTGCTGTTAATAAATTTCCAGTTGATATTAAATTGGTAAAAATGATATCTTTTTCAGTGCTTTTCTCTTGCAACGATTTCCAGATTTGAAGAATATTATTTTGAAGGGTTTCTAAATTATTTTCAACAAGTTTGTAGCTGATTTCTATCATAAAAAATATATTTACAGCCTGTTGCTAGGGTTTGGGAATTTAATTTCAATTTTTTATTTGGATTTGTGCAAGTTCTTTGATTTCTAGTTTCAGCCCAAAAAAGGGGATTTACATAGTCCAACAGGCCCAACTAATTATATACCCGAATAACTACTCATAAATAATTGACATAAGTTTATGAGTAATATTAACTCTTGAAGTACATTCAACATAATTTATTAATTAAGGAGGTGTCTCGTAAAGAGATGCATGTACCGTTTACAATACCAACAAACTAATAAACAATAATTACTTTGGATCCTGGACCCCACAAACCCCCCTTGACCCAAAGGGTTATGGAAGATGATTTGAAGTATATGACTATAAAGTCATCCAAAAGTCCCTTGTGCACTTGCAAATTGACACATTGTACATCATGGTACTGATCAACTAATGTTGCTTCACATAGAAGCTCTCGCTACATCGCGAGTTGCGGCATGGATGATGGACATCGTATCAGCATGCTTATCCCCACTGACCATTATGTACCCATATTATAGTATAAGCACAATCAAGGTTTGCTTAACTACATTGATCCACATAAGGCTTCATAGAGAGGCCCGCCCAATGACTATTTAGTACTGTGTATGGAACATTTGCCTTGATACCCAACGATGCTGATCTCATTTTGTTCAAAACTATTGGTACTAGCAATGCCCCTGTCAACTTGTACAATCATCGACGATTAATTGAAGGCCAATACAATATCTTCCCCCTATTGGGCGAGAGGTGAGAAGTCCTTGCAGCGAAAAACCTACGTAGCCGAAACGGCACCCCAAGGCTGTGGGAGTGGGTATGGGAGCGGGTAGGGAGTGGCGAGGGGACTGCGGAAATGGCCGGGTACAGTACAAGCCGTACCCGGGCGTTTCCGCAGTCCCCCTCGCTGCTGCAAGCCTAAACACGTTTTTTTAAATTTGTTTTTTATTTTTTTCATGTTTTAAAAGCCCATAACATAAAAAAATTAAATATTCTTCTAATTTACACCACGTAATGATGATGATGTAGCTGATCTTGACCCTCTTGATGAAGAGGAATATGATGAATATTGACAATGAAAGATAGTATGAACTTTGAATATTGATCTATGATTGAATTTAATATATCATGAGATTCATGACATTCACATTGTGTTTGATTTAAGTATTTTAATTTAAGTTTTAAGCTTTTAAGTTTCTAAGTTTTATCGAGGTATTCTAACTTGTTTGTTGTGGTTGCTCACTTATTTAGCTTATGACTTGTCTTACATATGCATAATATGCGGTTAATGGATTAAATTCCTATTTAGAAGGCTGAAATTTATATATTTTTTAATTTTTATTTAGTTTTTGTATTGCCGTATCCTACGCCGTATTCGGGGTCAATTTTTTTTTTGCCATTTCCGTGTATCGGATACTTTGTACCCACTCCTGTATCCAAAACGTTTCAGCTACTTAGCGAAAAACAAATCTAGACAACCCGGTTTATTCCTCATCAATGATATCAAATATCTCAAAAACTAAATTTGATAGAAAACAACACATTTTTACCATCTAACCAAAACTGCCACTACAACGTAACTTATCTTAGAGTTAGCAGCTCACTTCACCCAAATTTGGTATAATGCATAACTTGATTTTAAAGCAATACTGTAGCAAAATAGAGAATGAGATCTGAAGTTATGATCTATAACTAGCTCAACACTTTAGCAATTCCTCAGATTCCAATCAGTCCACACAACTCTTTGGGATATCTTTTAAAATAAATACTATATAGCATATACCCTTCACCCGCCTGATCAAAAATTAAAAAAATAAAATTAAACTTTACCTGGCAATAACAATTTTCAGCAAATGATTAAGTTTACCTAGGAACAATGATTAATTTCCACCAAGCTGAGGGACCCACAAAATAAATCAGTGTCTTTACTTTATTTCATTCCTATGCTATTTTAAGATGACAGATAAATTACTGTCCAACTGCCCCAGGTTTGAGTCACGGCTTGACTCCCCGCATGGCTCCTCCATGATCCCGGTTCATAGCCCTGGCTCTAAAAAAAAGCATTTACTGAACAGAAAAAAATGTCATATAATTTTTTTAATGCCATTGACTTCCTTTTAGCGCCATGCTCAGCTTCCATACTTTTTCTGATATGCCCAAGTTGATTTAATGCTTTTTTTTGACACTTCTAATACCTAGGATGTAATGTTCCTTTTGGGATCAAATTTGAGGAATTTGGATTTTCCCCAAAACCCTAATGGAACATTGCTGGAAATGATGACAACCACATGTAGAAAATCTGATTTTTATGACAGCCCCTGATTTTTTGCAAGAATTAGGGTAGTGACCTGTTTTAGGTCCACAAAACTCTAAGTGACCTAGGTTAAATTCTGATTTTAGCCTTGCCCACTCACAAATTTTCAAAAATACATGAACAACATAAAACCCTTGATGAAATCATGCAAAATAAATGCTTCAACCTTAAATTACAGATTGCTGGAATTAATTATTACTCAAAATTAGATGAAACTTCAAAATTCCATATCTTCATAAATACTTGGAGATAAAATGTAAACGATAGCTCAAAATGACCACAAGAATGACAACTATCAAACAAAATTAGAATCAGATTTTTCCAACCACCAAAACCCACTGAAAAGTGATCCCGAAATCTCCAAATGGGTCGTCCTAGCTGAAAATAAATGTGGCAGCCCAAGGAAAGTGTGCCCTAGCTGAACTTTGTGCCCTAGCACTGATGGAAACCCTTGTTTTGAAGTTGTGAATTTGAAGCTCACATGTGACTCCTGGATGAAGCCACCAATGCAACAATGAGGGTTTTTGTCCCCAAGTGTTGTGACTATTGAGGGTTTTCGTCCCCAATAGGATTTAATGAGATGTTCGTCCTCAAAGGCTGAAAATGAGAGCTCAATGCTCCAATTTCCAAAGAGAAGTATATAATTTTCTAGATGATCCTTAAAATGAGCCCTAACAATTGCTTTTATAGTCTTTTCTTTTCTGTTCCTTGTGGAGCGCTCCATATGGGACCTTTATTTCCTTTTTGACATTTGCTTTTCCCACTTAAGGAGGGATGACCTCCCCCTTTAACATTCTTTTTCTATTTTGGAGTCGGGGCTTTGTAATTTTAGCCACTAACTTGTTATTTTTAATGCTAAAATTGGCAATTTGTCTTTTTGCAAAATATTACAAAGCTCAAAATAGCAAATTACAATCATAGCACAAATGTACTTCCCTTATTTTCTCCCTTAAAGCCCACGGGAAGTAGAAATGGGCCCCAAGGTCTTCAAGTCAAACTAGCTTGGAAAAAGGGACATTACTTAGGATCAGTTCCAAACGCCACACACAAACTTTGGCGCTCCATATCAGCAAACAAGGATTTTTTTGGCACTTCTATCATTACAATGCCTCAGACAAGTTTTGGAATCCCCAAGCTGAATTACAGCGCCCCTAGGCAAATTAAAATACTCCAGGCAGAATTTATAATGCCTTGTCAGCAATTTCCAATGTCCAGCAGTAGTTTCAATGCCCAGCCATAGAATTAACTGCCCTTCTTCCCAGAAATAGCAGATATCAACCCCCTTTAATAGCTTCTAATGCCCATGGAAAGTTAAATAGTTTATGGCAAAGTAAATAATGCCTTTTTGAAATTTCCCTAGGCTTGTAATACATTTATGAAGCTTATGCTATTGAGACAGAAAAAAATTCTTCTAAAGAAAGCTTATTAGAGAACTTATAAAAAAAAACCTTCACCAAATAAAACTCTTCAAGAATTCTTCAGAAAGTCTACTTTAGGGGTCTTCCATGGCTTCCTCCCAGATTCATTTGCCACCATTAGCTTTGATACCACTGTTCACGTTTTGCACATGAAGAACTAGATATTGCATTAAATTCAAGCAACACAAGTACAAGGGTAAAATATCTCCATTAATTCATTACATTGCTTTCCAAGCTTAAATAAGCTTTTCGGGAATACTTTGCCTACAGAACCTAACTAACTATATACCCAAATAACTACTGGTATTACTTATTGGCATAAGTTAATGAGTAATATTAACTCCTAAAGTAGACGAACATAATTTATCAATTAAGGGGGTGTCTCGCAAAGAGATGCATGCCCCGTTTACAATACTAAGAAACTAATAAACAAATATTGCGTTGGATCATAATCCCAACAAATCTGATCCCTCTAGTATTCTGATAAATTGTCTGCAAAGAATTTGAGAAGCTATATAATGGATTGCCTACCAAGAGAATTTATGAACGTGTTATCTTATAGTTTAGAGTATGAAAATTTACAAAATGGACACTAGTGTACAAAATGCATGCTTTAATTCTCAATTTTTGGGTGACTTATCTTTACTAGGTTGGCTGCGAGAATGGAAAGAACTTTACGTGGTTCCACTCATGATATAGGTTGGCTACAATGCACCGATCCAGTGACTCCTGTTCAGGATGGTACAAATAGATTTATGGAGTTACTTGCAATGACAAGGTAGTTTTTATCTCCCATGGTCATTTCTAATTACAATAAAGAAAGATTAAACTTGTTTCGATACTTGAAGAGACGATGGTAGATCTTTCTCTACAGTTTTGGTCTTATTTGACCATTACAATTTGTCATCTTCCCGTCAGAAATGGTGAGCACATATTACCTGACAGATTGGTGTATTTTTTGGTTCCTGGTAAGTTCTTTGTGACCTATTATAGTAAATGTATATTTTTAAGTTTCCAGTGCCCGACTGTATGAATATTTATGTATTTTTTCTCTGATGTGACAGGTCTCTTTAGCAATCATTTTCCTCTCTATTTTGTTGATACCAAAAATTTCTTGTCAAAGCTGGGTTTGACATGCCATATTGCTAAGATTCACAGTGAGGTGACTCTATTCATTTAAGCAATTCATTTTAAGTTCATTTTAACATATTGTCTGATAAACTAAAAAGAGAACATGCTTATTTATTGTGTTGACAATGCAGGCTTCAGTGAAAACTAATGCCTATGAGTTAAAAAAGCAAATTGAAAATCTTTATTTGTATTATGGAAAAAAAGTATTGGTCTTTGGTCACAGCAAAGGAGGTGTGGATGCAGCAGCAGCTATGGCTATGCATTGGCCTGACCTGAAGAATAAGGTTGCAGGATTAGCATTGGTGCAAAGCCCATATGGTGGCACTCCAATTGCTTCCGACATTCTAGGGGAAGGGCAAATCGCAGAAATTGAGAAGAGGACAATTCTGGAGCTTTTAATGTGCAGATTCATAAAGGTACATCTGTTGTAGTAAGTACAATTTGAGTAGATATACATTTATTAGTGAAGTCTTCACTTTAATGTAACCTCTGTTCATAGGGACGATGCTTTTGATGTAGAATTTTAACAAAAAATCTACTCCATCACTGGCGGCAAGTTTAGTTGCTACTTGATTTTCCCGTCCCTACCTGGTAGCATCTCTTAAGTAGGTGGGAACCTCGCAACATTCTATTAATACATTCTAATAATACTGTGTGGGCATGCGCGTGCGCGCGCGCGTGCGCGCGCGCGTGTGTGATATGCTTCCTGTTGATTCAATCTTGAACTAATGTTCATTGGATGTTCTTTCCTTTACCATAGCTACTCAATACGTTGGAATTGTTAGGGTCTAATCTTCATTGCTATCCTGATTGAAACCTGTGACAGGCCTAGATCTAGTACAAGGAAATAAATAGAAAGTCAAATGGATATGTTCCTAGTCACTGAGAATAAATGAAAAAACATTAAAATGCATGTACCAACCTATGCGAAGATAAACCCCATAACTAAATCCATTTCAAGGGTAACCTTCTGCTTTAGAAACTTGATTAAATAGTATCCTTAAAGCACTGTAGTTTGTTACTTATGATTATAATTAGTGATTTATGCATCCTTGGCATTTTTATTTTTCAAAAATCCTTTCATTGTAAAAAATGCCCTAAAATGGAAATATTAGAAATAATTATGATAAAAAAATAGGAGGTATGCTATCAAGCCCCATTTTTTGTTGTCAAAATAGACCCATATAGGGAGTAGTGACACGGCTGGTGGTGTTTACTTTGGATATGATGGCTGATCAAAATGAGGATATACCTTCAATTACACTCAACACTCCCAACACTCATGTGGCATTCATTAGAGAACATAACAATTTCTTCAAACACTTCAAAGTTCATATGACATATTGTACTTGCAATCGGGTCTTGTATTGCTTGGTCAAGGATATGCATGATGCGGGGATCACCCGTCGGGTTATAGTCAACACATTATGTGAGTGTCCGAGATGGTTGCTCTATTACTTTGAGCATGATGACAAAAATGAATGGGAGGGGGGCACATATATGAAGACGACCCATGCGTGAAGTTTCATAACAGATGGAAAGCAATTGATTACTTCATTAATTTATGCATCCACTCATTACAATAATTTATAGTATATGATTACATGCTTGCAACAAGAACTTGCGGAAAAGCTTGAATGAATCCTTCGAGGAACATTTTGTTAACCCATAGGAAACTACCTGATAAAACCTTATGGTAAACCTCCTAGTTAAGTCGCAATGAAATCACGTTCATATTTATCTCCAATTTTTTGTATTTGATTTATTCATAGATGCCAAAATATTTATCTACATCATGAAGAATGAGAGAATCAATTGTAGACTAACATTTGCAACAAAAACTAGGCTTGATCAACTGACTCGAGAATATCATCTTTAACCACCAGTGTCCATAGGAGCTCATGGATCACAAACCATTGTTGTTGATACCTGCTTGGAATTAGATGCATTCTCACTTGTCCCCAAAGTTCTTTTCATCGAGACATTGCTTTCATCATTCAATATTTTGCTCGCCTAGAATTAGATGCATTCTGACTTGTCCCCAAAGTTCTTTTCATCGAGACATTGCTTTCGTCATTCAATATTTTGCCCGCCATGTTTGAAGATGTTTGGTTTCCATTGTGGTCTAGATCTACTACTCGATCACAAAACTCAAACAACTGACACTGTAATATAACATAATAGCTACAATTTAGAAGGAGGGAAAACTCAAATACTAATTGAAGGAGACTATCAAAAGTGTCAATAGTGCAAATAATCACCAAACTTAATTCAATCAATTGCCAAAAAACGGTGTGCCACAAACCAAGAACAACTGTCAAGGCAAGGACACTAGACTTGAAAGCATGATCTGCATCACACCCCCATATTGCTGGATGGGTGGAGTGATGCAACAAATCTTTACAAGTTATCAAAACCAACTATTTGAACACTAATAAGATGAGATTGGGCTTCACCAAAATAGCCCCATTACAAGGAGATTGTCAACATGTCTAAAAAGTATCAAAAGTACAAAAAAAAAAAATCTCCCAACAAGATGGCCCTAGTGGCAATGAGAAATTCATGCTACTGAAGAAGAGAAAAGTGCTAAAAAAAGGAGCACAACTGTATGAACAAAAGTCCATGGCCCTGTAGACTCAATGCTACTATAAAAAATCCCATACAAACAATATCCCCAAGTGATGCATAAAAACTCAAGAATGTTGTCAATCTCTAAAGGATGCCATCTAAAAGAAGAGAGGTGCTTTTCAACTGCGAAAGAAAATAGTTCAAACCAAAAGGAGCATTACAATGCAGGAGAAGCCATTAGCGGATCAAAAAGTTGAATGGTGGAGGAGCCACGCCTGTAACGTTTTTTAAATGAACGCTTATGTTTCCGCCACTAGTTATCAGAGATCCATCCCAAATGAACATGGATAGCTAAGGAAGATGCCTGTATATGATTCGGTGCAAATTGCACAACTAGAGCATGCAAGGAAAATTCATAATATGTGCCAGGTTAATCATGTCTAATAGCTGAAATCTTAGGTTCTTCATGCTTGAGTAAAGGTGTGGCGGACCTCATGTGTAGCTCAAGATCCTCATGAAGAATCAAGCAAACAAAAACAAGAGGTCTGTCAAGAAGTTCTCCCATAGAAGATGAATTACTTGCTTTGTAATTAATGCTGTGGCAAGAATGCCACTTAACAGGCTGAATAGGGGAAGCAATATCTTATGAATGTCTGCCAATATCTCCACCAAAAAATTCCATAGACTGGAGCATGCGAGAACCAAAATCAAAAGTATGCTTTTCAAAGGAGTCAAGCTTGTGAGTAGGAGCTGAAGTGGAATACATAACTGAAGTGAGATGCATAAAGTGTGTAACTGCAATAGGCACAGATACAGAAGCAAAGTATGCAGTAACAAGCGCAACAAGCTTAGTAGGAAAAGAGAGGTGCTTTTCAATTGCCAAAGAAAATAGTTAAAAAAAAAAAGAGTATTACAATGTAGGAGGAGCCATGAGCGGATCAAAAAGTTGAATGGTGGAGGAGCCACGCCTGCAATGTTCTCTAAATGAACGCTTATGTTTCCACCACTAGTGATTAGAGATCCATCCCAAATGAACATGGATAGCTAAGGAATATGCCTACATATGATTCAGTGCAAATTGCCAACTAGAACATGGAAGGAAACATCAAAATATGTGCCAGGTTAATCATGTCTAATAGTTGAAATCTTAGGTTTCTCATGTTTGAGTGAAGATGTAGCAGAACTCATGTGTAGCTCATGATCCTCATGAAGAATCGAGCAAACAAAAACAAGAGGTCTGTCAAGAAGTGCTCCCATAGAAGATGAATTACCTGCTTTGTAATTAATGTTGTGGCAAGAACGCCACTTAACAAGTTGAATAGGGGAAACAATAGCTTATGAATGTTTGCCAATATCTCCACTAGAAAATCCCATAGACTAGAGCATGCGAGAACCAAAATCAGATTTAGCTTTTTAAAGGAGTCGGGCATGTGAGTAGTAGCTGAAGTGGGATACATAGTTGAAGTGGGATACATAAAGTGTGTAACTGCAATAGGCAAAGATGCAAAAGCAAAATATGCAGTAACAAGCGCAACATGCTTAGTAGGGAAAGTTGCAATAAGAGCATCAGGAGCAGGAGCAAGCTGAGAGTTTGACAAATCAAGGTCAGTGGGTGCAGGAACAATAGTTAAAATTGGACTAGGAACAAGGGTATGACAGTCCACAATATGAGGGTGATGTTGCAAACTAACATTTTTTTGCTGCATAGAGTGTATGAGGTCATCCTTGTTGTGATTGAGGGTGCGGAGAAGAGTGTTTTTGTGCTTGAGGTTTCTATTCTCTTCCACAAATTTTACTATGTCCTCCTGAATGATACTGATTTCGGAGAACATGTCATTCTCAGATTGCAAAGCAAAGATGTCAGGGCAAAAATCCATGATATAAAAGGAAAACTGAAGGAAGTAGAGAATTGTTTGTGTGAGGTGGCCTAACCTCTTGCAAGACCGGACCTCATCCTCTGTTCTTCGATACACTAGAGAATAAGTGTTTCCAAGTAGAGAGGGGCACCCAGAAGTACTGAACAACGTAATGGAAAGCGGGGTTTGGGTGTGGCAACCCCTAACAAGGTCGAGGGGTAGCAATCCTCGTGGGGTTCGGGGGAAGCGCCCGTGGCACGTTTCCTCTATCGAAATATAGGGCGGGGTAGAGGGGTAGTGCCCCTGACGTCAAGCACAATTTTCCCTTTGAAGCATCCCTTGAAATGATTCAAAAATCACTTTTTAGCTGAAAAATTCACTCCCGCTTTACAAACAATTTTGCCCTTTTTTACAATATTGCTCTTTAAAGATAGTTTTGCCTCTTTTACAATATTTTTGTTCTTGAAAAAATAGCGTCCTCAAATAATACAAGAATATAGAGCTCCGTATTTATACATACCTCCGTAAATTAATTAAAAAGTTATGTTATAAAAATAACCTTGAAAAAAATATCATCACCAGAAAAATCACCTTGGAGAGTTGAGAGATGAGATTGCGGAGCTAAGAAAAGAGCTCGGTGAGCTGGGAACAGAGCCACAACAAGCTAAGTCCAAAACTTACATCCTGTGCCTTGAACCCTTGACCTTGTTGGTCTAAGACCAATCGCTTGGATCCATGCACTCCTCACAAGCTTTGTGAATAGAGCTGGAGGTTTTGCTATTTATCATTTTGGTTTTTGAGGAAGACAATTAAAAAAAAGAAAATCCGATTAAGGTTTAAACCCTAAGTCGATTCCTCTGTGTTGTTTGCCAAACAACACATCTGTCGCCACCAAGCATGGCTTGAGCAGAGGCAAAAAAGCGGCGATGCCTCCACCCCAAATTTTCTCACCATAGAGTGACCAAACACAATGCCTCCACTACGCAGGCTTTAACAAGACCGAGCATAGATCTACGAACAGTTGAGCTGGGTTTGACCTTAGTCGATCCAGATAAGAACTTCAGCTGCTGAGGGAGAGTCAAAATGAGCTCGTGTGGAGCCAAAACAAGCTAATCCATGGTCGACAGGAAAGAAAATGCCGAGCAAGATCCATGTTGATCTGAGGGCGTGCCATGCCAAGCAAGGTAGAATAGAGCTCGTGATATGAGCTCGAGGCGAGCTAGAAATGAACCAAGAAGGGCTGAACAATATGTAGGCTGAGCAACAACATGAGCTTCGAGCCAAATAAAAAAAGAGTCACAACCGTGATAGGCAAGACAAAAAATGATCTTGAGTCGATGCGTATGGTGACTTCGAGGTGAGTTGAGCAAAGGGTATAAGCGAAACAGGAGAGGCCAAGCCTCAATAACCTTGCACAGATAAATGGGCTAGGCAAGGTCGAGTCAGTCAATTCTTGAGGCGAGCTGTGAGATATGACAAGGCTCAGCTAGATGAGTCCAAGCAAAAGATAGATACCAGAATTGAGCTCAAACCAAGAGCTCAGATCTTGAGTCCAAGCAAAGACGATTCAAGACATAAGAGATGAGCAGGAGACTAGAGTCCAAAAACACAAACTCCGCAAAATAAAGACTCCAGGGAAGATTTGAACTGTAATCTTCAATTACAATCAATTCTAAGCTCGATTTGCATATGCAAATCTGATACACTAACTACAAAGACTTCCAAGCCAAAAAAATTGTATGGCCTGCATAGAAATACATAGATACAAGCTGTACAGATAAAGACATATCAAATCCAAATGAAACCATGTTGAGTAATGGCTGCAAGAGGTAGCTCTGACACCATATATGAGTGGTGATCACTCTTCCATCAAGATCTTCTCTAGCAGACAACACATTACCACAACCTTAAAAATTTATGCACAACAAAATAACATTGCAACAACCAGAAAAATATTGCACACAACAAATGGATCAAAATATCTCCATTGATATTGTGGCTCAAAATGTACAATCTGGATCTCTTCTTGTAAAATACAAGTGGGAGTGCCTCGAAATGGGCCAAAGAGGGGGTTGCATAACAACCAAGTGATTGTTGTGAACCCCTCAAAATAGGAGAATCCCCCAATTATGCGGATCAAACAAATTCACACACAAGAGAGGATTATCTCCAACAAATTAACAAACTCCCAAGATAAGCTTAACTAATGGTTGTAGTGTGAACTAATATTAAACTAGGTTAGATAGATAGTATCTAGATAAACTAGGTCTAGTCTGAACACAACTCCAACATAAAACCACACCATAAGTCTATAATCTTTGTGGCAAAATGATTCAGCTTAGTTTTTTATATTTTTGAATTTAAATTTATTTTACCACAAAACTGCATATAAAAAAATGTCTGTACACTAGAAAGATCTGTTTATGTTTTATGGATGCATCGTCGAAAGTATCCAACACTCATAAAATAAGCTTTTTGATCGAGGGGGAGCAAGACATGTACCTAGAAATCAATGCTGGAACCGTCTAAACATATAATATAGTGATTCATCAGGATTGATCAACTGAGGAAGAATAGTGAGAACCTAGTCCCACTACAATTGTTTCATAACTGTTTTGTGAGGCCCAATCCAACTAGAGGATCAGTGGTTTAGGTGTGGCCAATCCCACTTGAGGATGTAGCATGGTCAGTCCCACTACTTATGTTATTGATATGGACAACTAAGTCCCTAGTCACACATGTAATTGTGTATGGACTTGAGTGGAAGTCCCTATCCATTTGTTGTTGGTGTTGAACGATGTGTTAGTCCATATATTCATAGCTTTGTTGACGTGGAATGATGTCTGTCAATGTTCACAAACTATTGATCAGTGAGGCCATTCTCATTACGAGTGTTTGTACATAAGATGAACTCCGATGTGTTCCACTTCACACATGGGTTTGATTCTCTCCAAGTGGTTTGATCTATATGTAATAAGAGGGAGAATGTTGGGATTTAAAGTCATTAGCTAGTCATTATATAGTAAAACCTACTATAAACTAGCTATGTTAGTGGGGTTGTTAGATGACATAGAATTTTGTGAGGGTAGAAGTATAAGCAGAGTGATAAGAGTCGAGTCCTTGAAAATAACACTAATGTGTAAATACCCTTCAAAGATCAAATAATGGTATTGAGTATTGTGTGCTATTTTGAGAATATCATGTGTTGTTTGTATGACTCTCTGGCCAAGCCTTCACAAGCAACATGATCGGCAAGGGGTAGCTGATGGGGGATGGGGGATATGAAATGGTATGTGAAGTCCATGCAACCCACCCAACTGGGAAAGACACCTCTTATATGTCATGATAAGACTATCCTATCATCTGAGTCCTCTACAAACTAAAATCTGCAAAATATAACTCTTAAATTTAGAGCTCATCCTCCACAAGATAGTGGACAGGTGTTTGAAAGGTCACAATGTGACAATGTGATGCATAAAGGATTGAGAAAAATGTCACCCTCAGCAGATCACTTAGCACTCCATGAAATTCAGATCAAAACAGAACAGTGACAATAACACCAGGCCAGTTTTGTCCTTGCAAACCAGCGGTTCTGTTTGTGGTAGTGGTGGTTTCGTTATTGACACGGGTGGTTTCTCCAAATCAGAGGTTTCATTTTTGTTACCGACAGTTGCATTTGCAACAGTCGTTGTCGCGTTTGTGTCAATGATGAGTTTTCCCGGGTCTGATAGAATAGCTAAGTAACAGCCAAGAAACATTGTCTTTCGCATTTCCTGACAATTGGGGAACCTTTGGCATACGAAGTGACATCTCTAGCAATTTATAAGTGAAAGGAAAGAGTTGTGGGTTATATAATTAAGAAATAGGGGTATATGAGTGAGCGATAGGCAGTGAAAGATTGAGAGGAGTGAACAATGATTTAGTGCTGATTCTTACTCCATATGGTGCTCTCTGTAAGAAGTCAATAAGCAGTGTAAGGAAGAGAGAGATAGAAGAGAGTTGTAAATTCCCCATTGCTGAAGGAAGGAGAGGCAGTGACCTAGTGATACTACCGAGATGATTTTTCCTCCTCCAGGTTTCCATGTTAAAATCATTTGTGTGGCTTGTTTCTTTCAATTCTATATTTTTGTCATGTGTATTTCTCAACAGTAATTTAAGAATTCAGATCGTTGTCTATGGGTACGCCAGTTTAAATTACTTGCTATGGTTGAAACGTGAGGTTATGACTAACCAGAATTTAGTTATATTATTCAGAATTTCAGATCATGTCTGGATTTTGTCAAATTCGTTGGGATACTTTACAGTAAGGCCCTCAAACCACTCAGCCATGCTAGCACCATTTTTCAATTCAAAAAATTAGTAAGAAATTAAAAAGATTAATATTTATGTCAATTCAGTAAGAAATTATAATCATTAAGTTTTTTGATTGAATCCGAAGCTTGTACGGGTTAGGTGTACAGAATTTTTAGGCTTAGCTGCCAAGGACAGAGGGGTATCCATTCTGCCAAATTTGTCTGGGGTACGATCCTGGTCTCATCCCTTATTAATTGGTATCTCCTAGGATTTGTACTTTGGTCGATGGCTAGGTAACCCCTTTTACATCATCATATGCACCATTGGACTACAATCTATTTGATGTAATGATCAAGTTTGAACTCAATGGTTGTATAAATCTTTGTAGTCTAATTGCTGTTGAAAGGTAATATAACATTTGCATGAATTCTTGAATTAATATTTGAACCATTTGTTTTTCAGGGTGACATGAGTGCATTGGAGGATTTGACATATTCCAAAAGGAAAGAATTCCTGTCTCAATATGCTTTACCTGTAGATCTTCCTCTAATTTCATTCCATACAGAAGCAAGTACCGATCCTCAGGCATTGGCTACATTATACCACATTGCACATGTGGAATTTCCATCAGTTATTGCACCAAGTTCATTCTTGAGTTCAAACCAGACTGTAAAGATACCAATTATGGCCCCTCTTGCAACAGCCATGGCTGCATGCGCCTCATACCTTGAGCTAAGATATGGAGAGAAAAGTGATGGTTTGGTTACTAGGAAGGATGCGGAAGTTCCTGGTTCTGTGGTAGTTAAGCCAAATAGGAAGTTGGACCACGCTTGGATGGTAAATCCTTCCTTAGCTATCAATGTTACCGAACCGGATGCACCTCAATTGTGTGAAGCTTTGTTGGCCTTGCTTGTAGAAATTGGTCAAGGAACGAGCAAGCCATGAAAATTTGCTTCAATGAGGTGACTTTCAGATGAGTTGTTCCTTATCTGACTTGGTTGGCTCTTTATGATTGAAATTCGAGTAATTATTGCTGAATTTATATGAAAAGTAGGACCTATGTCAAGGTGCGTGTAATATGTTTCTTACTTGTTTTTAAATATATTTATTCACCTTAATAGAGCAGCGATCCAGCAGAAGTTCGTTGTGTTTGTCCATGGATAGGAAGTCGTTTTGTGTGGCCCCAACTTTTTGAGTCATCTGTTACTCTTAATATTGTTGTAGACATCCTTAAGTTTGAAAGATGAGTACATTTCTTGCATATAAGCAATGTTACGCGAATGTTATAATCTTCATTCCATCAAATTATTGGATGATGGAAATCCTGCTGAATGAGAGGCATTGGGCATTAAGGCAATGAAGAGAGATATAAATATAAAATTATATTATACTGAAAATATGGCAAATCTTTTTATGTTCACTTTGATTGCTTATTTTAATAGTAAATTACCTTGTACCATTCAAAATATGAAGATGCATGTGCCATACCAGGAAATTTACAAAAGATAAGGTAGCTATGGAAATAACGTAATTACCAGCTTTGATAATTTCCGAACTGCAGAAAATTGTTCTAAGAGTGGCTACCAACAATTCTTTCAAGAGTTGTCCATGTTATAGCAATCTTACAAATTTTTCGTTTCCTTCTTCCTTTTGTAACTCCAGGTTATGCCCTTAGGTTGGGTTTTCTCTCCTTCCTTTTTTATCTCAAAGAGTCTTAATTTTATTATTTGCAGACGATATTGTTTTGCTATCACACTCAATTACATGTCTTCAAAATCAGCTTGATGTGTTCAACAACTTTTGCGATAAAAATGGCTATCAAGCATAGTTACTAAGAGACGGGTACGGGTACGGGTACCGGTACCGGTACGAGGAGATGGGGATGGGCACACCATTTTCGAGATAGTAAAACAATATATACGTAAATTTTAGAAAAAACAATAATCTAAAACCTAAGAAAAACAATACCACCCTTTCAAAATTAAAAATATAAGATGTTGACAAAGGATAAAAGTAAATATATATTTATCTTTGATATCTCGTCATATCTTAAGGTCAAGAGTACAAAATATATATTATTTTAAAAACACTGAAAAACAAGTCTTTGAGATGAGTGCCAACAAGTACTAATGTCTGAGGTGAATACCAGCCTCTGAGACACATTTTTTTGGTAGGAGATGAGTCTCTGTGCAACACTACTATCGAGTAAGTGATGTAAAGACAAAAGTCATGGTATTCAATATGGTCAAGCAAGTAGTATCTACAATCAATTTAACATACAAAACACAATGGGTTGAGGTGGTGTACTCTTATACCTACTTGGGTGTGGTGGTTTCTGGGCCTTTCAGCATTGTATTTGTAGTAGGAGCAAGAATTAACAAAGGATATGCAACATGGACATCCTTGGAGAGATGATGTTTTGAGCTCGAGTTTCAAGATACCTACACAAGGCTTGTTTTTTCCATGCAATAGTTTCTCCCACATTTTTGTATTGATGTGAGATTTGGGGCCAACACTCGAGACAAAATGATTTCAAACACATTGAAAGAGTTCTCATCTCCATGCTATCAAAGCACATTCAAGCCAAAAAAATTGGTTCTTCACTCAATTATTCTAGTAGGATTAGGGGTTATATCCTCTATTTACCTCGTTATTTTTTCACATTATCTCTATGTTGCATAGAATTTGATGAATGACCAATTCTTACTTTGGTAAGATTAGGTGTCTATTTTTGGCACTCCAATCTTCTATGCAATTTGCTAAACAAGGATTCAAATTTTGTTGGTATGTGAGAGTTATGGCTCTCCTCTAAAAGTTAGATATCGATAGAGAAAAATCTCCCTCTTCTTGGCTTTTTTGTTAATGCTCCTCGAATCATTAAATAAGAAGAAAACTTAGCTATTTGCGAAGAGATTACCAAATCTTATTTAAAAGTTACATGGATAAATCCAAAAGAGCCATTGATACCAAAACTTCTTCACTATTGAAAATTTCATTTGTGCTTTTTGCGAGGATTGAATTTGAGTTCATGAGTACATTAAGGCATTGCCATCCTGCTTAAGGATCCCTTTAGCTTAGTTTTGAGTTTGTTTTCATCAACTCTAGATGGAATCGGATCATTAATCTTCCACAAGTTGAGTATATATACAAATTATGTTTTCTTGAGCCCGAAAGTGAAGAACGTTTTGGAAGATGTCCTTGTCTTGTTAGGAATTTTCATCGATCTTTGAGGATCTTCATTTAGTATGGTACCCAATGTGAGACACTTCAACTTCAACAAGGCACATTGAAATTAAATATTTTACATGATGGTAATCCCAGTACCATCAATTTGTACTTCCATTCTTTAGACTACTAGTGCTACAAGAAAGCTCATACCTAGACAAAATGCTCCAAATACCTAAGACAACACACATTTTATTGGTTCCAAGACATTGCCTTAAAATGTTTCTCAAATTGAAATTTTCTCATATGTTATTTTCTCACTTCTTTTTGAGATCCTTTTGACACTCCCTTTACAAATTGGAATTGTGTATTGTCCTTTTCAGTCCCATTGGACATTCTTGGCATTTAGTGTACATTTATATCTAAATTAAATTAAAGTAAATATTCTTTTGTTTCCTTATAGATTGGGTTGATGGCCTTAATGGGCTTTAAATTCAAGACATGCTAGAAATATTTAGTGGTTCTAAGAGAGCCTCTACATCATTTAGTTGGCAAATACAATATTTATTTGGATGATTTACCAATTGTATCTCATTTCCTTTTGACATCTCTTACTGGGTGACCAGGTTTTGTCTGTTCACATTTCTGTTTCCAGACCAATGAAGGCTATTTGAGCTGCCAAGGCTTAGAAACAAGAGTTATGAATCACTCGACCTTTAAGAGGATTTCACAATCCTCATTTTAAGAATCGATCTTTGTCATCAGTTTTTTGCTCATTGCCAATCCTCTTGTTGGTTTACCATACTAAATTGTCCTATTTCAAAAGGTCTCGACTCCCTCTTAACATGCTTGTTTTTGAGGTCCATTATCAAAAAAGAAAAGTTGTGCATTTGAAAGGTATGTTTCATAGTCCACAACTTGCTTCTAGAAGATACCCATCAACTTAGATTGACTAAGGTCATAAGCCCCTTTATGGATTGCTAAACTAGAGACGAAGTAGGTGTATCATATGATGGGCGTTTCATGAATACATTTGCTTTTCTTAATATAGAAATATCCCTTAAACATAATAATTTGTTACCTTGGAGTGTCCAATTAGAAGAAATGATTTTTTTTTTTTTCAGTTATTTTCATTAATGGTCGTATTCTTCTAAAATGGAAACTCTGAGAAGCATATCCTTTCCTTATCTTACAAGAAACAACCAAGAACATCAGTAAACATAAATATTTGTGAAATGGAATGAATTCAAAATTGAACAATTTACAAGATTATTAGATCAAAACGGGTCATGTTAGGGTAACAATATGGCCTCTAAAATGATATCAACAAAATAGCTTGAAACAATGGAAGAATGGTCAAAAGAGGCCAAGAGCCATGAAACACTTATAGCAAATGAGACGAGTTTAAATGGGTCTCATGGAAAAGTCAATAAATAAATACACACACACACACACACACACACACACACACACACATTGAAGATGATGGGGCTAATATTAAGGAGTTGGGTTGCAATTTGCACCTAGACAACTTTGGTGTTGGTGTCAAGTCCTTACTATTGCATCACCAACACATATACAACAAGTGATATATATATATATATATATATATATATATATATATATATATATATATATATTGTACACACACATATTGAAGATGATGGGGCTAATATTGAGGAGTTGGGTTGCAATTTGCACCTAGACAACTTTGGTGTTGGTGTCAAGTCCTTACTATTGCATCACCAACATGTATACAACAAGTGATGTCCATTTTGTTTCAACTTCATCCACATTTTGAAGACTTCTTTCCCATTCCACTTATCGTGGGCAAGAAGCAGGTGAACAAGGGAAGTCTTTGATTGATGTTTTAGTCTTTCTTTTCTGAATATTTATGTTTTCATTTAGTATTTTCCTTACGAATTAAGTTGGCTGGGTTGGAAGACTTAAAAGGAAAATTAAAAGATAAAGCAAGTTTCTTTACGAGTTCGGTCAATGGGGAACTCCCTTATGAGGTTTTGACGCCACCTTAAGGATATAAAAGGGGTTTCTTAGGCTCATTTTGGGCATACTTCTATATTATAATTTTATTTTTCTTAGTTTTGAGGCTGATTGCTCTATTCCATTCCACTAGAGGATGAAAATCCGTTGGTGTGGCACACAAGGAAGACGAAACCCTTCCTTGTTCAAGATTGGAGAACGAAAAACTCTCCAATCTATGGTTCCAAGGGCTTTAAGAAGATTATTTTGTTGGGTTACAACTAGGGTTGAAGGAGAAAGCGTTATCAAGGTCTTCTACATCAATTTTGCACCCTCTCCTATTGACAACTTGGGTGGAGAGGGTTTGAGTGCTTTCTAGGGCACATATTGACATTTGGTGTTGATATTCAAATTCCTCCTAATTTATAAGGCCGATTTCTCACTTTATTGGTATTTGTTGGGGTTTGGAAATATCATTTCCAACCCTTATTGTGAGATGTATTTTTGTTGGTTATTTAATTTATTCCAATTGTGGTTTATCACTTGTTTCTCATTTATTTATGAAATATATTGGTTGGAGTAATATCTTCATGATTTGATAAAATATGTGGAATCATTCTTTGTCATTTTCAGCTTGTTGCATGAGAATTGTTGCTCGAGAATTGCTGCTCTTAAGTGTTGTTACATATCGCTGCCCTAGAGTGTTTATTCACTAATTTCTAGCTAGTTTTTGATGCCTTAAAGGTGTGATTTTAGTTCGTTGCTAGGGTTTGATAACCATTTTTCTAAAAATATGTTTTCTTTTTCATTTGGTTTGAGGCAAAACCCTTATTTTTAGATTTATCCCTAGAAAGCGACATTACAGTGGTATCAGAGCTTCACCCTTCTCAGCCTGGAGGGTTTTATTCAAAAAGAATAGATAGATGGCGAACATACATAGAGGTTTTCCCTAGGGCAAGAAAGATTGGCAAATAAGATGACATAGTTGATCCAAGCCATGCAAAACCACAATGGAGATGGAAGTTCTTTAGGAATTCATAGCGCGAGGCAACCCTTAGGTTCAAGCTTTGGAGATGTTGCTAGGTCGTTTAAGCCTATCTTCCTCCCTAGGGAAGAATCCATTCTGAAGATTGAGACTCAACCATCCAAAGTCGACAACATTGCTACATGTTATGAAGAGTATACAACTCTTCCGGTGAAGATTTGTGATGTCATGTCATTTGTTGAGCTCATGGGAGTAAGAAAGGGAAGATTGACGCACACGCCTAGGTCATGAGCTACACAAGAAAAATTAGGGGTGCAAGTAATGGAGAAGAAACAACCCATAGAGGAATCCACTATGCATGTTGGAGGAGAAATCGAGGAGCTTGAGCCAAAGAAGGAAGAAAAACAAGATTTGCAAGTTGGTAAAGAGAAATTGGAGGTTGAAGCTCAATTGCCAAATGTGAATGTTGTAGTACAACTTGTTGGAAGTTTCAGAACAACCATCTACATGCAGCAACTAGATGATGTTTATGGCCTTGGAAAGAACCATGAGGAGGTTTCGTGCATGCATCAACAAAATGTGGATGAGTTTAAACAAAATAGAAATAACTTGTTGTATAAGTGTTAGAGAAATAAATTGTCACAAATGCAAATTAGGGGTTTTCACGAACGCTCTGGGACTAGGTCCCTTTGCTTAGGAACGGGGCAGTCCATTTATTGAAAACAAGAAATATATACATCACTCTAACCATCATGAGTGACCTTTCAATTGGGGATCACAAAAGAATACTCCACTAAACCCATGTGCAAAAAGGTGGATGAAAGGTTAGTGTATGGAGAGAAGAGAAAGTGAGAAGGGGCTTTTACTTGAGTTTATTGACATAAAACCAAATTATTTCCAAGTTAACAATGAGAAGACACTTTGTCAAGGAAATATGAACAAAACACAAGTAAATCCAAGTTTATTTGTATAGTATTGCACAAGTAACCATGCTCTTGAAGTAAAGTTGAGATGGAGAGGATAACATAAGACAAGGAGATAGAAGAATTGTAGTTTCTTGCTTGTAGTAAGACAATGGGAGGTATCAACCAAGAAAATCTAACCCCTTGGAATGGAGTAGCCATTCTAATTTACAACATTACAATATTTCCCTTCATCTACCCCCTACATGACCTTTCATTGTCCCACCTCTTGTGCCTTTTCACATTCCTCTAGGAATTTAAAATAAGCCCCTTTTTTATTAATGGAAAATGAACTTTTACAATGCAACATTAAGTCACTTAAGTGAATAAGACAAAAGAGTGAAAAAATACATTCTTAATGAAGAAATATAATGTAGAGAGAGGGAGGGCGGAGAGAGAAGAAGAGAGAGAAGTAAAAATCTAGAGACATGAAAACATCTTATTGACGAAGAACCTACTTCCGATGGATCTTGAGTGAATGCTCCATCAATGAAGTTTCCTACTTTTGACCTTCTATTGAGTTGGAACACTGTAATTGCAAATTTCTCCTCTTATGAGATGCGGACACACTCCAAGACATTGAATGAGTTTTTGGAAACAATGTTGCGAGACTTGCATTGATATGGAAACATGATGATCCTTTTTGAATACCAGGTTGAAGTTAGAACATGGACAACATCACCTTGCTCTTCTTGACTTCAAAATTCACGTCCATGACACAAATGTTTCCTTTTTGAATGAAATCAACCTTGTGATTCTCAAGCACTTTCTTTCTCATATGTTATTCATTGGAAAATTCCCTCTCCTCCACATAGAAGAATTGCTCCTTCATTCAACTGAAAATGCATAGCTTGAAATTATGAATCTGCCAGGTCACTAAGGTGTTTTGCATTGTTTCAAACTTATCCATGTGCTCTTTCTTTAGCATGAGAGTCTCAATATCCTTGTTTCTTGACCAATATTTCGATACTTACTATTTTTAGCAAGCCTTATTTTGAGAAGTCCAATTTAATTTCCATTTGCTTAATTTGGCACTTTTGAGCTTCCCTGATGTGCAAAGGGCAATGCCAACTTTGATAATGAATTGTTTGTAGCACTTAATATTTATAGACGATGATGCTTAGGAAAGATAACTATTTTTAGAAGTGGGTATTCCCAGTGTGAGAATGGAATGAAAGTGGTCTCAAAAGTTTTCTTTATTCACAAGGATGCTTTGCTCCAATTTTTGAAGGATTAAATCACGAGAAATATTTATATTTGAAAAACGACTTTCTATTTTTAATGTCCCGAATTGGGACTATTTGAACCCTTAGTGGATTTTAGGAAAACCAAGTACTAGAGTGTAAAGATAATTCAAATATTATCACCGCGGATTTGATTTAAACATGGAAAGTGCTACTAGGTTTGTGCATAAAACTCATACCAAACAAGCATTATTTGATAATCTTTATTCCCCAAAGAATATTTAGATTTTATTAACCCAGACCAAACCCTCAAATGATGTATGTAACCATACAAAGACCCTGTTTGACTGCTGCAAGAAACTACCAGAAATGGCGACTAGGTTCATTGAAGATACCCATACGAATCAGAAAGCAAATGTGTATATTTAAACTCTAAATTGATTTGCTATTTTTACCAGTCCATTCATGGATAAAAGTATGATTTTTAGAGGTAAAATAAACTGAAATATTCCTCAGAAAACCATGCAATTAAAGCTGACTAAAAATATATTTTAACCCTAAATTGATTTGCTATTTTTACTAGTCCATTCATGGATAAAAGTATGATTTTTAGAGGTAAAATAAACTGAAATATTCCTTAGAAAACCCTGCAATTAAAGCTCACTAAAAATAACACTTGTAACCCTCTAAGATTGATGAAAACTAATTATATTTGATTCATAACATCAACTTGAAATGTGACAATACAAATCAGGTTTGAAATACCTCCGAAATAGCTTAGAATGACCAAAGAGTGGGTTGCCTAACCTTAGTAAAAATAGAACTTCACTGTTGCAATCTTTTTACGAAGCTCAGCTGCAAATCTTCAATAAACACTGCTGGAAATAACTGGAAATCTTTGCAAGCTCTATGGAAAATCTTGTGTAGAAATTCCCCAATTGCTCTAAGAGGGTTTTCGTCCTCTAGAGGAAAAATACTAAGGGTTTTTGTCCTTAGAATATTTTTGCAAAAGCTCAAAGGCTTCAAATGCAAATAAGAAATTATAAAAATGATCATAGCATGAATTCCTAAGTAAGTCGACGTCTCCTTATAAAGGAAGAAGAGACCACAAAGGCAAACTCTTAAACATCCAATCAACATTCATTGAATTTCTCTATGCATTTTCCACCCTCCATTTCCCTTCCCCGGACAAGTCGCCATTTCCCTTAGGGAGAATACAAAAGATATTTAATATTTATTTTTCCATCCCAAAGTTGGTTGCATTTTTCCTAGAGGGAATACAGAATGAAATGGGATTTTCTCCTTTCTAAGTTCCCATTTCCCCTTCTACAGCAAGTCGTCATTTCACCTAGGATGGATAACAAATTATATTTGGGCCTTTTCCATCCTAGATTTAATAATTATTGAGTCATATAAATTATTACAAGTGCTTTGTGTGTGTGTGTGTGTGTGTGTGTGTGTGTGTGTGTGTGTATTATTAATGACATGTTATAATAACTTACAATTGATTTAAGTCACCCTTAGGATCTCCCCTTAGCCGTTGGGTAGAGAAAATAGGCTAATAGTATTCGATTGGGAAGGGGATATCCTCCCTTCCCAAAATTGTTTTCCCTCAAGCAATTCCACATTTGTTTGTCCAAGTGGCATGCACAATAGACAAAACATGTTGAAGTGATCGGAACCCTGGCCCATGTACTTGTCAAATGAAACAAATATTGCCACAAAATATAGCTCTCATGATGCTCATAAATATGAATATGGACCAATGGTTCAACATAATCCATAATGTAAACTTCGTCCTCTAATTTGTCATGCTTCTCATGAGGGAAATAAATCTGAATGTGCATCAACAAATTAGACCTATTATCATTCACTTCATACCTTGGAGTATCATCATTTTTTATCTTCATGATGACTTGACTTCGTTGGACTAATTCCTTGTCATTTTTGTCAACAATGGGTAGAGTATCATTATGAGACAATTGTTGCAATAAACAAGATGACATACCTTCTCCCACCCCATCTTTGGAAATATATTTCCATGCTCCCAGTTGCCATATCTTGAGGAGTATCATTCCTCATACCTCATTGTCCATTAATTAAAGAGGTCTTTTGCTTTGAACTCTTGTAAGTGTTGTTTTGCTTGAGCGGCTATCAACCTAACAACTCTAGGTCTTCTATTTCATTCCTCACACTTTTTAAGAGTTTCCATTACATCCTTCTTGCTTGCATATATGAATTTCTTCTCATGTTTATTATCAATTTCTCTAGCAAGCAAAGTTTCACTAACACAATTATTTCGCTAAATGGAAATAATACATTTTGGAGCTTCTTCTTCTTGCATGTTGGAATACACCATGGGTTGATTTCTCTCCAAGTGTAGATATGATTTGGTAGACTCCATGATTTTGTTTCCTTGCTCAACCTCCGCATAAAATTTCTCTAGAAATTTATGTGAGAAATTTGTAAGTGAATCAATGGGTTCGACCCCTTGGGTTTTCAACAAATGATGCCACCATTTATGTGTTTCTCCAGCCATGTATCTAGAGATGAGCTCGAGGGCATCATCTTGCAACATAAGATTATACCACAATTTTTTTTTGAATTCTTTCAACCAACATCTAGCAGAGATCTCCTCTGTGACATCAAAGAAAGGAACTTGGGTCCACTTCATCTTTGCATACAGATCTGATTTTTTCTTCTCTCCTTCACAGGTTGGGAGGATTTCACGTTTTGATACCACTGTAATGTCCTCAATTGGGACTATTTACACTCTTAGTGGTTTTTAGGCAAACCCAATACTAGAGTGCAAATTAATAAAAAATATTTTAGATATTATCACTGCAGATCTGATTTAAACATGGAATGTGGGATTAGGTTTGTGCATGAAACTCATACCAAACAAGCATTATTTGATAATCTTTATTCTCCAAACAAGAAGCAGATTTTATTAACCCAGATCGAACCCTAATTTGATGTATGTAACCATTCAAAGACCCTGTTTGACTGTTGCAAGCAACTACGAGAAATGGTGACTAGGTTCATTGAAGATACCTATACGAATCAGAAACCAAATGTGTATATTTTAAATCTAAACTGATATGCTATTTTCAATAGTCCATTCATGGATAAAAGTATGATGTTTAGAGGTAAAATAAACTGAAATTTTCCTTAGAAAAGCTTGCAATTAAAGTTGATTGAAAATAACACTTATAACCCTCCAAGATTGATGAAAACTGATTATATTTGATTCATATCATCAATTTGAAATGTGACAATACAAATCAGGTTTGGAATACCTCTTAAACAACTTAGAGTGACCAAAAAGTGGGTTGACCAACCTTAGTAAAAATAGAACTTCATTGCTGCAATTCTTTTACCAAGCTCTGCTGCAAATCTTCGATAAACGTTGCTGGAAATAACTAGAAATATTTGCAAGCTCTATGGAAAATCTTGTGTAGAAATTCCCCAATTGCTCTAAGAGGGTTTTTGTCCTTAGAATATTTTTGCAAAAGCTCAAGGCTTCAAATGCAAATCATAAATGATAAGAATGATCATAGTATGAATGCTTAAGCAAGTCGACTTCTCCTTACAAAGAAAGAAGAGACCCAAAAACAACGTCTTAAACATCCAATCAACATTCATTGAATTTCTCTATGCATTTTACCCTCCATTTCCCTTCCTAGGGAGAAGTACAAAAGATATTTAATACTTATTTTTCCCTCCCAAAGCTGGTTAGTACTTATTTTTCCTAGAGGGAATACACAATGAAATGGGCTTTTATCCTTTCTAAGTTCCCATTTACCCTTCTAAGGCAAGTCGTCATTTCACCTTGGATGGATAAAAAATTATATTTGGGCCTTTTCCATCCTAGATTTAATAATTATTAAGTCACACACACACACACACACACACACACACACACACACACATTCTTTTATTAATGACACTTTATAATAACTTACAATTGACTTAAGTCACCCTTAGGATCTCCCCTTAACCATTGGGTAGACAAAATAGGCTAAGGGTCTTCGATTGGAAGGGGATATTACACTATTTTGGGAAACTTTGTTCAACCATTAAAAATAATTCAGAACACCATTGGATGCAATATTGAGATCATTGGAAAGACATTTTGGAGAGGAACCTACAGTCCAAGTTTCATGGCAAATATGCATGGGGTTTGGGAGATATGAGTGAAAAGGGGTTTTTGGGCATGGTGGATGTCTAAAGAATTTTGGCAGCATAACAACATACCAACAACAATGGAGGAGAGACAATAACACAAATGAGGCATAAAAATGGTTAAGTGTTGCATTTAAATGATTTGTCCTCTTTCAAATATGCTTTCCCTCTCATTTGCACATCTTAACTCACATTAAACCCAAACAAGCTCAACTCGAGTCAGGTGGAGGTTAGAGGTGTGTTTACACCCTAAAAAATAGGAGAAGAAGGGACGAAGGGAAATCAACCTCTCCAAATGTGCCATGGGTGAGGCTCTCATGAGGTGTGGGCCAAATTTTATGAAAATGGTGAGTTGTTAACACTTCCCTAACACCCAAGTTATCACTTTTAAGTGACAAAAGTTATCTCCATAGGGGGAGTGAATTTTTGTGTTCCCCATGTCCCCTTATCTATTGGTACAAAGAGACATCATGCCTCCAAACAACCTCCATGGATATAGTTGTCATGATTCACTTCAAACCCTATTTTTCCAAAAATGCGGCCAGCCCAGAAGAAGCTTTTTGGTGCACAACTTCGTCTTTTCTGAGAGAACCAGACCTCCGATGGTGAATTGCTTCTGGCACAACGTGCATAGGTGATCTCCAGATACTCTAGGGCAAGAATCAGGCCAAACTGGCAAAGGAATTGATCCAGAGAAATTTCACAGAAAATGAAACGGAAAAACACAAAAAACACAAAACGTTGCCAGAAGTCACAAATAAAGCCCATGATTCGTTCATGGTTAAAACCCTATTGGTATATGGGAATAATGATATGTACGATCACAACAGGGTTAAACTGGAGCACAAATTGCCTCAAACGGGGCTCAAAATAATTAAATACAAATTTCCCGCAGGCAAACCCCATCGACGGAATAAAACAAATTTGGGCATTTGGGTATTTGTTGAAAATGGCTTATATGGCTCCTTGGGAATATCTTAACACATTACAGGTATTTTCTGACAATAAAAACACAAAACGACCCATTATTTTAAAAGTACGATTTTTTTTGACATGGGGTAGTCTCAGATTTCAGGGTGAAATCTGGGGACACCAGGTACACATTGGGACAACCTTGCACAATGCTTCCTAGTTCATCTTGGACAGTACAGCACCATTGGAGATTGGTGAATGGCGAGTTTTAAAGAGTAACCCAATTGAAAATCATATCAACACAAAAAAAACAAGGTATGATGACTCAAAATTTGGTTATTTTTGTAAAAATGCTTCATCCAAGCATATGAGAAATAAGGGGTGATGTTTGGCTACTCTCAAGTGTTAGAAGAAGTGTCCATATGACAACTATGAGCCCATTTGTACTCAATGTCATTTATGACATCATTTTTGGTAGCCCTCATACTTTTTTAGTTGCATTCATGCATGTGATTAGAAGGTGTTCTTCCACCATAGTCGACAAGGGTGAGATGGAAGGGGAAGATACCCCTTTTGGAAATGATTTTGTTGGTCAAGTTGATGAGCATTTTTCAAATTTTTAACATTTGTTTGAGCCTGCATCTAGCTAGAAAGTGTTTTGTACAACTAAGTGTACAAGGGAAGAAATTGTTATTGTTGCCTTTGAGGACATAATTGGGACAACTAGTTTTTCTTGAAGGCAACCATACAACTTCATGGGATGCCAATGGAATTCAATGGAGATAGGGGAAAATATTGCATAATTTTTTTTGTAGAAGTTCTCTCACTTGAAAAGCACGTGAGCTAGATTATGGGAGTACTACGTCATGTTCTTTCACTTTAACACATAGGCACTTGGGCTTGAGAGTTGCGATTGCTTGAGGGCAAGTAGTTTCGGGAAGGAGGACTGTAATGTCCCCTTTTTTGAATTAATCCATTTGAAGACCTCTTTCCCTTTCCACTTCTCATGGGCAAGAAGTAGGTGAACAAGGGAAGTCTTTGATTAATGTTTTAATCTTTCTTTTATATATATATATTTCTTTAGTATTTTTCCTTATGAAGCAACTTGGTTGGATTGGAGGACTTAAAAGGAAAATCAAAAGATAAAGCAAACTTCTTTATGAAGTTAGTCATGGGGGAACTCCCTCATGGGGTTTTGGTGCCACCTTAAAGATATAAAAGGGGTCACTTAAAATAATTTTGGGCATGTTTCCCTATTATAATTTTATTTTACTTGGTTTGGGGGTTGATTGCTCCATTCCATTCCACTAGAGGGGGAAAATCCTTTGGTGTGGCACACAAGGAAGACGAAACTTTTCCTTGTTCAAGGTTGAAGAATGAAAACTCTCTAATTGGTGGTTCCAACGACTTCAAGAATTTTATCTTGCTAGTTTGCAACCAGGGTTGAAGGAGAAAGAGTTATCAAGGTCTTCTATATCAATTTTACACCCTCTCTTAGGGTGGTGACTTGGGTGGAGAAGGTTTTGAGTGCTCTATAGGGCACATATTGACATTTCATGTTAATATTCATATTCCTCCTAATTTGTAAGGATGATTTCTCACTTCATTGGTATTTGTTGGGGTTTGGAAACATCATTTCCAACCCTTATTGTGGGATGTACTTCTATTGGTTGGTTAATTAATTCTTGTTGTGGTTTATCACTTGTTTCTCATTTATTTATGAAGTATATTGGTTGGAGTAATATCTTTATGATTTGATAAAATATTTAGAATCATTCTTTGTCATTTTTAGCGTGTTGTTGCATGAGAATCGTTGCCCTTAAACATTGTTAAAGTTCACTACCCTAGAGGGTTTATTCACTAATTTTTAGTTGTTTTTTGATGCCTTAAAGGTGTGATTTCAGTTCAATGCTAGGGTTTGATAACTGCTGTTCCAAAAATCTGATTTCTTTCATTTGGGTTTAAGGAAAAACCCTATTTTCAAATTCAACCCTAGAAAGGGACATTACATATGATGTATAATTATTGCCTCAACCAATCTTCCAAATATATGTGCCTAGTGTCCTTATTTTCCATAAATTGAGAGGAAGTGGGAGCAAAGTAGAAAAGAAGTTACATTTGAAATGTCACACACACACGCGCACACGCACACGCACACGCACACACACACCCACCCACCCACGCACACCCACTCACCCACCCCCGCACTCTCTCTCTCTCTCTCTCTCTCTCTCTCTCTCTCTCTGCACGCGCACACACACACACACACAATGAGACAAAAGAGGTGAAATCTGCAAGCCACCTCATATTATTTGGATTATGTGAATTAAAAATTCACATGAGAGTAACTATGCACAATTTTGAGATATTTAATGTACCCAAAGAAAGATCAAACTCCATTACTCCTTAAAATTTATTTGGGAGTAACAAAAAAAGAGAACACTGTAAACATAGAAAAAAGGTGTCATTATACAATATCCATGATGACAACTTTCTTCAAAAGGAAACAATTACAATATTACAATGATGTGAGAATATAAAGAACAATAATATAAACGTCTTTAATAATATTGCAAAGTCGACGATGAAATCAATGTCAATCTTCCAACAACCCTCTTTGAAAAAAGGCCTATCTTCTTTGGAACAATGACCAATAATAGGAAAATGATAGTAAAATATCGACTATAACCTGTAGCACACAAAATCTTACACCAATATTGAGTTGAACTTGAATGTTATTGCATAAAAATATTAATCTACATACATTTTAATGTAGTAAAAGTAATCTAATAAAAGACATAAGAAGAAAAAAAACAACTTCCATAACAAATTGTTAATTTTATTTTAGAAAGTGTATGGTGAACAAGATGTTGATAAATATATTTAAGGATATACTAAATGTCAATCCCACCTTCAAAAGATTTAAGAATCACCATTATAGTAGAAGGTAAGACAAATTGTTTTTCGATAACTTCTCTTCTTGATAAACTTACAATAAGTAAGAACAAAATCAAGGAAACATATATAGCTCTAACCATATCAAAAGCCCCAAATGATGAACAAACAAGGAGCAAAAACACATCAAAATGTGGAATAAACATATATTCAAAAAAAGGTTCAATTTTCTCAAAAGCATAAAAGAACTCCAAATAACAACGCTATTCATGTTTGCAACAAAATTACGAGTTTATAAAACATCCTGGATATTTTTAAAATTATATTAAAGGTTAGTTTGGGAAAAATATAAAAAAAACAATATAAATACTAATCAAGGAAATTACCAAAACATGATGTTTGGTCTTTCTCACAATATATCTTCCGAATTTCAATTGAAGACATATCTAAAGAAGGAACGCCATTGCCATTTGAAGATACCAAATTTGTAAGAAATCAATTTTGTTTAACTTTATGTTGAATGGATTGATTTCTTTTAACAACAGAAAAAATCATTATTTGTTTTACCACCAATTTTAAAAGGATGTGATTTTCAACATATAGTAATATCATGTCCATCTCTACCATAATGATCACAACATCAAACCTTCTAAACTAAACTATTAACAAAATAAGTTGTATATTGATTTATACATATAAAAAACACTCATGTGCAAAGTCTTAGAAGGAAATTATACTTTCAAATAAACTTTAAATTTTTGAAAATCAAGCTGAGCAAAATTTAAAGTAGGTTCAAAAGAAATAGACTCAACAATACGATTTTTGCTTTTACCAAGCCCTTGACATCATGATAAATCAGTTTCATTGTTTTTAAAGTAGGGTTGAAAAAATATAATTTGACCATCCATAAACATTCTTTATTTGAAGGAGAAGAATTTTCGCTATCAATTTCAATATTAGAAATACAATTTTTTTCTAAAGATGTAATTTTAAAATTAAATATGTTAACAAAATTTCACATGTATGTTATTTCTCATCATATGAGTTTTACAATGCATTACTAGTCATCTTTTAAGATTTAACTTAAATTAAAAAGTAAATTTTCTATTATCTTGGAAAGAAAATTGCTGCTTAGTATTTAAAAAATAATAATTTAAAAACCATACAAATGGTAACTAAATAAAAATTATTAAAATTAGTTATAAAATAAACAATAAATTATAAAAAAATTTATTAAAAAAATTTAAAAATGAGAAAAAAAATAGAATTATTTTATATTTGTGTGAAATAAAAATTGTTTACAAAATTTTAAAAAATGTGACAAAAATATTAATAAATAAAAACCTAATTTAATTTGTTCCATATTCTCCGCCCACTCCCAAAATAAAAACTATTAAATTTTACTCTTCATTAAAAAATTAAATGAAAAAAGTTCTCATAAAAAGGGGATTAAAGTCTTCATTGGGGGTGAATATGAAACAAGTTTAAAGCTTTATTTATTTTATATATCATGGTTTTTTAAAAGCTTTATTTGTTCAAAATATAATGATAAAAATATTCTCAAAGGAGAAAAAACAGGAAAAAAAGATGAATAAATGTTATTTATTGTAAGGTTATAAAAGAAGCGTTACTTAAATAAATAATTTGTTATAAAAGAACATAACAAGTGTAAAAGCAACATATTTTTAATGAAATAGGTGCCAAATAATATATAACATAAGTAACATTAATAACATATTTTCGAAGAGTCCTTGGTCTATTGGTGAAGTTGATTGGCTTGGAATGAGCCTACTAGGGATCACGTCTTGTTGAGTGCAAGGCCTAGAAATACTTGATACATAGAGTTGAAACGGTTGAGGCCAGGATCATGTCTTGGATGACTTTGATAGTGTGGATGCCCCTTACTCGTAACTGCTTACGCTGAAAGTGATTAATATTTTAGTTGTATGCTTAGTCGTAATTGTAAATCTACTATATGCTTCCTTAGAAATATGAGCAGAGATGCCGACAATCTATGTAATCTAGTGCCCAATTGAGTGCGCTTCTCAATAAAAAATGATATCTTAAATAAAGAATCCATTATATAAATATATGGTAACAATATCAACAAAAATAAATGTAAATGTGAAAATTAGGGAAAAAAGGGGGTAAACCTAGAAAAAGTTAGAAATAAAATGTAGGTAGAAGAAAAACCAAAAGTAAAACATTGGAAGTAGGAGCAACAATAAAAACACCATGCATAGTAGTAATATCAACAATAATAAATTAATATATCTTAAAATAATTAAAACAAGAAATTATTGAGCTAAAAACTACAAATATATATGTAAATAAGCACGTGTGTGCGTTTTCCTATATTTAAATGAAAAATCTAAATTTGTAAGTAAGAAAATAGCACACCATTAAAAAAGAGAAATAAAAGTTCTTGGAAACTAAAACAAAGGTTGAAGAACAAATATGCACTCTACAAGTAACAATTATAGCATAATTTTTCAATCAAGAATAAAAAATATTTCAATCTACACAAAATAATTTTACGGAAAACAACCATCCTTATAGTTAACGAAAACTGCTTGAACACAATAATACAAGGGGTGTAGACTATTGCAATTTTTTTAAAATGGTGATTTTGAATTGAAGATATCTATTTCCCCTCTACCAAAATGAACCTATACTTAGCTACAAGATTTAGTAGTATGACTTTGGTAGCATGTAAAAAAATTCCAAGGTCGACAACTAAAACATTGAATTGTAAGTAAAGAATATGCAATGAAATTAACATGAGCATATCAAAAAATAGTTGAAACACAAAATTTACAAAGTGAAAAAATTAGCATGCCGAAAGAAAAATTCACATGGTAGTGAAAAATGGCCTAAACATTTATAAGATAGCATAATGTGTATAAAAACTTCTTCTAAAAAAGAAGAAGAGAACAAAATTGTAGAAAGACTAGAAGAAGCCTAACAATATTGTAGACACCAAATTCGTGTCTTACGACCCCTTGTAACCCGCATCCCATTTCGCAACCTAACCTCATCACCTAAACCTTACACAATTATTTATTAATTACCTTGTAATTGATAAATCCCCATCACCTCACCTGCCACCTCATTTTGCCACCTCATCATGACCTAGCCCTAACCCTAAACTAACCTAATTAAGACCTATAACTTGGTCTACACCTACACCCATGATTAAGGACCCCTTTCTCGCACCCAAAACCGACATTCTAGTCACTTGACCAAGCCCGCAACTAATCCCTCGGGAGAAAAGCAGGGAAGGTGGGCTATTTTACTAAAAATAGCCTACTTTTTCCTTATCGATGCCGGTTCCTACTCGACCGCCGTCCGTTACGTAACCGCCATCGGTTCCCTGTAAAATGGGCTCCCCAAACCAAAAACAAAGGTCGAAGGATTTTTGAATCAAGGGAGATCATTGGGAGCGATCAAGAGCATTCGAATCTTCACTTGGCCGAGCAGAGACGAGTGAAGAGACAAGGAGAGTTGCAGCAAAAGGAGATCAAGCCCAGAACTGCGACGGAATAGCCAGAAACCTGTGATACTCAGCTGATCATCGGGAGGGAGATCTCTCATCTTCTGTGTGTCAAGCCATCCTACCTAGAGTTCTGCCTTTGTCATCAGAGTTCTTGGACCTGCATCTTTGTCAATAACCAGTAAGTTACATCTTGCATGTCCTCTTTAATAACATTTCTTAGACTTTTTGAAACATAATCCTCACGAATCCATTCCTAGATCCACTACCCAACGTGCTATTGCATCTAACTATCATTCATCTACCTCTCATCACCTTATTTCCTAATATCACCTATATACAGCCCTACAAATAACACAACTACCAAACAACACCACCACCCCACAAAACAACCAACCTTCAGATCCTAGACCATACCGATATCGGTTATCAGCAACCGGTATCGGTTATCCTGACTATAACCAAAAACCAGCCTTTCCCCTACCCAGTTCAACGAAGCAATTTAATTGATATCTTTCAGTCTTTTGTGTTAATTCATATTAGCAGGGGAACTGACCACCTTCGAAAGGAAGTTTTATATTTCCTGGGCCCAAGGCAGTTCCCTCATTTATTGTCTAATCAAAATCTTGTGGTCTTGTGTTCTTATTTGCAGGTAGTCCTTCCAAGACAAAAAGGAGTTCTTCGCAGTCAGCCTGATCTTTCTCTACGGTACGCGCACACCATCTCGACATTCTACAGGTATTCCTCCTAGCCCCAACCCTTATCTGTTTCTAAAAGGAATGAAACATTCCGAGTGAAACATTTTGGCACGCCCGGTGGGACCCATTTTGGGTTTCTTTCTTTCTTGCTTGCTTTCATATAGGGAGTATACTTGCTGTTTTCTTCTTCTAAAAGATATTCACAAGGTTTTGTATTATTTTGATAAAAGAACTTGCTTTGCTTTTACATCTCGCATTAGTGAAAGTCATCTCTTTTGCTTCATCGAATATCATTTTCGATTTGGGTTTAAAACACGTGCATTGCATTACTGCTTGCTGTTTTCAATTCTAGTGAACATAGATTAAGTAACAGGTCGTACACGTGGGGGTGATATCCACGGTATTGACAAGAAATTAATCTTACTTTCACTGCACAACACATACCGAATCACTTCACAATTAACACAACAGCTCAAACACCCCCCCTTTTTCCGCGGTATTCCTCCGCCGATTGAGGTAACCTTATAAGCCAAAACAAACTTGACATTTCCCCTAAGTCTTTTGTTTAGGATTCTGACATCATTCTACGTCTAAAGGCATAAGCCCACAATAATTAAAATTAACCCTAGGGTTAATCTCTGGATTTGCGTGTGCATCTTGCTTGTTTTTAGTTCTGTTTTCTTTCTCATACTCTGTCTTCTGTGATCAATAATTGGACAAGTATACTAAACGTTGTTAAAAATCAAATTAGCAGCCTTTTATATCTTGTTAGCCCAGACTTCTTACACTGACATCGGTTACCTGACCGACGTCGGCTATAGTATAACCGACATCGGTTACTAGACCGATATCGGTTACTGTCTTTTCCAATTCCTGACAAACCAGCAACCTACCAATTTTACCGGTCTGAGTTTGTTTCTATTCCTGACAGATTGAAACCCTACTGTGAACTCCTGTCCATGGTTGTTATCACTCGAAAGCAAGCCGCCGCTATGGTTTCACATGCTTGCTCTGTTTCTTTGCCTGAATCACCCCCTTCACATTCTGTGGGGAATCCTACGGATACCAGCGAGGTTCCTAAAATTCCTGTGGGAGATAAAGACTTTGCCAAGTTTCTGGATGCTAATCCTAGTGCTGTACAATACTATTTGTCTCATGCCCCTGACCGTACGCCCAATGGTCAGCTCCTTGTTGGTATGCCTATTAGTATAGCTGCTCATTTAGCTCCCACTCCGCCTGATGACACCGCCTTGCTTCCCGCATCTTTAGCCCCGTCTCCCAACCCGATGACTTCAGAGGTTCATACGACACAAATTAGCTTCCCTTTGGTTAATCTTGGACCCCACATATCACTACCACTGACTGCCCCTACCTCATCTCTCTTGCAGACCGCTCCGTTCATGACTTGCTCTCTGCCACCTATCCACACGAGCTTTCCTTCTCAAGCTCCGCCTACCTTTTCATTCCCATACACGTATCCAGTGACCTCAACATCCTATATGGGACATCCTTATTCGGTCGCCTCAACATATTCATCCTCCACACCTTATCAACACTTAACCCCACCAGTGTCTAGCGGTGGTCCTTGGCCCAATTTGCCTCCGTTTACCACAACCACACCATCATCTCATCCAACTACTGATTTAATTAAACAAATGATGGACAAAATGCAAAACCTGGAGGCTTCTGTTTCAGGAAGTCGTAGCGCCTTGACATACGAGCAAGTTTGTCGGGAGCCTATTCACCCGTCTGTCCCCCTTCATTCATATCCTCCTCAATGGGAGTTGCCAAAATTTACTCGTTTTAATAGTAAAGAGGATCCTCAACAACACTTGCGATCATTTAGACATGCTTGTTATTTGATTGCTCATGATGATGCCTTGTTACTCCGCACCTTTCCCATGTCCTTATCAGGACCTGCCTTGGAGTGGTACAGTGCTTTAACCCAGCACTCGATCTTCTCTTTTAACCAGCTAGCCCAATCTTTCTTGGATCATTTCTCCATTAACATTGCCAAGAAAGTATCTATCACCGACCTCTATGCCATCCGACAATTTGAGGACGAATCTATCGCAGATTTCGTTGGACGATGGCGGGGCCTTATCAACCAACTTACGTATGCCTTGCCTCAAACCGAACTTATCGAACTGTTTATGCGGGCCTGCGCTAAGCACATCTCCCCTACCCTCCAAATTCAAACTTTCCGTACATTCGACGAGGCCTTTACTATGGCTCGAAAACTAGAGATTCGAGCCTTAGAGGAAGAGAAATTGCGGTTGCGTAACAAAAACCCCAATTTCCGAACTTCAGATTCCACCAACAAACCTAACACCACCAATCCTCACCCATCGACCGCTTCGAAATCAAAAGGGGCCGTGCACGCGGTGATGGTCAAATCCCAACCACCGTCTAATACCCCGCCAAAAACCACTTATAAGTATAAAGCAGAACCCATCAACTACACTCCCTTGGGAGAAACATATGGTGTGATATTGGAAAAATTGCTCAAAGCAGGAGCCATTACCTTACCTCCTGTTAAACCTCATTCCGGGTTTGATTCCACTCGCGCCATACCTTCCTGGTACAAAGAAAATGACTTCTGTAACTTCCACCGCGTGAAGGGACACAGTCATGAGAACTGCAAGATGTTGAAAAACATAGTGCAGGAAATGGTTGATGCGGGGGATATAGCCCTCGATAATCCTAACGCCCCTGCTAACCAAAATTTAAAAATATTCAACAAACCATTCCCGAATCATTCTTCTAACAGTAATCTAAATCAAGATATCTTAGCCAAGGAGAGTGTTCATGAGATCCATGCAGTCTTCGATTCCCAGCCAAAGACCTCTATCAGACAAATTCTCAATCAAGCCTCTTCACTAACACAGGAAACCGAATCCCCTTCCTCACCATCAAGACAAACTGAAATCCTTGCCATTCCTTTACCCATCAAGGAATTAGCTGCCCAGAGTTCCCTTCTCACAAATGAGTCTTCTTATACCACATCCCTACAAGACTGTGAGCGGATGTTATCTAATTTATCTATTTCCCAGACGTCTCCTTCTACCATTCTTGCTGTACAAGAGGAAGGCTCGCCACTTCTTTTGTCATCCTTAGACGAGCAACCTCTTGAACCGACATCACCACATTCTTTAAACATGACAGATCCCCTCAAACATGCCCTCCTACCTATTAGTCCTTCATCACCTAAATCTTTTCAACGACCAGTCGACCTCTTAACATCTATTGATACAGTGCCTCATCTACCCCCTGTATCACACCCACAGTGGACTGGAATCACAACCCACCTTTCTTCCATACAAAAGTTCCTATTCACACGTGAGGACTGTCATTCCACAGAAGATAGACAGGTCCTATGGGAACGTTTGAGTACGCCGTATTCTACTCAAATGCAAATGACCAATCCTGATGCCTCCACCATATACCCGAAGTGTTTACAGAAGCTTAAAATGCCCATGTTCTCACCTTCACCCCCCTCACCTCTACCAAATGCCCCGTCCACTTCTATTAACTTAACCAAATCTTCCCCCTATGCTTGGGGCCTCACCCATACCTAGTCTAACACACCCACCTAAGCGGCTTGATTTATCTAAAAATAAAGCCGTCCACCCCATTAGGAGACAGACTCAATCTCCTCAACCTATGCCTCTATCACAACTAAAACCATCATCGTCACACCTACCTTCCATATTGGGACCCCATCCCTCTACCTTACATCAATATATCATACCTCCTGTGTTTTCTTTAAAGCAACCTACGCCTTCTGCACCCATACAGAAATCCCAGGGTATAACAACACCGTCACCCCACGTATCCTGTCCACCTATCAACCCTAAACAAATTCCAGCATCAAAAGATTTGTTTTCGGTCACTCCTATTTCCCCGTGGTTGTTTTCTGATACCACATCATATGTGGCCTCATCATCCAACATAGCTTCTACGTCAAAGAAACCACGGTTACGGAAAACCAATTATCAAAACTCCTTGGCTAAACAACCCCCTCTACAAACCAACCACACCACGTCATCACCAAGATCGACCCAGTCAATAGCCTCATTTTCCTCTGAATTTGACCCACTCAAAGGGTCTTACGCCAAAATCCTTGCTATGTTGGTGGAGAATGCGACCATTTCCCTACCCCCACTTAGACCTTATGATCCATCTAAACCTCGACCTATAGGTTACGATGAGTCTAAAATCTGCGCTTACCACCGCACACCAGGACATGACGTAGAGGGATGCAAAGCGTTGAAAGCCATACTTCGTCTGTCACCTCTCTCAGACAGAAAAGCTAAGAAAGACAACTTACGAAGAGAGAGACCTTTAGCTTCAATTCCCTCTCCTATACCACCTTTCCCCGCCTCACCAAGATCTATCATTATTACAGCCCCACCTCTCGAAGACCATGACCTATCCCTACCGTCTTCCTCCTCTCGTATTCATGAAATCAATATGATTAGTGTTGCTACTCGAGGGCAGAAAAACAATGGGAAAATGAAAGAAAACACACCTGCGGCATCTCTTTCTCCGTCAACCATCCCGATTGCACCACCACCTAAAGTGGTTATTCGCGGACCCGCCTATCCCGTCTCTAATGGCATTGCCCACCGAACTATGATCAAACAGCTTCACCAATCACCCGTAAAAATGACACTGTATGATCTCATTCAGACTTCTGAATCTCATCGACAAGCTCTCGTTGAGATCCTTCAAGGGATAGAGGTTTTACCTAATGAAACCTTTGCCTGTTACCTCTATTCTAACGCCCAATCATGTTGCTTCGCTCACTAAACAACCTATCTCCCCAACCACTTCGGGCTCTGTACAACAAGCCGCTGCTGTCAGTTTCTTCGAAGATGAAATTATCGACTTTGGTACCGAAGATCCTGACCCTGCTCTTTTCATCTCAGCGTACGTTCGGGATATCCGGGTACGTCGTGTTATGATTGACGGGGGCGCCAGCCTAAACATCATCTCTTCAAAAGCCTTCCAACAAATGAATATCCCTTCTAGTTGCATGTGTGCCAATCCCATCATGTTGCGATCATTCAATGATGCTATTACTTCTACTTTAGGCACCGTGATCCTTAACATTCATGTAGGACCACGTACTTTACCCGAACTCTTCTATGTCCTTGAGGGAGAGTTCCAATACAATATGTTGTTAGGCCGTCCTTGGATCCGGGCTATGGGATGCATTCCCTCCACCTTACATAGATGCATAAAATTTGAGTACGAGGGGAAGTCCTACACCGTAAAAGCTGATCCTCCCCCCTTCAAAACTTGCAATATGTTGTATCGCCCTAATGATGTACTTGTAGCAGTCAAGACACCCATTCATCCAACCCAGCCATCTACTTCCGACGCACCTACACCTTCAACCAATGAAACCGCTGTTACAAATATTACTTCTTTTCCCGCAGATAACATCCCAACCTCCGACCCCTTAGTAGATGTTTTTCAACGCCTTACGCTGGGGGAATACCGCCTATATAACGTTAGTTCTTTCCCTACCCCGCAGGAGTACGGACAATTACATGCACATCCCACCTACGACCGTCGCGTGGGGGAGGTAATCTCTTACGGACCACCCCATTGCCGCACCAACCTAACGTATGGGGGTGTTGACGCATCTTCCATTACCCCTGAACCTCCTCTTGGTGTGGTTCCCTTCCAATCTGATTTTCAATATTTGACAAATCGTCGTTTCGCCCTCACCTTCTTGACTCGCTGTGCTTGGAAAGGCTTTGGTTTTGGTCTTTACGAACAAGGCCGACATACACTCATTCCCGTGACTACCCGCAAACACAATGATCGCAGTGGTCTCGGTTTTCCTGAAACACCTACACAGGAGACACCTCGTGTCAACTGTATCCTGGAAGAAGATGACGTCACCCCTACCAAACCATCATCACCCACTTTGCCATCATCACCCACAGAATCAATGGACCCTGAATCTATCCCTCCTAACTTTTTTTTTTCATAAATGCTATCTTCATAGGTCCTCTCACTTATCAATGCGATAATGAGGACCCATATTCTCTGCCCCTTCTGTATCCAGACATGATCGAAGAGGATTCGCCTTTGATTAATGTTGTTGAGTGCCAGGATGACGACTCCATCCTCACTTACCTTGGGGCGGACGACTCCTATATTCAACGCACCTTACCATCTGAAACTCAAACCATGTTGAATGAATCGACTATAGAAATCAACATCCACACGGAGGAGGATCCTCACATTGTGAAGATCGGACAATCCCTTAACACATCAGAACAAGCCGCCTTTACTACCTTTCTCCATACCCGCAACCAAGCTTTCGCTTGGTCCTACGCTGACATGCCAGGAATTGATCCTACCATTGCCGTCCATAACATCACTCTAAACCCCGATTCCAAACCAGTCAAACAAAAACTGAGAAAAATGCATCCACGCATTGCCCTCTTGGTCAAAGAAGAGCTTCAACGACTTCTTTCTGTTTCCTTCATCTTGCCTATTGACTATCCTCAATAGATTTCTAACATCGTACCTGTCACTAAAGCGACGGGGGGACTTCGGATATGCACAGATTTCTGAGACCTTAACCTCGCTTGCCCCAAGGATGACTTCCCCGTCCCCAGTATTGATCAACTTGTTGATCTCACTGCGGGCCATGAAATGCTTTCTCTCATGGATGGCTTTTCAGGATACAACCAAATTTTGGTTGCACCCCCCGATCAACATAAAACCACTTTCATAACTCCTTGGGGAACCTTCTGTTATCGTGTCATGCCGTTTGGCCTTAAGAATGCTGGTGCTACCTATCAGCGGGCTATGACTTACATTTTTCATGACATTATGCACACTATCCTTGAGGATTATGTCGATGATCTTCTGGGCAAGTCTAAACATCGCAGTGAACATCTCGATGTTTTAACCATTATTTTCGATCGCCTGTTGCAATATTCAGTCCGGCTTCAACCAAAGAAATGTGTCTTTGGTGTTCTTTCGGGAAAACTTCTTGGCTTTATCGTCTCTTTGCGTGGCATTGAGGTCGATCCATCTAAAGTAAAAGCTATCCTAGAAATGCCCCCACCCAAAAACCTCAAACAATTGCGTAGTTTGCAGGGTAAACTTCAATCCATCCGGCGTTTCATCTCCCAACTCTCGGATCGATGTCACCCTTTCCATCACCTTCTTAAAAAAGACATTGCCTTTCAATGGAGTGAAGAGTGTCACCAAGCCTTTGAAGCTCTCAAATCCTATCTCTTGCAGCCACCCGTGCTTATCCCACCCCAGGACGACCGCCCTTTCTACCTTTATCTTTCCGCCACTGACCATGCTATAGGAGCTATGCTCGCACATCGGGACTCGGCACGTCGAGAACAGGCCGTTTATTATATAAGTCGTACCCTCGTGGATTACGAGACTAGGTATACACATGTAGAAAAATTGTGCCTAGCCCTATCATTCGTAGCCACCAAACTCTGACATTACCTCCTGAATCACAAAACTTTTGTCATCACCAACACGGACCCCATTCATTATATGTACGCCAAACCACATCTAAACCAATGCATCGTTCAATGGCTTATGCTCCTCGCCGACCTCGACCTTGTGTTTATACAACAGAAGTCAATCAAAGGACAAACTCTTACAGACCAACTTGTAGAGGCCCCTTTACCTGGGGAACAATTCACCAATTTTAATTTCCCTTACGAACTCATCGCCGCTCTTTCACTCAGGGAAGAGTCGTATCAAATGACCCTCTTCTTCGATGGATCTAAATGCCAGCGCGGTGGAGGATCCGGCGTTGTTCTCATCCCTCTTGATGTTGAACCTATGCCTCCTTCATTCTAGCTTGATTTCCCCTGCACTAATAATACAGCGGAATACGAGGCCCTTGTTCTGGGTCTCTAAGTTGCGATACACTTAGGTATCAAATCTATCAATATTTTTGGCGACTCTCAATTGGTAGTCAATCAAGTTATGGGCATCTACCAATGTAAAAATGAGGAACTTCAAAAGTACAAACACTACGTGGATTCAATTCTAGCCTTATTTACTCACCATTCTATCCAAACCATTCCCCGCTCCATTAACAAATTTGCGGATACTATGGCTTGCTTAGCCTCGCAAATTCCAGCTTCATCAACTGACTCTGAATTATTCGTCTTGGTCCAACAACTTTTTGCCCCATCCTACTCAACCCCGGTAGTTTGTATGATAAATACTGTGTCTACTAATTCGCAGGATACCTGGTACCACCAATTTCATGACTACCTTACAATCTCTGTTCTCCCACCTGACCTTACTAGTAACGACAAACTTACTTTTCTTAAAAGTGTTTCGCGTTATGTTGTCATGGGGGAACTCCTCTATAAACGTGGCTTTGATGGCATCCTCCTTCGCTGTCTAACCGGCGCGGAGGTCACCTATACCATCCAACAAGTACACGATGGGATTTGTGGTGGAAATTTTAGTGGCCTTGCCGTGGCTAAACGAATCCTTCGCCTAGGTTATTATTGGCCTACTCTCAATAACGACTGCTACGAATATGTTAAGCGTTGTGTTATGTGTCAACAACATTCCAACCTTCAACATACTCCTAGCCACCCCCTACAGGTCACCCGAGATCTTTGGCCTTTCTCACAATGGGGTTTAGACCTTATTGGTGAGATTCACCCGTCCTCTTCACAACGTCACCGATGGATAATCACAGTGACCGAATATTACACAAAATGGGTGGAGGCCATTCCACTCATTTCAATCAAAAAAGAAAAAATTGTCGAATTCATTAACCATCACATTATCTGTCGTTTTGGTATTCCTCATCGCCTAATAACAGATAATGGTAAATCTCTTAAAAATAAGTTGTTACAAGACCTTTGTGACAACTTTGGTATCAAACTTAGTTTCTCATCGCCTTACTATCCGCAGGCCAATGGTCAGGCTGAATCTTCTAATAAAACACTAACCAAAATCCTCATGAAAGTTGTCAATGAATCCGGAAGAAATTGGCACGAGCACATTCCCTTTGCCCTTTGGGCTTATCGTACTAGCATTCGTACCTCCACTAGTGCTACACCTTTTTCTTTGGTATATGGTACCTAGGCCGTCTTGCCTCTTGAAATACAAATACCCTCCCTCAGGATATCTCTTCAGGATATTCTCACCAACGATGATTTCCGCCAAGAGCGGTTAGCCCAATTGGAGCTTCTTGACGAACGTCGTCTTACAGCTCTTGATCACCTTCAAATCTATCAAAAACGCATCAAGCGTGCTTATGATAAGCAACTTCAGGAGCGTACCTTTAAGGTTGGTGATCTCATCCTCAAAGAGAATCAACATGTAACCAAACTAGAAAAGAGCAAACGTGGAAAATTTGCTCCTAATTGGATTGGGCCTTATATAATCACTCACACTTATGGATCAGGCACTTATCATTTAGCTTCGCTTAATGGTAAACCTGAGCCTCAACCCCTTAATGCCTTACATCTTCGACCATTCTACTATTGAATTTAGTGTTATATCACTTCGTATCTACCTACTGCTCGTCCCTTGAGCTCATTTACTGCTACATACACTTTGTTTCCTACATCTCCAAATAAAATCAAGCTCACTTCTCACCTCCCCTCAACGATGCCTTCCCCTTTTTAGTCTAGTCCATGACTTCAAAGTATTAAAATAACACCTTCTTATGGGATTTTCTTGAGTCAAACTTCCTACCAAACTAGATGCTTCACGCCAAAAGAACATCTAGCTATCTAAATTAGATATAGACTGCTCCCTCGAAGGACAGCTATATGCCAAATTATTGCTACTATTATATATAGACTGCTCCCCCGAAGGACAGCTATGCACTAAAATCATATCTGCTACTATAAATAGACTGCTCCCTCGAAGGACAGCTATACACAGTCAGCCTTTATCAGAAGCTTCTCGCATGGATCAGCTTTGTGAAGACCTCAAGAATAGCACAATCAATATCCCTTGTAGACTTCCCGCATTGATCAGTCTATATTCAGTAAAATAAAAGGCTCATTCAAAAGAAATTTTTGGGTCATGGACTTGTCTATTTAGGGTAGGTTCTCTTTCGTCAGAACACTCACTTTGTAACAAGTTCTGTGTACCTCAGCTATATCATCCACCTCACCTCACCATTTGTTTCAACTCAAGGGACGTAACGTACACCCGATATATTGTGATCATACAACTCTTTTCACCTATTGACTTCTCGTATATGCACGGTACCTAGGGCTTCAAGCTCATTCTACGTTGTGTGGTTTGTTTAGCTCTTTTCACCTACGGAGCAATCTTTCCTCTTTGCCTCGCATCTAGGATTGTGTGTTGATCTTAATCAAGGCATGATTCCCTACCACTTGGGTAGGCTAACTTTCGCTTCCCTTATACCTTTTACAACATCACCAATTCATTACCAACACCCTCAACCTTACCTTACCAATATTAATATCAACATTTTTACCAACCAACCAATTGCCTAATCGTACCAAATTTCCTGAATTCACCTCTCCTTGATCCTAAGGGAGAACTACATCGGTCTGAGGCCCTTCCTTGCTTTGTGCAATGGGCTATGTAGGCAGTACTTAGGAGACATGGGGTCTCCCAAGGTTAGCTCGACCACCCCCTACCATAACCTATCATGTGTGGTAAATATAAATATTTTTTGTGTATTTCTATTTAATCACATTCCTCTTTATCCTTTTCCAAAACACCAAAAATGCACAACGCAAACATTCTTATTATTATCAAATCAACATACATATTCAGTCTTATCTAGATGTTAAACAAATACATCTTCTCTATCATCGACACGTAGGTCGGCATCCTTATTTATTCTTATACCTTGCTAACATTTACTTAGACCCTCACGATTCATCCCGACCCAGGAGATGATCGTGATCGTCGAAGCCTCTCACCGGGCCTCTCCATCCTCAAAGGTACCGCGGCTATTGGTACCGCCCACTGATCTGCCAATCTCTCCTGTAACATATGAATACGCCCTCTCGCATGGAGGAATCCAGCCTCTAGTCTCTCCTCCTGTGACTCCGCAACCACTAACAATCCTCTTGCCTCATTCACCTACGTTTGGAGCTGCTGAACTAAACTCTGCAGACGATCTCTCTCCACTGTAATCACAGCTATGTCAGGGCAATCACGTACACCTCGCAGCTCTGCTACCCACCATAACCTATAGGCCTCTGTCGTTCCTGCATCCATTACACTGCGATCGGCTGCTATCTCCTCTGGCCCTTCTGGAGGTGAGAATGCTGCCTCGGCGTCGATCCTCATATATGGTTTATAAGCCAGGGGTATATCCTACACAAATCCGAATTGTCGCCACACGCGATCTAGAGGAATCCTCTCATATTCACCTGGCCTGTGCCCTACGATCCACCTCAATCGCTCTACACCCCTCAACTCCTCAACTATATTCTGTGTTACCATATAGTTCCCGTAAGGCCTCCAACAGATATCAGCAATCGTCACCCTCTCCCATACCTACCTGTAATACTCAATGTCACCCGTCACAGCCTGAGATCTTACCTCTTGTTCTGTCTGGACCCATCGTCTGAATCCCAACCTCTGTACTCCAGTCTCTCCTGACTGGATGGATCGGCCTACTGGTCGCACACAAACAATGTGCTCATAGGCCCAACAGTGTAATAAGTATGAACAATCCAGTGTCGTCCTGTGATTTCTCCTATTTCTCCTACAAGCCCATAAACCCCTGTATAACTCCGCCAAATATGCAGGTGCCCATGCAAAAGTCACGTTCCTTTCTATCATCTCCCAGATAACACACATCATATTTTTTGCCCATTACTACCCTTTTACCCATTGAAAAGCCCTACAAACCTACCCTACCTACCCTCTCTATTTTCCAAACAACTTCCATTTATTCATTATTTTATCAAAAACTTGGATTCATACCCAAAACCCCCAATTTAGCATAATGCAATAAAATGAACACAATGAGGGGTTTCGAACCTACCCGTACGATGACACATCGTCGTGGTGGGATGGGTGGTGGTGGTCCAGCTGGTCCAGCCCCTCCTGCTCCTCCTGGCTGGGCCATGGCTCCAAATGTCCTCTTCTGGGTCCTCCACCAATCAACTACTGCCTCCTCCTCACTCGGGCCCGCTAACAACTCACTCCTCTGGTCAAATAATGCCACCTCAAGCAACAAATGCTCCAAACTCCACTCTCCATGTCAGACAATTCAAATTGGCTTCCAAATTGCAAAAGTAACAATGACAGGCCGTATTTTTCTTTTTATAGGTTTTTCGCCCCTAACCGATATCAGTTTTATTCTACCCTAAGAAACCGGTATCAGTCCCCTAACCGATACCGGTCATTTACAATCGACATCGGTTGTATTCCACCTTTCCCCCAATTTTTTCCCTTATTTACTATTTGCCCTTTTTCACCAACATCGCCTATATCAACCTTTCATGCAAACATTTTACCCATTTGGCCTGACCCAAGGCCGGAACCAACTAATCCGGCCTGACCCAAGGCCGCAACCAACTACTTTGGCCCGACCCAAGGCCTCAACCCAACCATTTGGCCCGACCCAAGGCCGTCACCAACTAATCTGGCCCGACCCAAGGCCGCAACCAACCATTTGGCCCGACCCAAGGCCGTAACCAACTACTTTGGCCCGACCCAAGACCTCAACCTACCCATTTGGCCCGACCCAAGGCCGCAACCAACCATTTGGCCCGACCCAAGGCCGTAACCCAACAACTTGGCCCAACCCAAGGCCTCAACCTAACCATTTGGCCTGACCCAAGGCCTCACCCCAACCATTTGGCCCGACCCAAGGCCGCAACCCAACAACTTGGCCCGATCCAAGGCCGTACCACTTCAATACCTCGTCCAACATCAACAACATACACTTTTCTCCACCCATCATGTACCTTCTTGTTCAATTGAGCTCACTTGTTCGTGTTTTAGCATGATTCGGGTCCTTGACTTGCTCTGTCGACCAACTTTGCCTAGACCTAGGCCGTGATGTTTATCTCAACCAAACCAACCATTGATCCTGTGGGTGATGATGGCAAAGTGGGTGATGATGGTTTGGTAGGGGTGACGTCGTCTTCTTCCAGGATACAGCTGACACGAGGTGTCTCTTGTGTAGGTGTTTCAGGAAAACCGAGACCACTGCGATCATTGTGTTTGCGGGTAGTCACGGGAATGAGTGTATGTCGGCCTTGTTCGTAAAGACCAAAACCAAAGCCTTTCCAAGCACAGCGAGTCAAGAAGGTGAGGGCGAAACGACGATTTGTCAAATATTGAAAATCGGATTGGAAGGGAACCACACCAAGAGGAGGTTCAGGGGTAATGGAAGATGCGTCAACACCCCCATACGTTAGGTTGGTGCGGCAATGGGGTGGTCCGTAAGAAATTACCTCCCCCACGCGACGGTCGTAGGTGGGATGTGCATGTAATTGTCCGTACTCCTGCAGGGTAGGGAAAGAACTAACGTTATATAGGCGGTATTCCCCTAGCGTAAGGCGTTGAAAAAATCTACTAAGGGGTCGGAGGTTGGGATGTTATCTGCGGGAAAAGAAGTAATATTTGTAACAGCGGTTTCATTGGTTGAAGGTGTAGGTGCGTCGGAAGTAGATGGCTGGGTTGGATGAATGGGTGTCTTGACTGCTACAAGTACATCATTAGGGCGATACAACATATTGCAAGTTTTGAAGGGGGGAGGATCAACTTTTACGGTGTAGGACTTCCCCTCGTACTCAAATTTTATGCATCTATGTAAGGTGGAGGGAACGCATCCCATAGCCCGGATCCAAGGACGGCCTAACAACATATTGTATTGGAACTCTCCCTCAAGGACATAGAAGAGTTCGGGTAAAGTACGTGGTCCTACACGAATGTTAAGGATCATGGTGCCTAAAGTAGAAGTAATAACATCATTGAATGATCGCAACATGATGGGATTGGCACACATGCAACTAGAAGGGATATTCATTTGTTGGAAGGCTTTTGAAGAGATGATGTTTAGGCTGGCGCCCCCATCAATCATAACACGACGTACCCGGATATCCCGAACGTACGCTGAGATGAAAAGAGCAGGGTCAGGATCTTCGGTACCAAAGTCGATAATTTCATCTTCGGAGAAACTGACAACAGCGGCTTGTTGTACAGAGCCCGAAGTGGTTGGGGAGATAGGTTGTTTAGTGAGTGAAGCAACATGATTGGGCGTTAGAATAGAGGTAACAGGCAAGGTTTCATTAGGTAAAACCTCTATCCCTTGAAGGATCTCAACGAGAGCTTGTCGATGAGATTCAGAAGTCTGAATGAGATCATACAGTGTCATTTTTACGGGCGATTGGTGAAGCTGTTTGATCATAGTTCGGTGGGCAATGCCATTAGAGACGGGATAGGCGGGTCCGCGAATAACCACTTTAGGTGGTGGTACAATCGGGATGGTTGACGGAGAATAAGAGAGAGGAATTGTTGAAGAAGATATCCATATACTTTTAAACAAAGTGAGATAAAATAAAGAGCTACAAAGTTTCCAATTATTGCCTTAGCTAACTTATGAGTATGATTAATGTCCCTATTTTCTATGAAGTGAGGGAAGCTAGTAGAAAACATCTAATGACTTATATTTGAAGTGTATCTCCAATATTCTTTATATTGAGGAATATCTCTAACGAGACAAAGAGGTGAATGCTATATGCCAACTCATATTATCGAAATTACGTGAATTAAAAATGTACATGAGAGAAATGATACAACTTTGGGATATTTAGTTTTTGTAATAAATATTAAACTCCAACACAAATGTATATTCACTTGAACATGAAAATAAATACAAATCCAAAGATATGATGCGAAATTGCCAAATGAAATGGTATCTTTGATTAATAAGTGTTATCCACTTTGAAGGGACAATATGTAGAATATATAATGAGAATTTGAAATGAAGTAGAAAATTCGATTTCTGATGATGTAGAATATAATACATCTCTATTTATAAACATAATTAGACATGGAAAACACCATGGTACTAGGCTGACCTAAAGAAATATATAGAAATAACAAGAAAACAAAGGTTATGTGCACCACAGGTTGTCTATTCCATGATCTCAATACATTTATGAAAACAAAATATTAAGGCTATAACATGCCCTCCCCCTTTGATTCACTCTAAACTTATCAATTTTTGATGTTTCATCATGAATTTCTCGTCCTCCCAATGTATTTTATTGGTAGGTTATTCCATTTCATTAGAAATTTTGAGATGGCTCAGTTTGGCAATTACTTGAGCACTTTATTCTTGATGAACACCTATGGTTCCATGATGCTTTTTCTCTCTTCATGTCTAACTTTGGTAAATGTGACTAAATAAGAAGGTTGTTTCCAATGAATTTCTTAAACAAAACCATGATAGATATATATTTTTGGAGCTGTGTTGAAGCTCTAATTTATAATCCACACTACTAATCTGATGGGGGTTTTGTACCCTTTCCATGAATAATTCCACAACCATACTAACTTTTTTGGAAATTGGTAAAAGTTGGGGGTTTTGTAAGGAACCTCATCCTTGTATAACAAGCCCTCAAGGTTGGATAAAACATTAAAGCGTTACAAAGAAGAAACCCCCAACAGCCTAGGGGAGAACAGAAGAGAAGAAGAAAACAACAAGAAGGAAACAAAAAGACAGTAGAACCCAATGCTACAACTACAACTAGATTACCTAGAAGAATATCTTACATGGGATGTAAGATGCATAGAAAAAGTATTCTTTTTTCTGTTAACAACTATCCATTCATCACTCCTATTAGGATCTACCTTTTTGTCTTAGTGATTTGGAATTAGAAACTCTGAAGAAGCCAAAAATCCATCTCTTGGTTTCTCTATAGTGGAATTGGTATTAGTGCAGTTGTCAACAATTGGAATCAGCGTCAACGCTTGATCCATCATACCTACTCCATCAACATCCGCTAAAGGGACATCCTGAGGGAATGGAATGGAATCCTTATCTTCACTGACCTAAGTATCAGTAACGTACTCAGATTCTTCATCAATAAATAAAAGGTTTTGGTGAGCATCCTTCCACCAAGAAACCATCTCATTTTTAGATTTCTTCTTTACCAATTGGAAAGCAGTAGTGAGATGTCCAATGTTAAAGAATTTTCTGCATTTGAAGGGCAATCTTTCATAGTCAAGGGGATGTGACCAAACCCTATCACGCACTTTGAGATCAATAGAAGTGTCTAGATCCATTAATATCCGTGTGTAGGTAGTATGAGAAAAGGTATCCGTATTAAAGTCGATGGATAAAAAATTAACCAAAGTATTACCAATAACTGATAAACTATCATCTCCCCAAAACTGCAACGACAGATGGGGTAAACGAACCCAAACTGACTTAATACTGAAAAGAGGAAAAGAGTGGATTAAAAGTCAAAAACCAAGGTTTCATCAAAAAATGATGATTCTGCAATTCCTAAAGCTTTGAGAGCACAATATCCCTAGCATCATCAGAGCTGAAAACCATAGTAAAAAAACCCTTGCACAGGGGTAAATATCAATCCTGCTTGAAACCAGAGGACATCAATTCATAGTTATCCATGAGTGGAGGGGAGGAAGACCATGGAAGAGGCCATTAAAATGACATATCAGACTGTTGGAGGAAAAAACTCCTCAACCTCTAGCACTGAGTCTCCAAGAGAGACCATGGGAGCAGATTTAGCTACAGAGAGGGTCTTGGAAACCAAAACTTCAACAAATGTTTGTTTCCCAACAGTGGGCTTACAACCGTTAGAAGAAACCGCCCTCTACTGGCATTAGTGAGGCCAGATGTAGGAGGCGCCTGAGGGGAAAGAATAGTCACAATAGAATATGACGCCGAAGCTTGACCCACCCATGGCACAACACCATTTCCACTTGCTAAACACAACAAAGCCACAAAAGAGTCACCGCCGCCACCAGGAGGGACGCAAGCAACAGAGCTCAGGGATACGAGATAGCTAGGGTTAGCGAGGAAGCCCATCCTGATCCTTAACACTCCAACAATAAAGGTGGCAAGATTAAAGAATTTGGATGTTAAACGCTTTTATTATACCGAAGCTATGAATTGGAGTGTTAGAGGATCACTTTCTCTAAGTGGGACATGGGGGTGGGCTTGAGTCCATAATGTCCTTTGAGTAATCTACATTTAGAACACCCTGCTATGTTATGCTTGGTCCATATGGAAAAGTTCGACCCCTACCTCAAGGTGTCCCCATGGCCACCTATTGAATGTGTCTAATAAACTCAATGGGAATGGAACTTGGGTTGATGATTACAAACTACTTGTAACTCACCAATAGCCCAAGACCTTGAGTTCCACAACCATACTATCTTCAATTGTGTGAGAGTGTTAAAATAAATGTGCATACTTATTAAGTCTTCCCACTAACAGCAAATGTCATAACTGTGATTTATGAATTTAGCAAATATGTAGTGACATTCCACCAAATCTAATGATATTTTCTTCCAATGTTATGCTAAAATAGCTAAAGGTTGTAAGAGACATGAAGTTTTAATCAGTTATTCTTTATTTTATTGACATACCAAAAGTTTTGAAAGAACTTTTTGTATTGTCCCCCTTGAAACCTTCTCAAAATAAATCCCTCTTCGTGTGATGATAGGTTTTTAAAACCCAAAATTCATGTTGACCAAAATGAACTCACACTTCATTTTTGGTCAACTAGTATTGATTTCCTCTTGAATGTCTTCTAGTTTGTATTTTTCATATATTTTAAGCACTTGGGAACCTTCAAATCCATAAAAATCACTTGTTTTGATCATATTTGGGTTCACTTTTCTCTAAAATTCCTTCACTTGATTGGAAAAATCACCTTTTCCCCAAAAAATCCAAAAAAAATCCTTCGAAATTTGCATATTTTTCAAATTTCGAGTCTTGGGAAATTTTTTGCAAGTTCACAGTTGGGGCATTGGTAACTTTTCACAATTTTGTAGTTAGGGCCTCGGGGACTATTTTGCAGTCTTGCAATTTACAATTCTGCATTTTGCAAATGCAATTTGGGGGTCCCGGGGAATTTTTCGCATGTTCGCAGGTTGAGACTTTGGGGAATTTTTTGCATTTATTTAAGGTTTTGGGAACTTTTTTCAAGTTCACATTTGGGGGCCCTGGGCCTTTTTTGCAAGGTCGTGCTTACCTGTGCATATTAATGTATAATCTTCAAAAACTCATAACTTTTAATCCAGGTCACCAAATGAGGCAAAATTTATACCATTGGAAAGGTCTTGAAGATTAATACATGATTAATGCATTTTTGGGCCACATTAGATTGTTTTATTAGGAAAAAAATGAAAAAAGAACTCGTGGTCATTTTTTTAGGTATGGGCTCTACAAAAGTTTATGATGCCCATGTTGGGTCTACAAACTTGAATGTTGATTGGTCCTAGGTGGTTGAAGGGGTGGCTGGGCTCTTTAATTTCACATTTTCTCTCTCTCCTCCTCTTCTTCTATTTATGAAACTCATTTTCCATTGTAACAAATCCTCTCTTGAATGCAAGGCTATGCTGCCTTTTTGTGTAGCAAAGTATTTTAAGTTGCAAACTTCTGTATGGTATGTAATGCACTCAATGCCTCCTCGATTATTGTAAGAAATTGTGCACATTATAATCAATCATATTTTATTATTTTGGCTCTATTTCCACATTTTAAGCTATGTTATTGAATTCATGCTTTTCTATTATTTTATGGCATGTTGTTTATGAGTTATACTTGCATGATTTTCATCCTCGGTTTCACTTATGCAGAGAATTAGAGTTTAGTAAAATTGTAGGGTTGAATGTGTCTTCTTTTAGACCTCTTAACTTTCATTTTCCCTCTCATTCTTCATCTAAGGGCGATAATCCATTCCATTTTTGCGCATCACCTTATTTCTTTTAGTATTTCATCTTTCTAAACCATGGGTCCTTGAAAATATTAGATTATGACTAGCTAATATTCAAGTGTAGTGATGGTTAGATTAGTTGTAGTGAATTGGAGTGAAAGGAACCATCCTTCAACCTAGAGATTGACCTTAAAGGAGCCATTATCCCACAATTTGAATGTCTTTCCATGTTTCACCGAGGTGCTGAGCCTAGCTTTAACAAAGGGTGCAACTTCAAGTGACAATAATTCCCTCCGTTGAAGGTCTATGGTCATGTTAAAATTGTTGAATGAGTTTTCCTATTGGAATTTCATATTGTCATTCTAGCCTTGGTTAGCTCCTTTGTTGCATGTTGATAAATCTAGCATATTTTTCTATATTCTTAGGGTAAACTATGACACCTTCTTGTGACACCACATGCTAGAAGTATTCTTCTTTCACCCCCAATGGTTGATTTGGAATTTTCAGCATAGAAGTGATTGTATTTCAAAACCTATAAAATCATACTTGGATGTTGTAAATTTTCTTCCATTTCTTTATTCTATATTAAGATGTCACCAAAAAAGAGGGAAAAATATTTATGAAGAAATTAGTGAAAAAATGAATTCATAAGGCTTTGAGAAGTAGATGGAGAACACGTGAGGCCAAATTACATAGCTAAAAATATATACGAACTCTCACGTGTTATTAATGTAGTCTTATGTACATCTTTCTCCCTTGGATTTGATGATACCTTGACCAAAAATATAATTTAGTAAAGAAACCATTATCATATACATCCAATAATTCATCATAAACATAAACATGAAACTTATCTTTGATAGCAAGTTTTTTGAGTTCCCTATAATTTGGGAATCTAATCCATGATTCATAATTATTTTCAACTATGACCATTAAATATGAGTAGGTACTTTAGTTGGGACAAACAATACTAAACTCATGAAAAACCTACTAATAATGTTGAGTAAATCCCTGAAGCTCCTGTTAAATTGGAGCTTCTACCTCTTGGACTTCCAATGAGTGCAATTGTGTCACCATACCATAAGATCCATTTTTGAGAAACTTTTTCATCTTACAAGAAAAAATTATTTGGCCTAGAGATGATTGCAACCAAGTTCGTACCTTTTCCATTCAAAATAAAGGGTATGAAGTATTAAAAGTTCAAATATATTGTTCACAATTATTTCATTCATTACACTTCCAGTATGCCATCTATTCCTCTAAGGGAAATGTAAAAATATTTTCCTGGGTCAAATTGATTATCCGAGCCATAGAGATTGATGTTATGAATTTACTATCACAAGCGAGTTTCTTTATCATAGACTATCGCGACCAAAAAAGTAAAAAATGGGTAAATAAAGCAGTTGAGTTCATCTGTTAACCTATTGTCATTGAATTTATGTTTACTACATGAATTTATCAAGATTATCACCTTCAACTTTTTGATATAGCTAATTTTAGGGCGTGAATTTATCAAGACTATCACCTTCAAAATTTTGATATAGCAAATCAATATTACCCATGTACTTCATGAATTTGTTGGCCTTGTTTGGTCATGTTCAATTTCTCAAATATATATTAATGTGCTAAGAAGAAATGATAGTCAAATGTCATTTGAAGCACAACAAATCCTTCTTAATCGGGATATTATTTATGTTTCTCCATACTCCATGACTAAAGTTGTAGTACCAGATTTGTAGATCTAGAAATACCAGTTGAAAGTTTCCACTCTCTTCAAGATCCCATGATATTTTTTTACCTTGAAATGGAAATGGACACATTATAGGTTTGTGGAGCCACTGCTTGAAGATATTCCCATAAAAGGAATCTGCTTGATACAATTTGTTCCAAGACCAAACACAGTATGGCGATTTGAATTTCTCGGATGTGGCATGAAAGAAATCTAATACAAACAGATATTTGGAACAAACCCAATAGAGCAGGAGATCAAGGATATATTACAAACCATTTCAAATATTTTTTCTCCAAATATCTTCCTACTAAATTTTTTGATTCTCGTCTTCTTCAAATGGATCCTGATATTACCAGGAATATTCTAATAAATTGTGAAATTCCTTGGTATGTAAAAGTGGTATATTATGTTAAACCTAACTATGTGTAGGCACATTACCAACATCTGGATGGACAACTTTGGAAAAAGATGTATCTCCACCATACAATGAATCTACATCCTCCAACACCTGGTCACTTCCTAGGGATACTAGGTCAATATCGTAGCCACATAAAATGATGGTAACTCTTCTATTTCAAGAGTTTGTTACAAGCGCAATACAAGGGACCTTTACCCCGCCGAAAGAGAGGAATCATCCACTCATCTAATGGTGACAATAGTCATAGAGTCCATTACAGTCCTTAGGAATCCTAGAAATCTATGGTGGCATGGTTGTTTCCATTTGTCTTAGTGGTCCTTAGGAGTCAAAAAAAGTCTTGGCATAATATACTTTATGTCACACTAAAGCATGGTAGACCTCCCACTTTTCTAAAGGAGTCATGATGAGTGACGTGTACTCATCATTTTTATCTTCCACTATATTTGAGTGGGAATATTTTGGTAAGCCAAGTTTCCGGTTCTCGATCTCTAAGTTATTAGGTCAAAAGCCTCTCATTATCATATATAAGCGAATATGAGACTCCTTCACTCCATCGGGTAATGAGAGATCAAGAGTCTGTAGTGTGTCAAAAATTAGTCTGTGTCCTCCTTTGTAAGTTTGATCCCTGATCAAGGGTACTTTGGTCTTGATATTAGAAATATCCTTCTCTATTAACATATTTATGTTTGTGGTATTATGTTAAGTTCTTTGTCCATTAATATATTTCATTATGCACTTTGAAGTTATTATAATCTTTATGTCGAGTCTATAGGGTCAATGAAATTTAACTAGTATGGATATCTTAAATACATCTATCTAAAATACGTTGAGAGATATCAATGTCAAGGTACCTATATTGCTATGTTAGTGTAGTATAAATATACAATTTTTAATTAAAAAACTATAATATAATAAATGTATCTATATAAAATACTTCAATACATATCAATTTCAAGGTTATTAGCTTATAATTTTCACATACCACATTGATTAATAAATTCATTATATTATTTATTGATTTCCCATTGATTTGTGGCAAATGGAATCATTATAGCTGCTCCATTGTGTCCACCATAAAAAAAACATATTCAAGAAAAAAGGCCGAAAAAATTACTATATGGCCAAAATATTACTTTTTGTTGATTGAATTCTTCAAGAAAAAGGAAAAAGACATTTAAGTGACATTCCAATGGAAGTTGAATTTATGGATGATTTGTCATGTGACAGTCAAATGGACATCAAATTTAATGTTGACAATAAAAGTGAACAACTCACTCCATTACATCCTTGACTGCCGTTGTAGGAATGCCTCTCAACACAATTATATTTAAGTTATCATATAAAATTCTAATTATAGCTAGAAGCTATATTATAATTTAATGAATGGTTAAACTTTTGAGTGACATTTACATTGCTTTGGTGCAAAGTCAAAATCCATTAATAATGTGTAGACACCTATTTTCAGTATAACTCCTCTTAGTATTCTTACATGCAAGCAATTTCCTTCCCCGCTTCTCTTTATCTTAAGTTAAATAAAATCTTATATATTTTTGTTCATTTTATTTGATTGATTATCAATGGGCTCCGTATGGACCCATTTGATAATTCAATTTTTGGAATCACCCCCCATCTCTCACAAATTATTTAATTCAAAATGCACCCATCTGACACCTTCTTTTCAAAATGAAATCTTTATCTCACCCTCCCATTCAAATCATGTCCCCCACTTTGCCTAATAAGTCAAAATATGGGACCCACATGATCACATCACATCCCTAACTTAGGTTACTTTACTACACCCTGGGTATCATCTAACCTGCAGTTTAGTCTCATATCTAAGCTATAAATATGGGGTTTTTTCCCCCATATTTCAAAGAGACATTTTTTTCAAAAGAAGAGGACGGAAGACTTAGAAAAGGAGGATATATTTTTAGACAAAAGAAGAAGAAAGCTCTGACAGTGTCTCTTATCTTGCCATCTTGATGCCCAGTTCATTTCCATAGCACGACATGAGCTAAGTACTCTTGTTATTCCATTTGCTTGTCATTTTTACTGTTGTTCACAATCTAATTATCTTGTCTGACATGGGGATTGACATCCTCCAAGGGAGTTGAAATCCTCTTGGAACCGGCACCGTGTAGGCAACCCCCGCATATTGTGTTCTAATCTTATCTGGTTTAGTTTTGCAGATCTAGCTTCTTGATATCATGTATCTGCTTTCTTTGTGCCCGTATCATTCATCTCCATCTCCAAGGTACTAAGCCCTTGTATACTCGACGTGGTCTCGTGTTTCTTGATTACTTGTACACTCATCTGGATAGGAAGCTGGAAACGCAAATCAACATTTGGCACGCCCAGTGGGACCAGATCCTAGATTTGGTCATTTTGTTTGTTATTTTGTTTATTTTTTCTAACTTGCTTGTTTGCAATACCTTAGTATTTGTTGATTCCTGTTAAGTTCATTTAGGTCGTCTTGGAGGTAAGTGCTCTTCTAGTGTTCAACTAACTTGGTATTTAGTTTCAAGTTCATTTTTATTCGCATGGGATATAAATCCGGAAAATGATCGTATTCTTTGACTTTTCGTTTGCGGTCTTAGTTGTACCATAGATATAGATCTCGTTTTTTGCAATTATAAGAATCTATAATCTTTGTAATAATCCATATTTATTTGATTAAAAAAAATCATCATAGTTTTCTTCTTGTTTTGTGTGTACTATACAATTCATTTTTTATATTTAATTAAATAAATGATTAAAAAATTAAAATAAAATAAAAAATTTAATCTTTTTTCCCAACTATCCTAAACTACCCATCACCCTAACCAAGCTCCCATCTCCCACTTCTGCCACCATCTTCTCATTTTCCTTCCTCGCACCACACTGACCACTCGGCCACTCCTCTCCATCTCCACCACACCTCCTCCTCTCCCGTCTCCCCGTAGACCACCACTGCTCCACTCTCACTGTCCCTTCAAGTTCCCATCTCCACACGCAGACCACCTCACCTCCCTCTCTCTCCTCTCAATCCCATCTCCCCACTGCCTCGGCCGAGTCCTCACAACCGCCCATTCCTCCCTACCCTCTCCTCTCCAACATCTCCCTTCTCCACTGACCTCCATCTCCTTTCTCTTCCTCTCCATCTCCCACCTCCACCCGTCTCCCTTCACCTGCCACTCCCCATCTCCAACATCTCCCTTCTCCTTTGCCCCATCTCCTTTCTCTCCTCTCGAGCTCCATCTCCACATGTCCCCCATCCATCTTCCCTTCTCTCCCTTCCACTCAGCAGCTCCATCTTCCTTCCACTGTTTTTCCCTACCCACAACTCCCCACTGAGTCCTCCATTCCACCTTCCAACCTCTGCCTCCCACACTACCTCATCTCCTATCCACTTCTCCCTACGCACCATAAACTCCACACGCTGTCAGCCGATCAATTGTCTCCTTCCTTGCTCCAAGCTCCTCTCCACTCTCCACTTCACCAGCGACCTCCCTCCCCATCTCCATCGACATCCCTTCTCCCCACTTCACCACTGTCCCTCTCCACTTCACCACTGAACTCCATTCCTCCCTTCCACTCCCACGCGGCTTTTCCCCTCTACTCACCATGCATATCCCACTCCCTGTTCTACCTGTCTACCCTATCATCACACTCCACTCTTCCCTACCTCTCCCTGCGTCCTCCCAACCGCCGTTCTTTTCTCTGATCCACTCCTCTCAAAGATTCACACTCCTTGTGACCTTCCATCCTTGGCTACTCCCACAGTCCTCCCCACCGCTCCACTTCCTGTCCACCCATCTCACACTCGGCCACCATCTCTTTATCCATCCACATCCTCCCCAACTCCATTCTCTACATCTGATCTCCCTTGCATAGACTGACCCCCATTCCTACCTAACACCCACTCCACATCCATCACTTCTTCCTTTCACACATGTTTTCCACTCCACACATCTCCTCTTCCATACCCTCACCCAGCTTTCCAAGCACAAATGCATCTAGGGCATACGTGATAAGATCATAAACTTTATGATCAATCATTGAAAACACTTCAGCCACACTGGTAAATTTTGGCATATTGCACACGATGCCCTTTGAACCTTGGCAAGATCACTGCTTGGAACAATAGTCTGGAGGCTGGTAATTAATTCCACACTTAAATCCAATCACCAATTCACACAAACTGGATTGTGGGTCTTGTCTTAATGGTCACTTGCAAGCAACATTCACATCCTTGGGCATACCATGTTCCTCTGTACATTAGACAGTAAGTTGGCTTACAATTGTTTTATCAACGCAGACTCACACGATTCTGCTTCATTGAGGCAACCATTTTGAATGTTTAACTTCACGCAAGTTTTGTGGTAATGACTATACAGTCTTGTTATAATAATTAGCTTCCAATCCTTATGATCACATATACAATCTATCACATATACAAAAAACCATAGTTAATTGTGTATTTCCTGTTTAATTTATTATTATTATTATTATTTTATTCTTTTTTGTGATTCGCTTCATGTCATCGTCCATATAAAAAGCCACATCCATGTGCAGTAGGACCAATTGTGGCTTACCTAAAAGTGAATAAAATCGTTGTCAATAAAAAAGTTTGATAAGATATTGCTCCTAATTGCCTTTTCCCGTCCCATCATTTTATGACGTCTTATCATTTTAATATTTTATCGGCCGACTATCATAGAACATAAGAAGTTAATAAATTACTTAGATTTAGAAGTACTCTTATTAATAGTTCACTACACAAATAAATGCAACATACATATTCATATTGTTTTGTAATAAAGCGTTGTTTATCATGTTTATTGAATTATTATTTTATCCAGTTATTTCATTGGTATTTGTAGATAATTTTATAGTTTATTTGTATAATTGTCGTATCTATTAAGTTGAATACATTATCACATTGTATTGTTTATAGTTCCATGTTACATTATTTTTCATTAATATTTAGTTTTTATAAGAATTACGGTCGTCATTAGTTTATTATTCTATTGTTTATTTATTTTTATTCATAGTTTATTTTATAACGTTTAGTTTATCATTCAATTAGTTTGGATTGTTTGTTATATTCTAATTATATATACATACGAACCAAACTTTTTTTTTAGATTAATATCTACACCGTAGGATTTTCTTTTGCATATAAATATTAGAATTTTTTTTTATTACCCTTTTTTATGTCTTTTTAAGTCATATCCACTTGTTTATTTGTTTTGCAGGTTTACAAACTCACAATGTCTAAATTACGCCGTCAAAGATCAATGTTCAAACCAAACACACGCCACAACCTTTCACCAACCGACCTCTTGCAGTCAAACGGTGCCATTTCAGGGTACCCGGGCATTTTTGATCATTAACCGATGCTTCTAAATACATCATTATCAAGTACAATCAAATAACCAGGAAGCACGTTCTCCAGATATTTCTAATTTTACTTTATTTTCTCTTTTTTGCATTAGACTTTCCCTTTCCTGTGTGTTTGTATGCATCGAAGGTCACATTTCATTTTGGTCTAAAACGAACCTTCTGCATCCTGCCTGATCACATAGCTTAAGTAAAATGATTTAACTCTCTGCATTTCACTTATCACACACTGCCTGAGACTACACAAACATAATTAACACATCAAAACATTCCTCTCACCTGGTTAACTGGTTGGGACCTAAACATCCAACAGGAAACTGTCTCAGACATCTCCCAATCCATAACTACCTGAAACCAGCTTTAGACTCCTTTACCTTCATTACCTACTTTTCTTTTCTGTTCACATCCTCTAAATTAATCATGATGCTAAAAAAAATCTTCTTGATTTGTTTGTCAATAACATACATAAACAGATGTTTCTTTATTTCACACCTATTGTCAATCTCTTCCAAATCAAGACAAAACAACAATTTGCTCTATCCAATGAGCTTACTTCCTTTGATGATCTCACTCAACAAGATTCTAAACTCAAAACCACGTCGTCGGTCACCCAACCTCCAGTCTCCATGGTCTCACCTCATGAGAACCATGTCATACAAAATTCTCCCCACCTTGATACCAACCCTCCTATCCCCCGTCAAGCCAGTCTTCCTAAATCAATCGCATCACCATCTCCTGCTCCTCTAGATACACTCAAATCTCCTCCTAACCCCATATATGACTTCTTACTCCAAAAATCTCCTATAATCTCTAAATCCTCCAAATCTCCTCAATTAGTGGATCACATTCCACCCACATCCCTTTTTGTCAATTCTATTTCATCCGCCACTAGTATGCCCATCAAACAATCTCAGCCTTTGAATACCTACAATCCTACCCATCCTATGCTCCAATAGTCTCAACCCCTTAACACTCATATCCCTACTTATCATCTACCACAACAACCTACCCAGCTTCAACGAACACACCATATTCCTATTATTCAAAGTCAACCTATGCAACAATCTCAACCCATGACACATGTTCATCCTTACCAAACAACTCCCCAAACACCCACATATCCACAAATTAATCAACTGTCTTATCAAACCATTATGTAAACATCCTATCCACAAACTCATCAACCATCTTATCAGACACTTCACCCAACACCCACACACCCACAAACTTATCATTCGCCTTATCAAACTACTTTTCAAACCACACAGCCGATCCAATCTCAACCTTACAACACCTCGAGTGATTCAATTCACGCCTTAATGAATCGGTTAGCCAGTTTAGAAACCCTTACCGTACCACCCAAGAATACCTTATCCTATGAACAAATCTGTAATGAACCGATTCATCCATCGATTCCAATTAAACCCTATCCCCCTCATTGGAAGCTTCCTGCATTTAATAAGTTCAACAATAAAGAAGATCCCAAACAACATCTCCTCACATTAAAACACGCATGTTGTCTTATTGCGCATGATCATGATTTACTTCTTCGCACTTTCCCCATGTCTCTGTCTGGTCCCGGGCTAGACTGGTACCACAGTATCCCACGACATTCCTTATTTTCCTTCACCCAACTTGCACAGTTGTTCTTAGAACACTTTTCTATCAATATCGCAGGCAAAACCACTATCGCTGATCTATATACCATTCGACAGTATGAAAATGAGCCCATCACCGACTTCGTCACACGATGGCATGCTGTTATAAACCAACTATCCTTCACTATCCCGCAAACCGAACTCATCGACTTATTCTCACATTCGTGTGCCAAACATATATCATCCACTTTGTAGATCCAATCATTCTAAACCTTTGATGAAGCTTTCACAATGGCTTGCAAGCTCAAAATCTGTGCCGTTGAGCAAGATCATTTTAAACTAAGTTTAACTAAATCAAAAATTGAATCCACAAACCATTTACACATAATGACGAGTTCAAGACTACGGCCAACACTGTGGTCATTGAACCCTCATCCCCATCTACACCAAGCACATGGTCTCAACAATGATCTTCTCAATCAACATCCAACTACACTCCTTTAGGAGAATGATACAGTTTTGTATTTGATAAGTTGATGAGCGTAAAATTTATCCAACTTCCTCCCATACGACCCGTAGACAACTCGCAAGCCAAGCCTATTTGGTATCACAAGGCCCACTTTTGTAAATATCATCAAGTCAAAGGTCATGACATTGAGAGATGTCGTTCCTTCAAAGATCATGTCAATAACTTATAATCAAGGAGATATCCAAATTGATACCTCCATTGCACAGACTAATCAACCACCAAAAAATCATGTTACCCCCTTTACATCTCAATTATCAAACACTTGTATGGTTGACACTGCCAATCAAGATCTTATCTCATCACCAAGCTCCACATGTTCCCATGGTAGACATTATTCCCATCCCTTATTCAAAACATGTCACATCTACATCAACTTTCACTACGTGTCCTGAACCTATACCTCCTCCTATTCTTATCACATCCACATCAAATTCAACTATATTATCCATTTCCGCACCATTTCAAATACACCCCAATCTATCACATTAGATTCATCCTTAGCACTTGTTTTAGCTCCACTCGTATCCACACATATCCCTACATCTCTCACACATATTCATTCACCAGCATCTTCATCAAATACACCTATTACTACACCTACATTACTCACAACCATCCCAACTAAACTCAATTCTACTACATGAACCCTTGCAACCCCATCTTCAACATCAATCCCTTTAGCAAACATAGTATTCTTACCCCTCGAAACATTTATGAAACAATTAGTCCTTCCTACCTCTACATCCAAAAATGTCCCTGCACTTACTACATTACCATTACCTATAACGTCTACTCCATTGGTTATCACATTACTCACATCTCCACATATTCCAAAAGTTCCTACATCTTTATCTCTCCCACCAACCCCTATATCTAGTACACCAACAATTCCACCTATCCCGACCTTGACATATGTACCTATATCCAGGGATAATCTTAGTTGAATCATTCCTACTATGGCCAACACATCCATTTTCGATCAAATTGAAATAGGAGAATTTTACCTAACGTCCCTCTAAAAAATCAACTATTCGCCATGCCAATTACAGTTTAAAAAAATCTAGGGGTCTCACATAGCCTATCATTGAATCACTATCCCATACATAATCCTATATTATTTGCTAAGTAGAACACTATTAGCTCACTCATACCACCTAGAGGCATATGTATTATCAAGAACAGTTTCTCCATTGATAACCAGGAGGGCACCAGGCTATCAGATCCTCTGGTTGAGATTATTGTTCATCCCTGCTAAAATTAAATCTTCTGTTGAACGTGCTACAGGAGTGCAGAGGAAGTACATCGCCCGACATAGTCCCCTTCACATCCACAAAAACATTAAGGTTTTCCCTCTTGCTCGAACAGATGGTGGATGCCACACCATGCCATGTCAGGATCATTTTTTCCATCTATGACATCTTGCAAGGTAATCAATCCACATCCAAACAACCTCATTCATGCCTTCAACCAAATTTGATTTGTCCTCCAAAACAATGAAATTGTTGACATCCAATCTACATCAGGTTTGTTTCTCCTAACGTCAGCGAGGGTGATGTGAGATTTTTTTTTTACATGACCAGATGACAGAGGCTGCAGACACTTCCCCATGACACTTGCAATGACATGCGTCATACAAGGTGGTAGACATCGTTTCAAAATTTAACTCGAACATCTGACACGTGTCAAAAAACTTGTTAAAGCCTGTCAATGGGGTATGGTTGACAAGTCATCATGGTTCAAATCTCTAATTGCATGTCTGCAGCTTATCATCGTACCCCGGGCCACTGATATTGAATCAGGTGAAAATGCCTTTTCTGTCAATCACCCACAACCTTCACCTTCCCATGAAATATGATTTCCGAGGATCATTCAGGGGAAAGTATCTTTCTCACATCTGATTTCTAAGAGGTCTCTTAAAATGAACCATGTCTAGATCTTCGCCCATGATCCACATCACCCAGTCTACCACAATCATCCCTTAATCATTCATCCTATCCCATCAATCAATTCCTCCTGATCTGGAATGCCCACCAAATATACCCCATCAATGGCACTTATCTTGAACTAACACAACACCTTGATCAAATTTCTGATCGTTTTACCTTATCCAAATCTAAAACAATCTCATCTAATCTCTTTCGACATGCCTTTACCTCCTTCAACATTTAACTTGTCTGGGAGACTAGATATTCCCTCGCCCTTGAGCATCTCATCTGTACAACTCACCTTGTTATCTTGGGGACTTAACATCTTTGATCATTGTTTTATCTACAGTTTCTTCACATCCATCCAATCTAAATTAGTTATATCCAGATCCTCATGGTTGAATTCTATTGCCCTCCCTGTTAGAGGCCATATTTGTTCTTGGTTATGTTTATGCTCTTTTTGGGAGTAAATCATCTTTTTCATTAAATCTCCTCCTTTGCACACCCATGTTTGAAACATCTCCAGTTGAGCGACCTCTTCTCAACAATCTAAGTGCCACAACATCCATGTCAGGATTATATTTGTGTCCATCTACGACATCTGGGGGCAACAATCTATTTTGACAGTCCAAACAATACCATACTGTCAACTATATGATGCGTCCTCTTTTGCAAGAAATTCACACGTCTTATCTTCATCTACAGCTTCTCCTTTGAGGCCATGATTGTCCTTCTATGTTTATGTCTCTCTTGGGGCATCATCATTTACCTTTCACATGACACTTCATTGTGGTCATATGCAAATATAGTTTCAAAATTTAACTCGAACATGGCTACCATCAAATTTCATCTTATTGCAACATTCAATCCATGTCTTCCCATGCCATCATGGTGGTCAATCCTAATTGTAGTTTTGGTTATCATCATACCCCAGGTCACTGACATCTACATGTGTAAGGCATATCGGTACCAATCCAGAACCTTAGTTGACATCCTTAGATTGGTCTTCCATCATTCAGGGAAGGTTCCTTCTTCATTTGTCACCTTGGAATGATCTGAATCCATGTGGTCCGCCTTGTCAGATCTTTGATGTGATCCCTGTAACCATTATCACCTGTAGTATCCTTCTCATTCTCCTACTGTCATTCCATGCAAAGGAATCCAGCCATTGTCTCTTGTACATTCGCTTATCCCTTACTTAAGTGGTTTACTTGTGCTATTCCCAGCGTCTCCCCCATGTGAAGCTCAAACTCAAGTAAAAGGAATATCATCGAAGATCTATAAAAAACATAGATTGACCTTCCTCGAAGGACAATTGTTCATACAAAAAGAAAAGAAAAGAAAAGTATACAAATCAAAATCCAAGCAACACATACATCCGAACCAAATCCCTTGATTATTGGATGGCTATTCACTCTTTAACATTTTTTGTTTACTTTCTTCATATCCATCCAATATAAAGTAGACCATACCCTAGAAGGATGGCTACTTGGTTATTCTATGGCATCCTGGAGGGTTTTCCGTGTTGATTAACCTTCCTTTACCAATATTTTCCAAAAGCTTCCCGCATTGATTAGATTTCTGCAAATTTTTTTCCCTTTCCCAGAGCTAGGGCATAGACTTAAGGAACATCACCATTAAGGATATCCCTTTTCCCGTGTGCAAGTCCACCATCTGTGGCGATCCCTTTGTGTATCCTTTGGGACATTAGTTTATTTCGTAAGCCATCCTTTCAGGTCCATATTTTTTCTTTTCATGATCCTTTTGGTAGTAACTAACCATCTGTTGGTTCATGTGTTAACAGCCCACGATATGTTGCCAGTTGTATTGCTCCATTGAGTGGTCCCCTTTCTATATTTATGTCTCTTTTGGGGCACCATCTATTTCAAAGCCCACCATTTATTTCATCAATTCCTCCTTTGAGGCCATTATTGTCCTTCTATATTTATGCCTCTCTTAGGGCATCATCATTTATGTCAACATCTATATCCACCATTGTGGTCACATGTTAGTTCTATTTCCTACTTGGCTATCCATCTCATGCATTTGCAAATACACTGTCTTCTCTCTCGTGGTGGTAAACCAGTGACAAATTCTACTTGATCACCATTGTAGTTTGTGACCAATCCCACTGTTAGCATGATCCTTCTCAAGGTAAGTTCGTTACATCCTGTAGATTGTCCTTCCATCTTCAGCTCCTTCCATCTCTCAACATGTGTCAACACCATCTGAATTATGCATTGATCCTCGCTCTCACTACATTGATGTGATCTCATCACCATTTATCATCCATTACCATCTCGTTCTCACCTTTCTGTCAGCCTTACACAAGGGTCCAGGGTGTATCTTGTACATTCGTCATTTCCTCTTAAGTGGTTTCTTAGCTATTCCCAACTCTTCTGCATGTTCAGTTTGAAAATCTTTCTTAAGTATGTCATATAGCAAGAGAACCTTAGTTAAGGTATATTTTCTTCCTTGGATCCTCTTGACTGTAGAAGCTGTTCATGCAAAAAAAAGAGTTTTCTCTTTCAAAATCCACGCACAATCACCACCACATAGACCGATCCTTTCAACTCCTCCTTTTCCACTTAACACTCTTGTCATCTATCACTATGTACCACGTAGGGCATACCCTAGTTAAGGATTACGCTTACACTCTCCATCTATGGCATCTGCATATGTTCCTCCATCCATTCATGTCACACCCCTTTGTTTCCTTGTTATCACATCCTTTCATCTGAAAAGCTTCCCATTTTGGTATACACGGCTTAGTACTATTTCAGGGTAAGTCCCTTTCCCAGAGTTGGGGGACAGACTTAAGTGGACATCAAACTCCTGGAGATCCCTCTTACATCGTAAAAACAAGTCAAAACATCAAATCCCTTAGTCTTCATGTCAGACATTAGAACCATACCGAAAAGTAAAAACTATGTCATAAAATATGGTACCATCATGCCTATTTTGGGATAACTAATTAGCTTTGTTATGTTTTAATACATGTTATTGGCTAGAAGTGCAATAGCCTTGAGTGATAACCCTTATCATTTTATAATTTTTTACTAATAGTAGGTCTTTAAGACACTAGTTTTTCTGTGATACCCTTGCTACAACTATGTCTACGTTTAAGACTGATCAAAATCATGTTTCACTTATAAAAATGTCATATCAAATTACACACTATGAATTCCATATCTATCGTGGTGATCTCCATTATATACATGTTGCAAAAAAAAAATTATTTGATTGTCAATATTTACTTGATGACCGTTATAGTTTGTGAATACTACTTGAAAGTGCTCTGTTTTCAAGGCATGTTCATTCATACTGCAGCTCCTTATCACGGAACAAAATCATACACCATCTTTAAAATATTACTCAAAAAAATACAAAATAAAATCCATGTCCAAGATCACCATTAGTCTCCATATCATCCTTCTCACCAAAGTCCCCTTGTACGACCCCAAATATCTTACTCGTCTTTCCTCTTGAGTTTCTCTTTTACTCTTCTAAATTCAGTTGGGCAAACTTGACTATAACCATCCATATAGCCAGAGCATTTAAAAAAAAAATATCTTCAAGTCATTGAATCCTTGAGCTGTTTAATATAGCTAATCTTGTCCATTTCCTCTTTCAACAGACGACAATTAGTATTTTAGAAACTATCTTTCCACTCCTGCTCTTCCGATTAACACTATTAATCATAATTTTGTCTAATTTTGCATCCTAGTTATGTATTTCCCTTAACTCTCCATCTACACTACATATGTTCCTCCATCAATTCATGTCACACTGTCTATTTGCAATATGATGTCACATTGTTATGACTCCTTTCATATCTTGTTCCATTCAACTATACACTGCACTTAGTGTTTTCATCATTCTTCTTCTTTTGGTTTGGCTGATCCTACTTAACCATCTCCATCACAGAGAAATCTTACTTAAAAGTTTCTCTTAAGAATGGTTTCCCATCTAATGTTTCCATTTCCCATCATCATCTTCCTCATCTTCTGTCTCTCCGCCTCTCATCATACTCATCCATTCCAACCAACCCTTCCACACCTGCATCTAATACAATGTTTTCTTTATCCTTCCATATCGTCACTGCCGGTTTGGTGATCCTACTTAAATCCTCCTACAACATGGCGATCTTAATTAAGAGTCCCTATTAAGCATGATTTGTCATCCTGCACTACCCCACTACCCCACATTTTCTCCATCTACATTTTCTCGACATTCCCCATCATCACATCCTCTCACCTCCTCTTTCATTCTCACAAACACCACTTCCTAATGGTACTCTTGTTCATCTCCATCATCTCGTCACTAGGTAATCTTACTTAAACGTTACTTCTCCATTCATTTCATGTCTTGTTTCTTCATTTCACTTTCATCCATTCTCATCCACTGCATCCTCTCCTTGTCTTCATCTTCCTACACATCATTATCCCTCCTTTCTTTACTCTTTTCACTCCATCTTCTAGAGTTATCCCATATATCTATCCCCATACTTACATGTCATTGTCATTGATATTCTCCTTAACATTCTTTCATCATATCCTCTTCTATTTCGCATGCTAAGTAATTATTGGTGGACTTCTCCTAAAAATCACTCATCCCCATTTCGCACAACCTTAATCCTTTTTTTTGACCTCCTCCATTCTATCTTTATTCCTTCTTTCCTATGTGTCCTCTGATCATTATTGGAGGACTTCTCCTAACATGTCCCTTCATTGGCGTTTCTCCTCACATTCTTCATTTACTTTCTCCCTTGTCTTATCTTTTGTCTCATCTTTTCCTATTAATCATTATCGGTGGATTTCTCCTAACATCCATTCACTGGCATTGCCTCTCCTATCCCATACTTTCTTTTTCCTCGCCACCTCTCCATCTTCCATTCTTCCTTGCCAATTTCTTCACTGTCTTCATCATACACCTCTCTATTTTCTCGTCATCAACATATCCTCATCTCATGCATCTCTGTTTCTTTTCCAATCGATGTCACTCCTTCCCTCAAGTTTCTCTTTATGTTCCTTATGCTTCCCACTCTTTACCAAATATCTTCATTCTTGGTTCACTTCCTTCAGCATAATTTTCTTCATTGTCTTCTCCTCCTTTTATGATCTTCATCTTATTTTACTTCCTCTTTATCATCCTCCTTCTCGTTTTACCTCACACTTCCTCCTTACTTCCTCATTGAAAACCTGACTCTTTAGCGTTATCCCATTTCCTTTATCATCCCATCATCCACATGCATTTCCATGCAGTCAGTTCCATATTCTTTGCCTTGGATTTCCTCACTATGATCTATTTCCTTCAATTTTCTTTGTTCTATCATCTCTTTCATTTTCCATTACCTCTTTTTTTTCCTCTGCTCCAATCTTCATCACATCTTTCATTTTAAATAACTCTCTCCCTTTTTCATGATTTCATCCTCATGCTCTGTTCTTTTCTTGTCTTCTCTTTGTCTTGTCCTTCTTCATTTCCCTCTTTCTCTATAATCCTTCTTTGTTATCTTCTTCCTCCCCTTTCACTCTTTATTTTCTCCTCTTCTGTCCTCAGCCCTCTATTGCATGTCCTTGTCACCTTCATATTCAATCTTTTTTGCTCTTCTCATAATAAACCAATCCTCTTGTCTATTCTTTTTTCTCTTTCTTGACATCCCTTACATCTGGAATTCATAGTCAATGTCGATGTTTCTCTGTTTATGTATCGTTATCTATCCCTTTCATTACCATTCTTGTTCTTCTCTTTGCCACATTGACCTCTTCTCTTTTTAAGAACCCTGTCATATATTTTATCTTCATCGTTCCTCTTACAAGGACATCATCATATTCATTTCTAAGAATCTCTCCCCATCTTATTTTGACATATTTGTCTTGGAAGATACCATAACGACCATCACCTATCTAATCTTTTTCTCTTCCATCGAATATTTTCTCTACTTTTATTTTGTTGAAAAATTATCTCTAGCACACCTACCGAAGAAATGAGACTTTTTTGTCTTCTTCACCTTCTAATTTGCTAACACTTATGCATCATTCCTATAAAACATGATTATCATTATATTTATTACCCTTTTAGGGAATTTTATCCTCATCTTTCTATCCTATTTGCTCATCATATGTTTGTGAGTATTCCCCCTGGGACATCTGATTTCAACATCTATCTATGTCTTATGTTGGGGTACCTTTTCATCTTTGTACTTGTCAGTGCATATAAATCAATTTGTGTCTTTCTACGTGCCCTATGCTAGGGCATCATTATCTTCATTCTTCATCCATTTTATGGACAGCATGATTTTTTTCACATGATTCCTCGCAGACAAAGGATTGCGCACATCTTTCACATTCAATTGCACATATTTTGATGTTTTCCTATGACCCAATAGTCATCTTGGTTTACATCCATACTGTAGTGGTATTCACCCACTCACTGGTCTATAGAACGTTGTCACCTGTCTCCGTTGAGACCACGTAATTATCCTCTATCTGATGTGATATTGAAGTCACCACCATACCTTTTTTATTTATTGCGATTCTTTTTTTTCCTGCGGAATCTTACCTTTGGTCATGTATTAATCCATCCTCAGACACATCTTTCATCTAACCCTTTTTGTTTTTGTTTCATGGCTTGCTATCGAAAACCACTCAACAAAAAGGGGAAAATGTAGACACCTATTTTTGGTATAACTCCTCTCAGTAATCTTACATGCACGTAATTTCCATCCCCACTTCTCTTTATATTAAGTTAAATAAAATCTTATCTATTTGTTCATATTATTTGATTGATTATTAATGACCTCCATATGGACCCATTTGATAATTCAATTTTTGGAATCACCCCCCATCTCTCACAAATTTTTTAATTCAAAATGCACCCATCTGACACCTTCTTTTCAAAATGAAATCTTTATCTCACCCTCCCATTCAATTCATGTCTCCCACTTTGCCTAATAAGTCAAAATATGGGACCCACATGATCACATCACATCCCTAACTTAGGTTACTTTACTACACCTTGGGTATTATCTAACCTGCACTTTAGTCTCATGTCTAAGCTATAAATATGAGATTTTTTCCCCCATATTGAGAGGAGAGACATTTTCAAGACCCTGGACTCAGACAAAAAAAAGGAGGACGGAAGACTTAGAAAAGGAGGATATATTTTAAGACAAAAGAAGGAGAAAGCTCTGATAGTTTCTCTTATCTTGCCATCTTGATGCCTGGTTCATTTCATAGCAGGACATGAGCTAAGTACTCTTGTTATTCCATTTTCTTGTCATTTTTACTATGTTGTTCATGATCTAATTATCTTGTCTAGACATGGGGGTTGACATCCTCTCCAAGGGAGTTGAAATCCTCTTGGAACTGGTATTGTCGCAGGCAACCCCCGCATATTGTGTTCTAATCATATCTGGTTTAGTTTTGCATATCTAGCTTCTTGATATCATGTATCTGCTTTCTTTGTGCCCGTATCATTCATCTCTATGTCCAAGGTACTAAGCCCTTGTATACTTGATGTGGTTTCATGTTTCTTGATTACTCATACACTCATCTGGACAAGAAGCTGGAAACACAGATCAACATAATGTTTACTTATACTGATTCAAGTACAAACTAAAAAAAAATGGTTTATAAACAATTGTATGCAATTGAAAATTCCAAAGTCATATTGTGAGAGTTAGGAATTTAATAATGCTCCACATGAGTAGTGAGTAAATTAATTATGTGAGGTAACAATATATATGTTACATTTTTGTGATAACAACCCATGAGATAAATGTGTTGAGATATTTAAAATATGATAATATATTGTACTAGAGTTATAACAACTCACTAGAAAAAAATTAAGCAAGAGAGATCATAGGAGTGAGTAAGATTACAATAAATTTGTGGGATGAAGAAAATATCCTTTTTTATAGGAGTGATTTCCCTATATATGTGTATTCCATATGAACTAAATGAATTGATTATCAAATTTTATTGTGTTTTAACTATTTCAAATTGATTCAAATATTTCAAGAGTCAAATTAGTCCATTGTCAATTGTTTTTTATCATTAAAAATGTCAAAATAAAATAAAATTTGTCTCACACATGCATTTTCAGTGGAATCCAACATCCAATGAGTGATTTAGTGGGGGGAGTTTTTATTAAGCTTAATGATTCATCTATCCATCCGATATAAATCAATTGGAGGAAGGAGGAAATGGAGGTTGAAAGAAAATCAATTTCCTCTCATTAGTCACTAGTGACGGGGTTGCACTATGCTATAGTGGAAAACCTATAAAGTGCCAAATTAACTTAAGCAAAGGATGATTTCTAGGTGGCTACGAATATTATCTCATACCATTCATGATCATAGTGACAATGACCTGCAATGTTGACTACATATGAAGAAAATGAGGATTTAGTCCTCCTGATTACTATTTTAAGTATTTTCATGATTTGTGTGGTGTTCAGAATAGCACTTGGTATGACATTTTAGAAAGTAATCATATTTTAAACAATATTTATATTTATGGATAAGAAATATTTTGAGGTAAACTCATTATGGATTGTTTTCCATATAGTTTTGAGCTCTGGGAATTTGGAGGATTTATAATTCGAGAGCTTAGGGAATGGGAAATGACTTGCAAAATTGGTCGCACCTACACCTTTATGAGGGTCAAGAGACAACTTGATGGAATAGCACATGGTCTAAGCATTTTTTTCAAAGAGAAATTATTTCTTTTGAATATGAAAATGTTCTCCCATGTGCAAAATAAGGGGGAATGTTAGGAAATATTAGTGTTACATGTGATATATTATTAGTTCCTACCTTTGGTAGGTTACTATACTTTTCACTACATTTATTAGTTAAAACCTTCTCAACCAATTGGAATCTTAGATTTTTGAATTACTATTCACTTTTCTAATGCTGAGTTTTGAATCTAACAATTTCTTAAATAAAATAAAATTGAAGAAAATGATGTGTTTGATGTTTATTGGTTGGTTTTTATTGAACTTGGACAATTTTTGGGTCTTATTCCACTCAAATATTTTTGTAAATTTTTAACTGAAAAATTCTTAGAGTGACACATGTAATGACATGACAATTGCACTAACTCAAAATCATGTCAAATCTATTCAAATGCATTTGAGATTTCTCCATTTTTCATTTTTTTGTAATCTAAGTGTTTTCTAGAGTTTTCCAAAATTAAATACAACTAATGAAATTATTTTTATTCTTTAGGGTCATCAATGTTAGTGTCATGTACAACCACAACTCAAAAACATTACATTAAATTATAAGCAAAACAATTTTAAATTACAAATAGAGTTCTAATACCTTTATATTTAACTGCACAAGTAGCAAGATCCCCGTTAGTTCTCCAAAATTTAGATGACATGTGTAATTAAGCAAAATACACACATTAATATTATATTCTAAAACTAAGCACTGCTTCCCAACTCTTCAAATTTTATTTTGCTACCTCGAATAGACCTTGTATCTTGAATGCAATTGCAACTCTCCTCTTTTTGCTCAAGAGGTAGGAACTTGCCACCACACAGATCTTGTTTTATTGTAATGTTAGTGACTAGTAATGTATTTGGAGCATGTTATAATTTTTTATAACAAATCATCCATGTTAATTACATTAGTTTTTTATGGCAAAGATTCAGGGAGAAATTTGTTGAAGGACACTACTTTGATATAAAAGTATGTATACTGATATATTTGTAAAGTCTCCACTGAATAAATATGATATTTTTTTAGTGTATTTATACTAAAACACTAACCAAAAATTCAATTAATATATTTATTTTAGTGTTAGGAGCATGCATATCTTGTGAAAATGCCCCTAGGATTATTATAGATAGACTTCATTAATATGCTAGTTATTAATAATGTTAGTATTTTAATAAATGGTTTGTAGTCTCAGGTGGTTGGTTGGACCATTGGGTCCTATATGTAAAACCCCTCCCTTCAAAACTTCTTAAAGTTTGAGGATTAGCGGAGTAATTTACTAATGTAAAAGCTTATTTGAATCAATAAATATAGTGTTTTTCTCTTCCATTATACCCATGAATGTCATATTATTAGTAAAAACATCCATAGGTGTTTGTTAGAGGCCGATAGACATATAGAAGGATTTATTAGAAGTATTACATTGTTAATAATTGTATTTTATATGTACTTTATTAAATTAAAATATGAATTCAGTTTTAATGTAAAAAAATAATAGTAGCTACCACAGATTGATTCATTCATTTGTGACAATGGATTTATATGTAGAAAAATAATTATTTATTCATAATAACATGGAACATGTTTGTGGTAGGTGAATACACAAATATTTATTAGTGTAAAATAAATAAGACACAAACAATTAACACACTTAATGATATAGATCATAATGAATTTATGAAAAGATGTTAATAGTAATAGTAGTGTTCTTGACAATTTAGATTCTACAAAGCAATATTATGTCATAAAAGTGGATTTAAAGGTAGTTAATAATAAACAACGATTTGCTAAAAATAAATAATTGTGAAGCATTAATGGAGAGTAAATATTGCTTTTAAATTTCTTGTATTTATATGTTTCCACATTTTCCATGCACCCATAGCATGGCACTTGCAACTTCACAATATTAAAGAAACATAGTGTGATGCATGATTATACCTTTTTGTAGAGTTTCCAATTTTTCATATATTGGTAAAATTTTAAGAGACAACAACCCATGAGAAATACATTTTTTATTAAGGATAAATGCTTTTTGACAAGGATAGACTACCTTGGTACAACTAAAATAAATAGTCTTACCACTTAGATATAATAGTAAGAACTGATTAAACTAAAATGTATATATGCTAGCTTAATTTGATGCTCTAGGAGCAGTAAATAAATGAGTAAATAAATAAAGGAAATAACCCAAGAAACTAAGCTATGAAAGTATGAAACCCCAATGTGCAAAGAGGGTTAAAAAGTCCTTAGCTGATTCGAAGATGTCACTGGACTGTATCGTAGTGGAGACCAACTAAATAGGAGGAGAAAACCATCTCATAGGAGCCTGAGAAAATGCATATCCGAGCTATCTGGCTAGATTGGGGTGCCTGAAAAGGGATTGGGGTGCCTCAGGAACCTTGGTTTGTGGAAAAGCTTTGTAAACGTCCTCTGAGGTGTCGTTGGATGTTCGCATGTGAATGTCTTTAGTTGCGTGTATGTCATTGTATGATCACCAATGTTGTTGTAGACCTGCAATAAAGAATCACTTGCAAAACCCCAAGTAAAGTGTAACGCCCAAAAAATTACCCGCATGAAACCCAAGACAAACCTAGGTCAAACTAGAAAAATTATGGAATAATTTATTTTTTATAAAAGCCACTCGCAACATTAGGATAAAATTTATGGCAAGAATTTCTCGTTTTAAAAATATATTAAATTAATATTATTAACTTCCGAATGAGGGTCCTGTTATCAGCCAATTTTGACTTCACAAAATTAAAAAATTAAAAAAATAAAACGAAAATTTTGAAATTTTTCAAAAGTGTTACTTTGCGTGGTTTAACACTCTCATTGCGATCGTCTCATTTTTGTGATTGTTCCAGTCTTTGTTTCGTCCATTTCGAGCGAGAACTCCTCGCGCCAGGTCTTAAAATGCATTACTAATTAATTAATTAATATTTAATTAATTTTTTATCCTTTATTTGATAAAACCATTTTTTATTACATTTGGGGTTTTTAATTAAATAACTATTAATATAGTAATTATTAAAAGTCATTCGACAAATTTTTATTTTTATTGCCGGGGAAGTAAGTTTATGCTTCCAACTGCCGGGAATGCCAAATTGGCTTCCCGAACCCGGATTTCCCCTTTCCTAGCAATTTTATTTTAATTTCCCGCTTGTGGGATTTTCTCCACCAATTGCCAAATCATGGATTGGCAAACAGGCAAGAAATCTCCCAATTTCCCACATGGGGAAATTGAACGGAGATTGCCAACCCACCTTGTCATTCTCATTGGCAATTGGCCGTTGCTTTCCCCATTTCCCCTGGCAATTAACTCCACTACCCGGGAAGAGGGGAAGTCGGTTTAGGCTTCATAAATTCCTCCGTCAGACTCGTTGGAAAGAGTCGTGCGAAGCTTTCCGATTGCTTCTTATTTCTTCTGAAGAACATAATATTTTATCACATCCCACCATAGTTACCTAGTTCGGAAATCCGATTAAATTCGAAAGGGCAAAAAAATCCGAAAATTCGGAGTTCTCGAAAAAATCCGAAAAAATACGGAAAAATCCAGTTCGGAATATATATACTTATATTATTATAAATTTATATTATTGTATACTTATATCATTATATATAGACAAATCATACAAAAAAGCATCCATCTACCATAATCATCATCATCATAATGATTCTTTCAAAAGATTGCAAGAAGTTGCTTGGTCCAAAAAGGTACAAAAATGGATTTTATGAAAATAAGAAAAATATTGCCATCAATGCGTAGAGCTCGAGAAAATATATACTTTTAGAGAAGACGACACCTAAAACGGAGCCACAGAATGAAAGTTATGGCACATGAGATTTATTCGGTTGCTTCAAAAAATACGGTTCAAACCGGATTTCATACAAATCCGGCCGAACCTGGTAACTATGCATCCCACAATACTGCGAACACCAAGGTAATAAAAAGTAAGAAGGTTTTTGAATTATAAAGAAAACATACATGCACCAAAAAAAAATAGCTATATGCGCAGCCAAGGAGATAGCAAAAACAAGTTTCCACGCAGGGCATTCAAAGAAATCTCCACGCATAGGAAAAGGGGGCAGCAAGGTGCAAGAACAGGCCACGTGGGAAACAAAAAGTCAGAGTAAAGGAAAGAACAGTTTCCAACGCCTGGAGGATGAAAGACAGCCAAAATAAAATAAAAAAATACAGTCCAAAGAACATAAAGATCTGCGCAAAGAAGGTAATCTCCACGCATTCATCTTGGCATTCCCACGCATGAGCAAAGAACAACTTTTCAACACAGTTTAACAAACTTTCCACGCTAGCTGTCAGTGAGGGAGAAAAGTGAAAGTTCTCATGCATTTGTTATAAGGAATACAGTCCAAACAAAAAAGCCAAGTAGAGGACAACCACATGCCACGCATTTGCAAAACTAAAGGATCTCCCACGCAGCCAAAGTAGCACAGAGTTCAAAGCATTTACCTGGAAAAAGGAACAGCTGAAAAGAACAATATTTCCAAGCCTCTGCAGGAAGGACAGCAAAAATAAGAACTCATGTGCTGGAGGATTAGAGGAAAACAACAGATGTATAAAGAAAAATAAATAAAAGCTTTGCCCACGCACTCATCCAAGCTAATCTCTGCGCATCCAAGGAAGGGAAAGGAGGATTTCACACAAAACAAGAAACATAACTCATCCAAGCTGCTCCACGCATTCCCCAGGTCTCTCACTATCACAGCCAAAGGAAGAAAACAACTCCACGTTTCAGCGCCTTTGCAAGAAGGAGACCAGTGAAAGCTAAAAGGATTCCACGCATAGCCAGGGGAAAAGGATTTTCCAAAGAAGACATCCCACGCATTGGTCAAGGCTACACAGTAACTGAAACAAACTTTCCATGCAGTAGGGAGGATTTGTTTTGTCAAATTAAATAAAATCGAGAGATTTTAATTTTATATATATATATATATATATCGTTGAATTGCCAGATTTGGAACTCGAGCTTAGTCTCGATAAATTTGTATTTAAAAAAAAAAAATTGTGTAACCGGGACCTTTTATTATTATTATTATTTATTTTTTTTAAATAATAATAATAATAATAAAATCAAAAGTGAGTCATATTTTTCTTGCACTGAGCGGGGATTTCGGAGACTGAGACCTAACCCCACTTGCATTGTTTTGCGTGCCCAAGTCGTTCTTCTGTAAAATTCATAATGGCCGAAAAATCTAACAAATCCGCAAGAAGATCGAGGAAGCCAATGGAAAAATCGAACAAATCCGCGCTCAAATATGAATTCCAAGGAATCATCCCTCCCAGTTCCATTAAGTCAGCATATGACAACATCACTGATACAAATCTGGGTCACATCAATGTGCAACAATTCTGTGAGCGGGTGAAAACTGAAGGCAAGACCATATTCTCGGATAGGCTTTACCATAGTGGTCTACCCCAAGCAACAACATTTCTTGTCTCGGTGCAGTGTCCAGAGTTGGTTATTGCTTGTGCTGAGCACTATGATCCTGAGAGATGAGGAATTTTTAAAGATAATCGCGAGCCTTTCCTCTTAATCACACCAGAGCACATTGAGGAATTGCTCGGCATACCTGACTTTCCTGAGAATGCAGACATCACTCGCCAGTCAGCACAAGAATTTTGGGATGAAGAACCTCTCAGGTGGAGCAAGATGGTTAATAACAACTGGTTAGTAACCAAGAGGCCTCGAATTGACAGGCTTCCCAAAGAATTGTACCGCGTTGAGTTCGTGGAAGAAATCGGGGACATGATTACTCTCCTAAGTCGAGTTTTTGGTCTACCCTCTGCTAGGATTTTCCACCCATGGATGTATCAGTTTATCTGTATCATCCTAGCCAAGAAAGAGTTTTTGGATTGGGCCACCATCATCAGTAACACCCTTCACAAACAATTGATAGAAGTTAAGATGATTGGATGCTTCTACATGACATCGTATCTGACTTATGTGGTAGCAAGAAGAAAGCTATTTTCAGGACTTGAAATGAGAGGAGTCATGGGGCCGTCAAATAATGTTTTTCATTATTAACCTCAACTCAGTTTCAAAAATAGTTCTCACCATTTTAGAAGAGTCAACGATGCATTCACCTTCGCATGATTCGGAACCTGAATCGGAATACTGAGGAAAGGTTTTCTAAAGAAGCCATGAGTGTCATTTCCCAATGGGGAACCTGGTTTATTCAATTTTCATCTTTTTCCTACATTCGCGTGAGTGGCTTTGCTGGTACCCGTGGAAACTTCCTAAGTATGTCAGTGACAGATGGGCATTAATGGAGTTGGCGCAACAATTATTCCAAGTTCACTGCCTTCTTAGTGACAAGCACCGTTCAGGAATTCATTTCCCAATCCAAATAAGGGAATACCAATGTCCAAATCTTTTCAGTGCACAACTCATGGAAAAAGAGTTCGCTCTCATAACCATCCATCCATATGTGAAGAGAGCCCAGTTTGATATCAATGGATATATGCAGAAGATTCTGGGAGCAAAGTATCAACATAATCCTACCATGGAAGATTTCTGGGCTGCTTGTTTGGATGAACATGAGGTAAGAAGACGAGAGTTCTCTCGCCTAATACTTGCTCAGATCAAGGCCTTCCACATCAAGAGCCCTCTCGATTCATTCATAAATGATGATGAGGATGTCATTGATCCCTCATATTACGCATTTTATTTTACCCCATTTCCTCAAATTGAATGGACTAAAAGAGATGAATTTTCTCTTGATAGCAAGAATCAACCAATTATTGAAAGAAGCATATCTTGGTATGACAAAGAACTTGCCAAGTTGCAATCAATTCAAGATCATGCTTCGGGATCACAAAAATTGCCAACACGAGGAGGCCTCCATTCAACCAAAGTCTCTTCTCGATCAACCTTTGTACCATCCAATCATACACAACAAGCAAGAAAGGAGTGGTTGCCAAAATCCACTTCGCCAAGTAACGTGTCACAAGGAGAAAGATCTAAAGATCCTAACCCTGAAGAAGGAAGAGAGCGTGTGTCTGGATTTTCTACCTCGAGTAGAGATTCTTCTACCCACATCGTTAATAGTACTCAGAAGCTAGTTGCAAACGATCCTCAGTCATGCTTCGAACAAGCGTCCACTTAGGTGCAGGTAATTCAAATATCAAACACTTCAGAGCATGTAGTTCATGAAAGGATTTCCCAAAATCTCCTGAATAATCAAGAGGTGGATATTGAGGTTGTTTCTCCTCAAATCGAGGTCGTAGATAGGATTCAAGTAGGATCTCATGATGTTGAGAATAATGAGAATATTGATTCGAGCTCTAGGATTTTGTATGTGGAAATAGTGCATGATACTCCTTCCTGGGTTGATTCTGAGGTTAAGCAAAGGAAGAGGGTTGTCAAGGCAATTGACATTGATTTTGATGCCCTTTTCAAACTTTCAAACGACGTCATTCCAAAGAAGCCTAAGGTGTTTTCTCAAATAATGGTGGATAGTGACAGAAATAGGTTTGCGGATCTTGCCATCCCACAAGTTGATAAGGAGCGTGATGCCATGACACCTACTGATTATGAAGTTTCCAGACTTGGACTTGGGAGGTCTATATTAGAAAGTGGCATGGCGATGGCTCGAGATTCAATTGATATCGTGCTAAAGAGACTTGAGAAATACAAGTCTCAAAACTCTTAGCTCAAGGCCGAAAAGAATCAATTGGTGGAATATGTTCAACATTTGATAAACCCCATATCATCCACTTTCCCAGTACCTGATGTAGTGGTTGCCCTAGATGAAGAGACTCTCAATTTTTCAAAAGAAATAAACGCATTAGGCCATGTCACTAAAACTTGGCTTTCAGAGATTTTCGTTTTAGGCCAAGAGACGATCAAAACTGCGGTTAAGCTTCATGAAGATGTCAGTGCGTATCTTGATCCAATTCTTTCTTTCAAAGAAACTTTTGTTTCTAATATATCAAATTTGGATGAGATATTGCCCAGTTTGCAGGAGATGACAAGTATGGAATCCTTAGTTTTAGCCATTGAAGGAATTTTAGAATTTGAACATCGAGGGACACATTTTCTTTGGTGTCTGCATCTCAAATCAAGGAAGACGCTTCTCGAGGATTCTATGATCCATTATGAAAGCATGTGCAATGAAGCCTTCACTTCACTCTCCTTGATTCAAGAATTCATAGCTGAGATTCCTTGCAACCTCGTAAATGAGCATAATCAAAGGTGTTCATCAGAGCAGGTGGAAGAGCAATTTTCACAATTGTTTAAGGACATGTACACTCCCACCAACAATTTCTCGTCAGTTTCAATGGAGTGGTGCATCAAATTAAAGAACTTATTTGAGAACGCTCAATCCAAAATTGTTAATTTAAATGATATGCCAAGTAGAATTCTTGAATTGCAGGTATTTTGTGAGGCTATTCTTCGACCAAATGAACCTCTAGAAGAAGAAAAGATGTTTGAAACTTTGGGAAGGTTTAGATCCTTTCAACTGGCAAAAGCAGCAGATCCTAATTTCACTGGCGGCCCAGGGAGTTAATTTTCTTGGTATCTAACGAAGTGGGAGAGTTCATTTCTCATACACTTGAGATAGGCGGACCCCATTTCAATGGATAAGGCACTGGTTATTATTGTATATTTTAAAAGGTGTTGTTATTTGCTTTTGGGGAACTATGGATATTTTAAGTAATTTCTATTTTTGGGTTGTCTTTAATAAAGTTGGTTGAAAAAATCAAAGGTCACTTAAGTTCTTTATTTAATGGTCATGTAAAACCTTAACTACTTTGTAACCAACTTTTGGGTTATAAAAGGAAGCGAGGGGCTCATTTGTAAGGGTGACTTTAAGAGAGGAGAAGAAAATACTTTTGTATGCAAGCTTTACTTCAAAGAAAGAAACTTTGTGTTCTTTTGAGAAGACATTTTGGAGTTAATGAAATATGAACTTTGTGTCCCGTTCATTGTCTCTTATAGCATTTGATGTTAGTGTTTGAATCTTGCATGTAGATATTGTCTTTGATCTTATTGTCAATGTTATTAATCGGTTGTTCTAGTTAGCAGTGATCAAGCTCTGATTATCTACTTGCTCATGTGTGTTCCCTTTTACACGTTCTTGTTTGGCTAACTCAAACTTCATTTTATTTGTGTTAATTATTCATTTTTCTTCCTCATGCAATATTAGGCTCTGTTTTACATAACTCTTCCATGTTCCTTCCATTCATTCCATTTCACTCCTTTCCTTCATTCCATTCCATCTCCCTCATTTTCCATTGATGTTCCAAAACCCCCCCAACATACAATTTTGAATGTATAGATGTAAATACAATTTTGGTTTTCAATAAAGGAAACCTCACCTTCATTGAGGAGGGACTTCGTTCCCACACTGTTGCATGTCATTTGCATGCGTTCAAATCCATATGCTAATAGGTCCACAGTCTCCTAAGCTCCCTTTTAATTAAATTAAGAAAAATTCTCAAAAAAATTTAATAATTTAATTAGTTTACAACAAGGCTTAGACTCCCCTCCCTTTTGTTTTAATACAACACCTTTGCAATTAATTTGAGAAAAGCATCAAAACCCTAAAAAGTAAAGAATTAAGGGGTTGGAATTTCCTTAGCTGCCACAATGGTGGACTTATCACTGAGCACTACACGTCATCTTAGACCCAATGTAGTTTTGTGTGTGCGTGCGGAATTGTGCTCTAGGTGCTCTTGTGCATGTCGCACTTTGTGAGTAGAGAGAAATAACTATATATATAATAGAAGTAATGTGTGCATGGAATATAATAAACTCCCCTCCTATGAAGTGTGATGCAGAAAAATCAGCCTTGTGTCCCTTATGATGGAGCTAGATGGATGTAAATGGAGCTCTAGATGCCTTTGATGGATGCAACCTTTAAGTGGTGATATTAAGTACTTAGTGCTTGGTCTCTTATTATGATCATATAACTTTATATTTATATGGTTCCTTCACTTGAATTTCATAATTAACCCTGAAAAGGATGACTACCAAAAAGATAGAATGCTCAAATGGCTAGAAAGGACCCAAAAAGTGAGAGTAAAGTACAAAGAGGATTAGGGTTCCTAGAGGGGATGAGAGGCACCTGGCGCTGGCTAGTCCTGGTCTGGGTGCTCTAGTCCCAAGAATAGGGAAAATTGAAGTATAAAAGTACAGATTGGGCCAAGTAAATGTGCAAATAGAAAGTAGAACAGTAGAAACAAAAGATATGGCCAAAGACATGGGTTAATTATTACTTTTCTTGCTTAGGAACCATATGAATAGTAATATGCGATTGAGACTAAATAATTACCCAAAGTGCGTGATTTTGTGTCTACATTTTCCCCCACTTTATGTTGGTGAGTGGAACTCTCAATAACATAAAGTAGATAGAGATGCATACCTGATATCCATGTAGATTGATGTAGAAAATGTGTTGAGGGACTAGACAAAGTGTGGAGTGATAAAAATATGGAGCGTAGAGACTAAAGATGCCAAAGTGTAAAAATGTGATGAGAGAGAACCTAGGCGAAAGCTCGTGTGTAGATGTCGATGTATGTGATGTACCTGCATGTTAGTGTCGATGTGTGTGATGTTGAGTGATATTATTGTTGATGTTAACTACTTTCTTCCCATAGTGATGAACTTGCAAAAGATAAGATGATAAAGTAGTCAAATATGAATGTATATGTGTAAAAATGTGTGTAAAGATGCATGTATATATGTAAAAAAACATGTAATGAAAGTAGAAAAATGAAAAAAAGAACATGTGCACCTAATTCGTGATGAGAAAAAAGGGTGTAGAAAAGGATCGTGGTGATGAAGTGTGGGTTTTTAAGGCGATCTCACGCCTCTGGATGAAGAAGTGTAGGGAGGAAAGTCTAATTTATCCTCCAACCTGTAACCGCTTCTCAAAAATGAAGAGATCTATGTACTGTCTAGTTTTTTGGGATATCTGACGCCACTGGATGAAGTAGTGTAGAGAGGAAGGTCTGGTTTATCCTTTAACATGTAACTGCTCCTCATAATGCTAAGGATAATTTTCCCCATAAAAGCCGATGTGTATGAATTTTTGTAGACTATGTGAAACCCACTCGTTATGTAACCCATTGACACATGGATAAAAAGTTGTAAACTAAACTGTATCGGTACTGTGCTGTATATATCATGTATGGGGTGACTAATTCACCCAAATGATGCCCCCCCTCTTTGGGGGCTCATGTGATCTCATTGTAGGAGAATGTGGCCCCAAAGAGAGGACCAACCGCTAAAACTAAAACTCTTCCCTGTATGGGGGAGGGGATGTGCTTGGTAGAAACCAAGGCACATGCAAACAAGTGGCTGGGAGACAAGTGTTAGTATAGACATACATGCATGTAGAAGAAAAGTGTAAGCTATAAAGATAATGTGTAAGTTAGGATGTAAGTAAACACGTAAGAAGCCAACATAGACTGTGAAAATTGGGTTGCAAACATGGGACACCACTCATGATGTCACAAGACATGCAAGGATGTAATGGCCACAAACAAACAAGAAAGTGTGCACACAAAAAAAGGGCAAGGACTAGATACAATGACAAACATAGATAGGCAAAATACAAACAATGTAACAAATAACCATGGTAGCAAATACACTTGCAAAAAAAATGTTGCACATGGAACACCTGTTAGCATGTTATAAAGATAAAATGTATGTCAAAAGTGTGTATAATCGATGAAATAAAGTGTTAAGTACAAAATAAAACAATAACACCTATAGTGTACGAAAGTGGATGCTCCCATGAGCCACTATGGGACTAGTAATACATATTGCGCTAAGCATCCGTGTTACATGTAATAGTCTTGTATAATCTAGGATCACAACTAGAAAGAAAGTGAACACATATGTATGTATGATAAATATAATGAAATACAAGATATCTATCTACCATGTGTAACCAGATGAACATGTAAAAGCATAAATAAGTAAGATTAAATGCAGCCAAGATATGCAATATGTTGTGGATGGATGAAATGGAATGCATAGTGAATGATAGGATCCGCGTGCCCCCTAAGGGAATGGATTTTTATGCAATGAGGTTCATTTTTTTATGCCCCCTCACTAGCCAAGAATGAACCGTAAACGAGATTGCATCATTGGGAAATGGTTGAATTATGTGTTATGTGTAGTGTGTTGTGGTGAATGTCTAGTGATGACATGCAACATAGAGATGAAGTGTGCGTGACGTTGTAGCCTAAGTGTATATCATGAAAATATGGTTGAATAAGTGATGATTTATCCTAAAACGTATATCACTAAATAATTATCAAAATAGGTGATGATGATGTTAGAGTAAGTGATGATGTAGCCTACGACATTTATCACTATTCTAAGAATGTCGCATGATGGAAATAATGACAAATGAATGTGTGAATGTGATGTAGTTCATTTGTGATGTATACCCTCAACGGTCCAATATGGACCATGAGACTAGAGTGCGTCATAGGGTAGTGAGTGCAATGCGTATGAGTAGATTTGTAGTAGATGCAGTGATGAGACAATGTCATGTGGTGTGTAAAATGTGCAATGTAGAATGTGTAGTGTGTGACACTCATGTGTTTAAGATTCCCTCAACAGTCAAGTATGATTCAAATAAAAAGAGTGTGTCATTAGGTAATGACGATATGAGTGTGTATGTAAAAATATAGGTGTGAAATGATGTGAATTAAGATGTGTGTCGATGTGAGGGGGGAGAAATAAGCGTGAGCCCCTCCAAGTGTGCCAATGATGGATATTTATATAACTATGTGAGAGGTACCATGCCAATGTGGGGGAGAATTATCTATATTGTGATAAGAGTGAGGGCCAACAAAATGGTAGGCCAAAGCAACAGTAAGACCATGCGATGGTGGTGGAATTTGAAATGTTTCATGGCCATCAATAGGAGTAGTTTCTTTGACAAAAGTGATTGTTTGGAGCTTATGTGGGATTGATGACACTACAGAAGACTTGATGGGAGAAGAAGGTGGGTTGATTTGGAGAGGTGGTTACATAATTCGACTTGGTAATGTTGTCAATGATTTGAGAGGAACAAATGTTGAACTGATTTTTAAAGGAGTTTTCTTAGGTTGACTTGATGGTGGCATTGATGTCTTGAGAGGAGGGGGAGAAAGACTAATTTTGAGAGGTGATTGCTTGAATTGAGTAGATTTCATAGGTGGTGTTTGAGTGATGGAAGAAGAAACATTAGAAGTGATGACTAGATGCTCATTAGACATAAACGAATCAGATTTAGGAACCCATTGAGATGTAACAAGTGGAGAGGACCATGTAACAAAATGTTGTGCCGTGAATGAGATAAAACCTTGATGCTCAAGAAGCTTTATTATTTGTTTTAAATCATAAAAACCATTGTCATTATGTCCATTGATTTGATGATATTTGCAATATGGAAGACCTTGATATTTTTTAAGCTGATAAGGAGGATAACAATGAGTAGATGGAAAGCTGATTAATTGATGAGTTATGACTTTTGGAAGAGTGTCTTATTACCTATCATTGATTGCAAACTTGAGAGGCATGGGGAGTGAAAAGCTTTGAGGTTCACTAATATGAACACATGTAGAAGACATAGAATGAAGATGAGATGTAAAAGGAGAAAAAACATGAGCCTAAGAAGCATCCATAAGATGTTTGATTTCAGATTTTAGAGATTTAATCATGAATTCCATAGTATGAAATTTATCTTGAAATAAAGAATGAAGTACTTGAATGGATTTGTAAATAGCTTGATTGGATTTGGAATCAAGATTCATCAAAAAGATGATCGAAAATATCATTGACTTGAGCAAGCAACATGTTGATAGGCAAATACATAGTCTCGAGGGTTTTTTGGAGAGATTCTTTACAAGATGGGGGAATTTTAATCAATTAAAGCAAAGAGACTCAAAAAACCTTAAGAACCATGATGGAAGAAAAATAAAGAGCTAAGAGTATTCGAACTTGGGTTTACCAAAATGTTTAAACTAAAATGCATATATCTTAGCTTAATATGTTACTATAATAGTAGTAAATAAATAAAGGAAATAACCCAAGCAACTAAGCTATGAAAGTATGAAACCCTAATGTGCAAAGAGGGTTAGAAAGGCCTTAGATGATTTGAAGATGTTGTTGGAATGTTTCGCAGTGGGGACTGACTGAACACGAGGAGAAAATTGTCGCACAAAAGCTTGAGAAAATGCAGATATGAGCTATCTGGATGGACTGGGGCACTTGGAAAAGGAATTGGGGCACTTGGGCCACCTTGGTCTGTAATTTGGGTGCCCTGTTTTACTAAAACGGTATGTAAACCTTCTTTGAGGTGTCACTGGATGCTTTCTTGTGTTCATCTTTAGTTGTGTGTATGTCGTTGTATGATCGTCAATGTTGTTGTAGATCTGTAATAAAGAATCACCTGTAAAACCCCAAGCAAAGCATCAAAACCCTAAAAAAGAAAGATGTATATGAAGGGGTTGGACCATTCTTAGCCGCCACAATGGTGGCCTTATCACTAAGCGCTACATTACATCTCAAACCCAATGTAGTGTTTTATGTGTGTGTGGAATTGTGCCCTGGGTTCTCTTGTGCCTGTCGCACTTTGTGAACTTAGCTAGTAATAACTAGATGTATAATGTAAGTAATGTGTGCATGGAATAGAATAAACTCCTATCCTATGAAGTGTGATGCAAAAAAACCAGCCTTGTGTCCCTTGTGATGGAGCTAGATGGATGTAAATGGAGCTCTAGATGCGTTTGATGGATGCAAATTTAGGTGGTGATAGTAAGTGCTTAGTGCTTGGTCCCTTATTATGATCCCATAACTTTATATTTATATGACTCCTTCACTTGAATTTTGTAATTATCCCCGAAAGGGACGACTACCAAAAATATAGAATGCTCAAATGGATAGAAAGGACCCAAAAAGTGAGAGTAAAGTGTAAAGAGGACATGGGCACCTAGAGGGGATGAGGGTGTCTAGTGCTTGTGTCCTGGATGGCCGCTCTAGTCCAGAAAAGGTAAAACTGAAGTTTGTTCAATGAAAAGTTGCAAAATATGTGTAAATGGGGTAAGAACACTTAAGAAACCCCAAAAGCTTTAAACAAATTGATCAATGGGCCATCAGATAAGAGATAAACAAGGATTCATCACTTTGTATACATTAATCTTGAAAGAAACAAACAAGTCTAACATATTTAGTAATCCTCTACTCTTGAAAGCTTTAACATGAACCTAGGTAGATTCTAAGCTATTTGTTTGTGATTATGAGAATGGGATCTCACCATTAATGGCTTCAAGACCAATGGTTCTTCCCATTTACTCAATACTTGTGTGTGTAGTGCAATGGCAAAGCAATAGCTCAATAAAACAAATGAAATAAACCCTAAGCAAAATGCTATAGTTTATGTTAGGAAGGAGGAGAGTTCTTAGAAATGGTCTAGGGGTAGTGTGCTATTTAAAGTTTTCCAATTTCAGAAATGGGAGACTTTTGGTGCACGTGGGACTAAAAAGTAGTCAAAAGTTGATTAGTGAGTCAAAGTAAGATTTGACTAGCCTTAGAAGAAGTTAATCATGGGTTAGGACTAGTTAAACTAGGTTATGATAGTTAATCCTATTTAGAGAGGAATTTAGGGTTTTAAGAGGGTTTTAAGTAGTCTAATCAATCCAATGAAATGGATTGATAGTCTACGAAGCTAGTAAAAGTGGTATAGAAGAGGGTTTAGCCAATAATGGAATATATATTAACCCCATTAGTTGGTTTATAGGAGAAATACAACCAAAAGAATGTCGTAAATGATGAGTTAGATAGGTCTAATTGACGAGGTATCATTAATTTGTGAGAAGGAGAATGGTTAGTGCAATATTAGGAATAATAGTTCTTAGATCAAACTACAGGTGTCTACATTTTCCCCTCTTTGGGGTGACGTAATCTACGTCACTTTAAAGAAAGTTGACAAACATAAACGAACGAAATTTTGTGAAGGGGTAGAATAAAATTAATAGGACGAAGGATGCCCCCTCGAGTGTTGATGGGGTAATGGAGGAACTCAATTGACGATCGAAAAGAGAACATAAGAAAGAAAAGTGTGAAGAGAAGATGAGAAAACAACAAGAAAGAGGGATATTGAGCTATCCACAAACCAGTGCTTACAGAAATAATTTGTAATCATCATTTTTGGTAGAATCCTCATCATCAATCTTTATTAGAATGTAAGCATAGGACGGAAGAGTAAAATGACATGGAAAGACAAGATACAAACAACCGTCCATTGCTAAAATAGCAACTCCATGCAACATACAAACATGTAATGTAATATAAGAAGCAAACAAAATCATCTAACAGGGAAATAAGTACAATCACACACACACTCAAACCAACAACGTTTGAGATAATTGCTCAAATAATTTTTTATCAAGATACAATCCCAAATGTTTTGATAAACGATAAGGGTTTAAAATGATGCCCCATGTAATTTGTATATGCAAGGGAAAGGATGGAGGACACTTAGGTTCAATGAAAAAGCAGTGTGCATAATAAAACAATACCAGGAAAATCGTGCCCCAGAGTATTGATGAAGTAAACAACATAGCTTTTGTAAATGGTTATAGAGTTAGGTGGATCCACGATTTGTTGTTTCAATACACGTGGAAATGCCAACAAGATATGAGATGAACGCCATTTGAAAGACACAAATTTCAGCTGCAAATGAGTTGATTACCAATTTTAGTCCATTTTCAAAGTTTTATGATTTTTTACTTTTTTGTATGGTTTTATAATTCTAAAATTTTTGACCAGTCAGAAGAATTTAGGAAATGAAAGATCACCTAAAAGCATGTGAAAATTCCCCAAGGCGAAGAGAACAGGCTTTAGGTGGCAATAAAATGCCCTGGCAAGAAGACAAACGAGCCAATAATAATTATTTAAAAATAATTGTGGTGATAGATAAAAATAGAAGACAAGAAGTGCCTCGAAATATTTAAAGATGCCCCATGGTGAAGAGATAAGCGCTAGGTGGAAAATAGTGCCCAAGGGTCGTTTAGATGATACCATGTGTTTTATGCATGAGATGTTTTGGTAGATGCTAGAATTTGGGATGATATTAGATGATATTGGTGCGGGGGGATAGAATTGTGATCATGTGCAACCCCTCTTGCCCCCATTAATGATATGATATGTGATGATTAGCTTAGTATACATGCATGATGTAAAACTTGGAATTTTTTTATATATGATGTTTTGGATATGTTATATGTGATGAATGATGGATGACATATGTGATAACAAACATATGTGCAACAATAGCAAAATTTTAAAAAAACTAAAAAAATGTACACCTCCACAACCACAAAACAATATGCAACTAGAAAAGAACTCATGCAAATTTTAACAACAAATTATATTGGCATTCAATCTAAGTAAAATGAATCCTAAAAGATGTACACAACAGATGATGAAAAACACAACAATATTTTACAAGTATGAAAGCTAAAAATGAACTCAATGCAACACACAATTAAATCAAACAAGATCCAATCAAAGGTAAGCAAATGAACCATTCTTTAAACCATACAAAAACATGCAAATATATGTTCAACCAAAAATATACAAACCGACAACTAAAAGAAATTAAATCACTACCTTGTTTTTGCGGGACATCATTGATATATTTTCTAATGTTTAGATTTTTGTGTATCCTTTTTCTGAATGTTTTTTTTTTCTAAGGTCATGTTCCGAAAGCAATGTACAAGAACAAAGAAGCGTGGATTCCCCCAGTGTGATGTGGGAATATAAAAAAGGTAGAATGCCACACATGTATGTACAAGAAAGTGGAATGTGAAGGTGCCCCCAACTTTAGATGGGAATATACAAAGGCACATCCTCCACGCAAATACAAGAACAAATAAGCCAGATCACAGATTTACAAGATAAATTCGATAGGGTTCCTAGACCTAGCAGAGGAAACTAATCCTAGAAAATAGTGAGAGTTACCCGTCCAGATGCAAGAGTAGCTTGTGACTGAAAAATCCTCCTTGAGCATCGGAAAATGATTTTCACCCAAAGACCTGCCCAAGGCGCCACAATTGTGTGGTTTTCACATGTGGATGACCTACTTTTTCTTTACTTTTTTTTCTTGGTTTTATCATGTCTTGATTGTTTTTCCTTTGTTTTTCTACTTTTTAGGTATTTTCTAATGTTTGCACCATTCTTAAGCATAAAAACGCTTGAGATGCATGGTGTTCATACATTCTGAAAGCTCTTCACCATATGAATATGCCCATTTATAAGCTCCTGACCCATATTTAGCAACCACCACATAAGGCCCTAGCCAGTTAGCCTCAAATTTACCTTTATTTTCTTTGTCCTTGACAATGTTCTTATGATTTTGCTTCAGAACAAGATCACCTGCATCAAATTCCCGATGGATGATCCGTTTGTTATATCCTCTTGATACTCTGTTCTGGTAAAACTTTAGGTGATTAAGTGCTCTTATCCAGTTTTCATCTAATAGCTCTAACTCTGCTAGTCGAGATACTCTATAGTCTTTGTCCTTATCAAGATAGTCCCGGAGGGATATTCTTAGGGAGGGAAGCTCCACTTCCAAGGGTATAATGGATTCAGTTCCATATCCTAGGGAATATGGGGTCACACCAGTAGGAGTACAGATGGAGGTTTGATAGGCCCAGAGAGTGGGATGTATTTGTAAGTGTTAAGTATGGTCAGTCTTACTTACCATTTTCTCCATGACCCAGACAAGAGTTTTATTGGTAACCTCGGCTTGCCGATTACCTTGGGGATAATAGGGGGTAAACCACTTGATATGAATATGGAAGCGTTGGCACAATGTATTAATTATTTTATTCTTAAATTATTTACCATTATCCATGACAATAGCAGAGGGGATACCGTAACGACAGATGAGGTGATTCGTGATAAATTTGGAGATTTGCACACCAATGACATAAGTAAGAGGCACAACCTCTACTCATTTAGTAAAATACTCAGTGACGGTGATAATGTGGGTTTGGCCATCTGAAGAAGAAGGATGGAGCTTCCCTATGAGATCCAGGCCCCATTGAGAAAACCGCCAAGGTGTTGCGATAGGCTGCAAAGCTTGTGTTAGCACATGTATGAAGTTGCCATACTTTTGGCACAGTTCACACTTCTTGACAAAGCTGCAACAGTTTGTTTCCATGGTGGGCCAATAATAACCCACCCTTAAGAGTTTCTTATTCAAGACCATACCACTTGTGTGCACTCCGCAAATACCTCCATGCACTTCCTTAATAGCATGAACTGATTCAGTAACATCCAAACATTAAAATAGATTCCCGTCATAGCCACGAAGATAAAGGGTGCCTCTTAGGAGGGTATAACGGGCTATGCGGCGAATAAGGGCTTTCTTTTTGAAATGGGTAATGTCCTGGGGAAATGTGTCATCTTGTAGGTATCTAAATATAGGGTCATACCAAGGGGAGGATGGACCAACAATTTCACATGCCAAACAAGATTCTGGTATGTCGTATGCGGGTACTCGTAAATGCTCTATAAAGAAGGGCATTTTACTTTCCTGGGGTGGAATGCGTAAGAGTGATCTAATTATATCCATCACATCTGCTAATCTATTGTGTGACCTTGGTTTTTTCTCAAAGATAATCTGTGTAAAATATTCATTCAAGATTTCAACCAACCTTTTGTATGGAACAAGATTCTCATATTTAAGCTTATACTCATCATTGACTTGCTTAATAATGAGTTGGGAGTCCCCAAGGACGTGTAGATGTCTGATATTCCAAGTGATAGCTAATTTGAGGCCCACAACGAGTGCCTCATACTCTGTAATGTTATTAGTGCATGGGAATACCAAATGAAATTCTCTTAGAATAACCTCACATGTGGGAGTGATGATAACCACTCCTGCTCTAGATCCATGGAAGATGAATTAGCCATCAAGATGGACTTACCACTCCACACACACTTCAACATACATCATGGATGCATCTGGCAGATCTAAACACAAAGGTTTCATCCCTGGTAGAGGATCTTCTGCCAAATGATCAGTGAATACATGTCCTTTCAATGACTTTTGGTTAACAAACTCAATATCAAATTCACTTAGGAGAATGATATGGATAAAAGATATTTGGGATGGTACACTTAGGATATTAGCTTGGTCTTATTGTTAAGGAGATAATGGAGAAGTTTATGAAATGTAATGATGACCGCTAAGCATGCCTTTTCAATTTGTGGGTAATTAAGTTCATAGGCGATCAAGGTGTAACTAAGGTAATAAAATTCCCTTTCTTTACGGTGTAGGTCATATTGGAAAATTAGTGCACCAATAGCGAATTGGGTATCTGAAATGTACAATATGAGAGGTTTTCCTGGGGTAAGTGGCATGAGTACTGGTGGGTTGACAAGGTATTGTTTAAGTAGTGTAAAGGCCTTTTAACAATATGGTCCCCAGTTGAATGCAACATCCTTTTTGAGGAGATGTGTAAATGGGTGGCACTTATCTGCAAGATGTGAAATAAAATGGTGGATTGCCTGAATTTTTCCTTCTAAACTTCTCAGTTGTTTGAGATTTGTATGCCGAGGTATTTCTTTGATAGTTGTAACCTTTGTAGGATCTACCTCTACTCCTCTATGTGAAACGATTAAACCTAGGAGCTTCCTTGAAAAAACACCAAAGACACACTTCTTAGGATTCAAATGTACTTTGTAATCTTGGAGCGTTGAAAAATACATCTTAGCACTTCAATGTGCTCTCCTCTACTTTTAGATTTTGCTAAAATATCATCAACGTAATCCTCCATTATGTCATTTATCATGTCATGGAAGATGACTGTCATTGCACGCTGATAGGTGGCCTCGGCATTCTTGAGTCCAAAAGGCATGACCTTGTAAAAAAATGTTCCCCAAGGGGTGATAAAAGTTGTTTTATGTTGATCCTCCTTTGCAATTCGGATTTAGTTATAACCTGAAAAACCATCCATTAAGGACAACATTTCATAACTAGCAGTGGAATCGACGATCATGTCAATATTAGGAAAGGGGAATTCATATTCGGGACATGCCTTATTAATGTCATGGAAGTCAGTGTAGATCCTTATTCCAATAGGTTTCTTCTAAACCAGGACTATGTTAGATATCCGATCTAAATAGTCAATAGGTTTAATGAAATCAATAGCTAATAACTTTTCAAGTTCTTATTTGACAACAAGTGCAATTTTAGGGTGCATCTTTCTCAACTTCTACTTGATGGGTTTAGCATCTGGGTGCACAATAAGGTTGTGCATGAATAAATATGGGTCTAAATCTGGCATATCTACGTATGAAGATGAAAATATATCTCCATATTATCTTAATAACTCCACAAAAACATTTAGTTCTTGAGTTGAGAGTGAAGCTCCCAACTTTATCATTCCATATTCCTCTTCCGAGCCAATCTTGACACTAATCATTTCTTCAACTAGCACTTTAGAAGCATCCTCCATCTACGTAGGATCAGGGGGGAGAGTAAGAAAAACCTCATTAGGTGGCTCATCATCATCATTGAATGGATAGATCATTTTGTCCATAGGTTCTTTGTTATGTTTATCTACGAGTTCTTAAAAAATTCTTATGCTATGAGACTTGCGTTTGTTCTTCCCACAAGGCTTCTCTGAAGCATTCTTACTCTTGCTTACGACCTTATTATTCAAGCGCTCACACATATCTACCTCTTCTCCAAAGTATGCACATGCATCTAAATAGATTGTAAATCCTTTCTTATGATCCCCAGTCGGAATAAAATCCTTGAGACCCATGAATTCTACAAATGCCTCATCATTCTCAAAGAAATCAATTGGCATGTGAAATTGTTGATCCCAATCTACAAGCTTTGGATATACAAGGGTTATTTGGTAATTGTTTTGATGATTAGATTTAGATAAGGTAAAGATAACTGAATCAAGGAATAAGTTAGTGGAGGAAAGATCCTTATAGAGGCTACATTGGGAATTTGTGTCACTATCTGAATGAGATGAGTCATCCTCATGTTCGGAAGAGGTGGCATAGATCTCAAAGGGTGGATCCTCACGAGGTATTATTCCAAGACCATGTTTGTTAGATTTGAAATGAGGATTAGGAATGGGTTATAATCTTCCTTGCATATTGATACCACATCCAAACCCATTGTAACCCATGACGTACATCATGAGGTGGCCCTTGACATACTGCAGTGCATGATGGCATGAAGCCGTGATACCCTCAGGTACTCTTTGAATGGGATCTTCTAACATATTTTCCTCAGATAGGAGACCACTAGGGATGAACTTCTCTAGTGGTTTAGGGAAATTATCCAGAGTGCTTATGAACTGAAAGTAAGGTTTACCGCATGTCCTGGGCGACACTGATAGATCTGATATTAATAAGGCCTATTGAAGAGTGAATTTTTCACTTGGGCCATACTTTGCCGATGTTGCCTCCCATGATATAAAAGAGTTGACCAACGAAGGAAATTTTTGATTACAAGGAGTGAGTGAATCTAGATCCACCCATTCCTTGATGGATTTTGTTTGTAAAGGAACAACAATATCCGCAAAAGGGCATTCATAAGCTGCACGAGAAAAATTATGCAACACCCTACAATGCGTGAGTAGTTCTGGATCACCCTAGATGGTGGCTATCTATCCTTCATGGCACATCTTGATACACTGATGGAATGCTGAAGGAATGGCATATATGGCATGGATCCATGGGATTCCTAAGATCATGTTGTATAGAAGATCTAAGTCAAGGACATGGAACGTCGTATCATGACAAGTTGTCCCTACTTACATCAAAACTACAATAGTACCTGCCGACTCACGCTCCTCATTATCATAAGTTGTGATTGTAATGGTTTTGGCTTGTAGATCTATTTCTGAATGGCCTAGCTGCTTAACCAAATTTAAAGTACAAATATTTGGACTGGATCCACCATTCACAAGTACTCTCTTAATCTTACGATGGGTAACAACCACTTCTATGTATACGGGTAAGTTGTGCTCTGGGTCATTACGCAGGATTACAACGTGATAAAAATTGATATGATCATTGGTATTAAGGTGTGCAACCATGGATTGAAGGTGTGTGGGGTCTACATCTGTGGAGATTCCTGAACTCTCTAGGGTTTTATACAATATGTTTTTATGGGCACTAGAGATTTTGAGGAGATCTAAGATCGATATCCTAGCGGTTGTCTTCTCTAATTGTTCTATTAAATTATACCAACCTTCCAGAGGGACAGGTAGGGGATTTGGTATGATCAAACGAGTGCGTCATGTCCCTACCACGCAATTGTTTTCTAAGATCCTAATAGTATTGACCTATTCATCAGATGAACAGACACATCCTATGAGGGAGTCAAAGAGGCTATTATTAGTTGGATAAACATATGCAACAGTCCTATAGTCATTGAAAGTTTATCCATGATCTAGCTTCCTATTATTCTTATTCGAGTGGTTAGGAAAGGGCTATTTGAAGATACCCATTTTCTCATTTAGACCTTGTCCCCAATCAGGGGGAGAATCTATAATGATTTTCCCCTCTTCGATGAAGTGTTATATGTAATGTCGTAGTCACAATCACCTATCTATTTTGTGTCCCTTAACATGATGGAAATCAAAGTACTCATGCTCTTTGAACCAACCGGGTTTTGGAGCATCCTCTGGATATGGTACTATCATGGTTGGGTATTGCACCATGTTTACGGTGTTTAACTGTTTAAGTATAGCTGACAGTGATTCGGTTAGCGGCATGAATGTATGTTTGGTGGGTGCTTTTGGGTGAGGTCCTTTTGAGAGCTTTAAAAGTGTACCAATCTGTACAACTTGGACTCTTTTGGAGTTCATAATTCTATCACCAACAACATGTTTTTTTTTATGAACTTCGGTTTATCTAAGGATTTTGCTTCATGTTTGTCTTTAAAAACTAGTTTAAGTGTACCTTTCACAATGAGAACATTTTTGATTTGACTACCCTTCTCTATTACTTCTTTGAATTTAGAGCCAAAGCGCATTTGCAAATGAAAGGCTATTTCCGAGTTTAGGTTAGGAACAAATATTCTCACTAGTTTTTTTTCTGACAAGGCACATGGGAAACAAATTACCAACCCATGCCATCATTTTAAGAAACTCACAAAGGTCTCGTTGGGCTTCTGCTTTGTTGCAAAGGTCATTCATTGTGATATCATTCTCCATGTTGAAGGAATAATGTCGCATGAATTTTTCCGCTAGGGCGGGCCATGTCGTGATGGAGCCCTTGGGTATAATAAAGAACCATTCTAATGTCAGTGCACCTAGGCTTCGAGGGAAGATTCATATTAAGAAATTATCACTGTGCGCGACCTCTTAACAAGCCATATAAAATTCTTTGATATTTATCGAACTTAGGAATGGAAAAATTCTTTCTGAAGGGTTTCCACAACATGTCCTTATTGTAGGGGTAAGGGCATAGTTCTTCATATAGGTACTTCTTACTGTGCCCTAAGTTTCCTTCATGTAGCGTAATAAGCGCATCCTTCATTGATTGTAACTCTCGTTGAATGAGTTGTTATTTGGTAGGTGACATTGGTCTATTTACCTTATCCATTTTAAAATTTGTGTCATCATATGGATAAAAGTGGAACTCACTAGATTTGGTTTTGATTTTGTCTTTATGTATGCTCCTGCTCGAAGAGCCTAAGTTAGCTAATTTTTAAATTAGCTTCAATATTTTCTTTTGAAGGATATATTCTTCAACTAAAGGATTGTCCTCTTCATCAAAATTAGGAGGCGGTGTGGCTTTTCACTTATGTTGAATCTTCACTTTACGTGAAACCTTGTAATAAGGCCGTCGCATATCGTCAATTTTCTTAGATGGGTCTCCTTCAACAGTGTTGTGATGTTGCCCAGAAGTAGAAGCATATCCTACGTCGAAGGGGCTATCTATGTCTACGAGGGATCTTCGTTCTTATATTTTATGATTAATGACATTATCCTCCATTTCATGTTCTTGTTGAATCTTAGCCCCTAATTCTAAGACTCTTGTGAGTACTTGATCCCCGTTATCATAAAGGAGCTCGTCAAACCGGCCTAGGTCTAATTGAGATTGTTCTTCAGAAGAATTATATTCTTCTATGCTATGATCAATCAATGGCTATGTGTCTTTAACCTGCGAAAAGAGAGGTGATAAGTTTATTCTGCTAAATGGGAAGGATTCAAAAGGATTCTCTCCTAAGTTGCACTCATTTGGTTTGGATGCCATTTTCATGATTTTAGGCATAACTAGTCAAAGTGATACTAAGTTTTGTCTAAATGCCTTCAAAGTTGTATGCAATCTAGGCGTATGTTTTATAAGTCATTTGATGAAATGAAAACATATCCCATTGTGTTTTAGACATAATGCTATGCAGTCATTTTATTATTCAAAGAAAACTCATATTCAAATTAAACAATCACTCACATTTTCGTCTTAGTAAGACTATACCCTTAACTATGATTATAATGAAGGGTTCAAAGCAGATAGTGACAAAACCCTATTAATACGTAGGTCAAGTTAGAATACCAACAATGCCTAAATATCAAAGTGATATTGAAGCGATCTCTCCACGAGATATACCAAGACTATTTTAAATGCCAATGAAACCTAATTTTTCTGAAAAATGGAAGTTGTGAATGTGTATAACATAACAATACTATCTTGATACATTAACCGAGCAAACAAGGTGTTAGTATCAAGATGATGTTATCACGGTATATACAAGGCAGTATCGACACTCTCAAAAGGAATTATATAATGTTAGAATTGAAACTAAGTATGAGTATAACAAGAAGTTCTTAGTTGTGTGAGCAACATAGCCATTCAATAAAGGGACTTATAATGAGTTCTCACAAAATTGAAAACACAATGTAAGTACCGAAATTATATGACTAGAATGAGATAAAAACTAAAAAATTAAGGAGAAATAATGATGAATTGAAATCGAAGCAATGAAGATGATCTTGAAATCAAGATCGAAGGACTATCAAAGACAAGAAAATGTACCTGCACACTTTAGACGTTTAAAAACCCAGCCGCAAACATGGATGGGCGTAAACAGAAAAAAAGAGGTGAATACTGTCTTTGGTAAGACTCACACGGTATGCTTCCTTCTCACCCCAAATGGGCAGTGAGAATGCAAGGGTATAGATCAAAAGATGAAAATAAACTAAGCGCCATTTGTGCAGAGTTTCACCTCGTCTGAAGGTGAGAACAAAACTAAGCTAAGTGAGACGTCGTTAAATTTCGTGATGAAAGACACTTAGATCTAACTCAAGTGGATTCTTTGCCTTGTTTGAAAAATAAGGTTCATACTCCAAGTAAGTTGTCACTTTCGTGATGGTTTGATGCAAAACAGACTAGCAAAGTGGGCTCCAAGACAGAATGACTTTCCTAATAAGATCACTCAACTAGGTGTCACAAGTTGTTTAGATGTGAGCTTGATTTAACCAAAGAGTCGCACTGATTAATTTGGGAGTATCTCATATTTACTTTGCTCCCTTCAAATACGATGAGAAACTAGTGTGTTCATGTGTATTCTCGCCGGGGTCACGATATAGACAAATTTGATTTTAACTTCCAATGTAAAATCTAGTCAAGTGGGTAAGCAGAGCACTTCTTGTTTCATCCGTGAGGTTACTCAGTGGTGGATTAATTTAGGGTTCCTAGAACGACCCCCATTGTTATAGCTTAAGGCGTTATGTCAAAGGGGTTATGTTCTAGTTGAGTAGATAGGGACGTACCCTTTTCTAAAACCTGCAATACACTGTGACATGGAGTGGTGTGTTTTTTTATCTTGCTTAACTTAATGTGGTTTAAGTAGCACACCATTTGGTAACCTATATGAAAACATGTATTATAAGGTTTCATTTTTGCAACTTCTTTCTTTGACAAGAGTTAGGCCCTACATGCAAGGAGTTAGTAATTTTCCACCACAAATAATGACATCAAGAAAGATATTTTGCATGTTTTTTTATTCCTAAGATCACAAAAAGGTGCGAAGGAAGAGCATACACAACGCGGAAACTCCACTAAAAAACCTTTATGGAAAGTACTTTAAGCGTGTTTGCAAAAGATAGATTTCTTTTTTACCAACTTTGAAAGCTAATTGAGTCATTTTGTAAGTATGAAGAAAGTAGTGAAACATTTTTTTTATTCCCAAGATCACCTAGAAAGGCGCGAGGGAAGAGCATGCGCATTTCAAACTTTCACAAATAAAGATGCAAACACTTTAACTAAGTTAGTATGAAAAACATGATGGAAAATAAACTTGTAAAACCACTAGTAGAACCCTATGAGAAAGTTAGAAAACCAAGAAAATTAGAAAATTCTAGAAATCTATTTTTAGCAGTTTTTCAACGGGTTTTAGTATTTTGAATTTTTGGAGGTCTCCTGGGCACTTTGGAAGTTTTATGATAGAATAACTGATACCAAAGGTATATTACTTTTGGAACTTTCCTCTCAAATTTTGCTTCGTGCTCTTTCCGACGCCTATTCAAACTCTAAAAACGGGTCAACAGGCCAAGAGATATGACAAAACTAGGAGCACTAAAATTATATGAATAAATCCTATTCAAACAAAGACACATGTGCACTCTTCAAGGTGTATGCATTCCTATTTGGGCATGTGCCCATGGTTTAACGTGCATGTGCTCCTCTGTGTAAACTTAGCGGGTTTGCAGGGTGCTTGCGCTACCCAAGAGATCTCTACGCTAGGGAAGAAAAACAAGTACAAAAAATCTATGACAGTGCATGTGCGATGACAGAGGGGTGCTTACACTAGAAAAATGGTGTATGTGCCACCATTTGAGTGTGTGCACGCCTGGTAAATTTTTTGAAAGAGGGCCGAGAACACATAGGGTGCCTACGCATGGATTTGGGTGTCTGCACGCTTAGTAAAAATGATAGTCAACCATGTGCTTGTGCTGACAGAAGGGTATACGCATAATGATTTGGGCGTGTGGATTTGGGTGTCCGTGTGCCTCTGCTAAAAATGCAAGTTAGGAGGTGCCTGTGCTGGCAGAAAGGTGTATGCGTGCTTGCCTGAAAAACCACCAAAACACAAGGAAAATGAAATTCTAAAAGTGTCAACAAGTTAGAATTTAGCCATTAAATGCAATTTCTAACATAAACTTAACAAAGAGGCATGAAAGTGAAGGTTAACTACATAAAACCTAGCTAAAAAACCCAAGGCAAAATATTTAACCCTACAAAAACATGTAAAAGTTAGAAACTGAAATACAAGCTTCAAAATGACTCCATTAATGGAGGATGAACTAAGTGTCCCATCGAGCGTGCCAAATGTGTTCAATGAAAAGTTGTAAAAGCCATGGAAATGGGGTAAGAACACTTAAGAAACCCCAAAAGCTTTAAACAAATTGATCAATGGACCATCAGATAAGAGATAAACAAGGATCCATCATTTTGCATACATTAATCTTGAAAGAAACAAGCAAATCTAACATATGTAGTAATCCTCTACTCTTAAAAGCTTTAAAGTGAACCTAGGTAGATTCTAAGCAATTAGTTTGTGATTATGAGATTGGGAGCTCACCATTAATGGCTTCAAGGTCAATGGTTCTTCCCATTTACTAAATGTTTGTGTGTGTACTGCAATGGTGAAGCAATAGCTCAATAAAACAAATGAAGTAAGCTCTAAACTCTAAGCAAAATGCTATAGTTTGTGTTAGGAAGGAGGAGAGTTCTTAGAAATGGTCTAAGGGTAGTGGGCTATTTATAGTTTCCCAATTTTAGAAATGGGAGACTTTTGGTGCATGTGAGACTAAAAAGGAGTCACAAAGTTGATTAGTGAGTCAAAGTAAGATTTGACTAGGCTTAGAAGAGGTTAATCATGGTTTATGACTGGTTAAACTAGGTTAGGCTAGTTAATCCTATTTAGAGAGGAATTTAGGGTTTTAAGAGGGTTTTGAGCAGTCTAATCAATCCAATGAAATGGATTGATAGTCTAGGAAGCTAGTAAAAGTGGTATTGAAGAGGGTTTAGCCAATAAGGGACTATATTAACCTCATTAGTTGGTTTATACGAGAAATACGACCAAAAGAATGCCGTAAACAATGAGTTAGATAGGTCTAATTGATGAGGTGTCGTCAATTTGTGAGAATGAGAATAGTTAGTGCAATATTAGGAATAATAGCACTTTGATCAAACTACAGGTGTCTACATGAATCATAAAAAGACAGACTGAGCCTATATAGGTACAAGACCAAAAGTAACAACATAAAGCAACAAAAGATGGCCGAAGACATGGGTTAATTATTAATTTTTTTGCTTAGGAACCATATGAATAGTAGTATGCAATCGAGACTAAATAATTACCCAAAGTGCGTGATTTTGTGTCTAAAAGAACAATCCAAGACACCCTTGAGACAATATAGAGCAGATGTCGAAAAGAGTAGTAAAACTACAAAAAAATTGGAGAAAACTGCAACAGAAATGTAACAAAAACAGATAAAGGCTCATCTCTTAAAAGGAAAATCAAACATAAAAACTACTCCCCCTCATGGCTTTCATATGTGTTGTTGATCTAATTATTACATGGTAGGTGGAATATTACTTAATAAATACTCTTATACTACATATTAATTGAGTGTCCTCTCTTTCCAATCTTCAATAAATCTCTCATCCACCTATCAAGCATATATATATACATATATATATAGAGTACTCTCTCATTTCCAATAATAGATAAAATTAACATATTATCATTGGGAAGTAAGGAACCTCCTTAGACACATTGTATTGATGTTGGGAGATTTCACAACAATTAAACCTCACCCATACCTGATATGCGTTTTTATCAATATTTGAAATTTTAGGGTTTGCAGTTTATAGATATTTTAGATTTATCCTCATCTTGTATGTCATTGTAAATATGTTCTTAATAAGACAAGTTTAATGTAGAAAATTTAGGGTTCGCAGAGTTAGATTTGTTTTTAAGGGCATTCGATATAGATATTCCTTGTAGTGATAAGATATTAGTTGAAAAAATATTATATGAATCCTATAGCTTCAAAAGTATCGTATCTGTTATTTGTTTCTCCATGTATTGAACAAAATAAAAGTTGAGTGGGAAAAATAGATCGATGTCAAACAAACCCACCAATTGGGTTAAGCACTCTTCATTACCCAAAGCAGAACATGAAGAGCAACACAACCTAAATGACCTTTCAAACATGTCAGTATCCTTGCATGATAAATTATAATATAAACACTTTATTTGAGATCCAAAAGAGTTAAGTTGCACTGAGTGCAGAAATTGGAGCTTTGCTTTACTAACAATGGTAAAGTAGGGTTTTGCACTCTCATAATTAAATAAACAAAATGTTATGAGAATTGTGCTAAACAAGATCTCGCTAATAGACATCCTAAAATCAGTACCATTATGAGTTAAATCAACCCTCCACATGGAGATAAATTTGTAACCCTAATATCTCCTCATTTTACTATAAACAAATTGATTGATTTGTATGTATCTAAAGCGGGTTCAATTGTCTCTGAGAGGAAACCACTGCCTTTCCTTTCCTGCTATCCCACTTATATCTCTGCAAGATTTGTATATTTCATTCTTCCTCTACGTGAAATCCTCTGTTTATCCATTCTCAACCCAATTTTTAATTTAACGAACTCTGTGCTCCTCGACTTCCTCAAAAATTAAGTTTCACTTAATTGTTTTTGCACCGTTGGAAAAAATATAAGAGAAGACGAAATATAATGAAAACAATATATGACAAAACAACTAGGACGAAGAATAACTATTACTCAAGAATTTTAACTTTAAAATGCCTATCGGCCAAATATATGGTGGTCATACAATCATCATTTCTTCCTTGATTCCATGATTTATGGCGGTCATACAATCGTCATTACTTTTGTAATTCCACAATGTGATGCCACATTGCATACTCTTGGTCAAACACTTGATTTCCTTGTCACATTAAAATTTGTATATGTTTTCTAAGCATTATATTCCAATCAAAGGAAAAATATTTAGCCAACATGTTTGTATAGTATATAAAGCGATCATCTGATCAAGCCTTTGATCACGAATTCATTTCTAGCCTATGTTCAATGGAATTTCTAAGTGCAATAACCTAATAAAACCAATTTTTTTTTGTTCCCATCTTTCTCCTATACGGTCGATCCCTTAAGCATTGTGAGTCGTTCTCTTTATATGAATTTATTTGATTGCCCAATCATGCTTAGGATTTACGTCTCCTTGAGGGAAAATACAATAAAAATGTTAAACTTAATGAAATTAGGCAAATTAGTGACAAATGTGTATATTATTTCATTATATTTTTTTATTGGAACTATTAAAATTACATTAATCTCTTATAGATATATAAAGCTCTGAAAAAAACAATTTTTTCTTCCTCACCATTATCATCTACATGTGAGTATGTAGATAATATTGCAATGATAGAAGATGATAAGGGAAAATGTGTTGAAGATGAACAAGTCTAAAGCAATTTCATTGGTATATGAAGAGTAGGATGTCAACAATTATGAATAAATTGTGTGTAAATAAGAGATAGACTAAACTTAGATCTTGTGAGGAAGAGTCCAAACACGATTTAGATATTTCACATAAGGTTTTATAGAAATATAAATATGATTTTCCCAATTAATAATATTATGGGGTGTGATTAATGAATGAACCACTCATCACACCGTATGAATCATTTTCATTTTGGAATAGTAGATACATGATTCAACCATCAACTATTCTTAATGTAGTCTTTTGATCTTCACAATGAAAACAATTAATATTGGGTATAATACTCTACATTCAACTAGTTTGTTGATATTAGTCTTTTATGAATGAAATTCCCTGGTAAAATTTAAATATAGCATCTCAACTTATGGCATGTGCTTTACTTAAATACATTGGAAGAGTGGAAGCATAAATAACCAAATGAACTTATCAGATGAATGATCGTATCATCGTGATGAATGTTTTTATGCATTTACAAGTATTTCTAATTTTGTCAATAATACCCATGGGGTATGTGTTTTATGTCTCTGAATTTCCAATACATAAGAGTGTTCGAATAATAAAGAATATGAAACCCCTGAGGTTTTACCACTTTATTCCATGGTAGAAGCAATTTATAAAAGTTTGTGAAGATGAAATTATTGCCTATAGTTTTAAAGAAACAATATCAATTAAATTTTACAAAAAACAAAAAAGTAGTTGACATTGATGTTTGATTTATGTATTGGTTTTTTAAAACGTAAATTTGAAAACAAAATAAATTTATATAGTATACTGAAAACAATGTAATGTTATGCTTATTTTTGTTATGTAAAATATTATTTATTTTGTAGCATATTATTATGTTGAGAGGCATTCCTACAATGGCAGCCAGGGTTGTAATGGAGTGAGTTGTACATTTTTATTCTCATCATTAATTTTGACATCCGTTTGATCGTCACATGATAATTCATCTATAAATTTTATTTCCATTGGACTTTCATTTAAATGTTTTTTCCTTAGAGAAGTCAATAAAAAATTAGTAATATTTTGGTCATGTAGTAATGTTTGGGCACTCTTTTCACAAATATATATGTTCGATACCCACAAACGATGTATATATTCAATGTTTGGGCACTCTTTTCACAAATATATATGTTCGATACCCACATAATAATATAGCTAAATTGATTCTATTTGTCAAAAACCATGGGAAATAAACATAGAATTTAATGAAGTTATTGATTAATGTGATATGTGAAAAATATTAAACTGAGAATCTTGAAATTAAAATGCATGCGCGCGCACACACACACTTATGTTGCACTAGCATATTTATATAGGTACCTCGAAATTGATATCTCTCGCCATATTTTAGATATATGCATTTAAGATATCTATGCTAGTTATTTTTAAATTGGAGAACATGGTGAAATTTTGTAACTAATTACTTGTATATGAATTTGATTAACATAATTATTTTTTTAAAACACTAAGCAAATATTTATATTGCGGTGCATCATCGATGTCTTTATGTTATAATGACCATCCTCCACCATCATGTATACCATCACCTCTAGCATCATGTCCAACATCAAATCTAATACCATCACCTCCTTTTGCACTTTCCAATCTCATACAAGATTCACTGTAACAAGAGATGACCATGCTCAACCATCTACTCCCACTCCTCCTAGACATTATTTTACAGGGTGTTCGCTTTAATTTCATACATCACCTTTACATTTTCCAGATGCTATAAGATAGTATATCCTTAGACTAGGACAATCAATTGAATGTTATTCTTACAAACCATAATGCAGGAATGACACAACATCTGCCTCAGTCAGATGAATGTCCCCTATTTTATTTGTATAAAATATTCGGTTTATATACCCATTTGCTAGTCATTTAGATGGTCTATTAGTATGAGACTATAGTTTATTAGTACGATCTTTTAATGTTTTATAGTATTCTTACTCCTTAAAGCATGTATCTAGTTTTTTTTAAAAATTAAATTAAGTTTAATGGAAATAACAAGATTTGACATTGTGTTAAATGAGGTTTTAGGGAAATAGCAAGATTGGCAGTAAAATATATCACCCTCACCTTCATATTGATTGATAAAAAACCAATTGTGAAATAAGACATTTGGAGAATTTAATGAAGTTATTGATTAATGTGATATGTGAAAAACGGTATGTGTTATTTGATTTAGAGGGATAGTTATTATTTTTCTAGTTGATGTTGATAAAGGGTGTGACCAATCCAGACGCACCATCTGTTTTGGGGGTCAAAACTATGTATTCTTCCCTTGAACCCCATATGGTATGTTTAGTCTTTGTTCGTAGAAACGATTACGATGATCATCTCTTCTGAACATCAAACTTGGTAAAGCATCGTTGTTGTTGAACAATAATCCAAACAATTGATGAAAAGAGTCAACAAATTTCTCAACCAAACAAGGAAGCTCAGATTCCATGCAACAGTTCTCTATGAGGACCTCTAGTTCATCTCGTCCCAAAAGGGAGTTTTTATGCCCAAAACCTGTAAAAGTAATTTGTGATGCATAACGACCTCTAAAGGTTGTAATAGATGTCATTCTGAAACAAGGACTCAAGTAACATGTACTTGTAGAGACTTATTAATTAGTTTCATGAAGAACATATATATTATTAAGAGCTAAAACCTAGACATGATAGCCGTATAGGTATAGCCCTAAGAATGATATCATTTTCTAATCCCAAAGCTTTAACAATGATCAAAGTGGAACACACAACACATTAGGGTCTTATGATATATAATTTTTCTATAGGAGTTGTATTTTGTCTCAAAATCTTTCCATCATCAATATACATTACACATGCATTCCTACTTGACCAATTCAATAGATTTTGTTACTGTTGAAGCCTTCTCACCATCACAAGATCCTAATCATGCCTTCAATTGAAAAAATGGTAAAAGGGATATTGTTGTAAAACCCCATATGGTATGTGTAGTATTTGTTCGCACTTTCCAATCTCATACAAAATTCACTGTTGAACAAGAGATCCAAACCATGCTCAACCATCTACTCCCACTCCTCCCAGGACATTCATTTTACAGTCTTTGGAACAAGAATCCAAACAATTGTTCAGAAAATTTCTCATCCAAACAAGGAAGCTTTATGAGGACGTCTAGTTCATTCAAAAGGGAGTTTTAATCATACATCTAAAGGTTGTAATAGATGTCATTCTGAAACAAGGACTCAAGTAACATGTACTTGTAGAGACTTATTAAGTAGTTTCATGAAGAACATATATATTATAAAAGCTAATGCCCATATATGATAGCATGTTAGGTATAGCCCTTCGACATGATATCATTTTCTAATACCACAACATCACACAACGATCAAAGCGGACCACATAACACATTAGGGTCTTATGGTCTATGAATGTTTTCTATAGGAGTTGTATTTTGTCTCAAAATATTTGAGTGTCATCAATATACCCATTATGCATGCATTCCCACTTGACCAATTCAATAGATTTTGTTACTATTAAAGCCTTCTCACCATCACAAGATCCTGATCAGTACCTTCAATTGCGAAATTGGTAAAAGAGATATTGTTGTTAAACCTCATATGGTATGTGTAGTCTTTGTTTGTAGAAACAATTAAGGTGATCACCTATTATGAAGCATCAGACCTGGTAAAGCATCATCGTTGTTGAACAAGGATCCAAATTAAATTGATGCAAAGAGACAGAAAATTTCTCAGCCAAACAAGGAAGCTTAGATTCCATGCAACAATTCTCTATGAGGACCTCTAGTTCATCTCGTCTTAAAAGAGAGTTTTTATGTCTAGAACCTGTAAAATTCATTTATGATGCATAACGACCTCTAACGGTTGCAATAGATGTCAATCTGAAACAAGGATTCAAGTAACATGTACTTGTAGAAACTTATTGATTAGTTTCATTAAGAATGTATATATTATAAAAGCTAAAACTCAAACATGATAGCTTGATAGGTATAGCCCTTTGAATGATATCATTTTCTAATCCCACAGCATCGGCAATGATCAAAGTGGATGACACAACACATTAGGGTCTTATGGTATATACTTTTTCTATAGGAGTTGTATTTATACTTTTTCATTTTGTCTCAAAATATTTCCATCATCGATATACATGACGCATGCATTCCTACTCGACCAATTCAATAGATTTAGTTACTGTTGAAGCCTTCTCACCATCACAAGATCCTGATCATGCTTTTAATTGCAAAAATGGTAAAAGGGATATTGTTGTAAAACCTCATATGGTATCTATAGTCTTTGTTCGTAGAAACAATTACGGTGATCACCTATTTTGAAAACATGCAAGCTAGCCTTTTTAAATGATAAAATACATTTTTGACTATAATGGAAGAGAATCCAATATAATGTGCAATAAAATGGAAGAATGCAAGGAAATAAGCCAATGCACACTATGCAATGTGATGCAACAATATAATGGAAGAGAGAGAAAAATAATGGATCATAGACTCACATCTATGCAATATAATGGATGTGGAAAAGCCAGGAAATGATGAAAATGTAAAGGCATGGGAAACGACTTTAGATTCCAAATGATTTAATCCTATTTTATGATAAAAATGTGACAATTGCGGAATTCGTTCATAGACTTGAGTCCAACAAAGAGGCCTTTGAAGTCTCATGATTTTAGGTAATTCTACTTTTATTTGTATACTCCTGTACTCAGAGTTGGATAGTATACTGGCATTTACTGATTTTAGCAGTCTTAAAGTGATAGGATGTAACGTGTTACTTTCATTCCAACTTTCAAAGTGGAGCAATTTTCATGTGGTATCATGATATTGCTTTTGTTTTTAAAATAATAATATATACAAAAATGCATTTGGAGTGACTGCCAAATTGTCTAGGATTTTAAGCACGTAGCTTGACTCACGACATCATTACAAAAGGATTTCATACGTGAATTTCCTTTTTTTCAACATATGAACCGTCTCCTCCTCGGAACCTTTATCTAGGGATCACCTTCAATAGTTTTTATCTAACTATATTTTGGAGAGTTGCAAATGAAGTTACAGTCGATTTCCAAGGCATTCATCCAGTGCGGAAGCAAACAAATCTCCAAATCAAGATTGCCTCCCCCTTCCTTCCCTGGATAAGCAGGCACCTTCCCATCAAAATGATTGGCGCTCCCACCAGTCCTTGTGACCACAAATTATCCTATTCAACAAACCGGCCGAGAAGGAGACGGGTAAACCATCGAGCTCGCGGATAATGGCGGTCATGCTTATGTGCTGAAACACGTAGATTGGTCATGAACGGGATTGACGGAAATTTCATTTCTATTTGTTCGGCAGAGTTCCTTTTTGTTTGGTTGTCGATGAATTGAGGATGGGGTGCAAAAATAGATTACAACGACATAGCTCAGAAAAGACATTGGCGACTGTAGCTGCAAAATACAGAAAAACACAAAAAAACGTCTGGACGCCCATCGAAACCATCAAAAACGGCCGTCAAATTTAATTGACATGAAAAACGTTCAAACAGACGTCAAATTTAACATAATCATAGAAACGTCCGCAAAGGCCTTTCCATAGGTAGAATGCCTTCAGCGTAATAACATGACTTTGGTGGTTGTATTTACCAGCAAAATTGGTAAAATAACATCCACGTCTCAATTGTTATGAATCCCTTCAAAGTGTCACGTGGGTATGGTCTACCTTCATTGTTAGATTGGGTTTTGGAAGACCAAAGTACCAATAGTACGGGACTTCATTCTATAGAGGGAACAAATTTTGATGGTTCTAAAGGATAATCTTAATATTTATCATGATAGATGTCAAAAGTAGATCATCTTTACTCTCAAAGGGAGTTTGTAATTGGTTGTAATTTGAAATTAAAGTTTTAAAGTGTCTAAATGCCATATAGGTTATTATGCCGAAGGCGTATATCAGTTGAGTGACCACCCGATGGTTTGAAAGGTAGTAATGTGTGGGAGGGTTGATTTGCTTGACAGAAACCACTTGGCAATCGAGGAAAATGGCTCTGTACACTGCGTGAGTCAGAGGTGTGGAGTCGTCGTTGTGTGGATGTGTGAAGGCGCCATGAAAAGAGAGCCCCCGAAAAAATGAAAAAGAGAGGATTGTTTGGTTGCTGGAAGATGTATGGGACATCTGTGTGGCGTGAGGCGAAAGTTACCAGCCACGCTCCACCCCATTTTAAATGGAATAATCCCTAATATCTTGATATTATTCTATGGTTGCAATGCCTGGCTCAGCTTCCTGCAAAGCAGGTATAATACCACCCTTGGCTCAACTCTTTACTGCAGATTCCAAATCTGAAAATTACAAACGGGTGTCCATCCTATGGATACTGCACTCGCTCTCTACTAATGTGTTTCCATCTTATTAGATGAGTGGTTTGAAAATACGGCTAAGAAAACTTTGTCTTAGACTGTCCATAACAGCAATATAGCGGTTACTACTGTTGAAAAGGGGTCTATCTATTGATTTCTGCTCTCGGATTCTTAAATAAGGCTACAATGGAGCACACCTCACATATTCAAGACAATGGAAGGAAATGCAAATGCATATACAGATACAAATGTAAATCACTTGTGGAGTATTGAGTATGAGTCCAGTTCCAAGTTGCAAATGGTAGGTACATGCCAGCTCCTAAGAGTCCAAATGAATCCATTTAATCGACAATATTATGAAGTTTAAGAAAAGCATTGTAGTGTATTTATTTTTAGCGAGATAAAGGGATTGTTCAATCAATGATGTTAATTTGTCTGTCAGTTCGAAGGCATTGACAATTGAACTTGACCCTTATACAATTAGAAATTTTAGAAAATACAGATCAAAAGGTCTTAGCAATTTAAACTTTAAATTAAATGACATTTAATTTATTAGAAAAGGTGAAGACATGAATGGAAATTTGGAAACAAAAAGGTGGGAATTAAATATCTACATGTCCCACACCTTTTCCAAGGCTCAAATTGTTGCACTTCACTTTATTGTCTCAATCTTGCTCATATTATTCATTCAAGTGTAATTTACGCTTAAACGGGCAAAACTAAAAAAATAGGGGAAATTCAGTAGATTCTAAGTCCAAACACAACTACAATTCTTACATGTTGTAGTACTTCATAGCCTAATTGTATAAAAGAAGTATACCCGAATAATCAACGATAATTACATTGGAAGCCTATATGAATTTTTTTATCAACATGCCATTTTTTTTAAACAACGAATTGAAATAGCCGCATGTGCATAGTTGAAATGTGAAATGTTGTGAGCTTGGACATATTGGTTGTATTAACAAAACCTAAAACACATGAAAAGGGAGCATGTTACAAAGTGCATACAATAGATGTCAAAACCAATCACTTCACCTTTGAAATACCTATGTGAATGTAAGAGCTTTGCAACACGTTATAGAAATCCATCAAAGCATGTCTTGCTAATTGGAGTGATACCTAATTCGACTTCCAAAATCTTGAAAATCTCTTCAAGAATAAGAGAACATGTTATAAAGTGCATTGAAAACCATGTGTTTTATATATTGTTTAAATGCTCACACCTTTCAAAATGTTTCCCCCATATAGGAAAGATTGATCTTATTGGCTGTAAATATAAAACCATAGATTTCCAATAGGGTCAGGGTGCATTTTTGATGCTGTCCTTGAGTCTGGCACTGAATATTTCTTATTAAGATTCCACAATGACATATCTATTAGACCTTGTACACCATTTTCTACCAACGCTTTGATGGAACTATGCCACTATAAAAGAATGTTGTGCCACAATGCTTTTTAATGGGGTGGAAGCAGAGTATGTCTTCTATAGATACAAGAATTTGTCGTTAATCTAGTTTGGTTGGTGGCCTCTCCTATATGCAATCCTCAAGAAGTGGTCAAAAATGTATCTGATTATATCTGTTGGCTATACATTCGAGGACGATCTCAAAAGGGGTCATTCAGAGAAGAGATCGGGAGGTGTTTTTTACTTTTATTCATTGTGATTTGATTCACAAACCTTGTGTTAACAAAATCATGTGCTTTGCAATGATGCGCTACAGTAGCCAAGAATGTGTGTTGTGCTTCCCACAAAGTCTTGGGATTGAATCTCTTTCACTATATGAGAGGTAGAAAGGGAAGAATTATTGTGTTTGATCAACTCTTTTGTGTCATTGCAAACACCGTTCATTCCATAGAAGGGATTCTTATATATAACTTGTTTGTTTTCTCTAGCAAACAAAAATGTTGGAGTATCTCTGCAAGTTGTAAATAAATTTTATGTTTGTAGAGAAAAGTAAGGCTTTTTCTTCACAATTTTTAGTAGTAGTATAATGTTCATCACACCTGAATTCATATGGTAGAAAATTTTGTATTTTAAATATTGAAATTAAATTACAACATCGACTTAAATTGTAGATTTCTTTTTGTTTCTCACTGTACCTTTTTCTAAATAGAGAATTAATCATAGAAATTTCATGTTCAAACCTCTGAATAATTATGTAAAATTTGAATCTATGACAAATCATAAAGAGGTGCAATTTTAAGTGATTCACAACAAATGAGCATATGAGCATTTAAATTTACATTTAATTAGTTCAATGTTAACGTTAAGGTGTATTTAAATTATTTTGGGTTGTTTTATTAGCTTTTAATTAATATGATTTTAGTAATTAAGTAATATATTTTGGTGATTAATGTCTTTTAAAATATTATTTGAAATGTTTTCAAGTTGCTCTTACAATAATAAGGCTAGCACATTCATTAACAAAAATAAAACCTAGATGACAATATAAGAATATTAATGTTAATCTAATTAGGAGGACTAAAATGCTATAAATAAGTATGCTAAAATAATGTAAAGTAATTGCACAATTAAATCTAATGGAAACAAACCCTAATATGCAAGAGAAGAGTAAGAAAAGGACTTAGCTGATTAAAGGTGACTGTCGTACAGTGTCACAAATCTGATTGTAGATTCCAGAACTCAGGACGAACACTCAGAGACCCTGCGTGTTAGGAAATATATTTATTAGTGCTCACATTAGCGACTCTTACATTTGTATAACAATTCTTGTATTTAGAATAGGTTACGAGTTGTTAAAACAACCCGTATATAGTTAGTAACTGGTTTCTTATATTCTAGGGAAACTCCAGCCTATATATTAGGCTATTGTATAGTGTGAAATAATAGATTGTGCATTCGTTACTATTTTGATTCTTGATTTCATTTGGTACCAGAGTGATTATGGAATTCTAATGATTTGTTCGGGGTAGTTGTACTTCTCCATTTCCCTGTGAATGGCGGCTTTCTATTTTGAAGATACTTCACCTAAGTAGCATTTCATTTCTAACGCCATTCCCTTTGCTCAATTCGTTCTTGTCATTCACATATGCATTGGATAAGGAGTAGATAATTTGTGCATATCTACTGTTAAATACCTCTTTCCTACGGTCATGCCATCCTTCCTCCAATGGTTCTGCAAGTAAACACGCTGGCTTGGCGAATGACGTGTCCTTGATTCATGATCTACTTTGCATCTTATTTCCCAATGTTTCTTTTATATTTTGCTTGGGAATCTTCCTATTATTACTAGTGATTCAGAAATAAGAATTTTTTGTTTATGATCCAAATACAAATTTTCTGAGGGTTTGGAGCTTTTCCAGCTATGGGCTATGATGATGATCGTTATCACGATAAAGATGGAGAACACATTATGGATCCAGACATGCAATTAGATAGAGAATTGTCTCCAGAGCTTGTGGATGAGGAGGTTTCGCATAAGGAGAAATCTCCTTCCCCAACCTTAGATTTAGGAGAAGATGATATACCTAAAGCAAAGCCAAGAAAAATGCTTATAAATGAGAGTGCACACGAAAGTTCTAACGAGACAGAGAAATCACATAAGAGGAAAAGTAAAGATGGAGTAAGCAGTGAGACTAGTGAGACCAAGGACGATGACGATGGAAGAGAAGAAATCAAAATCCAAATCTGGATCTACAAATAAATTTAGGAGACTTAGCTAAATCTGGAGGAAAGGCGTTTGTCAGTAGAAGAAAGGCATGTAAATTTTTCAATAGTGGTTTGGATTATTATATGTCAAGGAGAAAGTCGAGTATAGGTGGGTCTTGTGTTTAGTCTAAAATTCAAAATTAGATTATATTTGTTAAAAGTGAGTTATGTAAAGTATCCTAGTTGTATATGGTCCATGTCAACACAATTTGTTTAGCTATGTGTAAAAAGTAATTAAATACTAGCAATCGCATGTGTACAATGCAATGCGAACGCTGAATGGTATAAGTTATTTGATTTATTGGGATGCATTAAACATTGAAAGGTTCTATCTGTACATTTCAAATAAATTCATACATATACATTTGCAAATCTTATACGATGAGTGGTGGCTTTTTGTGGACAATTTTTTTTGCACTAAACATGAATACATTTGCTGTCCCTTGAATGGGGCTGACAATTTTGCCCCTTCAAAAAGAAATTCGGGCACACTTTTATCTATTTTAAGGGTTCCGAGTGGACTGAGTTAATATGAAAAAAATCTGGGCAGTTAAAAGAAAAATTGGTCATTGTTTACTTGAAAATCAACTTATCTGTTTGTTGTCTGCTTTTGATAGAATCTGTGTTCACATGCCAATGTCAAAGACAATTCCATCCACATTTAATTGCTCCATGCTCTAGACAACAAACCTTAAAAATACTTAAACAATGTATAGTGTAAGCTCTGAAAGAAAATTAACAAACATAAATCTTACCAACAGAAATCATATGTCAAATGGTTGTGGATAAAGTATTTCTCTTCTGTACTCTGCACAAACCATCAATTAGGATAAGAACCAGTTCTCAAAAGTTTCACTTCAATCAGATGATTAGTTCTACATAAATATCATATGAATAACTAACCCCTGCATAGCTAGCTTTGAACCCAACATGGAAACTGTGTTCATAGGAATAAGTTGTGGTTCCATCCATCCTTTGCCTAGGTACTACCACAGGAAGATTATCGAGAATCATGTTTTGGAAAACATATAAATGCTTGTAAGAAAAAAAAAGTATTAAAATGTTTTAAAATGCCAATTGCTAAAAATAGATTACTCCAGTTGTATGGTAATTCTTATTTAAAGCAAGATATTAGCCATGAAATATGTCAACTTACATTTGAACGCGATATTCATCATTTATTTTCTCATTAAAACTCTTTTCCGACTTAGAGTCTAGTTTGATTTTGCATACATTATTGCACAACTTGTTTTCTCTCATTCGAAACTGAGATAGATAGAGATACGGTGTTAGAAATATGGGCATACGATGCTGAAACCAACTACCAATAGAGAAGGACAACGATTAAAACTTGCATTCAGGATGAATACTCACCATATATGGAGAGTTTTCAATGCGGTCACCACGAAGAACCTCCCCCAAATTTTCAGCACTATTCACAATCTCCTTTGGCTTGCAATAATCTTAATAATAGAAATCATAAGGAATTTGTGTCTTAGTTGAGGTTAACTTGTTCACCTTCACCTGTAGCTCATTGCCCTAAACACCAAATATGACGCAGAGTCAGCATAGCCTCAATATTTTACAAATAGAGGTATAAAAGAAACAAGGCCAACCACCAACTCAGTCAACAGATTCATGAATTAGGTATCTACGAGCTAAATCTAATAATCTTGAATTGGATTGTGGAATAGGAAATTCAATCCAGTTCCCTACTACAATTTATTAAATCTATGAAGTTGTGATCATAAGAACAGGATGATTACTCCAATTTATTAATAAATTTATAAGGTTGAGGTCATATGGACAGGGATACCACTCCACATGAGAAGCTACAAAATTTGGACTCTTCTTTAGAAGACCCCGAGCATATACTATTTAGGTGAGAGATTTTTGGCAGGTGCTGAAGTGGGAGCTGACAGTCGCCATGATCTATTTCTAAAAGGGAGCTTGTACCCTGAGTTTGGTTGCTCTAAATTTTCATGCTATTTACCAGCAAAATTTTACTTTCCCTTTTATAAGGAATATCTTGTATAGTTGTAATAGCAGATCCTATATGACACCAGCTGAGAAAATTAGTGAACCTCCCACCACTGCCCACCCCCCTCCCCTACCAGACATGACATGAAAGTGTTGGATGGCCAAATATCCAATAACAACTAAGCCAGAAAGCTTATAGAAAAACTAAGTACCCATGGCATCAGCACTGATGTAAAATGACCAAGATTATGTAGTCAAAACATAAATGACATCATGGTAAGCAATAGTAATCCAACACTCGAAAATGCAGAGAAGCCAATGACAAAAACAATTTGATGTCTTGGAGTGCATTAAAACATATAAAAGTAATGAATTCAAAAAAAAACAACTAATAATGCAACATGAAATGAATCAACAGTTCGTAGATTTAAAGAACAATATATATTCCAAGGTATTATAAAATATATATAGTTTAGCTTAGATCATTTACACAAATTTTAACAAAAGACAGATCTAAACCCCTAAAATTCTAGATCCACCTTCCCCTTCTGCGAGCTCTCCCTCACAAAACCAAAATACTTAACAAGTTAAGAAGAGCGAGACCAATGACCCCTAAGAACTATGTATTGCGATCAGATTGAAGGAAAATGAATCTAAATACCCCTTAGTAGCTGATAATTTAAGAGAGCCAATGATGGAAGAAGATACCCCTCAGTTAGAGAAAAAACAGTTAACTTCCAGAATCAACACATTATGTAAAGCCAAGAGACAGCCCAGGATGGAACATTTATTAGTCTTCTTACAAAGAATATGATTAAAAGTGTTAAAAAGCCTATTGTCATCAATGACAACGTGGGTTTAACGTGTGTCTAACAAAGGGAACACAATCTTCTTGGAGGATGGGTCAATGAGGTTGAGGTAGTCACCGACATTAATGTCGATTGGAATGTCAGAGGGCACGAGTGAGAGAAAGAATGGCGTGAAGGGGATCCATGCAACGATGCGCTCGATGGAATGGTGTGCAATGAACACAAAAAAGTCACAATTTTTTCTTTATGGAATGAAGGACTTTTTGTATTTCCTCAACAACCTCTACCTGAACTATAATAAGTTGAAATGAGAAACATGAAAGAAAATCTCCAATCTCTAAGAACTTACAAGAATGATTTGCAGTTACTAGTCATTATTTGTCACATGTACACCCATGATTTTGTTGTACATTAACAATAAAAAACATCTGCACCGTTTATGCCCTGTGGACAAAAAAAGGAAAACCATAGTCAGTAGTTTTCCACCACCTATAAAACTTTGCCACGCTCGCTGTCATCTCCCGAATATGTGTTATAACTCCTACATTTCACTGTAAATTCCCGTCAATATACCCAAAAAATTGTATGCGTTATCATCTTGGGTACTTCTTCCATTATTGCAAAACCACAGTCATGCCAGATGGGCCAATTCAGGATTGATTTGAACAATTCCATAATTAACATAAACAGAAGTTGCATTATAAACGAGGCTTACTCGCGTATTCAGAGCCAACATGGAACATTGAAACTATTCTAGAGGTTCCAAGCATGGTTGACTTTGCTAACTTTAACAACCAACTCACAACTTCATCGGCTAAGTCGGTCGATCGGAATGCATACGAAAATATGTAGTGTCAACAAATGCATTCTTTACCATGCATTGTCAGACTTCTTGCTCCTTTCTTGGATTCTAACAAATTTGCTAAGGCCAAAGGCATGAAACAAGAGATACAACATTTGAGTTTAAGTTGGATTAGTGATGAATCAGGAAGGAATAGGTCTATAATGAGTTTCAAAACTTCCTTCCAAGGGCAACATCACCAATAGCTCACTATGTTGTGAACATCCATGCAATTGATGAATATGAAAGCCTTTGTGCACTTTCCCCTAAAAACATGATTATATACGCTCCTCGATCTTCGAAAGATTCTTTCGACACCTACAAGAAGTGCATGTGCTTAGGACTTGAGTCCTCCAAGAATCTGAATGTAATGTCCCTTTTTGGGGGACCTTAGGAAATGGCAAAAAGCTCCCAAATCAGATTTAGGACACTGTTGTTTTAACCCTGCAAAAACATATCTCAAACCCTTTCCTATGGCAGTGACTTTCCTAGGGAAGAACAACCCTTCGTAAAGGAGATAAAAATTGCAAAAATACTTCCAACTTGTGCCAAAATTAATAGGAATCCCTTATCAATCAATTGCAGCTGTTAGAAATCAGATTTGCATGTGAAATTAATTAATAACGAAACCCTAACCAACGAACATTCCCGAGCTTGCCAAAAATAGTAGAACATCACCAAAATTCACCAAACTCGAAAACTTGGCTTAATAAAATATAGTTAAGAATAAGATGATAATTTCATATTTGCAAAAATATCACCACACATACCAAATTACCACTTCAACATAGGTCACTCCACATGAAATAAATACAATTTGCATCAAAGAAGACCACAAATGCAAGAGAAAGAAATTTTATTGCATTTTCAACCAGCTTGCACAATCAAAAACTGATGAAGGGTTTTCGTCCTTCACAAGTTTCCCAACCAAAGGTTTTCGTCCTTGGAAGAGATCCTCAACCCAAGGGGTTTCGTCCTTGAGAGAGAGTAAAAAGGCTACACTAGTCAACTTTCACCAGAATAAGAATAATCACCAAAACATGAATCAGTAATGCCCAAGCGACCTTCTTAAATAGGAATAGGGAGTGCTTAAAGCAATCATTACATCATGGTCGACCCCTTAAGTAATTGCATTTTAAATATTAAAAAGGTTATTGGAGCCTACATGCTCACAATACCATTAATAATAAACTACTTAAATTTCCTTATGGAGCAAAAAGGCTTCCAATAGGATAAATGATAATAAATGAAAATGACTATCTAATCAATAATAAAAAATACAATCAAGATTTCCACTTGCTTTTCTCCTTAGACCCACGGGGAAAGACTGGGTTAAGGTCTTCAGAATTTAGCATCCAAAAAGGGACATGATATTGAATGTGTCTCCTATAAACTAAATCTGAATCTGAATAGTCCTTTTCAAGTACGATTCCTTGAGTATGGAAATGAACTTTTAAATCCTTTCATTTGAATTCCTAACCATCATATTGATTCTCATAGCTCGAGTATAAACCACGATCTAGTTGCGCTTCTAGAGTCCATAAGGAATTTTTTCTTTGGTTAAGTCTTTGTTGGTCTCCACATTCCATTATTCCATACAAGTGCCTTAATCCCATCAAGGTCAGAGAAAAATAGAACAATTAGCTTTATACACTTAATTAGAAGTTTATTTGGTCCCTTTTCATAGTGATATAATTTTATCCATATAAAATCATGAAACAACATCTCATTGCTCGGGAGGAGCCCACAATATTCAAGCAAACGTCACCATTATTTTTGGTAAAATTCCCTATACTGCAATGGACGCTATTCTTTGCAGAAATTGGTGTCTTCATCATTTTGTCTACACTTACTATGAAGTCCAGCCTTGTAAGTGTTTCATGACTTGTAACAAGACCATCTATTTCCTTGTCCAAGAACTTCATTTTGTCAAAAAAATCAACCAGACATAACAAGCCAACCTTGGAGGTGTTAAACGATGTTGGGATCAAAGCAAAACCAGAGAGAACTATTACACCATGAAGATTTTACACTCAAAATCCATCTCTCAAGTGATTTTAACACATGGGGGCTCAAAATATGAAGTTTCGGACTGTCTGTTCTATCGCGTGACAGCTGGCTCTGATTGGGAACCTAATTTGTATTGGATGCAGATTGGGTCAGAGGACAAACAAGACATAGGTCAAATTCCATGATCTCTTGGTTAATGACCAGTACCTAATCCATTGGGCGACAAAATCACATTAGAGGGGCTTACACTGCTACTGCAATTATTGAACACACAGACACAAACACACGAAACAGAAAGGGAAACAAGCCAAACAAGGAAAACTATGTACAACCGAAGGAAATATTTACAAGAGGAAGGGCAAAAAAAATTTATACAAACCCAGCAACATGTCGAGAAAAATAGGTACCTTTATGGAACAATGGATTGAATACATGATGCTTTTGAGGGCCAATGGAAATCAACTGACCATACAGAAACTATGTGACAGCTCTGCATTGTCTAAGGAGAAGAATGGAAACCAGAAATCTATCCACAAACTGATAGTAAACTGAGATCTTGGCTGAACAAATGATGATCTTGCCACTTGTTCGAAAATTTTGCTCCTTTCATGATGAGGACTTGCTGAAACAACCTCTTCATTCTTTCTATGTTTCAACCTGGTTACTGAGTTGCATGAATATTCATTGTCAACCTTTTGATATCTGCGAACTATTTTCTCTTGAAAGTTCTTCTTAGGAGAAGCCTCAATAATCATAGCACATTCTTCGTATTTTGTTTCATGCTTTCATTAACTGCACATGTTTGTGAGCCAACCCAAGCATTACTTATTCCTTCTGGAGATGAAGTAGAGATAAAACATTCATCAACAATAGGTTGACAAGCTGATTTTGTCACTACAACAATAAAGTGTATGCATTCTTCCATGAAATGATTATCATTATCACCATCATCCCCTTTCACCATTCCCATTTCAATGAGAAAAGATATGGACACTAGGCGGATCCACAGTCAATCTCCATTGTTGAGTATTCTTTCTCGAGGGAACTGACATGACCACCATTGTTATTATTATCTTCTACTTCAACTCAAGAAAATTCCCCTTACTGATAACATGGCTTCTTTAAAAGAAATTTTTCATTTGCCCCTCTATGTATTGACTTGGAAAACAATTCACAACTAGACTCACCTGCAACATTTGCATGAGTAGTGTTCTTTGTTCATCGACAGGTGTCTCAAGGGGGGACACTGCACTCTTCATTTTTCTCTTCTTTGACTTTGAACTCTTGTGCATCAAACTGAGGATCAAAAACACCAAGTGGTCAATAATTACCTCAACATCCCTCTCTTGAATAATCTTCTGTGAAGAGTGGGAATCCATTTCAATGATATTTTCCTCTTTTCGCACATCATCTTGTTGAGCAGCGATCTCAGTGAACATGGGATTATTCCACTCAAAACAGATGTTTACATCCTCTTTACGAACAACTTCTTCACAAAGCTTTGTTGTAGGCTAAGATGTCATTGTAAAGAACAGCAATTTTCTTCTTTTGCATCATCTTCATTCTTAATAATTTCAGTTTTGAAAGAGAAATCATCAGACACAACAAGGTACCAATGAGGAACATAAATTTCATGCTATGAAAGGTTTTCATAAATTACAGCTAGCATAGTAATACATTTTTCTTCATTGTTTTGAAATTCTTCAGACTCTTCAAACTTACTTTCATCAATAGATTTCAGCCTGAGATTATCTGATGCTTTGTGGGTCTGGAGTAATTTAAACCTCTTGTTCATTTCTTTCATCAGATTCCTAGATTTTCGATCATCAGCAGGTTTAATCTTCAATTTTCTCCCTTCAGCAACACAACTTTTGAATTTCAGCCACATGGGTTTGTTTGTAGGATCATGAGATGCAGCGAGCTCATCTACTATGGTTTTCTTCTCCTGCGTTTTTTGTTCTTTTTTGCAAATCGCAAGGATGTGACGGTAACCTTCTTGCTTCTTCATGGAGCATCAAAACTCTTAAGAGATGACCCCTTTTTCTTCAATGCAGCAAGGGTCATTATAATGACAAGACAATAAGAAAATATTCCTTCCTTCAACTTGTTCAATTTGCTGCAGAGTTTGAGCCAAAATGGAAAACATCTTTGCTGATTGAACATTCATATCTGTAGATGTCCTTTAAAAAATGGAAATGTATAGAATCATCTAGAACTTGAATTTCTGGAAAGGGAAAATCATTTTCCTCTTCCTCATCATTGTCACTATTAATCATTGGCACAGGGTGTCAATTTGCAGCTCCCATCTTCTGGCAATATTCAGATTTTGGGTACCAACTTCGTACAGGGTTGACAGCCTCTATTCGGGGGAGGTGCCTTGAATGCAACACGCAGTTCAATTTCCCAACGGAATCGGCAAAAACTGTTGGCAGTTTTTTTAATGTCACTATGCATGTTTTTTATTTCCCAATGGAAGCATCATAAAGTATATAGCAGTCAGAGAAGATCGCCTATCAATAGGGTGACGTTCCTCTGTGTTTGAGAGGGGCAGTTCCCTCATATGATCGGGATTTTGTATTTTCAGTGCTTTTAACCAGAAAGCACAAAGGAAGCAAAAATGGGGAAAAGATAGAAGGGAGAGGATGGAGGAAGTGAGAAACTTGAAAGAGGGTTTAAAACCCGCAAGCGAGGATCACGAGGGACGATGTGCACATCAACGGACGTGCGAACGGTAGCGTGAAGAGATCTCGAGAGGAGCGAGCATCAACCGAATGTGCATGCAAAGATTTGAAACATGGGCAAAACCTGGTTAAGCCCTAAAACTCTCCTCTATCTCATAGATCAAATGGGGTGTACATATAGGAGGTGTTGAGTAACCCCCAGTGCTGCAATCATGACAACTCGAGTAGAGAGGGGGAGTTACATTCCCAGAATAGAAGTGTAACTCCCAATGACGCATATGACGCACTGACGCGTTGATGCACTGACGCGCTGATGCACTGACACGTAAGAGAATCTCATAATGACCCCTAAATGACACATGGACCTACGATCTCACCTAAGTGAGATGACTCACCTAATGATGTGGAAAATAACACACACCAACACCCCCCCTTCATTGTAACTTAGGATGAGACGGCAAGTCAGAAACGAGAAATGGGTCCCGGCACAAAGCCTGATGAGGTACCCATGTACAAGAAAGAAGTCCCAAGCAGTGAAGGAAAACCCAGTGGGAAAAACATCCACCACAAGAGAACAAAACACTCTCTAATCTAAGAAAGATGCCAGATATGGGTCCCAGATCTAGACGAGCCTGAAAAGGTACCCATGTACAAAGAGGCAATCTCTCGGAAAGAAGAAGAAGAGAGAAGAAGAGGGAGACGAGACGGATGCAAAAGATGCCATGGATGGATCTGAACTCTGCAGCTCTAGGAGGTCTCCCAAAAGAATGTCGATGACGAGATCCTCTGCCTCTGGACTGAAGAAGAGCCACCCGCAACAAACTATGTGCCTGCCCTTAGGAAGGACAGAAATGACGTGCTGGAAGTCCGCCCACTCCACAAAGGAAACTGAAGGCAGCAACACGAAGAACTCTGAGTCTGGTGCACAAAAGTGTGACATAGGTCTAGCGAGTGAGTGCCAAGGAACCGAAGGTAATGCCATGTGCATAGAACTATCAGAGTGAAAAAGAGGAACACCCGCAGAAAGGATGTCCAAGTGATCTGAAGGGAACAAAACATCCTCCACGACATAAAAGGGATCCACAGCTGAGGGTGGATCAATGAAGGTCTTTGGAAATGTGTAAGTGACATGATTCCCGGAAGGGGCACTCCCAACAACAGAGATGATGAACTCCTCTGAAACACCTATAGATGGATGAGGGACCTGTAGTGCATCACAAGTAAACTCTGCGAAAAGACGACTAAGGTCAGGCAGATACTTGTCCCAATGAGGGGGCTCAACAAATAGAAGAGCGATGTTAGATAGGTATGAGCCATCCAATGAAAGTAGAGGAGTGAAGTGGGCCTCGCACACTGGAATTGGAAAGGAGGCTGGTGTAATGACAGTGTGAGACTGAGTATGAGACTGCTCAATATCTGATAAGATGTGGGATGTGTCAACAATGTCTGGAATAGTGAGAGAAAGAGGAGAGAAGTCCTCTGTAATACTCTCTGCATCAGAACTGGGTGCACAATCCTCATCATCAGAAGTAGAACCAAGCGAGCCTGTGTCAGCGGAACTACCATCACATGAAGAAATGGAGGAGACGACTGAATCAGCAGCAGCAATAACGGCGGCAGTATGTGAAGGGTCTCCATAGAGGGACTGAAGAATGCTCCAGACACGGTGAGGTGGATCTGAGTGTGCCACGTGAAACCAGAGAGATCGAGAGACATGCATCATCATGTGACCAAAGACACGGTCACAAATGTCAAGAAAGTCTTCTAGATGACGATGATCAACAGGTGCAGGAACTGGCCCAAGCAAGAAGGGTATAAGACCCTCGTGGGCAAAGTAGTGTTCCATGGAAGCACACCAAGCTGAATAGTTCCCTCTCCCGGTGAGAAATGGCGGACGCTGTAAAGCGATCCTATGACGCTCACGTCTGGAAAGAGCACTCTCCATGATGAAAAATGCAAGATACAAGGTGCACGAAAGCAAGACGTCGAACACGGCCGATAATGCGTCTGCATGCAAAAACCCAAGAGTACAAGCAACCCCCCGAGAATGCGGCACTTTATAAAGTAGTGTGTTTACAAAAATGGCAATGCCATCACGTAAAAGTGAAAAAAATCATGCAACTTTGACTAAACAAGTGCTCAGATCTGAGCAGCGAGTCAAAAGTTATAGCATTAAAACAATTCCCACAACTGATGAGAAAAATGCACTAGATGCTGTAAACGCATTAAAAAAAATCCACTGAGATGGGTGCAAAGGGTATCGTGTGGGTACCTGTTGGAAAACGGTATGAAATTTTAGATAGGGTTTGTTTTGACTACGAGGGGGGATTAGCCTCCTGCCAACCCTAGACCTCGCCCTCCGTCTTCAATGCTCATAGGAGGGGATTAAATAAGCCAAAAACAGCAGTCTACAACTTATTACATGCCATGAATGAAATGTTTTGTTTTCTTTTAACACCCTAAAACATTTTTAAAAGGAGGCAGGGGCCCACGTTATGAGGAGGGTCAATGCCGCGTTGGAGGAGCTAGTGGAAAGCCCATGTGAGATGAGTGGAGAGCACATTGCTTGAGTGTGAAGGCTGCTGTTTGGTTGGTGAAAACCACATGGTGCAAAACAGCTGTACAGGCTGCTGAGGGTGTTGCAGATGCGCACATGGTCAAGGCTGCTGAATGAGGTGCGTGCAAATGGTAACGTGTTTCCAATGCAAAACATAACGCAGGTTGATGTGTGCAACACATCCAGAAATTATAGCCAAGAAAAACGGATCTGCAGGTGTTGGAGTCCATTAGCACGTGTTGGTGAGAAAACTGCAGGTCACTACATGCAAGGATGCACGCAAAACGTGCTGGGGCTCAAACTGGAGCATAACTAGCCAGTGGTTTGGAAGGAACCAAGGAAGAGCACTGCAGCACGTCCAAGGTCACTGGAGCAAAAAAAACGGCTTTCCTGAATGCAAAAGGCTCAACGAACTAGTGGTATTTTCCTTGCGAATTTTCAGATCTAAGAGCCTGCAAAGGATCTTTTTCGACGTATGCTTACGCAGCTGTAGATGTCCTACAATATACAAGTTGAGGTTGTTTCAACCAGTGGCAAAGATGCCAGAAATTGTCCTGTTGCTTCGGAAACCAATGCATGAAAGAACACACGTTTGGATCATTCGAGAAGCAGGGAATCTGGTGGCACAGTACGTGTTAATGTGCAGTTGCAGAGAGAACCATCCATTGGCAGACCCGAGCGCAGAGATGCGTGAAGCCAGCATTCAATGAACAGGTGCCAAAGAATGCGTTAACAGGGGGTTTTGACGTGGCCAAAATGTGAGTGCAAACAATATGAACCCAAGAAACCAGTGTTGATCAACGAACAACCAATGCAAGCAAGGCTGAGTGTTGATCAACGAACAACCAATGCAAAAAAAACGTACAGCGAAGTTCACGGGCAAGGAACCATGAGCAGATGAACACGGCCTAGAATGCACAACCGAAGCTTAGAACCAGTAAGCCCTCTAAAACTGCACCCAAAGATGCAAATCACATCTGAAGACTGCATGCAAAATCTGAAAAGCCATGAAAACCCCATAAAGAACCATGATCACACCGAACAACTCGAACGGAGGTATGAAAATGCACCTGAAATCAATGTAATGAAGCGCACAACTGGATCTTCCATTACGACACACCGCAATGAGATCTTGATATCACGCCCAGAAGCCAGAAAACACGCACAGAAACGCCGATGAGTGCACCGGATCCACAAGATCGGTTTTGATACCATGAAATAGGGATTAAAACCTGCAAGCGAGGATCACAAGGGACTACGTGCACATTAATAGATGTGCGAATGATAGTGTGAAGAGATCTCGGGAGAAGCGAACATCAACTGAATGTGCATGCAAAGATTTAAAACATGAGCAGAACCTGGTTAAGCAATAAAATTCTCCTCTATCTCATAGATCCAAAAGGGGTGTACATATAGGAGCTGCTAAGTAACCCCTGGTGCTGCAATCATGACAACTCAAGTAGAGAGGGGGGAGTTACATTCCCATAATAGAAGTGTAACTCCTAATAATGCATATGACACATATGACGCACTGACGCATAAGGGAATCTCATAATGACCCCTAAATGACACATGGACCTACGATCTCACCTAAGTGAGATGACTCACCTGATGATGTGGAAAATAACACACACCAACAATAAAGATGTCACTATGATTTAATGAAAGTTTGAATCTCTTCAGTACTAACATGGAAAAATTGTCAGGGCCCTATAAAATCCTCTCACGGTTTTATCCATATCCATATGGTTCTCTCATTGTCCTATTGTTTGCAAATGCGCAAAATAGTGCAGTTTGAGTCAGTGTAAGGCTATCAGATGCTATATTTTACAAATGGTAGCTCATGGGACCAAACTGTGTGGGCCAACATGTCTAGATTGCTTGGTGAATGCTATTGGAGTCTTCATTCTGGTTCCCTACGCTCCCCGTGCTTTCGGGCTACCTCATCCGAGCGTAGTCCCTTAAGAGCTCTGAGGCCCAAACATGCCATATCTTTGATGGGTGATTTCTCGAACTCTATGGCAGCTAGAGATGTCTCATCAGATCCGAGACCTTCATGTTGGGGCCCTCTATGAAATCCTCTCGCAGTTTTATCCATCTCTATTCGGTTCTCTCATTGTTCTATTGTTTGCAAAGGCGTGAAATACTAGAGTCTGAGTCAGTGTAGGGCTACCAGACGCTATAGTTTGCAAACAGAAGCTTATGGGACCGAACCAACTATTCCAACACATCAGGGTGGCCTGGTGAATGCTAGTGGAGGATTTTTTTTGGTTCCCTATGCTCCTCGTGCTTTCAGGCTACCTCATTCGGGCATAGTCTCATAAGAGCCCTTAGACCAAAACATGTTATATCTTCGACATGTGATTTCTCAGACTCCGTCACACCTAGAGACAACTTGTCAGATCCCAAACCTCCATGTTGAAGCCCTCTATGAAAGCCTCTCCCAGTTTTCTCCATATCCATTTGGTTCTCTCGTTGTCCTATTGTTTGCAAAGGCACAAAATACTGGAGTCTAAGTCAGTGTAGGGCTCCTAGATGCTATAGTTTGCAAATGGAAGCTCATGGGACCGAACCAACTATGCCAACACATCAGGGTGGCCAGGTGAATGCTAGTGGAGGATTTTTTTTTGTTCCCTACGCTCCCCGTGCTTTCAGGGTACCTCGTCCAGGTGTAGTCCCTTAAGAGCTCTGAGGCCCAAACATGTCATGTTTGTTGATCTACTTTTCCAGCTTCTTGTCTAGATGAGTGTACGAGTAATCAATAAAAATGAAACAATGTCGAGTATACAAGGGATTAGTACCTTGGAGATGACGATGGATGATACAGGCGCATAAAAGTTGATATCAGACTCCTCAGTGTGATCCCAGACAAACCTGTAGCTCACATAAACTAGGAAAATAATGATTAGAGATTTTATGCAGGGGCTTACCTAACTAAACATAGATCCGGGAAGCATTAACTTCCTCGGTGGTTGTTAACCCCCATGCGATAAGAATAATAATACAATAGCATCTAAAACAGATGACATACAAATTGATAAATAAAAGAACTTGGATGGTGTCGGTGTGTAGATGGAATTACTTATATGATGCATGCAACACGAATCTCATCATATGAACCCAAATCACGAGTAGAATGTCATGGAAATCCCATGTGCTATCACCCATATAAAATAATAATGATATTATAAAATAACTAAAATATCACAACATTCACCTAAATTTTCTCCTCTCCCTTTTTTGGGGGAGAAGGATCATATTTATAATTTGAATTTGGATTAAAATAGAGGATTAACGAATAACCATAATTTGCAAAAGCAATCCTGATTAAGAGGACATGAATAAGAGTTGATTTGATGGTAGGGTTCATGATGTGAGAAAAAGAAAAGGTGTGATGTGGAGTGGGGACATGGTTAGGTGTAATAGTGAATCCAAGTGCTCACTTTAACTATTGATTTATTGAATTTGTTGTCGGATATTGAGATTGTGAATTATTGACTTTATGGGTGGGGTTAATAATTTAATAATTTGAGGGAATTGACTTTTTAGGTGGAGATAGATTTTTAGGTGGGAACTGATTTTGACTTAAGTGGGGAACACGTGGGACTGGGTAGGTGGGATGATAAGATTCTACCTTTTGAATTTAAGAAAAGGGTGTCTGATGGGAATATCAATACTCGTCGGATTAATAATTTGTGGAAGATGGTAATAATATCAAAAATTTGAATGATCAAATGGGTCTACATAGAACCCATTTGATAATTAATTAAGTAAATGGATAGGATTTCATTTAATTTAAGAGAAAGATATGTGAGAACGTAATTAGTGTGAATGTGATATGATTGAGTGGTGCTATACCCAAAAAAAGGTATCTACATTTGCACCTTTTTGTTGAGTGGTTTGTGATAAGCAAGCCACAAGACAAAATTGAAAAGGGTTAGATGAAATATGTGTCTGAAGAATGGATGAAAACATGACCAAAAGCAAGATGACGCAGGTGCAGAAGGATTGCAATATTTCAATAAAAAACAAAATGTATGGCAGTGACTTCAATATCACATCGGTAGAGGACAATTGCGGTCTCAACGGAGATAGACGACAATGTTCTACAGACCAGTGAGTGGGTGAAGACCACTGCAGTATGGATGTAAACCATGATGACCAATGGGTCATAAGAAAACATTGAAATATGTGCAACTGAATGCGAATGATGTGCGCAATCCTTTTTTTGTGAGGAATCATGCGAAAAATCAGGCATCCACAAAAGGGACGTGGATGAAGATAATGATGCCCTAGCACAGGGCATGAGAAGGAAAAAAAAATTGAGTTATATACGCTGACAAGTACAAGGGTGAAAAAGGTGCCCCATGATAGGGCACGAAGATGACATAATGAGAGATGGATGTGTAAAAAAAATGCCCCAGGGGAAATAATAATAAATGTGTAGATGATGAGAAGATAGGATAGAAAATTGAGATAAAATGCTGTAAAGGTGTGATAAATATGATGATAATCATGTTTCTTGAGGAAATATGCATAAGTGTTAGTAAATTATAATGATAAAAGCAGTCCTACTTGTTCAATAAGTAGGACAAGAATTCAAGATACTTTTGCAACAAAACAAAAGCAGATAAAATATGCATCGAAGAGTACAAGATCAGATGGGTGTTGGCCCTTATGTTATCCTCTAAGACAAAAATGTCCTAGGAAGATGGGATGAAAGATGTGGATAATAGATGATAGAGATAAGAGAAAGCGAGACATGGTTGGGCTAGAAAGGACATGGTGGAGGAGAGGGATCAAATAGTAGAGAAGGACGATAAGAGAGGTGAGAAGATAGACGAAAGCAAAAAAGAGAGAGAATAATATTCAATAAGAGGGTAGTGGAAAAAGATAAAGGGGAAATAAATAGGTAAGGTATGAGGGACTTGGAGAAAAAGAAAATAGAGAAAGAGAGGAGGAGAAGAAGGGTGGGAGGAAGTCTAAACAAGAAGAAGATGAGATGAGAAGGGAAAAGAGATTAGAAGGGAAGTTGAATGTATAAAGATATATCATAGTAAAGAAGCAGTAGAGATAATAAAGAGGAGAAATGGTGAAAGAAAGAAATGATGAAGGACAAAGAAGAAGACAAGAAAATGACAAAAGAAGGGATGAAAGGGATATGGAGATCAAAACAGAGGGAGAGAAAGAACGGATCACGAAAGAGATGAAAGAACTGAGAAAGAGAAGTTGTGAAGAATGTGAGAGAAGGATGATTGGAGAGATGAATATGTATAGTAGGATGGAAAGATGAAGGAGATGAAGAAGATGAAGAAGTTAAAGAAGATGGGAGAGGAGATATAATGGAAAATAGAAAGAAACACACTATGAGGAGCTAGGAAGATGAGGGTGATAGAGAAAAAAATTTAGTAATGGGGAAAATGAAAATAAGAGGGAAAGAAGAGATGATAGAGCCAAAACAGAAAGGGAATTGAATATGAAACAGAAATTCATGGAAATGTATGTGGAAGATGGGATGATTAAAAATATAGGACAATGCTGGTGAGTTAGGTTATCAATGGAGAAGTAAGATGAAAGTCTGAGGAGAAGAGGAGATGAAAACAATACAAATGAAATGAAATAAAAAAAATGGGTAGAAAGGAGGAGAGGACAACAAAGAAAATTATGCAAAGGCATTATGTGATGAAGATATTAGAGATATTGAAAAAGGTGAAGGGAAGATGAAAAGGCAACACCAATGAAGGGATGTTTGGAGAAATCCTCCGATAATGATTAGAGGGCACAAAAGGAAAAAGGGAGGAAGAGAAAATGGAGGAGGTAAAAAAGAGTGAACCGGTATTAGTAGAATGGGGAGAAACGAGTTTTAGGAGAAGTCCATCGATAATTCTCAGCGTGAGAATGGAAGCTGATGATGTCATAATGTTAGATGAATAACGATAATGACGAGTAAATATGGTGATAGATATGGGGAATTTTTCTAGAAAATGGACCAAAAAGAAGAAAGGAGAGCTAATGGTATGTAAGAAGATAAAGGTGAGGAGAGAATGCAATGGATGAGGATGTGGATGAGGATGATAGAAGTAAAGATAAAGTAACAAGACATAGTAAGAGTGGGTATGAAGTAGTTAAGCTAGATTTTAAATGAGGGATGATGGATATAATATTTGAGGAAGTTTGAGATATTTTGTGTGAGGGAAAAGAGAAGGGAAGAGGATGTGTTTGCTGGGAAATGAAGAAAAAATATGGATGATGGGAATAGGAAGGAAACAGGAAAGGCAAGGATACAGATCATTCTTAAGAGAGGCTCTTAAGTAATATCGCCATGCCATAGGAATGGTTAAGTAGGATTTCCAAGCCAAAGAAGATGAATGATGAAAATACTGAGCAGTGTACTACAAGACAGAACATGAAGTGAAAGGAGGTAATAACAAGTGAACAAAAGAGTGTGACATGAGTGGATGCAGGAATGTATGCAATGTAAGATGGAGAGTGTAAGGAGAATTCTTAATTAGGATGCCTATGTTGTACGAGTGATGGTGTCTGAGCGTTAAACAGAAGTTATATAAGCGAAGATGTTTCTGGCATTGAAGGGAACAGAAAACAATGAACGAGTTATCTACAGTGTTAGGATCTTAAGAAAGAGCTGTATTGTGATTAAGAAACCTGTGTGGAATGGGTGATTAAGTAGGATCGTCAAGATGAAAGAAGAATGAAAAGGAAATGGAACAATAAAATAGATGGCAGTAAAAGGATATATAGAGAAAAATACAAAAATATTGGCCCGGGTGGATGACACGTGAAGTATCAAACAAACAATGGAGAAGGAAAAAGTGGGTGAGAAAAGTAGTGGAGAATGAGATGAGGAAAATTTTAGGAGAAAATTGGGTTGATAAAGAGGGCTAGGAGGAAGGAATGGTCAACAGACATGATCATGAATGAGACCTTGTCCAGAATGACATGTCTACCTTGAGTAGGGTTTTGGTGCTGCGCGGGGAATTACGTAGATGTGCCAAGTTGGGGGTGAAAGGTATGTGTTCATGAATAAGATGATGTTAATGCCAGATGACAAACAAAAATAAGAGCGATGAAAACAAAAATTGGTGGGTGATTGTAGAGAAGAGAAGGATGATGTGAAAGAATGGATGGAGACAGATAACATTGGTCATGGTGGAGGATGAGAAGTTTCCTGATAATGGATGCTACTTAAGAGATAATCTCAAGTAGAATTCACAAAATTCAATGGAGATCAAGTATAATTCCCAAACCGAATAGTGTATTAAAGAGAGTGTGTAGAAATAGTAACAAACTTCATAGATTCCTTGAGGATATTGATAGGGGACATCCTTAAAAAAAAAATATGGATGTATATTTTATGATATAAAATTTGACTCTAATTGTAATAAAATATGATTTTGATGACATGGGTGTCACATAACCATAACAAGGGCCATGTAAGAAAGTTATGCTTTTAACCGAACAAGAGGTAAATAAGAAAGGTGCTACTCAAAGCATTGCACTTGTAGCCGACAACAGGTGTTAGTACATAACTAATGAGATTTGATTATATTACAAGACCAAGAGGAAGATATGGATGAAATATTCTCATAATCTTAATGTTGACATGATGAGGGATTGGAGATGTATCTTGTACGTGGAAAGAAGGATCTCTAAAGATGGTATTCCTTAAGTATATGCCCCAGCTCTGGGAAAGGGAAAGAACAATAATAGAAGAAAGTTGATCAATGCAGGAAGATTTTTGAATGCCATAACAATAGAGTAGCCATCCTTCGAGGGTATGGTCTACTATATAAACAACATAGATGGCGAGGATGATAGCCATCCTTTGAGGGATCAGTCTGTTTTAATACATAACGTAGATGACAAGAATAATATAGTAGTCGTACTTCAAGGGATCAGTCTATTTCTTTTGATTTTGATTTGATTTTTAATTTTTATATGTATCTCTTTTTTTTGGATGAACAACTGTCCTTCGAGGGATTAGTCTATTTTTGGATAATTTTTGACTTTTTTTTTGCATGTATGGATATTATCTTTACATGGGGGAGAGCTAGGAATAGTGAAGTAAACCACTTAGGAGTGGATAATGATGGTATAGGAGACACCCTGATACCCTTTACATGGTTGTAATAGGATAATGAGAAGGTAATGGATGTAATGATTACGGAATTCTCACCGAATGGGAGAACTTATGCATATTGAATATGCTATAAGTAGAGCCATTATACTTATATTCAAGATCATAACAAAGTAGTGATAGTAGACCACATAATTCATATCATTACCATGATAGATGGAAGTGGATAATGGTGGAGACATGGTCTAAAGATAAGACTATACTCATAAAAGTGTGTGTTTTAACAATAGAATGGCCGTAAGTGCAATGCATTAAGAGGTTTAATCTCTAGTTTACCATCAAGAGAAGAAAAATTCCCCATTGGCTCCTTGATTAATGTTACATCTGAGATAAGATAAGAATTTTGGGAGGATGGGTGAAGGTAGAACTATGCACTATCCTTTTAGGAAGAAAAAATATGCGTCCCTATTGAGACAAATAGATGGTGCTCCAAAGAAGGGGAAATTATGACCATAATGGTGGATTTTGAATAAGATGGAATGGATTAAATAGAACACCATGAGATAGATGATATGGAATCTATGTGTTGCTTTAAAAAGTGAATAAACAAGAGAAATATATGAGTCACATCAAGACAAAACATGGCCAAAAGGTTGGACTTTGGTGAACAATATGGTCCTTATTGGAACAACAAACATGACCTCAATGGAGGACTTTGATGACACAATTATGGCCATAAAGGTGGACCTCAATGAAAAAATAAATATAGTCTCTTAACAAAGAGACAAAACATGGCCACCATAGTGGGCTTTAGATGAAAAATATGGTTTTCTAAGGGATCAATGCAAATGGCCACAAAAGTGGGCTTCTAATGAGATGAATATTTAGATGGGGTTGCTTTAGATTGAATGTATTTGGATGAGATAACTAAAAAAAATGTCCAGGATTAAAGTCTCCCAGCATGAAAGGAGATTTTTTTAGATATGAAATGTATTAACCAGATAAGGATGAGGGGAGGTGACTCCCTAGCGAAAGAGATTGTATTACTATAGGAAAATTAGATGTGGATGATTAGGTAGATGTGTTGGGGATCATAGGAAAATAGTGTTGATGAATAAGGGAGGACCTTATGTATGAGTAATAACATGTGAAGGAGAGATGTTAATGAAGGATGGAGGAGAAGACTTAGAGACTTCGATAGATGTGGAATTAATTACGGATAAAATGGTAGAGTGACAATCCTCAAAAAGGTCTTCTCTTTCAATGAGGTCATGGATGAAAATTTGAAGAGATTTACAATGCTCAGTGCTGTGACCCGGGGTACAATGATAGGCACAACCGAGGTTGGGATTAAACCACGACGACTTCCTACTATTTGGGTTAAACTACCTTGACAGGTGGGAGCATGATGGCGGAAATTTGTAACAAGTGTTGAAGGGTTCTTGCATACGATTCAATTGATACATTAGTATATGTATTTTCTTTGGACTTGGATTGGGATGCAAATGCTTGGGATGTGGTTGTATGAGCTATCTTAGAGGATTGCGTCATGTCGTTCCATAATTTTGAGTCGAATCTCGAGGGAATGCTGGATATTTTTGATTTTGGTTGGTAGAGTGATTGTGATGCCTTAGATGGAGATTGATATTGCCCCAAAATAGATGATGTATATTTGGTATTCATTGGTGAAATGTCTATCTTCTTTCAGGGACACACAAGATATTTTTGTGGACATGTACCAAGGTTCTTGGATTTGGATTGTGAAGAAGCATTCTTGGGAGATGTGACATTGATTTCAATCGGAGAGTCTGAAGGTTGTGTCATAGTTGATACAGGTGAATGGATTGGTATTTTCATGATGGATGTGGGAGTATCTATAGATGAGATGGGAGGAGCATTTGAAGTTGTTGCTAGTTGAAGTGCTTTCCAATGTTCTTCAAATGATGTGGAATAAGAAGATGGTGTGTTCACATTCACACTAGTTGATGTGATTGGCATGAGTAGAAGTGTGGAAAGAGGAACTGAGATAGAATCAATAGATGGTAGGATAGGCAAAGGTGGAATAGAGGAGCCTGGGGGAGTATTAGGAAACCCGATGGATGAGGATGTAGAAAGATGAGTTGTATTCGTTTTGGATGGGGAAGGATGTTCCTCCTGAGTGACGAAATCATCCTCCTTAATGAGGTCATGGACGATGGTCTGAAAGGCCCTACACTGCTCAATGTCGTGGCCCGAAACACGATGATAGGCGCAAATGCAATTGGGATTGAACCATGGAGGTTTCCTACTATAAGGATCCCAATGTCTAATTGGAGGAAGAGTGATTGCAGAGATTTGAATTATATGTTGAAGGATATCTACATAATACCTGATCGAAGTGTCGCATAGAAGACCACTCTTATGGGTTTTAAGATGATGTTTTGGCTTGGATTTAGACATGGAACTTTGGGATATCAACGTATGAGCTGATATAGGTACTGAGGATGGGGATGGATTGCATTGCGGTTTTAATGTTTTGGTTTCAGTTTTAGTGTTAGTTGATGATTTACGGTCACGTGAATTGAGGAGGTAACTGAATAACTTTGATGGAGAATGAAGGATCCTCTTTAAAATATTCTTCACTTGGAGGTGACATGATTGTGGAAGTGTGTGAAGAATGAGGGGACATTTGCATTTGGATAGATGAGGTCAACAGTGTAGATGTTGAAGTGGAAGGAATAGATTGGTTTGGTTTGGGAAGGATGCATCCTTCCTTAATGAAGTCCTGAATAATGGCTTGAAATGCTCTACAATGTCGGATATCATGTCTAGGGGTATGATGATATGCACAAACAAGGCTGGAATTAAACCACAGTTACTTGTTACTACTGGGGTAAAAGGACCTAATAGGCAGAAGTGTGATTGTAGAAATTTGTAGCAAGTGTCGGAAGACCTCAATAGATGATTCAACCGTAGTGTTAAGATTTTCTTTGTCTATGTAGAATTTCTTGGTCTTTGGAGAAGGAGTGGATGTTTGAGATAATTTATATGTTGAAGACAAAGTTTGAACATGTTTATGTCTTGGTGGCTGATAGTAAGTCGTGATTTTCATAGTGTTGGATGATTTTAGTTGAAGGGGTTTGGGGTTGGATTGTTTAGAAGAAGGAATATGATTTTCCTGTATAAGGGAATATTGAGGAAATATTTGAGAGGTTTTTTCCTTGGGAGGAATGACAATAATTTCTACCAGAGGATCCAGAGGTGGTACTGATAGAGATGTAGGAAGGGATATTTGTTCGTTGGAATCTAAAGAAGGTGAACATTGATTTGGTCGCACTGATGAGGTAGAGATATTATTTGAATTTGAATCCAGTTGAAGATCTTTCAAATATTCTTCAAATGATGTAGGAGGGGAGGAAAATGTGGATGTGGTCTCAATGATTGATGTAATAGGTGCATGCATTGGGATTGGATCTATGGTTGACATTATGGGTAAAGATGAAATAGATGTGGGTGATGGAGTGTATGAGGTATGTTCAGATGCAAAATTAACAGTGGATGTGGGAAGAGGTGTTGAGGTGAATGTAGATAGGACCGAGGTTGGTATGGGGGTGAGGGTTAATGGAATGAAGAAAGGGGGAGCTTCTAGTGAGGTGGATATGGTGGGTGATGAAGAAGGTAAATCTGTGGATGGATCTAGATTTATACCAGCAATATGTATAGTATTTATGGTGTGGGTATTAGGCACTGGAGATGTAGAAGCTGTGATGGTTTGACTTATCGATGTGGGTGTATGGTTTGGAAATGGTTGTTTAAAAATATCTATTAGTCGATTGGGTAACAAATTTTGGTTATCAAAGTGAAGTTCTCCCTGATCGATGAGTCTTTGGACTGAATCCTTAAAAGTACGACATCTCTCTATGTCATGTCCTTGGACTTGATGGTACTTGCAGTAATGGTCTTCATGATACCACATAGGTCTTGGTCTAGATTCGTTAACAGGTTGGATAGGCGGCAGTGTGATCAAATGTGTTGTGATTAACTTGTCGAAGATGGGTGTTGTATGATTCTCCTAGAGGAGTATAATTGGGCATTGGTCATGTAAATTGTTGTTGGGCTCTTGTAGTAGATGTAGGTGTAGGAACTGGGATTGGGTCTATGGTTGGTATTATGGGTAAAGATGGAATAGATGTGGATGAGGGAGTGGATGGGGTATATTGAGGTGTAGAATCAATGGGGGATGCTAGATGGACAATATTAATTGAATAAGAATTAAAATCGTGTGGTGTGGAAAGTAGAAATGGATTTGCCAATGGTGGATTTGGGAAGATTTGTTGGAAGATATCCAAGAGTTGAGATTGAATTGGTTGGGAGGTTGTGTAATGTTGGGAAGTAGGGACATAATGTGATGGATGAGATTGTTGAGATACAAGAAGTGTGGTAAATGATGTAGGCGGGGAAGACAATGTAGTATTGGCATAAGGTGATAGGGATAAAGTAGAATTCTGTGGTTGAGAACTAGAGTTACGGTGAAAGCATTTGTAAAGGTGGCTAGACGGAGATAAACACGAGGTATCGATCGTGCTAGCTTTCCGAGGAGTAGCAATAATTGATGTGGTAGGCATGAAGGCTGTAGTTACGGTTGGTGTGTGTGTAGGATAGGTATAAGATGGTCTTGGTTGTACAACACAAGGAGGGGATAGATAAGGATATGAGGAAGCTTGGTATGTTAAAGCTGGAGGAGATGTTTTGATAGGATTCTTGAGGTTGGATTAACACATTTGATTGTGGGTATATACAAGGATTGTGAATGTTGGTAAATTGTGGTGATTGGTACATATAAGAACCATTTAGGATGAAGTTTTGTGCCATTTGAAACAGAAAAATTAAGCAAACAATTCTTTTTATGTGTTTATTTTTGTTTTGTTTTGATGAAGAACACGTGTGAAAGAAAAAAGAAAATGGCTGTAAGAGGACCTAGAAGAAGGTAAACTATGTTTGGTTTCAGGTAAGTTATGGCTGGGAAATGTCTGAAATGGTTTCCTGTTGGGTGATCAAATCCCAATCAGTGAACCAGGTGCAAGGAATGTTTCAATGTGTTAATTAGTTTGTGAAGTTTCAGGCAGTGTGTGATGATAGGTGTGATGCAAAAAGTTAAACCCCTATTTACACTATGTGAGCAAGCAGAATGCACAGGTTCGTTTTACTCCAAAATCGAAATATGAAATTCGATGCTGACAATCATCCAAAATACCGACAATACCATGCAGAAAAGAGAAAATAGGGAAAACTGGAGAATACCTGTATATCGCTTTTCCTTTTTATCTGACAGCAAGTTGAGCAAAACAAGGAGTGTGCTTCGAACAATCAGGCGACAAGTTGCAAAGCGAGAAAATGACAACAGATGCTAAAGAAGTATTGGAGAACACATTCCCCCGTTATTTGATTGCATGTGATGATGACATACTTTGAAAGTGCCACTCAGTGATCTGGAACACCCAGGTACCCTAAAATGGCACCATTTACAATTGTGGATGAGGTCGATAAAAAATGTTTTGCACGATGTGTTTGATTTCAATATTGGTCTTTGACAACGTTATTTTGTGATCGCAACGTTGTAGACGTTATCCTACAAAAAGGAAAACAACTGTAAGACACGAGGCCGAAAATAGTCTATTTAAGTAATAAAATATGGTGGTTGGAAATGATTTTTGAGATGATTTTCAAATGATGAAAAATAAAAATGATATTAAATCAAAATATTAAAGACGGAAAGTGAACCAATATACTATCAAATAATTTAAACAAAATGAATAACCTCATTAAATCAAAAGCATTGAGCTCTTAGCTAAAAATTATAAGGATGGATCTAATGATCGCGATAAAAAGGTATGAATCCAAACTCCTGCCGACTGTATTTCTGCAGTCTATATGGTGTTGTCCCATAGACGAGGGCACGTTTTAGACATATGATGATGCAATGAGAATCATAAAAATTCTAAACAAACAATGGATGCTAATGCCATAAACACTGTTTGTAAGTGTGTTCTATAGACTTGTAAACAACCTACTTTAAGGAGACTGTATAGTTACTATCCACAGAGTTTTGCATGGAGTTGAGACTGAACTGGAGATAGTGGAATAGAGGGACGTGACAATCAATGCGCACAAAGCTTGCGTGAAGTAGAAACGGAGCTGGAAATAGTTGGAAGGACCAAGTATCGGATACAATGGACGTAGTTCTACACTACGTGTTTATCAACGATATTATCTATCAACTGTACAGTCGCTAATATGAAACTAGTGTGAATGTAATGCTGAGATGGAAATAATTAGAAGCAATTCAAACACCAAAATCTCGTGAATCGACCAGATAGCACTAAAGAAATCAATAACATATGCTTTATAATGAATTATGAACCGATCGATGCAAATTTGATATCAAAATTTATAGATATATGAGACTAATACCGGAATTAGATTTTAGATTTAGACAATACGTGTTGAGAAGTCGATAGAAACATTAAAATACCAGAATTTATAATCACCAGTAGGAGCTAAGTCGTCAACAAATATTGATTTAAAAGGAAAAGATAATCTTTATAAATATGTTGGCTAACTACAACGCTTTGATCGGGATCTTATACGCCTGCGTGGAATAGAAGTCAATGTGGAGTTGAGGCAGTAAAACAGTATAGGGAGTTAAGTCATATGAAAGAGAGGTGAATGCATCAGATGGGAGTGTGGGCAGAGGAGTGAAGTTGGAGCTAGGGTCGAATGGAGTTGGGGAGATGACTGGGCTCGGGTAGAGAGAGATGAGAAGTGGGTGAGTGGAGATGGAGTGGAGGAGGTGGCCAACGTGGGATGGAGAGTAGCGCAGGTAAGTCTGTGTTGAGGATATGGGAGCTCGGGTAGGAGAGCAGGGTGTATGCGTGGAGAGGGATGTGGGGCTCAACGAGAAAAGGAGATAGCTCGGTTGGAGTGGAGGTGGCCAAGTGGAGAGGTGAGGAAATAGTTAGGGGAATGGGTTCTATGGAGTAGTTTAGGATAATAACAATAACAAAAAAGAGTTATATATATATATTTTATATATTTTTGTATATATATATTTTTTTGATATTTATATACTTTCCTATTTTTCAAGGAATATAACAATAAAAGTTTATAACTATTATAAAAAAATTAAATAATAACCTTATTCAAAATGAAAAAACCACTTACCTCATGGCGAAGACAAAAACGACTATATGTACAAAGGACACCACACTAGCGAAGATAATTAAATCTTGCAAACAAGTGAGTTTCCAAACGAAATATTCACAAAATATCTGTCAAGTAACGACAACCAAAAACAAATAAGATAACCGTCATCTTTACGACACCTGCACACAACAAGTTACACAATAAAAATGACCAGATCTTAGGTCTAGTCCCACCAGGCATGCCAAATGTTGATCTGCGTTTCTAGCTTCCTATCTAGATGAGTGTACGAGTAATCAAGAAACACGAAACAACGTCAAGTATACAAGGGCTTAGTACCTTGGAGATGACGATGGATGATACGGTGCAAAGTTGATATCAGACTCCTCGGTGTGATCCCGACAAACCTGCAACTCACATACACTAGGAAAATAATGATTAGAGATTTTATGCGAGGGGTTGCCTGAAAAAGCAGATCCGAGAAGCATTAACTTCCTCGGTGGCTGTCAACCCCCATGCGATAAGAATAATAGTACAATAGCATCCAAAACAGATGACATACAAATTGATAAATAAAAGAACCTGGATGGTACCGATGTGTAGATATAATTAATTGATTTGATGCGTGCAACATGAATCTCATCATATGAACCCAAATACACGAGCAGAATGTCATGGAAATCCCACGTGCTATCACCCAGATAGAATAATAATGATATTATAAAATGACTAAAATCTCACAACATTCACCTAAATTTTTCTTCCTTCCCCTTTTTTGAGGGGGAGAAGGCTCATATTTATAATTTGAATTCGGATTAAAATAGAGGATTAACGAATAACCATAATTTGCAAAAGCAATCCTGATTAAGAGGACATGATGAAGAGTTGATTTGATGGTAGGGTTCATGATGTGAGAAAAATAAAAGGTGTGATGTGGAGTGGGGACATGGTTAGGTGTAATAGTGAAGCCATGTGCTCACTTTAACTATTGATTTGTTGGATTTGTTGTTGGATATTGAGATTGTGAATTATTGACTTCATGGGTGGGGTTAATAATTTAATAATTTGAGGGAATTGAATTTTTAGGTGGAGATTGATTTTTAGGTGGGAACTGATTTTGACTTAAGTGGGGAACATGTGGGACTGGGTAGGTGGGATGATAGATTCCACCTTTTGAATTTAAGAAAAGGGTGTCAGATGGGTATATCAATACTCATGGATTAATAATTTGTGGAAGATGGTGATAATATCAAAAAGTTGAATTATCAAATGGGTCTACATGGAGCCCATTTGATAATTAATCAAATAATGTGAGCAAATAGATAAGATTTCATTTAATTTAAGAGAAAGAGATGTGATAATGGAAGTAATGTGAATGTGAGATGAATGAGGGGTGGTATACCCAAAAATAGGGTTCTCTCGTTGTCCTATTGTTTGCAAAAGCATGAAATAGTGTAGTCTGAATCAATGTAAGGCTGCCAGATGTTTTCTTTTGCAAACAGTAGCTTGTGGGACCGAACCATCAATGCCAACACATTGAGGTGGCTAGGTGAATGCTAGTGGAGGCTTTGTTTTTGTTCCCTATGCTCCCCATGCTTTCGGGCTACCTCGTCTGGGCGTAGTCCCTTAAGAGCCCTGAGGCCCAAACATGCCATATCTTTGAAGGGTGATTTCTCGAACTCCGTGGCACCTAGAGACGTCTCGTCAAATCTGAGAGCTCCACGTTGGGGCCCTCTACAAAAGCCTCTCATGGTTTTCTCCATCTCTATTCAGACTGAGTTAGTGTAAGGTTGTCCATTTCTAATCACCTGAATAATAGAGGTGGTTCATACAATATAGGTGGTGAAATGATAATTTTAATAAGATATTTTTACAACATAGGTGGTGAAATGTGAATTTCTATTTGTTTTTCCTTTCTAATATTTAATTTCTCTTAGCTTCACTTGGCTTCGAGAATAATAAATTCTCTCCTGACAGTGGCAACCACGTGAAGGTGGAAGCTTTTTTGGCACCACTAACCTACATAAACATGTTAGTAAGCAATTAAATAGAATTTTAAATCATACAAAATTTAAACAAAATCGTATAAGTAAATATTCAAATTAAATTCATAAAGAACATACCTTTACAAATTCAATCTAGTGAACTGCAAGGATCAACTCTATTCTTGACAGTAGCAAAAATTGCTTCATGATCTTATTCAGGAACCTTTCATAGATTCTTGTTTGATGGCCAACCTCAATATTTGATTAATTTAATATTTTTTGCAAGGACCAAATGTGAATAGTGAAGTATCTTTTGATGTACTTAATAGTTTTCAAACAACCAAATGTTTGATTTTTTAATAGGATATTGTCGAAGCCAAGTTCCAGTGACTACGACTGACCCAATGGGATACTCAAGGTCTTCACCATCAATGACTATCGAAGTCAAATCTTTTTCCGCTCAATACAATGAGACAAGAAGTATTTTATTCTCTCTTCATTAAATTCTGTCACAATAATTGCAAAAATGTGCCCTATGTATCACAAAGTAAAATTGTTCAATCAATTTAAAAATACAATAAGAGTTGACCATTTAATAATTTATAAATTTAAAACATGGCATGTACATATATGTATGTACCTTGGTGCACTAAATCAGAGACTTGGTCAAAGTCAGGTGATGTTGTCATTTGATCTAAAAACCTTGCAAGTTGTCATGCTTGTGGAACTTGATGTGTGTCGAGTGGAATTAGAGGTCTACAAGTCCATTCATCCACCCACTCATGTGTCTCACATTCATTCCACAAAAAATCAATGCATGATATACAAAAACATGTCATGCAACTAGTATAAATAGTCAAGCATTTACATCTGAACTACGGAATGAGTGCATATTACTTGATCCTGAAACTGTCATACAATCTTCAAATTTTTCTAGATGTTGTTCCTCTACCAACCAAAAATATCTACGAACCATTTTGCACACGATTCATGATTACGAGAACCTATTCTTCTTTTTACTATATCTCTTCTATTCAGTGACACCCTTATGTTATCATTCCAAAATTTTACAATTAATTCTTTTAGAATATCGTATGTATTCTTGTCTTTTTCGTGGAAGTCTGCTAGAGAAAGCCCAATAGTCAGTGTTATTGACTAACTCAAGACGTTTACGTCTCTCTATTGCTTTCATTAGTGTTTTTCTGTTTAGCTTCAAAGCACTGCTTGTTTTTCTAATCAAGCATTGATTAAATTTTTTATCACTTACTAAACAATTAGTAAGTGCACGCCGTGTAACATTACTATCTTTGGTGCGTCTTTTGCCACCTACAGTTTGGTATGCTTTATGTATGTTTTCAACAATTGACACATTTTGATCAACAACATTAGATGTTCTTAACCCCAGGGTTTTCATTATAGGTCTCATCTTAATTAATTTCATTAATAAAACAAATAATTGACATCTTTGCGTGTCATTTAAATTCTCAAAGTAATTATCCTAAATTCCACTAGCTTTTCTTCTCGCATTTCTTTCAGAGATTTTGTTAGGCATTGGTTTTATAATGTTTTCATCAATTTCAATTAAGTGAATTAGTTTTCTTCGCAAAATGGAAGGAGGTTCTTAGAGGTGAAGATTCATTTACAAGGTTACTTTCTTCATTCAATGTTTTCATACAAATTTCGGGGTTAACATTTGGATTCTCAGGTAAGGGTTCAACAATTGGATTCATATCAATTTATTCATCCATACCAACATTATCATTCAATTCAATATCATTATTAATTGCAAAATCATTATTCTCTACATTTTCATTATGTATTTCATCCCCATTTTCTAATACATTAGCTACATTTGATATAGCGAATGTACCTTGGCCTAATCAAAGTTTTTACATTCTCTTCAATTTTTTTATTCTCTTCTCTTCCAATTGCTCCAGTGTCTTGTTCTTGACTTTCCTCTTGTCCTTAGCTTCGCGTTTATCTCCCATGATTAGAAAAAATCAACTAGTGGGGTAGGGGACAAAATGAACTAGTAAAAAATCGTGCAAGAATGTCGAGAAAATTACAAACTAAACAGAATGTTTGCAGAATTCTCGTGAAATAGATGAAAGGGATGTTAGGGGGCCACAATGTATAAATAAAGAAAAATGCGTATGCGTTATAACACATACACGTTTTGTATTTTATCTTTTTCCAAGCCATGCCTCAAGGCTTGGGATCCGGTTTGGATCCCCAAGCCTGAGCCAAGCCTGAGGCATGCACCTCTACAAACACAAAAAACAACGTGTTTTTGCAATAAAATGTAAAAATACCACTTCCTCTATGATAAATCAAAATAAAAAAATCAATCCATTTAAAAAAAATTATACCACGATGTAGAGTAGAGTTTTTTCTTTCTAAAAATATAATTTTTCAAATTTTCTAACTAATATAAGGTTTCCATATTATTTATTTTCTAACTATGCCTTTTTATAGCTATTTTTTGAAGTGTAAATATGTCTATCTTTCATGGTGTATCTTTTTTTTAGGTGATCGAAATTTTAAAAAAATTACACTAGCCCAAACTAGGCATAATTCTATACATATTAAAAAAAAAAACTAATTTTCGATATTTTTTGAGGTAGTTGGGGGGGCGCACGGTCGGAGCTCTGTTATTTTTCAAAACATAAAATTTTTGTACTAGAAAAATCATAAATAAAAAAATGTTCGCTAAAAAAATCTAAAAAAATGGAGCGCAAACTAGATGCTCCTAGTTATCTTTCTACCAAAGGGTTTTCAAAAATACTAAATGGTGCTCAAAAATGGTGGGGGACACGAAAGTCACTCTATTGTGTTTTTTAACAAAAACAAGAGCATCTGTTGGTATTTTAGTTGTTTGACCCACTTAAACTTATCTGTTTTAAATAAAATTTAGTAGCTTTGAAACAAGACTCAAAATGCTACGATTCATATGTCTACAACATCTTCCAATTTTGAGTGTAACTATTTTGAAAAAATCGTACAAGGTGAAGTTTTTTTTTCTAGAAAAATGCGTCCACTTAAGACCCCCTTTTGGCCCCCCAACTTGGTGCACTTACCCTTCTTCCAGTTGTGCATGGTATACTTCAGTTTGCGGTGTCCTTTTTTTCAATAAGTGGAAAATTCACATTGAGGGGGGAACATGATCCAATGTTCCATTTTCAGTTTTCAGTTTGTGTGTATGAGCAACAATATTCAACAAATTTTCCTATGTTATTCCATGTAGTGAGATATTGATGAGAGTCGATGATGCTACTACAACATCATGATATTGTGGTTGTTAGTAATCCAATGGAAAAACTATCTAGAGGTTTTTGGTTCTGTCCTAAAAAACCATCCATTGTGTGGTTGTTAGTAATCCACTAGAAAAACTATCTAGAGGTTGTTGGTACTGTCCTAAAAAACCATCCGTTGTGTGGTCGTTTTTTAACCACTTGGAAAATCATCCAGAGGTTGTTGGTATTGTCCTTGAAACCATACAGATCATGAGTAGGCTATGTAGCGACATGTTTGAGTACAAGGCAAGTTTTCCACATGTTCCCACTAAGGGAGGGAATGTTAGGAAATATATTTATTAGCGCTCACATTATCGACTCTTACATTTGTATGATTTAATAAGTTATAACAATTCTTGTATTTAGAATAGGTTACGAGTTGTTGAAACAACCCGTATATAGTTAGTAACTAGTTTCCTATATTCTAGGGAAACTCCAACCAATATATTAGGCTATTGTATAGTGTGAAATAATAGATTATGCATTCGTGACTATTCTAGTTCCTGATTTCATTGCAAAGGATAGATCTGGAGGTTTTAAATTGACTGAGGTGCCTGGGAGTGTACTGGGGTGCCATAGGGTGCCCTAGTCTGCAGTATGAGCACTCTGATATCTCTAAATGCTTAGAAAATGATTTCGGTATGGTCGTAAGGTGTCTCAAAATGCTTCTTGTTTGCTACACTAGATCTGTCAGATGAGCTAGAAAATGACCTGCAATGCAAGAGGAAGTATCAAACCCTAGAAAAAATAAAGATGCAAATGAATGGGTTAGACTAACCTCAGTTGCCAAACTAGTGGTCTTATCACTGAATGTTGCACTATATTTCAGACTCAGATGTAGATTTGGTGAGTGTGTGCATGTCGTGCCCTAAGTGCTCTAGTGTCAGTCACACTTTGTGAAGTAATGAGCAATAATAAATATAAAAAATGTAAATAACATGTGTGCATGAAATAGAATATAATCCATCCCCCTATGTTATGTGTGTGATGCAAATCTCCTAGCCTTGATGCATGGAACTACGTGGATGCAAGTGATGCAATGGATGCAACTCTAGATGAAGTGATAGTAGTATGTGACGCTAAGACCCTCATTATGGTCGTATAGTGTTATATTTATAGGGCTGTCAAGCTTAATTTCGTAATTAATCCTAACAAGGTCGATTGAGAAAAGGATAAGGATGAAAAATGGCTAGAAAGGCCCCAAAAAGAAGTGGAAGAGGATGTGCATAGATCAGGGCACCCAAAGTGGGACCAAGCCCCGGGGCGCCCCAGTACAGGTTGGGGTGCCCTGATTTTGGGCTAGAATGACGGGGCAATTGCGAAATGGATGGATACGTGCAAGAAAATATGCGGGAATGACGAAATAAAATATAAAATAAAGATGGCCAAAAGGTGGGATTAATTAATATTTTATTTACTTGAGAACCTTCTAAATAATAGTATAAGACTGGGCTAAACATTCGCTAAAGTGCATAATTTTGTGTCTACATTTTACCCCCACTTTATGTTGGTGATAAAGTAGATAGAGATGTGTACCTGATATCCATGTAGAGTGTAGTAGAAGATGTGTTGATGGAATAGACTCAAACGTGGAATGAAAAAAAGAAAAAGGTGGAGGAGCATGGATTCTAAAGATGAAAAATGCACATAAAAAATGATGAGAGTGAACCTAGGGTAGAACGCATGTGTAGATTTTGCTGTGTGTAGTGTACCTGCAAGGTTAGTAAAGGAAAGTTCCTATAGTGGTGTGTTGTCGGTGTTGTCATCGTCGTTGTTGTTGCCCCCAGTTTGAATTCTTGTTTCTCATATGGTCAGACCTGCAAGGAGAAAATGATCAAGTAGTCAAATATATATGTATGTAAAAATGTTGTGTAAAATACACATGTGTAAAGTACACTTAGAATAAAAATCTAAATGGAACATGTGTACCTAATCCATGTCAAGAAAAAGGGTGTAGAAGGATATATTGTACTATCATGAGTTTTTTGGGTGATCTCACGCTACCCTAGTTGAATAAGTATAGGGAGGAAATGTGCAGTGTCCTCTAGCTTTAACCACTTTTTCTTAAATGTGTGAAGAGATCTCTACATTGTATTGGTTTTTTGGGAGACCCAACGCCACTGGATGGGGAAGTGCAGAGAGGCACACCCACTATAACCCCCAATCTTAACTGCTCTGTAGAATTGCCGAAGGACACTATGTTCTATGGAGGCCATTGTGTATGGAGTTCATAGACTAGTTTGAACTCACTCATTGTGTGTGAACTAGTGTAAATACATTGTGTTAGTAGAAAACCCTCAATGATGCCCCCCTCTTTGGGGGCATATGCAACGTCACTGAAAGGATAATGCGACCCTAAAAGAGGACCAACCACACTCTGACCTGTAGAAATCTTCCCTGCAAGGGGAAAAGGGAAAGCACTTCATATATACAAATACATGCACAAAAGGGGTGGCTAGCAAAAATAAGTGTTAGTACGAAAACACATGCATGCAAGAAAACAAGTGTAAAATACACAAAAAATGTAGAAACTACCAAACAAAGTAGTGTAAACTCGCAAGAAAACAAGTAGAATGCACAAAGCGGGTTTCAAACATGGGACATCACTCATAATGTTGCAAGACAAGTAAGGTTGTCATGGCCTCAAATAGTAGACAAGTGTGCACATAAGAAAATGATAAAGCCCACATACACTGGCAAACAACGTAGACCAGTAGAAATAAACAAGTAGTCATGGAAACATGTAATCCTGCAAAATAAGTGTTGCACATGGAACACCTGTTAACATGTTAGAGTGGTAACCAATATGTCAAAATGTGTATGAGCAAGTAGTATAAGATGCTAAGTACAAAATGGAACAGTAGCACCTGGATCAGATGAATATGGATGCCCCTAGAGACTAGTATAGGAAGGGTAGAAGGTGAGCATCCATGCCTTGTGTAGAGTCTTTTATCTACTATCATACTAAACAAAGGCGTGAATGTGCATGTGTGTATGATAATGACATATAATAAAGTAATCTAACATGTGTAGTAAAGTGGTCATGTAAAGCACTGGAAAGCAAGAGTAAATGCTCTCAAGATAATGTAGTATGCTATGGATGGATGGAATGCAAGATGGAATGACAGGAGTAGCATGCCCCCTGAGTGGATGGAAGTGTATGTAGTGAGGATCATTTTGTTTTCCCCTTCAACAGTCAAGAATGAACCCTAAATTAGAGTGTGTCATTGGGAAATGGTTGAGTAGGGTTGGTTGTATCTAGTGCGTTGTGATGAGTGTGTATGTGTAGGGGTGATGAAAGGCGACGTGTGAACCCGATAGCCGAAGCGTATATCATGACTTGTGGAATGGAAGAGTGATGAGTTATTCATAAGTGTATATCACTATAGAATGAGTGTATGTGGATGAGACATATGGAAAGATGTCCTTGGACCCTAAAGCCTAAGTGTATACCACGACTTTCTAAATGGAGGAGTGGTGATTTAGCTCTAAGCATATATCATGATAGGAGTGGATGGTGAGGAGGTAGATGGAAAGATGTGTGTGGACCCTATAGCCTAAGCGTATACCACGACTTGTTGAATGGAGGAGTTGTGATTTATCCCTAAGCGTATATTACTATACAAGGAGTGGATGGTGAGGAGGCAGATGGAAATATATGCGCGGACCATATATCCTAAGCGTATACCATGACTTGTGGGATGTGTGAGTGATGATTTAACCCTAAGCGTATATCACTATAAGATGAAAGGATAAAGATGGGTGACAATTTAACTTAAGGTGTATGTCACTAATGTTGGAAATGTTTGATGATGAAAGTAAGGTCCATTTGATTGGTAAACCCTTGGCAGTCGAGTATGGATCAAGGAACTAAAGTGTGTCATAGGGTGATGAGTGCAACGTGTAGAAGAAAACCTAGAATTAACAACCAAGTGATGAATATGTGATGTAAATGTGCAGTGTGGGAAATGCAATATAGGATGTGTAATGTATATAGAATATGTAATGTGTGAAATGCAATAGTAATTGGACATAAAAATGGAATATGTAAGTATAATAAGATGAAACTAGACCCATTTGTAGTGGAATCTAGTGTAGCATGTAGAATGCATATGATGAATAGATGCACTATGTGAATAAGAAAATGTAAGGAAGATATGATGTGTAGATGATGCAAGATGCAGATATAGGTGTAGAATATGTAGTGATGACAAGTAAAGCTCGACCATGTATAATGTGACCTAGCGTAAATATAAAATGTAAGAAAGAGATGTAAAAATAGACCCAGATGATATGACGACTAGTGTAACATGTATGATATAGATGATGTATAAATGACTAATATATTAGGTAGGTATAGGATAATGTATAATGTGTAGTGCCTATGGTAGGATGTTTAGAACCTATAGTGTAATGGGTGGGGTTCAGTGCAATGGTAATCCCTCAACAATCCAGTGTGAGTTGAAGCACAAGAGTGTGTCATCTGGTAACGAGGGTGCTAGAATGTGAAATAAGTGTACATATATGTGAAGAGATGAATGAGAAAGAATATAGAGAGTAGGGGTAAAACTATACTAAATATGAGGAGGGGGGATTGTGTAGTGGCTATGCCCTCCCAAGCAATAATGTGACAAAGGTGACTAGGAAATGTCATCAATAAAATCATTGTTTTCTTGATAAAAAATAGTAGGAGCCACGTCAGAAACTTGGTAGACTACAAAATGAGGTGGATTGTATAGAGACGCATTACGGCGAAGGGTATAGGCATTCATCACATATTCCTCATCCGTAGAGGCAATTGGTGGGTAGCCATGAGCATGCCAATGTGAAATGTTAGGAACATATACAGGAAAAAAATCATTAGCAATGGAAATAGTGCCGAAGGGCATGGTGAATGAAAGTGACGAGTGAAGTGGTTCAAGTGTACTGCAAATATAATCGAGCCAAGATTTTCCAAGTGTAAATGGAGAATCACGATCAATGCGTGCAATAAATATTGTCAGATGAAAAACTCGTAAGCCATAAGTTGGTATAATATGAAAGTAATTGTGATAGAGATGGGGAGAATGAAGGAATGGCAAGATGTCATTAAGTGTCATGCCAAACCTAGGTAAGAAATCACATGTACATATAGTATTGGGGCTAGCAAGATCGAGAGGAATGTGTTCCCATAATTTCCTATTGATATATAAGGTGCATGTGAAAGGGGGTTGTGAAACTACTTTTGGTGGAGAATAAGATGAAATTGCATCAACACTATTAACAGATCCTTTATATATTAGCATAACATTATTAGATGGAGGGTTTTTGAATTGGTATTCACCTAGGCCATTAGCTACAAATGTTTCATCGAAATAAGAATTTTCCACACCGAGAGGGGTAAAATCCAGGTTTTGTAGTGACTCATCAATGAGTTATACAACAACAAATTCATCATCAAATTTAGTGGAAATGTCGATATGTGAGTCATTAGTTTGGGTAGCACTATTAAGGACATTAGTAGGTGGTGCAACAGTAGAAGGAGTAAAAGTAGAAGATGGTGGAGGTGGATCACTAGTAGGGACAAATATATTGGGTGAAATGATAGCCGAAGTGTGAGTAGATATGGGAGGAGAAGTGATGTCAGGGGTATTAGAGGTGGGTGTACTAGATTGACCGACATCATATTTATCCATGTTAGCATATGGAATGGGTTGAGGCGGTGGGACAAGCATAATAGTGATAAGATCAATGCAACAATATTTCAATGGTTCCAAGTCAACGGTGATAGTATGTTCATAACCATCATGAAAGAATTTGACACATTGATAGTAGGTTCACCAAAATGATTAAAAAAGTAAAACCTAGATGGTGGTATAGGGGTATTAATGTTAATCTAATTAGGAGGACTAAAACGTTGTATGAATGCACTTAAAACAATATGGAATAATTGTAAATAATTATACTAGGTGAAATAAAACCCCAAATATGCGAAGGAAGTAAGGAAGAATGGCTTAGCGGATTAAAGAAGACTGTCGCAGGTTGTCATATGTCTAACTGTAAATTTGAGAGGTGTAGGAACGATCACTCAAAAGTCCTTGCAAAAAGGCTAGATTTGGAGGGTTTGAGTAGATTGAGGCACATGGGAAGGTACTGGGGTGCCCCGGGGCACCCTATTCTGTAGACTAGGCACCCTGGTTTCTATAAAAGCTCCAAATTTGATTTTTACAAGGTCGCAAGGTATTCTGAAAGATTGTCTACCTCGTCACACTAGATTCGTCGAGCTATGCCAAGTGTGTGAAATATGACAAGATGAACGAATGACCTGTAAAAGAGAAGGAAGTATCAAAACCCTAAAAATAAAGATGCAAAATGAAAGGGTCAGAATTGACCTCATCTGCCAAACTAGTGGTCTTATCATTGAGCGCTGCACACATTTCGGACCCGGATGTAGTTTTAGTGTGTGTGTGTGTGTGTGTGTGCGCGTGCGTGTGCGTGCATGTTGTGCATGTTGTGCCCTAGGTGCTCTTGTGCTAGTTGCACTTTGTGAAGTAGTGAGCAATAATAACTATAGAAAATGTAATAAAATGTGTGCATGAAATAGAATATAATCCCCTCTATGTATGTGTGTGTTGATGAAGATCTCCTAGCCTTGATGCATGACACTATGTGGATATAAGTGATGTAATGGATGTAACTCTAGATGGAGTGATAGTAGTATGTGACGATAGGACCCTCATTATGGTCTCAAAACTTTGTATTTATAGGGTTATCTTGCTCTAATTTCATAATTAATCCTCGACATGGCCAACTAGGAAAAAGATAAGGATGAAAAATGACTAGAAATGCCCCAAAAAGAAGCAGGAAAAGTGGAACATGGATTGGGGTGCCCCAGGGTGCCCCAGTACATGCCTTGGGCGCCCCGGTTTAGGCCAAAATGATGGGACAATTGCGAAATAGGTGGATGTGTGTAGGAAAATACGTGGGAATGACGAAATAAAATACAAAAATAAGATGGCCAAAAGGTGGGATTAATTAGCACTTTCTTCACTTGAGAACCCTCTAAATAGTAGTATAAGATTGGGCTAAATAATACCTAAAGTGCATGATTTTGTGTCTACAGTTACAAGTCATCCCCAAGCTCCTTTATTGTATTTGAGGGCGATTAGAGGTCAGATTATGTAGAACTTCTGACTATTACTAGTCTCATTACTAGTCTATCCTAATTCACCTCTTTGAGTTCACAAGAGCCACATATGTTCTTCATTTTGTAGTTATTAAAGATTTAGAATTTAGTGTCTTAAACTTTTATGCTACAAAATAGATGTTGCATGGTGTAGAATCTTCATTATATAATATATGTATCTTCTGCATCTATCTTTATTTTGAAGCAATTGTTTGCTTGTCTAGGTTGATGTCTCCTCCTCTATAAGGTATTTTTATTTGAAAACTTTGAGGGACATTTTATGTAAATCTTTGTTTTATATTATTGAAAAGGGTGAGGGCCACCCCCAACCCTCTTTTACTAATGAATAAAGACACTTAACAACACCAAATTTGGACAAGGAATAAACTTCTACATTAGAATAGATGTTCCAAGAATGTTCTTGCACACTTTGGAGTGTCTTAGGATGTATATAGCTCTAGAAGAAATAATCTACAAGGTGCATAAGTGTCTATTGTATGGATTGATCGATAATATAAATGACCTTTATGAATCTCTATTTTACACAAGTCCTCTCTTGTGACATTAGAACATCCCCGCAATCTAATTACCCTTTCAGCATAATATACACATTCCACCTGCGATGGTTTAGTTTTAACCAAGTGTCTTATGGCTAATTTCTTGTTAGAATCTCAATTTGATTTAATATACAATGGTAGGCCGACCTTAGGATCAAGTGCTTTGATTATTGAAAAATGATTTTCCTGTACAAGGTCAATATTAGCCATTGATATTGTCCTAGGTCACTGGTTTAGTGACTGTGGACTTTGTCTTTTTGCCCAAAGCTTCTTGAAAGGCTCATGACATTATGATGTGGATAGGTAGAGGTGAAATAGATATCCTAGGTAAAGACTAAAAATGATGTCAAAAAGCATATGTAAGGGCGATTAAAGTGTAACTTAAAATTTCTTATAGCAAAATTAGGTGTTAAGGGGGGAAAATATGTCAAAACCTGACCTATTGCACATTATCGATCAAAACATATATACTTAAGCTCAATTCAGACAAAACACTAGCAAACGATACGTTAGTGACATGGTAGAGAACAAACCATAAGAATATTAGAAACAAATAAACATTTCTTCCTAAAATGCCCATGTCGAAACATTATGGATATTTGAAAAATTGGTAAATTGAAGGAACAACTAGCTTAAGAATCAGACAGAAAATGCACTAGCAATCGCAACTAGTCGCTTCCACCTGTAACCACATTAGTGAAATAACTAGAGACCCTAACCGCGAACCCGAACCAGTGGCCAAACAAATACTGCGTATTTCTAAACTCTGAGGTGCCCGTTATATGTTAATTAAGACATATGGATATTCTGAAAAATTGGTACAGTGTAGCAAGCAAGTGATCAACGTAGCGAAATTTCCAAGAAAAAACCAGAAAATACTTGTCAGCAGTTGTGCATTCAGTCTGATTGTCCATGAAACTACGGAAAAATGCAGGGTACCCCCCTGTAACTAAACTTCCTAACCGCGATACGCCGACCGGGAGTCCTTACAACCAAACACTGCAGTATCTACACTCTGAACAGAGTTTGATAGAGGCCGTTATATGTTTAATAAAGACCTTGTGGCGCCAGGGTCTCCTCCCTCTTAACAGTATACCCGCGGGGCATAATCCAAGTGATCTTTGTGAAGCGAAATTTCCAGCAACCAGTCCAAGCTCGAAAGACTTGTCGAGTTGTGATTCAGTCTGATTGTGCATGAAAAGGCTAGCGCGAAGCAATGCAGGGTAGCAGCAAATGTACCATCCTCCTCCATACGCCACGGGATTCCTGCCACACCTGAAAATTCTCCCCGTTCCACATTCAGAACAGGGTTTGATAGAGCCGATGATGTTCGGTTTCTGGAATTCCCTGCTGGCGCCAGGGCCCCCCTCTTAAAAGACACCCGCGGGGAAAATCCTAGCTTCTCTTTCCGAAGGAAATGGCACATCGGTTCAACCTCGAAGCTCCGTCGGCCAAGACCGAAAAGGCAGACGCGAAGCAACAGATACAGCAAAAGAAAGCGAAAAAACTGCTCAGGTTGCAGCAGAAGGCCGAAACCCTAGATGGCTTTCAAGAAAGTTCCGATGATGGCAACTGGAACCCTGCTTCGGTGTGGGACACTGAAAGTCCTAGCTCTCAGCTGGAAGTGAGGACGATCGGTTGGACCTAGGATCCGAGGCCAAGACCGCTGACTGACGAAGGGCGCATCCAATCTGGCGCACCTCAGGCTAAGGAAGCAGAATGCCGCACGAGTTCTTCGACAAGGAGTTCCTTTGGAGAAGATGAAGACCGCGAGGACGAGGTCCTCCTATGAGCGAGAAGTGAGGACAATTGTGGAAGAGGATGACAAAGACTGCCTGACGACGGGGGTGCTGCCCTCTGGCGCCCTAGCTAAGGAAGCTAATGCGCACGAGTTCTTCGACAAACTCTTTGGAGAAGATGAAGACTTGAAGAGGTTCTATGAGCAGAATTGCAATTGTGGGGCTTTTGAGTGCCTTGTTTGTGCTGCCATTGGCGCCAAGGTGGGGAAGAAGTTTCCGGATTGCGTGAGCCTCATTCAGCATGCTATGAAGATTTTGAGGACGAAGAAGAAAGCGGCACATAGGGGTTATGGCCGTGCTATCTGCGGGCTGTTGGGATGGAGCTCTGACCGATTGCCAAGCCTTCCGAAGACCGATAGCGAAATGATACCACGGGGCTGCATTCCTCCGCCAGATGAAGCTGAGGTAAGTAATGTGATATGTTCCTTGTTGGCAACTGTAGATTCTGCCGGGTAAATTTTGGAGTCTTTTGCATTTAAATGGTTGAACGTGATATGAGATTTTCATCCCAGCTCCAAGTATTTAGGAGTCTTCTTTCAAGTTTCTACTTTTAACATTTTTTATGAGAAAATGTTTAGATTTCATTTAGGCTGTCACTTTCCGGTACAAAATGATGTACCCTGGAAAGATTGTACTAAATGATTTACTTTGGAAACATTATAATTCTGTGTTGTTGCGAATCCTGGAAAGATTGTACTAAATGATTTACTTTGGAAACATTATAATTCTGTCTTGTTGATCCCATGGGTGGTTTTAATTGTTTTGTAATGGTAATATAGAAAAATCAGAATGAACTAAAATTCTATAAAAGATATGAAATAGGGACTCTCCAATCTTTCTGGAATTAAGCTGTTTTCCTGGAATCCCCTGAATCATGAAAATGAGAAGGAGAATGCCCCTTCTATTTCAATTCTGCAGAGAACTTCACAAAAACAATTTACGTCAGCTAAGGAACAATTGGTAGCTGCTTCTCCTATTCTTTTGGTGCAGGTGGCCCCTTATGAGGTAAAATTTCCTGCAACTGTGACAGTTAGAATCCTTTACTAAGAAATCGAGCAGCTACTTTATAGTATGGGGTTTGGATACTCCTGACGATGGGCGAAACTGTTTGAAAGGTTTCGTGGCGAATTCCATTTACTTTTGGTTTTCTTGTGGAGATGGACTTCGGAATTAGTGGATATACCACAAGATATTCTAAAAAAAAACATTGAGCACCTCAAAATTTCTTATGGATATCTTTTTAATGCAATTGATGGATTTAATGAGAAAAAGTTGTTAGGGGTGGGCAACGTTGGATTAGTGTATAAAGGAGATTTGAGAGATGATAGAGTAGGTGTTGTGACATTGATGGAAACTTAGATAAAATATTTAGAAGCTTGTTAATACAGTTTGTGATTGAGCCACTTAGTTGAGAAACTTGATGATGTGGGAAGTAGCATTATAAATATGAGATTGATTAATACATCATTATATTTTGATAGAGGACATCCTTGCATTATATTTTTGGATGTCATTTGCTCTCATTAAGGTTTTAATGTGTTGAAGCTTCCTCGGCAAGGGCAAGCTCAAATACCCTATTCAATTCTCATAATATTTAGACAACATAAGTTCAAGTTTGTTTACCTAAGTCTTGCAATGGGAAACACACAATGAAACAAGAAGAATGAAAAAGGGACTGCATAAGCTATATTAACTTTAAACCACTAGTAATAGACCCACTATTTAAACACAATAATGTAATTTCATGAAACTCCAAAAAGCGCTTCTCATCAATGCATGGCTAGCAATATATTTATTTTTCCAAAATTCATGTTTTTTAGCAATATCACAACAATCGGTGAATGAGTTGTAGAGATTCAAGTTAGCATTGCATCATATCAACATACAATTTCCATTTTTAGAAATAGTGTGACCACTAACCAGTGATTGATAGTTTTTTTCTCTCTTTACCATTTGTTCTTTAGTGTCCCTAACTTCATAATAACACCACCGAACCTGCAAAGATATTACTAAAACCTGACACATCTCCTCTTTTTCAAAACTTTAATACGGGTATACTTAGTAAGGTTTTTCTTTTCTTTCTTTAATGCATTTCAATTTTGTTTTTTTGTACATGGCAGAGAGTTCTTGGAACACAGTCACATTTAACTCCAAATCTATGATGTGTCAACTGATGGAATCTTTCACACCATTAAAAGTGATTCAATTTTGTTGCAAATATGGGCACCCCATGTAGCAGAAATGCCTTAAATAGTTAGACATTAAAGTCTTTTACATCAAGATTGTTGATCGCGTGCTAGAGTGTTTGACGGTCCATTACTTGCAGGTTGTCACCGAGCACTTGACTGGAAACTGAGTTAGAAGCCTCAAACATCAGAATCTTGTGAGTCTACATGGATATTTGCTTTCTCCATATGGAAACTTGTTGTATAATGATTACATGGTAAATGGAAGTCTGTGGGACATCCTACACGGTGAGTACAATAATTATGTTATGATGAAGAAAGGAGGAGTTAAGACTACTATCACTCAACAAAAACGATTCGTCGTAAATACTACCCTCTACTTTGATAGCACCTCCATTACTACTTTACTCAAACTTCTTGTATCCAAAGTGATATCGAATGTATTCATGTTTAGTGCAAATAAAATTGGCCACAAAAGGATACCACTTATGATATAAAATCTACAAATATACGGAAGTCTTCATGTATTCATGTTTAGTTTAAATTAAAAAGTCTGCAAAAAACTACCACTCATAATATAGGATTTGCAAATGTGTATGTACGAATTAGTAACAAATTTGAAATGTACATATAGAACCTTTAAATGTAATGCTTCATCTGTATTCCTACACTTACACTATCAATCACACCCCTCATCAACATCAACTACACAAGTAATAACTATTCCTCTAAATCAAATAACATATACTGTTCGACATTCACATTACATTTACACATGTGATTGATAGTTTATTTATTTATTAATATTAGGCATGTAAAAAACAAGTAACCCCATAATCATAACTCAATTTTTTAGTGTGTGGAAAAATTAGTGTTCTTGAAGTTGTCATACAAGATATTAATGAGGAGTAATACATCTTTGAAGACTGCACCCATTACACGCCTCAATTGTCTACAAGTGGTGATATTTCTAAGATGACTAACCTTTCATGTTTTGTATTTTTTTTAGGGAGTCAAGGAAGTAAAATTTATTTTATCCTATAATATGTATGGTCATGGTCAAAATATCATTTTCTAATTAATTGGGGCATTTAATTACTTCGGATTTTTAATTCATGGTGTATTTTCATATCCCCCTCTTTTGTGCCTACATATTCGAAGCCTTGTCTATCTTTGATCAACGTTTTAATATATTTCATGAGATTCCTACATGAAGACTTGTCTTTCTCACATGCTTAAAGGAACCTAATGAGATCAATGTTTATTTTTTCTATAATATTTGTAGTAATGTTCAAAAAAATAATTTTATAGTTAATTGAATACCAATGTAAATTACATTAGATAACCCCCAAAATCCTTGAGGAAGTGTTGAGTGCAACATTGAGCGAAGATACAAGTCATTCACCTGATTATGAGGATGATCAAACATGTTGTCTAATACTAGACAACTACATGTATCGAGTGTGGGGGAGTTTGAAAGTGAAATTGTATGTTAACTATGACATAAAAATGTTACAAGATGTTCAAGGAAAATAAGTATTAATATATCTTTCTTTTTAAATTTAATCATTTAAAAAAACTATGTTATCATTAAAAAATGAAGTACTTTAAGTTCATTTTTTTCAGGTACTTTAAAAAAGAATTGATATAAAAAAAAAAAAACATTATTTTCAAAAAAGTGTCACTTAAATATAGATGTCAACGAATTAGGTGTAGCAAACGGTTGGTTTCTTATATTAAAAAAGGGTTTGATAGCATTTACTATGATGTGGGAATTATTTATAAATTCACGATAAAGACATTTAGGAAGATATATAGGGGTATGAGAGAAGAATAAATTTGAAAATATTTTCAATTTATTTAAAGGTTTATATTAAATTAAGAAAAATTTAATGTGTAGGAGAATTACATAGGTAATATGTATGAGTAAAAACTAGCTCACTAACCTATAGGATTGAATGAAGCTTCGTGGAAAAAATAATGCAAAATTTGGTTGTAACGACCTTTCGGTCTAATTAACAAAAGGTGCCAATTATTTATGTTTACTCACTAATGAAATGATTGCATTCTAACTTATAGTTAGAATAGATAAAATAACATTATAACTATAATCAGTATTGAAAAGTAAGATTTAGTTTACTAAAGGTAAGTAAACACTTTTCTTTCTAATCGTAACATCATAAACAATATTACAACCACAATCTCATTTTAGGAGGTACTTTCATATTCAATAATTATTTAAATTCCATTTCAAAGATGGATATAAACCAAAATATGTCATATTCAGTACAATAATGTAATATATTAGCAATCATTAGTTGTTGTATGGGAAACAAGACTACGCATTGGCTCACAAAATCATGACATATCATATTATAGAAAGTAAAAATACATCTACATATTGTAAACATATATATGGAATAATAAAATATGAGTATCATATAGGTACATCTACTAACAAGTGTGTAGCTATGAGGAAGATTATCATCGAGATAATTTGCCTCTAACCACATAGAAAGGTCTCCCTTCACCTACAAGTGCCCCAATGATGATACAGGTCTCCTCGCAAGGTGTTCGGGATCCAGAAAAGCCCTCGGAGTATGCGTTAACATCCCGCATGCCCCGCTTAGCCCCCGCGTCCTTTGTTTTCCCCTTTTTTCCTCTTTTCTTGGCCTTTTGCCCTTCAGTTACGAAACCGCCGCCCTGCTTGGGCGGCGGTCTCGTGACCGCCGCCCTGATCAGGGCGGCGGTCCTGTAACCGCCGCCCTGCTCAGAGCGGCGGTCCTGCACGCGTTTTCCAGAAAGTGCTTTGACGCGACTCACGTAAAATATCAACGTTTCACCAGCTTTTCCTTGCCGACTTGGGCATGCATTTATGTTTTTGGTCCCCTGGAATAGTGTTTGGCCATTGTTTATGGTTTTTAGAGTTCAGTTTGGTTTTGATCTTTGGGTGAATGAAAGCTATAAATAAATGGTTTGTGCACAATCCACAAATGGTCTGCCCCTCATTCACTTTCAAGCTCTCATTTTCATAGTTCAGTCTTTTGTTCTGTTTAGAGCCATAGTTTTAATTCTTTGCATGCTTATTTAGCATTGTCCAGCTGTTGGTAAGCCACATATCCAGCTTGTGCAAACAGTGTTGTTGTTTTATCCATTCCATTGGAGTAGAATAGCTTAGGAAGCCATTAAAGTTGCAGGTTTTTCTCTTCAAACAGGATAGTTTCAGGTTCTGGTCACTTTATGTTGCATGACTCGCAATAAAATCCCGCTAGGAATTGCATAAGCCAAGCTCTGTACTCTTGCGCTATCCCTCTCCTACTCACATTTTTCAGTCTGCATTCTGAGCTGTCCTTGTCCCAATATCTATTTCTGTCGATGCTAGCATTACACGCTTTTCTGGATCCACGTGAACACGAAAGAACGAGGAAATCACTCTGAGGGGACAAGATCACACACACCATCGGATTCGCCACTGTTCTGCGGAATCCAGGTTCTAGCTTTCAAAGTTCTAGTTAGAATCATATCAAATAGAATAGTTAATTGCTTTATTTCGGTAAAATTTCTATTCTCGATATTGCCAGGGAAGCTGTGAGGATTGATAGTTTCTGAGAAACTATGATTCACTCCTCACTTCTGAGGTAGGATCGAGAATCTTGCAAGTAGATTAGGAAAGTTATTGCATTATTTAGAATAAATCTACAAATCACACAGACAAATAACTACACTCGGTTATCTTGTTTGTTTTAAATTGTTATTTAGTTGTTATTTCTAGATACGTTTAAATAGCTGCTTTCCTTAAACTCTTAAAAGGTTTCTCAGAAAAATAGAGGTTATATATGTTTTAGATTTATTCCACGTAGTTAGAATTTGCTTTGTTACAGTTAGATTTACATTTTATTTTGTATGACAATCACGGGACCTCAGGAGCCCAGGGAATACATATTTGAGCCAATCGTGCCTCAACCAAACCTCGTCACAGCAATAGTTGACATAGACCAAAATCTCAGAATACAAGTATTCCAAACAACAACAGATTTACAACTGATCAGTTCTCAGTTGAGAGGGTTAAACATAGAAGACGACCAAGCACACACGTTTTGGTCAAATCAACCGAAGTACAGATTACCCTAGGCAAAACATTCACATGACTGTAGAAGGGTTCGAAAGAGAACAAACCTTTGGTTGTGATCCTTTGGTCCCACAGCCAGGTGCAGGAGACACTCTCACAGATATAGATACTAGTCTAAGGATCCAGGTTGCACGAACGCCTGTGAGATATTCTGAGAAAATCACGCAGTTGTTGGTCCTAAACATAGAAGCTGAGAAAGCATATGATTACTGGATACTAGGAATTAGGACTTGATTTCGTATATGACCATAACAGGACCGCAACAACCAAGAGTCTACGGTTGTGACCCACAAGTCCCACAGCCTAACGAATCCACAAGTCAATCAGATATAAACACTGGCCTACGCACACTAGTATTCCAATCCACTCCACTTCCACCCATCATCATCGAACAATTGTCCTTACTAGATATAGCGGCTAACGAAGCTAGAGAATTCTGGACTAGGCCAGAGAATCGTCCGTAGAGTCAATTGTTTCCACCATCCACCATATGACCTTATCTGGAGACATACACGAAACTATCCCAGGTCATTTCCCACGTATTCCACAACCCATAGATCGAATCACGCCAGAGCTCGATATTGATTGGAGCCTTCGAGCAGTCATCCTTGCCGATCGATCTATCACACCAGTCCAAGTTAGAAGGGCTTTCTTTGCCTTAGATTCACAAATTCCATTAGTGCGTGTCGAAGACATTAGACTACCTAACTAGTTTGTCTGCATCCCACGCATATTCCATCCCCACCGGCTGTCTCGGCACGACCTCGGGAGGTCGGGTACGCGGAAGAGTTACCTGTAGATTCCCACGCTCGCTTGTCACTTTTCCGGCGTACAAAATTGGTGAACCTGACGTGAAACAAACAAAATTAGTGAAGCTGACGTAAACTTCCTACTTTCTCGTTCGGAGTCATAGCATCACGTGTCCTTTCACAAATCACCTTCGCTCCTTCCCATTATTCTGCGGGTATTCATATACCCCCTGAATATGTCGGGATTCGATGCATATGGCAGACCCCTCTTGGGTCTCGAGGCATACTACGCCCAACAGAATAGACAATCATCACCCTCACTCTCAGTATGGGGCGACAACTATTCAACTAATCAGTTGTCAACACAAACCCCAAGAATCAGATATAATTCATCTTTTCAAATGGGGGAGTTAGATCAACCCCCTCGAACGCAACAAACAGAGCCTTCAGGTTCGAACAATATGACGTTTACCAGAGAATCTGGTTCGTCTCCTCAGATGCTACTTAGACCACAAATTAGTAGGCAATCTGACCCATACCTGGTCTTAGATGATGAACAGTCAATACGTTATCCTAGGAGTGAACAACATTCTCAGGGTATGTACCCACCTATAGGAGGTTTACAAATACAACCCGAGATCTCTTTCCAAGAAAATACCTCTATGCCACTGCATATAGGAAATACTCTCGGAGAAACTTGGCAAGATAGCGATCAGTTTATAGCAGGATATCACATGCCTATACAACACCAGGGTATACAACAAACGCCGCTCAGGCAAAGCACCGTGACTTCACCAAATGAAGTCATTTCAACGTTAGTAGAAAAAGTGAGAGGGTTAGAACTTGCTCAAGCAAGTCAAAATCCTCAGTTCATGCAAGCAGGAAGTTCCAATCCTCCATACCACCCTGGCCAAGTAGATCTCCTCACAGGAGTAGGCACGTTAGGCATGCCTCCTCAGTATCCACAACAAACGCCAACAAGGCCCATCATCTCTAACACCTATTCCTCCCGGTCTAGTATCAAACAATCCATTACTAGACAATACCCCGTCATACTTAAACATGTACTCCAAATCACCACAAGGAGATATGTTCTCCTCTCCCGGCATGTTTGCTCAAACACAGGGACTTCCCTATGCCCCTGCCAATGCATACGCTGCGCCATATCAACAACCCATCCCACCACCACTCCCTCAGCAACCACCATCAATGGTCGAAAACTATGCGATAGGGACTTATTCAGAATATCTGAAGGAACCCTTAGACTTCACCATACGAAGCGTCATGCTTCCAAGACCTCTTCCCGATTTACCCAAGTACAAAGGCGAGGGAGATCCAAACGCGCATATCAAAGCTTACGCTACAGCCATACGTGAATTACTCCCTTGGGATGGGGTTGTTGCTAAAATATTCCCCAAAACCTTGGAAGGCATTGCTCTCGACTGGTATTATAGAATACCTGAAGCCTCCATCCATTCATTTAAACAGCTCGTATCAGAATTCATTAAGGCATTCGACATGAACAAACTGTTGAGAACAGGAATCAGGGAATTCTTGCACATCAAACAAGAACACAACGAATCTGTCGCCCATTTCATCCAGAGGTGGCGTACAGTTCTTTATTCTTCAGCAAGTGCTCCAAACATGGATCAGATGGAACTATGCGATTTATTCCTTCATTCTCTCAGCAAAGAGGTGAAGGAAGAAGTCCAGAAGTTCCCACTAAGAACTTACGATGAAGTACTTGAGAGCGCTCTTCGAATAGACCAAGCAGCGATAGATAGTGGTCGTAAGACATATGGAGCAAACGGGAGGTTAATCACCTCCAGCCAGAACACTACAAATTATCCCACTACCACAAATGTCAACCAAGGACCCAAAATCCTTAACAAAAATCGGGGTGTAACAACGGATGGAGTAACCGACCAGCCCAAGAAGGTAAATGTTGTCAATACTCCATCACAAACAAACAACCAACGAAACAACAACTTTACCCCGACAATCAATACAGTGGATTTTAACCATCCACAACAACAACAACAACGGCGAAATCCTATACAAGGGCCAAGCCAAAACTCATTTGGTTATCAAAACCAAAGCCAGAAACAACAAATGCAAAATTTTAATCCTAATAGGCAACAGTTTGATCAGAATTTTAGGCCACAATATACACCAAACCAACAAAACAGGAATTACAATCCCAATTCTTATTGTGGTTTCCACAAAATTCGGGGTCATGATACTAGAACGTGTCGTGACTACAATAAATTCATGCAACGTTTACCAGAAGAACAAAGACAGTTCTTCACAGATTTGTTTTTGGCAGATCCCGTGTCATCACCACCAAATACGCTCGCAGGGGCAGTTTCCCCTCAGAATGCTCCTCTCAAGATCTTTAACGATCCACTCCCAAATCATGATAGCAATAGGCTGAATCCAACTGGAACAAACAAAAGTGCAATGACAGGAAACAATGATCATGAAGCCTCGACTTCACTAAATCCATCAGTTGCGCCACAGTTAGGAAGTCAACCGAGACCCAAGATAGTCAGTTTGGTAGAATTAGACGCTGAACTACCTATCGAAGCTATAACAAGAACACGAGAATATTTCTCTCAACCAAGCCCAAGTCATCTGCCAGAAACAGATAAGAGTCAACAAATAGTAGAAAAACCCGTAGGTGCCTATGATTTAATTAGTGACCTAACAAAGACCTTCTCACACATTTCATTTTTGGATTTACTAAAGAACTCTCCTCCTCACAGAGCTGCTCTTTTAGAAGCATTAGGTCTAGGTCATCTAATTAACATCACTCCACCTCCTGAAACACAAGTAAATCACGTAGATTTTGATATCCACCCTCCGGGGCAGCCGGACAAGGATGTCGAATTCATATTCGAAATAAGTAAAATGCCCACAGATGCTGAGATCGCACGCCGAGGTGATCCAGCCTTACACTTACAAGTATGGGTTTATAATAACTATGTAAAACGGGCAATGGTTGACGATGGGGCCGCAGTTAACATAGTCCCTTTCTCTTTCCTCCAAAAACTAGGATATGGGGAAACAAACTGTTCCACCACTCGAAATACATTGAGAGGCTATGATAGCCTTAAAGCCACTTCGATAGGAACTATAATACTTCCGGTCACCTTAGGACCCAAAACAATCCTGACTGAGTTTTATATTATAGATCGGGAAACTAATTATAATATGATACTCGGCCGACCATGGATACACCGAATGAAGGCAATCCCTTCTACGTTATTTCAAGAAGTAAGATTCTTGCATCTAGGAAAGGTATTTGTAGCCAAAGGCGATCCAAAACCTTTCGATTTGCACCTAGCTGATTTAAAGAAAAGACCAGGTGTGCACTCAGAATTTGAACTTCCAACAAACCAACTTAATAAACCCACTGACCCAAAACCAGAGGAGAAGTTGGTACCTACAACGGATCTTGAAACTATCAGCATAGCCAAAACAACCCCAACCCCTAACGATAAAGCTAAAGAAACGGTATCATTAGGGACTACTGCAAAAATCGTTGAGTTAATAGAACAAGATTTACCAATGTTCTTACCATTTGATTCAGTAGGCATAGGATATTCCCTAGGTGTTGGTTCCCTTCCAGCAGAGGACCTCTGTATGGTAGAAGTAGAGTGCGCAAACGCAGCAGATGCCCCAACATCTATACTCCCGACTAAGTATTGGACTCTCCATTTCGATGGAGCTAAATGCCGTTATGGAGCGGGGGCAGGTATAATTCTTACTTCACCCGAGGAGAAAGTCCTCCCATTCACCTTTAAGTTAAACTTTGAATGCACAAACAACGGCGCTGAGTACGAAGCCCTCCTCCTTGGCCTCACCTTAGCCAAAAGAATTGGTGTTGATAACATCAGAGTCTTAGGAGACTCGCAATTAGTGGCAAATCAAGTTTCTGAAGTATATGAAACTAAAGCCGAACACTTGCAGCTTTACAAAGAAGCCGTATTAGATTTAAGCAAGGCGTTTAACTTCATATCCATTGAAGCAATCCCACGAGAGAAAAATATTCTCGCCGATTCAATAGCAACTTCAGCATCACGTTTTACTCCAAGCAATGAGTTAGAAGATACCCAGTTCACGGTGTCCATTCGTGATGAACCATTGATAAAAATAATGACAAATCCCCTTTCAAGCGGAAGTGAATCTACCGTCCTAGACCGTATTGATAGTGATGCGGCTACTTTGGATTATTTAAACGCCTATGCAGCACTACATCTCTCCTATCATATGCTAGATTTATCCTTAATTCCACATTCGTCTTCTTACTTCGGAAATCCCGTGATGGATCTCCCCTCACAAATGGAACCTAGCATATACGCAGTAGAAAATGGGGATGATTTGGATTTACCTCCAGCACCACCTGAGTTCGAAGACGGTAACGCCTCTTTGATCGAAGAAACAATCGATGTCAACATCGGGACAGAAGAAAAACCAAGAATATTGAAATTAGGTTCATCGTTAACCCCAGAAGAAGTAGAAATACATACACGGATCCTCAAAGAACATCAGAAGGCATTTGCATTTAATTATAAGGAAATGACAGGAGTCGCACCCCACATTGCGGTGCACAACCTCGTCACTAAATCAGATGCAAAGCCAATTAAACAAAAATCAAGACCCATGAAGCCCAAAGTAGCTCTCATGGTAAAGGAGGAGGTAATAAAACTCCTTCAGGTAGGATTCATCAAGCCAGTCGACTACTCCCAATGGGTATCTAACATCGTTCCCGTTCTCAAGAAGAATGGAAAGATACGCATCTGCATAGATTTTCGAGATATCAACAAAGCATGTCCTAAGGACGACTTCCCATTACCATCCATAGATGTTATTGTTGATGCAACAGCTGGTTTTGAACTTTTGTCTCTCATGGATGGATTCTCAGGATACAATCAAATCAGAATATCTGAGCAAGATCAAGCTAAAACCACGTTTATAACTCCTTGGGGAACCTATTGCTACGTTGTTATGCCATTCGGTCTCAAGAACGCCGGTGCTACGTACCAGCGGGCTATGACATATATATTTCATGATCTAATCCATAAAATCATGGAATCTTACGTTGATGACTTATTGGCTAAAGCCAAGAAGCGTTGTGACCATCCAGAAGTACTCCACATCATTCTTTCACGCCTAATAGAATACGGAGTCACACTAAACCCAGAGAAATGCGTCTTTGGTGTAACGGGAGGGAAGCTCCTAGGTTATATCATATCGTCACGAGGGATAGATGTCGACCCAACCAAAATTCGGGCTGTCCTCGAAATGGTTCCACCTTCAGATGAATCTGGAATCAGATCATTTCTCGGAAAACTGGGTGCAATCCGAAGATTCATCCCAGACTTAAGCTTCGCCGTTCATCCAATCAACAATTTACTCAAGAAAGACTATAGCATTGATTGGACCAAAGACTGTAATGAAGCCTTTGATGCAGTTAAGCGCTTCCTTTTATCACCACCTACGCTAATGCCACCTAAGCTAGATCACCCGTTAATTCTATATTCACGGGCTACCAATGTCTCGCTGGCCTGTATGTTGGCCCAAGAAGACGATAACAAGAGAGAACGCGTGATTTATTTCATCAGCCGAACGCTGCTCGACTATGAAACACGCTATACACAGGCAGAACGAGAATGCCTTGCCATAGTCTTTGCTACTAAACGCCTAAGACATTATATGCTGAATCAAGAAACGAAGGTCATGGTAAAAACGGACCATTTACGGACTTTCCTCACACAAGGGTCATTGTCTAAAAAGGCTGGACGTTTTATAACCTTAATGGGAGAATTCGAATTAACATTTGTAAATCAGAAGTCAGTTAAGGGACAAATCATCGTGGATTGGTTAGCTGACAACCCATTAGACGGAGGCGATTTAGTAGATTTAGACTTTCCAGATGAGTGCGTATACTACATCGAAGCCCGACCCTCTATCTCTGAGTGTCTTTGGTACACTGATATCATTAATTATATCATGGACCATACGTACCCAGAAGGAGTTACACCGCAACAAAGAAGGCGGTTACGCATAATCGTAGCTAAATACGTCATTATAGAGCAAGTTCTCTATCGAAAGGCATTCGATGGAATGCTCCTAAGATGTGTCGACACAGAAGAATCCAAGAAGATTCTCCATGAATCTCACAGTGGAATATGTGGAGGCCACTTCGGTGGCCACGCCACTGCTCGAAAAATACATCGAATGGGCTATTTCTGGCCCACTCTAGAACATGACGCAATAGAGTTTGTACGCAGGTGTCATAAGTGCCAAGAATTCTCCCATGAGATCCACATGCCAGCACAAGCTCTACAACCAATCGCTACTCCATGGCCCTTTTCTACATGGGGTCTAGACTTAATAGGGAAATTCTCTCCCTCATCCACAGACGGCCATAATTTTATAATCACGGCCACTGAATATTTTACCAAATGGGTGGAGGCCATGCCTCTTACTACTGTACCTGGTTCTGTGATCGCCAAGTTCATTTTGAACCAAATCATTTGCAGGTACGGTATCCCGCAAATCATTATCTCTGATAATGGAACTTCTTTTAAAAATGAAGAGGTTCGCGAACTATGCAATAAATTTAAGATAAGCCATCATACGGCTTCCTTGTATTATCCCCAAGCCAACGGACAGGCTGAAGCGACAAACAAGACACTGAAAGCCATTCTCCTTAAAACGGTGAAAGAAAACAAACGAGATTGGCATTTGAAGTTATATCCGGCCTTGTGGGCCCACCGAACCTCAATAAGAACACCAACGGGAGCAACTCCTTTCTCGCTGGTATTTGGGGCAGAAGCAGTTCTCCCGCTTGAGGTCGAAATACCCAGTCTCCGCATTTCACTACAAGGGATTCTGGATGAAGACGCTTACAGAGAAGCACGTCTTTCCCAACTAGAAAGCCTAGATGAAACTAGGTTAGATGCTGAACAGCGGCATAGAGCTTATGCTGACCGAATGTGCCGGCAGTATAACAAGAAGGTCTATGAACGCGACATATACGAAGGTGATCTAGTTCTAAGGCTAGACAGCCGGATCGACAAGAAGACCGGCGAAGGAAGGAAATTCCGGCCCAAATGGTTGGGCCCATACCAAGTCATGAAGGACTACGGAAATGGTGCTTACCTCTTATGTACGCTAGAAGGTGAGGAATTTGGTGAAACAGTCAATTCCCTGCACCTCAAGCGGTTCTACGCATAAGCAACTAGCACTACTTGTATAATTATCTACATTGCATCTTCATATAGATTAAGATCATTTTGTCCACTTGTTTCTTACATAAATTGTGATCAAGGAATCTATTCTCAAAGCAATTCATTACAAACTCATGATGTTGTTGGCATAAAACTCTTTAATCATACCTCTCCATCTTCATATATCATCGAATCATCTCGGAATCTTTTATCAAATAAAATCAAACATGACAAAGTCTTAACGGTAACCATACCAAGATCTGCAAGTTTATTCTCGCTTTGATTTCTTCTTAGGATAGGTGTCTTGCCTATGGTCTGTTCTAGAAGCTTCATGGTGTCACATCTATCCCATATATATATCTCTTTGGAAATAAGCACATACTGACATTTTACTCAAGAAAACAAGTCAACAAGTGATTAAACAGAAAATTTTAATTTTACACATTTCCTTGCCCCACCAACCTTCGGTGATGAGCTTGCGTCTCTTACTAGTGACGTAGGGTTGGGAAAGGATGGAAATGCCCTTACTCGCCTATACCTTGCCCACGGTGATAAACCCACGCTTCTTACTAGTAGCATGGGGCAAAGTGTAGGGGGTCCTCTTGACAAAGCAAACGTTAAAAGTCATAAACAAACAATTCAAACTCTGAAACTTTGAGTCAAAAATGAATGAATCAGATGTTCAAAATTCCAAAAGAATTAAAATCCTAAAAACCCAGATCTTGTCTACTATGTGGCCATCTACGGGTCTAAGTCTAGATAAACCGCAAAGCAAGTGCATTCTAAAATATGAAGTCATTCGGGTAGAGTAAGCTTGTAGCTTCCAATTTGGTTCCGCCAAAGCTTTTTCTGTCTTTCATCACTATCGTTTCACCACATGTCATAACTTGCGCCCTTCTTGACTCTCGGTGATGAGCCCTCGCATCTTACTAGTTGCGTGGAGTTAGGAATGGGGCAAATTAATCTGTTCATCGTACTGGTTATATTCATCACTCTGCAAAACAAACATGAGGTATCCAAATTGCTCACAGAAGCTAAGATTCAAAATCACAATATATCTACATTATCATGTATCAGCATCATGAAACACAAAAAGAAAGCAAACATTTGCATCATCTGTTCTCCATTGCATACATTCTAAAAAGCATATAAACATACATCGTAGTATACACAAGGAAACTGGAAATAGAAAGGAAAACATGAGTGCCAAGCTTTTGATCCAAAAACGAATGCATATATATAAATAATCAATGTTTATATACAATGCCATCATGCTCTAAGCATGGTCAAAACGCTCAAAGAGCCCGTGATATACAAAGAATATATAATACAAAATACACGAGGGCCAAGTGGCCTCTCAATCCCTACGCGACCCCTCCGAAGGTGCACGCCCACGCCTAGGACTCCGGCTACGCCGGCGCTCTGAATGTACGGAGGGCTCAGGGTCCCGAGGGGCAGCCGCAGTCTCACCACGAGAATGGCTCCTCATGAGGCGCTCAGCCATCCTATAGCCCGCTAACTCTGTACGGAGGGTCGACACCATCCTGGCCACGTGCCAAATGGGAGCGAAGACATCGGTATGTCTACCGGCTGCTGAGGGCTCCCCGGCATCTACGGATAGCTCCGCGCGGGTCCTATCCATGGGGATCATCAGGGAAACGGTACATACCCTGCGGATCAAGTCTCGCCACTCGTCAAAAGTCTCTGCAAACAAAGGAGAAAAACGAATTAGAAACCAAGCAAGAGGCTAAAAGATACAACAATAGCAACTAAGGAGAGCCTACATATAAACATTAAAAGGGAGAAAGGGTAACTTACTCGGATCACCAGGCCTCCAAGATGGGTCGCTGGGACCAGCACCTGCCGCGGATGCCGCTGCCGACTGAGGGGCTGCTCCTGTGGCAGGAGCAACGTGTCACCCTGCAACGGACTCATCCTCTCCACCATGGCCCTGGGAGAGTGGCTCCTCTGAAACTAGAGTCACCCTCTCTGCGCTCTGCTCAGCCCTCTCTGCCTGCATAATGTCCTGAGTGTCATGCCACTCAGGATCACTGTCATCAGTCTCCTCCTCTGACCCTCCCTCTGTGAGCTCCTCAGAGTCGGAGTCAATATCTATGGGGTCATCGCTGCTATGAGCAGGACCCGCAGCAATCTGAAGCAAAGGTGCCCGAGGCGCACCGGCTCTCCCTCTAGCACGAACTATCCTCCTGGATGCAATGGGAATGCCAGGAGTAATCACTGTCCAACCTCGGCCTCTAGGCCCCCCTCTGGCCTCGCGAACTGATCTGTAAACTAGTGCCACTGGGGGAAGCATACCCGTATATGGAAGACCAAACTGCTGAGGAACCCGGCCGAAAGGATGTACCTCCACTCGTCCCACTCGATCAATAAGCTGCCCTGTGGTGGAGCAGGAGATCAGGGTAAGAGTCTCCTCGCCCCATATGCCGGCCATAAGCTGGTACGGTGTCGCCTCCATGTCTGCAGTAGTAAGGGAGGCAACTGGCTGATGAGGTGCTCTGAGCACCGACATGTCCGTCCATCTGGCTGCCCTCACAGCCCCAGGATCTGCCACCTCCACACCCCTGCCATAAGGGATAAAATGCTCATACACCCAACTCATGACTAGAGTTGGGTGGCTCAATGACTGTCCCTGTAAACGGACCACCCTATATAGATCATGGTAGGTGGTCCCCAGAATATCTGCACCCCAGGCGTATATCCGGCCATGCCCCTCTATCTGTGCAATGATGGGGGCCCAGCAATATAACAATGTGTCCCCTCCCTTGTCCCCGATCAATCTCGAGGCAAGGATCCCCATGATGGCCTGTCGAAATACGGGGATAGGCAAAGAAGGAATGGATCGAACTCTCACCCCCTTCTTCGACCCCGTGGAGATGGCTGCATCTCCCATATAAGCTGCCCACTGTGCAATCTGTGCCCGTGAGCCTGCTGTCTCTAATGTAAGTCACCTCCCGATGATCGGGACCCCCAGAATGCGGTAGACATCCTCTAATGTGATGGTCCACTCACCACGGACCCCTGGCAGTCGGAAGGTGTTCCGATCTGCATCCCAGTAAGAGAATAAGTCACAAAGGATGTGACTAGATGGTGCAACATGGGGCACGCGCGATATGCGCAGTATACCAGCCCTCTGAAGTGTGTCCTCCTCGTCCTGTGAGAGGGCATCCAGTACCCCTGAGAGCCAATCACACTCTCTCTCTCTGCTCCATCTAATGTACTCCTCTCTCGCCTGCATACACCCAAAAACACACAAAACAGAGCAAGTTAATATCCGAACAATACCGAGAGAGTCATAAAAACACGTAGAAATGCTAAAAATACAAGTGCAATCTCAAATATAAGTTCCTTTTGCATTCTGTGCAAAACCGCCGCCCTGAGCAGGGAGGTGGTTTTGTGCCTTAAAGGCGGCGGTCGTGTAACCGCCACCCTGAACAGGGTAGCGGTCATGTAACCGCCGCCCTGGCCAGGGCGGCGGTCGTGGTCCGAAAACCCACGCGGGTTTTTAATCTAAAAAAGCCTAAAACAAGCAAAAAATGACCATTTAACCTAAAAACTGAGCCTACCCAGTAGGCGCCCCCCCTAGATGGACCTTTTAACACAAGCATTTTCAAAAATGACCCCCCCATTACAACAAATTTAGCATTTCAAATTAAAGGGGGGAAAAACACAAAATTGAAGAAAACCAACCTGTGATCTAGCGGGGCGGTGTTCCGCACGTGGAGGCATGATCACGATCTCGCTGCGGACGTTTTGACTCTACTCACGCAAGAAACCGTCACCGTGGGTCCCAGAGCTCAAAAACAATCAAATCAACTCGCGCAAATGAATAGGAAAATGGGCCCACTTTCATATATATAGCACTCTGTTTCATTTTAAAATGATTTTTCACAGGTTTGGAGCGCTGATGGAGGTAAGTTCCTATCCCCGCACGAATGGTACGTTCTCATTCCCTATTATTCTTAGCGTTTATTTTTCAAACTATTGTATCTATCTGCACTTGAGTTCTCTTTTCATTTTGCAGGTAGCAGGAATTTTGGATGGCGTCATTTCAACACACGGACGTGTAAGGTATAACTTCTAAACTTCCCATTTCGGGACTGCCATACTCGGACCCACCGTTTTATGCCTCTTCATGGCTAAAACGCTTCTCCGAGGGGGCAATATGTACGTACCCAAAATTGTAAGGTACTGTACTGCCAGAACAGTGTGACAAGTGCCCCAATGATGATACAGGTCTCCTCGCAAGGTGTTCGGGATCCGGAAAAGCCCTCGGAGTATGCGTTAACATCCCGCATGCCCCGCTTAGCCCCCGCGTCCTTTGTTTTCCCCTTTTTTCCTCTTTTCTTGGCCTTTTTCCCTTCAGTTACGAAACCGCCGCCCGCCTGGGCGGCCTCGTGACCGCCGCCCTGATCAGGGCGGCGGTCCTGTAACCGCCGCCCTGCTCAGAGCGGCGGTCCTGCACGCATTTTCCAGAAAGTGCTTTGACGCGACTCACGTAAAATATCAACGTTTCACCAGCTTTCCTTGCCGACTTGGGCATGCATTTATGTTTTTGGTCCCCTGGAATAGTGTTTGGCCATTGTTTATGGTTTTTAGAGTTCAGTTTGGTTTTGGTTTGGGTGAATCTATAAATAAATGGGTGCACAAACAAAATCTTTTGAAAGCTATTTTGCTTAGAATAGTTTAGTTCATTTACAGGCTTAGTTAGTATTGTGCACTGTTGGTAAGCCACATATCCACCTTGTGCAAGTGTTGTCTGCCAGGATCTGCCCCTCATTCACTTTCAAGCTCTCATTTTCATAGTTCAGTCTTTTGTTCTGTTTAGAGCCATAGTTTTAATTCTTTGCATGCTTATTTAGCATTGTCCAGCTGTTGGTAAGCCACATATCCAGCTTGTGCAAACAGTGTTGTTGTTTTATCCATTCCATTGGAGTAGAATAGCTTAGGAAGCCATTAAAGTTGCAGGTTTTGCTCTTCAAACAGGATAGTTTCAGGTTCTGGTCACTTTATGTTGCATGACTCACAATAAAATCCCGCTAGAAATTGCATAAGCCAAGCTCTGTACTCTTGCGCTATCCCTCTCCTACTCACATTTTTCAGTTTGCGTTCTGAGCTGTCCTTGTCCCAATATCTATTTCTATCAATGCTAGCATTACACGCTTTTCTGGATCCACGTGAACATGAAAGAACGAGGAGATCACACTGAGGGGACAAGATCACACACACCATCGGATTCGCCACTGTTCTGCGGAATCCAGGTTCTAGCTTTCAAAGTTCTAGTTAGAATCATATCAAATAGAATAGTTAATTGCTTTATTTCGGTAAAATTTCTATTCTCGATATTGCCAGGGAAGCTGTGAGGATTGATAGTTTCTGAGAAACTATGATTCACTCCTCACTTCTGAGGTAGGATCGAGAATCTTGCAAGTAGATTAGGAAAGTTATTGCATTATTTAGAATAAATCTACAAATCGCACAGACAAATAACTACACTCGGTTATCTTGTTTGTTTTAAATTGTTATTTAGTTGTTATTTCTAGATACGTTTAAATAGCTGCTTTCCTTAAACTCTTAAAAGGTTTCTCAGAAAAATAGAAGTTATATATGTTTTAGATTTATTCCACGTAGTTAGAATTTGCTTTGTTACAGTTAGATTTACATTTTATTTTGTATGACAATCACGGGACCTCAGGAGCCCAGGGAATACATATTTGAGCCAATCGTGCCTCAACCAAACCTCGTCACAGCAATAGTTGACATAGACCAAAACCTCAGAATACAAGTATTCCAAACAACAACAGATTTACAACTGATCAGTTCTCAGTTGAGAGGGTTAAACATAGAAGACGACCAAGCACACACGTTTTGGTCAAATCAACCGAATTACAGATTACCCTAGACAAACATTCACATGACTGTAGAAGGGTTCGAAAGAGAACAAACCTTTGGTTGTGATCCTTTGGTCCCACAGCCAGGTGCAGGAGACACTCTCACAGATATAGATACTAGTCTAAGGATCCAGGTTGCACGAACGCCTGTGAGATATTCTGAGAAAATCACGCAGTTGTTGGTCCTAAACATAGAAGCTGAGAAAGCATATGATTACTGGATACTAGGAATTAGGACTTGATTTCGTATATGACCATAACAGGACCGCAACAACCAAGAGTCTACGGTTGTGACCCACAAGTCCCACAGCCTAACGAATCCATAAGTCAATCAGATATAAACACTGGCCTACGCACACTAGTATTCCAATCCACTCCACTTCCACCCATCATCATCGAACAATTGTCCTTACTAGATATAGCGGCTAACGAAGCTAGAGAATTCTGGACTAGGCCAGAGAATCGTCCGTAGAGTCAATTGTTTCCACCATCCACCATATGACCTTATCTGGAGACATACACGAAACTATCCCAGGTCATTTCCCACGTATTCCACAACCCATAGATCGAATCACGCCAGAGCTCGATATTGATTGGAGCCTTCGAGCAGTCATCCTTGCCGATCGATCTATCACACCAGTCCAAGTTAGAAGGGCTTTCTTTGCCTTAGATTCGCAAATTCCATTAGTGCGTGTCGAAGACATTAGACTGCCTAACTAGTTTGTCTGCATCCCACGCATATTCCATCCCCACCGGCTGTCTCGGCACGACCTCGGGAGGTCGGGTACGCGGATCCAAGAGATTATAAAATCATCTTAGTACATAAGGAGGAACTTATGAAAGTGTCTCATGTATATATACGTACTTACACTCTTTTGTACTAGTCAAAATACACCCTAATTAAAAACATAACTCATTAATACAACTCATAAATTACATCAAAAAAGAGTTTGGATTATCAAATTTGAGGTTGTTTAAATCTTGATGCAATTGTTTCAAGCATACTATAGCTATAAGTTCTTGTAGTTTCAGTTATATACCATGTCATTCTTACAAACAAGTTCAAAATTGAATAATGAAAAGAATACATTCCTAAAGGTAGAAAAATATCTTGATTTTTCTCATCAAGGAGGGTGTTCTAGTTTGAATTAACTATTGAATTCCCAACAAACACCAACATTATTCCTTTCAACAATTAGAACATGATACAAGTTACATTTTTAATCTAATTACGATCAATTTTTAACATCTTATAGATTAAGGTGGCACTGTAGTGAATGATTGTGTCAATGATACATTTCCTGAATGTTAAGATTTTTTTCTACGTGTGATCAACCTCTTTAGATCTAATTGTTTGATCAAACCCATGTCAAAGGGTATCCAAAAGATAAAACTTCTAAGGTCAGTAACTAGTCCCGTCCTTTTCAAATACTATGATTACATGAAGATACAATGCATAAGATTGCTATCCTAAACATCATGTTATAAAAGCAACGAGATAATTCATGACTATAATTTCCATTACAACTTAGTCAAATAGTCATGTCAACCTCCCAATCTTGCTTAGATCAAGATCAAGTTAATAGTTTTTCTAGCTACATGATTAAAATCAAAGTTATAAGAAATCAAATTTAACTTTCATATGTATGTCAATTCATATCTATACTTCTATTATAATTCGTTTAACATGCAAATTCTCTCATATTTCAGTTTCACTAACATGCATAAAGATATCTTAGTTTCAATCCTTTATAAAAAAATGTTACTCAATTCACAAAATAAAAAAAATATTGATAATCCACATTAAAAATATAAGCACATAGTTATCATTGGGCTGAGTTATCGTTAGAGAACTCATGCACAATCCAACCATCCATAAGATCAATATTCAAGCTCAAGCTCTTTAAACTATAGTAAGAACTAAGAGTCTAATCATGATATTTCAAGGTTAATCTAGTAAAGCTAGTTGGAATATAACCCTCATGACATATACCAGTCACCTAGATCTTTGAGCTTCTTATCAAGTTGCAAATGATTGAAGAGATATTACTATTACCCATCAAGGGTTTAATTCATATTTTGTTTGCAAGGAAATGATACAAACTATCTTAATGGACATAAGAAAAAATAATCAAACATGCATTTATTACATCAAGAAGCCACATAATCCTCCCCATAAGTGATTAAATGGTTAAAAGGAAACAAAATGTATAGTCCATCACATGTAAATATGCATATTAGTTTCACAACATGAGCATAAATATCTTACTTTCCTGAGAACCGTATATTTATTTAGAAGTCACATGGGTCTACCTAAAGGAATCAAATAGAAATAATCAATCATTGAAATATATGCCTGATTGTAAGTAGGATATATAATACTTACTGGATTTTTCATACCAATAAATAAATATTGTTAGAACCCTAAAATGGTTTGAGAGGAACAAGGGTTTACAATCCCTATATATGTTAGAGAATTTATAATATCTATATATAATTAATCAATCACCAAAAATATTTTATGCAATCAAGTTTTATCATTGGGATAGTCAACCTTCACCATTATGCCATCTACAATTGAAAGTACATATAATCCATTCAAATATTCCCACAACATTCTAGGGTGGAGGAATTAGTGTATGAATTTTTTTTATGAGAGCAGGAAAAAACAACCACTTTAAACCCTTTTATAATTTTGTCTAAGCCTTCATTTAATTTTCTTAAAAAAACTGAGAATGAAGCCAAATGTATTCACAAGAGTATGAGTAAAGAGAGAAAAAGTAATCACTATCATCTCTTCCACATATAAGTGAAATAAAGGTTGGTTAAAATTCAAAAGCACATGCCCATCAAGAGAGGTAAATGCATACTTGTTAATTTCATTCCATTCAAGAACAACCCAACCAAGGTATTTTAGCCCTTCCAAACTCTAGAAATAATCCAAAATTTTCTATCTCTTTGTACCATGTTCTTCATGTCCTAACTCAAACCCTTAAGCCTATATAAATAGATCTCAATAAACCCTAATATTCGATGTGCAGTCACATGATTGTAACTATATTTTAATATTTTTCACATCGTCTCTAAAGTTCCACCACCACATCTTAAGTGACAGTAGGATTTGTAACTCATGGTAGGGTATGTGGTGAACCAAGAGTTAAGATATTTATCCAACTAAAACACAAGATATATTTTCCTATCAATTCCTTTGAAATAGGAAAAACATCATTCATAGTTATGTTAAACTCTTTTATCAATTTTTGTTGCAGTTGGTGCTTTAGTATTGACCATACCCTAATTTATGGTTTTGAAAAATAAGTATCAAGATATCTCCAGCTGTTAGGGAAATGTGCAACTAAAAATTACAGCACAATGTGTAAATAAAACCCTATAATATAAAGGTCAACCTTGCATTTGAGAGGGGTGATCATTTAAAAATGATCACTTCTAAAGGTTAATATGAATAAATCTTAGGTTAGGTTGAAAAATTGAAGTCTCCCCCTCATGGGTGTTCAATAGTCCTCACTACTAAGGCATCCAATGCCTAATATATTTTAGGTGCCTTGGTTTATAAATGTCATGATTATTTAAATTTCATAAGCTATGTGCTCTAGATGGTTAAGGCTCATATGCCACTAAGAAAGATAATATCTCATCATAAATAGTAAAATATTGACACTAATATTCGATTGGTGACTCACGATGTCATGAGACCAAATGTAGTCATCTCACAACTATCTAATCCCACCCTAATGCTTTCCAAGGAGACAAGGATAGAAGAATGTATAAAAATTAACCTAATCTAAGGGGAGGTGAAGCACCAAGAAAGGGTGAGACAATCCGAGTGAGTGAAAAATATGGAGTAAACAAGGTGGGAGAGGGCAAGTGGGGGCGTCACAGTCCGAAACAACATTCAATTCCCTCTATTCGTAAAGCATAACAAATTATAGACCTTAGAAAGAGATAAATATATACACAATATACCTGCGAGTATAATGGAAGGAAAAAGATGCAATGTCATATAAGCTAGGGCGAAAAGAGCCAAAAAACATGAATTTTATTGCTAAAAGCATGCACAAGCCATTACAATATAGACACAAGGAAAGAATTCTTTACAAAATTATTGAATTCGAGGCCTTTAGCTCATAATAGCTCTAGAATAAATTTGACAGAGTTCCTTTTCATTATAGAAAGTCTCCTCTCAAAATGAGGTAGATTTTACAATATATAGGAAAATTTTGCCACCAACTGGTAGGATGCGTTAAAGAGGTATGGGGAACCATACAATTTGGTACTTTGCTTGCACATGCAGTCATGGGTGCCATGCCTCATTAAATCTAGTTGTTGAACTGTCATTCACCCACCTATCTTCACTTGGCTTGTGACTCATCCAATTGTGTTGGTCATCTCACCATGTTGGGGTTGGACAGACGTCCAACCCCATTGATAAATTCAACTTCATTTCAAGAAAAAACTACCTAGCCCATGAGCTCTTCTATATATCCGAACTAGAAGACCATCTATCTTCTAGGCCATACATCCTTGTGGCGTTCATCCAACATGGGGCTTGGATGTCCATCCATCTCTTCCCATACAACTGATGGGGTTGGATGGCCATCCAATCCAGTGTCATACGCCTGCCACTCGATCATCCTCGCAGTCGTCTAACCATATCCTTCATACACCGGGTAGTAGGTCGTCTAACCAGAAGATTGTCTAACCATATCGTCCAACCTCCGTCCAACTAGTTGTGTCGGCGAGCCATTTGTCCAACCCATGATCTGTCCAACCTTATGCCATCTAACCCTGGGGGGTTGGATGACTGTCTATCCTTGGGTCATCCGCACTTCCTCAAACTCAACTAATTCTACAGTAAACTTGACCGTCCACCCCATCATTTGTTTTTTCTTGCCAACTCGTTGCGAGTTAGGACCAACTTGAACGACCCAAATCACGCGTTGTCTTTCTCTTTTGACCAAGGTTGAATTTTATGGCTACCTACATGTCACAATCCTATACCTCAAATCTTGAATAAGTTATCCGAATTCGCAAGGGTAAAAATTTGTGATAATAATTTGGCGACCTCCAAGGGACATTTGTCTGCAAAATGGAGAGACCAATGACCTCTAAACATCCATTGAGCATGGAGTTAGTATACAACTTGAATTTTTCTGTCATTAAAAACTCTCCCCTGAATTATTTTGAAGTATTGCATGGATTAGTACTGATCTAGAGCCACCATAAAACATTTCCTGAAAATAAAAAGTGTAATAGCAACAAAGACACAACTATGTACAAATGTGAAAAGATCATACATCTCCCAAATGGAACATGCAGAGAGTGCACAAGAACTTATTACAAAATATACCTAAACTACAACAAATATATGTGCTACAAGCACTTAGAGGAATTACAAAACTCTAAACTAATATGTACAAGGCTAAGAATTTCCTTTCAATAACAGTGCTTGAGATATATTTTGTTGATCTGAATCAGAAATTATTCTTCATCCAACTTGGATAGCTGGAAAGTATTGTTGTTTTTGAATTTTATGACCATGTAGGGGCCACTCTATATGGCATCAAATTTGGGATGCATTCATGGCTTAGCCCAATCCACATCCCATTTAAGGACTAAGTCTACTGCCTAGAAGTTTCTTGATTTAGCTTTTCTTGTCAAAATTTCTCTTGATTAAGGCTTGGTCCTTCTCCATGGCCTACATTTCTTACTTCCTTATCTCTTCCAACTCCATGAGTTTTGCATACCTAGCCTCCATGGGCTCAAATTCAGATAGCTCTAGTTACTTCATGAGTTCCAATGCTGACAACTCAAGTGATATGGGCAGCCTTGCTTCCTTCCCATAGAACAACTTGTAAGGGGAGTTACCTGTTGACACTTTTAGTGTGATAATATCAACCCACAAGGCTGATTTTAACTTGGTATGCCAAGTCTTTTGATTTTCATCTAGAGTCCTCCTGATGATTCCTAATAAGTTCTTGTTCGTGGATTCTACTTTCCCATTACCCTGGGGGTAATAACTTGAGGAGATGCTCAAATACACTCCATTCCTAACAACCCATTTTGTGATCTTGGTGACAAGCAATGCTAAAGAATTGTCTTCTATAATGGTGGTCAGTATTTTGAACCTTGTCACTATCCCTTCATAGAATTCTAGTATGCTAGACTCATTGGCTTTTTTGAGTGCCACTACCTCGGTTCACTTAGTGAAATAGTCTGTTGTAGTTAGGATCCACTTGTGACCTTGGATAGAATTTGGATTAATGACCCCAATGAATTCCAATCCCCATTGTATGAAAGGTTGGTCAATTGAAATGGGATGAAGTGGCAGTACAACTAGCTTTTCTTTACCCATGAAGAAGACACATTTTTTACACTTCCTAACCGAAGCATAATAGTCACTAAAGAGGGTAGGCGAGGAATAACTAGCTTGCATGATCTTGAGTTCTGTCACTCGTGGAGAAAAATGATCTCTAGCTTCTTCATCATGAAATTCCTGTAACACTCATTCAAACTGATTTGTTCCAATGTACCTTAATATAACTCCATTCACATACTTATTGAACAAAACACCATCAATCAGAACATGTAGAATGGTTTGAAGTGTAAAATATATTATCTTTTCTTTTCTCATCCCTAGAGAGCATAGACCTGTTTATAGGAAATATATCATATCCCAAGTCTAGCAAGGAGTATATATGTTACCATCTATTTTTTCTTGATTATCTTGTAACACCAAAATGACCTCTTCTTAGTCACTTGCCTCAACATGTCTGCCATAAGCTAACTGCTCACACAACCGCTTCTTACGAACTAATTTGGTGACTTTAATCACTATGTCATACTCCATGACATAGGTGATCCAACCTACTCATTTCTCATTCAAATATTTTTCTAAGAGGAAATATTTTACTCTGGCATGTGACACTGGTAGCTAAATCCTATTATTTGAGACCAAATTCTTGAACTTTTTCAAACTCCTAATAACTACGAGGACATGTTTCTCAATGAAGGATTGCCTCACCTCATAGTCCTCCAAGATTTTATTGAAGAAGGAAACTGGCTGCTCAGATCCTTGTTTTTTTTTTTTTGCACTAGAATTGCTAGGATGGCATCTGAACCACTGAAAAACATAGAGCATGAAGTATTTGGAGAAGTTTGGATTGATGAGGGTCGGAGCTTGAGATATAGAATTATTGATAGCTTCAAATCTCACTTTGCCTTCCATTTTCCACTTAAATACCATGCTCTTGTTTAACATCATTGTTATCGGCTTGTCGAGAGTGGAAAATTTTGTAAAAAATCTTCGAACAAAGTTGATTCTCCCCAAGAAGCTTTGGAGATCCTTCTTGTGATTTGGCAGTGGAAATTCTCGAATAACTTCGACCCTTTCTGGATCAATGGTTAGTCCTCCCTTCAACACAATGTGGCGTAGGAGCTTGCCTTCATGTGTCAAGAATATGCTCTTTTTGGGATTCAAGGACACTTCAAATCTCCTACACCTTTGGAACACTTGCCTAAGGTGAAAGAGGTGACTTGCTGCATTTTTGGAAAACATGGTGATTTTGTCTAAGTACATAAGAACTATTTTTTTCAAAAACCCCTTGAACACCATGCCCATATCCCTTTGAAATGTTTCTCTGGCATTTGAAAACCCAAATGGCATCTTCTTATAGGCATAAGTGCCACATTTTGTGGTGAAGGCCATTTTAAATTGATCTTCCTCCTTTACCATGATCTGATTGTATCCCAAATACCCGTCTAAGAGGAAGAATCTTTCTGAACCGGCCACTAATTGCAATATTTTCTCCATGGAGGGCAGTGAATAGTGGTCTTTGAGAAATTCCCTATTTAAATCCTTAAAATCTATGCACAACCTAATTTCCCCATTATTTTTTCTGACCGACACTAGATTCGCAACCCAACTTGAGTGCTTGATTGGAAATATGATGCTTTCCTCTATAAGCTTATTCATCTCTTTGTTCATGAGAGGATAAATATGGGGGCTTATTGGTCCTTACTTTTTCCTAATAGGCTTAGACCCTGGATCCAATCCAATTATGTGATGTGCCAACTTAGGATTAAATCCTTTCAGGTCCTCATATCTCCAAGGGAAGACATATGGGAATTATTGGAAAAGCTGTATGAACTCAAATCTCTCCTGCTCAGTGCTCATTTTCCTAATTTTGAGTGTCTTACCTTCTCCAACTAAAATAGGCTCAGAATCCTCCCTTTAGATTTGGATGTTTGCCTTTTATTTTCTAAACTGATAATTTGGGTTGAAAATTGACTCTAGAGTCACTAATCCCTTAGGCAACTTGTTCATCCGCAGGTGCACTACTTGATCCCCATACTGCTGCTCTAACTTCTCCTAATTTTTAGCTGAGAATTCAACCTCCTCCTATAAAAAAAATGATCTGTTGATCACTCTCAAACACCTACCAACTTGTGTTATTGTCTGGAACAACTGGCCTTGCAATTACATGAATATGTGGTTGCATTCTGTCTCTCTTGATACTATCCACCACATCAAATGTTGCTCCAATTTCCGCAAACTTGTTTGCACCCTCATTCTTCTTCCTCAGTATGGCCTGAATATTGAATGCTTCAAGGTCTTCAATTTGATCCCATACCTAATGCTTGTAGGATTTAAGCATATCATTTTTGGCTACATGGGAACCTCTAACCTGGTTGAAAATCAACTCGCTATCCCCAAACACTTGTAATTTTTTTATACCACTCTTTCTTTCTCAATGCAATCCATGTATGAAAGATTCATACTCAGCTACATTATTCAAACAAGCAAACTGAAAATGGAAGGCTGCATAGTAATTCATACCTTGTGGTGACAAGAGAATCGCACCTCCTCCAACACCTCACTTACTCCTTGAACCATCAAAGACTAGCTACCACACTCCATTATCATCCTTATTTTTTGGCTTGGTGAGGCTAGGGATGGGTAGGTTTTCCTCATGTAGATAATAAATTCCTAACTCAACTTCTTCCATCTCCCTGTATGGATCATAACCATGCTTTTTGGGAGCCCACTCATCAAGTTTCATATCAAGATTAGTTCTGATCTTAGTGTCTGATTCATAGGCATCTAAACAATCCTCCTATTCAAACACTACACAATTAGCATTTATCAGACTTGGTACATGAGGTTCAATGTGAAAATGTGTAATTGGTTTCAATCTGATGGTAACCTTAGCTCCATACCTCATCCTAAACAACATGTGGGACTAGTCCGCTAACAAGTACCCACCGATATTGGTTGTGAAATCCCTTGAAATGCAAAATGGAAATAGTAGTGGAAAGTTAATCACTGATACATCTTGTAAAAGTGTGGGATTTGGGAAAACATGGAGTGTAAGGATTTTTTCTTTAATCATTCCAACTGTCTCTATTGTTGTTCTATCTAATTGCACTACTCCATTCAATATTAGCTCATATTTTAAGCCTAACTGGTCAGGTATCTGTTTTGGCATTACTGAGTTACTTGTCTCTGAATTGATCATGCAATTATGCACTAACTTATCTCCAATGATCAATGTGACATAGAATGGTGGAGGATTCACATTCTTACTTGGTGTTAGGTTATGGAGCGTGTTTTCATGTGTGAAAGTGTTGAAGACTGTACACTAAGAGTACTATACACTTTCCACAGTTGTCTTGCCGGGGTTCAGAGCCAAGCCGAGCCCTAGGCAGGGGTCTAGGGGCGGAGCCCCCAAAATATATATTTTTTGACCTCAAAACAAAATGTTCCCAATATACCAGGAAATGTGTTTTTTCTCATACAGGTGGAATTTTTGACCCATAGGTTTATGGAAAGGTTTTTTCCCATGGTTTTGTAAAACTACTTAAGTAGTTATCTACTTATGTGGTTTTTTGCATATGGTAGGTATTATGTAACATTGCAGATGTGTCTGAATTTGGGTGTGAATTCTGTAGAGTTTTTTTAGCATAGCTCAAAACAAATCTAGGTATTGTATTGAGAGAGCGGTGGCTTGTAATAAAATCTTAGCAAGTGATTCTTGGTGGACGTAGCCCAAATTGGGTGAACCACGTTAAATAGTGTCTCTTTGTGTTGTGTTATTTTATTCTGCACTTTTATTTGAGATCTGTAATATTTCCTACATATTAGTTTCTACTGTTGTGATTCCGTGAGGGATTATTTCACATATTTTATCCGTTATTTCCTTACAATTGGTACCAGAGCCTAGTTTGGTTTGCTGAAGTGTTGAATCGTAGGGAAAGTTTTAGCTTGAGTGGGAGCTATGATAGATGATGGAAGATCAAGGGTTAATAAATTCAACGAGAAGAATTTCAGTCTTTGGAAGATTACCTTTATCAAAAGGATCTTTATATTCCATTTTCTAAGAAGGAAAACAAACCCTCAAGCATGACGGATGCGGAATGGGATTTGATGGATAGGAAGGCACTTGGGACAATCTGGTTGTGTCTTTCATCTTTGGTATTATTTAATGTTTCAAAGGAAAATGATACAAAAGAACTGATAGATGCATTCAAAAAGTTATATGAAAAACTCTCTACCTCTAACAAGATATTTTTAATGAAAAAGTTGTTTAATATGAAGATGTCTGAGAATGGTTCGGTAGCAGATCATTTAAATAATTTTAATATGGTTTTAAATATGCTAGCTTTGGTTACAATAGAATTTTATGAAGAAGTTAGGGTTTTATTAATTTTTTGCTCTTTACCTAAGAGTTGGAATAGCCTGGTAATGGCAGTAAACAACTCGTTTCCAGCTAACTCAAAGTTGAAGTTTGAGGATGTTGTAGGGGTGAATCTAAGTAAGGAAATGTGAAGAAAAATATCTGGGGAATCTTCTACTTCAGGGAATGATTTGATAGTGGAAACTAGAGGGAGATAGAAGAATAAAGGAAGGTGTGGAAAATCAAAAGATCAGGCAAGGTCAAAATCCAAAAGCAAGATAGTATGTTGGCACTAGGGAAAGTCTGAGCATGCAAAGAAGGATGGTTGGGAGCTTTGGGAAAAGAAGAAACAACAGGAAGAAAACAATGAGGCAAATGTGGTAATGGGTAATGTATGTCAAGATGCTTTGATTCTTTCTTTTGAAAAAAAATGTTGAATCTTGGGTTTTAGATTCAGGGGCTTCTTTCCATGCTACTCCACATAGGCATTATTTTTTTGATTATGTTCAAGGAGATTTTGGGAATGTTTTTCTTGGTGACGATGAGCCTTGCAATATAGTTAGAAAATGATTTGTTTGGGTTAAGATGCAGAATGGGAATACATGGATATTGAAGGATGTCAGACATGTGCCTACTTTAAAATGAAATCTGATATCAGTGGGCCAGTTGGGAAGTGATGGTTGTATTGTGATATTTACAGGGAACTCTTGGAAGGTTACCAAGGGTGCTCTTGTGGTGATAAGAAGTAAGAAGGTTAGAACCTTGTATTTAACCACTTATAGCACTAATGTTTGTAATATTGTGGCTTCAGAAGTAGATACAACATTGTGGCACTATAGGCTCAGCCATATGAGCCATAATGGCATGGAGATCATAAATAAAGATTTTCCTGGATATATAGAAACATGTTTGGAGTTCTGTGAGGACTGCATATATGGGAAATAGAAGTGAGTAAGGTTTCTCAAAGTTGTACCTACAAAGAAATAGAGTAAGTTATAGCTGGTACATTCCAATGTGTGAGGACCGGCTCAGGTATCATCTCTTAAGGCTTTAAGTTATTATGTTACTTTTATTGATGATGCAACAAGGAAAGTTTGGGTTTATTGTATTAGAAAAAAATCTGATGTATTTGACACTTTTTTTAAATGGAAAGACTTGGTAGAGAATGAAACAGGTCTTAAGCTAAAATGTTTCAGGTTAGATAATGGAGGGGAGTATTGTAACAATGCATTTGATGATTACTATTCTAAGAATGGAATCCACAGGAAAAATACGGTTCCAGGAACTCCACAGCAGAATGGGGTGTCAGAAAGGATGAATAGAACAATAATGAAATGTGCTAGAATTATGAGGTTACATGCAAGACTGCCTCTTTATTTTTGGGCAGAAGCGGTGACCACATCTATGTACTTGATAAGCAGAGGACCCTCAAGTGCCTTGGATGGAGGCATCCTGAGGAATCTTGGTATGGTAAGAAAGTTGATTACTCATTTCTTATATACTTTGGATGTGAAGTGTTTGTCCATATAGACAAGGATGATAGGAGCAAGCTAGAGGCTAAAAAACAATGTAACTTCATTGGTTATGGTGGTGATGAATTTGGATATAAATATTGGAGTATTAAGGACAAGAAAATCATTCGATCTAGGGATGTGGTCTTTAATGAGAAATTCGTGTATAAGCAGCAGTTGCAGGAAAATAGAGAAGAATCAAAGAAATAATATGTAGTGGTAGAGGATTTTTCGGATGGGAAAGTGACACATGAATCAGTTCAAGAACCTCCTCAACAAGAACCCCAAACTCCTATATTGAGGAGGTCTTCTAGGGTAAGAAGAGAACCTGAACATTTTTCTCCTTCTCTTTATTATTTATTACTCATTGACAATGGAGAGCTAGAGAGCTTCGATGAAGCAAATACATGTAGATGACAGGAAGAAGTGGGAGCAAGCCATGGATGAGGAGCATCAAACTCTCATGGAGAACCAAACATGGGATCTAGTGAAGCTACCCAAAGGAAAAAGAACATTGCAGAACAAGTGGGTATTCAAATTCAAAGAGGAAGAAGGAGGCAAGAAAAAATACAAGGCCCGGTTGGTGGTCAAGGGGTTTACACAGAAAAAAGGTATAGATTTTGATGATATTTTTTCTCCTGTAGTAAAAATGAATTCTATTAGAACTGTTCTAGGAATAGTTGTAGCAGAATACTTGCACTTAGAACAACTTGATGTAAAGACAACATTTCTCCATGGAGATTTGGAGGAGGAACTATATATATAACAACCAGAGGGCTATGAGTTCAAAGGTAAAGAGGAGATGGTGTGAAAACTAAAGAAGAGCTTGTATCGCTTGAAACAAGCTCCACATCAATGGCATAAAAAAATTTGTTCGCTAGATTTTTTGCATTGCACAAAACCTAGGCAGTCATGAGATAAATCTCCCTCATTTACTGATGAGGCTCCCGTGTCAGATTTTTCAATTAAAGTATGTTAATATCTAAGTGGGGTTTTACTTTAACTACTTAGTTCATGAACCATAACTAAACAGTTCTGCAGCAAGTAAGTAGCTATTTAAGAAATGAAATATTTATAGAAGAAAGGAATTATGTAAACGTAGAGAAGAAAATGGGGAAGATGTGCATCCCAATCAATAGATAGCAGAGTTGATTACATGCACATAGAAGAAACCAATAGATATAAACACAAAATTCTAAACAAAGGTAGCTCTAGATCTAGATCTAAAATAACACAAAGTCTATTAAAATATCTAAGATAAAAAGCAAGAAACACAATACATCGTGACACAAAGTTCTCCGAAAATATGTTCCTGTATAATTCCTTGCTTCAAGTGGCTCTCAAGAGTTTCAGCACAAAGTCTGGAACACAAGGTTGCTGCTTACAAATTCTGATCATTAACCCAAAGGTTCTTCCTCTACTTATAGAATATAGAGGGGAAATTACCAGTTGGAATCTTTTGGTTGAACTAGCACATGTGGAAGTCGGAGGAAAGAAATAACTGGCAATCTCCATCCTGGAATTCCTTTTTGCATGACATGTATGATTTGCAACTGAAAATAGAAACTTCTATTTTACACGTTTGACACCTATCTCCAAGTAGTTGACTTCTTCAAGTAATGGTTTTTAAGCCAATCACTTAATTTTTACAATTTAATTGATCTCTCAATTACTTTGTCGGAGGAAAGAAGAAGGAAGAGGAAAGTTGCAGTCTTGTCCTTTTTCATGTATGCATATGGTTGATTCTTTTGCCTTCGATTCTCACCAAACTAGATTTGGTAGCTGCTGGATCTAGAAGTAAGCTTGAATTGGAAATGTCTTGAATTGGAAATGACTGGATCTGGATCAACAAGCTGGATCTGGAAACAAGATGGAATTGGAAACGATTGGATCTAGAAACAACAAGTTGGATCTAGAAACAGTTGGATTTTTCCTTTGCCTTGTCTTCTCTTTTATCCTTGAAGCTTTTGCAGTTCTTCTCTAGTACATGCATCAATGCAATGTTTGTCGTAGATAACTCATCATCCTTATTTTTAATTGTATATGAGCAATTAAAACTTCTAGAAGGCACTCCGGATGAATGAAAATTCAATGAAGGCTTCAACTGGAAGATGGGAGTATTTGCACAAGATCTTGGAAGGAATTTTCCACGCACTGACTTCTTCACATGCTACATTCAAAACAAGAGGATGAAGCCTTTGTGCTAGAATCTTTTACAAATATGAGATCTGGATCTAGATCTGGATATGGATTTGCATCTGTATCTGCATCTGCATCTGGATATGGATTTGTACCTGCATAACAAACTCTGACAACTGGGCTATGGATGGAAAAGTATGGATTTGCATCTGCATCTGCATCTACATCTGGATATGGATCTACACCTGCATAACAAACTCTGGCAACTGGGCTATGGATGGAAAAGCTGCAACTCGAATAATTCCACTTCCTTTAATCTACACGCATGAGTGAAGTTTTTCCTACACGCATGAGTGAAGTCTTTCCTGCTCTGGATCTGTCTATCAATTCAGCAAGAGGTTCCGAGCCTAGATCCGTGTCTCCAATATCTACAAATTTAGAAGTGATGCATGACTCTGTTGTGCTTTCTTTTTCATCTTTCTTCACCATAGCTTTGTCTATCTTTTTCTGAACAATTCTTTTTCTTCTTATTTAACTGGATTCTTCAAAATTGGTGCAGATCTGGATAATCCTTCAAATTCGAAGGAAATATTCAATGTATTAGACATTGATATAAGTTCCTTTTCTTTATAAAAGCACCTATATCTAACTCCTGTAATTAATTCAGACAAAGATGGCAACCAGAGCATGCACAATGAATTTTAATCACAAAAATTTGCATAATTCAAGCCTGCTGCCTGAAAATTTGACATTTTATTTACATGCAAAGCAAGCATGAATTTTACCAACATCACCTGAGCACCTGTATCACCTATGCAAACAATTATGCAAACACAAATCAACCTCCTTCAATGTATGCACCAAAATTGGAAGCTTTTAGCCTTGATTTGATCTTCTTTTAAGAAAAATCCTCTTTAATATGGGGCGCACTTTTCCTCTGGGCTGCATTTCTTCACCTATGAATTAATTAATTCACCCTTATGACAGCCCATGCTTATATAACCCTCATAATTCTATAATTAATAATTTCCCTTCATATTCCTAGCAATTAATTAATTAAAAATCATGTTTTTCTCTTTAACTGATGTGCTAAAATTGTATGATTAAGGACAGCCATCCATTAAATTTAATTTTATCAATTTAATCATTCACTCTTCACTTCACTTAAGCTTCATAGTGTGCTTTGGCCATAGCCACTAAAAATAGAATTTAATTTAATCAATTAATACTTTTAAAAAGTATTATTTCCTTCTCAAAAGGGGCTGCATTAAATAAATTAAATTTATTTAATTTTGGAATTCTATTTTTAAATTCCTTTTGTCCATTTCCCTTTGTTGACTTTTCCACAAGCCTGGGTGCCAAAATTGGGTGAATAAATATTAACAAATATTTATTTAATGCATTATTATTCACCAAAGGTGGGTTGCACTTTTTAGCATAATAGAATTCTATTTTGAAAAACACATGGCAATGGGAATTTTTACCCTGCAAGGAAGCCCCAGAAATCCCATGATCCACTTAAGTGATTTGAATTTGACAATGGGATTAGTTACCCTACATGGTAGGCAATAAAATCCCATGATTTCACTTAAGTCACTTTTCTTTTATTTCACCATGAGAATTTTTACCCTGCAAGGCAGGCAATAAAATCCCATGATTTCCCTTAATTCATTTTTCTTTTATTTCACCATGGAAATTTTTACTCTGCAAGGCAAGCAATAACCGTTTGCCTGGTGCCTCTAGTTTTCCCACTGCAGCTTAAGTGAATTTTCTATCATGGAAAAAAATACCCTGTTAGGCAGGTACAAAATTCCCGCCTGCCTGTTGCTTCTATTTTTCCCATGATGCACTTAAATCCTTTGTTTTCCAAAAATGTGCCCAACCCCGCAGGGGATTTTTAGGGGCAAAGAATCGAGCTAACTCGGTAAAGGAATTGATCCAGAGAAATTTCATAGAAAACGAAATGGGAAAACAAAAAAACATGAAAAATTACCAAAAATCACAAATAAAGCCTAGAACTTATTCCTTGTTAAAATCCTTCTAGTACAAGGGAATAATGATAAGTTCAATCATAATAGAGTTAAAACAGAGCGCAAATAGCCTCATATGGGGCTCAAAATAATTAAATACAAATTTCCCACAGACAAATCCTGACGATAGAATATAACAATTTTGGGCATCTGGGTATTTGGCGAAAATGGCTAATATGGCTCTTTGGGAATATCTTGACGCAATACAAGAACTTTCTAGCAATAAAAACACAAAACGACCCATTATTTTAAAAGTACAATTTTTTTTTGGATAGGGTAGTCACAGATTTCAGGATGAAATCTGGGTACACCAGTCAGCTCCATCTGTGGACATCTTTTTCTCTTTCAGAATGACAAGGGAAAAGATGAGATCCCAACATCTCTGGTTTCGTATCTTGTCTTTTGGGCACGAGGTCAGGCAAACAAACACAACACAAAAATAAAAACAAAACAAGGGAAAAACAAAGTTTTATTTATGTACATATAGGTTTTACCCTGCTTCTCATGTCTGGAACAGCTTCAAGTGTTTCCCATTGAAAGACAACGACAACTCAATTCCATCCTGGTAGGCAAGGAAGAAGGTTTCCATTCCTGCAGCTCTTTTGATCACAAAGGGCCCTTTCCTGAGTGAATCAAATTCATCATGCATGCCCTTTGGTTCATATCTCATATCCCACTAGAGTACCCAGTCTCTGATCTCGAACTTCCTTTCTTTGGCCTTCTTGTCAAATATTCTGGGCAAGTCCTTATCAACTTGATCTGGTAGTGGCTCATCCTTTCTTCTTTCTGTGGTGGGAAATTCTACATCAACTTTTCTCGTTCCCAGATTCACTGGTTGCACTTCGAAGGAAGAACTATCACTATATTCTTTGTTCTTCTTCAGATACTGATCATGCTTGTTGAAAGTCTCCACTAAGAAAACTAAACCCTTGGGGATTTTGTTACCTTTTGGTTGGATCATTTCACTATTGTCATCATAACCTGGATCAAATTTTCCTTTGACTGTTTGTCGTGGTGGTGATTCAATCCCTTCAACATGCAGACATGCAGATGTTTTTTCAGGGACTCTGGGGTGGTAGACCATCTCCACTTTATAGTTTCCTTGTATGAATATGGACGGTGGTCTATCCGGATTCAATAGTACAAATGTGACTACCAAAGAGTCTACCTTAGAATTTTGATTCATTGGAATGAAGTCAATAGAGAAGGCTACAAAATTGAATGTGGCAGAAAGCACATTATCTCTGTACTGCTCCAGCTTATCTCTTTTGACTTGATTTTGCCCTCGAACCTGCTTTACTAGAAGTTTAGCATCTCCTTAGGCTTTGAGGAGTTTTACTCCTTTCTTCTTAGCTTCCTCCATTCCTAGAAGCAATGCTTCATACTCCATCGTATGATTGGTGTTCTCCAACATCAGCTTGTGGGAGTATGAAAATACCTCATGATCTAGAGATATTAGTAGAGTGCCAGTACTAATTCAAAAGAACAACATGTGCCTTTAAACTCCAGAGTCCAAATTTTTTCTTCTTCTTTTGCTAGCTCTGGTTTTGGTTGAAGTTCTTGCTCTGGAACATCTTTATCCATTTCCAAGAAGTAGACCCCACGGTCATATTCCTGAAAAAGAATCTGAGATCTAGGATCTTCAGATTTTGTCACCGTGTACTTGGACTTCTTTTCTAGCTCTAACTTCTGATTTATTCCTTTGATAGGAATATGAGGACATGACCAATCCATCTTTACTTCTCCTCCCAGCTCTTTGTAGAAGTTTCTGCTCAGCAACATCCCATAGGAGACAGGAATATCTGCAACTAGAATTCTCATCTTAATCTTTTATTAGGAAAAGCCGCCAGAACAGCTTGTGCATCTTTGATTTGTCCGATTAAAGGGACTTGTCTCTCCATGGAATAACACCTTTTTATGGTCTTCGTCAAGGTAAGCCCAAGAGCATCTACAACCTTAACTGGCATGACATCAGAAGCACCTAAATATAAAATGCAATTACTTAACTTGAAACCATTAAGCAATAAGGAGACATAGAAAGGTTTTACTCTTTCAAAAGGTGAGGATTTAACAACTACAGTGTTGTTCTAGGGAGGAGTAACTTTGGGATTAGGCAAAAGGCCTTTTGATGTACTAGATTGTCCTGGTGATTGCACATATTTGACTATCCTATTTAACTGCTCAAGAAAGGCTCTCAAGTATTCAGCTTCTGACATTTGAATCTTAGTTTTCTTGACATGATCAACAATGTCGAAGGAAGGTATAGATTCAGATACCTGAGCTAATTTCTGTGGTTGAGATGAATAAATCACATTCTTATCTCTGGGAGCTAAAGAAGAAGGTAAAGGGCTGCCAATTCTTTGTTCGTCAGCTAATGCTTCAGCTTGGTGAGTTTGTGATCTTGTAACTACTGCATATGCATGACCATGATCGTCTTCAAGAAGCTCCTCATACTCATGTTCATATTTGTAGTTTAGGTAATTAATATTGGAGTCGCTAGCAGGTCCTATAAAATCATCATCCTTGAGCTGACCAGCGTCAGCTTCCTAGTCTTCTTAATTCATCTCCACATTGTTTCTAGGAGCAGCTTCAATTGCTAATCTTTGGGAACCAACAATGTGGTTCCGGTTGTTGTTGTTGTTGAAATTCTGAGCAGGGGCAATATTGTTTCCTTGAGCCATTTGAGCCATTTGTTTATTCATCTGCATCATCTCATTTGCTAACTTTTACAATAGTGAATCGGATGTAGTAGCAGAGGATGAACTTTCAGCTCTAGAAGTGTTGCTCTTTATCTTTCTAGCCATGATGAGATCATCTTCAATTTTAACCGTCGTGTTCTGGGCTGCTAACAAGTCAACAGGATGTGCTCTTCAGAGTTGATAGCTTACTTCAGGAAGTAAAGCATTGATGAAGAATATCTTTTGATTCTCGTCATTCAGAGAAGAAGAAACTGAAATTTTATACAGTAATCTTTGGAATTTTGCAATAAAATCTCGCATGTGCTCATGTGGTTTCTTCTTCAGCTGAGTCAATTGAGTTATCAATGTGCTGGAATCTTCAGCTGGTTTGAATATTTTCAGGAATGCATCTCGCATAGTAGCCCATTTGGTTATGGTGCCAGGAGCTAGCCAGTAGAACCATTCTCTAGCCAAGTCATGCAGAGTCTCGATGAAAATTCTGATAGAGACATCTTCATGCTCCAATGAAAGCACTCCACAGGATATAAAGAACACAGCCAAGTGATCATCAGGATTATGCTTTCCGTCTCCAAAGAATTTTGGAAAATTATTTCTCGTCCCTTTAGGTAGATCATGCATAGGAGGAGTCAGATTCAGAGGTCCAAAGTTTGTACCCCATGGAACAGGTGTTGCAGGGGCAAGTGGTTGGTTCTACATCATGAAAGGAGCACACCTTCTTTGAGAGTAGACTTGATGAATAATTCTAGCTACCAAAATATGCTGAAGATGATCCGGATCTAGATGAATTTGTACTCTTCTTCCTGGTGAAAGACTGGATCTGCGGCTTCTAACTTGAGGAGGGTGATTGAAATTAAATTACTCCTACAATCTGTAGAAATGATCAGTCCTTCCTTGTGCCTTCACAGATCGGGTTAATGCATGTTCAGCCAGGTTGAGATTTGATTGGGAAAACACTCAGATCTGCAAAAGATAAGCTTTGATCTGCAAAGATAGTTTTTCCCCAGCAGATTCGCTAAAAACTGTTGGCTAGATTTTCTGCATAGCACAAAACCTAGGCAGTCATGAAATAAATCTCCCTCATTTACTAGTGAGGCTCCCATGTCATATTTGTCAATTAAAGTATGCTAATATCTAAATGGGGTTTTATTTTAACTACTCAGTTCATGAACCATAATTGAACAGTTCTGCAGCAAGTAAGCAGCTATTTAAGAAAGGAAATATTTATAGAAGAAAAGAATTATGTAAATGCAGAGAAGAAATGGGGAAGATGTGCATCCTAATCAATAGATAGCAGAGTTGATTGCATGCACATAGAAGAAACCAATAGATATAAACACATAATTATAAACACAGAATTCTAAGCAAAGGTAGCTCTAGATCTAGATCTAAATTAACATAAAGTCTATTAAAAGATCTAAGATAAAAAGAAATAAAGAAAATACACCGTGACACAAAGTTATTTGGAAATATACTCCTGTATAATCCCTTGCTTCAAGTGGCTCTCAAGAGTTTCAGCACAAATTCTAGAACACAAGGTTGCTGCTTACAAATTCTGATCATTAACATGAAGGCTCTTCCTCTACTTATAGAATGTAGAGGGGAAATTACAAGTTGGAAGCTTTTAGTTGAACTGACACATGTGGAAGTCAGAGGAAAGAAACAACTAGAAATCTGCATCTTGAAATTCCTCTTTGCCTGACATGTATGATTTGTAACTGAAAATAGAACCTTCTATTTTGCACATTCGCCACCTATCTCCAAGTAGTTGACTTCTTCAAGTAATGGCTTTTAAGCCAATCATTTAAGTTTTATGATTTAATTGATCGCTCAATTACTTTGTCGGAGGAAAGAAGAAGGAAGAGGAAAGTTGCAGTCTTTTCCTTTTTCATGTCTGCATGTAGCTGATTCTTTTACCTTTGATTCTCACCAAAATGGATCTGGGAGCTGTTGGATCTAGAAGCAAGCTGGAATTGGAAATGACTGGAATTGGAAATGACTAGATCTGGAAACAACAAGCTGGAACTGGAAACGACTAGATCTGGAAATAACAAGATGGATCTGGAAACAACTGGATTTTGCCTTCTCCTTGTCTTCTCTTTTATCCTTGAAGATTTTACAGTTCTTCTCCAGTACATGCATCAATGCAATGTTTTCCGTAGATAACTCATCATCCTTATTTTTAATTGCATATGAGCAATTAAAAAATCTGGAAGGCACTCCGGATGAATGAAAATTCAATGAAGGCTTCAACTGGAAGATGGGAACATTTTCACAAGATCTTGGAAGGAATTTTCCACTCACTGACTTCTTCACAGGCTGCATTCGAAACAAGAGGATGAAGCCTTTGTGCCAGAAGATTTTGCAACTATGAGATCTAGATCTGGATCTACATATGGATTTGCATTTGCATCTAAATCTACATCTAGATATGGATCTACACCTGCATAACAAACTCTGACAACTGGGTTGTGGATGGAAAAGTTACATCTCAAATAATTCCATTGCTTTTAATCTGCACGCATGAGTGAAGTTTTAACTGCATGCATGAGTGAAGTCTTCCCTGCTCTAGATATGTCTATTAATTCAACAAGAGGTTCCGAGCCTAGATTCATGTCTCCAATATCTACAAATTTATAAGTGATGCATGACTCTGTTGTGATTTCTTTTTCATCTTTCTTCACCATAGCTTTGTCTATCTTTGTCTGAACAATTCTTTTTCTTCTCATTTTACTGGAATTCTTCAAAACTGGTGCAGATCTGGATAATCCTTCAAATTCGAAGGAAAAATACAATGTATTGGACATTGATATAAGTTCCTTTTCTTTATAAAAGCACCTATATCTAACTCCTGTAATTAATTCAGACAAATATGGCAACCAGAGCATGCACAGTGAATTTTAATCACAAAAATCTGCATAATTCAAGCCTGTTGCCTGAAAATTTGACATTTTATTTGCATGCAAAGCAAGCATGAATTTTACCAACATCACCTAAGCACATGTATCACCTATGCAAACAATTATACAAACTCAAATCAACCTCCTTCAATGTATGCACCAAAATTGGAAGCTTTTAGCCTTGATTTGATCTTCTTTTAAGAAAAATCCTCTTCAATATGGGGCACACTTTTCCTTTGGGTTGCACTTCTTCACCTGTGAATTAATTAATTCACCCTTATGACAGCCCATGCTTATATAACCCTCATAATTCTATAATTAATAATTGCCCTTCCTATTCCTGACAATTAATTAATTAAAAATAATGTTTTTCTCTTTAACTGATGTGCTAAAATTGCATGATTAAGGACATCCATCCATTAAATTAAATTTAATCAATTTAATCATCCACTCTTCACTTCACTTGAGCTTCACAATGTGCTTTGACCATAGCCACTGAAAATAGAATTTAATTTAATCAATTAATACTTTTAAAAAATATTATTTCCTTCTCAAAAGGGGCTACATTAAATAAATTAAATTTATTTAATTTTGGAATTCTATTTTTAAATTCCTTTTGTCCTCCAGCTACTCTAGGCCAAGAGTCAGGCTAACCTGGCAAAGGAATTGATCCAGAGAAATTTCATAGAAAACGAAATAGGAAAACAAAAAAACACGAAAAATTATCAAAAGTCACAAATAAAGCCCAGAACTTATTCCTTGTTAAAATCCTTCTGGTACAAGGGAATAATGATATGTTCGATCATAACAGAGTTAAAACGGAGAGCAAATAGCCTCATACGGGGCTCAAAATAAGTAAATACAAATTTCCCATAGACAAATTCCGACGACATAATATAACAATTTTGGGCATCTGGGTATTTGGCGAAAATGGCTAATATGGCTCTTTGGAAATATCTTGACACAATAAAAGAAATTTCTGGCAATAAAAACAAAAAATGGCCCATTATTTTAAAAGTACAATTTTTTTGGATAGGGTAGTCACAGATTTCAAGATGAAATCTGGGTACACCGAATTTGATAGCTTCATGATGGAGTAAAATTTTATTAGATGTCATTCTAACCATTGTGTGTATACAAAGAAATTTGAGGATGGAAGTTATATTATACTATGTCTTTATGTGGATGACATGTTGGTTGCAAGTAAAAATATGCAGGAAATAAAAGTACTCAAGAAGCAACTAAGTGAATCATTTGCTATGAAGGATTTTAGGGCAGCCAAACAAATCCTTGGTATGAGGATATCTCGGGATAGGAAGGAATGAAAGCTGACTTTATGTTAGGAAGAGTACATTAAGAAGGTCTTGGAAAGGTTTAATATGCGGATGCTAAACCGGTTGGGACTCCTTTGACAAGCCATTTCAAGTTATCAAAGGAGCAGTGTCCCAAGACAGAGCAAAAGAGAAACTAGATGTCCAAGGTACCTTACTCATCAGTGGTTGGTAGTTTGATGTATGTCATGGTGTGCACCAAGCCTAATATTGCACATGTAATGGGAGTAGTGAGTAGATTTATGAGTGATCCAGGTAGAGATCACTGACAGATAGTAAATTGGATCCTTCAATATTTGAGAGGGACCATGGGGACTGCTATAGTGGATGAAACACCACTTTGTGTGGTTATGTAGATTCAGATATGGCTAGAGATGTAGATGCCAGGAGGAGCATGACATGTTATGTTTATAGTGTAGGTGGGATAACAATGAGCTAGATTTCACGACTACAGAAGCTGGTGGCTTTGTCAACCACAAAGGATGAGTATGTTGTTACCACAGAGGAAAGTAAAAGAAAATAAATGATTTGGTTACAACAATTTCTTGAGGAGTTTGGGCATAAGAAGGAGAAAGGAAAAATGCATAGTGATAGTCAAAGTGTTATACACCTAGCTAAAAACTCCGCTTTCCACTCTAGGACGAAGCATATATAGCTTAGGTACCTTTTCATCAAGACAAATTTGGAGGAAGAAAAGTTTAAGCTGGAGAAGATTCATAACAGTTAGAATCTTGGAGACATGATGACCAAGGTGGTCACAAGGGAAAAACTAAAGTTGTGTTCAACTTTGGTTGGTCTTCACAGAAACTAGTGAAGGGTTGAGAAGCTTGCTCAGAGGAAAACTAGTCTCAAAGTGGGAGATTGTTAGGTTGTGGAGCCTGTTTTCATGTGTGAAAGTGTTGAAGAATGTACACTAAGAGTACTGTACACTTTCCATAGTTGTCTCGCTGGGGTTTGAGGCTAGTCTGGGCCCCGAGTGGGGGTCTGGGGGTGGCAACCCCCGAAATTGTTTTTTGGCCTCGAAACAAAATGTGCCCAATATACCGGTAAATGTGTTTTTTCTGATATGGGATGAATTTTTGTCCCATAGGTTTATGGGACGGTTTTTGCCCATGGTTTTGTAAAATTGCTTAATTAGTTTTCTACTTACGTGGTTTTGTGCATATGGTAGGTATTATGTAACATTGCACATGTGTTGGAATTCAGATGTGAATTCTGTAGAGTTTTTTTAGCATAGCTCAAAACAAATCTTGGTATTGTATTGAGAGAGTGGTGGCTTGTAATAAAATCTTAGCAAGTGATTCTTAGTGGATGTAGCCCAAATTGGGTGAACCACGTTAAATACTGTCTCTTTGTGTTGTGTTATTTTATTCTGCACTTTTATTTGAGATCTGTAATATTTTTTGCATATTAGTTTCTACTGTTGTGATTTTGTGAAGGATTATTCCGCATATTTTATCCCTTCTTTACTAACACTTGGATAACTTCCTCCTTGTTGCAGTATGTTAGTAAGAACCCTCTCTTGATTTCTAGATGATTCATTAGAAGTTGACCAATTTGACATAAGTGCTTATAACAAATCTTGCTGCCTTGATATTGCCAATGATTCCCACATGGAAATACTTACATTGGTCTTCTTCATCTAATCAATGATATTGAATGGAGGTAGATTTTAATTTTGTTGTCTCTTGATGGGAATGACCATTTTTAGGATTTGGACTAGTCCATGAGTTGCTACAAATGGTACCATGGATTGATTTTGCACATTCAGGGCTACTACAATAGTTTCCTTAGGCTATTTTTTTACACTATGGGATGCATTTGGTATGTTGACTCCTTGCTATGTAGAATTGGGCTAGGAAATAACTGGGTTAGATGATTTCCCCTCCTCTATGTTCCTTTTATTTTATCTTGTGTTGGTAGCTACACCTTGGAAATGAGGTTGATTGATTCCACAAAAGTCTTCTGCTTGCTAATTGACCAATGTGGTTTCCGTTGGAGAAGCCTCTTATTGAATTTCTTGATGTTGATTCTCTTATTGACTCGCCTCTTGAGGTACACCAATAGTTTAAACAACTAGATCTTGATTGGATGGATCATGGAAGTATATTGTTTGATCATAAGGTTGATCGTATTGAGGATATCATTCATACTCTTGTGCAATGTTGTTTTGGATTGGAACTAGAACCCTTGATGTTGGTGTTGTATTGGGATTGCAGGAATGTAATTGTTTAGCAGTAGGAGGTTGCCCTTTATTTTGATTGGCATCTTGAATAGGTGGCTTATTCTGCTGATATGGGGGTTTGACTTGATACTGAGGATGGAAGGGTCTAAAGTTTTGATCCTGTTGCATCTTGAGTGCAACTATTTCATTCCTAGAGGTTTTTTGACCCTTCTCTATTACTTGCAAAAATTTCCTTAGTTCCTGAATTTCAAGTGAATTTCCCGAAGAAGTGGAAGCCTCACCATTCCTCTAATTTCTAGGGACCAGGAAAGGGGCTATTTCAGGTGCTTGACTGGTATAGGGGTTCCTCAATTCTAGATATAGGAGTATAGGTGGCCTAGGTGCTAGTTTACCAGCTTAATTTAGACAATTCTCAGCTCTAATAGTTGTGGGATAAGCCCCTGGTAAGGTTATCCCTCCCATAGATTGTATCATAATAGATATATTATAATTTAAAGCTTTAAGGAAATAGAGAAATGCACCTTTAACATCCAACCTTATGGAAATTGGGATCCAATCCCACGTCCGTTGAAATAAAAAATTGAAGTATATCATTTTCTTGTTGGGAGACCTCTTAATTGTTGTCAATAGTTCCTATTACTGCAAATTTGAAACACCCATGATTGCTTCTGATTTTGTGTGTGAGGAAATTAGTGTAGCCTGCATAACATGGGGTTATCCTGTAGTGTGGGACCTTGTAAGTAGGATAACTCTCCAGAGAAATTCGACTTCTTCAACTAACCTAGTGCCAACTTCTCCAAAGTGCAGAGAATGGAAAACTAATATAATCCTACCCTAATGCTTTCCAAGGAGACATGGATAGAAGGATGCATAAAAATTAAATGTACTGTAAGCAAAGGTGATGCACCAAGAAAGGGAGTGAGATACTTTATGTGAGTGAAAATTAGGGAGTAAACAAAGTGAGAGAGGGTGGGTAGAAGCACTACAAGATAAAACCATATTCACTTCCCTAGATTCATAAAGCATAACAAATTAAAGGTCCTACAAAGGGATATAAACATGCACAATAAACCTGCAAACATAATAGAAGGAAAAATATGCAATATCATACAAGATAGGGTGAAAGTAGCCACAAAACATGAATTTTATTACTCAGAAACATGCACAATCCATTACAATATAGGCACAAGGAAAAATCCTTTACAATGAGCCCAAATTTGAGGCATTTAGCTCACATAGCTCTGGAAAATTTTTGATAGAGTTAATTTGCAAAAAATAATGAATCCTCTCAAAATGAGGTGAATTTTACAATATATAGGCAATTTGGGTCACCAACCAGTAGGGTACATTAAAGTGGTATGGGGAGCCATACGATTTGGTACTTTTATTGCATGGGAGTTATGGGTGTCATGCCAATTTAATTTTGGTTGTTGGGATATCATTCGCCCACTTACCTTCACCTGGCCTATGACTCATCCAACCGTGTTGGTCATCCAACCCTGTTGGGTTGGAAAAATGTCCATCCTTATTGGGCCATACAAACTCCTTCGAGAAAAAATCCTGGCCCACAAGCTCTTCTATATATCCAGGTTAGACTTCCGTCTAACCATGATCTGTACAATTTATGGGTAGGCCGTCTAACCTTGGGGGTGAGATGACATCAAAGTTCTAGGTCATATATTCTTATGGTCGCCGACCAACCTGGGATTCACCATCTTCACACTGTGGGTTATCCAACCTAGGAGATTGGATGTCCATCTACCTCTGAACCATATAACGGATGGGGTTAGATGACTAGGACAACCATGTGACATATAAAATATTCCACCCGAATATCTCGATGGGCCATCTAACTTTGTGTCGTCCAACCTAGGGGATGGATGATGTCTAACCCTGTGACGTCTAACCCAAGGGGGTTAGATGATTTCCATCTTGTGCATACATCATTGACCCATCCAACCATGAGCTTGTCACCATGCTATCACAACAATCAAATGAACAACCCGTCTAACCAAGCCATCCATCCATCTCAGTTGTCCAACATATTCTCCATACGATGTGCCACCCGTCTAACCTGGGTGTCTAACCTGGTGAAATTTTCAATTTATACAATGAGCTTGACCACCAACTCAAACATTCACCATGGCTTGCTAGCTCACCACAAGTAAAGACCAAATCAGTCGAGCCAAATAACAAGTTGTCTTTCTCTTCTTATTAGGTTAAATTTGACGGTCGTCTGCACGTCCCTGAATCCTATACTTAAAATATTGAATACGTTATCCTAATTAGTAGGGGTGCAAATTTGGGATAACAGTTTGGTGACCTCTAGGGTACTTCTGCCTACTATATGGAAAGACCAACTACCTCTAAGCATCCATTGGGCAAGGAGTCAATATACAACCTGAACTGTTTTATCATTGAAAACCCTCCTTTGAATTCTTTTGAAGTACTGCATGGATTGGTATTGATCTGGAGTTGCCATAAAACCTTTCTTGAAAAAGAAAAGTGTAAGAGCAATAAAGGCACAACTATATACAAATGTGAAAAGATCATACACCTCCTAAATAGAATATGCAGAGAGTGCACAAGCACTTATTACAAAGCAAACCTAAACTAAAACAAGGCAATGTGCTAAAAACACTTGGAGGAATTGAAAACCTAATCTAATATGTACAAGGGTGAGAAGTTTCTTTCAATAGCAGTGCTTGAGATGGATTATGTTGACTAAAATCAGAAGTTCTTCTCTGTCCAACTTGGATAGATAGAAAACATTGTTATTTTTACATTTTGTGACCATGTAGGGGCCACTCCATATGGCATCAAGTTTGGAATGCCTTCCTGTCTTAGCCCAATCTGCATCCCATTTTAGGACCAAGTCCCCTAGCTGAAAGGTCCTTGCTTTGTCTCTCTTGTCGAATTCCATCTTAATGAAGGTTCTGTCCTTCTCTGTTGCATGCATTGCATGCTCCCTTATTTCTTCCAACTCTATGAGTTCTACATACATGGCTTCCATGGGCTCAAATTCAGATAGCTCTAGCTACTTCATGAGCTCCAATTCCAGAAACTCAAGTGATATGGGCATCCTAGCTTCCTTCTCGTAGACTAGCTTGTAAGGTGAGTTTCTTGTTGACACTTTCAATGTGATTCTATCAGCCCACAAGGCTGATTTTAACCTGGTATGCCAAGTCCTTGGTTTTCATCTGGAGTCCTTTTAATGATTCTCAGCAAATTATTTTTTGTGTACTCTACTTGCCTATTACCCTGGGGGTAATAGTTTGAGGAGGTTCTCAAATATACCCCATTCCTAATAGCCCACTTAGTGATCTTGGTGCCAAGAAATTCCAAATCATTGTTTGATATAATGGTGGTTGGTACCCTGAATCTTGTCACTATCCCTTCATAAAATTCTAGTATGCTAGACTCATTTGCTTCCTTAAGTGCCAATGCTTCTGTCTACTTGGTGAAATAATCTATTGTAGTTAGGATCCACTTGTTGCCTTGGCTAGAATTTGGGTTAATGACCTCAATGGTCCAATCCCCATTGAATTAAAGGCTGGTCTAATGAAATGGGATGGAGTGACAATATTGCTAACTTTTCCTTACCTATGAAGAAGGCAAGTTTTTTACACTTGCTGACCCAAGAATAATAGTCACTAAAGAGTGTGGGCCAATAATAACCAGCTCTTATGATCTTGAGAGTCGTCACTTGTGGAGAAAAATGACCTCCAGATTCTTCATTATGAAATTCTTGCCACACTCTTTCAGCTTGGGTTGTCTCAATGCACCTCAATTGGACTCCATGCACATCCTTCTTGAACAAAACACCATCAATAAAAACATGTGGAATGGCTTGAAGTCTAAAATACCTTCTATTTGTTTTGCTCATCCCTAGAAGGCATAGACCTATTTTTAGGAAATATCTTTGAATTTTTTTGGACAATTATTTTCTTAATGCATGCCTTTTATACCACTTTCTTTCATAATATTTTTTCGTTCACTATTTGTTCTTACTTTTTTTATCCAGAATTTTTTTAAAAAATGAAAAATAATTATTTATCTTTTTTTAAATCTCATTTCATAAAATTATATTTATAATAAAAATAGATGTAATAATTTTGGTTCAAGGTTTTCCTTCTACAAACATAACATTTGACCCTTCCACATCTTATTGCCCTCTTGGCATAATTATTAAATAGTAACAATATGATAAAATAATGAAATTGTAACTTCCATATATGTAACCTTTAATTTTAAAATTAATTTTTTTAACATCATTTACAATTAGATTTTTGAAGATTTTATATTTAGATTAATAATTTTTAAATGAAGTGTTAAAAAGTGAATATAGGTCGTCATCAAAAGTGAAGGCTTTATTTTAAAAAATGTTATTGCAATGTCAATTTTATTTTTAAAACATCAAATCACCATAACACATTTTAATTGGTTGTAAAAAAATAAATATTTATTGTAGTGAAGACAATATACCTTGTATCATGATAAATCTGATACTTAAAATAGTAAGAAAACTTTATAAAGTCATCTTTAGAATCTGTAATTTGATTTTCAAGACATAGGATCAACCTCAATTTCCTTTAAATTACCCAAAAAAAATCAAAAAAATAAATTTCTCATCCTAATAATGAATATGAGAATGATCCCAAACATCGATTTTAAGAACAAAAATATAATTTAAACCAAAAATTATTAATATATTTACTTCCCAATCACTATTTAAAACACCTATTTATCTTACACTAATTTAAATTCGTTATATTTAAAATCTTTGAAAGTATGAACTAAAAATTTTAATCTTAACTAACAAATCCTTTAAAATCCTTGATAGTGACAACAAATAAATTCAAATTTACATTTATTTATTTTTATTTTTAAATATTATTGCAATGTCAATTTTATTTTTGAAACATCAAATCACCATGACACATTTTAATTGGTTCCTTTTTTAAAAAAAAACTTATTATTATAGTTTTGACAATATACCTTGTATTCTGATAAATATGATACTTAAATAGTAACAAAACTTAAAAAGTTATCTTTGGAATTTATTCACATTCACTTTAAGTCAAATCACTTAAAAAAATTCTTTACTAAAAAATCTTTTTAACTCAAGCTCCAACACTCATGATCAACATCAATTTCCTCTAAATTACTCTTTTTTTTTAAATTAAAAAAATCTCATTGCGATGATAGTTCATAAGAATTATCTGAAATGCTCAATTTTAAAAACAAAAAACATAGTTTAATCCAAAAATATTACAATTAAACTTCTTATTTTTTAAATGTATATTACTATTTAAAACATATCTTACATTAAAACCACAGTTATTATTTCATTTTTATCAGTTCACTTTATGAAACTCCGAAATTTTCGGGATTTAGTAGTTAAAATTTGAGAAAAAATGCAGCTGTAAATAATTATGAATTTACCAAACATGTTTCCCAAAAGGCAAAAGCCAAAAAGTGTGGCAATTACCTAAAATCCAATGAATCTGTTTGGAAGTTGTTATATTTATAATAGGACTCCCATTGGTATTAAATTATTAATTAAAGGCAATTACATAGTGAGTCTATATAGGGAGCAGCAGGAGGTTAAAAAAATTATTTTCCAGAGGTTTGTAGCAGCAAGAGAGGTGCTAACAGTTCAGAAGATTTCATTGCAGCGCCAACATGTTCAATTTATATATAATTAGGTGTTTAATTATTAAAATTACCATATTTATATATATATATATAATTTATCGTATTTTTCTATGGACCGTTTTTTCCCCATATTTTATGTCCATGGCTTAATACTCTCCCTACAAAGTTGCTACTATGACTAAAACATATCTTACACTAAACTAAACAAATTTTATTTAAACTCTTTGAAAGTATGAACTAAAAATTTAAATCTTAACAACTCCTTTAAAATCGTTGATAGTGACAACAAATAAATGTAAATCTACATTATTCTTCTTTTCCTTCTTTCTGTGTTTATAACAGAGAATGACAGAGGAGGACCTTTCTTTCTTGAGTGGAATGTTAAAGAAGATTTTTTTTTTATATGAAAAACAGAGTTATACATAATATCACATACACCTTAGTCCTGCTATGAATTTCACGATACTTCTATTCAATGCTTGTGTGTTCAAATAATTTTCTTATGTAGAGGTAATCACATAGCAGATCTTCCCCTTTAGTTTTGTATGCACAAGAAACCATAAAAATAAAGCAGATTGTGGTTTGCAGAGTAAACAGACACCCAACAAGCTATGGTGATTTAAGCGTATACATGTAGACATAGTTCAAAATATGAGTGGTTGGGATTTTGGTTTAAATCAAAGATTTCTGGCTTCTATATTCCATCTGCATTTTTCTTACCATCCACAAAGAATTTCAGGAAATTCTTTCTGGATCCTTTAGGCATATCATGCATAGGCGGAGTAAAGTTCAGTCGCCCAAAAGTTGCTCCCCATGGGACAGGTACTATTTGGTTCTAATTCTGATTCTGCATGATGAATGAGGCGCGTCTTCTCCTTGTGTAGACTTGGTGAATAATTCCAGCTGCCAGATTATGCTGATGACGATTTGGATCTGGATGAGTGTGTACTCTCCTTCCTGGTGACAGACTAGATCTATGGCTTCTAACTTGAGGAGGATGATTGAAATTGAATTACTCCTATAATCTAAAGAAATGATCTGTCCTTCCTTTTACCTTCACAGATTGGGTGAATAGACGTTCAACCAAGTTGAAAGTTGAATGGGAAACACTCTGATCTACAAGAAATAAGCTTTGATCTGTAAAGATAGTTGTTCCCTAGCGGAGTCGCCAAAAACTGTTGGCTAGATTTTCTGCATAGCTGAAAACCTAGGCAATCATGAGATGAATCTCCCTCATTTACTGGTGAGGCTCTCGTGTAAGATTTGTCAATAAAATATGCTAGTATCTATTCAGGGTTTTTACTTTAACCATGCAGCTCATGAACCATAGCTGTATAGTTTTGCAGCAAGTAAACAGTTGTTAAAGAAAGGAAATATCTAATGAAGAAGGAAATAATATAAACACAAGAAAGAAAGAGGGAAGATGTGTAACCCAATCAATAGATTACAGAGTTGATTGCATGCACATAGATAGAACCAATAGATATTAACACACAAAATTATAAGTAAAAGTATCTTTCAGATCTAGATCTAGAATAACACAAACTTTATAAGTAGATCTGAGATAAAAAGTTAGAAACAAAATGCACCGTGACACAAAGTTCTCCGGAAATATGCTCCTTTATATTCCTTTGCTTTAAATAGCTATAAGGGGTTTCAGCACAAAGTCTGGAACACAAGAATTTTGCTTACAAATTCTGATCATTAACTCGAAGGTTCTTACTCTACTTATAGAATGTAGAAGGGAAATTAAAAATGGGAAACTCAATTGAACTAGAACATAAACAAGAAGTAAACATAACATCTGGAAATCATCTTCCTCTAATTCCTCTCTAAGTGACATGCATCCAGATTTATAGTCAAACTTATACACATCTGTCACTTAACTTATAGAATTGTTCCACATAACTTTAAAGTAATGGTTTTAAGACCAATAAATTTAAATTTTTACAATTACATTAGGGAACATGGAAAATAGAAGAAGAAAGAGTAGAAGAAGAAAGATTCACCAGGTGTAACATCTACATCTTATTTTTGTTTTGATACTGAATGTACTTGTCGAACATGTAATTCAGCAACTTCCCATCTGTTTTAGCCATAACTTCTTTTTATGTCCTGAATTATAGCAAGCCTTCATTCAAAACCCCGATGCACGCTTCCACATCCTTCAAGCTAGGCCCAAATTTCTCAATATCTAACTGCAACATTACCAACTTACTGATGGAATCCATCATGAAAGGCTTAACAACTCCATCAATTCTCTCTTGTACCATTAGAAGAGATCCCTTCAGGGAATCAGGAACTTTGCTAGGAATGGTCCTTATGTATGAAGAAATGCTCCCGACCACGTCCTCATTGGTGAAAGCAATGACATTATCTAGTAAAGATGATGCCATACTCTCAAGTGCTTGCATCCTTTCCAATATGATTCTGAAGATCTCCAAGCAGAAAGATATTGCAAACTCAACTTGCTTCCCCTTCTCAACTAATCCATCGGGCACAATTCGTTCCGCAATCAAAACCTCCCTCGACAGTTTATTTATTTCGATCAAAGTACTCAGGTTAATTTTAGCTATTGTGCTCATGTCTATCATGCTTGTCACTAGTTGCTTCAGCTGAACTGATGCATCCTTCATAACCTTTAGATGGTATGGAACCTCTCCAAGTTGTACAGAAGCTTGGCGAATGATTAGACTCTTCCATTCATTGATATCTTTAACCTGGTTACCTGCATCTTCCACTTCCTGCATTAGATGATCACTCACCTGCTTATGTACTGAAATTGGCTGAGTAGAAGATTTGGAAACTTTGGCAATAATCTCACACAACTGAGACACCTGCTTCTGAAGTTCAACTTTCTCCACCTTTTATTTTTCAAGCATAAGGAATAAAGCATCCATCAATGTCTACATGTCTTGCTTTAATCCTTCTATGGTGGCTTGACCTATGGGTACTTTGGTCACTGTTATATCTTCTGCTGTGAGCTCATCCTTCTTCTTCCATTCTGCTAGAATTGACATCTCAAAAAACTTCTGCTCTGAATCCTCAATAATCAACCTTGAAGTCACCTTATCAACTTTAGGTTTTGTCTTTTCCACCCAAACTCAGGAGTAGCTGTAATTCATGTTCTTCTAAGTTGATCTCCTCTCTAGCCGCTGGAACAAATTGTGAAGCCAACCATTATGAGAAATTACTTCTCAGAGAATGTGAAGTTGCCGAGTGTACCACCATCTCATGCTCTGGTTCCTCATCATCCAAAACTACTACAATGTCATGACTACCATCCTCTATATTGTCTAAAGACAAAGCTCTTTCAAATTCTGCCATCTGCAACTTCAACGTTTCTTTAGGAAGAGGTGCTGAATGGAGTAGTTGAGGAGAAAAGATGAATGTTTTTGGATTCAACGAAGGAACAATAGTATCTTGTTGAGGTGCAACAGTCGGTGAAGTACTTGATGTTGAAGAAGTCAGAACTAACACCATAGCAGTAGAATTGATCTTCTCCCTCGAATGAGACTTTATGTGCACTTTAATCTTTTCATGCCTTCTGTTGCTTTCTCCTTCGTGCTTCCTTTTGAGGGAATCTCCAGTGCTGAGTTTTCCTGTGGTTTGATTCATTAATGCTTCATCAAGGTAATATCCCTTTGTTAGCAACCAATTTGAAGTATTGACTAGAATGGCGACAGACCTTTCCTTGATCATGTGGTAGCCACCTATGCTCTCCAGAAGTACAGCTCTATCTCCCCCCATCTGATGGTATGTGTCAAGTAACACAGGCCCATCATCTTTAATATCCATAGGTATCCATGCTAATCCATAGGTATCATCTTTAATAACCTGCTGAAATCTTTCTTTCTAACTTTATACTGGCTTCTGCACTTCATCCAGAAATCTTCCAATGAAGGCACATGTGCGTACTCCTGGGATATTGTCTTCCTTGCCACCCCATATGGATCGAAGTGGAGCCGTGCTGGGAAGAACTCTTGCTCATACTCATAGAACATCTGCACTTCAATTTCTCAAGCTTTATGAATGCTCTGACAACTATAATAGCCCACTTTGATCAAGAAAAAGCCTGCAAACTTGTGCCATTTCGACTATAGGTCATGCATCTCCACGAGTAGTCTCCTCAACTCCATGATGACCAATCTGTCACTTGAATATCTGGGAAACTTGATTGGTTCTTCCAAAAATCTGGTGACCATGATGTATGTAAAGTCCGCAAACTGGATGAAGATACTACTAATCCTGGACACAGCTTCCCAAGCTTTCTTGCTCACCTTGTTGGCCTTTAGATCGTCATTCAACTTGTAAATGAATCTGTAGAAGAATCCATCGTTGACCACCTTATAATATTTATTGCATGCAGGCACAGTAAGCTGTGGATAGCACTCAAAAATAATATCTTTGGAGAGCACACCACGTCTATCCAGCTTGGAGAAGATACCTTGTGAAGCTACTGCATATACCAAATACGAAGTCATTTTGAAGCTGTAAGTCCGTCTCACATTCCGGAGTTTCTCACCGATGTTGTCACTAATGATTTTGGACCAATTGATTATAGAATCTGTTTTGTTGATTTCAATGGTCCTGATGAAGGCATACATCCATGAGTGGAAGTTGTGAGTGTTAGCTTCGCCATTTATCCTTTGGTAATGTCATCCACCTCCTATACAAGATTGGATCGTGGAAGATTTCTCGGGAACTTGGATGGAGATCTGGGCTTCTTCATGTATCTATTGTTCATTATGCCCACACTGTCAACTTTATGCTTTTCCCATATGTTGTTGGCATCCAGTATGTTAATAGTAGTCACCACCTGTCGTGCTGGAATCTTTAGACAATAATTGATGAACTGTGCATCCAGCCAGATTATTGTCTTCCCCGCAGCATCTCAGACTGATCTAGATAGTGGGTGGTAAGACCTAGCACACTCCATGACGAATTCTAACAACTGAGTTGTGAATGGGAATGTTGAAGCTCAAATGATTCCACTGCTTTTGACTGCATGCATGAGAGAAGTCTTTCCAGCTCTAGATCTATCAATCAATTCAGAAAGAGGTTATGGTCCTAGATTTGTATCTCTGATGTCAGCAAACTTGGAAGTAATGCATGATTCTGCTGAGCTTTCTCTTTCATCTCACTTTTCCATGGCCGAATATGTATTTTTCTGAGAAACTCTTTTTCTCTTTATTCGGTCGGAATTCTTTACAACTGGTGCAGATCTGGAGATTTCTTCAGATTCGGAGGATATATTCAATGTATCTAGCATTGATTTAAGCTCCCTTTCAATTATAAAAGCACATGTAATGGATTCCTGTGATTAATTTAGACAAAGATGGCAATTGGAACATGAACACTTGATTTTAATCATAAAAATCTGCATATATAAAGCCTACTACCCCGAAATTCGAGGTTTTGTTTGTATGCAAAGCAAGCATGAATTTTGTCAACTTCACCTGAGCACCTGTACCATGATGCAGACAATTAATCAGACTTAAATCAAGCTCCTTTAAACCTAGGCGCCAAACTTTGAAGCTTTCTGGCAGTGAAAACACCTTCCTCTGAGCAAAATTCCTCCTTCTTTGGGCGCCAAAATTGCTTGGGCTGCACTTCCTTGCTAAAGAATTAATTACTTCATTAATATGGCAATCCATGCTTATATAACCTTCATCATTCTATAATTAATTATTGCCTCTCATATTCCTGGCAATTAATTAATTAATAAACATGCTTTTCTCTTCAATTTGGGTGCCTATTTTGTGCATGCTCATGGCTACCATTAAATAAATTAAATTTATTTAATTTTAGTTTTCTACTTCCAGTTCACTTTGACTTCACAGTATGTTTTGACCCCATGCACCAAAAATATGAATTAATTCTATCAATTAATACTTTAAAAAGTATTATTTCTCCTCTAGATGGGTCGCACTTTTTTGCATGAGAGAGGGCTGCATTAAATAAATTAAATTTATTTAATTTTAGAATTCTATTTCCAATTTCCATTATCCTCTTCTCCTATGTTGACTTTTCCTCATGCTTGGGCACCAATTTTGGAAATAGAATTAGTTAATACATGCAATTAAAGTTATCCTTCTATTTCAAAAGGGGTCGCACTTTTTGACATGGCTAATTTCTATTTTTAAAAGTCAATTTCCAATGGGATTATTCACCCTGCACTGGAGCTAAAAAAATCCCATGATGCACTTAAGTTGTTTGACTTTCATAATGGGATTTTTTACCCTGTAAGGCAGGTAAGAAATTCCCATCAATACCTTAAGTGATTTTATTTTATTTCACAATGGGAATTTTCACCCTGCAAGGCAGGTAAGAAATTCTAGCTTGCCTACTGCCTTTAATTATCCCATTATGACTTAAGTGACTTTTCTTCCATGGGAAAAAGTACCTTGCCAGGTAGGTACAAAATTTCCACTTGCTTGCTGCTACCAAAAATCCCATTATAGCTTAAAACCTCCCTTTCCCAAAAATGCGACTTGCCTAGAAGAGGCCCTTTTTGTGCATGACTTTGTCTTTTTAGAGAGAACTAGACCTCCTGTGGAAAATTCCTTCTGGCATGACTTCTGTAGATGATTTCCAGATATTCCAAGTAAGAAGACAGATTGAACCGACAAAAGAATTGACCTAGAGAAATTTCACAGAAAAAAAATGAGAAAAATACCAAAAACGCAAAACATAGCCAAAAGTCATAGATAAAGCCCAGGATCCATTCCTGGTGAAAACCCTATTGGTATATGGGAATATTGACATGTAAATCCTCAACAGCATTAAACCAGAGTACAATTTACCTCAAACGGGGCTTAAAATAATTAAATAAAAAAAATTCCTCAGGCAAACCCCAACGACAGAATATAATGAGTTTCGGCATCTGGGTATTTGGCAAAATTGGCTTATATGACTCTTTGGGAATATCCTGACATAAAACAGACACTTTTTGACAATTAAAACACAAAACGACCCATTATTTTAAAAGTATGAATTTTTTTGACATGGGGTAGTCTCAGATTTCAGCGTGAAATCTGGGGACACCACCATAGTTGTTTGCAACAAATCTTGTTGCCCTGGATTTGCCAATGATTCACACATAGAAATACTGACATTGGTCTTCTTCATCTGATCAATGATGTTGAATGGAGGTGAGTTCTCCTTTTGTTGTTCCTTGATGGGCATGACATTTTCTTGCATTTGTACTGGTCTATGAGTTGCTACAACTGGTACTCTAGGTTGATTCTTCACATTCGTGGCAGCTACAACAATTGCCTTAGGCTATTTTTGTGCACTAGAAGTTGTGTTCGGCTTGTTGACTCCTTGTGGTGTGAAAGTGGGATGAGGAGCAATTGAATTAGATGATGTCCCTTCCTCTAAATTCCTCCTTTTTATCGTGTGTTAGCTACTACACCATGGAAATGAGATTGATTGATTCTACAAAAGTCTTCTACTTTCCAATTGATTAATGTTATTTACATTAGAGAAGCCTCTTGTTGACTTACCTACAACTGATTCTCATCTTGACTCACCTCTTGAGGCACGCCAACAATTTGCACCACTAGAGCTTGATTTGACAAATCTTGGAAGTATGTTGTTTGATCATAAGGTTGGCCATATGGAGAGTACCATTCATATTCCTATGCCTTGTTTTTTTGGACTGGAACTATAGCCCTTGATGTTAGTGCTATATTAGGATTATATGGTTGGAATTGTTTAACAACATGAGGTTGTCCTTGATGTTGATTAGTAGCTTGAATAGGTGGCTTATTTTGCTGATATGGGGCCCTAGCTTGATACTAAGGCTGGAAGGGTCTAAAGTTCTGAGCATGTTTCCTCTTGAATGCCACTATTTCATTCCCAAAGGTTTTTTTCCCTTTGACTACTTCTTGTAGCACTTTCTTTAGCTCCTTAAGTTCAAGTGAATTATCAAATAAGTGGAATCCTTACTATTTCTCTAATTCCTAGGAGCTGGGATGGAAGCTATTTTAGGTGATTGACTAGTAGAGGGGGTTCACAATTATGGATATAATGGCATAGGTGTCCTAGGTGCTAGATTACCTACTTGAATTAAGAAGATCTCCACTCTGATAGCTATATCCTATACCCCATGAAACATTGTTCGTCCCATCGACTGTATCATCATAGCTATGTTAGACTTTAGGGCCCTCAAGAAGTAGCAGAATGCACTTTTTGCTACTAGCCTCATGCCAATCGGAATCTGATCCCAAGTCTGTAGGAATCAAAAGTTGAAATATACCATTTTCTCATTGGGAGCCCTCTTGATTATTGTCAACTACTCCAATAAAGACAGGTTGTCTGACCTTTCTCCAAACTGGTTATAGAGAGCTGAAAATAATTTATTCTAATTCTGAATAGACCCCGTTGTCAAGCTCCTAAACCATTGCAAGGCCTTACCCTTGAAAGAGTAAGCCACCAACTTGACTGTGACACCCATTTCATTAATATCGTGAATTGCACAAACATTTGCAATGTCTTAGATGTGGTCAATCGGAGTTGTATGGTTTTCTTCCTTGAAGTAGGGGACATTTTTCAATGTTGCAACCAAGATTTTGTTTTGAGAATTTAGGGCAAGTGAACTACCGACCATGAAGTTGAAAAAGGGATTCAGTGCACCTTTTGATGGCTATTGATGCACCATTATGATTGGCCTGCGAACCCTAGTGGACTGGAAGAAGGATCTACCTGGCGGTGGTGTTGATAAGGTAATATATTTGGTGGAGATGGATACCTTTGAACATGTCTTCCTCTCCTTCCTCTGCTTGGAGATGATTGCAGATACTTAAATATTCCTTCTTCTCTTGCTCTGGACCGATTTTGAATTCTTCTCACGTACTCGGTCCACTAGTACTACTAAAACCAATTAAAGTCTGACCCTTGGAGACACCAGATGTGCTGTTACAAAGCCTCCAAAGGTTGAAAGTTCACCAAGATGCACATCCAATCTTGGTGAATCTGAAAGGATTGACCTCTAGTCCCATTGGGAATTCCAAAACTGTTACTGCAAAATTACACCACCCCTAATTGCTTGTGATTTTGTGTGTGAGGCAATCAATGTAACCTGCATAACATGGGTTTATCCTGCAATGTGGGACCTTACAAGTAGGATAACCCTCCAGAGAAATCTGACTTCTTCTCCTAACCTAGTGCCAACTTCTCCAAACTACATAGAATGAAAAAATAATCTAATCCTACCCTAATGTTTTCCAAGGAGACAAGGATAGAAGGATGCATAAAAAAGTAAATCTACTCTAAGAGAAGGTGATGTACCAAGAAAGTGAGTGAGATACTCTGAGTGAGTGAAAATTATGGAGTAAACAAAGTGATAGAGGGCGAGTAGAAGCACCACAAGCTAAAACAATATTCAGTTCCCTAGATTCATAAAGCGCAACAAATTAAAGGTCTTACAAAGAGATATAAACATGCACAATATACTTGTAAACATAATGGAAGGAAAAAGATACAATATAATACAAGCTAGGGAAAAATTATCCACAAAACATGGATTTTATTTCTCAAAAACATGCACAATCCATTACAATATAGGCACAAGGCAAAATATTTTAGAATGAGCCCAAATTCGAGGCCTTTAGCTCACAATAGCTCTGGAACAATTTTGACAGGGTTCCTTTGCAAAAAAGAATTAATCCCCTCAAAATGAGGTTGAGTTTACAATATATAGGAAATTTGGGTCACCAACCAGCAGGGTGCATTAAAGAGGTATGGGGAGCCATACGATTTGGTACTTTGCTTACACGAGCAATCATGGGCGTCATGCCTCATAAATTCTAGTTGTTGGGTTGTCATTCACCCACCTACCTTTGCCTAGCTTATGACTCATCGAACCTTGTTGGTTTGAATGAATGTCTATCCTTAGGTTGTACAACCTCCTTTGAGAAAATCACCTAGCCCGCGAGCTCTTCTATATATCCGGGTTGGACGGTCGTCTAACCATGATCCATCCAATTTGTGGGTAGGTCATCTAAACTCTTTGTCGTCCAACCTTGGGGGGTGAGAAGACATCAAACTTATAGGCCGTACATTCTTTTGGTTGTCGACCAACCTGGGAGTCGCCATCTTCACACCGTGGGCCATCCAACTTGGGGGGTTAGACGGCTGTCTACCTCTGAACCATATAGCTGATGGGGGTTGGACGATTTTCCAACCCTATGCCATACAAAATATGCCACCTGACCATCCTGATGGGCTGTCTAACTCTATGTCATCCAACCTGGGGGTTAGATGGTGTGTAATCCTGTGACGTCCAACTCAAGGGGGTTAAATGTCATCCACCTTGTTTGTACGTTGCTGACCCATCCAACCATGAGCTTTTCACCGTGCTTCCACAATAGTCGACTAACCAACCCATCCATCCAAATCAAATGTCCAACATGTTCTCCTTATGACCTACCACCCATCCAACTTGGGCGTTCAACCTAGGCATCCAACCTGGGCGTTAAACCTAGGTGTCCAACTTAGCTATCCTACCTGGGCGTCCAACCTAGGCTTCCAACCTAGTGAAATTTTCAATTACCAAATTGGCCGAGCCAAAGCATAGGCCGTATTTCTCTTCTTATGGGGTTGAATTTGATGACCGTCTGCATGTTTTAGAATCATGTACTTCAAATCATGAATATGTTATCCGAATTTACAAGGGTGCAAATTTGGGATAATAGTTCCATCAAGAATAAATTATCCCCTCTTTCTCCAAACTAGTTATAGAGGGTTGTGCATATTTAATCTTAGTTTGTAATGGATCTCACTGTTAATTTACTAAACCACTGTAAATCCTTTCCTTGAAGCCAAACATTTTATTGAAACATCCACTTCATTGATCTCATGAATGGTACAAATATTCTCAATATCCTTAATATGGTCAGTGGGAGTCATGTGGTTTTCCCCAGGGAAGTAGGGAATATTTTTTAATGCTATAATTGGAATAGGGTTCTAGGTATTAATGGCGAGTGGACTACTACCTATGAAGTTGACACAAGGATTTGGTGGTCCTTGTGGTGGTTGTTGATGTGCCATCCTGATTGGCCTAAGAAATTAGGTTGATTGAAGGAAGGGTCTACTTGGCATGGGTGTTGATAAGGTTCTATTGGGTGGATATGGAGATCTTTGTATTCTTCTTCCTCTCCTTCCTTTACATGGGGATAACTATAAATACTCAAAGAAACCTTCTCCTCTTGCTCTGGACCGAGTTTAGATCCTTCTCATGTACTTGGGCCACTAGTACTGCTGAAACCAGTTGAAATCTGACCTTGGGAGTCATTAGATGTGTTATTACAAAGCCTCCAAAGGCTTGAAACTCACCAAGAGGAACATCCAATCTTGATAAACCTAAAAATTTGACCTATGATCCCACCGAGCATGCCAAAATTATCATTGCAAATTTACAACACTCATGATTGTTCATGATTTGTGTGTGAGGTAATTAGTGTAACATGCATAACTTGGGATTATCTTGCAGTGTGGGACCTTGCAAGTAGGATAACCATTTGGAGAAAGTCGACTTCTTCTCCTAACCTAGTTCCAAGTTCTCCAAAGTGTATATAATGGCGAACTAATCTAATCCTACCCTAATGCTTTCCAAGGAGACATGGATAGAAGATGGTATAAAAATAAACCTACTATAAGGGGAGGTGATGCACCAAGAAAGGGTGAGACAATCCGAGTGAGTGAAAAATAGGGAGTAAACAAGGTGGGAGAGGGTGAGTGGGGGTGCCACATTTCGAAACAACATTCAATTCCCTATATTCGTAAAGCACAACAAATTATAGACCCTGCAAAGAGATAAATATATGCACAATATACCTGTGAATATAATGGAAGGAAAAAGATGCAATGTCATATAAGCTAGGGCAAAAATAGCCATAAAACATGAATTTTAATGCTAAAAACATGCACAATCTATTACAATATAGGCACAAGGCAAGAATTCTTTACAAAAAATTTGAACTCGAGGCCTTTAGCTCATAATAGCTCTAGAAAACTTTGACAGAGTTCCTTTTCATTACAAAAATTATCCTCTCAAAATGAGGTGGATTTTATAGTATATAGGAAATTTTTTCCACCAACCGGCTAGATGCATTAAAGAGGTATGGGTAGCCATACAATTTGGTACTTTTCTTGCTCTGGCAGTCATGGGTGTCATGCCTCATTTTATATGGTTATTGAACTGTCATTCACCCACCTACCTTCACCTAGCTTGTGACTCGTGCAACCGTGTTGGATCTAACCATGTTGGGGTTAGACAGACGTCTAACTCCATTGAACCGTACAACTTCCTTTGAGCAAAAAATTGCCTAGTCCACGAGCTCTTCTATATATCTAGGTTGGACAACCGTCTATCTTTTAGGCCGTATATCCTTGTGGTGGCCATCCAACATGGGGGTTGGATGATCATCTATCGATGTTCATACAAAGGATGGGGTTAGATGGCCATCTAACCCGGTGTCATATGCCTACCACCCGACCATCCTTACAACCATCTAATCATGTCCTCCATACGTCGGGCAATAAGCCGTCCATCTATCACCGTCTAACTAAGGGGGGTTGGATGACCGTTTATCATGTTCCTTACCAGGGTTGCATGGGGGTTGGACAACTTTCTAACCCTATCATCTAACCTTTTTCCAACCAGCTGTGCCGACGAGCCATCCATCCATCCTAGGTGGGACGACCTTCTAACCCGCGACCCATCCAACCTTATGTCATCTAACTCATGACCCATACAACCTTGTGTGTTGTCTTCCTCTTTTGATCGGGGTTAAATTTTATGGCTGTCTGCACATCACAAGCATGTACTTTAAATCTTGAATAGGTTATCCGAATTTGCAGGGGTGTTTGGGATAACACTTACATTACTTGAGACCTCCTTGTTTTCTTTTGAACATCCAAAACTCTAATTGGATTGACTAGTACCACACATGGGTCTTGAACCTGCAATAGTTTCTATTCTAAGATGTGTGAGGCATCATTTATGTATTTTAGAAATGATACATGAAAAACATCAGGTAACTATGAGAAATTCACATAACAAACAAGCCATGAATAAGAGTTCTCTTATGACATTTTTGATTTTTTTTATAAAACATTATAATGCAAGAGAACAAAATAAATTATATTAGATTAAATCCTTAGCCCCTATTTTGGGGAAACAGTCCTAGTTTTCTAGTAGTCCTCAAAAACACTAATGCTTAATGCTAAGGAAGACTGGAAAATTACCACAAGAAACCAAAGGGTAAGTGCACCAAGTCAGGGGACCAAAAAGTGGACAAAAACCTGAAAATGAATGAAACACGTACATGTTTTGTAATAACGTGATTGTGTTATGTTTTCTTAGGCTCTGGAATTCATGAACTAAAATGTGTATGCACTATAACGCACACGTGTTTCAAATACTAAGAAATGTGTACGTGTTTTGAGCTATATGAATTTTATGAGGGCCCGAAGGAACCATATTTACTAAAATAAATGTTAAGTATACGAACTTTAAATTTATTTTAGTAAATATAAGAAGTTAGGGTCACTCTACACCTGATGGAAGTGGTCATGTAGCTATGAAATTTATAATCTAGAAGATAGTTAATCAAAATATAATCTAGTCAGTACTTACTCATTTTCAGAATTTCAACAATGACCTAAAACTTTCAAGCCGTATATATTATAGTCTGTCTTTGTTTTGCGAAAACATATAGTTGTTTTGGAGGTTTTTTGACCTTATGGATTGGATTTTGTCCCTACCACTAATTGAATTGGTACTAATTTTGAATTTTGGTTCATAATTCACTTTAGCGACCACGAATCAACTCTATGATGTTTGTCTATTTCTTACTAAAATGATAGCCTCACTTTGCAGATAGATGATTTCTCCCGAATGGGATCCTATCCTATGGAAAAAATGAGGTGATAGTAATGTGCCTCCTCCTTAGGGATTATGGATTAGAGTTGAGGGTTTAGGGTTTAGGGCTAAGGGTTTAGGATTTAGTGTTTAGGGTTTAGGTATTTGGGCTCATGGTTCAGGGTTTTGGGTTTATGGTTTAAGGATCATGGTTTAGGGTTAGGGTTTGGGGCTCAGGGTTTAGGGTTCAGGGTTTAGGGCTCAAGTTTTAGGGTTTATGCTTTAGGGTTCAAGTTTGAGGGTTCAAGGTTCAGGGTTTGGGTTTAGGTCTTAGGGCTTAGGGTTTAGGGTTTGGGATTAGGGCTTAGGGCTTAGGGTTTACAGGTTAAGGTTTATGGGTCAAGGTTTAGGGTTTAAGATTTAGGGCTCGGGGTTGAGGGTTGAGGGTTTGTGGTTTAGGATTTAGGGATTAGAGTTTAGGGCTCATGGTTTAGGGTTTAGGGTTTAGCGCTTAAGGTTTAGGATTTAGGTCTTAGGGTTTCGGGTAGTAAAAATAGGCTTTAGGATTTAGACTTTAAGGTCTAGGATTTAGATTTTAGATTTTAGGGTTGAGGGTTGAGGGTTTAAAGTTGAGGGTTGAGGGTTTAAGGTTTAGGGTTTAAGGCTCAGGGTTCACGGTTTAGGGCTCATGGTTTATGGTTTAGGGATAGGTTTTAGGGTTTATGGATCATGGTTTAGGGTTTAGGGTTTAAGTATCAGGGTTCAAGGTTTAGGACACATGGTTTATGGTTTAGCGTTTAAGGCTCATGGTTTAGGGTTTAGGGTTTAGGGTTTATGGGTTAGGGCTTAGGGTTTAGGGCTCGGGGTTTAGGGACCAGGGTTTAGTCTCACCCATTCAATCACTGTAATGTTACATGTCTTACCCATTCTTATTAGTGTAGATAGAGAGTATTCAACTAAAAAGGTTTCATCTGCTTCTTAGGTAGAACATTCAAAGGGAGTCATCACAATTTGATTCCTTTCATCTACTAATATTTTGAAGGAGGGAAATGCCAGATATCTAAGAACAATTCAATACAAAGAAATGTTGCCCAATATAGCTATCTTATTTTTCCCATCGTATGGGGACTATTTCACTCACTGTAATGTTCTGTGTCTTACCCATTCTTATTAGTATTGAAAGAGAGTATTCAACTGAAAAGGGTTCATCTGCTTTGTAGGCAGAACATTCAAAGAGAGTCATCACAATTTTATGTCTTTCATCTGTTGATATTTTGAAGGAGGGAAATGCAGTTATCCAAGAATAATTTGGTACAAAGAAATATTTTTGACGCTCTTTTGAATAATTATTTCAGTAGTAAGCTGTCAAGAATGAAGATTTTATTCGAAGAACAAAGCTTGATATGTCTAGTGCTTGTGTAAGATGGAAATCTGAGAGGATTTTTGAGGTTTAAAGTTATTTTCCAAGATGCATTACTCCAATGTTTGAAATTGTTTCTCTAGATGCAATGACATTCTAATTCAGACAATCAATGATTCATGAATGGTCAATCCTACCACATACCCCAGTAGTCCTTCATCCTTAGATACAGGGAGAAACCATTACTTGGATTCCATTTATAACGATAGAGATATTTGTAAATTCATGTTATGACCTCTAAATTTGTATGAATTTTAAGTTGTTTAGAAATCACATCACACCCCTCACTAGGCTTGATGACTACCCCTATCTTTTTGAAGGTGCTTGAGAAAGCATCCATGTGTTTATCATATAAGGAATTGTCAATGAATGGAAGGTCACTAAGTCATAGGCTAGTTGACTCCCATTCATAACTAAACAAGAAAGATTTACTAGGTGATTAATAACCCCTTTTTTTCTTAGCAATTCCTATGTCGCTATGCTTATTTTGAACACTTCAGGAATTTTTTTCAAATTTTATATCTATTCTAGTAGCAGAAGAGCTTTCTCTTTCTCCAGACGAAAGGATACTATAGGAAATTTGGTCATGATCATATATCTCCATGTTGGTATATTCTATACGTTTCTTCCATTTCCTTTGAGATTAATTTTTGTGTTGTGATGGCTATTTTTTCAAGCTTCTAATGGGTCATCCTCACTAGCATAATACCATACATGGAAATATAAGAAACGTGATATTTTTTTCAGAGTGTGAAGAAATTGACATTCAAGAGCGTAAGTATATGTGGGGAGAAACAAGTTTGGAAGAGAAGTGTAATATGAATTATAAGGCACAAGGTAGATGTCATATCAATTTAGTTACTTTTCCCACCTCTCACAAACAAGGTAGTTGTACACACAGACTCAATGATGGTTCTAGGCACGAGAATAAGAAATAATGTTGAAATATGGTTCGGGGTTTAGGGTTCAAGTTTAATGGTTTAGGATTTAGGGTTTAAGTTTAGGGTTTAGGTTTTAGGGTTTATGGTTAGGGTTTAGGGATTAGGGTTATGGGTTTAGGGTTTAGGGTTTAGGGTTTAGAATTTAGTGTTTAGGCTTAAGGTTTATGGTTTAGGGTTTAGATTTTAGGGCTCAAGGATTCGGGTGTAGGGTTCAAGGCTTAGGGTTTAGGGTTTTAGGTTTAGGGCTTAGGGTTTAGTGTATTGTTCAGGGTTTATGGGTCATGGTTTTGGGTTGAGAGTTATGGGTTTAAGGTTTAGGGTTTAGTGCTCTAGGCTCTAGATTTAGGGTTTAAGTCTTAAGGTTCAAGGTTTAGGGTTTAGGGTTCAACATTTAGGGTTTAGGGTTTATTATTTTGGTTTTAGTGTTTAAGGGTCAGGGTTATGGGTTTAGGGTCTAAGGTTTAGGGTTTAGGGCTTAGGGTTTAAGATTCTATGTTGAGGGTTTAATTTTTAGGGGTCAAGGGTCAGGGTTTAGGGTTATGGATTTAGTTTTTACAGTTTAGGGTTTAGAGCTCAACATTTAGGGCTCATGGTTCATGGTTTAGGGTTTAGGGCTTAAGGATCAAGGTTTAGGTGTTATCACCGAATCAAAACACCCTCTGATTTTCACAAGTGTGTGTGCTTGAGCTCATGGTGTGACTGGGTAACATGGGTACTATGTCCAAGTTGTGGGATTTGCTACTTGAGATAGACCTCTAGAGAAAGTTGGTTCTTCTTCCTAATCCTAGTGTAAACAAACTTTATTGAAATGAATCTACTAACTATCTCTATCCTATAATTTTCAAGGGACCAAGGAGAGAGAAATAACATGAAAATTAAGGAAAACTACACTACAGAGGTGATGCACCAAAAGAATGGTATGAGAACAATCCCCAATGTGTGAAAATGGAAGTAAAATATAGATTAGAGCGGGTGATAACAGTTCTCCATAGTTTAATAACAACACTCACAACACCTTTCCATGTAAAAAAAATAACAATGAATCCTTGCGAGAGCATATAATAGAAACAATATATTTGAAATGAGATTGAAGAGGCAAGAAGAATGTAAACAAACACATCAAGGGAAGATACATCCACAAATTTGCATCTATTGCTCCATTGATATACATAGTTCAAACTATTACAAAATAAAGGCATGGATCACCATGGAAGGATTCCACTACAAAGGCCTGTAGCACATTGACTTCACAAAACTAAAAATAACAGAGTTTTTCTACTCAAAACTATCCCCCCTTTACAATGAGCCCAACATTTCAATTTCTAGAATTTTGGAAGCAAGAGAGAAAGGGGATGCAAATCCCAAAATCCAATTTTCAACCAATTTCAAGTCATAATAAATGAGTTTGTTTGGTGATTTTGGGCCTACAAAAGTAATCTCAAGGTATCCCATAACTTGTAATAGTGAAAGAGTGATTTCCCATGCTCATTGAATGCTCCTCCAACCACTTCTCAACAACTAAACAAAATTGAGATTTTTTTAATTAAAAACACACCATCAAAACTTTATCAATTTATATATTTCTTGGTTTTTGTGTATCGGTCCCGGGGCCATGATTCCAATGAGACCAATTTTGTGAAAATCCGTTGAGAATTGCTCCAGTTAAGGCTTTCTTAGTGCATGTAGCTACTTTGAGTTTGCAAGGCATTTCTTGTAATACACGGGATTGGGAATTCAATTCTTAGAGCTGGAGATGTTTATTATATTTTCACCCACCTACCCTCATTAAAAAAAGAAATCCAATTTTGTGGCATAGAGGATGTCAAGACCTTTTCGAAAAGTCATTTTTTGTCAAAATCAGAGCTCCGGATCAAAAGTTATGCCCATTTTAAGATCATGGTCAGGGTGTTCCACGCAGGCTCTCACAATATGCATTAAACCATTTTCCCTTTTCATTGCGGGTATTGCGGGTTACGAGGGACATAAGGCAATTGAGTACAAGGGTCGTTTGGGCCTCCAAATTCTATTTTATCCACACTAGACTTTGCCTCCTTTATTGTGCGGTAATTTCACCTTCGCAGGGAACTCATATCTCCGTCGCACTTGTGTTGTTCAGGCCCCGAACTTCTGCCTTATCTGCAATACATTGAACCCACTTCAATTCCTTTGCAAATCAAGTAAATTGGGATTTCAAGGATTTTGTGGCCTAATGGAACCTGTACCATCTGGGCTGCCGGGTCCTGATTTACCCTCAAATCATTGTTTCCTCAGCATTTCATGCCCAAGTCGAGGGCGAGGAACCCTAGTTCTATCCATAGTCGTTCCACCCACACCCCTCAGACATGCAATACATTAAAATAGGCCTCTTTTTTGTTTTTTCAAAATTTTAGCAAATTTGCGCTAACTCCTTAGATTTTTCTTGAAAAGGGGAGTTATAGAAAATCAAAGGTGTGCCCCCAAAATCCATATTTCTTGTTTTCACCATTTCTGCCTATCCAAGTCTAAAGAAATTGTGCAAGTTATCGAAATCACCTTGGGGTAAATTTTGGATAACATTAAGGCTCATGGGTAAGGGCTAAATGTTTAAGGTTTAGGGTTTAGGGTTAGGTCTTCGATTGTAGAATTTAAAAGCTAAAAGATTTAGGCTGAATGCTGAAATCTTGAAAAGTACTTATGTACTGACCAAATTATACTATAAAAAACTATCTCCTAAACCGTGACTCATAGATTTGTGAGACTAGTTCCATAAGGTGTAGAGCGACCCTAATTTATTATACTTACTAAAATAAATTTAAATAATAATAAATGAAAAAACTTAAGCTTAAACATTTATTTTTGTAAATAGAAGTATGTCAAAAGAACAAATAATGTCTATACTATGTAGAACACGTATGCGTTATAGTGCATACACGTTTTGCATTTTTCCTTTTTCCATTGCATGCCTCTAGGCTTGGATCTGGTTTGGATCCCCAAGCCTGAGGCATGGACTTGCACAAACACACAAACAACGTGTTTTTGCAGGAAAATACAAAAATGCCACTTCCTCCATGATAAATCAACATAAAAAGATTGATTCATTTACAAAAAATTATACCATGACGTAGAGCAGAGTTTCTTCTTTCTAAAAATAAAAATTTTCAATTTTTTTGACTAATATAAGGTTTCCATATTATTTATTTACTAACTATGACTTTTTATAGTTTTTTTAAAAGTTTAAACATGTCTATCTTTTATCATGTATCTGTTTTTGGCTCATCGAAATTGAAAAAAAATTATACTAACACAAACTAGGCCTAATTCTACACACACACACACACACACACACACACACACACATATAATTTTAGATATTTTTTTAGGTAGTTAGGGGGCAACAGTTGGAGCTCCATTATTTTTCAAAATTTTAAATTTTGTACTAGAAAAATTATTAAAAAAATACTTGCTAAAAAATCTTTTAAAATTCTAGCACAAACTAGATGCTCCTGGCTATCTTTTTACCAAAGAGTTTTCAAAAATACTAAATGGTGCTAAAAAAAATGGTGGGGGGCACTAAAGTCACTCTATTATGTTTTTTAACAAAAACGAGCACCTATTGGTATTTTAGTTTTTTGACCCACTTAAAATTATTCGTTTTCAATAAAATTTAGTAGCTTAGAAACTAGACTCAAAATGCTACGATTCATGTTTAAGAGACATCTTCCAATTTTGAGTGTAACGATTTCAAAAAACTCGTACAAGTTGAAGTTTTTTATTTTTTAGAAAAATGTGTCTGCTTAAGACCCCCTTTTGGCCCCCCAACTTGGTGCACTTACCCCAAAAGACTTTCAAAATACCCTTTATTGTGTTCTTTCTCTGTGCCAAATTTTAGGTTTCCCAATTCTACATAATCTCCAAAATTTGCTACCATGTTCTTACCAATTAGGTCTCTCAAACTGTTTATAGGTCTAAGTGCAAGACTGTCACAAACTGGGCCATTTTGGCTAAATTTCAATACTCCAAACCTTGAAAATATGTTTACAAATGATCCTCAGATGATTTATACCAAGTTTCAAGACTTGGTTTGTGGATTTACCCCTTCAATCTTCAAATTCTCTAAAACCCTAGCAAAGGTTTCTAGCTAGGCCGAGAGGGATGAAAAACTTCCCAAATGAAAGTTCTTCAATTTCAAGACTTGAAAATCATCTTGCATGTCTGTAATGACCTTTCACACATGCATATAAGTTCAAAAAATCAAAAGAACATGGAGAAATTAAAATTGTCATCAATTTCTTACCTATCCTATACTGGTAGGCATGGTACTTAGCAAACAAATACACAAAACTTGAAAATAAGAGGGCGTTCTTTCAAATCTTTGTGAATAAAACTCTAACTAGTATCCTCACCATCTACAATTTTCCACACACAAGAAACGTTGAAGCAAGTAATCAAAATGATGTTATGTATATATCAAAATCAGCTATCTCTTCTTTATTAATAATCCTTCTCCATACATTCACACAAAGCCTCATTCTAATGAAGTAACTAACTCTCTATGTTAGCATATCAACATTTTCTCCATCAAATTCACTTCAAATAACTAACTCTCATGGTGACTTGGAGGGTTTTTCCACATGGTTCGAAGGAGTAAACATTATTTTAGAACTATTAAACTAACTTGCACACCCTAAGAGACACTAAATGACACGACAAGGTGTCTAAAACACCTAACACAAACAGCTAGACACCTACACCTATTCAAACAAGTCGAAAACTTGCCCAATAATACATGAAAATTCAAAATCTCACTTTTGGGCAGGAAAGTGAGCAAACCAAAAAAAATTGAATTCTAGACTACTTGATGACTTAGCAAAAACATATGGGACCCTAAGAACACCCACACAACACAATCAAACCTAAATTTGAGCTATACGAATTTGTCCAGATTGATGGTCCTGCATCAGATTCAATTTTTTGAAAAAATATCTTTTATTTTCTTAGTGTAAAAAATGGTATTATTATATCAATTATTTTACACATTGATGCACAATAAAATAATGAAAAATGATATTATAATTCATTACTTTCTTTCCTTTACTAGGATATATTTTGGGGTGGATAATTTCTTATGCGGGGTAGCACTAGTTGTAAGCGGCTAGATTGATTAATTCCAAAATATCAAAATGCCCAATTTGGTTGATTTGCAAATTTTATTGAGTTTTTCTTTGGTTTCACTCGGCGAACAAATTTGTTTCTTAGTGCAATTTTTGTCTCGGTCCTCTTCATACCAATGTAAATTTTCTGTATTTTCATTACTCCATCAATATGTTTCCTTATGATATTGAACAGTTCCTGCAGTCCAACTAATATTTTTAGACAAAAGATGGCTATGTATTCTGCTCTATCCCAACTAACTGGCACGTGGAACTTTCTACTATACATAATTTTAAATTGTCTTCAGAAAATTGCTGCAAGATTCATTCTCTAAACATAGTTGTGATAGTTGTTATGGTAACAATACGCCATATTCATTTTATTTTCCATTTATTTAGCCAATGTCAAAGTCATATTGTGACAGGAACTCTAACTAATATCGTTGTCTAGCATTGAGGTCGGGTTGTGTGGATATTTATTTAAGTGCCAAGTGATCCATCTTCAAATCAAAGAGCTTCCCAAGTTGGAAGTGTCTCCATATATGTAATGCATGCACTATTATTGCTACTTCAAGATTACAAGGAGCATATTTTTTCTCATATATTGCTTGAGATTCCAAGACTCATAGGCCACTACTTGGCCACCTTGTATCAGTACTGCAAAACCCTCACTAGAGGCATTTGTAACCATTGGAAATTCTCCTTAGGATCTAATACTCAAAGAACAAGGGTTGAGGTAAACTTCTTCTTGAGCTGATTAAGTGTTGTTTCAGTTTTTTCAAACCATTCAAATTTCATGTTTTTCCTTTGCAATGGGGTGATTGAATTGTCGATCTTTAAAAATATTAAGGCAAACTTCCTGAAATATGCTCCAAAACCCATAAAACTACAAACCGCATGCAGATTTTGTGGTGTAGACCATTTTATGATTGCCTTAATTTTGGTTGGGTCAATTGAAATTCCCTCTACAAATAATATGGTCCAACTATTATACTTGTTTAGGAAGAATGCACACTTAGACAGATTTGCGTGCAATAGGGGTTGTATTAGACACTGCATACCCAATTGTAGATAGTAAATAGTAAAGATGATCTTCCTTAGTCTTATAAAATATAAGATATCATCTAAAAAGACAAGTATAAACGTATCTAAATCAAGGTAGCAATTTTCTTACGGAGAGTATTAAATGGTAGACACAAAATATGGGAAAAATGGTCCATAGAAAAAACGATAAATACAGAAAAAAATATGATAAATTGTATATATATAAAATATGATACTTTTATTAATTAAACACATAACTATACAACAGATTCAAAATTATTAAAGTGACAAGAAATTATAAAATTATTAGAGTAGTGTATTATTAAATAATAAATTGCATATCTTTGGCTTTAACTAATAATAAACAGTTCTTATAATAATTATAATATAAGTTTGAAATCTGTTTAGGTGGAATTTTTTATTTTTCCCAGCAACATGTTTTGTTTTGTTTTGTTTTGTTTTGTTTTTTCGTATTTTAAATTATTAAACATTGAAATATTTGGTGTTTGATACGGTGGATGAGAAAAAAATGCAAAAAAATGGAAAATCTCTTCATATCCACCGTATTTGGTAACTATGATCTAAATAATCCATGAAATTATCAATCATGAGATTCATGAAAGAGGTTGGTGTGTTTATAAGTCCAAATGAAAATATTATGAACTCATAATGCCCATAACAAGTTCTAAACTTAGTTTTTGTGATGTCCTCTTCATTAATTCACAATTGAGGATATTCAGACCTAAAATCTATCTTAGAAAATACATTGGCTTCTTGTATTCGATTCGATAGATTGTCCATACGAGGTAGAGAGTACCAATTTTTCCCCATGTCCTTGTTCAACATTCAATAATCAATACAAAGATAAAGGGTTACATCCTTCTTTTTGACAAATATTGTTGGTGTGCCCCAAAGGGACACTTTTCGAAGGATTAATCCCTTTGCGATAAATTTTTGAATCCGTACATTCAATTCTACTAATTTTATGGCATTCATTTAATATGACACATTAGAAATTGGTTCTAACTCTACAACAATTTCAATCGAAAAATCAAATTCTCACTTAGGAGGGAGCCTAGCCAATTTATCTAGAAAGAGATACTTGAAGTCTAGTAAAGAGAGGTATTCCTCAATAGTTATTCTTTTACTTGACCCAAATCATTTATATGTATTGCATACATGACTTTCTTTGATATTTTTAAAGTTGTATGGATTATATTTGTCTTAGGACAATTCCTCTTTTATCTCCTTGGATATTTATAGGGTTTCCTAAATCAGCAAAGCAATCTATTCTAAGAAAAACAACTAACTTGCTCATTTTCCTCATTATGGTCAAGTGGACTGCAAACCTAATGTCCCAAAATTTTAGATTGTCAAATTTTCAAAAATATAAAAAAATTCACAATGATGTGTTGTGCCAATTAATTATTTTGCACCATTTTGAAATACCATTGTTCCCATTCCTCTCATGCGGCCCATTCATCATCATTATAATATTGCATTGTCACATTCTTGTCGACATAATATCCTTATTCCTCGTCCTACATACCCTATTCACCTCACATATTCTTCTCTCGCAGTTAAGACTAACTATTTAATCAATGATTTTAATGTAATTATTAATTAATTAACAATATTAATTAAAATTTTCCATTTGATTATTAAAATTAATAATGTTAATCTTCTAAAAATATTAATTAATCATATTAATTAATTAAGCTTATAAGTAACATGGAAGTTCACTTCTACTTCACCATCCTCACTTATCAAATGAATTAAGATTAAAACTTCCCTGCACGAAACCCATGCAAGAAAATCCTCCCACCTCTCCATGGGAAGTTTGCCAAAAGCCAAAATCGATAAATGGAAAAATTCTTCCTACTTTTCACCTCTCTCTCCCGCATTAACACTCCCACTACCCGTAATAAGCAGAAATGGTTAGAAGAAGCACGGGACTAATTGATACTCTTCCATTTTATTATTCATGCTTCACGCATTGAAGAAGAACATATCCACAGTACGAGGAAAGACATGATTTACAAGAGAGAAGATATTCATTGTGTTGATCTAATCAAGAATTTAGAAGCTTATTTAGAAAAGTGGTAGCAACGAGCAATGAATGACCATGAAACACTCCAAACTGAATCGTAATATAAATGCATATAAAAGGATCTTGAAAGAAAAAATAGAAGATCATTATATAAATTTAAACTAATCAAGAACTTGGAAGCTTATTTGGAAAAGTGGTGGCAACGAGCAATGAATGACCATGAAGCACTCCAAATTGAATCATAATATAAATGCATATAGGAGGATCTTGAAAGAAGAAATAGAAGATCATTATATAAATTTAAATATGGCATCAATCTACTCAATAAATAGTTTGAAAGCTCTTGTAAACAAAGCAATTACAGCCAATGCTAGACGCATTCAACAAATCTCTGTGAAACAAATAAAAACGGGGCGCATTATCTATCCGGTAGGTTTAAGTATTGTTTGACGTGGCTTCCAGGTCCCACAACTGGGTAAAACTTTTGCTTCCTCTGTTAACTTTCATCCCTTCTTTTGCATCATCGTGACCAACTTGTCGACAGGATAAATAAAAACCAGAAACCACAATGGAATAAATAAACAAAAAAAACCAACAGTTAATGTATAAACAGAAACCGCTCTCCAAGTTCCCTGCACGCTGTACGTTGACCAATAAGATTAAAAAAACTATATCGATCAGGATGGATAATACAGTAGTCTCAATGCCTTGTGAGATACCCACAATTTACACCCTTGGCATTAAAGTTTTTTTTGAAATGTGAATGGAAGAACTAAATTATAAAAACATCCACTCAACTCCAAGCATACATTTTTGGCGCAGTATGTTGGAAAAGATGAACTAGTCCAATTGGGTGAAACTATGTTAATAACTTGTGTCCATACCTATGGTTCACATGTCAGGGATTAAGAATTTTCCAAACTGAATGAAAGAGCTAAAACAAAGTGACATTCGAGCTGAACTCCGTCAAAAAATATAGTGAAAGTGAGGCAATTTAATACTTCATTCTCAGACTTGCCCTTGTAATCAAGCCTTTAAGGCATATGCCTCTTTGACATCTCGTTTGTGCCTTAATGACTATTCTTTTCAAATAAATTTTAACTATTTGGGCAAATAGTTTCATAGAAAATTATATGAAATTATTTTTTGAGCATCTTTTTCATTGAAAATTTTGTATGTTATATGCATATGTAATTAAACATACTATCTTTGAAATGATGGGATTAGAAAAATATAAATAGAAAATGTAATTGTTTGAGAGTGGTTTGCCTATTTCACTTACGTAACATAAGTTTATGTTTCAGACGTGATATAAACTAACAAGTGCACATTTTTTTCGTTCACTTCATAGATGAAGTACAAGCGGAAGTGTTTATTATTTATTCCAATGCAAAATCCCCCTCTAGGAGAGCTCTCTTCCAATTAATTGGATTAGAGCGAGGTTAAGTACAATTCGGGCAATGGAAAATATATTGTTTCCTAGATACAACATGATCGTATAGACAATTTCCTAAGTGGTGAACATAAGAGGACAAGTTATCCCACCACCTTTCGTATTGATGATAATGCATTCAATCCCCGGCCATTTGAACTCCAAAAATTTAGGATTGATATATCTCTGCAATACATACTATGAGTATGACGAATTTAATAAATTCTCTTTTTAAAATAAGAATTGAATATTTTTTATTTCCTAATTTATGTATTTTCAATACAGTTATTGGTGTGCGTATGGACATGAGGATTATATGGCTGAAGATGAAGTTTATTATGACATTTTTAAGGTTCTAAAGGTTGGTACAGGCAACTGACCTAGTTGTAGGCATTTCCATCATGGATGTCAATTCCATTTTTCCATTCGTGTGTTGATGAAGAAGAAAGAACATGCTTTGATTACATATAACAACATGGAGCATGGAGATTAAGGGGAAATGATTTTCCATGGGCAAGAGACAGTTAACTTTAGAGGTAGTCATTGTTGTTTAGCTCCACACATAAGTGATGCATTGAAGGATTGGGTAGAAAGATTATTGTTATTGGGCTTGACCCCTGAACTTGTTCATAAAAATCACATGAAATGGTCCATGAGAAACTCATGTTGTTCAAAGGTCATACAAAGAGGGATGATTTCTTAACCAACAATGATACCCAAAATATTGAGGGAAGGAGAAATGAAGCGAGATATAAATTTGAGATCAATGATGCAGATAGTGTTAGGACAATTGTCACAAAAAATCCTGAAAAAATATTTATGTATGAAGAATTTGAAAAAATGGGAATGGATGAGAAAGCCTTTTTCTTCGGCATCTAGCTTCGTTGAGCAACGTGATTGGATGTTGAAGTATGGACACAATAGTATACTTTCAGTGGACTCCACATATGGGATAAATGCGTAGAAGGTAGTTGTAAATATCCAAATTTGAAAAATCATATTTGTTTAATTTTATATCACTTATGTTTGTCATGTTATATGCAGTTCATGTTATACACAATTCTTGTATTTGATAACATGCAAAATGGGCTTCATGTTGTATGGGTGTTGATGTCAATGGCTATTATTCCTGACCTAGCATTATGGATGTGGAGGTTGGTGCTTAGTGCACATTGCCACATGTTGAAATGGAAACCAAATGCTTTCATGGTGGATGATGCTCACACTGAAATTGTTGCTATTAGGTAAGTGAATCCCATGCAGATTTGGAATTTTCCTTATTATCAAGGAAAACAAATTTGTTACCCACTAATTTTCTTACTTTCATGCATGTTTGCATTGGAAGTATTTCAATGTGAGGTATATCTATGCAGTTGGCAAGTGAGGAGAGCATGATTGAAAAACTTGATTGCAAAAGTGAAGGATCCTGAAACAAGGCAAGAAATGTTTAGAAGCCTAGGTGAAATAATGCACAAGTCTCCTATAGAGGAGGTGGAAATTCATGATGTGAACATGTTCATGGAACAATATTTGTCTCAAGAGTCATTCATTAACTATTGGAAAGATAAATGGTCCCACCGCATTGGCGTGTGGGAAAGATGCTTACATACAATTCCCCATACGGGCCACGAAACAAATGTTTCCATATAAGTTTATCACTCTCACCTAAAAAATATGTTTCTAAATGAAATACGAGTTTCTTCGCATCAAAGAGTGGATTGGTTGGTGAAGAATTTGGTGACTATTGTATTTGTATATTATTCTTGGAGCCAAATGTGTAAGGCGAATGGGGTTTATATGAACTTCAAGTTAGAGCAATTAGAAAACAAGTCATGGGTGAAATCATGATGCATCCCTGATGGTGACATGATGTTAAGTGAGATTCACATTGATGTGGCATGGATTATGAGCCAAAGTAAGGAAAAGAAATGTTACAAGGTTAGAATGGTGAATCACTCTTTTGCAATGTGTGAATGCATGTGGTCAACCCAAGGGCATGTGTCCAAGCATATGTTGAAATTTGTTGACTAGAGAATAAAATTAGGAGTAGAATTTTCTTCAAGAATAAATGTTCCATTTTCTTCAACAAAAAAATGTTTTTTCCCAAGTGTTACGCATGTTGGTTTTTTTGGTTGATTTTGTAAATGAATTTCATAGTGTTATTGACATGTATCCATTTGCGTATTTTGATGATGATTCAAATAACAATTTTCTTAACCTTACTGCCAACAATGTTGACGATGCTCCTCTAGATGAAAACATTGTTGGTGATGTAGATGACCCTAATGATCCCCAAATTATCAAGATATGTGGAATGCTATAAAAAACCATCTTACTCTTCCAGTTGATAGGAGAAGTCTTAATTTCCTCGAGAATATTTTCGAAGATGGTTGTAATAGGTTTTGAGAAAAATCAATCTTTAATAACATGGTGAGGTCAATCATCCCCGTGCACAATGTTTTGAACGTGTGAAAGATGGATTCAAAACCACTTTACGACGTTAAATCAATTTTGTTAAGAGTATTGCAATTCATAGGCGTGCAATGCCAACAAATGTACATGCTCAATTCCCTCCCACACATAAAGGGCGATCAAAGCGTGCTACTACTTTTCAAGACGTATTTGGATAGAGAGGCTACAAAAGATGAGTAACAAACAAAAATTCATATGATCTATAAACCTTAAATTTCCTTAGCTATCCAAAAGTTACTTGGTGTACTTATGGTTAGCATAATGATTTGGTCAATAGTCATGCTACATAGCTTAATATTTTCTTCAAAAACATCATGCTTTGTTGACATTTTTTTCTCAACTCCACATCACATTCAAAAAACAATTATGCATAGAAAACACAAGAAAAACTTACATGGTTTTTGTTCTAAATCTCTTCATTTGTTATAAGATTTCAAGAGGATATTTTCAAAATCTATTTATATGTATACTAAATCCATAGATGTGGCTTTACTTCCATTACATTTCAATGTATGTGTGTTTATTTTTTTCCAGTTGTCATGTTATAAATAATTATGCATCCTCATTGTCGTATTAATTAATTGTCAAAGGGCACAAACAAAGTATAACATAGTTGTCCAACAATAATGTATACATATGTGAAGGGAATATTTTTGACAAAAGTGAATCTTATGAATATAGAAGATGTGGATTACATTTCCAATCATGTTCTAAAACCCATTTTGAAAATATTTTAGTGATGTGCAATGATGCTTCTTTCCCTTGTCTTTGTAAGTCATATTTTTAAAACCCAAACCAATGATCTTCATGTGTAATCTCTATTTTTCTAGTATCACTAGAAATGAAATCTATGAGATACTCTTGATAACAATGCATACTATCTTGAAATATATTTTTATTTAATAAGTAAAATCTCACATAGAGGAAACTCAATGATAATGAAGTGTAAACCCTTTGTCTCTAGCATCAATGAGAATGAAAGGAATGAGATACACTTGATAATGGTCCATAATACCCTTTAGGATGATTCAAATCAGAACATAATAGAAAAGATCATAGAAATGTACAAGAAAATGTGTTTTTTCAAAATAATGTCTAATTCAAATGTGAGAGAGACTAGTTAAAACTTATCATTTTTTAAGAATTCTACATATTAGAATAAAATATAGGAAAACAAATTTAGTTTAACTTATTAAAAATGGAGATATTTCTATATAAGACATATTGGCATCTTCCTATAAGAGGTTTTACCGCATTCCCATTTTCTTGATCAGATTAGATTGCAGTAGAAAAAGCATATAAGACACAACTAAAACATTAAAATTTGAATATTAAATCATGGTTGTTGAAGTATGAAAATAGAAGGAGCATTTTATTTACAAGGATAAGAGGATCAAAAACCTCTCTCAAAAATTTATCCTGAGCACTTCTAAATTTTTCTCCTTTTTAATGGCTTCTTTCCATACTTGTTTTTACCATATATTTTGTTACTTTTTATGAATGTAAAAAGATTGATGGAATAATATTTTTGAATGTTGTGTTTCCATTGTGAATAGAGGTGAGCAAATTATTGTTGATTTTCATATTTGTGTAATGATTATTCCTTAGTTATGGCCAGGTTTGATTTATGATAACAATCAAGAGTGGTATATGGTATTATTTTGTTTTCAAATCACTTTCTCTTCCTCAAATCCAAAACTTGATCTTCTGTTGATTCTCTTCAACTATTCTTCATTTAAGTGGCTATGGGATTTGTCTTGGTAAAACATTTCATCTATTCTTTTTGTTGCAGAGTACACTTAATATTCAAGGCAATTTGAAAGGTTTATTTAATATTTATGATATGCAAATTATCAATTTTGGAAAATATTCTCCTTTTAATAATGAATTTGAAATGATAAGTTGATGAATTGTAGGGGATTCTATCAGATACAATAACTTCAAGGGTCATAAACATTTTGTGTATATGAATGGCATGGTACTGGAATTTTCAACTAGAGGATTTATGAAGTTGTACCAATTGATTTGTGAGTTATTTAGAATTCCTAACATAGTAAAACATCCATATGATTGAAAAATTAAATTGTTTGGGTCCTTGAATGTGATTTTATTTGGAACAATTATTTTTAGTTGCCAATGGTGTCTTTTTGTCCATTCTTATAGTTAGACACTACTAATGATATTCAAGGGAATTTGAAATTTATATGTGAGAGTTTACGCTATGCAAAAATATCATTATTGGGAAAGATCCCTCTTTTTATGATGAATTTGTGATGAGTAAGTACTTGGTGATCTAAAGGGGATTCCAACAGAGTATCATAAACATTTTATTGACATTGCTAATATAATGCTGAAATTGTTGGCCATAGGTTTTTTGAAGATGAGTTCATTTTTATATGAGTTTTTTGAATCGGTAAGAGGGAAAAACCTATAAAATTGTAGAATTTAATTGGTTCCATGATCTGGAGGAAATTTTGGGATTTCGGGAGCTCCCTAAATCATGATAGTATGGTAGAGCATTCAAAGAGATTTCCTATGGTACTAGGAACACTAGAAAAAAAAAACTCTACCTCTGTACAATTGTGGCAGTGGAGACTTGGTCATATCAGTTTCAAGTATCTTGAAACACTTCGCCAAAACAATATGGTACAAGGATTATCATCTCTTCAGAAGGATACCGATAAGTGTCCTCACTGCCTAGCCAGAAAAGAACACAGAGCTTTGTTCCAGAGGATTATATTTCGAGCTCATGGTAAAATTGACCTGGTTCATACTAATCTTTACGGTCTGATGTAGCTAAGTCATTATGGGTTCCAATACTTCATGCTTTGTGTTGATTTCTCACAAAAAAATGTGGATATACATCTTCACAAGAAAAGTGAAGCTTTTGAAACCTTCAAAAAATTCAAAGTGGCTGTTGAGAACGAATCTGGTCGTCACATCAGAAATCTATGCTCAAATCAAGGGGGGAATTCACTAGTGATGAGTTCAAATCCTACCTTCAAGATCACGGGATTCGTCGACAAATGCCTCCTACACACACACCACAACAGAATACCATTGTTGAGAGAAGAAATCATACTATCATGGAAATGGTGCGATGCATGATTGATGATTCTGGACTAGTGAAGACATTCTAGGTAGAAGCAACAAAGACAACAATGTATTTGTTGAACTGAGTGCCCACAGTTTCTCTTGACAGATTAGTGCCACAAGAAGCATGGTAAAAAAGGAAGCCATCTGTTGCACACCTCGAAGTATTCTGGTGTAAAGAAAGTATGCATATACCCAAGCAGAACAAAAATAAATTGGATATGAAATCACAAAAAATAATCTTCATTGGGCACAGTGAAGAAACTCTTGGTTACAGATTGATGGATCCTAAAACCAGGAAATTCTACACTAGCAAAGAAGTTGAGTTTTTTTAGAAGAAGGAAGCAGAGACTCCTCCTCTAGACTCACCTGATGTAGATTTTTGACCAGTTGTAAAAAAAAAAGCTGATGTTCCCATAAATGATGAAAGTGATGATGGGTATGATGGCGATGATAAGATAGAACCACACCCCATGGGATAAATTCAACATATGCCCAAGTGGTATACTAGCATACTATGAATTACAAGAATGGATGCTCCACCGGATACATCCACCAGTGGACCACGGACTCGCAAAAAAGTAAGAGAAGAAGTAACTTTTTCTTTGATGAGTAGAGTTATTGAATCTGATGAGACCTCTACAATCCAAGAAGCCCTAAAGTCAAAAGCTTGGAAAGATGTCATGGATGTAGAGTATAACTCAGTGATGAAAAAAAACACTTAGAAGCTTGTCGATCTTCCACCAAGGAAGAAACCCATTGGATGCAGATGGATATTCGAAACAAAGTACAAAGTAGATGGGACCGTAGAAAAGTACAAAGAAATGCTAGTAGCAAAAGGGTACGCAAAAATAGAAGGCATTCACTATGAGGAGACATTTTCTCCCACAGCTAATATTTGTACAATCAGGATGATCTTTTCTCTAGCTACACAGTTTGGTTGGAAATTCCATCAGATAGACGTAAAAAGTTCCTTCCTGAATGAAGATTTACAAGAAGAAGTCTACATGACTCAACCTGAGGGATATGTTGTACCTGGTCAAGAAGAAAAGGTATGCAGACTCAGGAAATCTTTGTATGGTCTAAAACAGGCACCCCGAGATTGGTACATCAAAATTGACGAGCATCTCATACAACATGGATTTGTCATAAATCCATACGATCCCAATCTCTACCTCAAAAAGCAAGAGGGGGAGATTGTCATTGTCATTGTCTATGTCGACGATCTAGTCATCACTAGTAGTTCAATGAGGATGATCGATGCAATGAAGAAAGATCTTAACCGATTGTTAGACATGACAGATCTCAGGTTGATGCACTATTGTCTTGGATTAGAAGTATGGCAGAAAGAGAATCACATTTTTGTTTCTCAGTTGAAATATACCAAGACAACGCTCAAGAAATTCAGGATGATGGAGTGCACACCTATTACTACACCTATGGAGAAAAAATTGTAGTTATCTCGTTTAGATCCATCTCCTGTGGTAAATGCAACTCTCTCTCTGTAGTTGATTGGGAGTCTCATTTACCTGACTTACACTAGACTAGATCTCAACTTTGTGGTGAGCTATTTATACAGGTTCATGTAGGAACCCATAGTTTTTCATTGGAAGGCAACAAGGTGAATCTTGAGATATCTCAAGGGATTAGTAGATCTTGGTCTAGAATACAAGAAGAATGAAAACTTCTTCTTGTCTGGATGTTCGGATTCAGATCATGCAGGAAACATTGATGACATAAAATCCACTTCAGGGTTTGTGTTCTTTTTGGGATATGGACCGATATCATGGGGAAGCAAGAAACAATAGTTTGTTTCTTACTCTTCCATAGAAGCCGAGTATCGTTCTGCAGGTGAAGTTGTCAGTGAAGTGATATGGCTACATTGCATACTTGAAGGACTTGGAATACCACAGGACAAATCGACCACCTTGTATGTTGACAATGAAGGTGTTCTCAAACTTGTTTGCAATCTAGTTTTTCATGAAAGAACAAAGCACATTGAGGTAAAAGTACATTTCATATGCGAGCATGTCTTGAAACACAATATACAGCTTCAATTTTGTCCAACAGCTGAACAACAAGCAGATATCTTCACAAAGTCACTTACACATGACAAATTTGAGTTGTTCAGATAATTCCTCTCCTCATCCCTCGAGGCAATGCAAAATTAAGGGGGGGAATGTTAGGTAAAACTTAGTTTACCTAAGTTAATTATGCATTTACCTTAGTTAATGATTAATTAGTGGTAAGTTGTTATTAACCATTTATTGTTTGTAATTGGGAATAGTATTCACATACAAGTCTTTTGCCTTTATTGTATTTTTTATATGGTTATATTTTTTAAAACCGTATATTTGTAATTATATGTGCACGAGTATGTGTTATTGTTTATTGTTTCAACATATCATTGGTCTGCACGTGGATGTTCAATTCCTATAAGAATTACAACACTTCATTATAAGATTGATTTGATTTAACATCAATACAATTACGAGGCTTCCTTCCATGTTCATCATTTTACAATATAGAGTGGAGAAACATATTTTTAAGTACTATTTTGTGGGGCTTTTATAATAAACCCTAGTCGTCATTTCTGTAAATTAATTACAACAGTCAAATGTATGAATTTTACATATATGTTGGGTCTAATTTGGTCTCTTAAATCCTGCCATATATTTTGGGAGTGAGAAATACTAAATATTGGGTTGTTTAGTGTGAAATTCAAGTCACATTTTGCAGGATAAAATACAAATCTGCATAATAAGTATCTGTTTTATATGTGATAGACTTGCATCTAGTTGTGGGTTTTGCTTAAAATTCAACTATAGAAAAATATGTCCATTTGGGGACATTACAGAGAATGAGAAGGGCATTTCATCAATAAGCACGAATCACACTATCAATCCTACTTATGAGGCTTGCAAGGGGAGAGATCATCATTACAAACTATCCATATTCCCTCCACTAAGGGATTTTGGCTAGCTTTGGGTTTCTCTTTAACAACATGCAATAAATATATCAATATACATTTTCTCCTCCACTCGAAACATCTCATTTTTCCTTCACTAAGACTAACCATGAATCTCGTTGTTTCTTCCATATATACATACAACTCCTTATTCCTCTTTTCACTAACACCACTGATTCCTCCATAATCAATGATGAATCCAACCCCCACACATTCCCACAAACATGACAACAATAAATTAATACCACATCTTCTCCTAAGAGCGATACACGATAAAATAATAAAATAATGAGAGAGAGAGAGAGAGATAAGAAGGATGATTTTATCTACAATGTACATAGATTTCATGGTTTACATCATTATTACAATTAAACTTCCTTGTTTAAAATCATTGATTTGTACGACATTTAACATATGTAAGAAGCATGTGTTCTCACTTCTAACTTACATGTTTCCCATTTCATTATAAAATTTTGATCACAAGGGAAAACACCTTATTTGATTTCATGTTTATTACAAATAAATTTTTCATTTAAACATATGTTGGCATCATTTTATGGTGCAAACAAGTCACATAACACTCATTTCTAAGTGAGGGATTCATGTTTCCGAAAGACATGTTCCCACATAGAAAAAAACATTTTACTTTTATTTATATAAAAAAGGGTTTAACATTAAGTTAAAAGGGAGAAGTTCAAGTTTCACTTTATACTTTCAATACATTTTATTGACACAAATTCAATAGTTGGTATATAATCCAAGGTTTCGTCTACAAATAACATCTTAAGAGGTCTTAGGATTAATTTATTCCAATTTACGATGTCCACAACCCACCATAGGGTCAACATAAGGATAATTACAAAATCCTTATATCAAAAAACTTTGCACAAACTAACAACATTCCCTTATTATTGGTTAAGATAACATTTTTTCTTGTAAAGGCATAATGAGGTCATTCGTGTGAGTTTAGTACTTAGAATGTACAAGGTATATTGACTACCAATCATCAAAGGTTCGCGACCAAGAGTAAGCAAGACCCACTTTACGTAGTATAAGTGAATGTTTTCACAATATAACATAGATTCATGACACATTGTTTAAGGGTTTTAGTAACTGGTTTGGTCCACTATGAGATCAATTCGTACAAGATACAATGAAAGGTCGATTTCATTACAAATAAGGTGTTGTTTCAATTATTATTTTAATTAGTCATTTTCCATTCAAGATTGAAACACACATACTATTCACCAATTTCCAACATTTAAATAATTATTTAAAAACATCACATTATTCACAAATACATAATACTTTACAATTTCATAATTGATGCTTTCAAATCTAATTAATACAATTACCATCCAAAATACAACCATACATCAATTTCAATAAAAGAGATATCGATTTCTCTTTATATATATATATATATATAAAGAGATCCAGCTAAAAATCCAGCCATTAAATGTAATAACGTTTTCATTCTCACTGCCTCCTACCACCTATATCAACACATGGTGTCAGCACATAGCTGGTATGGATCCCACTCCTCATATCTAACAAAGTTATCAAAAGCAACAACAATTTAAAGAGAGGCAACCAGATTACTATTTCCCATGACATATCAATTCATAACTACATTTCTGAGTCTTAGAGAGAGAAACATTCATTTTCTTTAAGCAAGTGATCAATTTATTCACATAACCAAAATGAGATGGGGGAGAGATCAATCAAGTTTTTTCCATACAACTTTTGAAGTTTAATCATATTTTAGAATTGGAAGACTTTTTTTATTTCAACACATAGTTCTCATTTTCACTGGCACTAATTAGAGTCAATTAGGAAGGGAACATTTTCATGCAAAACATAATTTTTCATTTATAATTTTGTTACATGTTCAAATAATATATTTATGGCTATTAAACATGTTACCAAACATCCATTCATCTGTACCCACTAATGGTGTCTCAAAAGGTCAAAAATGGGTCTACATGACTTCGTTACTCTGCTATGTAAACTAGTCCAAGTGGCTATGGAATGGCCTCACAAAAAGGTCACTGAGAAAAAAATATACATTTGTTGATCGAAAAATCGCTCGGGTGGCCCACTTCAAGCCGCTCTTCATCGCTTCTCTCAGTCCGTCATATCTATATATCTATATATAGGGCACTCTCCGCTCATGGCTTCTGCTCTCGCCAACACAAACCCTCAGGAACATAGGGTTGAGACAGGAAGGAGGCCGAGGTGTGAGCAATAGCACTCTCTAGGATCTGAAGGAACCTCTCTCGACCCTATCTAACTGTATGGCACCCCTATCTATACTCTCTCCCATAGAAATAGAGTGGGTGGGTTGGGGAAGATGACATTTGAACAAATAATTTTACACTTATGACCTATTCTTTGTTATGTGGAGAATGTATAGAAATTGAAGGAACCAAAAATTGATAATCAGAGCTCATCCTATAAGTATCTTTTCGGAGCTAGTTGGTAGATTTTTTTTGTTCGTACTAATAAGGAAATTCAAGCTAATGTGGCTCCAAAATGAACATGGAAAAAGAGAATTTCGGTGGAAATAGGAAAAACCAACAATGAGGAGGTTCACATTTGTAGATTCTATGTTCTAGATCCATAGTTATTTGAAACTGGTTGATTCCTAATGGGTTTCATAAATTGGGACAGTTGCCTCCCCGGACCAGCTCTTCAAATGGGCTTGTAAACCCGCGTCAAATGGGTGGTAAATAATGTCAAATGCATGGTTTAAAAGATGTTATGATATCTCTATATAACAAGAAACCCATTAAAAACATAAAACTAGAAAAAGAAATTTATTAGTGCTTGCCACATGTCAATTTTGGGGTGAAGTTATAACTTTTAAATGGTTGTTTTCCAACAATGGTGTTTTGCGTTTCAATCGTTTTACTTTTTCCGTTTGGAGACACAAACCACAAGCCTGTAATAAATCATGTTTTTGGTCTAGTTTCATTCAAGTTCACAATTAAGTCGGTTCTAACAACACCCACAACAAGGTGTTTTCGTGATTGTTAAACTTGGCATAAATTCTCATTTACACATGTTTGTATGATCATTTAACGACATTAAAACAATCTACAAGCTCCATTTTACAATTATAGTTCTACTTTTTACTCAAAACTGAAAGTGAAAGAAGTGAAAGCAAAAGAAAATAGAGAAGGAAACCATGCCCGATTTGAATTGGTAGTGCAAGAGAGGTGCTCCAAGCAGTTCCACACATATTCTATGAGACCCCAACTCTTTAATCATTTTGTCAAATAGTTCACAAGCGTTGTGTATGTTTCCCCAACATAACCAAACTTGTCATCTACCCACTTACAACCACATTGTTTCAAAAAAGGCCATTAGATCACCATAAAAATATGACTACTACAATTTTCCAATAATGACATCCCCTGCCTACATCTTTGCAATATGTAAAATTTATGTCTAATTTATGCTTTGAACATTGCATTTTGTAACATAGTTTCAAAATTTCGACACTACATCCATTTTGAACCAATCCATTAATCATTACATTCAACAACACTAAGTCTCTTTCAGCTATTAGATTAAAAGTTTCAAAGCTTCGTCAAGAGAGCCATACTTAGCATACCCTATTTTCATTACGCCGAAGGTGTTCTTGTAGTGGAGTTGAACCTGCTGATACTGACCCACGTCAGAGAATAGAAGGTTGTGATTACCGCAGGGGAGATGCGTTGAAATCGGACGGGTATTACTATTAGGCTAATTTTTTAATTTCCACTTCCATTTGTTGTGCATGTTTGACAGTTGTCATTTTATGCTCTGCGTAAAGATACTCCGAAACAGGTTATGGTCACTTTCACTTACAGGGAGGCACTTTACTTTTGGATTCGAGTCATAGATGTGTTTTGCATCTGTCGCATGCAGTGCAAGCCCTAATTTATCCGCTGGTTGTGTGTTTTGGATGCACTGGAGCGCCGCAAACATGGAAATGATGGTGTTTTTCTGCGTCAACGAAGACATGAAAGATATCCCTGCCTCCGTCAAGATCATGACAAAACATGGTGAATGGCTACAGGTTTTGATGATTTAATGATGGACATAGCGTTTGTCTCTTTGACACCCCACAGGTGTGGTCCAGGAAAGATTCAATTAGTTAGGCTTAGGCTCCTATCGACCCTACTGCAGTTAGGAGCAATGGGTTTTGGAATCAACCTTGTCTCAAGCTCTGTGTAATGGGTTTTCTCTCCCCTCGAAATGAAAGAATCATGTCGTAGAATGTGCTCGATTGGGGGCGATTAAATCCAGTTTGAGGCTTGTGAGTATTGCTGCCGCTTAACTCAGCCTCTCAGCATTCTCCAACTCGCCATGGCTCTTGGCTCGACAGTGTTCTTGTTTGCTTTGTGAGTTGTGGGTGTAATTTTTATAGAAGGACTACCGATTTTTTTCTCCTTTCATATATTTTCGTTTGTGTTCTTAAATGTTTAGCAGGTTACGTGGCTGGCAACCATATATTTTCGTTTCCTTCCTCTCTGCTATACTCACATGGGATTTAAAGCTCTTATTTGGCTGCTTTGGTCATCGTGTCTGTTTATGTGACGCGAGTTTCTCTTGTATCTCTGTTCAGAACTGTTAATATATACGCAAATATTTGGAATTTGTTTGAAGTAATTGTGTTATTCTGTACGCTGAGGACTGGTACCAATGCTCTATTACAAAAGCATTCAAACATAAAATTGTTTACCCTACGGTTACCATTTGTTAATGCATGTTTCAAATGTCGCAGGAGTTAATTACCCATAAAAAATATTGTGAACAAAATGGTAATGGGATAGAATATGTTGGTTTCTATGTAAAAAGTCTTGTTACTGTAAATTGTGAATTCCCATCTGTTCATTTCTAAAAGTAATTCCACTTCAAAATACTAAACCTATTTGTTCAGTGAGGCACGTGCAATTTGATGATTTATTGTAAGCTCCTTCAGGAAATGGGAAAATAGTGGTTTTGTATTCTTCTGCCCACTAGCGCCTCCATGAAGGGCATCTACACCTATTCTGTTAGAACTCTACACAAAGTTACTGGAGAATGGATGCTTTGAGACCATATTTGTGTCTACAGATTAAAGATGACAGATCATTTGAAGAGTATCACAAGACCATGCCATGGCTTGCCTTGTCATTCTTGTATTCAAAGGCCAGAGGGAAATTTGATCAGGCTCCTTATCCTTTTGGTTCAGGATTGAAAAACAATTAAACATAATGGTGTCGACGTCTTGAAGATTATGGTGCTCATTGCCGAGGAATATATCCATTTAACAAAGAGAGGCTTGGTGAGCATAAAGTTGAGGTGAAAATCATTGGATTTCATAGTCCTTGAATTCTTTTCTTGTGTATGTTGACAGAGATTTTTGTCATTGGCAAGGGAATTTCCCTTTTCATTATCTTCGTTTAGGCGTCTGTTTTTGTTATGATATTTTTATGTTAAGATTATGATATTTAGGTGGGCCTAATTTTTGTTATTATTTATGAATATTGATATGATACACATTTTTACCTGCAAAAAGTAGGAATCCAAGAATGTTATCTTATGAATGGATGCAAATTGATTAATTTAACTCGTTCTTCATGAATATAAACCCTATGAATAGGTGCTTGTATGTGAGCTGGTGGAAAAGACATTTTGCCTCTATTTCTTAGCTCACTAGTGCCCTCCTTGTAGAAGATTCACTCCAAACCTTAAAAAATTCTACAAGGATCTGAATAATAAAGGTGAGGACTTGGAGATCATGTTTAACTCCGGTGATCAAGATGAAGAGTCCTTCCGAGAATATTTTGGAACCATAGTATGGCTTTGTCTGCCTTACAGAGATCAAGGGGTGAAGATTCTGCCAACTATACTTTAAAATTGTAGGCATGTCATTAACAAATGTTTATAGAAAAATATGTTTCCAAGCACAAGTTTACTTTGACAAAGTCAATTGACGGCCATGGCCTTTATATTTCCTAACAGGTGGTGGTATATGTACAGATACCCCATTGATTTCTTAAAGAGTTCCTTCTTCCTTTCAATTACATACCATGCCATAGCCAGATTTTTTAAACTTCAGTCTCTGGCATGTTAATGATGACACTATTGAGATATATCATGCACTACTATTTCACATTCCAATGGTTTACAATTGACTTGGCTCCATGAATTATTCACCCAACTACAGCCATAAATTCCAACAGTAGTTTGTGAATATACTAAAAAAAACATTACCTATAATTAAAACTTATAGGAACATTGAAGAGAATAAATTATTGAAAGCAAACCACTTAAAATACTAATTATACCCGGAATGGAAAATAACTAAATTCGAAGTCAACAGTGGAAATATTAGCTTCACCTCAAAATTTCAAATATAACTTTAGGCAACAACTCTACTCCAGCAGCTCCTCAAATGGGGAACCTCCTATCCTTCATCTATTTCAACCTTAAAATACTACTAATGAGGTTATGTAGGGTGTAGACAGATTGTTCTAAGCCACTGTAATGAACATACTAACTACACGAACAAGGTAGAAGTGTAAAAGCGCGATTCATTGGTGACTCGGCTCGTCGCGCTACTCATAACTCAGTTGTTTGTTTTATCGCTGATCATTGTGCCTTTTGTTGGGGTTTCTCTATTTTTGTGCACATCTCGGTCTGTGTGTGTGTGTGTTACTCTGCTAGCTCACTTTATTGTTTATAATGGCTTGCCATTACATTCCTGTGGCTAGCCATGACTGTTTGAGAGTTGATTGAGTTTCATAGCTCCGGAGGTCAAAAGGCTGATCGCATATGCATACATGTAGTTCGTTGCAGGGTGGCCCGAGCACAACTTTGCAATGCTCGACTCTATTAAGTGATCTCGACACTGTTATTTTTGGTGCCTCAGTTTGAACTCATTCGTTGTAACTTCATCCCGGTGGGGCTCGATGTTAGACTCGTGTCCTTAGTGTATAACTCGGCCATGCTTCCATTGTAGTTGTGCTCACCTAAAGGTAAAGTCTCTGTTTTGAGTTTATTCACTAAGCTTTGCTTAGATCTGTAACTTTTACTCTTAGGCCATGAGTTTACTTGCATCAAAAGGTGTTGTGTTGTATACCTGTAGCCCAGTTTTGTGAGCATTTTGTAGCTCTGTATTGTGGAATTTTAAAATTTCTTGTGCATTTTTTTATACCAAGATATAAAAATCCTTGTAATGATTTTCCGTTTTCTAAATTTTTTCTTTATATAAAATGCACAAAAGGACCCTGCTTCTTTAAAAAAGACAAGCCCAACAACTGAAAAGATGATGGAATAAACATTCTTGTTACAATGAGTGGTATATATGTGTGGACAATTATTTTGAGGATTTGTGGAGTGCAGTTTCTCATATTTGAGTTTGTAGTTACAATAATAGTAAAGCATATATATTGATTGGATTTCATTCTTGCTTATATGTTAATGCTAACCAGTACATTCTTGTTTGATTTTCAGTACTATGTTACAATAAGAAGCCCTGTGACTTGTGAAATGAAGGTTGGGGGATCGAGTCTGGTCCATTGTGTGGGACAAAATTCTTGTCATAAGACATAAATGAAGAGTATGTTTCTTTAGGTGAGCATTGTAGACATGACAGCATTGATCCATTTGCAGTCAAAACAAGTGAAGGGAAAATGCGGGATTGAGAGGTTTTGAAGATTTTGGCAAATTGTGTTATTAGGCCTTTCTCATTGAATGGACTAGAAGAAGCTTTTCATTTAATCTAGCAATATTGTCCAAAAGAATATATTTAAGAAATGTTTCTTTGTAAAATTAGGGTCCACAAAAAATATGTTCAAAGGAGACATGTTTTGTATGAAAATGTCCATTTTATACTTATAGATGGCTCCAGCTTTTCGTAACTGCGATGTTAAAACATCATAAAGATAAATTTTACTTGTGCACACAATCCAAACATAATACCAATTTCTTTAAAGAAAAGAAATAAAACATGAACCATATAGAGATACCTGACCCAAAGTCTCACTAGACTAACTGAGCCAAATTCGTCCTCTTTCTGATTCAAACATTAAAGTGATCTACAATTTCTCTGCCATGTACACTCTGTGTAAGAAACTCGATCCTCCAAAACAGGACACTGAACCATTCATGCCCTCTTCTACTCTAAGAAACCCTGTGCAAACTCATTGTCATAAATATCGACCATGGTTCGTTGACCGATATCGGTTACCCTCTGTGACCGATATTGGTTCCCTGACTTACATTGGTACTGTTGGATCGAACACAATGCCAAAAATTGGCATAGGTCATCAAACTTGGTGCCTACTCTGACCAAAGCCGATAGTTGTGTTGAGCCAGTCATTTCAAGAAGCACCCAAATCTTGCACAAAAATGTAACAACAATAATGCATGCAATAAAATTACACCAAGATGAAATACATCACCTTACTAGCACCAAGATCTACTCAACCGCATCTTCAACTGAAGAACATGATTCTCTGATGGAAACCCTGTCTTCGTTCTATGCTACTATATTCAGATTCTCTAATGAAGCCCATGCATCTAACTACACCAAAGGATGCATAACTGCTCCTCTATCTCATACTCATATTTACAATCCCAAACATGCATGTGCAACCAAAACATATAAGCACTGTAATACCAAGATAAAACCATACCTCTATAACCCAGATTTGTAATATGACCAACATGTTTGTGCCTCCAAGAACCAGGTACACCTCATCAAACAAGACACATTCCATGCATCTTCTTAACTCTTTAGATCTGTTATTTTTTGTTTAAAACCAGGCTGCCAATAACCAACCACGGTCACCCTATCAACGTCGGTTGCCACCTAACTGACATCGATCATTGTATTCTCGAGAAACCTTACTCTTCCAACTTCCACTTGAGATTAAATCTCTTCCTATGATCTTATTATCAAGAAAAACAAACCCTGCTATTATGCACATGTTAGTAAACCACTAACAATATACTGAAGAACCACCTTGCTCTAAAATAACCAAGCTTTGATACTAGTTGTTGGGAATTCAGGACTGCGGAATAATTCTATGATTTAATAACAAACCCAATCATGCACACAAGATCTAATCAATTCCCCAAAATATACAGTAGTGGAATTATAAACTAGAATAATCCAGATAAAAAAATGTACACACACATAACATAACATGTATCGTGGTTCACCCAATGCAGGCTACGTCCACCAAAGATAGAGATATCATATATATAATATAATAAGATTACAAACCAACTCTTCAATACGAGAGTACAATGCATCTCTCCAAACGTATCTCCTCTCCCCTAGATCTCTAAACAGATCTACATAAGTGCGCTACAACCGTGCCTCCAAACACCACTAACAAATCTCACATAACAAAGAACTACTGCATCTCTGAACTGCTACCAAGTTCTCTATGGATCTGCAACAAGACCTCTCACATGGGTCTACCAATGTGCAACCATGACTATGCACTAAGAAGTAAGTCTTTCTCTCCATCACTGCATAACTTGTGCAAACATGAAGACAACCTCCTCTACAATATCTATATCTACATGGATCAACAATACAATATGATCTCATGGATCTACAATACAAGATCTCACAACTTGTGGATCTAACAATATAAGACTAGATCTACATGGATCTATAATACAAGAGCTCACCAACATGTGGATCTACAAGAAGAAACTCTATGTGCTTTGCATACTATGCAAGCCATTATAATGAGACAATAACTATACAAAGGAAATACAATAGAAGATGTTACCCTCTTTTCACCATTGAAATGTACCTGTTATTTCCTTTTGTCCAGTTCCTCTCCATGGAAGCTCTGTCTTCATGTAACATGTTCTTTCTTTCTCTTCTTCTTCATCCTCTCAATCAAGGATTCCACATGCAATAATAATCAAGTACATGCCATCATCACATCTAACCCTAGCTTTCATGCTTATATAAGCATCTACAAACTTAGGGCACCTTAGCTATGCATTTACAACCTTTAGATCAACTTTATAAAAAAAGCTAGATCTAATTCCCGTGAGTTAAATATAAACTTTCACACACAGGTAACTGACGAAGGTTACCCTGATACTAACTAATGACGGTTACCTTAACTGGCGTCGGTTACCCTGATGTTGACCGGTGTCGGTTACCTTGACCGGAGTCAGTTACTGAGTAAAACAACAAGGTATAAATCATGCTAACTATGAAGCAATTCAACTCCATTATCCTAACAAATCTTGTTATAGTCTTTGTTTAGTTCATCTTATATATATTCTAATAACTAGATATGGTTTATGCACTATGTGTTGTTTACTATTGTTAATTAATTTGGATACCTATATGCACCATCATGCTAACATTATGTACAAGAAATTCTAAAGATGGACATGGTGCCTTTACGCACTTTGGGTGAGTGCTCAGCTCATGTTGAGTGATGTACCAACACGCCTGGGTTATTTACCATTAATTCTAGGCTGCATCAAGTTGGAAAAATGTCATTATGTTTTGACTCTAGGGTGAAGGAAACATTCTAGGAGGAAAGTTTCAAGTGCAAATCATGCTCGAATGCAATACTTGAGATATTGGGTGCGATTTTTGTGCTCCTTTGAACCCTTGGGCATTATTCACTGTAAATTCTAGACTGCATCAAGTTGGAAAAATGACATTATGTTTTGACTCTAGGGTGAAGGAAACATTCTAGGAGGCAAGTTTCAAGTGCAAATCATGCTCGAATGCAACACTTGGGAGCTTGGGCAGGATTTTTGTGCTCCCTTGAACCTGTTGTAAATATCTCCCCCCGGGTCGATATAGACAAGCAGGAGAATGGAGAAATCAAAGAAGCTCAAATCCCTGACATGCACAGAAGAGGCGCATGGAAATGAGTGTCAACACAAGGATGTATGCGCCAAGGCGCAGGAAAGAGGCGCATGGAAATGAGTGTTGATAGGGTAATGTATGCGCCCTTGGCGCACAGAAGAGGCACATGGAAATGAGTGTCGACAGGGTAATGTATGCGCCCTTGGCCCACAGAAGAGGCGCATGGAAATGAGTGTCGACACGAGGATTTATGTGTCAAGGTGCAGGAAAGAGGCACATGGAAATGAGTGTCGACAGGGTAATGTATGCGCCCTTGGCGCACAAAAGAGGCGCATGGAAATGAGTGTCGACACGAGGATGTATGTGCCCAAGGCGTATAGAAGTGGCGCACGACAATGGATGTCGACAGGGAAAACGGTGCGCCCAAGGCACACAGAAGTGGCGCACGACAATGGATGTCGACACACACATGGATGCACCAAGGCGCACCTTCAGGAGGCACAACATTTTTAACGCTAATAGGTTGCAGACCCTGGCGCAGATATTCAGATGGCCATATCTTTTGACTGAGAGCTCAGATTCATGCAAGGTTGGACTTTTTGGAAAGCTTACGAGGTCCTCTATCCAACTACAACTGGATATCTTTAATTGGGTGAGAACAAATTCTTAAAAATGCAAAATACAGTTCACCACTTTTGGGTTCGCTGGGGTTCTCACCTACCGCCATAATGATATGATTTAAATGCAGTCTGGAGGTGGTTGGGGCAGATTTCAGATTTCCTCTCTTCTCCCTCTCTTTTTCTTCCTATAAATTGTAAGGGGGGAGAGACATTACAAGTGGTTCATCTGTTCGGCTCTGCCCTCCCCCCTTTTTTCTTCTCCAGGGTCAAAAATGGAGTTCGAACCTCCTCCCTGCTCTGTAATGGCTTTTTTTGCCTTTTACTAATGGAATGATGTTCTGTGTAAACTTTTGAAGCAGCAAAAAAACGTGTTTTGTGATGCATCTGTCCATCCTTGCCCATTTTTGCTTGTTTTCCTCTTGCCTCTCTTCATAACAGGTATTTGTGCATGTTTGAATGTTCATTGCAGGTTTGGAGCTGTGTTCATGGAGTTTTGGGACATTTTCTGTGTGAAATCTATCCTTGGGTTTGTGATGCATCTGTCCATCCTTCCCATTGCTCACCTCTCCTTGTTCCATGGCAGTTTTGATAGATGTTCAACATTCTCCTTCTCTGGTGTATCACCGTTTTAGTGTAGGCTTTTGCTATTTTTCCCTTTTCTCTCTCTCCCTATCTCCTTGGCATGGTTAGATCAGGTTTAGATTAGCTTGCTTGCACTGGAATAGCTTGTGGCAGGTAGTTTAGGAGTAGGAACCAACCTTCTCTGGAGATTCCTTTCTCATTTCTGCAAGTCCCACACTTGGAGAAAGGTTTCAATGTTGTGCAATCACACTGGATGCCTGAAGATCAACTTAGAAACCTGATCAGCATTCAGGGGTGCTGTGATTCTGCAACAACAATTTTGGCACACCCAGTGGGACCTTAGAGGTCGTTCACTTTATCTTTGACAGGTTGGTGTGTTCTTGTTAAAGATTCAACCTTTTGGAGGCACTTTCAAAACCACGTCTGGTGACTCCATCTAATCAATAACTCATTCTCTAAGTTGCAGACCTGTTTTTCATCCATTCCCAGCCATCTTTCTTTCCATCCCTTTCATTCTTTTCCATTCCATGAAGTTATGCAATCATGACTTCATTTCCATCATGGAAGTCACATCAACAACAGTAGTATATTCCACCTCTAACATGTTTTACAAATCCTCCAAATCAGCATTTTGAGCAGATTCAAGATCAGTATGCATACCCATATGAGCAGCAGTGCCAAAGTCAGTTTGGTTATGAAGACCATCAGATGCAAGATGCTGGTCTGCTAGAACAAATCCAAAAGATGGAGGTAAAGATGGTGCAGTCCAGAGCAACAGCTCAAATGAGAGCTTTCAGAATTGGTTGCAGGACTCCTTGTCCATGGGGAGGCCCTTTTCCAAGACACTTCAGCCCTCAGGAGAAGCTGGACTTCATAATAAAGATGCTGCCCCAACTTGCACAATGGACAACAGAAATAGAGGCCTATACATTTGGTGCTGAACAACCTTGTCAATGGGTAAGTTCTACACCATCATCTGGTTTTTCTCTTCCCATTACTCAAGCAGCATCATCTCATTTGGACTTGCAAATTCTAAACTCTCCATCTGTTGTCCCAAGTGTTGAATCCATGTCTCCACCCCCTAGTCTTCCACCTCATCTCAATTCTTCTTTCCTTTTTCCTTCCAAACGGTCATCCCCTCCACGAGAGCTAAAAGAAATCCCCCCTCCTCTAAAGAAACAAGAGATTTCATCCCCTTTACCACCACAAAAAATTTCCAAATCAATTGAGTTGCAACCCACCCCTCCCCTTGCATTCCCAATTCCATGTAGGGAAGAAGAAATTGCAAAAATCAGTCATCAAGGACAGCAAGAGGAAGAGCCAAGAAAAGAAGAAATGATTAAGAGCTTAGTAAGTTTGGCTGCCAAGTTTGGTATGACAAAGATCCCCTTGGTGATGAAACCTACATAAGAGGCTAAGGTTGAACAAATGGTGGTCAAGGCTGATTTTGTTACAGCAGAAGAAGAAGTTCTTGCAGTCCCAACTTGTCCTCTAGAGCAACAGATTGAAGAGTTTGACTTGAAAAACTTCATGCTGGAGGAAGAGTTCTATCAAGAGCAAGATTGTCTTCAAGTAGTAGAGGAAGGAGAAGCTGCTCCAAATCTAAAAGAAGAGGAGCACATTCTAGTTGTGGAGGAGAAAAGTGCAGATCCGAGAGCTTTGAGCACAAAGCAGGCTACAGGAGAGCCTTCAGTCCTTTCTACTTCACCCCTCTCAAGTTCTAGTACTGAAGAGGAGTTTGATCTCTCAAACTCAATGCTGGAGGGTGAAAGAAACCATGGTGGTCAAGTTACAGATCAAGAGGACACCATGGAGGAAGTTGAACATTTGCAGCAGGATAGCCATGAGGCAGTTTATCTGTCAGATTTGGAGGACTGTTTTGATGGAGAAGAGCCGGTTGAGTTTCCACCATTATCTCTTTCATCATCCACATTCCAAACACAAGAGTCTACTGTCATGAAGGAGAACATTCATTTGCAGCATCCTACATCCTATAGTAGCTCTTTGGAACCAAGATTGGAAGATTTTAGTCTTTCATGTTCTTCATTGGAGAAAGAGAAAGGAAAAAGGAACTTCACCATTGCTTCCACACCATCCATTGAGGGTCTACAAGAGAACTCCATTTTTGGAGTTGAAAATCAGAGCTATGGGCATATCAAACGGATCAGACCTTGCCCAATCAGGTATTTGGCTTCATTGGAGCCAAAGGAGAAGTCACAACCAGTCATGCTTGCTTCTGAGCATGAGGGTGAGCTACAAAGCAACAAGGATCAGCTGTCATACCTCTTCGATCCGAATGCAGAGCAACTAAAAGAGGTATTGGGTTCACCTTCAGCTGATACCTTGATGATTTGGGTGGGAGACCAGCTTCTTGTTGATTTTCCACTCATCCCAACAGCCATGATCAGCTCCAAATCAATTACATGGCTGCCACTTTTGAGAAAGGGAAGCTATTTCTCACAAACAATTGCAGGGTTTGTTTAGCTTGCCCTTTACTCCAAGTTAGAATAGAGTAGACAGGTTTGCTTTCAGCAGAAGAAGTGCTTGTGCACACTCTGCATGTTCCATTTGGAGCATGTATGATTTTCAGTTCTGTACATAGTTTTTGGTGTTGCTGGTTTTGCTCTGGCACAGTTCATTTCAGTGGCATTTTGGTGAGGAAAACTCCATGTCCGGTGGGTTTCAAGTGACTCAGAGGGAAGTTTTCAAAGTTCAGATTAGTTGCAGGTTACAACTCGTGACTCCATGCCCAATGGATGCTTCAGGAAACTGGTAACTTCATCTAGCAGGCAGATGAACCTGCTGAGTCGCCAAATTGTTATCCAATTTCACCCTCCCCCAGGGTTGAATTGATAACATACATCAGGATTCTCAAGTCCCAGGCAAACTGATTGATCCAGGGAAAAAATCATGTTTCTAGGGTCCCTTCAGAAAATTTTCTAACTCTCCTATCCAGGTTGAAAAGAACAAAGCTCTGAGAAAATGCGAGGAAGTTGCAGGAAAATTCATGAAAAATGGCTAAGTCCTAGTCCCCGGGATAGTCGGGACATTTGGGACGAAAAGGCGCGGATCGGCCGAAAAGCCTCCAGGTGGCCCAAACAGAAAAGGGACATCTGGGACAAATGGACGCGAAATGCCCGAATCAGCCAAAAGAAAGAAAAATTTGTCCAAGTCCTTTACTGGGAGCATCCGGGACAAGAGTGCGCGAAGGATGCGAACCGGCCGGTTCTCTCGAAAAAGAGAACTGCAGCACTGGGACATCTGGGACAAATGGACGTGAAGGATGCGAACCGGCCAGTTCACCCGAAACAAGAAACTTCAGCACAAGGACAAGTGGGAAAAAGGGACGCGTGAGACGCTGATAGCCGTGTCACCAAGGAGCCGAAAGCCAATTAGATCATGCCACGTGTCACCAACAAAAAGGGACGAGGAAGCCCATTTCGGGCGGATTAGAGGATTCTGTCCCGTGAAACACTGGGACATCTGGGACAAGAGTACACAGTGGACGTGAAAATCTGGTAGGCTCGTGGACAAATCATAGCATGACGCGTGTCGCCAAGGAAAAAGGTCCAAAAAGTCAAAGGGGCGAGTTTTCGAGCACTGATCCGAACCAATGAAATAGTGCCACATGTCCAAGTTTAAAGGGCCCACAAAAAAAGCCCACGAAAAGGTGGAGAGAGGGAATTACTCAGCGAATTAGGGCCTTCCATGTGTCGTCCAGATGGCAGAGTGCGGGAAAAGATTTTAAAACCTGTTCTTGCTTGTTTTGTGCCCTAAATCTTCAGACCTTCGTATCTTTCAATCCAGAGCTCGGATTTGCACGTTCCTTATATCAATGGAAAGCTGTTGAAATTCTCCACATGATTTTGGGATCAATCTCACATTTTGGTGCAGTTTGTAGGGAGAAAATTAAGAAAACGTCTCTGACGCGTGGTGATAGACAGAAGTGACGTTTCAGCGACCAGCTTTAATACAACAGACAGCTCGCTGCTCTTGCCAGAGTTCTCACCCACCGCCGTAATGAGATAACTAAAACATGACCTGGAAGTGGTTGGGGCATATTCAGATTTCCTCTCTCTTCTCTCTCTCTTTCTTCCTATAAATTGTAAGGGGGGAGAGACATTATGAGGAGATCATCTGTTCGGCTCTGCCCTCCCCCCTTTTTCTTCTCCAGGGTCGAAAATGGAGTTTGAACCTCCTCCCTGCTCTGTAATGGCTTTTTTTACCTTTTACTAATGGAATGATGTTCTGTGCAAACTTCTGAAGCAGCAAAAAAATGTGTTTTGTGATGCATCTGTCCATCCTTGCCCGTTTTTGCTTGTTTTCCTCTTGCCTCTCTTCATAACAGGTATTTGTGCATGTTTGAATGTTCATTGCAGGTTTGGAGCTGTGTTCATGGAGTTTTGGGACATTTTCTGTGTGAAATCTATCCTTGGGTTTGTGATGCGTCTGTCCATCCTTCCCATTGCTCACCTCTCCTTATTCCATGGCAGTTTTGATAGATGTTCAACATTCTCCTTCTCTGGTGTATCACCGTTTTAGTGTAGGATTTTGTTGTTTTTCCCTTTTCTCTCTCTCCATATCTCCTTGGCATGGTTAGATCAGGTTTATATTAGCTTGATTGCACTGGAATAGCTTGTGGCAGGTAGTTTAGGAGCAGGAACCAGCCTTCTCTGGAGATTCCTTTCTCATTTCTGCAAGTCCCACACTTGGAGAGAGGTTTCCATGTTGTGCAATCACACTGGATGCTTCGAATGATCAAACTAGAAATCTGATCAGCATCCAGGGGGTGCTGTGATTTTGCTTCAACAGAACCCTTGGGAAGACTTATGAGGTGAAATTTAATTTAGAATGAGTTCCCCACTCTTTTTGCGTAAATTTCCAACCATTCTTACAATTCTACTGGAAATAAGTTAAAGAATGTATCATATAGCTCATGATAAAGATTATTTTCCACCCATCAATGTGCATTGAAATCAAGGCTAATGCTATACCTCTATGCAAAATTATCGTGTTCATCTTCTATCCAACTTTCAATGCTCTCCAAATTTAATCGATACGCCATATGCATGCAACATCCTAACAGACAGTTTGAAAATAGGTCCCGGCAATGAAACCAAAATGTAGTCTTTAATTTTCACTAGATCACTATGCACACTGACACCTCATTCAGAGAGATTTGAATGCTCACCTGAAGCGAACACAGTTACCGGATCTCTCCTTTGTAATTTATTTTCAAGATGTTAGCATGCATAACCACAATGATATTCAATCAAGTATCCATTCATACAAACTTAATCAACTCGTTCAGATCATTTTGGAAACACATGTAATAAGGAAACAATGAGTATAAATAAACTATCAAAAATATCAATTACATAAACACGTCTCCATACTCAGTTACATCAATAATCATAATCCAACCATAATTATCCATTGATCTTCAGAACCAACTACATAATAAGAAGCTGATACATAACATTCAGTACATATGAACATAAAGTCATGTGTGCAACCATATCAAAGCAGCATAACATTAACACATAACAACCATACAATAACCAATCCCTAGCCATGTATTTTTATGGGTGGGGAATTTCCCTTCACCGCCCATGCACTCTCCTAATAATATGGGTGCTACAAAATAGACTACATGCATACTTTTTAACAACAACTAATAATAGATTATCCTATAAATAAATCTTCTTTAATCCTATTAATAGCCTCCATGCATGTTCTTGATCTGCATGTTCGTTCTCCCAAAATACCCTTTACTTGGCTCCAAGTCATCATGCTTTATTTCTTTTCTTGGTCGGCACTCCATCCTTCTTTTCTATTTTCAGCCCTTGATCAACAAAATCAGCTAAGTCTTGAATCTTGTGTATCTGGGCGCGAGCGTCCTGCGTGTTGTTCCAACCCTTCACGCGCGTACCTCCCTTGTGTGCCCCAAACCTTCACGCGCTCTTCATACTTAGGCATTTGTCTTCTTAATAGAAGCAACACCTATAATTTTATTTAAAGGATTCTTCCAAACCTTCCTATAGCACCCACTTGAATTCAAATGCTCAAGAATTTATGCCTTATAGTAATTTCTATCAATAAGAACCATAATAACACATGTTTAACCTTTGAGAACAACTACATCTTTAATCTCTCTAAGACTTTAAAGAGCCATTCATTCTTTATATATAATGTTTCTCTTTAGAATGCAAGTTTTCTATAGGATTAGGGAACATTCTGCACAAATTTATTCTATAACCTCGTCCTCTAATCATCTAATGTTAATCTCAATCCTAAAGATAAAGTCTTCATAAGGAATACTATTGGGGAAAGCATTAACCCAAGCCCACAACTTAGAAGACTTAAAAGAAGGGTTATAAAGATGAACACTAGAGAGATTTAAAATATTATTGGTGATTATTTTATTAATGCTATTATCACATGATAAGTGTTGAGACAGAGGGGAAGAGAAAACGGCGATCCCAAGAATTTTCTAGGTCTAATGTTATATACGAACACATCCCCCTCTGTGCAACATCACTTTTAATTAGAATTTTACAAACTAAATAAACTAGCGATAATGCACATTTTATGTCGGCAAGATATATTTAATATATATAATTAACATAATTTTTAAAAGAAATTTTTTTGGCGTAGAAGTTCGATGAGATGTGATGATAGGGTTTGATCGCTCCCCTGCTCACAACCACTGTGCAGATATTTCCACATTTTTCTCACAGATATGAAAAAGGGAACATGCAAACACTCATGGATGAATCAAAAGATATGAATAAAATTAAATAAGCAAATAATGTTGGCTACAAATTCTCACTAGCTTAAAGACCACACAAATAGGGAGCCCAAAATTCATACGTGGACATAGAAATAAACATTGTATATACTACAGTCAACGAGAAGTCGCGAGGGAGTGGATTTTCTTTCTTATAAGAATGCTTTCGGTGTGTATGTATATGTTGCTTGAAAAACAATGATGTTAAATTAAAAAAAATAGTATATTTCTGTTTATGGGTACCCTTAAAAAAATAGAAACAAAAGAAAGATGCCATGATCACGCGGAGAGGAAAAGATGTCCTAATTTTCAGCTTTCGAAGTGGGAAGAAGGTATTATTTCATTCAAAACCATTTTTTAAGATTTTATTTTATTTATTAAGAAACTTAATAGAAATGGCATTACTTTCTATCTAAATAGAGTATGAATATCAAGGATACATAAAATCACCCATGAGTTTTTGTAATTGTAGGACATTTATTTTTGAAATATTTAGGATATATTGAGTTATAAATTTACAAATTTTAGAATAATTAAATATAATTTATTATTTTAAATTCAACTTTTTAAATCTATTTGGGTGCATATTCTTAATTATTTTAAAGGTACTCAATTATAGTTCATTTTCTATACTAATGATTACTCAACATATTCTAAATCAAACTTAACTTGTTTCCCCTACTTTATTTCAAATATTTGTTTCAAATCGCATATCTTTTACCATAATTACCTCACTTCTAAAACTTCTTTTCAAACTACAAAACATCAATAGATTGATTTCAATAAATCCTAAATATAACAAGTGTAAATTGACATACTATAATATTTTATATATAAAGTTAAATTGAGTTGTGTGATTTCGATTTAAATTGGTAATGCTAACTCAAACAAATTGTATCACAAATTAAATTCATTTGTCTACACTAATGTTAACACTAATCAACCCAAATCCTAACGTTACATGACATATAGTAGTGTAACTCATGTGAACACAATCTATGTTAATTTCTTTTACTTTTAGTTAGATGTTAAGTATGTAATCATTTATGATTTCTATATGTTAGGGTTTAGGGTATATAAGATTAATAAAAGTAGACAATATTATTTATATAAAACCATTTCCATTTTTTTATAAAGAAATTTAATTTAGAAATGTTATTAGTTTCTATCTAAATAAAAAATGGTTATATAAGAATACATAAAATCAATCATACTACATTATTTGTTGGATTCCGAGCCAACAATTTTTTTTGATGCATAGATGAAGCACCCTCCAAATATGGATTTTGTTAAACTTATTGGTGACTTATTGAAGTCGTCAAAGCCTAGTCTTCTAGCAAGTTACGAGATGGTGTCAAATCTTCGGGCCCACTCCATTGCAAACTGAATGGGATATTTTATCTCAACTACATCCTACTAATTCCATGTGCCTTGATAAATTCAACATGATAGGCCTTCGAGACTTGGACTTGCATCACAATTGGGTCCATAATGATGTTCATCTTTCCTTGCATGAAACTGGCTCGTCTTTCATTGATATTTGCAAGCCCACTACAACTATCCCTTTCTAAATGTATAATTCCATATCCAACACTACACCTTTCTCTGCAGAACAACAATAGGCTTTTGCTACAATTCTTAATCATTGCAAGATGTAGTTCCTTCTATGCTGCTTGTTCCTACTACTGCTATTATTCCATATTAGGGGCTTGTCTAGTCCACAAATGTCGCTTTATCATCCGCACCTCCACCAGCATCACCATTAGTACACCCACCATTCATTTGTACTCTCTTCATGGATGATTCTTATTGGGAGCACATACCGCTTGATACTTCTTGCAAAGCCACTTTATGTTCACACGACAGTTTCCTTCGGCTTGGTTTTTCCTTCGAAGATCTCCATTATCCTTATACGATCCACATTTGTATCATGGATCTATTTTTCTCACTGCTGCATATGGAATTAATGTTTTTCATCTTGTTATTCACCTTGCGCATTATTATAGTTCCTCTCCACTTACTCTCGATCAATCTTAGTTAGATTATATTGGAGGTACACTTGATCTTGGTCATATTGATATAGCTTTTCCTATGCCATTTGGTACTGTGTACATTTGCAATAGCTCTTTTCTTTATTACTCACACCCAATTTTACTATTTGGTTTACTCACGAGTGTCCACTTCCTCCCTTTACTGATGAACAATACACCATGACAATGTATAACTTGCGTATTTGCGGTTATTTGAACGAATATCTAAAGAGTATTGCTTATTAGGTTTCCCACACTAATCAATATGATTTCGACAATGAAAATAATGGTCTTTAAGATGATCTTACTTGACCAATTCTTTCATATATATCCTGGGGGGCATCACACCTAATATTCCCCCCCCTCACTTCTATCATCGCTGAATAGTACTACATCACACTTTTATTACCTATCATCTTTGCATTGTCATCATACACACCGACATCGTCACTGCCCGATGACACACTCTTGTGTTTCGGTTCACACTTGACTGTTGAGGGATTATTACTACCACACTGAACCCCACACACTACACTATAGGCATTACACATTACACTTCATCACACATTACCCGTTATACAATATTTGGTCATTTGCATCTCTTCACCTCGTACATCTTGATATTTGCATACATCTACATACCATACATACTATGCCACATATTTTCCCACATATTCTACTAGTCTTCATCATATAGGAGTCTAACATTACATTCCTATTTTATCTACATACCTTACATATCACTCTATGCATTACACCTTACACATTCTACACATCTCGCATTAACATTTTACACATAGCATATTTACACATTCTACACATTACATCCTTACATATACCACTCATCATATGGTCGGATTTTATCCTTACATATACTACATTATCTTCTACGTGTTGCACTCACTATCTGATGACGCACTTTAGTTCGTCGGTCGATACTTGAATGCTAAGGATTTACAAATCAAATGGACACTACACTCATCACACATTTAATATTCTACCTTTCATCATGAGACATTACTAGCTTAGTGACATATGCTTTATACTAAATCATCACCTATTTTATCATCTTGTAGTGGTATACACCTTAGGTTACATCACCAATCCCTACTATTCATCTTGTAGTGATATACGCTTTAGGCTAAATCATCACCTATTCTATCATTTTCTAATCGTTTACACCTCATTTATATCACCACACCCTCCTTACATTTTGTACCTATATACACTTATTGTTAAATCATCACTCATATGTTCATCTTATAGTCATATACACTTAGGCTAAATCATCACTCCATATTTCATCTCAGCGTGGTATACTCTTAGGCGATAAGGTCCACACACATCTATTCTACATATCGCACATCATCACCACTACACATATACACATTTCCTCATAGTGCACTAGGCACAATACACACTACTCGACCATTTCTCGATGACACACTCTTGTTTATGGTTCATTCTTGATTGCTCAGGTGAAAAACATAATGAACCTTACTACATACATTTTCATCCACTTGGGGGGCACGCAACTCCTATCACTCCATATTGCATTCCATTGCATCCATAACATACTACATACTTTGTATGGCACCACGTCACCTAAGAGTTGGCATTCCCATCTTTTCCTTGGGCTTTTCTGTTGTATTCGTGGCATTCCTACCTTTTCCTTGGGCTTTTTTTTTTTCCTTATAACTTTTCCCCTTGGTCATCAACTTTTAATTTTTTATGGCCAACCTTAAATTTTCTATTTTACAAAAGGATATTATGTAGAATTTAGTTTCGTTTGATCCTGAATTAAGTGGTTATTATCATTTTATGTTTTCAAACTTATTAGAATTCAGATTTCTTTTTGCATCTTAAATTTTTATATTTTAATGTGACCGTCTTTTTCATATAAATTTATAAGGATATTATATTAGTATATATAAATATACTATACAAATAATTAAATAAATATAGAATATTTGATAGAAATAAAATTGTTTTGTACTTTGAAAGGTATTATTATAAAATGAGTCACTCACAAATTGTTTGATAGGTATATGTGGCCATAAAATTTTACTATGAACAGCGGTAGCGACATAAAGAGAGAGAAATGGAGCACAAAATCAATCAACAGATCCTTGGAGTTGTTGATATGTTTTCCCTTCCCTTGAACTTCTCTTTCCTCCAATGCTCCCTCCATGCTTTTCTCCCTCTAATTTAAATTCAATACACATTCACTTCCACAGTTCCATCCCACATTTCATGTGCATTACGTTGTAGTATTTCAACAACCATTTATCTAAGAAGAACATGACATTTTAATGGGAGATTCTTTGGGAGGCGTCGTTTCTTTGTTTTTCCCAAATGAACAAGTTAATAACCATGACTATAGGACCCCTTCATATAGCTAAAGAAGACATGGTGTAATGTTATTCTTAAGCTTGATACTCTCTTTGATTAAGTTGCCTCATGTTACTAGATACTTATTTCATCATACCCTCACACCACCCAAAAAATATTATTTACCTTTTTTTCTTGCGAAAATATTGGTCGATGGTATCATGATAATCGCTTGTAAGGGCACCACCGGATTGAAAATTCCCTCACAAATCTAAATATAATGCATCAATTTACATTGCAAAAATCACTTTGTAACATTGTTTCGAAGCATGTTATTGTTCCCAAGCTCATGTCAATGACACAATTTATGTACATGCTCTGGTCAAGGTTTTCATCGGGTATGCAGGAGGATTTGTTCAATAGAATATGGTTGAGGATTCTCATAATCTGGGCATTGCCTAGGGTTTTGAAACAAAAACTTCAGGAAACTACAACACCCATACAAGGGGTATCCTCACTCCCATTGTTGGCATGAGGTTTTCTTAGTTAATTATTGACGTTAGTGCTGCTTTTCATTACACAAAATCACATGCCATTCTTGTATGTATCTCACATGAGACACAACAAGTTCTTAGGGTAAATAAACATTTTCCAAAATTTAAGGATGTCCAACACTTCTAACATCACATGGGTGAGAGATGTGTAATACTCACCTAAATCGGCCATGCCCACAAGGACTTGCGTATATTGCACTCACATGACCCATGGTTTTGAATGAATGTGCTCATGCGATGCGATATACTTCTTCAATGGCATTCATTTTTGTCCATGTAGGGAATCATCCCATAATCATGAAGATGTCCTTCTAAAACATGTTTTGGTCGTAAAAAGTGATGTCAAGGAGAAACCAAGTGGTCGTAGTTACCAACAGAGGGATACCGTGGCATTTTTCAAATTGTGCTGAAAATATCGTGTTTTTGTTGCAGAAATATAAGTGTGGGGAAATACAAATGTCTTGTGGTTGTTGCAGGGTCGACTTCCACCTTGTTTCCCCATTCCATTTTCCCCACCCTCGTACTTCTCCACCCTCAAACCATTTCCTCTTCACCCCTCTTTCTCTCCCATTATTTCCCCCCTTCAATTTGAATCCTTCAAAAGATTCCTTTCAACGTTACCATCGTACATTTCACGTGTGATTGCTAGTTATAATCCAAAGAAACAAAATTTTATTTAGACATTTGTTTTGATTACATTGCATGCAAAGGAAGAAATAGAGTGCCTCTTTCAAACAACCCACTTTAGATAATGCTATGAGAATGAGATTGACAATGGATGACATTGACATTGTAATAATTGAAACATTGGGAGATGTGCACTGAAACTCCCAACGCCTTCATATGTGCATGTACATAAATCATTGCAGGATTTGAGACCACATTTCAATGATGCATTTTGTCAAACAGTTCACATTCTGTCAGGAAGGGTTAACTAACAAGGAGATAAATTGCCCTTTCTCATGCTTTGGTAGCATACATGCCTTGCTTCAAGGCTCAGACTTAGCATGTGTAGGAAGGGAGCTGATGATTGTTGTGAAGGCTGCTTACACTACTCAGTTACAATTTCCAGAGATCTTAACACCTTTTCAAACAAACTCATTTTAACCTTTTCCTACAACCATGGCGTCCCAACAACAAATTTCTTGAGGTGTTTGATCAACATCAACCAAATAAATAACAACCATTTTGGTGCAAGTAGAAAGGATTAAGCAATGGTTTTGGAGTCTAAATTTACCCATGTCAAAAATACAATCTTTAGAAAGTTTCCAAGGTCATTTCAAAAGATTCCACCCCTCAGGTGAAATACCTAGTACTACACACACAGAGACATAATACTTTTGGGAGGAGCCATGAAACCGTTGCAGAAGCAACAAGAAGAGCTACGAAAGGAACAACTTGAAGACTCATGGAATATGGAGCAAGGAGAGAAGCAACGATGGGAAATGGATCTTATAGGAGCCATACTTTTTTTCCTTTGCAACAATAAGTGTGGTAGAAGATTTGCAGAAAGAGCAACAAGGAGATCTGTAGAAGAGAAAAGCAAAGCTAATGGAGGCACATGTAGAGCTAAAGAAGAAAGAGACCATCGAGGAAGTACAATGGAGGATCAAGGGCCTGGTGGTGGAGACAATGGTCCAGATTTGGAATATGAGTTTTCTTGAAGGGAGGACATTGATGGAGGTAAAGAGGGTACATCAAATAATACACTCTAATATGCAATTAAAATGAAGTTATATGTACTAAGGATCTTGGGATTAGAGATTTAATCCGATATTTTATGATGATATGGTATTTTTGTTAATTTTTAAAGTTTCTTCTAACCCGAGCCCTAGATCTGAGGTTGATGAGAAAATGCTACAAAAAGCGATAATGTGTGAGCATGCTAGATCTGAGGAGGTGGTGATACATTTTCAGGAGAGTGAATATAAGAAATATTTTGAAGCCTTAATCTACAACTGATGGGAGATGATAGTGGTCCTTTTGTTATGGATTTGGATGTGCAGATATTGAAGCTTGAATCCCTTAAAAAATTCCCCAAACTCTAGTTCAGACATGCCAAAAGAGAAGAAAGATTATGCATGCTCTATGTTGGTTGATATCAGTTTCTAGATTTGTAGTTGAGGAAAGATAGAAAATATTTAGATTCGAAGTCACTCGTGGTAGATCCTCCTAACTTTGTTGCAAATACTAGTTTGGATATGGAAGATTATTCAAATATGGAAAAATTGGAAGGAGGGCATGGAGATCTACAAGATTTTAAGAAAAATAATGTTTGTTTGGCCAATGTAGATTTGGATGAACACCAAATCTTTGAGGAAAGTCAGGATTGCTCCAAATTTAATGTGTCCCAAACACTTATTATTGGTACTAGGGCATATTTTCTCTCTTTCTCCTTCAACCCATGTGCTCTCATTTTCTCCACCAAGATTTGATATTTTTTGTCATTCACCGTTATATTGACATATTGAATCAATTCCCCTCATGGTTCATGCAGGACAATTTACTATGAAAGGGTATGGAATTGGTAGAATAATACATCTACTATCTTCTAATGTAAAATTTCAATTGCCCAATGTGAGGAAAGTGGTCATTAAAGTTAATAGGAGGGGTGTTAAAAGAAAAAGGGAACTCGATAAAACTTAATAATATGGGATGATTTTGTTTGGATCTGCAAAAATGACCTTAATGTACATCATATTTTGCGTGGATCTGGAAAAATTGTAGGGGTAAAAATCACCCAATGGGAACATGAAGGAAAAGGGTTGTTTCAATCCATCTACCATGTTTTCGGATTTATTTTATGTGTTTTTGATAAATTTAGGGTGACTTGTTTGTTTTCTTTTGTGGTGGGAGTTAGTGGTGAAAATTTAATTTTGGTAATAGAAGTTGCCACTGAATATTCTACTATTTTTTTGGAGTTATAAGTTTATATGTAGCTACAAAAAATATGATTCAAAAAGGAAAGGTTCTGATTTGTTGTTTTTGGCATGGGGAAGGGGTTGATGATGACTATTTAATCACGTGCCATTTATTCAGGGAATCTAAATATACTACAAAAGACATTTTCTTGTTATGGAATACAATTTTGGGTTACGTAATACTATTTCTAGGTGTTAAGTATCTGACATTGTTTAGTAATTTTATGTCTAACCAAGATTTGTTTGAAGATTATTTGATGTCACCGGATATTTGCTTTTCTTTTTCTAGCATGGGCCATTTGATGGCACATTTTTTAGGAGTTCTCAAACCATGGTCTTTTCCTTCAAGGTTTATTTCCCTACATATCCTTTTCCTAATAGTTGTTGGCATAGGACTAGGTTCCTATGAGGGTTTTAGATGGATTCCTTTGGTATAAATTTTAGAGATGTAGATTTGATGGAGGAGAAATTTGATGCAGTATGGATAGGTTGAGGAATTTATGGGTTTTTTTTTTATAAAATATAAGTTTTCCATGTGTTTGGTTTTGGAAACTATTGGTCAGATGTTTGGGTTTTGGAAACTAGGTCTCTTTTATTATTCTACACATTTTTGGGCTCTACAATATTATTTTATAGGTTTTATGGAGTTGGCCTTGTTTGGTGGTTTTATGTTTGATCTATATATGTTTGAAGAGGGTTGGTGATGATCTGATAGAGGAGTTACAAAAGTGAAAAGAAGATCTACGAAAGGTGCAACTTGATGAGCTATAGAAGATGGAGCAAAGAGGGAAGTAACGATGGGAAATGGGTATTCCAAGGGCCATGAAATTTTTATACTATGCAATGATAAATGTGTACGAAGAACTACTAAAAAAGAAACATGGGTTTTTTGTGGAAGGGGAAAAAGAGCTAGTGGAGGCACATAATGAAGAGTTGTGGAAGAAAGAGACCATTCACCAAGTAGTACGAATGATTGTATGCATGGAGAAGGAGATAATGGACCATATAAAAGACGGGCCTTTTAGAGGGATGGACAAGGATGAATAAAGGGGGTGGGAGATAATACACTCTGATGTAATGAATACATACTATAAAATAATTGGTTAGTGTTGCAAAATAAATTTTAGGTTTGTTTAGATATTGAAGTCTTGTGCTTTGGCTACAAAAGACTATGTCGTGAAAGAGTTATTTAGATTGCATAAGGCTATATATATATATATATATATATAGGGTTTTTACTATAATTTTTTTTTGGGTTACTATGCATAAATTCATATTTAGTTGGGTTGCGAAAGACCTATTTTTTGCTAGTAAAGATCTATTTTATTGTAGAAGACTTGTCTACTTGGTCTTTCTAGGGTTTGGGAAACCTTTTAGCTAAGATTTTATGGAGCTGAGTTGTTTTGTTACCTTTGTTATAACATTTATATTGTAATGAATATATTCATGATGATTAATGAAAGGGGGGGGCACTAACCCTATTTATATTGATAAAAAACATTTATTTCTTAATTTATCAAATGAAATTTGCATCATTTTTGTGCCACGTAATAGTGGCACAAATGTGCATTTAGCTTTATTTCTACATGACACTAACTAGGTGCAATTGTGTTGCAAGTGTAATGTAAAATTGACACAAATAAAAAAATTTATGCTCTTCAATTTTGTGTGTCCTTTATGTAACCATAAATAACAAAAACAAAAAATGTCACTTTCTAACATGATTTTGATCCTAAAAGTGGTGTTATGTGCATTTTATGTAATAGTGACTTAAATCAATAAACACAAATACACTAGCACCAAAGCAATTAACTAGTCCATACCAAAATTACGCGTTTACAATTATAAAAGTGTAAACCTTAATTTAGAAATAAAGTAACCATTATAAATTTCAAGAAATCTATTTTAAAATTTAGGATTCCTAATCTCCAAATTAAGTATAATAGAGGTTGCACATATAATTTTTTTTATGAGAAATTAGTTAATTCTAATAAGAGATAGTATTACCAAGGTCCAAAAGTTGTTGGTGAATTATTTTTAGATAAAATTGTGCAATTTATTTTTTATGAACAATTAGTACCACACTCCATCATCCAACATCAAGATAAGAATAGAATGAACAAACTAAATAATAAAAAAACCATAATACCAAATTTAAAGATTTATTTATGAATACGATCTTATATTATATTAACAAGTAAACTGACACAATATTATTCACAAAAAAACAAGTGGAATGGAAGCACGCCCTGAAGCCACAAGATCACACTATGCAAAGCCTAATAAATTCAACTATAACAAAACATAAAAAAAAAACACATAAGCAAGGAAATTAGGCCTTTTGCTGCAAGTTGTTAACCTGTAGAGGGCAGATCATGATCAAGATAGCTAAAACCAAGCAAGTCCTTTCCACTATATGACACATCCCAACTAGATTCAGGTTGGCTTCCTTCTTCAGTATCATCAATAGTGCCCTGAGTGGGCAAGATGGCAAGGTACAAAATGGGAAATTTATCATGTGGAGGCGGGAGGCTCTAACCATCGTGAGTGCACGGCTAAGGGGAAATTGAAAAGCCCTAACCGAGCTGGCTGGGAAGTGGAGGGACATCCCAACCCTGATGGCGAGCTAAAGGTGGAGGGGAGAGGCTCTTCCGTGAAGGCTGATTGTGCGGGGACCGGCGGGCCAAATTGAAGGAGTGACACGGTGAGGAGGTACAATGACTGTCACATTTGGGACAACCGTCACGGGGCGAGAGAGTTGAGTGGGGGACGGAGGCTCATGGGAAATGTTGCAAGGGGCATCGCCCCAGTGCCGAAGAATATTATGGAGATGCTCCACCTAGAGTGCCACTTTGTTTACTTGCACTTGAATCTGTAGTAATACTTTCACGATTACTATAGACTTATTATAAATATAGAATTGTTGATTAGCTTCAACATTCGTAAATAAACAAGAGTTTCATTCTTTCCAAAGCCAGAAGAGAATTTTCCTTACGAAAGAATGCCAAATATGAGAAAACTTGTGTGGCATTCTAGGATTATCTCCTAAAAGAATGTGGTGCCAGGTAAAACATTTTAGTCCGAAGGGGAGGAAAAATGAATGAATATAGTTCCAAGCCTTTTGGAATTTTCTACAAAACTAGAAGAAGTGAGGCAAGGTTTCCAAGTGGCCATAGAGGGGGCATTTGGGGACCAAAACACTAAGATAAACCAGACGGGCACCAATTGAAATGCCTTCGTGATGAACACTCAACAGAAAATGAGTAATTTTTAGTTCCACACAAGCGAACCAAACAATATTAAATCTCCTTCTCCCACTAGATTGAGAGGAATGCAATCCTCATCAGTTGTTGAGTTTGATAACAATGGGGAAATGAGGCAACAACCAAGCATAACCTTTGCTAGCAATGTAATTCTGGAATAGGGTGTGCACATAATACTTCCAATCCGTCCACCAAGGGCGAGAGGGAAGCAAAAATATTTTTTTGGATCATGTGATCAAAAACAAAGGATATGATATCATTGATGATGACACGATCATGTTGAGCTAAATTAAATTGAACCTTAAGCTCAATCCAAGGATGCTAAGACTGAGCATGTTTACAAAAATGATCTTGGATAGTGTGAATTCCTCACTTGAAAATATGAAGCGTAGGAATTCCAGGAACCTTGACAAGGCAAGGATCCTGGATTTGAATGATAGGATACCACCACAGCGAGTGGTGCTTAACTAAAACACCATTACAGAAGCCATTTCAATTCTATAAAAGTCATGGTTTGACCTGTTCCCACGTTTTCCAAATACTTTTAAGCACGAAAATGTTAAGCACTTTGATTGAGATAGAGGCAATGAGAAGATTGGAAAATCCAATGCCTTTCTAGGACAAATGGCCATGAGGAGAGCCTCCGTGATGTCATGTCATAGAAGCACTTTTCAAGCTTCATCCCCTTATATGCTATGAATTATCCATTTGGCACAGAGTGCTTGTCCTTGGCGTAAAACGTCAATTAGGCCTCACCCTCCTGATTCTCTAAGAAAATAACATGTCATGCATACAAATCTGTGAAATATTTTATCAGAGGAAACATTGGATAAGAGAAAATCTTTGAGCAATTTTTCCAGCTTCTACACATAATTTTTGGATGGGACCCAACAGGAATAATAATATACGTGCGTGGCTTCAAGAACTTAAGAGCAATTATGAAATTTTCCCGCTAAAGACATTGAATAAATTATCCAGTATTCTAGTTTACGAGCCACCCTGTGCATGACATATTGTCAAAGTTTCATAGGTGAAGCTTGAAAAACAAAAGGAATACCAAGAAATGTAAACATCTCACCATGTTCGATCATTTTCAAATCATATAAGGCCATCCAAGGGGGTGTAGGGATGAAGACATTTAAAGATTTAAATAAGGTTTTTTATAAAGTTTTTTTTAAAGGGGTCAATGTTTTTTAAACAAACCACAATAATATATAACCAATACCAAACTAACACATATCCATCATGGTATAAATATATTATTCACATACCTAAATATTGCTATTATGTTGGACTTAATTACTACATACAAGTATGTTAATAGACCCATCTTAATATAAATATGATATTCCAACATGGTTTAGTAAAATATTTTAATTTTGTAAATTTTTAAGTTATAAAAAGTATTTTGTAAGATTTGATCATTATTAAATATTTTAATAAATTTGTCTTGATATAAATATAATATTGACATACAATTTAGTTAGATAAATATAGTTTTTGAGAAATTTTGGTATATATTGACTAACAAGGATCTACCAGTAGTGGTTTCCACAGTATCATCAAATTTGTCTTCACAACTTGCAATTCATCTAGTTTCACTTGGATGAATTATGGTACTCTATAACCTCATCCACATGTTTGTGGTATTTACAAGACCATCCACCCATCTCCAGCATATGTTGCACACACTCCAACAATAGCATGAGATGTCGCACACTCTTGTAGTGGCGTGAATCAATATGTGTAGACCAAATACATGTCAACTTTCTTGTCCATGCGGCCCAAACATTATAGTAAAGCATTTCATTGGAGCTACAAAATGAGTACCATACTCCTTTGTGCCAACCACAAAGGTGAGTTTCATACAATCCTCGTAGTGATAGCCTTGAGGTGTTTTTGTTCCAAACTTATGCAAATTCAATGATGAGGCATCTGTGAACTATGAAATTTTCTTGATGTCACCTCACAGCACATGTCATGTCAATAGGATTTTCATTATGCCACTATGCTCCTTCTGCATCTTTCACATTTTTAGCAGCCAAATAATGACCGTACTTGATACTGGGGTTCTCTTGCAAGATGCCCTTTCAACACATGCCCATCCACCGATCATGCTCACCCTTTTCGGCAATTGTCCAGCCTCATATGTAAACTCCAAATATAGTTTAGCATAACCCATCATTGATAGAAGGTAGATGGCTATACATCTTTCTCAATAGCATGCCATGTCGAGGCATTCTTAAACTAAGACATTTGTAATTATCTGTTCCATATTATATATGGGTTGTCTATCAAGTGGATGTCCCTATCAAACACTTTTCATATAGATAAATCTAGAAACACCCTTGCACAAATTCAGTAGGAATGAGTATCCATCAGGTCATCTCTTATAAACGTAGATACTAATCTTAAAAAAATATTTGATCATTACTCTATCCCATTAAACGTCAGGTCAGAATGTATAAATGCTAGCTTGCATCATATACCACGAGCAACTTGTATCTCTTGATGGTAATATTGTGATTGAACCTCCATTTGTGGTTGCAATGAATAGTCAAATATCAAGATGAGATTCATGTGACAACCACTTGAACATAATAGTACCAATAGGAAATGTGTCTTTGATCATCTTTAAATGTTCTATCCAACCATTGAGCGCTGTGTGTATGCCTAGCATACTCATAAACAATTTCATCCTTAAATTTTCATCATAAATTGAAAAACAGGCATATGTTCTGGTAACTAGACTCACACCATTTAGACTCCCCTTTTCCAATCTTTTAACTCCACAAGATACGCCCCGATTTGCTAATTTATCAAACTCAACTAAATTATGTCCTTTTACACCTTCTATTTTCTCATGGATGTAACTTAACACAGATTTAGGTAAATCCGCCATTCATGTACCATAACTTCCATCTAAAAATTCCTATTTCTATAAAAAAATTGTCCAACTTCTTTGATCATGAGAAATATCGTAGGAATGATATCCCTCATGATTTTATTGAGCTTTGCCCAACTTGAAGTGGTGGGAATTAGCGATAACATAGTTTCAGAATGAAAATTAGAACAAGATACATAAAAAATTTACCATACCTGGCATCGCAAATTCAACATGTTGCCTTACAACAACAAATTATACAAGCGTGGTTGATTTTCACATAGAATGGTATCAACATTGCAATGGAAAAACAACTGACCAAGATAGATATGGCTAGTCTATCCATGATTAGTTCGATGTCTTCCATGAACTTTACGAAAAATTGAGTTTGAGTCATAGTCTAATAAATACTTTGGATAGTGGTTCGCGATTAGTAGAACAAACTGGCTCTGTTTTACAACTATCTCTTGTATTAGGTCCAAACTCTATGAAGTTAGACAAGGTCCAGACAATTGAATAATACTATCTCTTATAGTTGTAATCAATAATTATCTTTGTCCTTACACGGTGCTCTAGCAGAAAATGCCCAGAAACATCGGTGTTATGTGAGTGATTGAAGATATATTACGTCTTTCAATTGATTTCAATTCTCCAAGAAGTTTTTCGATGTAACTTGGAACATTAGAATTTTTTGCCACTCTAATGCAAATGTTGTCAAGCTTATAAGAATTCATCTTACAACACTAGTAGCAAGTATATGAGCACAATATTACTATCCTTAGTGTGTCTCTTGGCAACAACAATGTGATATGCATCATGAAGGTTTTCAACAATTGTAGAGGTTTGACCACGTATATTAGATGTTTTCAATCCTAAGGTGCTTAATGTAGGTCTCACTTTAATTAAGTTCATCAAACTAACCAACAACTGACATCTTTACGAATCATTTAAAATTTCAAAATGATTATCCCAAATTTCAGTGGCTTTTCTTTTGATTTACCATTCAGAAAGTTTGTCAGACATTGGTTTCAAAAAATTTCAACAATTTCAATAAAATAATTAGGTTTCTTATGGAAAATCCTAGGAGGTGTTTTTGTCAATTTTGACTGTCTACAATTTCAACCTGAATTTCCTTATCACATTTTCATTATCTCCTTCAACTTCATACATACATAATCATCAGTGTGTATACAACGTCAATCCTCGCAACATAATTGTATTAGTGAGAAATAAGATATATTTTATTCTTAAAGTGATTCCATACTCAACACATGACACACCAACTGCCAAGAATATTGTGTCATAGTGTTAAGCATATTGTGTATTCATAACCTCATCTCTTACTGACACACAACTCCATCGTTGAAGATAGATCAGATTCTAGAAACCAAGTATACTTATAATTATTTTATGTCAGTGTAAATTTTTGTCAAAGTGAACCAATTCCCATGACAAGCCAAATGGTTCATGGAATATTAGTTAGAAGCCAAGGTTTTGCACTTCCATCCTAGACAATGCAATGAAGACTACTTCTTTACACGGAGGGGAAATTGATATGGGAGGATCTACCACAAATGATTATCTTGACACTTCAAGCTTGTCTTTATAGATTTTGGTTCATGTGGTTCTACTTTGATGGACTAAGATACTCTAAAACCTCATCCGTGTGTTTGCAATACCTCCAAGACCATCCACCAATATATAATAGATGTTACACACATTCTATTAGTGGAGAAGATACCACACAAACACTCTTGCCGTGGTGCTAAGCAATCTATGTAAACCAAGCACATATCAACGTGAATGCTCACCAAAAAATTTTTGGAACACGTCATTGGTTTTAATAGGATACTGCAGACCACCATGCCAAATGGAAAAGGCTAACTCATACCAGGAGGTGTCACATGCCAAACTTCTACAACTTCAATGGTGTTGTCAATGCCAACTTGTTGCTACGTTGTGCCATGTTATAGGACTATATTTATCCTAATGTCCCTCTACATACCTCGCATCTTCATAATCCATATAATGTTTGAGTAGCACAAAGAGACTTAGAAATAATTCAACCATCATAATGGATCTTCTCACTCTCACCCTTGTTTTGTTTGTGTTTTTGTTTTTATGTTTGTGTGTGTATGTTTGTCTATGTCTTTCTATCTATCTATTTGTGTGGGTATGTATATATGTGTCTATTTTTCTGTATGTGACATTGTATGTGTGTGTGTCTGTGTGAGTGTCTGTTTTTATGTTTGTGTGTGAGTGCATGTTTGTATGTCTAAGTGTGTGTGTGTGTGTGTGGGTGTGCGTGTATGAGTGTGCATGTGTCATTGTGTGTGTGTGTGTGTGTACGCGTGAGTGTGTGAATGTGTGCAAGTGCACGTGCATGTGTGTGTGTGAGTGCATGTGTGTGCGTGCATGTGTGTGTGTGTGTGTGTGTGTGTGTGTGTGCGCGTGTGTGTGTGTGTTTGCATGTATGTGTGTGTGTGTATGCACACCTGCATATGAGTGTGTGTGTGTGTGTGTGTCATTTTCTGTGTGTGTGTGTGTGTGTGTGTGTGTGTGTGTGTGTGTGTGTGTGTGTGTGTGTGTGTGTGTGTGTGTGTGTGTGTGTTTGCATGTATGTGTGTGTGCGTGTGCATATATGTGTGTGTGTGGGTGCGTGCGTGTATGTGTGTGTGTGTGAGTGAGTGTGCACAAGTGCACACGTGTGCACGTGTATTTGTGTGTGTGTGTGTGTGTGTGTGTGTGTGGATGTGTGAGTGTACATGCACACCTGTGTGTGTGTGTGCACATGTGTGTTTGCATGTTTGTGTGTGTGCGTGCTTGTGCATGTGCACGTGCATGTGTATGTGTGCGTGCATGTGTGTGTGTGTGTGTTTGTGTGCATGTATTTGTGTGTGTGTGCATGTGTGTGCTTAAGTGTGTGTGTGCGTGTGCGTGTGCGTGTGCATGTGCGTGTGCATATTGCGTGTGCGTGTGCATGTGCGTGTCGATGTAGAAACAAAAATATTCCTAGAAGAAGGAGATAGATTTTAGATTTTTTGTTTCCTACTTTTACAAGGACAAGTGAATTAGTAGATGACTTAAGCGAATATCTTTTCAATAAAAGGAGCTAACACTTGATCCTTTTTCAAGTTTGAAATGGAGACAAATCTATCCCACTTTTTTGTATGTTTTGTACCTTTATAAATATGAATTTTCAATTTCATTGATTTTCTAAAGGTAATAGCCACAAAACCGTATGCATTCACGAAATTCCACAAACTAATGGAATGTTGTGTTTAGAGTGTAGAATACATGTATATTTAAAAAAAAAAAATTGGTTGAAATTTTGGTGTTTATCTTAATTTTATAATACGTTGTTTCTTATGTTCTAAAAGAGGAATGATTGTCCCTTGGTGGTGTTTTTAAATGAAAACTTGTTTTTTCACCATGAAATTTTAGATGTATATTCAAGATTTGACTTTTAAGGTCCTGTCAATTTTTTGTATTTTTTTTTACTTATATTTTTTTAATTAATTATTTAGTAAAAATATTTCTAAATAAATAGTGTACATATGTCTATACCAATAAATTTTAAGATTTATGTCAAAATTGATTTTTTTTCATAGGTACGAAGAAGATTTCAACAAATAGTAGTGTTATTTTTTCCAATTTGTTTGATATATTCTACTATTTTTCAAATTTGGTATGATTGTGTACTATTGTTGTCCTAAAATACCATATGTTAGTAAAAATTAAAAAAAAATAACTAACAGATTTTAAAAAATGAAAATTAGATTTTGGAAAGCATAAAAATCTGAATTTTGTGTTAATTTTGTAATTTTAATAATTCGCATACCCTAATTACGTGGCACCTAAGTGGCACATTTTGGCTTACAATTATCCTCCAAAAGGATTTGGAGCCAAAATGTGCCACGTTAGTGCCACTCAGTGGGGTTCACATGAACGAGGGTTCAAGCAAACTACATTCGCGTGAACCTCTGTTCGCTCAAACCCCTGTTCGTGTCAACCCCTCTACGCCACTAAAATGCCACCAAAACGCTTCCTTCTAAATTTAATGTTTTTATAAGTAACAGTTTTAAAATAATATTGTTCGTTTTTAATGTTTTAAATTTAGTTTTTTTTTTACATTTTTTTTTTTTTTTTTGTTTTAAACTAAGTTTGGTTTTTTTATTGTTTTTAACCAAAAATATGTATTATGTTATTATATTTTTGAAAAAATATTTTTTATTATTTATATATAATAAAATTGACTTTAAAGCATATAGTTATTTTATTTAAAAATATATTAAAACTAAATAATGTATATTAAATATAAATTCTATTAAAATTCAAAAATTGTTTTAAAGTTATAAAAAAAAAATTAAAAATAACCTAATTTCTATTGAGATTTGTATATAATAAGAATTACATGCATGTGTAGTTTTGCATCAAGTTTACTCTTAGAAATTCGTATCTATCTTGATTTATGTGTGCAGGTGAAAATGATTAAAGTGGATGAATCATAGGAAATGCAAAGAATAAGAAACAAGATTATACTGAGGAAGAAAATTCAGAGAAGAATGTTAGAAGATCAGTTTGTAGGAAGGCACAAACAAAAAGAGAGAAGACACAACAAGTGAAAGATGAGGCTGCAAAAATTGGTACATAAGTAGAAACACTTGATAGATCGTAATTTTATTTTTCGGTCTAAGGTAAATATGATAATATCTTTTTTAGATTGGGTAAAGGAAAGGTTTTTGATAGGGTCCCATAACCTAAAACAATATACACAATATGTGAAAATAAAAGGCTAGATAACAAAAACAACGTAAGAACCAACCAAGTACCGAAAAAGGATCCACACAGAAAAATCATTCAACAAAACAATAATTGTTGAAATATCAACAAAACATGGTCAAAAATATAAACATGGTAAAAAAATATTGCAACCACTCAATAGTATAATTTGGATCTTGATCTAGCCATCTACTTTGTTTTTTTATTGCTTGTTACTCTCTAGGAGACATGGTTGTTTTTTTATTAGTTAAATATAGGGTTTCTATTTAACATCAACTTCCATTCTTCAACATCCTCTCTCACCTCTTAGAAAGGCTCTATTTTAGAAACCACCAACACCTTTCTAACTTAATCCTCATATAATTGGGTCATTCCCAAAAAAACAAGAACCTTTGTATTTCTCCCATCTATATCTCTATAGTTAAAAACAATTGATTTATGAAAAAACAATTGAAAGATCAAATGATGACTTGAGCCAATATCTAGTGTAAGGAATTTTTGATCTCCTAAATAAAATATTAGTTGGAAATTTCGATCCCCCAAATAAAATATTAGTAAGGATTGATATTAGCATGTTAATAACATCCTATGCATATTACAACCTTTGAAAAATTAATATTTATACGAAAAATTTGGTAATTGTTCATTTGGAGTAACAAAGATTCATTACACATGCTACATTTCTTAGACATTAAAATTATAGCTATACTCTATGCATATTAAAAATATAATAGTGATTTAATATTCATTTGATTATTCCATCCATACTACCTTAAATAGTTTCTTAGTTGTCTTAGACAATGTATGTAAATTTAGATAATAGTTTCATCCTTGATATATATATATATATATGTAATCCTATCCCGTCAACTACATAATGCACATCAAATCCAAGGTTGACTGAACCAATGCATGGTAAAAAAAAAAAATAGTTAGTAAGACTATTCCTCTACATACTATATTCTATCACAATGCATGAAATTTCCTAAACCTTTTGAGATTCACACTAAGGCATCCAAATATGCATTTGGTATCTAGTAGTCATCCAACAAGGAAATTAAGTTCATTACTAAGTTTAGATATGTTCAATGACATGGTGAAAATTTATTCCACATGACTATGTGGTATTTTGTAAGAAAAATAAATAAAAGGAAAGTGGGAAAAGGAAAAAGTAGGTTTTAGACCAAAGTAATCAATAATAGATCATTATGTCACACTCAAACGTGCTTCTAAGTTGAAAAAGTCTTGAATACAAATGCAAAAGTATTCTTTAGTAGATTTCAAGAAGGACCTCATGAAGCTATCCAAATACAATTAGCTTGGTCAACTTAATATTATTGTTTACTAGATAGTAAATTAATTTTTTAGATATTAAATTGTTTACTAGCTTGGTCATTAATGGTGTAATCACATTTGTATGTTAATTTTTTTTGCAAATTTTGGTGTAATCACATGTGTGTGTTTACTGACACAGATCATGATGCGCAACATTATGCTGAAGTGATAACAAAACTTATGGAACTACTTCCAAAGAAAAATGTGAAACACTTGGTGAAGATGGATTTACAAAAATTAAAATAATTTTCCCAACAAGAACCACTATCACGAAAGAAAAAAGAAAAAAGTGTAGAGATAATATATGGTGAATTTGTTAATTTGACTACAGTTGCTAGAGCACATTTGTTGGTTACATTCTTGAATCATGTTTGATATGAAGGAAACATTGGAATTTTTGGGTGTTGATTTTGGACGGAAAAATTCAAAACGTATAGAAGAAGAATTTGTTGGGAATGTTTCTAAAGGAATAAGTTCTTTGGGTACAAAAACTAGGTCTGTTGATAAGAGTATTTCTCATAGAGTAATATTAAATTTAGTCGTAAGTGAAGATACGACAAAGAATCGTCATGTTACCACCATACACCAAGGTTCCAGGCCCTTGGGTTTATCTAGAAAGACCAGTTGGCAGGTATGCAAAGAGGAGGAAGACATTGGATGACTCTACTATGGAAGGAAATTGGGCACTAATGTGTAGAAATCCACATTTTGATAAAATAGAGGATAATATTGTGAAGATAGTTTCTAATTTTTGGATTGAGATGACTCGTCCTTCTCCGAATGTAAGGGATGTTTTAAAACACATGATAACTCGCACTAACTATGATGAACATATAAAAACATTGGCTTGAAATAACTCAACATAAGATGTACATAAAGTTTACACAGAAGAAAAAATCCAGATGTTAAGATTGGACAATGAATGTTTGAAAATTTGAAGCCTTGGTATGTGTGAGCTGATAAAGTCCTTGACACATGTTGTTGCCACTATCACGTTGAGTTTGATTATCACTATCAAGTACAAAAAATTATATCATGTGTGTATGTATATATATATATATATATATATATATATTGAGGTGTGCTTTCATTTATATCTATATATTTGAAATAGGTTTGTTTGACAGTCAAATTAAATATCATGTTTTACCATAGCCACATTAACATTGCAACCCTGATTTAAAATTAATGAAAGATTTCAAAATCCTATTTTTTTCAGGTGTATAGAAAACTGGAATTAAGGCCCACGGGAAATTGACATCAAATGGTTTGGAGGACTTTTAGCCCAAAGATAGTCACCTCTGGAGAAATGCGGGTAGATTGCAATGACCAAAGAGGGGGACGGAAGCCTCACAAATATTATTGATCATGAAATCAGATTACATAACAATGCAAGAGCTGTAATATTTATAGATATTAGACAGCCTCATATGGATAGACATGACACCCTAGCAGACACCAACTACGAGATGATAAGACCCATCTCACATGCACATGTAATTACTACTAATACCAATATTGAATGTTATCCAACATAACAATATTGAATGCAAGTCAGTAGACTAGAGTGCACATGTTACACATTATTAAATAAAAGACAATGCAATAAAATGCAATAAATATGCTTATGCTAAATTATGCTAACATTCCCCCCCTTAATTTTGCATAGTTTTCAATGAAGTGGAGAGAAACTCTCTAAACAGTGTGAATTTGTCACATGCAAGTGACTTAATGAAAACATCTACCTTCTATTTAACTGTAGGACAGAATTGGACCTATATGTTTTCCTTCAAGACATGCTCGCATATCAAGTGAACCTGTACTTAAATATGCTTGGTTCTCTCATGAAATACTGGATTGCGAACAAGCTTCAGAAATCCTTCATTATCAACATATACTGGAGTAGATTTCTGTTGTGGTAGACCAATTCCTTCCAGTATTCGGCGTAGCCATATTGCTTCACAAATAGCTTCACCTGCAGCTCGATACTCTGCTTCTGTAGAAGAGTGAGAAACAAAGTTTTGTTTCTTGCTTCCCCATGATATCGGTCCAAATCCCATAAAGAAGACGAAGCCTGATGTTGACTTCCTATCATCCATGTTTCCTGCATGATCTGAATCTGAATATCCTGTCAAGAAGAAGTTGTTGTTCTTCTTGTACTCTAGACCAAGGTCAACTGTACCCTTTAGATATCTCAGTATTCTCTTTGCTACTTTCCAATGACATATTTTTGGTTCTTGCATGAAGCATGATAAATAGCTGACTGCAAAGTTGATATCTAGTCTAGTATATGTCAGGTAAATGAGACTCCCGATCAACTGCCGATAGAGAGTTGCATTCACCGGTGGTGATGGATCAGAACGAGATAACTGAAGTCTCACTTCCATAGGTGTAGCAATAGGAGTGCAGTCCATCATCCTGAATTTCTCAAGCGTTGTCTTGGTGTATTTCAACTGCGACACAAAGATATGATTCTCTTTTTTCCATACTTCCAACCCAAGACAATAGTGCATGAGCCTGAGATATGTCATGTCGAACAATCGATTAAAATCCTTCTTTGTTGCATCGATCATCTTCATAGAACTGCCTGTAATGACTAGATCATCGACATAAACAACCACAATGACAATCTCCCCCCTTGCTTTTTGAGGTAGAGATTGGGGTCATAAGGATTCCTTTCGAATCCATGACTTATGAGATGCTCATCAATTTTGATGTACCATGCCCGGGGTGCCTGTTTTAGGCCATATAGAGATTTTATGAGTCTGCATACCATCATCTCTTTTCCTGGTATTACATAACCCTCTGGCTGAGTCATAGAGATTTCTTCTTGCAAATATCCATTAAGAAAGGCACTTTTCACATCCATTTGGTGGACTTTCCAACCAAATTGTGCAGCTAGAGAAAAGATCATCCTGATTGTCTTGATCTTGGCTATGGGAGCAAATGTCTCCTCATAATCAATGCCTTCTTGTTATGCATACCCCTTTGCTACAAGCTTTGATTTATACTTGTCAATAGTCCCATCTGATTTGTACTTAGTCTTGAATATCCATATGCATCCAATGGGTTTCTTCCCTAGTGGAAGGTCGAGCAAGTTACCATGTGTTGTTCTTCATCACTGACTGATACTCTGAATCCATGGCATCTTTCTAAGCTTTTGATTTTAGGGCTTTCTAAACTATAGATGGCTTCGACTATTTCAACAACTCTTCTTATTAGGGCATAATTGACCTCTTCACGAGCTTTACTGTGAGTTCTAGGTCCAGGATTAGATGATGTACGAGATGCTTCATCCAAATTTGCATCTCTTATTAATTGAGTATACCATTGAGGTAAATTCTTAGATGTTCCATTGGCTTGTGGTGGATCCAATTTTTCACCATCATCCAATTCATCACTATCATCTTCAGTGGGAACATCAAATTTTGTCTTCACAAGAGGTGTATTCTGCATGTTTATTGAGTAGTTGAGTGGAGCATCTGCTTTTTTCTTTTCAAAGAACTCAACATCCCTACTTGTGTATACTTTCTTTGCTTTCGGATCCCATAATCTGTACTCAAGTGCTTCTTCACTATATCCAATGAATACAAGTTTCTCAGCTTTCATATCCAACTTGTTCCTGTTCTTCTAAGGTATGTGCATGCTAGCTTTGGACCTGTCGACACTAAAATTTTCCTTCGTAATTTTTATTTCATTAATGTATGTATTAGGAATAGGATGTTGTTAAGTATAATTAGTAGTAGCGTCTGATAGAAGATAACGGCACCGTCAGTACGGTGCAAGAGCAATACTGTGGAGTACTCTGTAACAATCAAAGTACAAGACTATATGTTGTAAAAAGTAAATATTTGTACGTAAGTGGTCCGGTCTTTGTTAAAATGTCAAAGTTTGGGTAATCAATAGATATAGTCACAGGGTCTACATGATTAGGAATTATGAAATATCCTATATTGGTCAACTATAAGATTTTTCTATGGTGTGTGAGGTCATAAGGATTTTGTGTATTTTATTCGTAAAAAGTTTAAAAATGTGGAACCCATGTAAAATGATAAGGTTTATCTTATCTTAACAGGTAAGCTTACATCTACAGATAATTCTTGAGGTGTCACTTCTTCAAGAGCTACTGTGGGCACTCTATTCAACAAATAGACTGCAGTTCTTACAGCTTCTACCCAAAATGTCTTTGTTAAACCTGAGTTGTCAATCATACATCGCACCATTTCCATGATAGTATGATTTCTTCTCTCAAATATACCATTCTGCTGTGGTGTGTGAGTAGGAGGCATTTTTCGACGAATCCCATGAGCTTCTAGGTAAGTCTTGAACTCATTGCTTGTGAATTCCCCCCCTCGATCTGAGTGGAGATTTTTGATCTTGCGACCAACTTCATTCTCAACAAGTGCTTTGAACTTCTGAAATGTCTCAAAGGCTTGACTCTTGTTTCTTAGACAATATATCCACATCTTTCTTGAGTAGTCATCAACACAAAGCATGAAGTATTAACATCCAGAATGACTTGGTTGCATGGGCCCGCAAAGATTAGTGTGCACCAAATCAAGCTTTCCCTTAGCTCTATATGTGTTCTTCTGGAAGGGTACTCTGTGTTGCTTTCCAGCTAGGCAATTGTGACACTTGTCAGTGTTGTGCTTGAGTGTAGGCAATCCTTTCACCATGTTTCCCTTTTGAAGTGTTTGGAGATAGCCAAAAATGATGTGACCATATCTGCGATGCCATAGTTCTGCAGATTGTGTGTCTTTGGCCACTAGAGCTTGATCATCCTTGTGGAAAAAATCAAGTTGGAACATGCGTCCCACATTGGAGGCTCTTGCTACAATCTTGGAACCTCTTGACTTATCTCTTATCAAGCACACGTTTTCTCCATTATTACTGTCAAAATCCAACTTCAAGTTATGATCAAGGAGTTGACTAACTGATAGCAAATTCTTGGTCAACCCAGGTACATACAATACATTTGTGATTTTGCAGTCATGCTTTCCAAGAGGTAGTGAAATGTTTCCAATCCCCTTGACACTGTATGATGATTCATCACCTAATGACACATGGTTCTTGTTAGGTGAGTCACGTAGTGTGTAGAACCAATCCTTGCGTCCAGTCATGTGTCGAGTTGCACCCGAGTCAACATACCAGATATCTTGTGTGGACTTGGTTTCTTCATCAAATTGAGCAGAATACATGTGGTGTCCTTCATTTGAATCATCCTCATGTTCGGCAATGTACCCTTGTTGTTTGGGTTTTCTTTGCTAATTACTATTTTTTTTCTCTTGATTGTTGTTGTTGTTGGATTTCCCTTTATTTGAATTATTGTTACCCTGTTGGTTATTGGGTTTTGAATTGCTTGATGAACCCTTTTTATAGGAATTGTACCAACAATCTTTGATGTCATGTCCCCCTCTATTGCAAATGGGACACTTCTTGGTGTTGTCTCGTTGACTTTGGTTTTGTTGGGACTTCTTGTGATTGGATTGAAATTTTCCCTTTCCTTTATGATTGGAAGATAGTGCTTGCTCATCTTCCTGATCTTTGTTGTTCATTGCCTCTTCTTGTTGGAGTAGATTGACCAACTTCTCAAAAGTGACTGTGTGTTCACTCATATTGATAGTTGTCACAAAGATTCTGTAGGAAGGAGGAAGTGCTCGCAACACAATTGGTACGAGGTCTTCATCACTTATCTCTTTTCCCAATGCCAATAGAGATGCCCTCAAAGTAACAACTCGTCTCAAAAAAACTTCAACCTTCTCATTGTGCTTGAACTTGAGAGTATGCAGTTGTGATAGTAGGTTGAGGATGGCATTCTTGTTCTTTGCCTCATAGACTGTGCTCAACTTATCCCATGCATCCTTGGCCGATGTGGCATCTCTAATGTGGGGTTGTACATCATCTGTTACGCTAAACAAGATGATCAACTTGGCCTTTTGATTGGCCCTGTCAAATTGAACTTGTTGTCTTCCATCATCAAGTGATCTTGTTTTTTGTCCATCTACAACTGTCCATAGGTCTTCAAACTCAAGTAACACCTTGATCTTCGGTTTCCATGTAGCATAGTTATCTCCTCTGAGTAGTTGTGAATCTGGAAAGAAGAACTTTGGTGCTTGTGCACCCATTTCTACAATCTGAATTTCTGAAACTCTGATTTTCTGAAAAAAGGTAAGGCTCTTATCACTCCATGTTTATGGTCTCCCTCTCAATATACCGTCAGGCCGATATACCAAACCTTTCTATATACGCTCCCTTCCGATATACCCGTCGGTACGTGGAAGAAGATCACCCTTTCAATATACCCGTCAGTACAGAAAGAGGTGTTAACACAAGTGAAATAATTTAGTACGTGGTACGTAGACAGTAGAGAGAGGGGTTTGTGCAAGCACAAACGGATGGGAGGACTCAAATGTGTGTGTATTGTGTCTTTATTACTCCCCGTCGATTTTATAGGGTCAATGCCCAGACGACGTTTAGGCAGCTGTGTTAGGCGTTAAGTGCAGTAGTAGTCGCGACGACATCACCCATAAGCGCTTCCCAGAGGCACCGTATATACCGAACGCTGCTATGAGATCAAAGATCTCGTGTGATAGAACCAAACATAAAATAAAAAGTGTGCACTTTTTTTTTTCACTTTATGCACTAAGATTAGTACAACATCCTCTCAAAGTACATTAAAATGAAGTTTTTGTGTCCCCCCTCTTTACAAAAAAGGGTCTAGAATCACAAAATACACAATTTAGGCCAAAAAGATTTTTTTTTACCCCCAATAGGTGTTTTTCCGCTAAATTTAGCGGTGGCTCTAAAAGTTTTTGGTGAGCTTATAAATTTAGAAATCTCCCAAAATTTAGTAATTTCTCCAAATTTTCCAAAAAATTAATTTAAGAAAAAATATGGAGAGAGTGGGAATTGAACCGCTGACCTGTTTGTTCCCAAGATCCAAACAAACAATTTGAATATTGTTTTCACATTTTCTCACAAACCATGATCTGGGTTTTTCTAAAATTTTTACAGCAGCATCATACAATATTTTTCTTGAAACCCACAAAATTTCAGAAGAATCGGAATCTTATTTTTTGAGATATTACCAATTTACCAGCTAGATCTGATTTTTTTTAGAAAAAAAATGATCCGACTTGTACAGACTTTTCGTCACATGTAGAGGCCGAATCTGAAGATGATGTAAACTACAAAGTTGTGCGCCTCCTTATCTTTCCAGAAAAAAAAATGGCACATCAATCTGACATTGTATGAAAAATTTACGTCTTTTTTTCTAAGAGCTATCTGCTGGAATTTTGTTGACGGGACTGCTTCAACCTTTGCTCCCGAATTCTTCACACCTCCACTTTCATATCTGATTTTTTTTTTAGATTTGATCATATTTTTTTTCTTTTGATCTGCAATTTTTTTTCAAGATCTCTCTCCCTTTTTTTTTTTAAGATCTTTTTTTTTTCACAAATCTGTTTTTTTTTTTTTTTAGATCTGCAATTTTTTCCAAGATCTTTCTCCTTTTTTTTAAAGATCTCCAAATCTGAAATATTCCACCAATATGTTAGATCAATTGGCTATGCCAATGACTAATAAAAAAAAAATTACCTTCCAAATAATTGGATAGGTCAAATTTTAGTTGATGGATGCTTGGGAGGAATGGAGGCTGCGGGATGCTTCAATGGCTCTCCTTTGATGCAGATCTTCATCTCCAATGGATCCTCTCCAATAGTGCTCCTCTTCAACCTTGCTTGGATAGAACCTGCTCTGATACCAAATGATAATAATGGTATAGCTTAGATACCAAATGATAGAATAGAATAAGATTGCAATGACCAAAGAGGGACGGAAGCCTCACAAATATTATTGATCATGAAATCAGATTACATTACAATGCAAGAGCTGTAATATTTATAGATATTAGACAGCTTGATATGGATAGACATGACACCCTAGCAGACACCAACTACGAGATGATAAGACCCATCTCACATGCACATGTAATTACTACTAATACCAATATTGAATGTTATCCAACATAACAATATTGAATGCAAGTCACTAGACTAGAGTGCACATGTTACACATTATTAAATAAAAGACAATGCAATAAAATGCAATAAATATGCCTATGCTAAATTATGCTAACATGAAGAACTTGGCTTGTTTTCTGAAAGTGTAAATAGATCATAAAGAAATCAATACAGAAGGGCTTTCCATTCTTTGTCTATCTGATCTCTTTTATCCCCAAGCTTTCATTTAATTTTTGTGAAGATCATTTGTCTGTGTTATGTTAAGAAACTTTGTGTTCTGGCAGATGTTATTTATAGAACTTTGTGTCTTTAAATTCCATCTTATTTATATGATACAAATGATCTTGTTTCAATTCACTGTAACTTCACATACATAAATAATTACTCTGTTATCTATAATTCTGCATGTTGCCTTTCTGCTCATTCTCATATTCTCATTCCTTATTCCTTTTGTAATTAATGATATTTATAGAAAACACTTTCGTAATATCCAATTTCAACCAGAAAATCATGTTTTGTATATTTGTAAATAGGTTCGTTTCTGAATAAGGGAACCTCTCCCATTAAAGAGGAGGGACTTCTTGTCCCCTGACTGTTGCTCTTCTTAAAGTCCTATTTGACGACCAACAGGATCCAACAGGGGCACTCCACTGACCCTGCAGTAAAAGCTTGTAGATATCTGCAAGGGAGGAATTTTCTAGGAGAGAGGGAAAGGGAGTGAGAATGTTAGATAAGAGAAACTAACATTGCAATTTGAAAATCAAATTCTTGCATACATCAATTAGAAGTTTCATCACATGCATTGGAATTAGAAGAAACAATACTGCAAATAACAACAAGACCAATTAAAATTTAATGAAAACAAAGTATCAGTAAATTCCTTGGTAAAAAAAGGCTAGAAACTCCTTCTTACATTAATGCTCAAGCAGAAATTGTACATAGTATGAGAATGGAAGAAATTTTCTAACTCTTTGATTCTTCACAAGGATCTCTCTCTCATGAATTTAGAAAAAATAACTAAGAATTATAAGAAATTTAAGAAGACTAAGAAGACCCTAAAATGAGGAGCTTGTTACAATTTATAAAAGAGAAACAACTCTTCATCTTCTTGCTGAGTCTTCACATGCTTTAATTTTGACTTTAGGATGTTCATATTCCTATCAAATATTTAAGTCCCTCTTAATAAACAAGGTGACTTAAATTTTAAATTATGTTTCTAAAGTCACTTAATTACATATCAAAAATTAAAAACCCCAACACGAAATTATAACATTGAAGAGAGAAAACGTTGGGAGGGAAGAGAAGAGAGAAAGAGAGAGAGAGAGAAGGAAAAACGAGAAAGAAGGAGAATTATGTAGATGAATGAGCTACTCCATCAGACTTGATCTTGCTCCCTACCTAGTCTCCACCTCACATTGTTGAGAAGGCCTTTGATTCTCTAAATTATTTGTTGAGATGAGCCGCTACAAGTTCCACTCTGTCGGTGTGAGGAATGCGAACACATCTTAGATTCTCTATCCACCTTTCATACACACCAATTGATATCTTTGCATTTCTCGAACCATGATGGATGTTTCTCTGTGATGAGTGTAATGGTGACACAAATATTTGATAGGACCTCTAGGTTTTTTATACAGATGAAAATCGACACACGATCTTCACCTGCACTCGACTCCTTGAGGTCATGTTGAGGTAGCTGATGTGGAAATATGAATGGGTAAATGATAGAAAAATGTGGTAGTGGGTGGAAGTGTGCATAAATGATATGGATAGGTTTTCAAGGAAATACAATGTATTCAAATCACAATAATGGGATATTCTCGTCAAGTGCAATGAAATTCTGTCTAACTTGGATGGGTTGGATGGATGGATCGGAAAGGATGGAAACACAGAGAATCAAATCAATAATGAGCTCTATGAAAATCCTTTCTACCGGTTGCGGAATTTGTGCGAAACCAATAGGAGCCTCGTAAATATGTCCTTAAAAGGTCATGGAACAAATGAGAGAGGATGTCCTTAAAAGGTCATGGAACAAATGAGAGAGGATGGTTTCACGAAACCTAGATGTGGGTAGTAGGAATGTTCTAAAATGAAAGCAATCAGTGAGCTTCCTCATCCAGAACGTTCAATTGTTTCAGTTGGTAATGATGATGTACGTAAAACCAATCTACGCACACTTGTGTCGATGTAAGTGATTAATTCTAGCGATTTTGGATGTGGGAATGCGGGATCACTACCAAATTTTATTGGTTAGTGGGGTCCTTGTATGGCCATGTGAATGATCAAGCTCTATTTCCAACTATCCAATAATCGTATGCTTTTTCAGCTCTTATGTTTAAAACAAGGAGTTGCACAATCATCTCAAAATATCTCACTGGTGTTCTAGCAACTTGTATTTTTACTTCTGTATCTATGACAGTAAAAAGGTCTCCTGTGTCCGGTTTTGGAACTAATGGATCAACAGCTAAATATTTTCTCTCTTTTAGGTCTTTTTATGGTCATGTAGGTGCTTAGGTAAATTTTTAGTTTGGTTGGTTTGACCAAAACTCATACGCTTTGTCATCTTCAATGTTTAACTCTCTTAACAGTGATTTTTTGTTCAGTGATTTTTTGTGGATTCGTAGTTGTTTGGAAAACATGGATTCTAAGACCTTGATCTATGTCTCCTAGTGCTATCAAAATATTTTGCTGAGGTACTATTGGTTCGAATATGTAATCCCTGGGCTCTCTAGGGCCCATAATTATCATGCAAAATATAAATAAATTAATCTAATGAAACAAACTAATTTAAGAAAAGGAAATATACACTATGTTTTTAATATTTTCCAAGATATAAATTGAACAAAGCAATAAAACAACTATCTAATAAAGTAAACATTTTTGGTTATTTTCTGATATTCTGAAAAACAAAGCTTTAAATATAAATAAATGAATATGTATTTAATTACCTGTGCAATTGTATTAATCTAAACCTAAGCGATTAATTAATTGAAACCTTCCAAGCATTTGTTAGTATGGGGGAGGAATTGTGAATGAAATCCATTGCATTGGGCTTCTCACTGTTTATCCTCTTTCTCCATTGGCAAAGCTTTTGAGGCATGTAATGCGTTGTAAGTTACCCTTCTCTCACATTTGTTATCAATAGGGGAGTAACCTAGTTATAATCTAATCATGTATTTGTGGTTATTGATTGAAGTCCACCACAAACATTTTTAGTTACAATTACATTAAAAAAAAGTACAAATCATGGAAATGTATTGCATTACATTTTCTTCATTTTCGATCATTTCGCACACCTCCAACAACATGAGTTTATATTTCTTGAGTTTTAGAGAGAGGATAGATAAAGAGAGGGAATCTATTATTTTCACAAGCTTTTAAGTTACTATAGAGTTTTAGAGAGATAGTTTAATACGAAAAACACTTTGAAAAGATTTGACAAGTGCATAAGTAAAGAAGCATTCACTAAGTCATGGAATGTTTAATGTAACATAAAGTATTATTAAATTACCTAAGCATCAAATGATTCAATATAGAAATTTAACGAAGTTTACAATGTTATATCACAAAAAATGAAGGGTATTTAATATCTTATCTATCATTATACCTATTATGATATCATCAAGAGACAAAAATGAAAGATAAGGGGGTGTCTTATATTCACATCCATAATTGTAAATATACACTGGAACTCATAAAAAATAATAATAATACACGTGTTTAAGACATATATCAAAATATAATAATCATGCCTAGAATGAGTATGAGTATATATACATGTCTAAAATATCTAAAATCATGTGTAATGAGTATATACATGTCTAAAATCTCTAAAATCATGTCTAAAATGTCTAAAACCTATAAAATATCACTGAATTTTCTGTTGTGCACTAGGGCGGGTGCCAGACCCCTCACTACGCTCTGTTGCACCCTACATGTTAAAAAAAGGAATATACACATCATAAACTATATATAGCATGTACCATATATTAAAATTTATAAGCAAAATTCTACAACAATTTCTTGATTAATTCAATGCATCATATAACAGATATGTACAATTGATTACCTTAGTATATGTCCCTAGGCAGATGTTGGGAGTATCTACGCTATGTGTAGATCTCTATCCCGTAGATCCCTGTGAAACAAAATAAATAAAATGTAAGAAGTTGATAAATAAGTTTTTTGAATAAAGTTCATTAATTTCTAATATTTCAATTTAGATTAAATATTAATTATATTAAAACACATGTATCTATACCTCAAAGGAACATGTCTCCAAATATATGGGATTGCCACCCACAACCTCAACACCAGCAAATACGCCACCAAGTGAGCCAAGCTAACTCAGGCCCATAAAATCAAGATCCATGTTATGCTCAGTCAAGAGTTGTGTGTATGTCACACGGGTAGATGGTGTGGGCTGTGAAGCTCCACACACTTGAGCAGAAGCCTAAACACAGAAGTACATGTTTAATATTAATATTAATAAATTGTAAAGTAATGATGAAATAAAATAAATTTTATATATATTAAAGGTTTAATTTTCACACACCGAAACAAAAATCTGCTGAACATCAGGTGTGACGATCCCAGGAACATGAAGTCTAACTGTAGCAACGGCAGTAGTACCCTGACTAGAAGATACACTGCTACTTTTCTCTATAAAATCTAAAACCCCCAATAGTGGAATGGTGCAATGCCATGAAATCACCTCATATGCACGCAACAAGTCAGCAGCCATGATGCATCCTAGCTGATGTGTCTGAGAGGGATCTGTAACTGCCTCAAATTCATTTGGGGAAATCAAAGATGCACAAGCGTATACCTCGCTGCGTGCATCACTACTACTAATAATACCTCCACTGCTAGTATCGTGTCTCTGAAGGTACTAACCCACACAGTCAGAAGAGATCAATTGGGTATCGTGAGAAAGGTCAGCAAGACCCTCGATAGCAACCTCATGTGCAGTCATAACGATAGGTGTTGTGACATCCTGAAAGCCTGATAAGAATGGTTGTGGCCTTGGTACAAGTTGTCGCGTGTCAACAACTGCAGGAGCTCCCTCCTTTCTATATTCCTCCATGTGGCTAATACAACCATGCCCCTGCCCCAAATAACTAGGGATGTCTAAATAGTTCACCTTTAGGTTTAGGTGAACCTCAGCATGTAGCATCATTATGAAGTATAATGGTAATTGGTCATTATTCAGAAATTGGCCTTGAGAGGCCACAAATCTAGGCTGGATCAAAGGGGCACATAGGGGACATGAACATTTGTTTACATAATATGCGCTTACTTTCCGTTTGTCCACACAAAAACTCCAACAAGACCTCTTAACGAATTCCTTATCAGAAATTTGTAATGTAATCTCATTATAACCTACAACTCCTGAGACACTTGATTTTAATGAATCCATAATTTTTTATTGACTCAAAATCAAATGGGTTATATGTTTTCAAACTTGTCTCTATTCTACGAAGATCAACCAGTATTTTTTCACAATGGGCTTTATACTTCCCAACTGTAGTTGGATTTTGGAGAATAGATTGCAATTTTGCAATCTCTAAATCAGTCCTCTCAGACAAATTAGGAGTGGAAAAAGCCATGAATGTAAAAAATGAAAGTAAAATTCAATTAATTGTACTTTTAATGATTTTTTTTTCCTAAGTAATGTAATTGTACACATTTTTTTCCTAGTACCACTATAAACCAAGACATTATAAATAGGTTTCTTATTAACAAATAATCGAATATAAAGAACAATTGAACTAACATTATCATCAAATGTAATAATAGTCCTATAAATTTAAACAACTAGGGAGAGAGGGTAATGGAAATATTTTTTATACAAAAGGAAATAAAATGAGTAAATCCTAGCTCCCATTCATCTTCTATAAATCTTGACCATCTAGAATATAACCAACTTCATTTAGATAACACAAGGTAGTGACATGGTAGAAGTTAGGCTAAGAGATAACTTTCTTTGGAGGTTTTCCCCAAGGGATCCAACATCCCACACCTTTGGGACATTCCCATTATTGCTACCAAGATTCCAACACTCATTTGATGTTCTTTGCCACACATTAATTATAAATGTTGTTTTGATACCTCTTAACACTAAGGAACATGTTCGAGTCATAATACTACAAACATAAAGGTCATAAATGGTTGGTATTCATTAATTATAGAATGAGTTTATAACCTTTTTAAAAGATGTTTTAAGGTATTTAATACTATGTTTCTTAATAACCTTTTTCACATGGATTCATGGCCAAGCCATGAACATACATTCAAGTTCCATTTCGTTTTATATCTTATATAAAGTGTTTTTGGTTGGTTGTTGAAATGAAAAGGGGTAAATGTTCATGACGTAATTTTACACTAGAAATTTCATTTATTAATACTTAGGGTTAAGACAATTTAGCATTCTTTTAATCCATGTATATACATCTAATTTAACACCATCTAAAATAATGAAAATAAGAAATTATGTATGGTGACAAGCTATTAAGGGAGGAATTAAACACATGCATGGATATGAGTGGCGATAAATATAGTGGGGGTAATCTACACACATAGAAGGACCATGAATCAAAAGGATATCTCCTCTATCTATCGAGGTGGTCTACATCCTCTACTAAACAAACACATCCATGATAGTTTGAGAGTGTTCTAAAGTGCTTAATTTGTTTGAAGATTTTTGCCATATCCTTGCAAAACCCACTTATACATAACTTGCATTTGAGCAATCCACAAGACCAAATATCTTTGGAAAGTTTCATAAGAGATTGTGACACTAAATGACCAAATGCAAAAGCTTCATTGTAATTAAATTTATAAAATTTTAGTGAAGAATATATAGTAATGAACATTGAGAAGTATTTAAATGGATTAATACACATTTTTATATTATTAAAACCAGATATCAAATTGAAATAACATTATATGCATGACGAGACGATATAATGAAAATGTTACAAAATGCAAAATGAAAAAATGAAGGGAAATGTAAAACATCGAAATAGATTTTAGTAACATTTTAGGTGGAGAGAGTTTATAAACTCACAAAATTCCTTGCTTTCAAGTTTACATAAGTGAAAATACCCATTTTAGAGTCCTTGATGAATAAATAGGATCCATGTTAGTTTTTTCTGAACTTATAACCTTCAATATTTTTATTATCTATATGATTTTCCTAGAAGAGAAAAAGATCACAAAATTTAATATGACACTTGTGGAAGTCCTTGGTGTACCTTAGGAACACACTAATATCATTTAGCTCATGGTGTTTGAAAACCTAGATGGTTTTTGAATAGGATCTTGAGTAAACAAGAATCCATATACTTATCTTCATCTAGTAGAACCGAAAGGGAAAACCATAGGATATGGACTTGGAATTCTAAAGGAAGAACAAATTTAGAAACCTAAAACAAGATAGAAAGGGGTGGCACATGTGGGCATGTGTAAGGTAGTCCTATAATCCCAATAGGGAAGGATATAGTTATAGGTACCAATCCCTTTTTTCACTCTTAACTATTTTTAGCATAATGGACTTCAATATCTTCTTTATTTCTTAGACCTATCCATTGTCTTGAGGATAGTACAGAGATGAAGTGTGGTTTGAGATAGATAATTTCTTGTACAAATCGTGCATCTTAATTACAGTCTTCATTTTAAATTTAATATATCATTACAGCAGAAATTACAGTCTTTACAGCACCATTATTATAGTTTTCACAGCACCATTATTCTACAGAAATAGTGTGGCAACATGGAATAAAAATAATAATTTTGATCAAGGCTTTCAAAGATTTCTCTTCCAAAGTCGAAAGGCAATATGCTCCATATCATTCTAATGTTTCAGCATCTTTCATATTGTGGATTTATCTTTGCAAACAAAATAAAAATGGCAATTAATAGATCGCCAATGAAAGTTGTGAAAATAAGGAAGTAAACACAATTAGATTTATCTAATATACGCTTTCTAAAAAATTAAAAACATGAAAGCAAATAAAAGGAAACTTTAAATTTGGAAAGAAGTAATTTCAAGTGAAGGGAGGATAAAGTCGCAATTTTGAAACAAACCAACTCTCAAGAGCAAGACTACTTCGTTTGTGAAACCTGGAAGTGAAAGGGAAACCACACAGTTTCAGTAAAAGTGGATCCGGGAGAATTTTTCAAGGAATTATCTATGAAAATTATATGTGGGTGTTCAATGGTTTATAACAACCATTCTCAATCAACTTCATAGCATCCTTGGAAATTCTCAACAAAAAATTTTAGAATGTGTGTATGTAATGCAGTTTTTCATAAATGGTTAGTTGACACTTTTTTAGGCTTGATTCGGAAAGTCAAATCAAGCCTGATGAGTGAGAAAAAAAATCTGGACTAAAATAAGTACAAGGAGAACACAATATTCCAAATATTTAAGAACATTTCAATCTCAAGGGGAAATTTGCAGCAATCAAAACTAACTTTTCAACTTTTTGTACAATTGTAACTTACAAGTATGGTTATCAGGATGTTTGTGAAGCTCGGGTTGGAATGTGAAATCAATTTTGATGAGAAAGAAAAAATTTCAATCAAGGAAACCAAATTTTTGAGGAATATAATGGTCCAAAGATTAAAAAATCTAATTCTCATGAGGGAATTTGCAGCAAACACAATTAGACTTTCGTGTAGTTTTATATTAGCCATTTTTCTGCAAATTTCTCAATTTTAAAATATGGTTGGTACGCACTCTTTGAGGCAATATTTAGATTGACAAATCAAGTTTGATACGCAAGGAAATGTGTATGAAGGAATCCAAGCTTAAAGAGAACACAATAGTCTAAATTAAGATTCACAGAAAATACAATTCCTGTGTGGAAATTCGAAGTGGTCAAATCTAGATTTTCATTTTTCCGTGTAGTAGCAACTTACAAATATGACTATCAAGAGCTTTTTGAAGCTCGATTTGGAAGGTCAAGTATGATGAGCAACAAATTTGCATGAAGTTAAATGCGGAGAGACTAAATTTGCAAATGTCTCATTCTATGCTGAAATTCGGAACTTTTTTATGTAAAGTTTGGAAGGTCAAATTAAGTCTGATGCGCTAGAAAAAATACATGAAGGATGCCAAATTTGAGGTGAACATAGTGGTCTAAATATGAATAAAAAATATGATTCCCTTGAGGAAATCCGCAACAAACAAAACGATAATTTCATACTCAACTTTAAAAAAAATAATAATCAATTTTCCAAGTTTTCAAATATGACTGGTTTACACTTTTCGAGGCAATATTTAGATGGTCAAATGAAGTGTATTCTTGGAGAAATTTTGTATGATGGAATCGCAGTGTAAGGAGAATGCAATTACCTAAAGATACACAAAAAAATATGTTTCCCGAGAGGAAATTCACTGAAATAAAATTTAGATTTTCAATTTTTTGTGCATTTGCTACGTACAAATATGATTATTGGGAATATAAGATCAGTTTGGATATCATCAAAGCAATTCGAGTTCCATATAATCAAAGTAAGTCAAGTTCCTTCCCATGGAAAATGGTTTACAAAAAAACAAGTTGCCAACAACTTTTCACATCTTTCGTCACTGCTCAAGGAGATTAATCTGGGAGGATTTGAATATGATTGCACTTGTGAATAATGCTACACACCATGTGTCATCTTCACCAACATCTAAAGGACCACACTAAGCGGTTGTTACCCATCATTGTAACAGTCTAATCAATACTCCTCACTACGCTTATAGATTAATGTATTTTTCCATTCTTCGATGAAGACTATTTGTGGAATAAGAAGTACAATGGAGTTTAAGTTCTAGCACATCCACCCTCTTGAATGTTATACAAAACCATTACATAATAAAACTTTTGTGATTTATAGCTCTAGAGCAGTGTTTATTGTTCTCTTCTTCACGTCTTGAAATCTCGTAGCACCATGATGTATCTATCATTCAACATTTATAATTTCATATACCCAATTGCAATAGTCCATTTTATACGTTAAATAGGGTTGTCCACTAGATTTTTCTTTTGCCCTAGGGATCTTGATTCTTATATAAATCTTAAACACTATATTTCTCTTTTGCCCTAGGGATCTTAAATTCAATGAAACACACTACTTTGTGTTCCTTTTCGAGTATGGTTCACAACTTTGCATCTAATTTTGTAATTTATATATATTCTTAAAATTCATACATGACTTTGCAAATATACAGTATATTTTAAATTTAATATATCATTACAGCAGAAAATACAGTCTTCACAGCACCATTAATCTACAAAAGCTATATTTTAAATTTAATATATCATTACAGCAAAAATTACGGTTTTCACAGCCCCATTATTCTACAGAAGGTATATTTTAAATTTAATATATCATTATAGTTTTCACAACACCATTATTACCATGCATTGACACTGAACACCGAAATTTGTGAAGCCTGGTCATGATAGAAGGGATTTTAAATGGGATTTTGCAAAAAACAAGCTAGGGTTTCAATGTAGAGGTAGGTCAAAGAAAAAAAAATGAATAGAGCTCTGTTAAAAATGATTGCACAAAAAACGTCTCGAATTTACTAGGGTTTTGCAAAAAAGAAGCTAGGGTTTCATTTATTTTACGCCCAAATCAATGGGATCCTCCATTTTCACCAAAAAAACAAATTAATTCATACATGTTGCTCATCAATGGCCTTGCTAGTCGTCAGTGGCCACGCTAGTGAGCTCGTTGGGCATGGTGGGCACTTGTGGGCTCAGTCTGGTCTACGCTTGTGGGCTCGTCAGTGGCCACGCTAGTCTCCTTCGTCAGCCCATTCAACAACTACTCGGTGGGCTTGTTCAACAACGGCTCGATGGGCTTGGTCTGGTGTAAACTTTGCGAAAAGGAGGCAGACAGAGGAAAAGTGAATTCCTCCGCAACTAATTTTGACTTCACAATATTTTTTTAAAAATTATATATATATCCTTCATCGCCATCGTCTTATTCATGGTCATTCTGGCTTTCATTTCATTCATTTTGAATAACCCATTCTCCCGTTACGCCATAAATCATGTTTTAATTATTTAATTAATATTCATCCTAAAATTTAATAAAATTAATATTTATTAAATTTTATGGGGGTTTAATTAATACATATTAATTTAATACTCATGGAAGTTGTTTGACAAACTTGGAAGAACTTTTCTTCTTTTATTAATTATCGTAACTACCGTGAGCAAGTGACGGGGGCAATTTTCTTCCGCTTCTAATTTCCAAGGACAATTTTAGTTTTGCTTCTATCATCCGGGAATTGATGAGGAGACCCTTACAAGAGGTTGCAGAAGGAGAGGAAATTGGGAAGAAGGAGAAACAAGGAGATATTGCATATATCCAAAAGAAGGAAGAGCTTATTCTACATACACTACCTAGCTTTCACACGGAAACTTGGCATTGGCATTAGCTAAAGCCAGGCAAGCTTGAGAGTTTTAGGTAGTTATCTCCATTGGAGGGAAGCAATAGCAAGAATTTTATGAGATCCATGCTTGCAAAAGAGAACAATCTTTCCATGCAGACCCAAGGATGGTTTCCATGCACCCGGAGGAGATATCTACCCATAACTGAGCTCACTCATTACGTTTTTGTCTCAAATTCCACGCAATATTGAGGAAGATCCATGCCAGACAATCCACGCAAGTAAGGAAGAAAGAAAAAGAAGTTCACATGCATTCTTAAAGAGGAGGAATAATATCAAATGAATATTTAGGAGGAATCCACACAGCCAAAATAGAAATCCACATACCCTGCATAAAGGACAAACATATTTTTCCACGCAGCATGTGTTTGGGGTTTCACAAATCCATGCAGTCCAGTTCAAGGAGATGATACGCTGCCCAGGAGGAATAAGATCAGTGGAGTTTGAAGGAAAGAAATTCACGCATCAGTCATGAGCAATTTCCACGCCATGTTTGGAAGGGAGAATGAGGTTTGTCTTTATCCACACACAACCTGAAGAGGTAAAAATAGTTTCCACGCATCTATTTGGATATCCACGCAGCCTACAAAGAGAAACAAAACAGAAATAAGAAGAAATCCACGCAACAGTTAAAGACAATTTCCATGCATGCTTTGGAGTGAGGAATAAGATTAAAATATAACCAAAATGGAAATCCACGCATGCATAAGATTTTGTTTTATTTTGTTTTATTTTTTTTAAAGACGAGAGAGAACAACAAGAATGTCATACATGCTTAGGAAGGAAGAAATTTGATCATTGCGCCAGGGAAGGAGAAACAAGATCACTCGTTGCCAAAGAAAAAATAGCAGGCTCGTTCTTCACGCTAAAGCAACTAGAATCCAAAAAGACGGAGAAATAGTGAATTAAAAAGATTAAATTTGATCCTATGCGGAGCCATTTCGACCGGATATTTTTTTTAAAAAGAGTTATAATTTTTGCCATGTTTTGTAACTGTTGAAGTAATCAACTTTGAAGCTTGATATCTCAAATTCTGATGATTATCAGGCAGAAAGGTTCAGTTCGTTGAATTATCCCCATATTCGTTTACTCATTTGAAAAATTTTAAGTGTACATCATTTTGTTTGATATTTTTCAAGAACCCAAGAAAAGCTCAGTTTGCCCGATTTTGCCGCGCATACAATTTCAGCTTGGCGGAAGGCCTATTTTGAGAATCCGCATCGTGAGCCCAGATGATCGTCAAGAGAAACGGTTTGATTCTTTGAATTATTTTCAACTTCATATACTCTTTTGCCAAATTTAAAATGTGCAGCACCTCGTTTGATATTTTTCAGAGTCAAATAAAATGCAGTTTGCATGATTTTGTTGCGCACGCAATTTTTAGCCTGTCAAGGTGACTCACTTTGAGAGTAAATATTTTGGACTCAGATGATTGTCAAGACAAATGAATTATTTAGTTCAATTTTTCTCACCTTAATATACTCTCTTGCCAAGTTTTATATGCTTAGGGTGATGTTTGGTATTTTTACCAGGCTAAAACCAAACGGGATTTTTGAAGTTTTACACTTGTATTGTCCTAGCAGCCTCAGAAGAGTCAACTTTGACCCTTAATATTTGACTAAAGAATTTGATTGGGAAAAAATTATTTGATAAGAAAACTTGTGGTACCTTAATAAACTCCATCATCCAATGAGAACTTCTCAGAACAAGATTTACTATTTTTCCCAGGGCGGTTTTACAGGCGATTTGTGCAATTTTGTAAGATGGAAGTAATAGCTTGAAATCACGCTTCTGTCAAAATCATGTCATCGCCAAACAAAATGATGTTACGGTATAGGTTATATGGCATTCTACTCACCTCGACGCTCCATTCAGAGTATTAGAACATCATCGATACCAACTTAGGACACGTCGACATAGGTCGATTCTGCGATCGCCTATCAACCGAAGGCGAGTCACAATTTTTTGGATGCTTGTTCTGAATTGGCCATCACTTGCATAGATGCACTGTGAAACCTGCATAGTGTGGTGATTCAACTCCAACGGCTTCGAAGCGGAAGCAACCTTTGAATTCTTCATTATGTGGTATAAGTCGTAGCTATTGATAGAGGTCTTTTTGGAGTCAAAAGCCATGGTTATCGACAGAGATCGATAATGGGAGAATCTTGTCTACATCAATTTTTCTCTTGATCATTGTGGTGGATCTATTCATCGACAAAGAAAGACCAACGACAAGTGAATTGTGTGGATCATCAAGTAAGATCACATCATTCTAGTGTGTCCTTGTCAGCTCTTAGTTAGCAGTGGGTGCGATACTTCAACAACCAGTCTTAAAGTTTGAGCGTTTTTGAATTGGATGATCGTGATCAAATCAAGGTGGCAACACTTTAGGATGGTGACAAAGACGAGACACATAACTCCATGAAATTGATTGGAATCTCGATTCTTGAAAGAGCTTCTCAATGACAAAAAAAGGGGTTGGATTATGATAAGCCAAGGTGGCGTAACAACCACGGTCTCACAAAAAATGAAGAATTCGCCATGGAAGACTATTTGGAGCATGTGGAGAATTGTGTGGAATTGTGAATACGAATACGAATGAAGAAAAACTTGTTCACACAATGATGTTGCTAAAACGGAGGGGTGGATGAATTGCTCAAGTTTCAAGCTCGGCTCTCTTGTCATCTAGAGGATTGCGGAGCACGATCAATGAGTTCATTCATATACGATCAAGATAGGTGGACTCTAGGCCCAATGGATAAGGCACCATTTTTTGTCAAATATTTTGAAAGTGGTATTTTAAATAATGATATTGTTAAATTCACTTTTGAGGAAACTTATGAAATTTCTATTTTTAGTTGTTTTTTTAATAAAGATGGTTGAAAAAGTCAAAGTCACTTAAGTGCCCTATTTAATGTGCATTTAAAATCCTAACTACTTCGTAACCAACTTTTGGGTTATAAAAGGAAGTCAAGGGCTCAATTGTAAGGGTGACTTTGAGAGAGGAGAAGAAAATACTTGTATGTGCAAGCCTTGTTTCAAGAAGAAACTATGTTCTTTTGTGAAAACATTTTGGAGTTAATGATATACAAACTTTTTGTCTCATTCATTGTCTCTTGTAACATTTGATGTTCTTATATTCATTAGATGTTAGATGTTTAAATCTTGCATGCAAATATTGTCTTTGATCTTATTGTCAACGTTATTAAGTTGTTGTTCTTGTTCACAATGATCAAGCTCTGCTAATTACTTGTTAATGTGTGTTCCCTTTTACTCATTCTCGTTTAGCTGATGCAAACTCTATTTTATTTGTATTAGTTATTGTTTGTTCTTCTCCATGCAATATTAAGCTTTGCATTTACTTAACTCTTGCATGTTCCTTCCATTCATTCCTTTCCATTCCTTTCCTTCATTCCATTCCATCGAGCCCTCATTCACTTTTCTTTCCATTGATGTTCCAAAACACCCCTCACATACAATTTTGAATGTACAGGTGTAATTACAGTTTTGGTTTTCAATAAAGGCAGCCTCGCCTTCATTGAGGAGGGACTTCGTTCCCACACTATTACATGTCATTTATATGCGTGCAAATCCATATGCTAATACATAGAGATGGGGAGTTGTGGCAAGGCATGAAAAGAGAAAATGGTGAAAAGTGAGGGAGTCGAAGACATAAATAGAAGTGAGAAGAAATCAATGCATAAGGTGGTTCATGTGGGAGATATCGAGCTTCAAAGGATGAAGAAATCACTTTATGAAGCAGAAGTGTATGAAATAATGTAAAGGTGAGGGGTAAGAAGAAATGATTACGTGTCAAGATCTGCTAACACTTACAAATCCATCTTAATATGAATAGATATTCGTGCATGGATTAGTTAAATGTGTTATGATTATTGAAGTTTATTGGTAATAAGAAAATACAAGGGAGCCTACAAGTGCACACACATCTTTAATGCCTATTAATATGATATATCTTTATCGAATATATTGATTGTAACTAGTTGAAACTTTCATAATATAAATTGGCAAATCTTTTAATGCATGTAAAGTCTTATAAAATTACTTTAGACTCATTTATTATAGTTATCATAATGAGATATTTCTACACAGTTTTATTTATAAATGATAAAAAATGTATTTTAATTTTGTGAAACTTTTAAGAAGCATATATGCACCATATTGTTTCATGAATTAATACAACCAAAACATATGCATCTTTAACATGGATCCCATAGGGGCAAAAAACTATCATAATGATTCAAAGTGTGATTATTATAGTTTTATATGTATATTAAGATGGGATTGGCCCCTCAAATCTTTATGGATTTATACTACTTATGTGTTTATCTGAATATAAATATTCACTTGTATCTTGATTAAATATATATTTTTCACATTATTTCATCAATTTTGATGTGTGTATGTACAATGATTCAAAGTGTGATTATTACAATTTCACATGTATATTAAAATGGGATTGGCCCCTCAAATATTTTTGGTGTTGAGATCTTTAATACCTCTATATTAAGATAGATCTATACTACTTATGTGTGTATTTGAATTTAAGTATTTTTTGTTTTGATTAAATATATTTCTTCGTATTATTTTATCAATTTTGATATGTATGTATGTATGTACATAGGTGCATATGTACATATGTACACATGTATGTAGGATATTTATATATATATGTACACATGTATGTACCTACTTTTTTCCATATTTTAAATCAGTTTAAATAGTTATTTTATGTTTCTAAAATACTTATTATTTTAGTTATAATAGAAAAATGTGTCATGCACATTGAATCAAACTTTAGATAATCTATAATAACCCGTGAGTGGTGGTGGATTGCAATGTTTTTGATTTTATTTATAAAGATGGTTGACATTAAAATTGACATCCATTTAATTGTTATAAGGTAGCTTAAATTCTTCTTACTTAGAAAAGTTGATTGAAAAATCTCAATATCTTGGGTATGTGGTAGAGTTCATAACCTTTTTTTTTTTTTTAAATTCTATTTATATATAGTAGTACAACTAGATTGTGGCGATCCATCACTCATCAAAATTATGAAAGTGATAAAAACATTATTATTCAAAATTAATTTTAAAAAGAAAAAACCTATATAAGAAAATATTTGTCATCACAATTTTAAAAGAATGATAAAGCCATAAATCAATAAATTTGAAATTTCCATGTTAATGATGGGCCTTTCATATATAATAAGAATACTTGGAAGAATTGAGATTAGAGAAATATATGTACACAAGGTTGAATGACAAAGTTGTGAGGAAGGTTCCATCAATGTTAATGATGATAGGGACTTGTAAATATAATATGTTAAAATCATATTATTTCACTATCTCTTATTCAACTACCTTTAGAGCTTTTTGTTTTCAAGTTTGGGTAAGAGGCCTAAAACTTAGGAAAATGTTAAGCAATGGAAAATACTTTAAAGTATGAAAACAATAGGTGTTTTTTGAATAATATGATTAGCCAATGATTCATTTTCAAAATAACTATTATTAAACGATTAAAAGGAAAAACATGACACTTATTATTAACATGCATATATTTTGGTGATTCTTCTGACTTATACCCCACCAAAATTGTGGTGCATCACACGTGATTTTTGTAAAATCTTCCTCTATTTTATAAGGTGGGCTTCTCTCAACATTGATGTCCAAAATTTTATTTTTGGTAGAGGAATTGAGAAATGCCTACTGACTTGGAGTAACATTATTCTAACACAAGGTAAGCCCTTCTTATAACCTCTGGATCCCACTCCACACACCATAGATAAAATTGAAATCAAAACTAAGACTTAGATAACCTAAATCTTTTAACTCGACCAATCAGACCAACACTAGGAACCAAACCAGGCACAAAATTTACAAATAACTTTATGAAAACATTTTGTAATATCTACAAAATTGACACTATACAGGGTATGCATATAACTAATGCCCGGTCAGTGAACACATGTTTATAACTGTAAACCTCCAAAAATGCATAAAAAGAAGCAGTTAAATCTTGAGTAGAAAATAAGGAACTTTTCATTGAATTCGATATTTTTTTAATGAAAAGACATTTTATATTATATTAATTCAATAAGATACAAGATAACTTTCAGCAAAAAGGAAGGTAGTATCAGAGCACGCCCCAAAACCACAAACAAGCTACGTCGAGCCTAGGAAAATGACAAACACACTAGGAAATGCCTAGGTAACCATCAAAACACAAAACTAAGCAGCAACAAACATCCCTGAAGCAAGAGGATCGTGGTTTTCAGGCCAACCCAAACTAGGGAGGTCCTTCGCAGCATCTGGAATGTCCCAACCAATGGGATTCTCCTCTTCATTGTCTTTCTCCACTCAAATAGAGGAGATGGCAAGAGGGAGGTGGGGAAACATGTCGAAAGGTGGCGGGGGCAATGGGGGCATATTCTAGCCATCCAAGGTACGCGGCTCAGGGCCGACAGGTGAACCCCACCTGAGTTGTTGACCAAAGGGGGAATCCCAGCCTTGCTGGCAAGTTGGTGTAACACTCCTCCGTTGTTGATTGCGGGGCGAGCAGCGAGCCCCGCTAAAAGAAAAACATTGAGATCGGTTATGTCAACCACCACAACCATGCGGTGAGGGGCGCCGAGAAAGCGATGGTGGCTCCCAGGTGACATTACACAAGGTGTCCCCCAATGCCGCAACAGGGTCTGTAGGTGGTCCACCTCCAAGGAAACTTTATTAGCCTAGACTTGAGTCTGCAAAAACACATTTGAGATAACCATATACTTGTTATACAATGAAAATTATTTATCAACAACATAATTAGCAAGGAAAAAACTATTCCATTCTTTCCATATCCAAAAAAAAAATCCCCTTTGAAAACATGCCAAATCTAGGCAAATATGTGCGTAATTTTAGGGTTATCTCCTAAAAGGACATTCTTCCAAGTAAAACACTGAGGTCTAAGAGGAAAGAAAAATGAATGGTTCTAATTCCAAGTAAGTTGTGCTTTCAAAAAAAACCAAAAGAGGTACAACAAAGTTTCCAAGTGGCCGTAAAACAGGCACTTGGGAGCCAGGACCCCAATTTGAACAAGTCAAGAACCCATTGGAAGACCATGGTGCATAATACACCAAATAAAGTGGGCAAGTTTAGTTTCCACATTAACGAACCAAGTAGTTTCATCTCGCCTTCTCCAACAAGACAAAGTAGAATTAATCCCCCATCGAGTGTTGAGTTTTTCAACCATGGGAACATGAGGGGAGAGCCAGTGGTAGCCTTTACTAGTTGTATAATTGCAAAATGAGGTATTAACATACCATTTCCAATCCGTCCACCAAAGGAAAGAGGAATGCACATAAATCTTGTGCAACATATGGTCAAGAACCGAATTGATAACTTTTGTAATACTAGCATGATCCTTGATGGTCAGTTGAAACCGAATTTTAAGTTTAGACCAAGAATACCAGGATTAAGAGTATTTACAGAATAAATCTTGAATGGTACAAATTCCGCGTTTGAAAAGCTTGAGCGCAGGGATGAGGCTACCTTTATTGAAAACCAAAAATGTATTTACATCTATTACATTCAATAGATTGTATGTGGGGGGTGTTTTGGAACATCAATGGAAAGAAAAGTGAATGAGGGAGATGAAATGCAATGAAAGAAAGGAGTGAAATGAAATGAATGGAAAGAACATGCAAGAGTTAGGTAAAAAAGAGACTAATATTGCATGAGGAAAAAAGATGAATAACTAACACAAATAAAACAGAGTTTGAGTTAGCCAAACAAGAACGTGTAAAAGGGAACACACATGAGCAAGTAGATAATCATAGCTTGATCAATGTGAACTAGAACAATCGATTAATAACGTTGACAATAAGATCAAAGATAATATTTGTATGCAAGATTTAAACACCTAATATCTAATGAACATAAGAACATCAAATGTTACAAGAGACAATGAATGAGACACAAAGTTCGTATTTCATTAACTCCAAAATGTTTTTCACAAAATAACGCAAAGTTTCTTCCAGAAACAAAGCTTGCACACAAAAGTATTTCTTCTCCTCTCTCAAAGTCACCTTACAAATGAGCCCCTCACTTCCTTTTATAACCCAAAAGTTAGTTACAAAGTAGTTAGGGTTTTACATGATCATTAAATAAGGCACTTAAGTGACCTTTGAATTTTTCAACAACTTTATTAAAGACAACCCAAGAATAGAAATTACTTAAAATACCCATAGTTTACCGAAAACAAATAACAACACCTTTTAAAATATACAATAATAAGCAGTGCCTTATCCATTGAAATGGGGTCCGCCTATCTCAAGCATATGAGAAATGGACTCTCCCACTTCGTTAGATACTAAGAAAATTAACTCCTTGAACCGTCGGTGAAATTAGGATCTGCCGCTTTTGCCAGTTGAAAGGATCTAAACCTTCCCAAGTTTTGAAACATCTTTTCTTCTTCCGGAGGTTCACTTGGTCGAAGAATAGCCTCACAAAATACCTGTAATTCAAGAATTCTACTTGGCATATCATTTAAATTAACAATTTTGGATTCAGCGTTCTCAAATAAGTTCTTTAATTTAATGCACCGCTCCATCGAAACTGATGAGAAATTGTTGGCGGGAGTGTACATGTCCTTAAATAATTGTAAACATTACTCTTCCACCTGCTCCGATGAACACCTTTAATTATGCTCATTTACAAGGTTGCAAGGAATCTCAGATATGAATTCTTGAATCAAGGAGAGTGAAGTGAAGGATTCATTGCACATGCTCTCATAATGAATCATAGAATCCTTGAGAAGCGTCTTTCTTGATTTGAGATGCAGACACCAAAGAAAACGTGTCCCTCGATGTTCAAATTTGAGAATTCCTTCAATGGCTAAAACTGAAGATTCCATACTTGTCATCTCCTACAAATTGGGAAATATCTCATCCAAATTTGATATAGTAGTAACAAAAATTTCTTTGAAAGAAAGAATTGGATCAAGATACGCACTGACATCTTCATGAAGCTTAACCGTGGTCTTGATCGTCCCCTGGCCTAAAACGAGAATCTCTGAAAGCCAAGTTTTAGTGACATGGCCCAATGTGTTTATTTATTTTGACAAATTGAGAGTATCTTCATCTGGGGCAGCCACTGCATCAGGTACGGGGAAAGTGGATGATATGGGTTTATCAAATGTTGAACATATTCCACTAATTGATTCTTTTCGGCCTTGAGCTGAGAGTTTTGAGACTTGTATTTCTCAAGTCTCTTTAGCACGATATCAATTGAATCTCAAGCCATCGCCATGTCACTTTCTAATGTAGATCTTCCAAGTCCAAGTCTGGAAACTTCATAATCATTCAGGTGTCATGGCATCACGCTCCTTATCAACTTGAGGGATGGCGAGATCCACGAATGTATTTCCGTCACTATCCGCCATTATTCGAGAAAGCACCTTAGGATTTTTTGGAATGACTCCATTTGAAAGTTTGAAAAGGGCATCAAATTCAATGTCAATTGCCTTGACAACCCTCTTCCTTCTCTTAACCTTAGAATCAACCTAGGAAGAAGTATCATGCACTATTTCCGCATACAAAATCCTAGATCTCGAATCAATATTCTCATTATTCTCGACATCATAAGATCCTGCTTGAATCCTATCTACGACCTTGATTTGAGGAGAAACAACCTCAATATCCACTTCCTAATTATTCAGGAGAATTTGGGAAATCCCTTCATGAACTACATGCTCCGAAGTGTTTGATATTTGAATTACCTGCACCTGAGTGGATGCTTGTTCGAAGCATGGCTGAGGATCATTTTCTACTAGCTTCTGAGCACTATTAACGATGTGGGTAGAAGAATCTCTACTCGAGGTGGAAAATCCAGACACACGCTCTTTTCCTTCTTCGGGGTTAGGATCTTTAGATCTTTCTCCTTGTGACACGTTACTTGGCGAAGTGGATTTTGGCAACCACTCCTTTCTTGCTTGTTGTGTATGATTGGATGGTACAGAGGTTGATCGAGAAGAGACTTTGGTCAAATGGAGGCCCCCTCGTGTTGGCAATTTTTGTGATCCCGAAACATGATCTGGAATTGATTGCAACTTGGCAAGTTCTCTGTCATACCAAGATATGCTTCTTTCAATAATTGGTTAGTTCTTGCCATCAAGAGAAAATTTATCTCTTTTGGTCCAGTCGATTCGAGGCAATGGGGTAAAATCAACTGCATCATATGAGGGATCAATGACATCCTCATCATCATTTATGAATGAATCGGGAGGGCTCTTGATGTGGAAGGCCTTGATCTGAGCAAGTGTTAGGCGAGAGTACTCCCGTCTTCTTACCTCATGTTTGTCGGAACAAGCAGCCCAGAAATCTTCCATGGTAGGATTATGTTGGTACTTTTCTCCCAAAATCTTTTGCATATATCCATTGATATCAAACTAGGCTCTCTTCACATATGGATGGATGGTTATAAGAGCGAACTCTTTTTCCATGAGTTGTGCACTGAAAAGATTTGGACATTGGTATTCCCCGATTTGGATTGGGAAATGAATTCCTGAATGGTGCTTGTCACTAAGAAGGCAGTGAACTTGGAATAATTGTCACGCCAGCTCCATTAATGCCCATCTGTCACTGATGTACTTAGGAAGTTTCCATGGGGTACTAGCAAAGCCACTCACGTGAATGTAGGAAAAATATGAAAATTGAATAAACCAAGTTCCCCATTGGGAAATGACACTCATGGCTTCTTTAGAAAACCTTTCCTCAATATTCCGATTCAGGTTCCAAATCACGCGGAAGGTGAATGCATCGTTGACTCTTCTAAAATGGTGAGAACTATTTTTGAAACTGAGTTGAGGGTAATAATGAAAAACACTATTTGACGGCCCCATGACTCCTCTCGTTTCAAGTCCCGAAAATAGCTTTCTTCTGTGTTACCGCATAAGTCAGATACGATGTCATGTAGAAGCATCCAGTCATCTTAACTTCTATCAATTGTTTGTGAAGGGTGTTACTGATGATGGTGGCCCAATCCACAAACTCTTTCTTGGCTAGGATGATACAGATAAACTAATACATCCATGGGTGGAAAATCCTAGCAGAAGGTAGACCGAAAACTCGACTTAGGAGAGTAATCATGTCCCTGATTTCTTCCACGAACTCAATGCGGTACAGTTCTTTGGGAAGCCTATCAATTCGAGGTCTCTTGGTCACTAACCAGTTGTTATTAACCATCTTGCTCCATCTCAGGGGTTCTTCATCCCAGAATTCTTGTGCTGACTGGCGAGTGATATCTGCATTCTTAGGAAAGTCAGGTATGCCGAGCAATTCCTCAATGTGCTCTGGTGTGATTAAGAGGAAAGGCTCACGATTATCTTTAAAAATTCCTCATCTCTCTGGATCATAATGCTCTGCGCAAGTGATAACCAATTCCGGACACTGCACCGAGACAGGAAATGTTGCTGCTTGGGGTAGACCACTATGGTAAAGTCTATCTGAGAAAATGGTTTTGCCTTCAGTTTTCACCCGCTCGCAGAATTGTTGCACATTGATGTGACCCAGATTTGTATCAGTGATGTTGTCATATGCAGACTTAATGGAACTAGGAGGGATAATTCCTTGAAATTCATACTTCAGGGCAGATTTGTTTGATTTCTCCATTGGCTTCCTCGATCTCCCTGCAGATTTGTTAGATTTTTCGCCCATTATGAATTTCACAGAAGAATGATTCAGGCACATAAAAACAACGCAAACGGGGTCGGGTCTCAGTCTCGAAACCCCGTCGATGCAAGAAAATATGACTCACTTTATTATTATTATTATTATTTTAATAATAATAATAATAATAATTGTCCCCGAATTACAATTTTCTTTAAAAATGCCTATACAAAAATATCGAGACTAAGCTCGAGTTCCAAATCAGGCAATAACAACGATATATATTTTTTAATTAAAATTTCTAGATTTTAATATTTTGTGCTGAATCAATTTTAATATTTTAAATTACTATTTCCACTGACAATGCAAGATAAATTTACTATTTCCACTGACAATGCATTAAGATTTCTCGTGCAATGTGTTGTCTTTGTATTAGCTTTTGCAACACGAGATATCACTCTTGCATGCGTGGAGATTTGCTCTATGCTTTCCTTCTAGAAAGTGTGTGGTAAAATTATTGTTTCACTGGTTTCTATTCCTATGTAGAATGTGGACAGGTGCATGGAATTCCTCCTTCACCACTTCAATGTGGGCTCTATAACTGGTCCAAGGGCGAGTTTTAAAACTGCCCTCTCCTTGGCACGTGGAAACCCTTCTACCTACACCTGCGTGGGCTTGTGGACAGGTGCGTGGAATTTGCTGTCCTCTCCCTGCAGATTTTTTGGACTTTCCTTTGGACTGTTCTCTTGTGTGGTGCTACAGCTTCTCCCTTGCTGAGCGTTTTTGGACTGTTCCTTTGGACTGTTCTCTTGCTGCGTGCTCTTTGTATGCTACAGCTGATGCGTGGATTTTTCCTTCCCAGATGAGCGTGGGATCTATTATTTTTATATTATTTGACTATGGTATTGATTCCTTCTGCGCAGACAACCTTCTCATAACCTGTGTGGATGGATCTTTACCTCACGTGAGAGTTTCTTTGGTGAAATACGTGGGTATTTTGATCGCTCCTGTTGGTGCTGGGTGGTTTGCTTTACCTCTGCATGGACTGGTGTTCTATATGAAAGTGTGTGACTGCTCCTTCTACAAAAAACGTGGTGAGCTTTACTTCCTTCCTTGGCTGAGCATGGGATTTGTAAACTGGTTCCTGCATGGAGTTCTTCTTTGGCTTATGCTTTGATTTGCTGAAAGACTATATTTTTTTTTGTGTTTTTGTGTGGAAGGAATTCTATTATTCCTTTTCTTTTCACAAACCAATGCATGGGAAATTAATTGGGGGATGTGATAAAATATTACTCTTGGAAAGTTTTGCACAACTTCTTCCAACAAGTTTGACGGAGGAAGTTATGAGGATTAATCCAACTTCCTCTCTTCCTAGGTAGTGGAATTAATTTCCAAAGGGGAAATGGGGAAAGCAACGACCAATTGCCAACGAGAATGGAAAAGTGGGTTGGCAATCTCCGTTCAATTTCCCCATGTGGGAAATTGGGAGATTTCTTGCCCATTTTCCAATCCATGATTTGGAAATTGGTGGAGAAAATCCCACAAGCGGGAAACTAAAATAAAATTGCCAGGAAAAGGGAAATCTGAGCTTGGGAAACCACATTGGCATTCCCGACAGTTAGAAGCACAAAGCTTACTTTCCTGACAACAAAATAAAAAATTTTCGAATGAATTTTAATTTAATATTTAATTAATTAAATACTCCCAAGTTATTTAAATATTAATTTTATCAAACAAAGAGCAATTAATTAATTAAATATTAATTTTTATGTATTTTAATGCAATTTAAAGCCTGGTGGGAGGAGTTCTCTCCCGAAAAGGATGAAATGAAGACCGAAACGATCACAAAAAAGGAGACGGTCATCATGAGGGTGATAAACTATGCAAAGTAACACTTTTAAAAAATTTCAAAATTTCCATTTTTTATTTTTTTATTTTTTAATTAATTTTGCGAAGTCAAAATAGGCTGATAATAGCTGGCTCTAATTAGGGACAAGGACTTCATGGACGCAGCAACGGACCCAGACCAAAATATTCATGAACATGATCTCAAAATGATGGGGCACAAAAATGAGGCGACACAATAGAGGAGACCGAAAAATAGGGAAACAAACAAACCAAAATCCTAATTACTTATGTACATACGGGGAACAAGCCATTTTAAATTTTGATAGTGCTTGAGATATTGCCCTCTATAGGGAAAAGGCAAATGAGTTCCATCAGGATATGCCAAGTAATAGGTACTATCTCCACAAAAATGTCTTATTTTGAACGGGCCTAGCCACAGCGAGTCAAACTTCCCATGCTTTCCTTTTGGTTCACGTCTTTTGTCCCAAGAGAAGAACTAAGTCATTGATTTGAAACTGTCTCTCCCTAGTTTTCTTGTCAAACAATTTCTTTACCTTGGATTGATGTTCCTCGATCTTGTTTGCCACTTGACTTCTTTGTTCCTCGAGCTTTCTTAGGAACATGATCCTTTTATCTCATGCATTGGTGAAGCATTCATCATCAACTGCCTGAGCTAATTTTAATGCTGGTAACTCCAGTGTGATGAGAATTTGAGCATCGGTTCCATACAAAAGTTGAAATGGAGACATCCTGATTGCCCTTTTGGGAGTTATGCGGTCAACCCACAATGCATCATATAACTTTTTGTGCCAAGTTCTTTGATTTTCTTCGACTAACTTGCGCACAATAGTAATGAGGTTTTTGTTACTGGATTCAGCCTGACCATTTCCCTGAGGGTAGTAATCTGATGAATGAGACAAGGATATCCCATATCCATAACAAAAACCTATCATCTCTGCAGAAGAAAAATTTGAGGCATTTTCTGTCACAATCTTGTGTGGAATTCCATAACGAACCAATATATTTTCTTTGATGAAATCACAGATTACCATAGTAGATGTTTGTTTCACCGGTATAGCTTCCACCCACTTTGTAAAGTATTCAGTGGGTGAGCACGTGAGTATGACCAGCACTAGAAATAGGATTCAAAACCCCTGATGAAATCTAAACCCCATTGTTGAAAGGGTTCTTCAATGACAACTGGCTTCAAAGGCAAAGCTGCCAACTTTGGTCTTCCAACAAATTGTTGACAAGCTTCACATTTTGTCACCCATTTCTGAGCATCGGAAAACATAGTGGGCCAGTAATAATGTGCTCTCAGAATTTTATGAGCCATTACTGGGCCAGAGAAATGACCACCACAAGCATGATTGTGGAAAGCTTCCAACAATCTAGGTTGTTGCTCTTTATCAACACATCTGAGGAACATGCCGTCAATTCCTTTCTTGAACAACATGTTATCCCAAATGACGTACCTGGAAGCTCTTAGTTTGATAGTTCATTTCACCTTAGCTGTTAGATTCTCTGGACACTCGCCATATGTGAGAAAGTAGGCAATATCATAATACCATTCATCTGTGGTATTGACGAAAACTACCAATGGTAAATTTTCTTCAACTGGTTCTTATTCAGAGTTATCTCGTGGTTCGTTCTCTGTGATGAGTTGGCAGAGTCCTCTTCCTCGAACCAACTTGGTAGGCTTGATATCCAAATCATATTCTTGGATCTTGGAGACCCAATTACCTATTTTAGATCCTGGTTCCTGTTGTATCAATATCGATTTAACTGCGGTGTCTGGAACTAGGACTTTGGTGTGAGAATTCAACACATAGTACCTGAAGTGTTTCAGGGCACTCACCACCGTGTACGCATGTCTCTCAAGAGAAGTGTAGTTAATTTCATGTTTCTTGAATCCCGAACTCATGAATGCGATAGGAGATTCGATCCCCTCTTGATTGTATTGAGTCAAAATGGCAGAGATTGTGTGCGGCGAAGCATAACAATAAATTATGAAATCCTTTTTAAAATCAGGACACACCAATGTAGGAGCTTTTGCAATAGCACTCTTGATTTTCTCAAATGCCTCTCTACCTTCCTTCGACCATTTGAAGGATTCTTTTCCTTTCATCATATCAGTGATTTCTTTAGTCAGCTCGGCAAAATCTGGCACGAACCTTCTCAAAAAGTTCACCTTCCCAAAGAATGAGTGGACTCCAAGCTTACTTGTAGGCAATGAAAGATTTTTGATAGCTTGAACACGTTCAGGATCGATTCTAGTTCCTTCCTTAGAAACAATATGACCTAGAAGTTTCCCTTCTGTAACTCCGAACATGGACTTTTTTGGATTCAGAGAAATCTTATGAAGTCTACACCTTTGCAATATTTTCTCTAAATCTCTTATGTGATCTTCTCGTTTCTTTGAGAACACTGTCAAGTCATCTAGGTATATCACGATGATTCTGTCTTTATAATCTGCGAATGCCATATCCATAGCCCTTTGAAAAGTAGCGCCGGAATTAATCAAACCGAAGGGAATTCTTCTATATGCGAACATACCCTAGGGGGTAGTGAACGCGGTTTTATGTTGATCTTCTCTAGCCACTTCAATCTGATTATAGCCAAAGAAACCATCTAGCATAGATAGCATTTCCGATCCAATTACTGCCTACAAAATATGGTCCATGACTGGAAATGGGTAGTTATCCTTCAAGGAAGCCTGATTAAGATTGTGGAAATCCACGCAAATCCTAATTTCTCCATTTTTCTTGTGAACCGGTACAATATTAGCTATCCAGGTCAAATGTCAAATAGGAAACACTATTTGTGCATCTAGCATATTTTGAACTTCATGAAATATTGTCCCTGCAATCTTGAGATTATATTTTCTTTGTTTTTGCCTGAATGGAACTGCACTAGGCTTCAAGGGTATGGCATGCTCCATTTCCCTGGGTTGGAAAGACTTCAAGTCTTCGTATGAGTAAGCCAAAACGTCAGAATATTTGGTAAGGAGGCTTATGAATTTCCTGTGCTCCTCAGGTGAGCAACACTTACCAATATTGATTAGGTGAGGTTTATCCTTGGTACCGATGTTAACTTGCTCATAGTCAACAGAATTCGCAGGTCCTGCCTGCTCTTTCTCTTTGATAAACCTGTCATGTTTGTCAAAAATTTCTTCAAGTGAAACCAATCCTTTGGGAATTTTATTTCCTTTGAGTTGAATGATGCCATCACTAGGATCTTCATTCTCAACTCCTTCCTGAATGGGTGAGGTAGTTGATTCGCGAAATGCAGAATCACTTCCTTCAAAGTACAACTGTTCAAAATTCTCTCTCTTTTCCAAGAAGGCAATAATTTGTTGATCATCATTAAATACTTGCCATTTTTCTGCATTGTCAGGAACACTCGGCCTAAAAACCATTTCAATGGTGTATTTGACTTGATCAAATTCTGAATGAGGAATCATTAATGAAGCTGAGACTGCTAGAGAATATTCTTTGTCATTCTTTTCACGAGGGACAAATTTTATGGAAAAAGCGTTGAAGACTTCTATTACGTCCCACACTTTATTTCTGTAGTGTCTCAAACGATCATTCTTTACTTGGAACTGATTTCTTACATGTTTCATGATCAATTCCGCATCTCCAAAGACTTCCAAATTTTTGATCCCTTTCTCCTCTACAAATTAGAGGCCAAGGATTAATGCCTCGTACTTTGTAGTGTTATTAGTATTTGAAAATTCAATTTTGTAGGAAAAAGGAAACATTTTACCATTTGGAGATATGAGCACCACTCCTGCACCAGAACCCGTCGAGCAACAACTTCCATCAAACTCAAGAGTCCATATCTCATTGGAATCTTGGTGAGTGATCTCAGGGGTATGAATTTCTGTAGTCATCATATAGTTACCCATACTTGAGCCTTGGAAAAGGATCTGTGCGCGAGGATCTTTGGTTTTAGTTACCGTGAACTTTTCCTGAGCTTCTGGCATAAGCTTCTTCATTTCTCCATTGATAGGGATCATGGCGTGAGACCAATCCATTTGAATTTCTCCACCTAGATCTCTGCAAAATTTCCTGCTTAACAACATTCCATACAAGGCGGGAATATCAACAACTAAAATAGTTACCTTAACTCACTTTTGAGGGAATTGGGCTAAAACCATTTGGGCGTCTTTAATCTACCCGATCAGAGGAACTTGCTTGGTTTCCATGGAGTAACACGATCCGAATGTTCTTGTACAAGTCAAACCAAGAGCATGTGCTACTTTTTCCGGCATCACATTATCCGAGGCTCCAGAGTCTATAATGCAATTAATTAATTTGCATCCATTGATCAGAAAGGACACAAAGAAAGGTTCAATCTTTTCATTTGAAGGTGTAGTGGCTGCCACAATATTTTGAGTTTTCCCATCTTTGGGAGTTTTCAGAATTCCTTTGGAGGAATGAACAGTAGAGTCACCTTTGATAAACTGGACCAATTTCTCGAGCTGATCCTTATTGGACTTCAAGTACTCTGCCTATGACATGGAAATTTTTGTTTTATTGATATGATCAATGATATCAAATTTAGGCAAAGTAAATGTACTTGAAGTTTCAGATATTAGTTCTTTCGAACTTGATGACGACACACTTTTGACCTTTGCCTCAGGCTTGGTTTATAAGGTTGTGGAAGAAGAAACTTTCTTCGTAGTTGGTTTACCAACTGATTGATCTAACAAAGGCCCTCCTTTCTTTAAGATAGTTTTGACCTTTGAAACCTCAGTCACCTTGGACTCTTTAGGAGCCTCATTTGTCTTGGATTCTTTTTGAAGTTCCTTAGAAACCTCTTTATCTCCTGCCTTAGTGGTATCCTGCTCCTTTTTCTGAGAGTGTGTGAAGACAACAAAGGATTGACTATTCATATCTTCTATAATTTCTTCGTATTCGTCTTCTTCCTCTTGGAACGATACTCAAAGAAATGATTATTACTTTCCCCCTCAGGATCTTCAACTTCAGGTTCAGATGTCTTAGAATCTGGCTCTTCCTCATCAACCTCGACGACTTCAACCTCATCATCGCTTTCTTCAATGACATCACATTTTGAATTAGTTGCGGGAGCTGCTTCAATAGCAAGCCTCGTTGGAGCACCTGCAATCCTGGCTTTGTTGGGAACGTATCCTTTTCTTGGGATGTCTTTGTAAGGAGCAGGTTTACTACTTTGAGCAACTTGCTTTTTCAAAGCCAGCACATCATTAGCCAACTTAGTGAGTATAGTTTCTGAAGCATTGGGGGTTTCTTGACTCTTTCCTTTGAGGGAATTTTTCTTGAATTTTCCTGCCATGATTAATTCATCTTCAATTTCTATGGCCAAAGATTGAGCAAGTTCCAAAGTAGCCACCCTAGCCCTTCTCAGCTGATAGCACACTTCTGGTTGTTGTGCGTTAATAAAGAAACATTTTTGTCCATCAAGGTTTGGATGAATCCCGACGGGAACTTTGTTCACCATTTTGTTGAATTTAGCCATGAAATTCCTCATGGGTTATGTTGGCTCTTTCTTCGCTTGAGATAGCTGGGCAAGAAGAGCATGCTCATCTTCTGCCGTCTTGAATCGATTTTCAAACTTAGTTTTCATATCATTCCAATTTGTGATACATCCATTGGGAAGATGATGAAACCAATCTGCAGCAACATCATGCAATGTTTTGACGAAGAGACGAATAACAACATCTTCATATTCTACTGACAAAACAACACATGTAGTGAAAAAGGTAGAAATATGGTCATTTGGTGATGTCTTCCCATCTCCGTCGAACTTGGGAAGAATCTTTCTTGATCCTCATGGGAGTTCATGTCGAGCAGGTAAGGCCAATGGGCCTATGACATTTCCCCATGGTACATTGACTTCCATTTTGGGAAAGATGGTATGCGAAGGTAAAACAACGTGAGCAAGGACAAGTGCTTGACTGGTGGTGATTCCTTCCTTGCTTGCTCTTTCAGGACTTGATGCAAGGCTTGCAGATCTACGAGGTGTGTTCTTCTTTGGAGGAGATAACTTGAAACCAAATTTTCCTTGAAAGTCAAAAGTGGGGTCAGATCGACCTTTAGCTTTTTCTCCTCGCGTAAACCTCTTTCCTTCCAGTTTGGAATCTTTATTGTGAAGGGATCACTGGCGTATTTCGACCAGCTCTAGCCTTTTCTCTTCACTCTCTTTCTTGAGCTATTTGCGCCTGAATAGCTCTAACAACTCTCATGGCTTTCTCTTCTTCGTTATCTAGTACTGATGCGGTGAGATGAAAATGATAGTTACTCATGCACTTTTCCCAAATAGCTTGCCTTAAATCTGATGATATGTCTTCTTGAGTATCTGGAAAAATAAGATTTGGTTGCAAGATAGGTGGGTTACCTGTAATAGTCATACAACTTATTACCTTGGTGGAAGAGGACCGCGTCGGTGAACAACGATCAACACGTGTCCAGGAGGTCTTCTGGCTACAAGTGCGGGTGCTCTTCTTCTAAGGTCTTCGATGTAGATTTCTCTGTCAATGGCTCTATCAACAACCACAAATTACTGCAAGATTTCACGGTGTTCCCAAGCTACTGTTTGAAGGTGGGCAGCAATGTCTCATTGGAAATCTTTTTCAGGCACGAGGTTCAGTTGAAGAACTGGAGCTTGTGCAGAGGGGATAGTCATAAAGATTTAACCAAGCACTGGTTAACGATTCCTAAATCCCTAGCAGAGTCACCAAAAATTGTTAGCATATGGATTTGCACGCATGCAAATGACATGCAACAGTGTGGGAACGAAGTCCCTCCTCAATGAAGGTGAGGCTGCCTTTATTGAAAACCAAAACTGTATTTACATCTATACATTCAAAATTGTATGTGGGGGGTGTTTTGGAACATCAATGGAAAGAAAAGTGAATGAGGGAGATGAAATTGAATGAAAGAAAGGAGTGAAATGGAATGAATGGAAGGAACATGCAAGAGTTAGGTAAAACAGAGCCTAATATTACATGAGGAAGAAAGATGAATAACTAACACAAATAAAATGGAGTTTGAGTTAGCCAAACAAGAACGTGTAAAAGGGAACACACATGAGCAAGTAGATAATCAGAGCTTGATCACTCTGAACTAGAACAACCGATTAATAACGTTGACAATAAGATCAAAGATAATATTTGCATGCAATATTCAAACACCTAACATCTAATGAACATAAGAACATCAAATGTTACAAGAGACAATGAATGAGACACAAAGTTCGTATTTCATTAACTCCAAAATGTTTTTCACAAAAGAACACAAAGTTTCTTCCAGAAACAAAGCTTGCACACAAAAGTATTTCTTCTCCTCTCTCAAAGTCACCTTACAAATGAGCCCCTCACTTCCTTTTATAACCCAAAAGTTGGTTACAAAGTAGTTAGGGTTTTACATGATCATTAAATAAGGCACTTAAGTGACCTTTGACTTTTTCAACAACTTTATTAAAGACAACCCAAGAATAGAAATTACTTAAAATACCCATAGTTTCCCGAAAACAAATAACAACACCTTTTAAAATATACAATAATAACCAGTGCCTTATCCATTGAAATGGGGTCCGCCTATCTCAAGCGTATGAGAAATGGACTCTCCCACTTCGTTAGATACCAAGAAAATTAACTCCCTGAACCGCCGGTGAAATTAGGATCTGCTGCTTTTGCCAGTTGAAAGGATCTAAACCTTCCCAAGGTTTCAAACATCTTTTCTTCTTCCTAGAGGTTCACTTGGTCAAAGAATAGCCTCACAAAATACCTGTAATTCAAGAATTCTACTTGGCATATCATTTAAATTAACAATTTTGGATTGAGCGTTCTCAAATAAGTTCTTTAATTTGATGCACCGCTCCATCGAAACTGACGAGAAATTGTTGGCGGGAGTGTACATGTCCTTAAACAATTGTGAAAATTTCTCTTCCACCTGCTCCGATGAACACCTTTGATTATGCTCATTTACAAGGTTGCAAGGAATCTCAGATATGAATTCTTGAATCAAGGAGAGTGAAGTGAAGGCTTCATTGCACAAGCTCTCATAATGAATCATAGAATCCTCGAGAAGTGTCTTTCTTGATTTGAGATGCAGACACCAAAGAAAACGTGTCCCTCGATGTTCAAATTTGAGAATTCCTTCAATGGCTAAAACTGAAGATTCCATACTTGTCATCTCCCGCAAACTGGGCAATATCTCATCCAAATTTGATATAGTAGTAACAAAAGTTTCTTTGAAAGAAAGAATTGGATCAAGATACACACTGACATCTTCATGAAGCTTAACCGCGGTCTTGATCATCCCCTGGCCTAAAACGAGAATCTCTGAAAGCCAAGTTTTAGTGACATGGCCCAATGTGTTTATTTCTTTTGACAAATTGAGAGTATCTTCATCTGGGGCAGCCACTGCATCAGGTACGGGGAAAGTGGATGATATGGGGTTTATCAAATGTTGAACATATTCCACCAATTGATTCTTTTCAGCCTTGAGCTGAGAGTTTTGAGACTTATATTTCTCAAGTCTCTTTAGCACGATATCAATTGAATCTCGAGCCATCGCCATGTCACTTTCTAATGTAGATCTTCCAAGTCCAAGTCTGGAAACTTCATAATCAGTAGGTGTCATGGCATCATGCTCCTTATCAACTTAAGGGATGGCGATGTCTGCAAATCTATTTCCGTCACTATCCACCATTATTCGAGAAAGCACCTTAGGCTTCTTTGGAATGACATCGTTTGAAAGTTTGAAAAGGGCATCAAAATCAATGTCAATTGCCTTGACAACCCTCTTCCTTTTCTTAACCTCAGAATCAACCCAGGAAGGAGTATCATGCACTATTTCTACATACAAAATCCTAGAGCTCGAATCAATATTCTCATTATTCTCGACATCATGAGATCCTGCTTGAATCCTATCTATGACCTCAATTTGAGGAGAAACAACCTCAATATCCACTTCCTGATTATTCGGGAGAATTTGGGAAATCCCTTCATGAACTACATGCTCTGAAGTGTTTGATATTTGAATTACTTGCACCTGAGTGGATGCTTGTTCAAAGCATGGCTGAGGATCATTTGCTACTAGCTTCTGAGCACTATTAACGATGTGGGTAGAAGAATCTCTACTCGAGGTGGAAAATATAGACACACGCTCTTTTCCTTCTTCGGGGTTAGGATCTTTAGATCTTTCTCCTCGTGACACGTTACTTGGCGAAGTGGATTTTGGCAACCACTCCTTTCTTGCTTGTTGTGTATGATTGGATGGTACAGAGGTCGATCGAGAAGAGACTTTGGTCAAATGGAGGCCCCCTCGTGTTGGCAATTTTTGTGATCCCGAAACATGATCTAGAATTGATTGCAACTTGGCAAGTTCTCTGTCATACCAAGATATGCTTCTTTCAATAATTGGTTGGTTCTTGCCATCAAGAGAAAATTCATCTCTTTTGGTCCAGTCGATTCGAGGCAATGGGGTAAAAGCAACTGCATCATATGAGGGATCAATGACATCCTCATCATCATTTATGAATGAATCGGGAGGGATCTTGATGCGGAAGGCCTTGATCTGAGAAAGTGTTAGGCGAGAGTACTCCCGTCTTCTTACCTCATGTTCGTCCGAACAAGAAGCCCAAAAATCTTCCATGGTAGGATTATGTTGATACTTTTCTCCCAGAATCTTTTGCATATATCCATTGATATCAAACTGGGCTCTCTTCACATATGGATGGATGGTTATAAGAGTGAACTATTTTTCCATGAGTTGTGCACTGAAAAGATTTGGACATTGGTATTCCCCGATTTGGATTGGGAAATGAATTCCTGAACGGTGCTTGTCACTAAGAAGGAATTGAACTTGGAATAATTGTCGCGCCAGCTCCATTAATGCCCATATGTCATTGATGTACTTAGGAATTTTCCACTGGGTACCTATAAAGCCACTCATGTGAATGTAGGAAAAAGATTAAAATTGAAGAAACCAGGTTCCCCATTGGGAAATGACACTCATGGCTTCTTTAGAAAACCTTTCCTCAGTATTCCGATTCAAGTTCCGAATCACACGGAAGATGAATGCATCATTGACTCTTCTAAAATGGTGAGAACTATTTTTGAAACTGAGTTGAGGGTAATAATGAAAAACACTATTTGACGGCCCCATGAATCCTCTCGTTTCAAGTCCCAAAAATAGCTTTCTTCGTGTTACCACATAAGTCAGATACGATGTCATGTAGAAGCATCCAATCATCTTAACTTCTATCAATTGTTTGTGAAGGGTGTTACTGATGATGGTGGCCCAATCCACAAACTCTTTCTTGGCTAGGATGATACAGATAAACTGATACATCCATGGGTGGAAAATCCTAGTAGAAGGTAGACCGAAAACTCGACTTAGGAGAGTAATCATGTCCCCGATTTCTTCCACGAACTCAATGCGGTACACTTCTTTGGGAAGCCTGTCAATTCGAGGTCTCTTGGTCACTAACCAGTTGTTGTTAACCATCTTGCTCCATCTCAGGGGTTCTTCATCCCAGAATTCTTGTGTTGACTGGCAAGTGATATCCGCATTCTCGGGAAAGTCGGGTATGCCAAGAAATTCCTCAATGTGCTCTAGTGTGATTAAGAGGAAAGGCTTATGATTATCTTTAAAAATTCCTCGTCTCTCTAGATCATAATGCTCCACGCAAGCGATAACCAATTCCAGACACTGCACCGAGACAGGAAATGTTGCTGCTTGGGGTAGACCACTATGGTAAAGTCTAGCTGAGAAAATGGTTTTGCCTTCAGTTTTCACTCGCTTCGCAAAATTGTTGCACATTGATGTGACCCAGATTTGTATCAGTGATGTTGTCATATGCAGACTTATGGAACTGGGAGGGATAATTCCTTGAAATTCATACTTCAGGGCGGATTTGTTTGATTTCTCCACTGGCTTCCTCAATCTCCTCACAGATTTGCATTTTTCGGCCATTATGAATTTTACAGAAGAATGACTGAGGTATGCAAAAAATAACACAAATGGGGTCGGGGTCTCACTCTCTAAATACCCCATTGATACAAGAAAATACGACTCGCTTTAATATTATTATTATTATTATTTTAATAATAATAATAATAATAATAATTCTCCCCAAATTACAATTTTCTCTTTAAAAATGCCTATACAAAAATATCGAGACTAAGCTCGAGTTCCAATCATGCAATAACAACGATATATATATTTTAATTAAAATTTCTAGATTTTAATATTTTGTGCTGAATCAATTTTAATATTTTAAATTTACTATTTCCATTGACAATGCATTGATATTTAATATTTTAAATTTACTATTTTGCGTTGACAATGCATTGAGATTTGTCATGCAATGTGTTGTCTTTGTATTAGCTTTCTGCAACACGGGATATCACTCTTGCATGCGTGGAGATTTGCTCTATGCTTTCCTTTCTGGAAAGTGTGTGGTAAAATTATTGTTTCACTAGTTTCTATTCCTATGTAGAATGTGGACAGGTGCATGGAATTCCTCCTTCACCACTTCAACCGTGGGCTGTATGACTTCTCCAAGCATGAGTTTTAAAACTGCCCCTCTCCTTGGCACATGGAAACCCTTTCTACCTACACTTATGTGGGCTTGTGGACAGGTGCGTGGAATTTTTTGTCCTTTCCCTGCAGATTTTGGACTATTCCTTTGGATTGTTCTCTTGTTGCGTGGTCTCTATATGCTATATCTCCCTACAAATTTTTGGACTATTGCTTTGGATTGTTCTCCTTGCTGCGTGGTCTTTGTATGTTATAGCTGATGCATGGATTTTTTCCTTCCTGGTTGAGTGTGGGATCTATTATTTTTATATTATTTTACTATGACATTGATTCCTTCTGCGCGGACAACCTTCTCATAGCCTGTGTGGATGGATCTTTACCTCGCGTGATACTGTTCTTTGGTGAAATGCGTGGGTATTTTGACCACTCCTGTTGGTGCTTGGGTGGTTTTCTTTACCTCTGCATGGACTGGTGTTCTATGTGAAAGTGTGTCACTACTCCTTCTACAAAAATGTGGTGAGCTTTACTTCCTTCCTTGGCTGAGCATGGAATTTGTAAACTGGTTCCTATATGGTGTTCTTCTTTGGCTTATGTTTTGATTTGTTAGAAGACAATATGTTGGAAGACTATATTTTATGTGTGGAAGGAATTATATTCTTTCTTTTCTTTGCACAAACCAGTGCATAGGAAATTAATTGGGGGATGTGATAAAATATTACTCTTGGAAAGTTTTGCATGACTTCTTCCAACGATTTTGATGAAGGAAGTTATGAGGATTAATCCAACTTCCTCTCATCCCGGGTAGTGGAATTAATTTCCAGAGGGGAAATGGGGAAAACAATGGCCAATTGCCAATGGGCATGGAAAAGTGGGTTGGCAATCTCCGTTTAATTTCCCCATGTGGGAAATTGGGAGATTTCTTGCCCTTTTACCAATCCATGATTTGGCAATTGATTGAGAAAATCCCACAAGCGGGAAATTAAAATAAAATTGACAGGGAAAAGAGAAATCTAGGCTTAGGAAACAAAATTGGCATTCCCAGACAGTTAGAAGCACAAAGCTTAATTTCCCGGCAACAAAATAAAAATTTTGTCGAATGAATTTTAGTTTATATTTATTTAATTAAATACTCCCAAGTTATTTAAAAATTAATTTTATCAAACAAAGAGAAATTAATTAATTAACTATTAATTAATTAATTTTAATGTATTTTAATGCAATTTAAAGCCTGGCGGGAAGACTTTTCGCCCGAAAAGGACGAAATGATCAAAAAAAGGGGTACTGTCATCATGAGGGTGATAAACCTCGCAAAGTAACACTTTTGAAAATTTTCAAAATTTCCATTCTTTATTTCTTTTAATTAATTTTGCGAAGTCAAAATGGCTGATAATAGGCCCGACCCCTCAGAATCATGGGGAAGTCGGCTTAGCTCCCAAGAAACACGATGGAAACCTTTTCCAGTGGAAGCATTGGCCCAGAGAAAGGCTTTGAGGAGTTTCTCCAACTTCTGAATAGATGCTTTGGAAGGCACCCAACATGAGGAATAGTAAACGTGAGTGGCTGCAAGGACTTTGGAACAAATTTGGAATTTTCCTGCCCTCTTCTAGTAATCTAGTACTCCAATTTTTTAGCCAACCATTAAATAACATATTGTTATAGCTCAGCCAACAATGATTGAAAGGAAAAAGGGATGCCAAGAAATTTAAACATTTTGTTGTTGGCAAGAATATTCCACTCAAAAGAGTTCAACCAAATGGGCACAAGGAGGAAGGATTGTCGGTAACACTAGGTTTTCCTCCATTGAATGGAAGAGCCAGATGTTAAATAGAAGATATAGAGGTAATGCATGACATTTGAATATTGGATTCCTCCTCAATAGGCGCGAGAAAATAATCATCTGCAAAATGACCATTAAGCAATTGAGAATTGGTCGCAAAAGGAAGCATTATTCCCGCGACAATCACTTGGGATTTGGCATGGGCCAGAAGATACCCAAAGCCTTCAGCAGCCAACACATAGAGCGCGGGTGCTAGCGAGTACCCTTGGTGAATGGATCAGAACAATCGGAAGGACTCACAACTAAGATCATTAATAGTCATCTGGGCAGAGGCATTGACAAATAGCATTCTGACTAGTTGATTGAAGATGGGATCGAAGCCAAAGCATCCTAAGGTATGATTTAACATCCTATGCGCAACATATTTAGATTTCTTTCCCTCATGAGAAACATGAAAAATCAAATCACAATGTTTACATTATGGAGTATGTTGAACCATTCATCCATACTCATATTTATGAGCATCATGAGAGCTATATTTTGTGGCAAGATTTGCTTAACTTGACAGGTACATGTAATAGGCTTGTGGATCACTTCATCATGTTTTGTCTATTGTTCATGGCACTTGGAAAGAACAAATTTAGAATTGCTTGAGGACAAGCAATTTTGGGAAGAGAGGATTGTAATATCCCCTTCCCAATTGAAGACCTTTGGCCTATTTTGTCAACCTGACGGTCAAAGGAAAATTATAACGGTGACTTAAGTCACAATAAATTATTATAAAGTGCTATAAAAAATAAAATAAAATTATTAAAGAACTTGTATTAATTTATTGGGCTTAATAGAAATAAATTATAATCCATATGGTAAATAAGATTTGCCTTAAGGGGAAAATATCTTTGTAAAAGGGATTTATTATATTTTATTCTTCCTAGAAAGGATAATGGCGACTTGGGCCAAAGGAGAATAATTAAGTTTATGAAGGATAAAAATATAATTAATTAATGTATTTCCCCTAGAAAATGTGATTTGCATTAGGAGGGAAAAAGTTGTTGGGAAAAACATTTAATATGGGAAATATTAAATGAATGCATAGGGAAAATCATTATAAGCTAGTTGGATATTACAGAGGTTGTTTTGGGTCACTTTTCCTTTATAAAGGAGAGTTCGACTTGAGAGAAGACATCTCATACTCATTATATCAAATTCAGATTTGTGTCTCAAGCCTTGGGCTTTTGCATAAAAACACTAAGGACGAAAACTCTTAGTGTATACCTCTAGAGAACGAAAACCCTCATAGAGAATGTGAGGGATTTCCACATAGGAAATTTTATTGTGCTTCACAGGTTTCTTGTTATTTGTAGTAGTATTTATTAAAGGATTATAGCAGAGCTTTGTTATAAAAATTGCAGCAGTGATATCATATTTTTGTCTTGTGGAGCGAACCATCTTTGCAATGAATTACAGTGTATGGGAGACCTTCCAAGTCTGATTTTATATGACATCTGTTGTACTACCATTTTCATCAAGAGAAAGTAATTTTAGAATTTTTATGAGGATTTAAGGTGCCCTTTTCAACTCTTTTCATCTACAGATTTTCTAAACTATTTCTTAGTCTTATTTGCCTCATAAAACTTGGTTTTCTTCATATTTTAGCCACTAAAAATATAGCAATCAGTTTCGAGGAAGCACAAATTTATTTGGGTGTTATTTACATGAGTTTTTCCTCCATACCCTGGTCGCACTTCTCATAATTAATTCAAATCTGTCACAATATCAATTGTCATAACCCCTATAAATATGTTTTTATGTTTGGGAGTGAGAAATAATAATTTATGGGTTATTTGGTATAAGTGTATACACATACCCCAAGTCGTATTTTACAAATTTATTTTAGTTTTGCGAAGTTTCATTTGATGAAGGATTTGGGATTTGAGAATATGTGTAGGAGTCAAAATAACCATTTGGGGATATTACATGCTTGAAGCATAGCAAGATGAAACAACCATTCAATCTAATCATAAGCTTTCATGAAATCAATTTTAATGAACAAGGAACATTTATGGCAGATTGATTGGATCGGCGAGCCCATTCCATGCCTTCCCAAACAACAATGATGTTATCCAGAATATAATGCCCTTAAATGAACCCAGTTTGTTCCAGTTGGATGAAAGTGGGTAGAATATTACACAGCCATATAGCCAAAACTTTGGCAAAAATTTTGTAGAAGACATTCAAGTAGACAACAAAGTGATGGGCCGCCAACAAGTAATTTGCTCTGGATCCCCTAGTTTTGGGATGAATTTATTATTCCATTTATTGAGATGAAGAATAAAATCAAGTTGTTTAAAAAAATGATTCAATCCTTCTCAAAAATTGGACCAAGTGAACCAAGCTTTGGAAGTGGGAGAGCGAGAGGAATTAGGGTCATAAAACCCAAACTTATTGTGTATGAAAAACCACTCCTTCTTTTCATGAGTTGTCCACCTCATAAGCAGTTGGCCGCATTTTTCAATGGGTGACTCAACCATATTAAAATCACCACTTATGACCCAATAAGCATCGGGAATTGTGTAAGCTATCCACCACCAAAGATCGGCCCTTTCGGCCACATCGTTAGAGGCGTATATATTAATGAGGCCAAAAGGGTGGCCGTCAACATTAAAGAGGACCCATATGGCACGGTTGGTGGGGTCTATGCCATGGTTAATCAAAAGGGCCACCATTTGGGGGAAAAAGGGAAATTAAACCCCCACGCCCCCTTTATGATTATTGCAAAAATCCAGGATGTTAGGCCAAATGGATTTACAAACCATCTATAATAGAAAACATGTAACTTTTACCTCCTACAAAAACAAAACATATGAATTAGCAAATATTTTCCATGTTTCACGAACAACATACTTTCCATTGGAGACTGTAAGACCTCAAACATACCAAGATAAAAAATTCATGGGAAACATTGGTCAAGAGCCATGCCATCCGCATCCAAGCCATCAAGGGTGTCGAACTAGTTTTGTAAGGATTGAGCAATGTTATTCTGCAAAAAATCATGTAGACCAATTTTCTTCCCCCTGACATATTTGATGTTGTACTCCTCTTCTATTGAATCCACATAGCATCGGGATACGATCCTGGGAGATGCGAGAAGGACTTCGGGGCCTTTTGGATGGCCCCTGTGAGCTGTTGGTTAAAAGCATCGGTTGTGGTTGCGGCATGGTGACATTGTAAACAAAATTTGTCTAGTCCATGAGAACCGAGGCCGCCTTGGGTGTGCTGGAGAATTTAGGTAACTTGAATGGTGAGTTAGCAACAACAATTAGCTCCTCGGCTTGTGGGCTATGGGGTTATTCTTTAACAGCTAGCTCAAGCGGGCCATTTGAACCAGAGACCTTAGATTGAAAGATCCCTTCCTATGTTGCCCTTAACTTTTTAGATTGATTTGGGGCTTAGATCCTTGCTTACAATGTTAGACAAAAATAATAAAGCATGTATATGAAAGAGTAGATAGATGACATAAAATGAAACCCAAAATAATGTTTTTCTAATACTAGACAAAAGGATTTTACAATAAGAATCAAAACTGATATGTTTTTGTTCTATTTATGACAACCAATTATTACAGTGTAAATTTTAATATTATTATCTCAAATAAAGAACAATGGTGTACCTGAAAGTTAGGGGAAACCCCTTACAAACATAAATCTACTTTGATGCCTTAGTCGTCCCTCTTGGAGAAAATGATACGTTGTCTTAGAACCCTCAGAAAAACCCACACATTGTTGTTCACATACTTATGCTCTAGAAGTCTCCTTTTGGGGTTGTATTCTTCCCCCAAATCGATCCACAAGCTTCTCCTCAATGTTGTCCCAAAACTGATAAAAAAATCTTTGAAAACTTGATTGTAGAATGCATTTCACACCCTTGCAATCACTGAATATGAATTTCCTTCGTATCTAGAGGTTTCCATCCACAAATACAAGTATCCAATAGAGGTTTCCATCCCCTATGGCTGAACTGAAAGAGGGTTTCCAAGAGGCTTTCCATCCTCAACCAGTTTCATCTGAAGCTCTGCTCCAAATTCGCAAAATCTATTTTTTAAGAAATAATGTAATACCCGTATGAAATGAAAGAGAAAAATATACAAATTCCAATGAACCAACCCTGGACTCCAAATTCCTCTTGAATCTCATTTTATGAACTTTTAGGTCTCCAATATGGGTCACCCCCCCTTTAGAAAAAATAGTCTTTTATTTCACTTTTAATATTTTTACTTTATTTTAATAAAGTTATTTTGACTTTAATAAGTCACTTTATAAAATAAAGTTATTTTAATAGTCACTTTTATAATAAAAGACATGAAGTGAGCTAAAGTGACTAAACCCATGTATTTTCTGCAAAGCACTCCCTTGCCATCTCCATTAGCCTACGAGAATGTGGTAATAGGCCAATTTGAATAACCGAGTGATCTCTTAAGTAGAGAGGAACATTGCAGTCCTCCCTTCCCAAGATTGTTTGTCCTCAAGCAACTGTAAAGTTGGATGCTGAAGTATAGACTCTCCTTCCCATGTAACATCCTCCAATGGAAAATCTCTCCACCTAACCAGGTACTCCTGAATCACTCTACTCCTTAGTCTCCTCTCTCTCCTATCCAAGATCTCCTCAGGAACTAGATCCAATATCCCCTCCTCATCCGAGGGTGGCAACTCGGTAAAAGAAACCACGCGTTGTCCCAATGCCTTCTTCAAGCAAGACACATGGAAAACATTGTGTATCTTACTTTTGGAAGGTAGCTCTAGCTCATAAGCTACCTCTCCAACTCTCCTTAACACTCTGTACGGACCATAAAACTGACGCTTAAGTTTTTATGCACCACTCTTCTTGAGAGTACTCTGTCTATATGGTTGTAAGCGCAAAAATACAATGTCTCCCACCTCAAATGATCTCTCAATCCTATGTTGGTCTGCATACATCTTCTGTTGGTTCTGAGCATGTTGAATATTATCCTTAAGTACCATAAGGATATCCTAACTATCTTGTAAACACTCTCGAGCCTTAGGATCTCTACTGTCCCCAAAATCCAAATCAATGAAAGATGTCGCATCATACCCATACAATGCTTGGAAGGGGTCATACCAATAGACATTTGGTAAGTAGTATTATAGCAACACTCACATAAATACAACCATCTCAACCATGCCTTCCGTTTCCCCGAAACATAGTTGCGAAAATAACCCTCTATCCATTTGTTCACAATCTCTATCTGTCCATCTGTCTGAGGGTGATAAATAGTACTCGAAGTCAACTCTGTACTTACCAGTTGGAAAATATCATGCCAAAAGGTGCATAAAACATGTTATCCTGATCACTAACAATGTTCTTTGGAAGTCCATGCAATTTGAATATTTCACAGAAGAACAAATCAGCAACATGTGGTGCCTTAAATTTGGTTGGAATAGTGAAGAAGTATACATAGTTTGTCAATCTGTCAACCACCACATAAACGTGATCATTCCCTTGAACTATGGGGAGACCTGTAACAAAATCGATCAAATTACTTTCCCATTTTTTGTTCTGGAATTGGTAAGGGTTGCAATAAACCCACTAGAAAATTACATTCTAAATTGTTTTGTTGATAAGTCATACACTCACGGACATGGCGTATGACATCCTCCTTGATACCCTTCCAAGAGAATCTCTCTCTAACCTTCTTTTATGTCTTGAAAATACCGTGTATGTCCTGTAAGTGGTGCATCATGGAAGGCATGTAGAATATTTTCCTTAAGCTTAGATCCAGGAACTAGGTAAACTCTACCCTTATAAAAAATCAAATCACCCATCACCTTATATCCCTCATCCTGAATTTTACCATCGATAATTTCACACACAAAAGTATTTTTGGATTACTCAACTAATAGTTGAGATTTCCAATCTATTGAAACCTCGCTCAAAGAACATAGGGTAGTAAGATGTGGTTTTCTGGAAAGTACATCAGCCACTACATTCTTATTACCTTTGACATACTCAATGTCAAAATCATATGCATGCATCTTATAGACACACTTTTGTTGTCTCTCATTGAGCTCATTTTTCTCCAAAATGTATTTCAAATGGTTGTGGTTGGTCCTCACCACAAACTTCCCACCTACCAAATATTGTATGAATTTCGCCAAGGCATGCCTAATGGCGAGCATCTCCTTATCATAGGTGGAGTAAAAATTCTCATTGTATCTCAACTTTGTACTCTCGTAGGCAATAGAATGGTGGTCCCGAATAACAACTGCACTAATACCCAAACTAAAAACATCACACTCCAATATGAGGGGCTAAGAGAAACCTGAAAGAGCCAAAACTGGACAAGTTCTCATAATCACCTTGAGCCTATCAAATACCACCTATGCCTCATTTGTCCACCTAAATGGCCCCTTCCATGTAAGATCTGTCAATGGAACTGAAAACTCATAATATCCTCTAACAAACCTCCTATAGTATCCACATAATCCAAGGAATCCACGCAAGTCTAAAATGTTCTTAGGTGGCGGCCAATCATGTATAACTTGTATCTTCTCCTAATGATCCTTGACCCCGTCGGACCCAATGACGTGCCCAAGATACAAAATCTCGATAAGTCTAAATTCACATTTGGACATCTTAGCAAATAGAGACTATGTCTCCATGATGCCTAGTACCTCATCAAGGTGCCTCAAATGCTCCTCTCACGCCCTGCTATAAATCAAGATGTCAACAAAATATACTAGCACAAACTTTCTCAACTTTCTGTTAAAGATATGGTTCATGCATGACTAGAATGTAGCAGGTGCATTAGTGAGGTAGAATGGCATCACCAAAAAATCATAGTGCCAGTAGTGACATCTGAAGGATGTCTTGTGAATGTCCTCATCACAAACATGAATCTGGTGGTATCCTGATCAAAGATCAATCTTAGAAAAATAGATAGCTCCATGAAACTCATCTAATAGCTCATTTATGTGACAAATGGGATACTTGTTCTTCATAATCTTCTTGTTCAGAGCACAATAATCAATGCACATCCTCATGGTCCCATCCTTCTTCTTCACAATTACAACTCAAGAAGCAAAGGGGCTAAAACTAGGATGGATATGTCCCATATCCAAGAGCTCTATGATGGCCTTCTCTTTTGAACCCTGGTCATTCGTGTTGTCATTGATGGCAAAGGAGTTTGGAGCTCACAAGAAAGAGTTCAAGATGATCTCAATGCTCTTCAGGCTTGGTTGGTGAGGTAGGAGTCTAGTGGAAGCATGGACATGGCAGGTATGGCTGGTTCAGATGTGATACAAGTCAAGTATGATGGTATAAGCATGATAACAAGCTCTTACAGTGAGTATCAGGTCAGTTGGTGGAAGTCTTAGGTCAAACTGATTCATTTAGGCCTATTTCTTGAGCCTGATGAGGTATGAAAGGATGGTACAGGTCATGAAAAGACCATGAGAGAATGGAAGCAACCTAGTAATGTTTTCCAAGGCATATTTGAGCAAAAACAAAGCTTATTCTAGGTCCTGAAGGAAAAATTCAAAAGTTAACAAAACTTTCCCTTAAGGAATTCAGTTGTTCTTGCATGCAAATGAGATGGGTTAGACAATTTAAGACTTATTCCTATCAAATAAATCATGGGAGATGATGGAGTAAGGTTTCCTTGTGCTTCATGCAAAATTTCATGTCCTCAAGAGGTCATTTGAGCAAGTTGTGTAAGTTTTTACAAAACTGGTCTATTGAAAAGCTCATTTTGAGTTGTTTGGCTTCTTAGCAGTCATGGAAAAATATAGTGTCTCCTTAAGATAAATCATAGAAAAAAAATTGAGGACTCCAAGCATGAACTAGTGCAAAAAATTTCAAGTCATTTGGACTTGTCTTTGAAAAATTTATGAGCATTTTAGTCAGAGCAATTTCTTCTTTCTCCTAGACATGTGTTTTAACTAGAATCAAGATACATTTGAAGTGTAATATTGTGTTTTGGTCATTCCTTGATTCAGTGCTCATATTGTCTACAAATGTCACTTTCAAGTTGTTTTCATCTAATATGACTACCAAGTAAAGGTGTTCAGAGTGTGTAGTTATCTTCTCCATACTTCTCTAGTCAAGAGTGTTGAACACAAGAAACTTGCCATTTTTCCTTATGAAGTTGTCCTTCTTAGTGAGTAATTCTTTCTTAAATTTTTGTCTCAAATCATCATTGGCATCATATACATTAAGTGATGAGACTCTATATAGTACACGTGTGAATTTTTATGCATAATGATCATTGACTTGCAAATGTTCCTTGAGGATTGAGAAGTGATTATTGTCTCAAAATAGTCATAAAAGTCATTGAAGAATGGTAACTCAGGATGGTTTATCCTTCTTCGTGTGATCGAAAATAGTCATGAAGCTACAAGCATGGCTTCAAAATTCAGTAATAAGTCTTCAAAAGGTGTGAAATAGAATTAGTCTACCTCCACAAGTTGCAAAGACACTTCTTTTCACCAAACTGTCCCTGACTACTCTTCACCTCTAGGAGCTTTCATTGTGAATTGGTTAAGAAGTTGAATGCTAAAAAAGGTTAATCACCCTCTTTTGAGTACAACCTCAATGTTTTTTAATGAGAAAAGTTCTCAAGACAAAAATTGTCAAAGTTTGAGACCAACAACTCTTGACTGGGGTCTATAATGATCATCATTTCATTTTTGAAGATACAGGTGATCTTTATGCACAAATAATGGATCTTAAAGATCTCAAATAACATGAAATGAGATATTGTTCTTCATCACTGACTTACAAAATCTAAATTTTCTAATTCATCAAATTATTGAGGAAACATTCTTTATTTTGTAGTTCTTGGGTCCTTCCTGCCACAATAACCCTGAACTAGGGTTTTTTCTATGTTTTTTGTCGAATCTCACTTATCTTCCAACCAAAATTCATGAAATTTTGGAATATCCTCTATGAACTCATCCCAAAACGTTTGCAAAAGGTTTGAAGTTGAATAATTAAGTGTGGAGAGAGTATTTTCTAGCAGAAACTCCAAAAACGTGCACAACCTACTAAAATGACAGTTTCTTCATTTTCTCACAAAACTATCAAAGCCATTGGTTGATTCATGATCTACGAAAGCTGAATGTGTATTGGAAAGCTCTCTTGAGGTTTGAATGGTGTTATCTTCTTCGAATGCAAAAATTTCCTCAACAGGTGTAAGTATTAGTGCTCATTCTTGTATACGGCAATGTTGAAGACTTGTTTGAACAATGTGTTTCTCCTCCAAGCCTTCTTGACCTCTGAAAACATTCATGGAGGTATCATCTTAGTAAAATTCATGGGTAAATGAAAATTTTACTTCCAGTCTAAGAAAGCAAAGAAACTGCTAGAATGCTCATTGAAAATGAAAGCAAAGTCTATCTTAGGTCCAAATAGTATTAGCAAATTTTATCAAGTTTTTGAGAGGCTTCTTATTCGAAGTTCTTGAACTTGGTTTGTAACTCCAAAGGTCTAATTTAGTTCAACTCAAGAAAATTGGTCAACCTTGCTAAGAGAAGATGAAAGGATGTGACCTATCCCTTTCATGCAAACTATGACACAAGTGCATTGTATTTGAAACTTGAAAGGAAATGAAAGAGTAAGGTGAAATAAAAGAAAGAGATGGGAAAGTCAAAAAAGGATGAATGGTCAGTTACAAAGTGGAATAGAACTCAACAGTCTTAACCTATTCACTAACTGCTAAAGCAAATTGATTGAGCTCAAAAGGAGAAGGTGTAGAGTCATGGTTTGATCCAAGAACTGTAAAAGCTCAAAGCCATTGTTGAGTGTGGATAGTTGTCTTATTCCATAGAAGTTGAAAAATCTAAGTGTGACTTCCAAATTGGTATTGAGGTTACAGTTAAAAAGTGAAGCATGTGACATCAGGGTTTATCTAGATAAAAACCAGTTGGTAATTTTAATAGATTGTCATAAAAATAGGTACCTTGCGAAGGAGGAAGAGTTGTTAGCTCATGTTGAAATAAAAGTAAAGTGATACAATAGAATGAAGGAATGAAATAGACATACTTAAAGGAATCAACTGAATGTAGAGCAACCAGTTTAAAATATTTGAATGTAATACAAGAGAGTAGTGTGCATACAAATAATAAGATGCATGAAAGATGAAATGAATGCCTTGAAGATATACAAATGAAATTAATAAGAGAGTATGAAAGTATGAATACATGCTTAATATGAGTTTGATAATATAAGTTCAAGGTGAAGAAGAATATGAAAAAGTACTGTATTTTTGCTATCAAATTTGCATACATAGTAGAGTGCTAAGAAATGAAAAATGAAAAGGATAATAGAGGAGTGATAAAGAACAGAGGTTTGAGATCAAAGGGAAGTACATTGTGTGAGTCATTTGACACTAAAACAAAGGAGATGAAATATATGAAGTATGAAAATTGTAAAGCAAATCAGGTGAATTATGATTTGTTGAATTGAAGCAAGTAAGGTGACCATGATCATTTTGTTAGAAACAAGAAACTATATGTCAAACTTGAAATTAGTAATTCTATATTTCCTAAGTGGGTGCTTGGGACTACAAGGGAAGTTGGTGCTTCAAGTTATCTTGTTAAACGAGTTGAGTGGGTGTTTGGCTACCTTCTAGTGTGTGCTAGAAGGAATAGGAAGTGGTTTTTTCTTAGGTTGAGTGGGTGTTCAACAAAATTGGAAATCACTTTATGTTAAGAATAGGTGTTCTTAATAAAACACCTTGATTTCAAGTGGGTTTTCTCCCTTCAAGTTTCCCATTATAAATTTGGTGTCTTTTATACTTATTTTCTTACATGCACCTTAATTTGTGTTCATTGTTTGATTACTATTTTTTTCACAAAGTTTTATAAGTTTCTAATATAATCATCAATAATTTACCCCCCCTCTCAGTGCTTATGATATCCAACAATTGGTATCTAAGCCTAGTCCTCCAGAGTTAAGCTTAATAGCTTGGAGGTGATCATGAAGACACAAGCATTAGTTCTTTTACTAAATCAATCTTGAAGAGAAAGTATGAGATTTTTCAATCTCTGATATAAGGTCTGAAGAATGAGATTAAGCACATGGAATCTCACCATGGTGAAGAACTAAATGAATTGGCTTCATTTGTAGACAATGTTTCAAGATCCCTAAAACAAAAATAAAATGACTTCCTGAAACTGGAAAAGGAAGTAAAGACCCTGACAACTGCATTAAGTCAAGTCACATATTAGTTACAAAGAATTCCAGGTTAAATATAGCATAATTCTTGTCAAGAATCCATTCAAGAAAATATTGAAGAGTGTGAGAAATTAAGGGTAGATATGAATATCATCAGAGAATAAGTGGAACAAGAAAAGAAAATATATTTTAATCCCGAATTAAGCCATTCAGAGAATAGGGAAGAAGAAAAGGATTGGTCCCAGTAAGAAAAAAAAAAATAAGAAGTGTACTGAGATAACACAGGAAGATTCAGACAACCAAATGCATCCAGGTATGAGAGAAAATTTAATGGATATTATTTTTCATGTTATGCTTTTGGACATAGAGCTAGAGACTGTTTGAGAAAGATAGATAAGGAGCATCCATGGAGAGATTGTAGGACTGAGTATGAAAAGAACAAAGTATTTTAATTGTCATGAGAAGGGTCACATAGTTAAATAATATCTTGAGGAACCTATGAAGCAAGAATGGACCAGAAAGTACATCTAGAGACAGGAATCAATTAGTTTGCTTCAAGTGCAACAAAATTGAACACTTTGCAGGACATTGTCTTAAGAGTAAACTCATCTACAAGTGAAAAGATGAAATAAAACACACTCATACAAAATCAGCCAATAAAGTAGAGTCAGAAATTGAAATAGCAAAGATTGGAAAGAAGGTAACATGGGAAGATATTTGAAAAGCACAACCTAACACAGTGACAGGAGAAACTACCTCACATGATAGATCAACAGATGTTGACAAAGGAAATAAACATGAAAACAATTATAGTGCCAAGGATGAGGAATTTCTTCCTCAAGTTGTGATAGAACAGGTGTATGAATTGCAACATGCATGCTTATCAGGAACTCTAACAGATGATGAGAGCTCAGGTAATGAGGTTATTCTACCTAGAAATGCAGCTAAGAAGGTCAACATGGTTCTGAGGACAAGAAAAGGGAAAATGGAGGAGTCATCATGTTGTTTTGATGACTTCATGTTGTTTTGAGATGATTCAAGGCTCATAGTATGCCTTCTCTAAGCTTCTAGGAGGATTATTCACTTAAATGAAGCATTGGAGTTAGAATGAGTTTTCTCCATGATGCATAAGGTATGTAATCATATATTTGTGTCAGGGTCTAGTTTGGGTTCTCTTGTGTGAAAATCTTGAAATCAGCTGTATGGTGATTTGAAATAATTGCTATGTCTTTCATGAGCTGGCCATATGCATTTGGGGTCTTCAACAGTGAGTCATGTCGAGTTTGTAAGTCTTTCATGTTGTCAAAAGATGATCCTTTAGCTTGAACAAATTTATCCATGTGAAGTCAAGTGTTTATGTCTCTAAATTGGTTAAGTCATATGAAATGAATATTTTCTTTGTATATCAACACTATCCTATAGTTCATTCTCATAAGGAATATGTTGTCTTGTCATTATGGAGTCTCCGTGTTGAAGGTATCTCAGAAGTGTTATGTAGATTCTCACTGTCAATATGCTCAAGAGTATGTGTGCATGGTCTATGTGAATGTTCATATGTCTGCTCATATCTTTGTCAAGATGAGACTGAGTTTTATAATCTGGTTAAGTGTCTCTGTGGTTATTCCATAATCAGGGTTGTCTCATCAAGGTCTTGTATCTCATTGGTATCCTCCAATGTAAGTTATGTTAACCCAAGTTAGTATTTCATTTGTCATAAAGTAATATTGTTTAAATCTTTATCATAAATTTTATTCGTCAATGGGTCTAAAATCTGTGTTCAAGGTCTTTCAGTCATTCATTGTGAAATATAAGTTGTGTGGGTGGTCAAGATAATTCATTGCAAAGTTATTAGCTTATTAGAGATAGTCACAATGAAGTTTGATACTTCAAAACCTAGGATGACTATCTTCACATGTGTGTACTTAAAAGTCCTAAACCATAGAGATGTGTCTGAGTATGACCTTAGACCTGGAATAGTATATGTAATTCATGAAGAGTTACGAATTTTTCTTAATCCCAGAGGAAGTTGGATCAATGAAGAAGGTTAGTTCTTAGTCAAAAATCTAACTCATGGATGTCTCATAGACATGAAAAAGGTTTGTTGTTGTTATTCACTATTGTGAATGTCAAGTATGTATCAAGAAGAAACATGTCATCCCAGAAGACCAAGTACAAGGCTTCAAATCAGAATGGACACAAAGAAAAGAGATACAAGTATGCATAATAATGCTATAGGATCTTCATTATTTGTCATGCTACAGGTTGTAAAGAAGTATCAATATGTGCTCCTTGAAAAACTGTGTGGACCAAGTGGAACTAGATAGTAAGGGCACTCCTAATCAAACAATGAATGTACAATGCCTCATCAAGAGTTTGTTCATGATTAATATTCATTTGAAAGGGTAATCTACATGGGTATACAATGATGTGAGTTGTGCTCAAGGTTTGGACACTAGCTTGGAGGAAATAAGAGTAAAATCAAGACAAAATGCTTCCTCGTTGCCTTGACTGGGTTTACACAGTCCTAATGAGTAGTTTGCATTGGAAAATTAGTTTTGAAAGGTCAAACTAAGGAGTTTGAAGCTAAACTTTTGACCAAAACATCTTAGCTCATGTAGATAGAGGATGGAAAATATTTGAGGCTTCAAGTAAGGGTATATTTTCAATTTCACATGATAGATTTGGACTGTTTTATCTTGATCAAAAGTGTTGGTTACTCAGGTATGGAGAATGGTTTTCCTCATTATTGACAAATTTCTTAAAGTAGACTATACTTTTGACATGATTTCAAAGTGTTTAGAAGATATGATTTCAAAGTATCATTAAAATTCCCATGTTGCTCTAAATGGGAGGTACAGTGATAAAGTTGCAAAGTCATATGGTTAATTGTGATAGTGAATAAATCTTAAATTCATTGCAGTATAATTCATGAAATATTTGATACCTAAAATTGAGGCCTAAACATGTGGATGAGCACACAGTGGTCTGTGACAAAAGCTAAAGGGAAGGATTTAATTTCACAACTTCAGAGTGTACAGTCTCCATGAGGTGAATATAGTGAAACAAAGGGAGAGCTTCATATGTATAGAATAGGTGGCATAAATTTTTGAGCTCTTAAAGACATGTTAGAAGTTCCCTAACACTATTTAAGCCTCATAAATGATGCTCATGAAGAGCTACAAGTCTGATTGGATTAGCAGAGGCAGAGGGAAGCTTAATTTTCTCTATAGTCAGGAAAGGAATGATGATTTTGGAATTGACATGTTATTATTAGTCCTTTAACAGTGTTGTCATGTTGTTATTTCAAGAATAAATGTTGTTCATACTGAGATGGGACAGTTGTTTGCAAAGGAAGAGTGATTGTGCCCAGGGAGGGTTCAAGGTAGGCACAAAAGCTCAAGAAAGAGAAATACCATCGAAGGGGGAGCTTGTGAACATGTAAATTTTTGTTTCTCATTTTTCCTTGTGCTTAACTTTCATTAGCTCATGTAAAGTGGTCAAGAGCCCTTTCTCAGTGATGTCAAAGGGGAAGAGATATAGAGTTTGCAGTTAGAATCCAAGTACACAAATTCCCTTACCATAAAATCTTGTTGGTTTCTAAGGTGTCACCATCAATGAAAAGGGGTAAGTTTGTTCAACCTTAGTCATTAGTGTTTTCATTGATTTCAAGTGGCATTGATGGAAAAGCAGTGTCTTCTGAAGGATTATTGGTGCTCAAAGAGAGAGTTCAGGATGGTTCTAGTGCTCTGCATGCTTGGATTGGTGTGACTCCAGTGGAAGCATGGATAGGGTAGGTATGGCTGGTTAAGATGTGATACAGGTCAGGTATGATGGTATAAGCATGATAACAAGCTCTTACAGTGAGTATCAGGTCAGTTGGTGGAAGTCTTAGGTAAAACTAATTCATTCAGGTTTATTTCTTGAGCCTGGTGAGGTATGAAAGGCTGGTACAAGTCATGAAAATAACATGAGAGCATTGAATCAGCCTAGTAATGTTGTCCAGAGCATATTTGAGTAAAAATAAAGCTTATTATAGGTCCTCAAGGTAAAATTCAAAAGTTAGCCAAAGTTCCCATTGTGAACCCAACTGTTCTTGGATGTAAATGAGATGGGTTAGACAATTTCAGATCTATGCCTATCAAAACAAACATGGGATATGATGAAGGAAGGTTTCATTGTGCTTCTTGCAATATTTCAGGTCATTATGATGTCATTTGAGCAAGTTGTGTCAAATTTTTGCAAAAATGGTCTATTGAAAAACTCATTTTGAGTTGCATTCCTTCTTAGCATTCATGAAAAAATATAGATACTCCTCTCAGATAAATCATAGAATGAATTTTTAGAGTAACATTTTCTAGAAATCAGGTGCAAAATGTTTCAAGTCAATTGTAGGTTTCAGTGAATAGATATGAGTATTTTTATGAAGCAGATGTGTGCTCTCCTGGACTAAGTTTTGAGCTAAGCTATGAGGATTAAAAAGGTTTTTTTGGTCTCCAATGCTTTCCTTAATTAATGATGATCTAAGGTTCTTGAGAATTTTTCATAGTAGTCTCTCAAAGTTCTAACCACAAGGTTAAATCCTTCATGTTGTCCTAGAAAGAAGTCAAGGAATCATGCTCAAATTATTTTGAAATCATTGTATTGGGTTGGTTTTCTCAAGTACAATGCTCCAAATCATATTTTTCATAATGTATAGTGATTAGAGAAGCTAAATCCTTTGTTTTTTTAAACCTGTTAGGGATAAGATAGTGTTAGGAAATAATTCTTGGCTAAGACAAAGGCTTTGTAAACATGTTCCTATAGGATTAATGGAAAGTTAATTAAAATGATGATCCAATGAGGTATACTTATCTTTAAAGTGGCACAAAAAATTTATGAATAACATATATTTTCCTCAAAGGCACTAACAAGACTCAATAGATGGTGAATTTTGTTTGAAATCTCTCAAAGCAAGGACCTCTATTCCTTTTACTAGTCAAAACCATTGAATATCTTCATAAATTGAATGCATATGGAGGAGTTGGCATTAAATTCACATTTGGAGAAGGTGTGGAGCTCCCTCATGAAGCTAAAGGAAATAAAAAAATTTCTCTTCACTGATAAATGTGCAAGAAATCAAAATTTCTTCATTCTTGGGCTTTCTACAGACCTAGGGTTTCCTTGAAACCTTTTTTCTTCATTCTTGAATTTGCACCAATGAAAAATCTCTAAATTTTGACATAAATTCTATGGCCTAAACATGACATGGTTTTAAAAATAATTTTTTGATTTGAATCATCAATGGATTATCTTTGGATATCTCATTAGCAGAAGTTTTTACTTTGACTAAAGTAACAGTTTTGACAGTTAAATGAGTTCTTGGTCTCTACATTGTAAATTGAGGAAATTATTGGTTAAAATAAAGGATGAATGGTTGATAAATGATCTAGATATTTGTTTCATCACATAAATATGTCCTAAAAAGGATTAAATCACTTATGACATGTAGAAAATGTCGAACATTTAATATCAGTCATCAATGTGCTCTTAAAAAACTATCCAATGTAAGTTTGATGAATTTTTTCTAGATTTTATGTGATGGAAATAAAATTACCTCCTTAGTAAAGCATCAGGGATTTCAATTAGATAAATCGAATGCAATATTTGAAAGACATGTCACTCAGAAATCTAGTGAAAGTGGTAAGGTTCAGAGTGTTTGTTTATCATATGAAGATAAGAACTGACTTCAAGGTCAATGACTGTTTTTATTGTATTATACTACAATATAGCAAATGTATTCAATGGGAACATGAACAAGGATTAAAATCTTAAATTTTATTAACCTCGTACCTTGAATGTAATAGTAAAAAACTCTTCTTATGGATTGTTACATTTTTGTCTCTTTAATTGAAAGATAATGTCAAAAGACCTTTTTTCTTGATTTGGTTCATTCAAAAGTTGGAGTCACTGCTTTTGAGCTTAAAACAGATGAGAGAGTTGAAAATACATGTGTTCAAATTGTGTCTTAAGATTGAAATATAAGGTGAAGATTCTATTTCATTTGGATATAGAAAAATCATGATGATACTTGAAAAATAAGTGTAAGAATTGTGAGTCAGTTTTTTGTAATGTAGATCTCAAAGTTGGAAATGTGAATTAAGGGCATATGATATATGTTTTGTGAGAAATAAATAATATGTTAAAAAATATAGAAGGTAATATCTCCAAGTTGGAAATGTGATATGCAAAAAATAATGTGAACTTATTTTGAGACCATGAAAAGTGTATTCAGCTAGTGAATTCAAAAAAGAGCAGTTTATTAACATGGTTCATGATGGAAGAAAGGTAAAAATAGTGAGTGGAATAAGAATACATAGAAGAGATATTGATGACATAGTACACACATTGTTCACAGATTTCAGAGGTAAATTCAACTTTTATAAAGTTGAATCAGGACAAATTTTTGGTGTCATATATTTCTTGACAATGAATGAATTATAGAAACAGATGGATTGCAAATTTGTGAAAGAAGAGATCTAGAAAGGTGTCCGTAAATTTTTTATTAAAGTTCTAACAAGGTTGTCATGATTAGTTTAGTAAGCAACAAGAAGCTAAATGATCAAGTTATAACATTGTTATTGTACTTTTTCCCAAGTGGGTGCTTGGGACATAGGGGTGGTTGTTCCTTACAAGTGTTAGCTTGATAAATCAGCTAAGTGGGTGCTTGGATACCTTCCAAATGGTGCTAGAATGAATGGAAAGTGGGTGTTTATTAGGTTAAGTGGGTGCTCAACAAAATTGGAAATCAATGTATATTAAGAATGGGTGTTCTTAATAAAAGACCTTGATTTCAAGTGGGTTTTATCCCTCTCAGTTTCCCACTGTAAATTTGGTGTCTTGTATGCTTATGTTCTTGTATGAACCTTAATTTGTGTTCATTTCTTCATTTCTAGTATTTTTAAGAAGTTTTAGAAGCTTCTAATCTAATCAAAACTTATTCACCCCCCCTCTCAGTGCCCGTGATTATCAAGTACTGATTATATATCCACATGAAAGGGTTGCCCATTATCAGAAGAAGAATCGGATAAAATGAAGCATTGGGCTGGCCATGCAACCTCTCCATGTCTAACAATGGAATCCATCCTAAATGCCAAAACAACTCTATGCCTACCATCAGAAAGATCCCTAAACACAATCTTCTTCCCATCCACCATAAACTCTAACTCCATCCTCTTGAAATCCTGCACATACCTACCAAGGGACTATAGCCATTGAATGCCCAACACTATATCTATCCCACCAAGACCAACTACATAGAAATTATCAGTCAATGTGTAGTCCCCCATCTGGATGTTAATCCGAGGAATCCTCTTAGTGCAACTCATAGCAAATCCATCTATAATTTGTACAATAAACCCCTCAAAGTCCTTAACCTGTAATCCACGCTTCGCAACCAACCCCTCATCTATGAATTTTTGCGTAGCTCCATTGTCTATCAAACAAACAACCTGCTGCCCCTTAATTACTCCTTTCATCCAAAAGGGATGATACATAGGGACTCTTGAAAGTCAGGCAATAACTTGACATTGGATGAATCCAATGTCTCATCCTCTCCAAGTTCTATCTGGGGTTGCCCCTCATGTACATCATGACCGCTATCACTGCCCTCTAAATTTGTATTCGGTAAGTGCTCATCATCCACATCTGAAACCATCTCAATGAGGTGCACTTTGCCTTTACTGTTATGATCCTCATGTGTGGATTTCACTAACACCTCAAGGTTTTGGTGTAATGGTTCATTACATTTGGTATCAGAGCGACCACTCAGGTTCGAGTCCTGGCACAAGTAGCTACCCCAACATTGCAGTGTTCGCTCGAGGCTCGTATAGGGAAGGGCGGGGTCCCGCTATATGGGAGCAAATCTAGCTCGAGGTCCAGGATACGGAAGCGTGGCGGGATGCTATGATCCTCATGTGCGGATTTCACTAACACCTCAAGGTTTTGGTGTAATGATTCATTAAATTTACCAAGGCAGTGACGTCCAAGCTCCCAAGGATCCAACAAAACTTCTTCCTCCTAAACTCATTATGAGTATACTGGTCCATCCTAGGAGGGGGTGCTCTCTTTTGTTGAATAGTAGAGTGCTAAACTGTTTTGGAGCTCGTGGGAAACTTCTTATTGGGCTGATAATAAGTGGGGGATGTGTCCAAATCTAATGTCGTTTGAATGGCATCATGCAACGTCCTAAGCTTAAGAGCCTTAACCAATCCTATCATCCTATCATGAAGCCCCTCTATGAATAGCATCACTACCCTTTTCTCGGGCATCTCAGGAACCATCATTGCTATGTGTTGATATTTGTTGATGTAGGAATCAATATGTCCTCTCTAGTGGAGTTGTGCCAAATCTTTGTAGTATAGCTCCACGTCCTTGAGATCAAATCTCGCAATCAATCTCTCAATGAACTTCCTATAAGACTGCAAAAGATCATGATTTTGTGTGACTAACCAACGATGCCACCAATCATATGCTACTCCCACAAGGTGTAGAGTGGAAAACTGAATAGCCTCCTGCTCTTGCATAAGATTAAGGGTAAGATATGTGTCAAGCTTATGAATCCAATCTCTGGCACTGATATTTCCTCTACCATCAAATGTGGAAAGAGTCACCTTGTTGGTAGTCTGCTTCAACTCCTTATTCTGTTGTGATCTAGACCTCCTATCCTGTCTCGCCCTCAAACTATCTCTCTTCTATGTACAACATTATGGAAGGGGAAAACCATCTCTCACATGTTGTGGTAAATTCCTCGACTCATCACTACTTGCCATAACATTGTCTTGGAACTCCACTCCCTCAAGCGGATCTTGAACCACTTATGGGTCATCTCTAGGCAAGAAACTAGGCTACATAAATCTATTTGATGTCCAGGTAGGTCTCCTATTGTTTATATGAGTGTGCCTCCTCTCATGGCGAGGAGATCCCCTCACATTACCAATCTCTAAAGGTTATCTATTGTGCCTCCTATGACTACTGGCAACTGATATGGATCCATCTCTCTTGTCATATCTATCTCTTAGCCTATCCAATGCCAACCTATCTAGAGTAGTACCCATATGTTCCATGGGCTGAATCAGCCGCTGTTAGGTGGCTACCACAGTCCTAAAAAGTTATCTTTATGGGTCCACTTCATCATTATGGGGAGGGCTATGATGATATTCCTATCTATCACCCATGGTTTCAGCTCTAACACATGTTTCACGACCAACCTCTTGTTGCTCTCATCTATGTATGTAATATTTGTGTGGACCAATCTCTCATTGTTGCATAAAATCAAATCAGAACCCTGTAGGCTGGTAAAATCATTGCTCTGGGATAATCAGAAAAAATGAGGGCGGAATAAGAAGGGATCTTTCAGTGGTATCAGAGCATTGTACTCTCCCAGCCTGTGAGAGAAGGAATATATATGAAAGAATAGATAGATAGATAATCTATCTATCTATCTATCTATCTATTCTTTCATATATATTCCTTCTCTCACAGGCTGGGAGAGTACAATGCTCTGATACCACTGAAAGATCCCTTCTTATTCCGCCCTCATTTTTTCTGATTAATTTGGGGCTTGGATCCTTGCTTATAATGTTAGATAACAACAATAAAGCATATATATGAAAAAATAGATAGATAACATAGTATGGAACCCAAAATAATGTTTTTCCTATACCAGACAAGAGGGTTTTACAATAAGAATCACAACTAATATGTTGGTGGTCTATTTATGACAACCAATTATTTCAATGGAAATTTTAATATTATTATCTCAAATAAAGAACAATGGCATACCCAGAAATTAGGGGAAACCCCTTACAAACAGAAATATGCTTTGATGCCTTAGTCATCCATCTTGGAGAAAAGCATGTGTTGTCTTAAAACCCTTAGAAAAATCGACACATTGCTGTCCACACACTTCTTCCCTAGAAATCTCCTTTTGGGGCTATATTCTTCCCCCAAATCGATCCACAAGTTGCTCTCCAATGTTGTTCCAAAACTAATATAAAAATCTCTGAAAACCTGATTGTAGAATACATTTCACACCCTTGCAATCATTGAATATGAATGCCCTTTGTATTCAGAGGTTTCCATCCCCAAATACAAGTATCCAATAGAGGGTTTCCATCCCCTATGGCTTAATTGAAAGAGGGTTTCTATCCTCAACTAGTTTCATCTGAAACGTTGCTCCAAATTTGCAAAATCTGATTTTTTGAAGAAATGACATAAGACCTGTATGAAATGAAAGAGAAAAATATATAGATTCCAACGAACCGACCTTGGACTCCAAATTCCTCTTAAATCTCATTTTATGAACTTTTAGGTCTTCAATATGGGTCACCCCCCTTTAGGAAAAATAGTCTTTTATTTCACTTTTAATATTTGCACTTTATCTTAATAAAGTCACTTCGACTTTATTAAGTCACTTTAATATTATAAAGTCACTTTATAAAATAAAGTTATTTTAATAAAGTCACTTTCAAAATAAAAGACAAAGTGAGCTAAAGTTACTAAACCCATGTATTTTCTGCAAAGCATTCCCTTACCATCTCCATTAGCCTACGAGTATGCAGCAATAGGCCAATTTGAATAACCGAGTGATCTCTTAGGGGACATTACATAGATTGTTGATTTTTATTCCTATTTTTCCGACCCCTAGCTTTTTTCCATCCTTACTCCCCAGGGAGTTAGGCTATTTTGGGAACTGTTTTGGCTATTGAGCGATTGCGAGGGACATAAAGAGGACAGTCCTTGATCTTATGATTAGAGGCATGGCATCGAAAACAAGTATTAGGCAAGTTGATATATAAAATATGTTGGGAGAAATGTTTGTCTCCCATCTGGATTTCCACAAATTCTTTAGTTCCTGCGAAAGATCTACTACAACACATACACGCCTCTGGGGACGAGCGTGATATAAACGTAGCGGTTCGATGTAACACTCAAAATTACTAGAGCTGGAAAATGAGGATTGTTTTTTTTTAACATAAAAACAAATTACACATTTGTAATCATATAGATTTATTTAATAAAATTCATTAAATCGAATTGGTTCTTTTGATCTATCTGATAACATCCATGTAAGCCATGTGCGGTTGAGAAGGGTGTATCCAAATCTCCACGATCTCCCTTCGTCACTACTTCAAGTGACAATGCTTACTAGAATTTCGGCTCAACCTTTTAAAGGCCATGGGAACTATGTGAAAGTCCTTGTGTCTACCACGAAGCTAATTTCTCAACTTCGTATTCTGGTATCTGACCATTGTCTACCTCATGTTCAGCGTTCAACTTTTAATTGGAGAACTTAGGTGACTAGACAATACACAACCATCAATGCATTACTTGGGCCAAAGTTATCCATCGTGCAGGTTACGGCTAAATTCAAGACAACACACTAGTCTTTGAGTTTCAAGTCTTCCGCCACCTCACAACTATCCCTTTCATAGTTATCTAGATCTTTATAGTTTGTTTTTATTTTATTTCCAATTTAACCTATCTTGCAAGAGTTTATATTGTGATAGATGCCAAAGGCCAACTAGGATCATTATGAGATAAGTACATCCGTTATGCTGAAATGTAACTATATCAGCATTTCGCATGTACTTATCCCTTAGTTTGCCTAATGGATCTTTTCATCTATTTACCATCCCATTTAGTTTCTCATTTCCTGATGTTTGATTCTTTAACTTTAAATTACCTTTTTATAATGATACTCTTCCATTCTCTATACAACAGGATTTACAATTTTAACATAATAATACCAAGTTTACCGAAAGGCTTAATTATATATATATATATATATATATATATATATATATATATATATATATATATATATATATATATATATATATATATATATATATATTCCCTTGATTAGCTACGCCACTAAATAGCTATTAAATGTAGAAATTAAAAGACAAATGATTGCTACAATAATTGTCCAATTATCGGCTTCACACATTGATTACTATCAAATAAATATACTTAACAATTTGTGAAAAGTAAGATTTCTCAACTCAAGTATTCATCATTTACTCATTTTGAAACATTATTACACCCAAATTAATTATCTCTTTATTAAAATCATAAATTACATATGCCGTTAAGGCGAATTATATAACCAGTATAATAACTCTCACATAGTGAGGTTTAAATATTTACAATGGGTTATATATATATATATATATATATATATATTCCCTTGATTAGCTATGCCATTAAATAGCTATTAAATTTAGAAATTAAAAGACAAATGATTGCTACAATAATTGTCCAATTATCGGCTTCGCACATTGATTACTATCAAATAAATATACTTAATAATTTGTGAAAAGTAAGATTTCTCAACTCAAGTATTCATCATTTACTCATTTTGAGACATTATTACACCCAAAGTAATTATCTCTTTATTAAAATCATAAATTACATATGTCGTTAAGGCAAATTATATAACCAGTATAATAACTCTCACATAGTGAGGTTTAAATATTTACAATGGGTCCAAGATCCCAATAAATTCAGTCAAAATTATAGCATTTCATCCTTCTACAAATTGAAATCCAAGTATCTCATTTTGATCCATGCTACAATAAAACTTTACAAAACATGAGTTTCCGCACATCCGAAAGTAATGGCTAATGGTCCAGCAAGACTGGAGTAGTGGTATGATGTCAATTCAAAATGAGCTGGCATGAATATTAACTCCATTTTCCAATACAATTAATTAGTAAAATAAGAAAGGATATACATGTTGTTTTATCAACAAGCATATGGTAATACAACTGAAAATGATTTACCCCCTGGTTTCTATAAAGATACAAATATGGATGCATACAAATAGAACAACCAATCTCTATTTCAACATAATCAAATTGTAATCACTCAACCTCCAAATTCAAATTATGACCACAAAAAAATCATACTTTATTTGGTATAGATTTTAATACTATTTCTCTTATCTTCTAAATCAACGAGCAACTTAACAAAATTGTTCAAAAATCATCATTACCAAAAACTAATCAAACATATTCTTTCTAGTTAATGAGCAGCTCATCATATTGTCAAAGAACATCATTACCAAGGAAATAAAACTTCTTTTCAGTCAATGAGCTGCTCTACAAATTAGCACAAATATCATCAAATTTACATCACTTTAACATGTTCTATCTAGTAAACAAACAACCCCGACAAAACAATATAGAAGCACCCTGATTACATCATGTAAACATACTTTGTTTAGTAAAAGAACAATTAATTATTTCTTTAATAAGATATCATTATATAAATCTTAATCATGCCACCAATTACTCGTTGGTGCATCTGGGCTAAGTTGTCTTAGCTTTCATGCCCTTACCAAGACAAGCAATTTCTTTTTCACAGTTTTACAAAAATCCAAGTCATATTATCAGGCTGGAAGTTATAGGTTAAATGCCCTTTTTGTTACACATAACAACACACTCTCATTTATATATGATCTGATTTAGATGTCCATAAAGATAAAATTTCTGGAAAAACAGCCCCATGCAAGAGCTTTGACATCCACAATTATCATTCAAGAGATCACAATAAGTTAACAATCAGACTTGCATATAACAGCAAAAAAAATAAAAATACAAAACCCCAACCGGCTACATACCCATATCGATGGAGTTACCCAAATCGATTCATTTATGCAAATCGATTTGTATACCCAAATCGATTCATTTATGCAAATCGATTTATATACCCAAATTGATTTGTTTACAGAAAACACACAACTAAATTCCAGTAAACCAAAATGAAAACCCACAAGCACAAATCGATTTTAAACATACAAATTCACAAAACGTTTTTCATTTTTCTTGTACAGGAAAAACCCAACTCTTTTCCTTTCAGGTACAATTTATCATAATGCAACAAAGGAATTTTTAACCTTTCTCCTACTTTATTTTTTCAGATCAAAACCCAAAACCCCATCTGCATTTTTTTTGGGTTTAGTTAAAATCACACAAAAAAACTAAAAAAAATACAAAATCCATCAGTTTCCATTTCAAACTGCATCTCTAAATGATTAAATCAAAAAATTTCCACAAATTCCTTGATTGCCATTAAAAACAAAATGTGTATTTCCTCATTTTTTTTCCAATAATGCAACAGAGAAAGGAGAAGATATTCATCCCTAAAGTAAACCCAAAATTGGCAACATTCTACTCTTCTAGCTCTAACAAGTTGAATCCTTCTTTCCTCCAAAACTCACACAGGTATTCTAAAGGGGAGAATGAAAAAAATAGACCAAGGAGAAATAACAGAAAAATAATAATGAAATAGACTATAGTTGGGCGACCTATTGAAGAATTTTGGACTTCCCAATGTTGGTACGTGTACTAGTGCATGCCAAACACTTGTGCCATGTGAAGGTGTTTCACTTTTATGAAACCCATAAATTTCAATGTCTAAATAAAAACTTTTGGCTTACATGCTAAATCCCTCTAAAATACATATACTAATTAATATTTCATACAATTTTTTTTTTACTTTAGTTGTTACCCAACTTAATGGTTAAGTAAAACTTAACCTTCATAATACAAGTCCACATATCTCCGATAATATATTACCATAATAATTAGTTGAATTTCTAGGTTTATATAAAACATTCCAATAACGAAAATCACCAAGTCCATAAATCATAATTTAAATATTCTCATAAAGTTGGCTTAATATAGCTTAGTCATATAAAACAGAGGCAATTATCATCGCGGTCATGCAAAAGTTGAACAAAACAAAAGACGACCAAATTGAATAAAATAAAGTAACCGAAATACAAATAACCGAAAGATCCACAATCATTTATGAACCGTTTTACCTACGATTAAGACTTGATCACGTTTTAGGAAGAATCATCAAGGTGGGTGCGGGGTTATTCATTCCGCAGTTTCATGTCGCGCAGCATAAGCTGTGGGTCATGACACGACGAACCAAATGAATTTTACACACAATGATGATCTTGTCTAATCCTGATTAGACTTATCCGTAGTTAATTTAACTTACAAGAAATTTTTAGGATGTTACATTCGAGGCAGACCACTCGCCCTATGGAAGAAGCAATTTGATGTAAAAAATGAAGACAAGGCAAGGGTAGGCCACGAAATTCTACCCATACTAGCACTTTAAGTGCAACATACTCAGAAACCGCAAAATCTTTGGTCCATGGAGAGAGTACCACCAAGGAGTTATGAACATACCAGGTGGCATGTCGAGCTAAAATGTTGGGGGCATTGGTTGGGTCAGAAAAGTGAAAAAGAATAATTCCTTTGGTCATATTTTGTACATTGTCAAGTCAGACCCCATGAGGAGTCTAAGTCATGTCAACCTAAGATTTGAGCATGCTTTCTGAGGGGATGCGACCCACAGAATACCCAATGAGATAAAATTGTTGCAACCATTGACAAACAACATTAAAATCAGGAATAAGTAATACAACATCATGAGGAGAAGCATTACCTTGTGGAATACTTTCGAGACGAACTTCCGAGGGCATTTCTGAGGCAGTGCCATTGATCAAAGCTCCACTATCTCTAGCCGAAGTTGTAAAAACCAGGCTTAAAGAGGGAGAGGTAATTATATAGAGGCACCTAGAGGGCGAGAAACTCTAGGAAAATCGATGGTGTTACTACCCCGCAGTGCCTGAAAAGGTCACGGAATGACAAGTTCGCAAGCAGGAAACTGTACGTACCCAAAATTGTAGAGTACTTCACCGCCAGAACACAGTTACACATGCCCCAATGATGATACAGGTCTCCTTGCAAGGTGTTCGGGATCCAAAAAATCTCTCCAAATATGCGTTAACATCCCGCATGCCTCGCTTAGCCCCTGCATGCTTTTTTTTCTCTTATCCCCTCCCTTTTCTTTGCATTTTGATTCTTCAGTGATGAAAACCGCTGCACCATGCCTAGGCAGTTGGTCTCGTGACCGCCGCCCAAGTAGGGTAGTGGTCCCATAACCGTCACCCTGCTTAGGGTGGCATTCCTTCACGCATTTTCCAGAATGTTCCTTTGAATGCAACCCACGTAAAATTCAATGTTTACCAGCTTTTTTCACCACTTTTGCTTGTATTTATGATTCTGGTTCCCTAGAATAATGTTTTGGCATTGTTTATGGTTAAAGTGTTCAATTTGGTTTTCACCTTTGGGTAAATGGGAATTCTATAAATAGCTAGCTTGTGCTCAAGTAAAAGGCCCCTCAAATTTGCTTCTCAATTTCTCATTACAATAGCTTAGTCTTTTAATTTTGCCTAGGAATCATAGTTTTATTTGTTGCATGCATGGTTAGTGTTATCTTACTGCTAGGAAGCCACATAATCTTCCTATGCTAGTGTTGTTACTATTTCATGCAATCCATTGGAGTAGAACAGTTTAATTTTCAATAGGAAGCCATTAAAGTTACAGGTATTATTCATCAAAAAGAATAGTTTCACGTTCTGGAGATGTTATGTGTGTGTGCACAACTCACAATAAATCCCACTAGGAATTGCATAAGCCAAGCTCTTTTCTCTTGCACTACCCCTCTCCTACTCACATTGTATCCAGTATACATCCTAAGCTACCATTATTTTGATACCAAATTCTGTTGATGCTAACATCACATGATTTTATAGATCCATGTGAGCACGAAGGAACGAGGAGATCACACTGAGGGGAAAAATCCACAAATAACCGGGTTTGACACTGTTCTGCGAAATCCAGGTTAAAGCTTTCAAATTTCTGGTTAAAACATATCAAATAAAGTAGTCAATCATTTCATTTCACTTAATATTACTTTCGATATTACCGGGGAAGTTATGGGGATCGATAGTTTCTAAGAAACTATGATTTACTCCTCACTTATGAGGTAGGATCGAGAGTCTTTCAAATAGATTATATCAGTTATTTCGTTATTTAGAATAGACTTACAACTGCATAGGAAAGTAGCTATACTCAGCTGCTTTGTTTGTTTTAATTTCATTGTTAGTTTAGTTGTAAACTTAAAGATATTTTAAATATTTTTTGTTTTAAGATCATTCAAATAGTTCATCAGAAAAACACAAAAATAGAGAAATTCATATATGTTGTAAACATACTTTACATAGCTTAATTTTACTTTGCTGCAATTAGATTTACATTGTTTCTTTTGCATGACAATCATGAGACCTAGAGAGCCCAGAGAATATGTATTCGAGCCAACTCGTGCCTCAACCCAATCTTGTTACACCAATAGCTGATGTAGATCAAAATCTTAGAATCCAAGTCTTCCAAACAACAACAAACTTTCAACAGATTAGCTCATAGTTAAGAGGGCTGAACATAGAATACGACCAAGCACACACATTTTGGTCAAACCAGCCAAACTACAGATTACCCTAGATAGATATCCGCATGACTGTAGAAGGGCTTGAAAGAGAGAAAACATGTGGCTATGACCCTTTGGTCCCACAGCTAGATGCAGGAGACATTCTCACTGACATAGACACTACAATTCAGGTTGCATGCCTGTAAGGTATCTGAGAAGATTGCACAACTTGTAGTTCTAAATATAGAGGCTGAAAAATCATATGACTAATATATATTAGGGATTAGAGAATGATTCTACATATGACCATTAAAGGTCCACAACAACCACGAATCTACAGTTGTAATCCACAAATCCCACAACCCAACGGAGTCCACGAGGTCAATCAGACGTAGATGTTAGGCTTACACACATCAGTATTTAGATCCACGCCACTTCCACCTAACCATCATCACATAATTATCCTTGTTAGTCATATAGCAGCTAACAAAGCTAAAGATTTATATACTAGACTAGAGAATTGACCATAGAATCCACCATACCCATCATCCATCTTATGACCTTGTTTGGAGATATACACGAAATAATCCCAGGTCATTTTCCCCGTATCCCACAACCTATAGATCGGATCACGCTAGAGCTTGATATTGATTAGAGCCTTCGAGTAGTCATCCTTACTGAATGATCTATCACGCCAGTTCAGGTTAGGAGGGCCTTCTTTGCCTTAGATTCGTAGATTCCATTAGTGCGCGTCGAAGACATAAGATTTGCCTAATTAGCTTGTCTACATCCCATGTATATTCCATCCCTACTGGCTATCTCAACATGACCTCGGGAGGTCGGGTGCTGAGGAAGAGTTACTTGTATATTCCCATGATTTTCACTTTTCCATCGTACAATATTGAGTGAACCCTATGTGAAAGGCTTTCGACTATCTGGATATTAGGAGTCATATTACTTTTTCATCTCAATGATACTTTACATCTTTCCCGCCTCATTAGCCATCAACAGCTTCACCCACAAAATTTGTGAACCACATGAAACAGAACAGTTGTTCCCTTTTACCTTTCCCTATTTTAGTGTTTCATTTTTTTTCCATCCACCTTCGCTCTTTCCCATTATTCTGCGGGTATTCATATACCCCTCGAATATGTCGGGATTCGATGCATATGGAAGACCTCTCCTAGGTCTTGAAGCATATTACGATCAACTGAATAGACAGCCATCACCCTCGCTCTCAGCATGGGGTGACAACTATTCAACCAACCGATTGTCAACACAAACTCCACCCCCAAGGACTAGATATAGTTCTTCTTTCCAAATAGAGGAGTTGGATCAGCTCACTCAAACACAACACCCAGAGCCTTCAGGCTCGAACGCCATGACGTTTACAGGAGAATCTGGTTTGTCTCCTCAGGTATTGCTTAGACCGCAAATTAGTAGACAATCGGATCTATATCCATTTTTAGATGATGAACATTCAGTGCGTTATGCCAGGAATGAACAACGCTCTCGGAGTATGTACCCACCTATAGGAAGTTTACAAACACAACCTGAGGTCTCATTTCAAGAAAACACCTCCATGCCGCTACCTATAGGAAATGCCCTCGGTGAAACTTGGCAGGGAAACGATCAGTTCATAGCGGGGTACCACATGCCTATACAACCTCAGGATATACGACAAATGCCACTAAGGCAAAATACTGTGACCTTTGCCAAATGAAGTCATCTCAACTTTAGTAGAAAAAGTTAGAGGGTTAGAACTTGCTCAAGCAAGTCAAAATTCTCAATTCATGTAGGTAGGAAATTCCAATCCTTTGCATCATCCTGGCCAAGTAGGCCTCCTCACAGGAATAGGCACATTGGGCATGCCTCCTCGGTATCCGCAACAAACACCAACTAGAACCACCGTTTCTAACACTGTTCCAGTGGAAAATATGATACCTCCCAGTCTAGTACAAAATAATCCATTCCTGGGCAATACTCCTTCATATCTAAAAATATATTCCAAATCACCACAAGGAGATATGTTCTCTTCTCCCGGCATGTTCGCTCAACCACAGGGATTGCCTTATGCCCCTACAAATGCATATGCCACGCCATACCAACAAACCATCCCACCTCCACCCCCTCAGCAGGCACCATCAATGGTCGAAACCTATGTGATAGGGACTTATTCAGAATATTTGAAAGAACCCTTAGACTTCACTATACGAAGTGTCATGCTTCCAAGACCTCTTCCTGATTTGCCCAAATACAAAGGGGAAGGAGACCCGAATGCACATATCAAGGCCTATGCCACAGCCATTCGAGAACTACTCCCTTGGGATGGGGTTGTTGCTAAAATATTTCCCAAAACTTTAGAGGGCATCGCCCTCGATTGGTATTACAGAATACCTGAAGCTTCCATCCATTCGTTTAAACAACTCATTTCAGAGTTCATCAAGGTGTTTGACATGAACAAACTGTTGAGAACAAGAATCAGGGAGTTCTTGCACATTAAACAAGAACACAATGAATATGTTGCTCACTTCATCCAAAGATGGCGTACAGTCCTTTATTCTTCGGCAAGTGCTCCAAATATGGACCAAATGGAACTATGTGATTTATTCCTTCATTCTCTCAGCAGAGAGGTAAAGGAAGAAGTCCAGAAGTTCCCACTAAGGACTTACGATGAAGTACTTGAGAGCACTCTCCGAATAGATCAAGCGGCAATAGATAGTGGTCGCAAGACGTATGGAACAAATGGGAGGCTAATCACCCCCATCCAGAATACTACGACTTATCCTACTACCGCAAATGTCAATCAAGGACCTAAAATTCTTAACAAAAATCGTAGCGTAACCATAGATGGAGTAACTGACCAAACAAAAAAATAGATGTTATAAATGCTCCACTACCGATTAACAATCAACGAAACAACAACTTTACCCCGACAATCAATACAGTGGATTTTAATCGTCCGCAACAACAACAACAACAACAACAACAACAAAGGCAGACCCAAACACATGGTCCAAGTCAAAATTCAACTGGATATCAGAACCAAAACCAAAACCAAAGACAACAAACGCAAAATCCTAATGGTCAACGGTTTAATCAGAGTTTTGGACCACAATATGCGCCAAACCAACAACCTAGGAATTACAATCCTAACTTGTATTGTGGTTTCCACAAAATTCAAGGCCATGACACTAGGAATGTGCCGCGATTACAATAAGTTCGTGCAACATCTTCCATAGAAACAAAGACAACTTTTCATAGATATGTTCTTAGCAGATCCTGCATCACCTGTGCCAAATAATGTTCACAGGAGCGAGTTTCCCCTCAAAGTGCTCCCCTCAAGATCTTAAACGGTCCACTCCCAAATCACAATAACAAAAAATTAAATCCAAATGGGATGAACATAGGAGCGTAATGATAAGAAACAATGATCATGAAGCGTCGAATTCACTAAACCCACCAGTTGCACCACAATTAGGGAGTCAGCCACGACCCAAGATAGTTGGCTTAGTGGAGTTAGACATCGAATTACACGTAAAAGTTGTAACAAGGACACGAGAGTATTCCTCTCAGCCAAATCCAAGTTACCATCTAGAGACAGATAACATTCAACAAGCCGTTAGTAAAACCTGTAGGTGCCTATGATTTAATTAATGACCTAACAAAAACCTTCTCTGACATCTCCTTTTTAGAATTATTGAAGAACTCTCCCAGCCCACAGGGCTGCTCTTTTAGAAGCATTAGATTTAGGTCATTTAATTAACATCACTCCACCTCCCAAAACACAGGTAAACCATATAGACTTTGATATCCACCCTCCGGGGCAGCCGGATAAGGATACCGAGTTTATATTCAAAATAAACAAAATGCCAACAGATGTTGAGATTGCACGCAGAGGTGATCCAACCTTACATCTGCAAGTATGGGTTTATAAAAATTACGTTAAACGCGTAATGGTTGACAATGGGGCAGCAGCTAACATAGTTCCCTTCTCTTTCCTTCAAAAGCTGGGTTACGGAGAAAAAAAATTGTTCCATGACTCGGAATATGCTAAGAGGCTATGATAGCCTTAAAGCCACTTCGATTGGAACTATAATACTACCAATCACCTTAGGACTCAAAACAATCCTCACAGAGTTTTATATTATAGATTGTGAAATTAACTATAATATGATCCTCGGTCCGACCATGGATACACCACATGAAGGCAATCCTTTCTACATTATTCCAAGAGGTAAGATTTTTTCATTTAGGAAAGGTATTCGTAGAAAAAGGCGATCCAAAACCAATCGACATACACCTAGCAGACTTGAAGAAAAGGCCATTCATTCACTATGAGTTTAAACTCCCAACAAATCAACTTAACAAGTCAACCAACTCGAAACCAAAAGGAAATTTTGGTACCTACAAAAGAGCTAGAAGTTACGAACCTAATCAAGAATATCCCAGCCCTCAAAGATGAGGCTAACATTGTAGAAATGGTATCATTAGGAACTACGACAAATATTATCAAATTTCTAGAATATGATCTACCAATTTTCCTGCCATTTGATTCAGTAGGCATGGGATATACCCTAGGAGTTGATTCTCTTCCAGCATAAGAACTCTGCATGGTAGAAGTGACCAAAGCGGATGAAGTAGACGTAGAACAAATGTCCCCAACATCCATCTTCCCAAGTAAATATTGGACTCTTCATTTCGATGGAGCTAGATGCCGTTATGGGGCTGGGGCAGGTGTGATCTTTACTTCACCCAAAGGAAAGATCCTACTGTTCGCCTTTAAACTAAATTTCAAATGTACAAACAACGGCACTGAGTACGAAGCCCTCCTCCTTGGCCTCATCATGGCTAAGAGGCTCGGTGTTAATGACATCATGGTGTTAGGAGACTCTCAATTAGTAGCAAACCAAGTCTCTGAGGTGTATGAGACCAGAGCTAAACACTTACAGCTCTACAAAACAATGGTATTAGACTTGAGCAAAGAATTTGACTTCATATCAATTAAAGCAATCCCACGAGAACAAAATCTTCTCGCAGATTCGATAGCAACCTCAGCTTCACGTTTCACTCTAAGCAGTGAGTTAGAGGACACTCGTTTCATGGTATCCCTTCACACTGAACCATTAGTGAAAAAAACGTCAAACCCACTTTTAACGAACATAGCTGAGAACAAATCTACTAGTGTAGATCATGTTGATAGTGATAGAGCTACTCTTGATTACTTAAACACCTATGTAGCGTTACATCTCACCCATCACGTGGTATATTTTTCCTTAATCCCACATTCATCTTCCTACTTCGGGAATCCCATGATAGAGCTTCCCCCACAAAAAAGAACTCGACATATACGCGGTAGAAAATGGAGAAGATTTGGAACCACCTCCAGCCCCGCCTGAGTTTGAAGAAGGTAACACTTCTTTAATCAAAGAAACGATTGATATTAACATCGGAATGGAGGAAGAACCGAAGATCTTGAAACTAGGATCTTCGTTAGCTCCAGAAGAAATAGAAATACAGACTCAAATCCTCAAAGAACATCAGAAGGGTTTTGTGTTTAATTGTAAAGAAATGACAGGGGTTGCACCACACATCACAGTACATAACCTCATCACCAAATCAGATGCAAATCCAATTAAAAAAAAATCAAGACCAATGAAACCCAAGGTAACTCTCATGGTGAAAGAAGAGGTGATGAAATTCCTCCAGGTGGGATTCATCAAACCAGTCAATTACTCTTAGTGGGTATCTAATATCATTCCCATTCTAAAAAAGAACGGGAAGATATGCATTTACATAGATTTCTGAGACATTAACAAAGCATGCCCCAAGGACGACTTCCCATTACCATCCATTGACATCATCATTAACACAACAAGCCGGGTTTGAGCTTTTATCTCTCATGGATGGATTCTCAGGCTACAATCAAATCAAAATATCCGAACAAGACCAAGCCACAACCACGTTTATAACTCCTTGGGGAACCTATTGCTACGTTGTTATGTCATTCAGTCTCAAGAACGTTGGTGCTACATACCAGCGGGCAATGACATACATATTTCATGATCTTATTCACAAAATCGTGGAATCCTATGTAGATGAATTATTGGCCAAGGCTAGGAAGCGTTGTGATCATTCGGAAGTGCTCCACGTCATTCTTTCACATCTAATAGAATACGGAGTCACACTAAACCCAAAAAAATACGTATTTGGTGTAAAATGGGGGAAACTCCTGGGTTACATCATATCATCATGAGGGATTGACATAGACCCAACCAAAATCTAGGTTGTTCTTGAAATGGTCCCGCCATCAAATGAATCTAGAATCAGGTCATTTCTTGGGAAACTTGGTGCAATCCAAAGATTCATCCTAGATCTAAGCTTTTCCATCCATCCAATCAACAGCCTACTCAAGAAAGATTATATGTATCAATTGGACCGAAGATTGCAATGAGGCTTTCAAATCAGTTAATCATTTCTTGTTGTCACCACCTACGCTAATGTCTCCTAAGCCAGACCGCCCTTTAATCTTATATTCGCGAGCTACCAATGTCTCGCTAGCCTGCATGCTAGCTCAAGAAGATGATGACAAATGAGAGCATGTGATATATTTTTTTGGGAAAAACATTACTCAAATATGAAACATGTTATACACAAGTAGAGCGATGAGAGTGCCTTGCCATAGTCTTCGCAACCAAACACTTAAGACACTACATGCTAAATCAAGAAACAAGGGTCATTATAAAAACAGGCCATTTACGAACTTTCCTCACGCAAAGGTCCTTGTCTAAAAAGGTTGAATGCTTTATACCCTTAATGGGTGAATTTGAATTAACTTTTGTAAACTAGAAGTCCATTAAGGGACAAATCATTGTAGATTGGTTAGCTGATAACCCGTTGGATGGAGGCGATCTAGTAAATCTAGATTTTCCCGATGAATGCATATATTACGTTGAAACTAGACCTCCCATCTCTGAATGTCCTTGGTATACTGATATTATTAATTATATCATGGGCCATGCATATCCAGAAGGTGCTACACCGCAACAAAGAAGGCGATTACGCATTATCATAGCTAAATACGTTATTATAGAACAAGTGCTCTATCGTAAGGCTTTTGATGGAATGCTTCTAAGGTGTGTTGACACAGAAGAATCCAAGAAAATTCTCCACGAATCTCACAGTGGAATATGTGGAGGCCACTTCGGTGGTCATGCCACCACTCACAAAATACATCGGATGGGCTATTTCTGGCCCACTCTAGAGCACGACGCAGTAGAGTTTGTACGCAAGTGTCATAAATGCCAAGAATTTTCCCACAAGATTCACATGCCGGCACAAGCTCTACAACCAATCACAACTCCATGGCCCTTTTCTACATGGGGCCTAGATTTGATAGGGAAATTCTCTCCCTCGTCTACAGATGGCCATAACTTCATAATCATGGCCACCGAGTATTTTACTAAATGGGTAGAGGCTATGCCTCTTACCACTGTACCAGGTGGCGTGATCACCAAGTTCATTTTGAACCAGATCATTTGTAGGTACGGTGTCCCACAAATCATTATCTTAGACAACGAGACTTCTTTTAAGAATGACGAGGTTCGTGAACTATGCAGTAAATTTAAGATAAACCATCATACAGCCTCCCTGTATTACCCTCAAGCCAATGGACAGGCTGAAGCAACAAACAAAACATTGAAAGTTATTCTCCTTAAAACGGTAAAAGAAAACAAACGAGATTGGCATTTAAAGTTATACCCGGCCTTGTGGGCCCACCGAACCTCAATAAGAACACCCACATGAGCAACTCCTTTCTCATTGGTATTTGGAGCAGAAGTAGTTCTCCCACTTGAGGTTGAAATACCCAGTCTCTGCATCTCATTACAAGGGATTCTGGATGAAGACGCTTATAGAGAAGCACGTCTCTCCCAACTAGAAATCCTAGATGAGGCCAGGTTAGACACTAAACAGTGGCATAGAGTTTATGTTGACCGGATGTGCCGGCAGTATAACAAAAAGGTCTATGAATGAGATATATATGAAGGAGATCTAGTTCTAAGACTAGACAACCGGATTGACAAAAAGACCGATGAAGGAAGAAATTTTATACCCAAATGGTTAGGCCCATACCGAGTCACAAAAGACTATGGAAATGGTGCATATCTCTTATGTACACTAGAAGGTGAGGAATTTAATGAAACAGTAAATTCCCTGCACCTTAAATGATTCTATGCATAAGCAACCAGCACTATTTGTATAATTATATCTACATCGCATCTTTATGTAGTTAGGTTCATTTTGTCCACTTGTTTCGTACAATTTTGTGATCAAGGAACTTATTCTCGAAGCAATTCATTACAAACTTATGATGGTATTGGCATAATCATTCCAATCATACTTCTTCATTTTCATAATATCATCAATTGTTTCAAAATCAATTCATCAAATAAAGCTAGATATGACAAAGTCTTAACGGTAACCATACCAAGGTCTGCATGCTTGTTCTCACTTTTGGTTTCTTCCTAGGATAGGTGTCTTGCCTATGGTCTGTTCTAGAAGCTTCATAGTGTCACATCTATCCCGTACGCATATCTCTTTGGAAATAAGAACATACTGACATTTTGCTCAAATATAGATCAAACAGAAAATTTTATTTTTACACATTTCCTTTCCCTACCAACCTTCGGTGATGAGCTTGTGTCTCTTACTAGTGACGTAGGGTTGGGAAAGGATGGGAATGCCCTTACTCGCCTGTACCTTGTCCATGGTGATAAGCCCACACTTCTTACTAGTAGCATGGGGCAAGGTGTAGGGGGTCCTCTTGACAAATAAATGTTGAAGGTCATAAGCAAACAATTCAAATGAACCTTTGAAATCTTGAGTCAAAAACAAATGAATCAGATGTCCAAAATTCCAAGAGAGCTCAAAACCCCGAAAACCAAATTTTGTCTACCATGTGGCCATCTACGGATCTAAGTCTAGATAAACCACAAAGCAAGTAGCATTCTAAACTATGGAGTCACTTGAGTAGAGTAGGTTTGTAGCATCCTAATTTGGTTCCACCAAATCTTTGTCTATCTCTCATCACTACCATTCAACAAATTTCATAGCTTGTGCCCTTTCTAGCTCTCGGTGATGAGCCCTCACATCTTACTAGTTACGTGGAGTTAGGAATGGGGCAAGTTCATCTGCTCATCATACCAGTTTATCATCTCATTTTGTCAAAACAAATATGAAGTACCGGAAAATTGCTTATAGAAACTAAAGTTCAAGATCACATTGTGTCTGCATTATCATATATCAGCATCACAAAATACAAAAAGAAAGAAAGAACTTGTATCATTTTTTCTCCACTACATACATTTTGAAAAGCATATAAAAACAACATTATAGTTTACATGTGGAAATGAATCACAAAATCATAGATACCAAGAGTCTGATCCAAAAAGAATATCTATATATATATATATATATATATATATATATATATCCAAAAAGAATATATATATATATATATATAAGTTTCTTGTACAATGCCATCATGCGCTAAGCATGGTCAAAACGCTCAAAGAGCCCGAGAAATACAAAATACATCATACAAACAATCTAAGAGAGCCAAGTGGCTTCTCAACCCCTATGAGATCCCTCCGAAGGTGCATGCCCACATCTAGGACTTCGGCTACGCCGGCGCTTTGAGTGCACGGAGGGCTCACGATCTCGAGGAGTAGCTGCGGCCTGGCCGTAAGAGTGACTCCTCATCAGGCGCTCTGATGTCCTGTATCCTGCCAACTCGGTACGGAGGGTAGTCACCATCCTAGCCACATGCCAGACAGGGGCAAAAATGTCGGTATGCCTACCGGCTGCTAAAGGCTCCCCTGCGTCCACAGATAGCTCTGCACGGGTCTTCTCCATGGGGATCATCAGGGTATCAATGCATACCTAGCGAATCAGGTCTCGCCACTCGTCAGTAGTCTCTACAAGAAAAGGACAAAAAAATTAGAAATACTCAAAATATAAAAACAAAATTAAACAAAAGGAGAGATAGAAACTAAGACAATAATAGCTAAAAACAAACATTAAAGAGAAGGATGATAACTCACTCGGATCTTCGGGCCTCCAAGATGGATCTCTAGGGTCAGCACCTGCCACAGATGCCACCACTAACTGATGCACTCCTCCTATGCCTGGGGCCACATAACGTCCTACTATGGACTCATCCTCTCCACCCAAGCCCTGAGAAAGTGGCTCCTCTGAAGCTAGGGTCACCCTCTCCTCACTCTGCTCCGCCCTCTCTGCCTGTAAGATATCCTGAGTGTCATGCCACTCAGGATCATTGTCCTCCTCTCCACCCGACTCACTGACCTCAGCCTCGGTCTCCTCCTCCATCTCTCCCCCTGTGAACTCCTCAGACTCAGAGTCTATATCAATGGGGTTGTCGCTACTGTGGGCAGGATCGGTGGTAATCTGAAGTAAGGGTTCTTGAGGAGAACCGGCTCTCCCTCGAGCATGTACCACCCATCCTGGCTGCAATAGGGATGCCAAGAGTAACAACTGTCCAACCCCGGCCTCTAGGACTTCCCTAGCCTCTTGAACTGATCTGAATGCTGGCACCACTGGGGGAAGCATATCGACGTAAGGAAGGCTAAACTGCTGAGGCACTCGAGAAAAAGGATGTGTCTCCACCTTCCCCGTCCTATCCACAAGCTACCCTGTGGTAGAGATAAAGATCAAAGTAAGGGCCTCATCACCCCATAACCCTGCCATGGCCTGATAGGGTGTGGCCTCCATATCATCAGTAGTCAAGGAGGCGACTAGCTGGTGGGGTGCTCTGAGCACTGACATATCTGTCCATCTGGATGCCCTCACGTCTCTGGGATCTGCCACCTCTACACCTCTCCCATAAGGGATGAAATGCTCATAGACCCAACTCATAACCAGGGTCGGATGACTCAATGAATGCCCCTGTAAATGAACCACCCGGTACAAATCATGATAAGTGGTCCAAAGAATGTCGGCTCCCCAGGCGTAAATCTGGCCATGTCCTTAAATCTGTACAACAATGGGGGACCAGCAATAAAGTAAAGTGTCTCCTCCCTTGTCCCCGATCAATCTCGAGGCAAGGATCCCCATAATGGCCTGACGAATCAAGGGGATAGGCATGATAGGAATTGATCGGACCCTCACCCCCTTTTTCAAACCAGTGGACATAACTGCATCTCCCATATATGAAGACCAGTATGCTATTTGAGCCCGTGACCCTGCTATCTCAAGCGTAAGCTCATCTCCCAATGATCGAGACCCCCAAGATGTGGTAAACATCCTCTAAAGTAATGGTCCACTCACCCCTGACTCTTGGAAATCAGAAAGTGTTCCAATCAACATCCCAATATGAAAATAAGTCACAAATTATGTGACTAGATGGTGCAACATGCGGGACCCATGAAATACACAGTATACCGGCCCTCTAAAAAGTGTCCTGCTCATCCTGAGAAAGGGCATCCAATACTGCCAGAAGCCAGCCACTCTCTCTCTCTCTCTCTCTCGGCTCCATCGGATATACTCCTCCTTCGCCTGCATACTCCCAAAAACATACAAAAGGAGTAAGTTAGTATTCAAAATCACATTAGAAAAATCATTAAGACATATAAGAATGCTAGAAACGCAAAAACAATTTCAAACAAGTACTCTTTTAGCATTCTGTGAAGAACCGCCGCCCTGAGCAGGGCGGCAGTCGTGTAACCGCTACCCTGCTCAGGGCGACAGTCGTGCCCTGAATTTCTACACGGGTCACGTGCCCTAAATGACGCCTACAAACACAAAAAATGACTATTTTAACCAAAACAAAGCCTACCCATTAGGCGCCCCCCCTAAGTGACCCTATTAAAACTAACATTTTTAAAAATAATCCCCCCATGACAAAGATTTCATCATTTTAACGTTTTGGGAATAAAAACGGTAAATCGAGAAGAACTAACCTGTGATCTCGTGGGTCGGTGTTCCGCTTGCGAAGGCATGATCACAATCTTGTCCCGACCGTTTTAACTATACTCTCGTCAGAAACCGTCACCGTGGGTCCCAAAGCTCAAAATCAATCAAATCAACAAGCGCAAATGAATAGGAAAATGGGCCCATTTTTATATATATAGCATCCTAACTTGTTTTGAATGCCCCTTTTCGCAGGTTTGGAGCGCCGATGGAGGTAAGTTCCTATCCCCACACAAATGGTACGTCCTCATTTCATATTATTTTAGTATTTATTTTTCGATCTATTTTGTCTATCTACAGTTGATTCCTCTTTTCATTTTACAGGTAGCAGGAATCTCAGAGGGCGTCATTTCGACACACGGACATGTCAGGTATAAATTCTAACTTCCTATTTTTGGGACCACCATACTCGGACCCACCGTTTAACACCTCTTCATGGCTAAAACGCTTCTCCGAGGGGGCAATATGTACATACCCAAAATTGTAGGGTACTGCACCGCCAGAACACAGTTACACGTGCCCCAATGATGATACAAGTCTCCTTGCAAGGAGTTCGGGATCCGGAAAAGCTCTCCAAATATGCGTTAACATCCCGCATGCCCCGCTTAGCCCCTGTGTGCTTTGTTTTCTCTTCTCCCCTCCGTTTCTTTGCGTTTTGATCTTCAGTGACGAAACTACCGCCCTACCTAGGCGGCGGTCTTGTAATGGCCGCCCTGCTCAAGGCGGCAATCCTTCACGCGTTTTCCAGAATGTTCTTTTAACGTGACCCACGTAAAAATTCAACATTTACCAGCTTTTCTTCACCGCCTTTGCTTGTATTTATGATTCTGGTTCCCTGGAATAGTGTTTTGGCATTGTTTATGGTTAAAGAGTTCAATTTGGTTTTCACCTTTGAGTAAATGGGAATTCTATAAATAACTGGCTTGTGCTTGAGCAAATGGCCCCTCAAATTTGCCTCTCAGTTTGTCATTTCAATAGCTTAGTCTTTCAATTTTGCTTAGGATTCATAGTTTCATTTGTTCCATGCATGGTTAGTGTTGTTTAGCGGTTAGGAAGCCACATAATCTTCTTGTGCTAGTGTTGTTACTGTTTCAACCAATCAATTGGAGTAGGATAGTTTGGTTTTCAGTATGAAGCCATTAAAGTTGCAGGTTTTGTTCGTAAAAAAGGATTAGTTTCAGGTTCTAGACATATTATGTTGTATGACTCACAATAAATCCCGCTAGGAATTGCATAAGCCAAGCTCTGTTCTCTTGCGCTATCCCTCTCTTGCTCGCATTGTATTCAGTCTGCATCCTAAGCTGCCATTATTTCGATACCAACTTCTGTTCATGCTAACATCACACGTTTTTCTAGATTCACGTGAACACAAAGGAACGAGGAGATCTCACTGAGGGGACAAAGTCACACACAATCGGATTCACGACTTATCTGCAAAATCTAGGTTCAAGCTTTCAAAGTTCTAGTTAAAACATATCAAATAGAGTAGTCAATCATTTCATTTCAGTTAATCTCACTTTCGATATTGCCGGGGAAGCTGTGGGGATTGATAGTTTCTAAGCAACTATGATTCACTCCTCACTTCTGAGGTAGGATCGAGATTCTTTCAAATAGATTAGATCAGTTATCTGGTTATTTAGAATAGATTTACAACTGCACAGGCAAGTACCTATACTCGGCTGCTTTGTTTGTTTTAAATTTCGTTACTAGTTTAGTTGTCAATTTCTAAATATCTTAAATAGTTGTTCTTTCACATTTCGTTCAAATAGTTCATTAGAAAAACACAAAAATAGAAGAATATACATAGATGTATCTGTCAACACCAATCCGGCACTATGATAATTCTTCACCGGGAACTCCTCGTGCTATGATTATTTACTAATGCACAGCCTTTAGTTTGGTGGATGTAATCTGGAAACAAAACAACATAACACAAGAATACCATCGACTATGATAAGACAGAATGATGACAAATCTAAAATATCAAATAAATTATAATATTAACATGAAACTGTTACAATCTCACCCATGAGGTACTTCAAGTGTTATTGACTTCACTTGCCTTTCACCAAGACTATGGGAGAAACTTTACAATTACACCTCTTAATGGCTTCTTCAACACACCTTTAAACTAATGGCTTCCTTCGCCACACTTCATACAATATTTCTCACTACTTCCTTCTATGCTAAATGAGGGGGGGTGGCCTCTTTATTTATAGAACTTCCAGGCTTATCCATCTTATCTCTAAGATAGGATAAGAAATCCACTCTGACGAATCATATTTCATACCTTAACTCTTATCTGTACATGTAAGCTTATCTTTTAAGATAAGATAAACCTTATCATTTTACATGGGTTCCACATTTTTAGACTTTTTACAAATAAAATACACAAAATATTTATGACCTCACTCCTTGTCTTTATTACCAATATAATATTTCTAATTCCTAATCATGTAGACCCTACTTCTCTAATTACCCAAACTTTGACATTTTAACATTACCGGACCACTTACGACAAATATTTACTTTTTACAACATTCATATTGTACTTTGACCGTTACCATACTCTACATTATTGGTGGCGTCGTACTGGCAGTGCCGTTATCTTCTATCGGACACTACTACTAATTACACTTAACAACATCCTATTCCTAATACATACATTAATGAAATAGAAATTACGGAGAAAAATTTTAGTGTCGACATCTTCCCCCTTCCTAGCTTCTACTCCGTCCTCGAAGTAGACTATTCTGGTGCTTGGAAAATCTTCAACTTGTCGTGATTGACCCATTTCGTAATGGGAGTGCCATCCAATTCCTCCAGTCGGTACGTACCATTTTCATGCACATCTGCTATTTTGTAGGACCCCATCCATTTTGGAAGAAATTTTCTGTCTTCTTTTTTTGTATCTGGAATCATATACTGGAACCAAGTCATTCACATGAAATGGAGACCACCGGATCTTTTGATCAAAGTATTCCTTCTGCTTCATTTTCTTCTTATGGCTTGTATCATTTGCTATCTCTCTCATTTCTTCCAGCAAATGAAGATGGACCAACCTTTCTTTTACTGAATCACTTTTATCAATCCTTTCATTTTTCATAACTCTCACAGTGGGAATATCAAACTCAATAGGAAGAAATGGATCAATGTCGTAGGCCAACTGAAATGGGGAGTATCCTGTTGCTGGCTTTAATGTTGCCCTATATGCCCACAATGCTGCATGAATCCTTTTATCACATTTATGTACCTGCAAGGCTGCATCTTTTGCTAGAGACACAACACAAAATTTGTTCGTTCCACCTGTCCATTTGTGTTTGACTTGTATGTTGTTGTCTTCTTGTGCTTAATAGAAAACTTATTGACTAGGGCTTCTACCACCTCATTAATGAAGTGGCTTCCTTGATCTGTTACAATTTCTAATGGGCAACCAAATCTGGTGACAATGCGTTCATACATGAACCTTGCCACTTCATCCATGGAAGTTGTTTTCAATGGCCTAGCTTCAACCCACTTGGTTAAATAATTTGTGGCAACTACAATATACTTATTTTGGCGTGATGTAGTTGGAAGTGGACCTACAATGTCTATTCCCCACTTTTTAAAGGGACCAAGGGGAAGAATAGGACATAATGGAGCTGATGAAGTCTTACGGTTACCATGTGTTTGACAAATATCACGTCTTACAATAATTATAACAATCTTTAAAAAGAGTGGGTCAGTGATAACCTGCATCCAAGATCCTTCTTGCTGTAAGTTGTCCAGAGAAGTGCCCTCCACATGTACCATTGTGGAATTCTTCTAGTAGTTCCTTCCCTTGATCACGTCCAACTGCCCTCTTGTACTGTCCATCAGGTCCTATTCGAAATAATACTCCATGCAGAATAGAATATGGACGACTGGCTTGAGTAATCTTTCTCTTAGTCTTTGCATTGGCACCATCAGGAAACTTGAATTCATTCAGATAATTCCAAATATCTATATATTCACTAGGGATTGTGTCAAGGGATAACAATGCTGCATCGGGGAAATCATCATCATCACAAGATGATCATAAACCATCATAGACTCGAGAGAGTGCATCTACATTGACATGCTTCTTTCCTAGCCTATCTATAATATCAAATTCAAACTCTTGTAGCAAAATTATCCATCTTGCTATCATCCCTGATGGGTTAGGCTTATTTACAATATATTTTAGAGCCTGATGATTTGTTACAACTAGAAATTTTTGCCCTAGCAAGTAATTTCTAAACTTCTTTACAGCAAAAATGATAGCCAGAGCCTCTTTTTCAGTTACAGTATAATTTACCTCAGCACTGCTCATTTGTCTTCTCCCAAAGTAAATTAGATGTTCATTCCCATTTTCATCCTTTTGGCTCAAAGTACTTCCTAGTGCTGCATCTGAGGCATCAGTGTACACAATGAATGGCTTGCTCCAATCTGGATTCTTCAAAACAGGGGAAGACACCAGGGCTTCCTTCAATTGTCTAAAAACTTCATGCGCCTTATTTCCTGGTTCATAAGTAACATCCTTCTTCAAGAATTGGGTTAGTGGCTGTGCAATCTTTGAGAAATTCTTGATGAACCTTTTATAGTAACCCACATGGCCTGAAAATGATCTCAACTTACTTCTATTAAGAGGAAATGGTAAATCTTTGATTTTTGAAACTTTATCAGAATCAGTACCAATACCATCTCTAGATACAACATGCCCTAACAAAACGCCTTTAGAACATTCAAAGACACACTTTGTAGGGTTTAGTGAGGCTTGTGCTTCATCTACCTTTGAAATGTTGTCTCTAGTTGGTGCAGGTGGTCCAACTTGCTCCCATCTATGCAAAAATCATCCAGAAATACTCTGATGAAGGTCCCAATGTAGGGTTCGAACACTCTATTCATCAAACGCTGGAATGTTGCTGGAGCATTACACAACCCAAAAGGCATAACTCTATAAGCAAACGTTCCCCAAGGAGTGGTAAACGTGATCTTCAGCTGATCTTTCTCTGCTATACGAACTTGGTTGTAGCCGCTATATCCATCAGTAAAACTATAGCACTCCTGGCCAGCTACTTCGTCTAAGATCTGATCTGAAAATGGAAGAGGATAATGATCCTTCTTTATTGCCTTATTGAGCTTCCTGTAATCAACACAAATGTGTAGCTTCCCATTCTTTTTTATTGAGATCACAATGGAAGAAACCCATTCTGAATTCTCCATAGCAAATATGAATCCTGCATCAAGTAACTTATTTATTTTTTCTTTTATAGTCTTGGAAAAATTAGGATTCATTCTATATGACATTTGCTTTAAGGGCTTAGCACCATCTACCAACTCAATACAATGTTCTACCCAACTTACTTGACAGAGTTTCTTGTAATCAAAAGTGAATAGGTGTATGTACCTTCGAAAGAGCTGGAAATAGGATTCCTTCTCACTCTCTATCACAGCATCACCAATCTTTATTTGTTGGAGACGATCATCAACTTCTTCTTCAAATAATTTTATGGGGTCATGAGTTGGTGTGACTGGAAGGATATCCATGACTGAAACATCCACCTCGCTTTCTTCATCTTCAGTGTCCACTTCACTGGTACTAGAGTAATCAGAGGATGTCCAATCATCAGTTTCATCACTTGAATCCACAGGTTCTACCTTATGATGTCGAGGGATCATATTTATCTTCACCCTCTCTCTACCACGTCCAAGTGTCATGAAACCTTAATTCCATTAGTTTCTTACATGAACTCTCCTTAGCCATGGTCTTCCCAGCAGCATTGGGTATGCAACAGTACCATTTTTCATCACTTGAAAGTCTACCACACATACCACACCCATAACAGATATTGCCACATTTGAAACTACACCTTTTGGTTTAGTTTTTCCTTTATTTAATGACCTTAACATAAGTGTTGAAGGGCAATCAATTTTTAAACCCAACATATTCATTACAGACTCGGTCATTACATTAACTGCAGCACCTCCATCAACTAAGACATCATGAATTGAAATGCCATTACATAATACCTCAGCTTGTGGAGCATAGGGATCTGCCTCTGCCTCCAAAACAGGGACCTCAACCTCCTTCCTTCTTCAAGCATTGAGTCCACCTCGCAACTCCCGCCTCTTCTCAGAAGACATAGCCAAGAGTTGACCATATGTAATATTTGCAGGCCTTTTAGACAGATCTTCCAAGATGGAGTATGGTCCTTGCCCCTGTGAAATCAGAAAATCCTGCACACCTAACTTTCTTTTCCTATGTTTCTTACTAGTTTCTTCTTTCATTTTCTTAGGATCATTTCCATCTTGATTATCTTTTTATTTCTTTCTTTTTGTTACAAACACATCTACTTCATTATTTTTGCTCTTATCTACTACATCAAAAGAATTCACAGGTACTTTTCCTTTATCATTATCTCCTTTACCAGATGTAGAAGCTCTATCTGGACAATTATACTTATAATGACCATTTTTATAACAACCATAACAAACAACTTCAGAAATATTTCTTTTTGGACCTCTATCTTCTCCCTGAGAACTAAATTCCTTTCCTTGAAGAAGATTAATAATTAACTGACCCATCTTTTTTAGCAGATCTTCATACTCATTAGATGTACTAGGAGAAATATTTGTGCTCACCGGGAGTGGTTGTGGATTCTGGACCAAAGATGCTGGTGTAGGCTCTACTTTAGCAACAATTTCTTTGGGCTCCTCTTCCATGTTTTCTTCTTACCTTCTTGCAATCTCTTTTGCTTGTTCAATGGTAGTTGGGCGGTCATACTTCACTCGTTATCTGATCTCTAGCTTCATCCCAAGAATGAAGTGCTTACAGAGGAGATTATCCACGCCCAATTACACCTCTTAATGGCTTCTTCAACACACCTTTAAACTGATGGCTTCCTTCGCACACTTCCTACAATATTTCTCACTACTTCCTTCTATGTTAAATGAGGGGGGTGGCCTCTCTATTTATAGAACTTCCAGGCTTATCCATCTTATCTCTAAGATATGATAAGAAATCCACTCTAACGAATTATATTTCATACCTTAACTCTTATCTGTACATGTAAGTTTATCTGTTAAGATAAGATAAACCTTATCATTTTACATGGGTTCCACATTTTTAGACTTTTTACAAATAAAATACATAAAATATTTATGACCTCACTCCTTGTCTTTATTACCAATATAATATTTCTAATTCCTAATCATGTAGACCCTACTTCTCTAATTACCTAAACTTTGACATTTTAACATTACCGGACCACTTACGACAAATATTTACTTTTTACAACATTCCTATTGTACTTTGACCGTTACCGTACTCCACATTATTGGTGGCGTCGTATTGGCAGCGTCGTTATCTTCTATCGGACGCTACTACTAATTACACTTAACATCCTATTCCTAATACATACATTAATGAAATAGAAATTACGGAGGAAAATTTTAGTGTCGACATATCCTGCATAGTTAGTTTATTCTGTCATTAGCTAGCTTTATATCATTTCCTTTTTGCATGACAATCACCGGACTTAAAGAGCCCAGAGAATACGTGTTCGAGCCAATCGTGCCTCAACCCAATCTTGTTATAGCAATAGCTGATATAGATCAGAATCTTAGAAGCCAAGTCTTCCAAACAACAGACTTACGCACAACAATTGAAGGTCCACAACAACCACGAATCTACGGTTGTGATCCACAAATCCCACAACCCAATGGACCCATGGGGCAATCTGACATTGATGTTGATTTATGCACATCAATATTCAGATCCACTCCACTTCCACCTATCATCATCGCACAGTTATCCTTGTTAGACATAGCACCTAACAAAGCTAAAGATTTCTAGACTAGACCGGAGAATCGGCCATAGAATCCACCGTATCCATCATCCATCCTATGACCCTATCTGGAGATATACACGAAACAATTCCAGATCATTTTCCCCGTATCCCACAACCTATAGATCGGATCACCCCAGAGCTCGATATTGATTGGAGCCTTCGAGCAGTCATCCTCGCCGATCGATCTATCACGCCAGTTCAGGTTAGGAGGGCCTTCTTTTCCTTATATTCGCAGATTCCATTAGTGCGCGTCGAAGACATAAGATTGCCTAACTAGCTTGTCTGCATCCCACGTATAGTCCATCCCCACCCGCTGTCTCGGCACGACCTCGAGAGGTCGAGTGCGAGGAAGAGTTACTTGTAGATTCCCACGCTCATTTGTCACTTTTCCATCGTACAGAAACCCTAGCAGAGCCGACTCCCAAAATCCTCGACTTCAATATTTCAAATGATAGTGAGACAAATATCTATACTTCAAAGCATGGTAGGAGACTTTCAATTGTTTTTGATAAAAAAAAATACACAATAATATAAAAAACACCAAATATAATTGTATTGAATTTAGAAATCATTCGGGATATCTTTACATAGATGGAGCATACAATTTATAATGTTTGATCTCCTACAAAGGTGAAGTCAACATTGATCTTCAAACCCGATAATCTCTCTCCATGAATCTCTCAGATATATCCCTAGGATATATCTCACACCAAAATAGCTACGTGATTTGTTTATTCAACAACTTCACTCACACACAACTATTAACTATATTATTAATATGAGTTTTATTAACTCATTATTAATAATATTACAATTTATTAATAATGTCACAATATATTTGTGACATTCACTCCCCTATTCTTAACATTATTAATTCTCAATATACACTCCCATAATGTTGACAAGGTAGAAAAAATAATCACACTTCCTTCTACAATTTGTCGTCCATGCATGCTCATGATCTGGATGGTTTTGTAGGACAGCCAACAACCTCAACAAGGATGGTTTTACAAGACAACTAACCACCTAAAACAAAGGATGGTTTTACAGGACAACCAACAACCTAAAATAAAAGATGGTTTTACATGACAACCAACAACCCAAATATTATGTTGTTGTTTTTCCTTTGTGCTTTCATCAGTTCACTATGTCTTTCCTTCAGGGAATATGTAGGAATCACTGTTTACTTAATACAAACTGAATAGAGGAAAAATTGAACATTAAGACCATGTTCTAGTTCCCCCCCTAAATGTGAACATTTCACTTATTCAAATAGGAACTCTGAAATTATACTACAAATCTAAAATAAAAGAAAACAAACATACATACACACACTGCCACAACAGCTTCATGCGGCCCCGTTGTTGGAAACTGACGAGAGGTCGTTGATTGACCTCTAGCCTCTGTTGCCTCCGTCCTCCAGTTGTCTGTTGCTAACTCAATTGGATTTGATCATGGAGATCAATTTACATTGGTGGACATCAGTTACCGCCGAAAATGCCTCCGTAAGGCAATATTTTTTTGTTTTGAACTTTTTGACTTATATCTTTTGACAATGACGAGACATACTAACAAAAAACAATAATAAGAAGATGTTCAAAAAGTAATCAACTTATTACTTTTAAAATTATGACCTCACTTATATAATATATTAATAATTAATAATAAAAAACTCTGGTCTTACGGGACACATTACACAAATTTAAATGGATAAAATTATGAAACTAAATACATGAATAAGACCACTTATACAAAATACCCTACCACAAAAACACTATTACTAGTGCTTTATAAACATACGAATGAAAGGACATAACAAAATTAATAAGAAATTAGAAAAAATAGATCCACGGATTCGAGATCATACAAGATTTGAAAAGAAATAAAAAGATATCGCATGGAGCAAATTAGTAAATGGAATTGACACTTTAGATGGCAAAAATGACACATAGAAAGAAAATATTAAAAATGAGGATTTAGGGAAAATCAAATCAGGAGCAGGTTGTGCATTGTTGTGGCATGTAAATGCACGTCTCAATGTTGGATGTGTAGAATAAGCTTTGTGTTGAATTGACCAAATGTTACTGGAGTGAATTCTTCTAAATGAATATCTAAATTATTTATTTCTTTATGCACACAACCATTGCAAATTATGGTGCCAAATTCCGTATGTCAGACGTCAAAATCTGCAAACATATGTGGAGTACCAGTTGGTCAATGAACGGACTATGGACTGATTTGGCATTAATGAAAACATCCCCACTGCAGTCTGCTCTACACAATCACTGTATTTTTCTTCGCAATGATCATCAAAACATTTCCTGTAGATGTTGCACGGTTGCACCGTGAATCTCGTTTTTCTCCGAAAATATAATCTGGGTTTAGCTGAAATTTCAGCTACAGTTTACTTACATATATAGCGTACAACCCATTAAATGTTATAGAAACCCAGATCATGAAACAAAAATTACAATCTATTCTTCAAATGAAAATAATTGGAACTGACAGTCACCATTTGCACATCATAATAAGATTATGATCTCAAGAGGCAATGATTGAATCTAAAATTTAAATCAACGCAAAATCAAATTAAATATGGTGTATAGCCGACTTACACATAAAGGGCTCTAGCCAGCTCTGATACCACTGATAAAAACTACACATTAATATAAAAAACACCGAATATAATTGTATTGAATTTAGAAAACATTCGGTATATCTTTACAAAGATGGAGCATACAATTTATAGTGTTTGATCTCCTACAAAGGTGGAGTCAACACTCATCTTCAAACCCTATAATCTCTCTCCATGAATCTCTCAGATATACCCCTAGGATATCTCTCACCCCAAAATATCTACATGAGTTGTTTATTCAACAACTTCACTCACACACAACTATTAACTATATTATTAATATGAGTTTTATTAACTCATTATTAATAATATTACAATTTATTAATAATGTCACAATATATTTGTAACAGTTTTTGCCCGCGTTGTCATACCTACTCGATGAGACAATGGTTGGGGCTGACATTTGACGTCAAATTTTCTGTCTCTCGGTACATCGTCTGACAAAGCCATGTTAAACTTTCATCGTCTTCTCCACATTACATCATTCAACCTCTTTGTCACTGCCATTGTTGCGTTATCGTAAGGAAACGACAATTTCTCAAAAGATCCTCCAGAGCGGTATGGTTGAGCCAAAAATTTCTCGAGAGATTTAACAAAAGAATGCTCTGAACGTGTTTTGATGGATTTGGGTTTTTTTGCGATGAAATTGTTGCTGTCAGAGCACAATATATATGGTCGCTGCCAAAAAAGTCGTAGACCATTTTTCTATTTAATATATCATGTTCTGTAACTTTTTATTTATTTACTTATTCTATATGTATACCGCTATTACCACTAGGTTGTTTTAGAGTTTTTTAATAAATATTTATTTATTCAATATATATATATATATATATATATATATATATATATATATATATATATATATATTGTTACTACTAATGATGTTCTACATTTTTAAAAAATTCTTTAGTTATTCAATATATATAATAAATTATATTTGTATATATTTATATAATAATATAAATAACGTTTTGTATATTGTATTTTGAATATTTTTGTTGACGATACGTTTTTCATGTTTTTATTAAGCTCGAGTTATTAGCCTGAAAGGCCTTTCCATGAGCGGAAGCCTCCTCCCCCTCTAACAACCGATAGAGACATGAACGATTACAATTTATTTGGTTACCGAAGCACTGACATTTATCAGTCGTACACGTGGCACGCAATGATTGGAGACAGCCTGTCACATGTCAGATGACCAAAACTGTTGTGAGGCTGTCAACATTCTACTCTTCCAATGCCGACTTTGTATCTTTAAAATTGAACACGTCAACTAACAGGCGAGAAGAACAATTGTCGAGCAACTCCGGATCATCATATAATAGACAATCGTTCATATGTGCCAAGATCGTTGTCAGAATATTCGCCAGGGAACTGTCCTCCAACTCTAAATTCCTTGTGTTGAGATCCCGGACTCGAAAAATTGAATCCACCTCTAAAGCAGAAAAAAGGTTTTCGTTGTCTTCTATGTCGCAGTTTCGAATCTCGTCATCGTGAGGGTTTGGCATGGACATATCGATAGATTCCAAAGTGAAATCCGTGAAGAAAAAACAAGATTCGATAATGATAAATATCTAGATTTGCATAAATAAATTAAGCAATAATTAATTAAAATCAACACATGAAATGAAAACTACAAAAGATAGAAACCAAATGTAAATAGAATGGAGCAATTTCTATTGAATATGAGAGGGCATTTTATACAATTGTTTGCTCATAAAATCATGGAGTCAAATCTTACCATTTTATCCCCATATCTCTAATTTATTCCCTAGTCTTTCTCTCAATCCCAAGATATTCTCACACATTCTTACTCTCAATCCCAAGCTATTCTCACACATTTCTATCTCTATGAGTTGTGCATGACAATTAATTGTGCAAACTCATATATTATTTTATAAATATTAAAAACTATTACTACCAAATAACCCAAACCACTCCTAAGTGTTCACACTATGAACAATATTTCGGTAACAGTCACCCCCTTAGTGTGAACATGGGGAAAGCTATCTCATGTACCTGCACATGATCTACAAAGAAATGAATGTTTTCAATGAGTACCAACTCAAAAAATATAAGGTTTTCAAAGAGAACCTCCAACTCAGAAAATGGTTTTCTAGTGGAATCAACCACTACATAGCAGCGTACATTATTTTGCTCACATCATTATTTCTAACTTAGAGGGATTACAAAATAGAAATTATGCTCATGTAGGAGCTTTAAACAGCAATGTTACTTCTGTTCATTATAACAACATAAAGTAAACACACCACACAACAAAAATAAAAGGTCACCAATACCATGAAGCAATCTCTTTGTTGGTGACTAACAAAAGATGTCAATTTGTCTCCATCCTCCATCGTGATGTTGCTAACTCAGTCGAATTTGTCTTTGAGAATCATTTTAAAATTATATTGGGTGTCGATTCAACTAGTAATGCACCCTTACAATAGTAACCAACTTTATATTTAACCAAAATAATAAAGCATATCAAAATTTTATTACTGGAAATCACTCACTATTTTTTTACAAAATAATTAAAAACATCAGAATTGTTTCCAGGATTTCTCTTAAAATACGAAATGGGTTTCTGTAATATTTTGACAGAAGTTTATCATAATACAAATAAACAAACCCAAAAAATTGCAGAAAATTCCGAATTTGGGTTTTTGAGAAAAACACGAATTACCAGTCTTTTTTTTTTTAAGATCAGAATCCAGAAAATGGCGATGGAAGCTTTAAAACTCTCATATCTGCATCCTTGAGGCTGCGGTTTTGTTCTGCAATCTCTCATAAATCTTCCTAACCCGCTCTGATACCAGATGATAATAAATCTCTAGATTTGCATAAATAAATAAAGCAATAATTAATTAAAATCAACACATGAAATGAAAACTACAGAAGATAAAAACCAAATGTAAATAGAATGGAACAATTTCTATTGAATATGAGAGGGCATTTTATACGATTGTTTGCTCCTAAAATCATGTACTCAAGTCTTATCATTTTATCCCCATATCTCTCCTTTAGTCCCTAGTCTTACTCTCAATCCCAAGATATTCTCACACATTTCTATCTCTATGAGTTGTGCATGACAACTAATTGTGTAAACTCATATTATTTTATAAATATTAAAAATTAATTACTACCAAATAACGCAAACTACTCCTAAGTGTTCACATTATGAACAATATTTCAGTAACATTCAATCCATGCTTCATCATTCATAGCGAGGAAAGTGCGTTGGACGAAACTTGCACCCTGGTCGTCTAAGGCCATAAGAGCTGCCAATTTCGTCTCTGTGTACTAGACAAGGCTGGATTCCCAGTCTTGTTAGGCCAGTATACTGGATGCAAAGCCATGGCAATTACTAATTACAGAATAAGATGAATTTATATTATAATTGGTGTTAGCTAAGAAATAATGACTGTTCTACAACATTTTTAGGGATTTTTGAAATATTTTTTGGGAAGTCATATTATCATCTTCATTATGAAATTGACATGTACTTTAGCTTGAGTTACCTTGCGATCACAAGAAAAGTAATTACGGCTGGAAGTCTCCTCCGTTTTTGAAAACCGATATAGACATCGACGCTTCTGATGTATTTATTCGGCGAAGCACAAACATTCATCTACCGTACACAGGGCTCACAGTGGTTGGAGAGTGACTGTCACATGTCAAATGAATAAACCGTGTTTACGTCACAACTATATCGTCGACATTGTTTACGTCAACTTCTTTGGTTGGTCTGATTTGCTTTTATTAGTCATTGTCGAATTCGATCGATACACAGGGCCCTAACGAGGTGCGAACAACCCCTCCCATGTTCCAACTCCCGTAATTTCCAGAGGTCACTGTAAAATGGCTTGGTTGTTTTCAATCCAAAAATCTCAAGGGCTTACTTTGAAGAGAACCACTATTGATATTAGGGGCATGGAAACACAACGACTTACCTTCACAGCTATATCGAGAGTTCCTACCTTGTCTGCTTTTTGGATCTCGCCCCTTTTTCCACTCAATTGCTATGAAAAATGTCCTCAACACATCTTCTGCAATCACGCTTACAAAAGGAATCCCGTCTTTGTTCATGTCCTTAACACTCCCCTCTTAATCACCGGTGGACCTTCCCTTTCAAGTTGTTCAACTTCTTCTGGAATCTAGATCTTTTCTACTTCTCCAATTTCCATTACTTCATTTTGTTTTTCATTTACTAACTAGAAATATTATAATGATTTGTTGTGTGTTTCAATTTCTTTTCCTGCTCAACAACATTTTGCTTTCGGCGTTAACATTGCACACCTCACGTGCGATTGCTAGTTGTATGCCAATACCTAGCCATACCAAAACCAGGGTAGAAACCACCATCGTATCGACATTACCCAATCCATGTACCAGTATTGGAACGACAAACTAGAACTAACAACTTCACTTAAAAACAATTTCGAATATCCTGAGATCTCTCAATTCCTCTTCAATCACCACTTAAAAACTAATGAAAAAGTCTATGGCATCAACAAAGGTTTGGCTTGCTTCTTCAATAATAGGGCTCAAGACTAACTTGAAAATCATTGAGGCATTCCTCATCTATTCAAAAATATAGTGTCATTCCACATTTGTTTCATTCTCTGTCTAAAGCAACTTCATTGAGTTAACTGTAGGATACATTCTCATCTGGATTGAGTCAATTATGATTCAGTGGGGTTGACGAAACTTGTCTGCATGCCTTGCCTCACCTGAGGTGCACAAGGAGTCCGAGATCTTATAGTTGTAAGATTAAGGGATCAAGACGACAAAACTAACATAGGGTAGAGTTGACAAATTTGGGCAACATAAATATATTACCATTGTAACAATTATATTCAAAGAAACATCCTCATGATGAACAAATCAACATCCTGGCAACTTAAAAAAAGATACCCTGCCATTCTACCATAATCCATCATTAAATAGAAACACCAAGGAAATCGTAGTAACCAAATGGAAAGAGAACATGTCTTAGAGGCCTATACATTTGATAGAAAAACGCCTTTAGTAATACCAAATAGCAAAAGAACCATCCACAACGATAAGAAGACACAAGCAATACACATGAACTTAATAGTATGCACCATTATGTTACAAAGTTTCATCACACCAATAATCACTTCTACAGAACAATTCTACTCAATTTCTATACTAAATATAATTCTATCGCATCTTCTTATAGCTTTTCGACTACACTTGAATAAAATTACATCTCTAAACTCAAATCAAAGGTGCAAAACGGAATGCAGATATCATACAAATGAGGTACAGATCTGGATATGTCACCATTATTCATACCAAATCTGTAATGGATTAGAATATTCCACATTACTACAATTGGTTGCAAGACTGCACATTCATTCATTCATGGAGGTCGCCATACCTACAATCCTGACTTGCTGCCACATACATGCTTGCAACCACTAGTTGTGAGTTGTCCTCATAAGTCCTGACAAGCAATCTCCAAAACAGACACCAACAAGGTTTCTCCAAAGAGGGTTCCTAAAGAGATTGTTGCATCTTTATATTACTTACCAATAGTATGCAAAGCAACCTTGAATGTATGCATACCTACATCATGTACTTTGTTGATATAGCATCTTAAGCTGTAATCTTATTTATTCCCAGATGAAAATTCAGGTAACTTCGTTACCATTGGCATGTGTGCTTGAAATTAGAAATTTTCCTTTGATAATGAAAAGCAACATAAAGAGTGGTTTTCATTGTCTCTTCTTTCTTATCATCCTAATCCCATTTCTTTTGAATCATGTTAAATATGTTCCACAGGCTCTCTTCACTCATATTTGCATAGCATAGATCATTCCCATCGGCAAAGCATTCTTCTACATGGTAATTATCTTCAGACATTTCACGCCTCTTCTTTTCTACTTTTGGTTTGAACTTTGTCACTGTGAAGAAATGTGATTCTCTATATAACCTATCCTAGCTATTGTTTTTCCTTTTTCTCCTATTCTAGAGGTACAACCAACAATTCGTTCAAGTAAGCTCGGCTCTCTCTTTTATTGTGTGCTTCTTGATAAGTACATTTTTCAAGAAGTTAACATTGGCTCCTGCTAGCATGACCAATTATTGTTTAGTGTTTTCATTAGAGGTCAAAACTCCTAACCCTACAATATCCTTCTTTTCTTCACCTATCTTTTCTCTCTTCCTCAAAGTTATATTTCTTGGTCCTTGTTTCTACATCATTCTTTTGGATGATCGTGCTCTTCTTTGCATCCTAATTGTCCTATTGATTTATTATGACCAGTGATCCTTTGTTGCCCACATCAACTGCAACATGCTATTCTTCTTCTTAATTCTTTCCCCTTGTGATTTTTGGGTCTCCCTTTCTTATGCTTTTTTAAAATTTGGGAAACCATTTAAGGGATTTCAATTTCTCTTTCTTTTCTTACAAGGGTCACTATCATCCCCGTCACCATCTCTAGAACCTACAACATCACCATTTCATAGCACATTGTTTTTTAGAATTAGAACAAGACTTACTACTTTTAGTGGCTTCTTTGTTTACGTGTTTATTGTCTGAATTCCTTGACCTCTAAAAATGTCCTTTGAATTATAAGGCATTGTACATTTACTTATTGACACCCCTAGAAGTGTATTTTTGGATGAAATCTTAGGTGTATATTACCAAAAAAAAAGGATTAGATGGTGTATTACCAACATAAGAATTAGAGTCTTCCGCTAATGATGTCTTTGGTCATTGGAATTCATTACATAGATATGAGCCACATCAATATGGTTGATTCCATGAAGAGGATGTTAGAGTAGTTAAATAGAATAAATTGGATACCAAGGTAGTTGTTTCTAATTCAATGAAATGATTGATCATCTAGCCCTTGAGTTCTTTCTTAGGTTATGATAAGGTTTTCAATAGATTCAACAAATAATGTCTCCAAGCAAGCATGCATTGATTATTCTAATAAAAATCCAAGTCCACAGAGTATAAGATGATCATAAACGAGGAATGGATGGAATGTGGTTTATAGCAGATTATGGGAATTCAAAACAAAGTATAAGGAATACATAATACTAATGTGTACAATTTTCGTGGAGAAGGATTATTTCCAATTTAATGATCCGATGTATTCATTTATCGTTGGATTATGCCAAAACTGAATTCAATTCAGATGCGGAAGACTAACCATCAAACATTGCATAAATTGCTAATTTGAGTAAGTACATAAGTATTGATAAGAAACTCTATGTGATTTATTTAATCTATCCTTTGTTACAACAAAAAAAAGGCCCTCTGCTTACTCCGATTGGGATGCCTTAGTGCTCAATGATTTTGTCTACATTTTCTACCCTAATCTCTATATGGGTAACTTGAAAATATATTTGCTCATGATCGACAATGGTTTCATAAATAACCAAAGTTTGCAAACAGTAATTTATTTAATCTATGCTTTGTTACAACAAAATATAGGCCCTCTGGTTATGTCATTTGGGATGCCTTGGTGCTCAATGATTTTTTCTATATTTTCTACCCTGATCTCTACACAAGTAATTTAAAAATATATTTGCATGCGATCAACAATGGTTTCATTAATGACCTAAGTGGCTTGATGGCAAAGGCATGTGTGTTCCATATAGGAGGCACAAGTTCAAATTTGGAGCCCAGGGGTAGTGTATGTACACCTCATTGAACAATATATAGAGTAAATGGGAAGAAAATTTCCCCTATAGGATTCCACAAGGAGGGTTTCATACACCAAACTGGTGTCTTGCATGGTGGTGGCCTAAAAACCTACCACCATGCAATTTATGAAGTAATTTATGAACTTAGAGATGATTTCAGCTTGGTAGCATTTTAAAAAAAGGAAGAAACCCATTAAGAAAAGGGACGGATGGTATATCCGGTAGAGAGAGAGAGATATCTTGTGTAAAGGCCTTTAGATTTGAAGGAAACCCCATTGGACATCCCTGCTTTGTACCTTCATAAATCCTATTCGTAGAGTTTTTTTGAACAAGCCCTAGACATCCATAAAATATTCAGTGCCATGAAGAAAAGTTCACCCATGTAGTACCCATTTGTGGCTTCGACTTATTTATGTAAAATTGGTATTGTTCAATTGATTCAATCGTTAAAACCCAGAGACATAATGATGAACAGAAAATTTGGGATGAATTTGGGTAAGTTGATAGTTTACACACATCCCAAATCTAGAAGAAGATAACATGGTTACCGTTGCAATGATGTTCATGTAAATGCTAGTAGACAAAGGTTAGACACCTTTGAATTGGCATTGGTTACACTGTCAATGAAAAAGAAGAATAAACTTATGAAATAGATGGCATGTGTAGTAATGAGCTTTATGAAGGTTTGTTACAATGATAGTCGTGTAAATGCTAGCAGACAAAGCTTAGACACCTCTACATTGGCATTGATTACAATGTCAGTGAAAAAGAAGGGTACGCTTATGAAATAGATGTTAAGTGCAGTAATGAGTTCGATGAACATCTGCAACAAGAAAAATGAATAGAGAAAAAGGTCCCCAGAGTCCACATATCTCTAATACCAAATGTAACGCCCCAGAATTTCACATCCCAAAAAGCAACTGTAAAACTGGCCAAAAAAAATTATTTTGACACAATACTGGGCCCACATATAGAATTACATTCACAATTTTCATTAACCAAAAGAACACATGGCTTACAGGTTTACTTTCATATGCTTTGTATTTCATTACTCAAGAAAAGTTAGACTGTGGAAGCATAGCTAATGTCACCAAGACATAAGACACCAACAACTCAAACAAGGTTCATTCTCTTTCCTGGATTCTTTCATGAGTTAGTTTCATACTAGGAATGATTCAAAGTAAATCTTGGGTTATTTGTGACATCTAAATCGTCAACGATGCAATAATACTTTATTGTTTAAGTTCACCCTTTAACCAGTTTACAAGGCAAATCTAAGAGGGATTAAGTGTGCAATAGGATTTACCAATCCCCATTGGTCTCTTGGGATACCTCTCCAATATTCTTGCATGCATTGATGTTTTTTTAATAGCTTGGGGATTAGTTTACGCATAAGCCACTCAAAGCAAGAAACACTCATGATACAAGTTGTCAAGTGAGATCAAAATGTAACTTCCTGGAACAAACCTAAATGGCATATGTAACTCCCCCATAATCCTCTTTTCACGCTATATTATACGGCCATACTACCAATATAGTTCGTCCAACACTCAAGGCCAATATCAAACAAGGGTTAAATTTCCATTTAGTCCTTTTGTGCAGTAACACTATCGTATAGAGGCTCTAAGAATGCAACAAACCAAGAAAGCCAATGATGTCGTAATACAATCGTATACCATATCTTCCTAGGATGAGATGAACGTAGATATTGTTGAAAAGAGGGATGTTGGTGTTTTTACCATCTCTTCTAGGTGACTTTAGCTAACAATGCTTTTGGTTGATAAATCATATTGCATGTTAACACCACTACGACTTACCTTGTAAACAGGTTAGAGAGCAAACTTAAGCAATGAAGTATTAAGGAATCATTGACGATTTCACTGCCGTGACTAAACTAGGACTTGCTATGAATCATTCCTTGTATGAAACCAGGTTTTGGAAACTATTGCTATGGGGACCTGTTGTTTCATCATCTTCTAGCATAAGACCTTGAACTTGTGCTTGACGTAAGAAAGTTGTAACGAGCATAATGGCTGGTGCACGCTTCAGGTCGCACTCAGAAGTCATGTATATCGAAACCTACTCTTGATAAGGAACAAAACTGAATTTTGGTTTGAAAGAAGTAATGAGGACAAAGATACGAAAACTAACTTGTGATTAAAACCAAGAGCGAAATGAACCAAATCTACAATGTGGTATTTTGTGTCATAATGACATTAACCGTGCTTCTGTAAATGAAATATTTCTTAAAGTACCAAACTACAATGCATACAAAAGTAAAACTGTAAACCTGTGTTCATTGTATCAATGCAACTATGAGTGTTAGTGTTATGTAGGCCCAATGTTATGTGTCTTGTGATAAGTGCAGCTGTAATAAGTGTTGTGTCTTATAACAATAAAAAAAAAATTACCAGTTTTACTGTTGTCTTTTGGGTTGTGAGATTATGGGGTGTTACATTACATTTGGTATCAAAGCCTGGTAGACAACTGACAAAATTGACAAGGAAGCGGGAGAATCTTCACAAATAATGACTGGTGCATCTCGTCTTGGTGTGGAACTAGAAACTCATGAGCATTCAAATCCTTGCCCATCTAGTGCCAAGATCTAGCGGATAAGAACTAGGATAGGCCCCCATCTAGCGAATCTAGAATCAGGCAGAGTTCTCTATAGGGTGCTCAGCCCCATCCCCATATGTAGATAGGGGCCGACAGTCCCTTAAATTCATAGGTTGAATGTGAACTAAGAATAATGCCCTGAGTAGAGAACTCTTAAGTTTGAATATTTTGATTTGGAGAAGAGTTGGTTATACAGTGTTAACAGAAGGGAAACATAATGGACTGAATAGACAAGTATAAGATTGTATTTTCTAATCTTGAGAAGAGTTGGGTATTTACTGTTGGCAGAAGGGGAATTAATGTAAGTCTTTCAGTTCCATGTAGTAAATATAAGATGCATTTCTCTTTTAAAAATATATATAAAATAAAAAATTGATAGGACATGACAGTAACATGAATGTTTTCTACTTACTGTAATGAATTGTTACAAGAATAAAATGCAAGCAACTTTCACTAATTTGTCTTAACTAGAACATATTCTCCTAATCATCTTTGGAAAAAATTGAATCAAAAATAAGATGCAGTTATGTACTGGTTATTGAATATGATCAATAAAATTTGAAGTATTCATGCAGAAAATATGTAAAATAAGAGGATATCACTATTGATCCCGTATAGAATTAAAAACACTTATTTCTCATGACATTCCATACACACATGATATTGATAGAAATAAATGCCTACAGATATTTCTCATGTGATATAATTTGATTTGATTTAAATTAATATTTGATTACTTGCAAAATATTTTAAGTTAAATGATCTCTTTTCTCCTATCAATATATTCCTAACTGAAAACAGTTATATATATTTCATCTTTTTGTCCTTGAAAGCAATGGAATCATTTACAGGTTTAAAATGCAATGAAGGTTACAAAAGTCGCACAAGAACTTCCAGAAATAACTAACTACAAATAAAGCCTCAAAATTATTTCAATCAAGAAGGTAATGTACCCAATTGTCAAGAATTTTATTTGAACCATACCAAGGTCTAGAAATGTCATCAGATCCGACAGGAGAGTGATACACACCCTCTATGGTTATATTTTTTGCTCCTTCTAGATGAGCCGAGACTTCAGGAACCACCCCATCGCCCCATACATTGGCTTTCCCACATACCTATTAAGTACATAGGAAACAGAATATAATGTACTCCTACCAAACAAAGTGATGACAATGGTTCTCTCCAATACGGGTATGACCGTCATGAAACATAAATAAAGCAATAACAAATGGAATCAACCTCATATATATATGCTCACTACCATGCATTATGTAAATCAATTAAAGGTGAGATCATCCAATTATAGCATGGTAACCCCTATAAAATATTGCTATTTTACTACACAACCAACCACAGTAAGTTATCCCAGCTAATATGCATTGCAATATTGTATGAAACTCTCAATAGAGGAAATGTTCCAACTCATTTACTTCAAGTTATATGAGCTTTTTTGTTGAATTCTTATCTTCTACAAGATACAGGCACGCAATTATATGAATCTGTCCATTGTGCTGACAGTAAAAATGTTGGTGTGATTTTGATTCATAAAAATGAGGCACAAGAACAACTACCTCCCTAATATAGGCGACGAAGAATAATTACAGTTGCCCAAAAGTTGTTATGGTAGTAAATAAGTGACTGTTGGGCTCATATTTTAATTTTGCGATAAGTAACAAGCACTAGTATATGAGACAGAAATATTTGATCACAAAATTCTTGCAAACAAGGACTCTCAAACTATTAGCGAATAAGAAGTGTTGTCAATATTTCAATTCACTATTTGCAATTGAAGTTTGTGTGCATTCAGAGTTTTATATATGCCACTAATTAAACAAAAACAGAAAGGTAGTTATCTCCAACAAAGGAAGAAACTGTGAATTGGAAAGCATTGGTCTATGGAAGCAAAATTAGAAACAAAACATACCTGCTTGTATCCTTGGCCAACAATTAGTTCACGCAATCTTGAAGAATTCAATTGGTCTGAGTCCGTATCCATGTCCTTATCAATAGCTTCAAGAGTAACTTCCTTACGAGTTACAACAAGATTGCCATCAACACGTGCAACACCTTCCGTTGTGCTACTAGAGAGTTTGATACTTTGGTTTTTGAAGAAACTCTCTCCTTTTAAGTACCTAGAAAGTGAAGTTTGGTTGCAAACCTTTAAATACTATCAAGAATGAAATGAGGAAATTTTCACTAGATGTGTCCATATTATACTGTTGATTTACTTTAAGCTACTCACTGTTGTTGAAACTGAGACTTGTGTACAAGAGGGAAAGTAAGGATGAGAAGAATTTAAATTGAAATATATCTAATACACAAATGTTGAATTTTACACTATGGAAACTTTCATATATTTTATACAATGGGTATTTATTTAAAAAACACATTAATAAATTCAAGTAATGTTAGTGAAAAATGAGTTACGAATTGTACATTGAAAACAATTGAGGAGCTTCAACAACTACATTGCTAACAAGACTCTCCACAAAAGGAGATTTCAAAAGATAGAAAAATAACTGTTTATATGTAGAATTAAGTATCTCTATTTATGGTGTCATTGTGCATTGTGAAGAATCCTCTTCTGAAACCTGATTTCATGCCCCGCATTTTAACAGAAACCAGATGTTTTTTATGATTTCTTAAGCTACAATCTGATACTTTCCCTATAGAGATTCATGAAATCTTGTTTTGTGTTGCTGGTTGTGGTGAGGATCTCATGTCCTCAACTTCTTCCTTCATTCAAACTGGCACTGGCACTGACACTGGAGAGCCCTCAACAGTAAAGAAATGAACTAATTGTTTTTCATCATCATGCTCAGAAAACAGAGGTCAAGCCCTATTGCCTAGCAAGAATGACAAATGAATGCTTCTTGAAAATGGACAATCCACCTAGCGTTCATTTCTTTATAGCTGAAATGGAGCACATGTTATGGCACCTCATGGAAAGAGGCATGATCTACCATTCATGGAAGCGTGCCCTGCCCCAAAACCTTTAAAAATTGGGTTCATCTAAACTGGAAGCCAAAGGGATCTATTGATCCTTTAATGATGCCAAAGGGTTACTTCATGGAAATTTTCTTCTGAAAGGCTTAAAAAAAATGTTTCTTTTCAAGACCATGATCTTATAATAAAGCTGATGGATCCTGCTTTCAATCCAATAGATGCACTTCCCAACAAAGTTTTATCCTGGGTAAGATTGCCTTGATTTCCTAGTGATTCTTGGAGTGAACAATCTTTAAGGAAAATAGTTAATGTGATTTGGGAATTCATAGCTCGTAAGATAACAATAGGAAAATTCATAGGTGTCCTGGCATCCTTGGGACTTGATGGCTTTGAATGGGAACTGCCAATCAGTTACAAAAAATATTAATATTTCGATTACAGAATCTGCCATGAGGATGGGCATTCATTTGTGTTTGTCCTGCAGCTACCCATCATTAGCCTACCAATGAAGGGTAGAATGGGGACTCACAAACCCAACTCAACATGGACACTGCACAGGCTGAGGCCCAGCAACAGAATAAGAATAGAGTAAAATCAATCAACATGCCTCGGCAATCACAGTCGGACCTCAAGGCGCAACCAACCAACCTCAACATTTAATGAACTCTAAAGGAAAACTGCAGCAAGAGTTTGGAGGAAGGGAAAAATAACAAGGCATATTCACATAAAGGTGAATCCTCCTAATAAACATGCAAACCTCCAGGTTTCTGATCCATTACATTCTAGGATTTATCAAAGATCCTATGGAGGATCCAATATAAAACAATTAATGTAATGTCCTCTTTTTCGGGACATTAATTAAATTAAATATTGAAGACCTTTAATCCACCCTTCCCATGGATTAAAGGATAAAAATTGGAAAAATGTCATTACTCCTTTTGTTTTTAAATTAAATAATTAATTCTCCTCTTATGTTTTTATTTAAAATATTAAAAAGAGGAAATTAATGTTTTAATTGGAGTATGACTTTCCAGGAAAGAAGGCTATTTTAAAAGTAACTCTACCACATAGAGATTTGCGCCAAAAATAGGAGGGAAACTTGGAGATTTGAAATGCAAAAGCTATATAAAAAGATGGTGGCGACCCCTTGGGGGCATGTTAAAATTTTTATTAACATATCTTCATGCTTGAAGAGGGATGTATGCCCATGAGTGCTAATAACAAAGGTGTTTATTCAACACCACCATATTGTTGGAGAGTTTGAAGCCTTCTATGCTATTTTTGAAATGCAAAAGCCTTCTATTCTATGAAGCCTTCTATTCAACACCACCAAATATATTCATTCTGAGATTGGTGACTTGGCCTAGAGGATTGGTGACTTGGCCTAGAGGATTGGTGCATGTATTTGGGGTTAAATCTACATGTAATTTGTTCATTTTTGAAGTGTTCTTGAAGGGTTTGATGGTACTTTTGTTACTGCTGTGACTGCTGCATTTATTCTAGCTATAGCTACTTGGATTGGAGATTGTTTTAGCATGTTGAGATAGTATATGAGCTAGATCTGCAATCTAATTTGTGTTAGCTTTTATTTAAGAGCAAGGGGCAGTTATTTTTGTGTATTTAGAGGCTAGAGAAGTGCTGGAATTTATTTTTTTTTCTAACCCTAGCGACCTGGATTGAGATTTCCGGGTCTGTTTTGGTGAAGTTTTATTGCTCAGACAAATTTGTTTGATAATGCATTGGAAAGCCCTAAATTTTTAGTTTATTATGCACTTGATTTCAATCAAAAACATTGAGTATTAAATAAGATATGAATTTTTGAAGTTTCAGTTGTTTGGGTACCATTTTTATTTAATATTTGCTGCTATAAAAATTTGAACTGGAAAATATTGGTTATCCCATTTAACCCACCACCTTGGCTAATTCCAACCCCATTTTGGGTTGTAATTACGCAGACATTGGGTTATTTGAAGTTGAATTAAAAGGATCTCATCCTTCTTAGTTCAATTGGTGTTAAGAGTGTTGCAGAATTCTATTTGTCCCTAAAGGGGATATTATAATTAAGTTTGTTCAAAGGACAAAGAAACACTAGATAATCAGAATAAGCCTTTGAAGGCTATGCAAATTAACCCTTGCAACTCAATAATTGAGCATCGCAGGGAGATTATCGAATTTTGTGTTCAAGTCGTTGGAAAACAAAGCAAAATACAAGACAATAAAGAAAATATTTTCTGCAGTAATTTCCAAACAGTCCACTATTGAAGATCATCAATCCGCTCATCCATTCCATCAAGCACTAACAATTATGGAAGTGATTTGTCTCTAGCAAGTTCTAGGACCACCAACTTCCAATGTTTCTATAAGAAAACTGTATCTTGGAATAGAGGCTTTTGAACAAGGAGTTTAAATGCCTAATAACATCAAACAGTATAGATATAATCTTACTACACGAAATAAGAATGAAGAGCGAAGATTTATCAATCATTCCCATCTCTACAGGGGCTGGAAAATATTGTGTTGCCGAGTCCTAATAATTCACTCATATAGGTGGTGACTATAAGTCTCACATCCGAATCTGCATGTCTCCACAACTTGGGTCTAGACAACTGACTTATCAAATAATACATAGCAAAAAACATAGACTTATAATCCGATTGGTTCACCATGGATAAAAGGTCTGTTGCTTCCTCCAAGTCCTTAAGCAAGGCATCTTCTGAATGGTGTGAATGCTTAAGTTTCTTCCCAACTTTGATATTTTTTCTTTCAACTCACCATCACATCAACTCCATGATCTTTTATCTCTGTACTCAAATCTAAAAACACAAACCCTGCATTCACAAATGACCCACACAAATAGAGGAAGGAAGCTCTGATACCACTGTAATATCTCTTTTATGGGATTAATGGAAAATGTAACACTCAAATACAAAACAACACCACTAGTGATTAGAAATCAGATTTACATGATATAACCCAGCCAATAGTACCTGATCCTTCAATAAATCACTCAATGAGCTCGTGCAAATAGTGAACCAACTCAGCTGATTCGAAAGGCAACAATCTACTCCTAACCAACCCAACATAGACTGCTGCAATAACAGTGATTATCATTCACATCATTCATGGAGTTTGCTGCCCAGGCATATGAAATATTATAATTAAATCTTTAGATTTAGTATGCTACCCAAGAAGGAATTGCTACCAGAGGGGTTTGATGCATACATACCACTTAAGTCAAACCTTTGATATAGCTTGCTGATATTTGTGCCTTAGAATCATGTAACAACATACCATTTATAAGTCCCAAAGGGAATTGTCAGGGCAGAGAAGTATGGCAAACTTAGAGAGGAAATGGAATATAGATTTCGTGGTCATAGAATATTTAATACTTCACCCCACACCAGATCACTGCCAAAGGAACTTCAAAGCACCATTAAAACATGCAAAAATCGTTGTTCCCAAGCACCATAATGAAGGATGAACTCACTATTTATAAACACTCAAAAATATGCATTAAATATATGGATTTGGACCCTCCTAACACAGATCGCTACAACAGACCTTAACCCTTATCCGATTAAGCATAGAATGTATTACAGAGACACTCAATATTCTACAAAACACCCACAAGCAAGTAGCTGCCAAACAAGAGACTTAATCACATCCGAAGTTCATGCTTAAGCCAATCGATTCACTCATAATTGTGTCACATTAAAATCTGCAACCAGAACTCTTAAATCTCCTCAATATTATGCAAATCTAGTTCACAACAGCTGGGATATATTATGTAATATCCCCTTTTGGGATATTATCCAAATATGCAATTTAATTTATTGAATCAACTCTAGAAGGACTAAACCCTCTTAGTTCAACCTCAAATAATCCAATGTTAGACTTTAATACAACCCAAATAGAGTTGGAGTGAGCCAAAGTGGTGGATTAGATGGGAGAACCAGTTAGGAAATTAATCACTTCAAATCTGAAATTAATTACAGCAATAATTAATTAATAAATACACTAGACTACTGCAAACTTCAAAAATTAATAACTCCTTCACCGTCCAATATTTTTCTATCAAACCAATGCCAAAAGATTCTTCATATTTTTAGCTTTCCAACAAGCTATAGATCACAATTTTTGGATAAGTAAAAGGCATTCAAATTCAACCCACAAAATCTAAAACTGTGTAGATAAAACCCTGGCACAGACAACTGAAATTTGGAAGATTCATAACTTGCTCAATACTTCGTCTTTTGCCGTGAAATAAAGTGAAGACTAATCTATAATTCAAGAGTTTTCCAAAGATATTAAAATCTAGCATTGGCGATTTATTTGAGGGGGATACTTGAATGTTAGTGGTGATTATTGAATACTTTATGATCTGATTTTTATATTGCAATTATTCTAACCCTAGCGACTAGGTTCAATATTTTGGGGGCTGTTTTGGAGGGTTTTCGGTGGTCTAAATCAGATCATAACATATCTAAACAAGCCGCAAATGCTAGCAAGCATATATCATGCATAAAAGATACTTCAACACAAAAAAACACACTGAATGGAACAAGAGAGTCTTCAATATCTTCAACAATGGCTTCCAAAAGAAAGAGAGCAAAATAAAAGAACTAGGACATACATCCCAATGCTCCAAGCATGGAGTGAAATCAAATGATCATCCAACATAACCCTCTAAGGAAATGCGACCTCCCTTTTTATTGAACTAAGGGGTGCAATATCCAATAAAGACCGACCTTTCCCTTTTGAAGGGAAAACATAAACTCTCATTAAAATATTTAATACTAAGACTATGTGCACTTTATTTATTTTTTTAATTAAATAAATAAAAGTAACTAACTTATGTGCACATTTAAACTAACTAAAGAGACTCCCACTTGTAGCGCTAGGCATGCCAAGGGGTTACAATGCAAATGAAAAATAAATATTAATAATGTCTCGAAAAAGGGAACATTACATATTAATCATAAGAGAAAGATTGAAGTCATTGGATATTTTGGGCCTCTAACATGCATCCCAACACTTTAAACAAAGTTGTTGATGTCTAAGAAGGATTAACAGATTTAAATGAATGAAAAACAGATCATTAATCACACAAATTTAGCATCGAACTTGCCTCATTCAATCCGCTGCCAGAGGGACTGTAAAAACATCACAAAATTTTTGCACAACCTAGTCGGTCTCCAATCAGCCACCACACTAGAAATGCAATTTCGCTAGGGTTTTGAAGTGCAATACACCTCCAAGGAAAATCACTACAGCTAGAAATGATCCCCAAAGACTTCACAAATAAACCGATTTGCAAGAGCACCAACACGTCTTCAATTTGATATTCAAAATCAGCTACAAGAGATCTTCAATACATGGGAGAGAAAGAGAGCAAGCATCAATAGTGGGCATACATCCCTACTCCAAGCATGGAGTCAAAACCGAATTCATCCAAGCATGTCCTTAGAATGATCTAATAACCTCCTTTTATAGACAAGGAGTACAAATTCGAATTTCTCTTTTGGAGGGAAAACATAACCTCTATTAAATAACATTTAGAACTATATGCAATTTATTATTTTAATAAAATAATAAATATGACTAACCTATGTGGCAATCGACTTAACTAAGAGGACCCTCAAGGGGTTACAAAAGAGATAATAAATATCGCAAGACAAAATTTGAGTACAATCCTCAAACCCATTGGGTTGAGGGCCTTCGAATCTTCAATGCAGGTAATGCCCTGAAAAGGGGACATTACAGCTTAGAAATTGGAGTTTGTTTAGCATTGTTTGTGGGCTCTTTGTGGTGATATTAACATCCATATAGAGACTTCCCCATTTCTAACTGTCAGCACCTCTCTCATTTGTAAGGATTTGGAGGCTTGGAGCAACATTGAAGAGTGTTGATTTGAAGTGAGCTTGGGGTTTGTTTGGCATTGCTTGTGGGCTCTTTGTGGTGGTCTTGACATCTACATTTAGAGGGTAAAAGCCATATACAAGCTTGGAGTGTTTCTTAACTGCATTTGTGTGCACATTGAAAGGTATATTAAGTTTTAACCTTGCCCCTATTTTTAAATCTTACTAAATAGAAAATCTGAATTATATTTTCTTTATTTGCATTTTCAGATTTCTTTGCACTTGCAATGGCCCCCCGAGTTAAAGACCCTACATGAAACCATGCTGACATAGTTGATAATCAAGTATTTTGTAAATATTGTAAAAAACACATCGGGGAGGAATTCATAGGTTGACATGCTAACATAGTTGATAATCAAATATTTTGTAAATATTGTAAGAAACACATCAAGGGGGGGGGAATTCATAGGTTGAAACAACACTTGGCTGGTCAAAGAGTCCTAGTTTCCCCATGTGATTCACCAGATATTGATGTCATTAGATTGGAAATGATAAAGTTGCTTGAGAAACATAAAGAAGAGAAGGCTAGGCAAAAAGAGATAGATGTTGAAATAGGGAGGAGGCAACATGTCATGGCCCAAACAAGTGTTGAAGGCTCTTGCTCTGACTCTTCTATCCATGTTAGAGACCCCTTTCAGTATATGCCTCCTACATCCACTCATAGTCATGAAAACCAACCTCCAAAAAGAAAGAACATCCAAAAAAAATTTCATCTTCCTCCACACCTGCTAGTGCCTCCATGCCAACAAAAAATTAACCCACCTTAGATATCCATTGGAGGAAGCAATATAAAGAATTTGCTTTCGAATACATTGCTAGATGGTGGTATGATACAGATATCCCTTTCAATGTTGCTCGCTCACCTTCCAGCCTATGTTTGATTCCATTGTTGTTGCTAGTAAGGGCTTCAAAGGCCTTAGTATGCATGACTTAAGAGGATCTCTTTTGCAAAAAGAAATTGTGTCCATAAATGAGTATTTGAAGAGTTGTAAATTATCATGGGCCAAAACAGGATGTACTATTATGTCAAATGGGTGAAGTGATGGCAAAAACCGCACCATAATAAATTATATTGTCTCTTGTCCGCAAGGAAATATGTTTTTGAAATCAGTTGATACATCTGATAGGGTAAAAGATGGAAATTTGTTGTTTCATTTTTTGGATGAGGTTGTTGTAGAGGTGGGGGTGGAAAATGTTGTACAAATCATCACAGATAATGCCTCTAACTATGTTCTTGTTGGTAAGATGTTAAAGACTAAAGATAAAACAATATTTTGGACTCCATGTGTTGCACATTGCATAGATCTCATGCTTGAGGATATAGGAAAACAAGATTGGATCAAGAAAACTATAGAGTATGCTAAAAGCATCACAAAATACATCTATAATCACTCATGGATATTGAACCTAATGAGGAAAAACACTGAAGGCAGAGAACTTGTTAGGCCAACCATCACAAGACTTGCAACAAACTTTCTCGTGTTGCAATATTTTCTTTCCCAAACACAAAACTTGAAAAAAGATGTTTTCAAAATTTCAAGTGATAAACGGAATGCATCAAAGTGGAGCCGCAAACAAGATGGGAAAGACACAAAAAAAAATCGACAATTTATTTAGGAAAAAAAACAACAAAAGTTGTGAAAATTGGTAAGCCTCTTGTAATGTCCCCTTTTTTAAGTCATAATTAATTACTAAAAGTTGATATTCTTTAATCCACTCCCCTTGTATTAAAGGGATTTAATTGGGGTAAAAACGACTTTCTCTTGTGCATTTAAAATTAATATTAATTTATCTTGGGCAAGTCGAATTAATGAGGGACAAATCGATTTATTCTATGAGCCAATTAATTATTATTGATGTTAAATCAATTTATTTGGGCAAGTCAATTCCTCTAGGTATTTTAAATTAATATTTAATTTCTCTCTTGCATTTAATTCAAATATATTTTTGGAGGGAATTAATATTTTGAATTGGAGTTTGACTTTTGCAGGCCATGAAGACTATTTTTAGATTTATCTCTTCTATTTAGAGATTGACGCCAAAATTGGAGGGAAAACATTGGACATTCAAATTGCAAAAGCTATAAAAAAAGAAGTAGCGTCCCCTTTTTGGCATGTTGACAGTTTACTAAACTTATCTCCATGCTTGAAAAGGGATGTATGCCCATTTGTGATCACAAAAAAAAGGTGTTCTTCAACACCACCATTTTGTGGAGTGTGTAAGATCCTTCCAAGCTTTGCATTGATAATTATTGCATGATATAATGTCTATGTGAAGCGCCTTTATTGGAAGCATATGTGCATGGTTTTTAAGAATTATTTAACAGTTTTATGGTGATTATAATCTGCTTATTTATTCTAGATCAAGTCGAATTGCATTAGAGATATTTTTGGCATGTTTTAGTGATTCTTGAAGTGGGATTACAATCTGATCTGTTCTGACATATTTTTCCAAGTGTGGTGCATATGTTTTGATTATTTTTGGGCTCATAAATACAGCTGCAATTATCTAGAGTGAATCGACTATGTTAGAGTATTTTGGCATCATATTTTGAATTGTTTTGATAGATCTACAAATTGTTATTATTAAACAATTATTTTAGGTATGTGGGATGATGTTTTGAGGGTTTGGAAGCAAGGAAAAGGGCTGCTATTAATTTATGCATTTAATCCTAACCCTAGCGACTTGTATTCAGTTTTTGGGATCAGATTTGAGGTGGTTACAATGTTCAGAAAATTCAGATTTATAAATAATTGGAAAGCTAAAAATATTTCCTTTCATTTGCACTTGATTTCATTGAAAAATACTAAGCATTGAGGAGGTTGTGAATTTTCTAAGTTTTCAACTATTTGGGTGCAATTTAATTTATTCCACTACTGCAATTAATTTCTAAATTAAAGAAGATTAATTTCCAACTAGTTATCCCATCTAACCCACCACCTCGGCTCACTCCAACCCCATTTAGGTTGTATTAAAGCTAACATTGGGTTATTTGAGGTCGAACTAGGAGGGTTTAATCCTTCTAGCTTCGATTGGATAATTTAATTTGTAGATTTAGATAATATCCCAAAAGGGGATATTACACATCTTGTTAAGGTGTTGCATTTGGTGGATGGGGAAAAATTAGCCATGGGCTACGTTTATGAGGCTATAGATCAGGCAAAGGAACAAATAAGGGTAGCATATAAAGACAGGGTAACTAAGTATGGGCCTATATTGGAGATTTTAGATAAAAGATGGAACAATTAACTCCATCGCCCTATACATGCAGCTAGATATTTCTTGAACCCAAGATATCATTATAGAGTTCAGCTTGGAGAAGATCAAACAGGAGCAGTCAAAGATGGTTTGTACGACTGCCTAGAGTGCATGGTCCCTGATGAGAGACAACTTGAAGTTCACTGACAGATCAGTTTCTTCAGCAGAGCCACAGGTACCTTTGGGAAAAACCTTGCAAAGATTGCAAGAGATGTGAACCAACCAGTTAAGCAATTTTAAGTTTTTTGAAGTTCATTTGATTAAACTTTATAGTGAATAATCATGAATTTTCAGCATAAGAATATCTAATTTGTTGAATTACGCTTTGAGTTATAAGTTTTAATTATTAACTTTGTTTTTTATCGTCATTGTTTAATAATTAAACATTTACATTTTTTATTGTTGCACATTGGTGGGATTCATTTGATAGTCAGTGCCCTCAATTGTAAAAGTTTGCAATTCAGATCCTAGGTCAAACTTGCAGTGCTTCTGAGTGCAAGCGCAACTAGTTCAACAACGGTTAAATGATCTTGTCTTTGTGCAATACAACCTTTGGCTAAGGCGCAACCAATTACTAAACCAAAGACCTGATACAAATCCCATTGTCTTGGATGATATAGATCCAACCTCAGATTGGGTAGAGGAGAGTCAGCCAACAGAGTTTGATCTCGATGACTTAGGGTGGATCGATTTCGATCAGGATGATGAGCCACTAGTAGCATCGTCACAAGAAATGGCAAGCACTAGTCGCACAAGTGCTATTACCAATAAAATTGTTGCAGATGTCCCTGATGATTTGGATGGATCCGAGACAGAGGAATGTGATGATATTGATGAGGATGAGCCTGGGGATCCCATTCTCAGCAGTGGTGCGGAGTTTGATGATTGATCATTGATGTCATCTAGTATCTTCTAGAGTTTTGTAACTTGTAGTATCAATGATCACATCATGTTGTTTTTTTGGAGTATTGGACTATAAAAGCCATTTAGAGCCTCATGATTTATGTATTTTGTTTCGGAATCTCATATATGATATATGTATTGTGTATTGGACTTGGAGTTCGTGCCATTTTTCTATAAACACCATTCTTACATGTTTTATAGTATATACATGAGCAAACTTTACATATTTGGTGTGTAATTTTTGGTATCATGGTTTCTAATCTTTCATATATATTGTTTTCATTAAAAATGAAAAAAAAAAATTTGTTTTTTAGTAAACTAGTTCATAAAGTTTGAACTGGTCTGGTCCAACCCTCAACTAGTTCTTAGTCTAGTTCCGATTTTTAAAACATCGATATATCATATAATGTACGATTCAGTTTTAAGCAGTTATGGAGTTATACCTGTCATAACCAATAACAGAAATGTAACCACCATCTCTAATATAAATAATACTCTGCCTATGTCATTTTGTGGAGTGGAGTTTTGCCTTCTCATTTCCTTCTTAATTTCTCCTTCTAATAACATTGGTATTTAGTTTATTTTGGAAGCAACATTTGACCGTTCATTCAAAGGTTTTTAAAAACTTATATAAGAAAATGTATCTTCAAGGGGTTTCAACAGAATGCTGCTCATGAAGATAACCTTTGAGACATATTTATGTGGAAGGCATTTCATACTTTCTACCATCAAGATTTATGCAATATGTAACCATATAGCTGTTGTATTTTTTTAACATATATGCTATGTAATTCTGCTTATTAGTTATTGTTGTATACCTATGTGCGGTTGCTGAAATAATGTGAATCTATTAATCAATACTGCTGTTCAGGATGACAATTTAGGCCTTGAATGACTTTACAGCAGTCTGAATGCCGATGCATGAAATAAGAACGATTGATAGATAAATGAAACTAAACTGATAATCAACATGTAAATTAGGTTGTAGTGACAGCAATAGGAAACAATAAAATCTCTCTCTTACCCCCTCTTCCCTCGCGCCCCCCTGCCCCCCATCTCACACACACACGTTGACGTGTTCTTAAAATATTAATATATATTTCAGTGTATCAATATTTTCTCTCACATACATCTACATGTCTTTTCTCTGTTTCAATTATTTTTAGTGAGAAATCCAATAAAATCCATCATTGAGAAAGTATAACTAAAATGAAATATTCTTACTTTACCTCCCTGCAATACAAACAAAATTCACTTGGGATGCATAACTGGAAACTGGGCAATACTTTTCCACATAATTTAGAAGTCCTCTCGTCTGATCAATAACTCCTGATACTCCTTTTGGAGGTGGTCTGTCAACAAATGTATTTCAACATCTCAGTCCCTTTGCTGTAAATAGAAGTACATGTAGAGATATCAGAAATCAGATCTTCTTACAGGTGAGTTCACTTGGGAAGCAATTTAGAAGACAAGCCACAAGAAAAATAGAAATTACAATTATATACTTCCTTGACTGATAAAAAATGGCAAATGAACTGGATAGTACAATAAGCTACATCCAAATGGTGTGCCCAAAGCATCTCCCTCGGTTAAAATAATTAAAGCTAAAAAGAAACAAAAAAACAAGAAGCTAACAAAAGTAAAGTCAAAGCTTGAATTGATGGATGCCAAACTCAGTGATGTACAGTGCAAAACCAGATAAACAGGCCCTACATTTCACCACATTCTGCTCTTGGGGGTAGACCCATGTTCCAGAAGTACTGGCCATTTTTAAGTAGAAAAAGACAACCAAAGATCAAATTTAGACATTCTGCATTATTGAATCTAAAAGCATAAAATCTATGTTGCCAGGATACAGGTACGGGTACGGGTTCGATACGCGGATACGTCATTTTAAAAAAACCCTTGGGTACGATACGTCTTGGATATGTCAGTATCTATATTAAAAAAATAAAATCTACACACACACACACACACACACACACACACACACACACAGACACACACACATACATACATACATATATACCCATTTTACTCATTTTTTAGTTCATAAGAAATACAAAATTTGAAAATTATAGTAAGATCAATGTTCAAAACATTCAATATACTTAAGACTTATACATTTTCATTGATCATGTGGCTGTCATACTGTAATGTCCTCTTTTTGGGACATTAATTAATTTTTAAAAAAATAATAATAATTATCCACCCTCTTGGATTAAAGGATAATTAATTGATTTGTGCTAATGAATTTAAAATTAAAATATTATTTATTTGTGCAAGTCGAGAATAAATAAATAAAAAAGGGGGAAATAGATTTATCATGGGCCAATTAATGATTAATTGGAGGCAAATTAATTAATAAAGGCAAGTAGCATTTTTTTAAGGTGATTTATTTATTCTATGAGCTCATTTATTGATAATTTTGGCATAGGTCGATTCATTTGTGCATCATTTATTAATATTTAAATTTTTTCATGCATTCTAATCTTTAAATATTATTTGGAGAAATTAACATTTGCCATGGAGTTGACTTTCAGGCTATTTTTAAAATTAAAAGACTCTCCTCTCTAGAAGATGGCGTCAAAAGGGAGAAACCTTTGGAAATTGAGCAAGGAAATTTTATAAAAGGAGATGATGGGCACCTCTTTTCGAATGTTGACGGTTATTATAACTTATCTTCATGCTTGAACAGGGATGAATGCCCACTAGTGATCAAAAAATAAAAGGTGTTCATCAACACCACCCATTGTGAAGTGTGTTCCTTCTTAAGCTATGAATTGATGAGTTCTGTGCATTTATATTTCATATATGTGAGTCGCCATTTTTGGGAGAGTTCAAGCTTTGCTTTTAGAGGGTTTTGAGAGTGATCTATGGTGAATGCAATTTATTATAAGTTGTTGATTTTTCCTTGATAAAATCGACTTGCCTAGGGTGATTTTAAGCTTGTTTGGAGGTGTCTCAAGTACTCAAATACTTGCTCTTCATTCCAAATTTTTAGTAAGCATAAATCGACTTGATATGAAATATTTTGGTATGATTTTATGAAGATACAATGAGGCTTACAATCTGATATATTTCTACATCTAATTTGGGGCATATTGTGTTCATTTTAATGATATTTTGGCTTACTATCACTGCTGGAATTAATTTAATGGAAGTCGACTTACCTGGGCATTTGATAACAGTGTTTTGGAAGGGTTTTTGAAGAATTTATAATCTGTTATAGAATAAGTATAGCAAATCTGAAAGTAGTATTTTTAAGTGTTGGGAAGTCAAAGATAAGGCTGGAAATAATTTAATATTTTTCCCTTAACCCTAGCAACTGGTTTTACAGTTTGGTGGGCAGATTTGAGTGGGTTTTATGTTCAGAAAATATCAGTTTGATATATCATTTGAAAGTTCATAATTTTATCTTCCATCTACAATTTATTTCGTACAAAAATTCCAAGTATTACATGAGATATTAATTTTTGAAATTTTTAGTTGATTTCAATGCATTTTTATTCATTTACTCCCGCTGCAATTAAATTGGTTAAAGGAGTGTTTCATCCGACTAGCTAACCCATCTAAACCCTTACTTTGGCCCACTCCAACCCCATTTGGGTTGTATTGAAGCCGACACTAGGTTAATTGAGACAAACCTAGAAAGGTTTCTCTTCTAAGTTTGCTTCTTTGCAAGTAGTTTAGTAAATTTTAATTAATATCCCAAAAGGGGATATTACACATACTTATGATATACAAATATCATGTCAACACGAACACAAACAAAACTTGAAAAATATACTAGGATCAATGTTCAAATTTTCAAAACATGCAATATGCTTAAGATTTTACATTTCATTGATCATGTGGCTACCATACATATGATATAGGAATATCATGGCTGCCATACATATGATATAGGAATATCATATCATGAATTGTTTGTGTGATTTCAAATGAATGGATGAGTTCTTTTTATAGCTTTGTGAGGTGTTTAGGATTTAATATTTTATTCATTTAAGTGTTAGGACTTGTTTTTTTTACATTGACTAAGTCAAAAAAAAAAAGTTTTAAATGCCTTAAAAGACATTTTTAGGCTTGCGTATGTGTTGGATACGTATCAATACGTCCCGGATAAGTCGAAACGTACCCAACATGTACCCGGGATGTACCAATACGTATCCATACCCGTACCAGATACGTATTAGGCAAGGTAAGTGGGGCAGGGGGCGAACCTTGGTAACATAGCATAAAATACACTTCTTGCTTAGGCACTGAAGTTTCAAGTTGTTGCAATATATTCAATCACGCCCACTAGATCATGCTAGAATATATTTATGTCCTATACACTTGTATTAATGAAGAAATGTGTCTGATACTTGATATATGCAGCTAGATTAGAGCCCAATGAATCTCAGATAATGATGGGTCAATGACACAATAAATCTTGAGATGGATATTTCTTGCTATGGGATTTTTAACCGTGTATTAAGACATCTCTTTGATGACCAATTTCCATGAATATCTACTACTTTTATGATCTTCGTCTCATGTATATTGGTAATTATTACAAGGCAAGGGAACCCACAATGCCTACAAGCACCTATCAGCAATCTTAGTACCTGAGAGAAGGAAGGTGATAACTGATCAACTTGGACCTTCACCCCAAAGCCATTTATGGATTGGCAAAGCTTTTGGTGCATTTAATGAACACCTCTCACAATTGTTATCAACGTGGGATAATCATACCAATAATATTTTAACTTTTGAATTGATTGGATTTTCACTAATTAATTTTGATTAGACTTTTATTTTTGTAATTGATATTTGTTGTCGCCCTTAGACCCAAATTCCCAAAAAAATGTGGAGGCAGTGCTTTTAAAATTCAAGTTATGAAAAGTATAATCAAGCAATAATTGATTCATAATAATCATTGGTGATGTTGGATTTGAGCTAAAGCTCTATTTCATTGGCTTAATCATTTTGTGTTTCCAAACTCTTTTTTTCCTTGTCTTCTATGGTTTCTTCTTGATCTATTGTGTTTCCCATATTTATTTCTGACATGTTCCCTTAGGCAAATGAGAGATTGACACTTGTTGAATTTTCGTGTTTGACTACCTCAAATTTTATTCTTTTTAATCTTATTGTTTCCTTCAAGTCTTGTATCTCCTAGAGCGAGAAAGAGTTTTGTTGCCAACTTCAGGTTTCATGTTTATCATTAACGAGCCTTCTCATTTATGAGCTCTTTCTTGCTTTCTTTGGTTTTCCCTAGGTTATCTATTACCTTCTTGGTTCTTTGTGCAATGAGATGATGCCACTTGTATCATCCTTGTTTTATCTTTACTTGTGGTCTCGAGCTGCGCTTTTGTTTTTTATTGTTTCTCCATCACCTGCAAGTTAACGATTGCAGGAAAGTGTGGCTTTCTCTGATTGTTTTAGTCAGGAAAATGCTCATGGTTCCTCATCTTAGTTAGGCAACAGACTAATGAGATCATGACAAGTGTTGGCATCTTGTGACCCCTGTGCTCAAAGTTTGTTGTTGGGTGTGTTTAGCTCTTGGTTTTTTCTCTTGAGGTCCGAGTAAATGAGATGAAGGCGTGCCTCTATCTCTTTTAATTTCAGTGTCGTCATTCTTGCAATTGTCTTTTCTGTTTGATTGATTTAAGTTAATCCATGATCACATTTCTTGGGTGATGCATTTGGGGTGATGTCATATTTAATGATCTCAAAAATATTAAATGCTAACGAGATGTTTTTTCAACGAAAAATTAGTTGATGGATTTGTGTACCTTCCTCATTATGAACTTCAATATTAAACGAATCGTCTCTACTTTTAGTTGATAATGTGTTCACAAGAAGCTGTGGGAAACAGGTGAATCCATTGCATCATAGCTTATCTTGAAATAGCGCTGCAGAAAATTCAGCAGCCAATTTGTAGGGAGATTAAAGATATAGTGTTCACTCTCCAAGTGTGTGGTCAAGGAAATTTTAACAATTTACTCCTCTACTTAAGAGATGCTAAGAAGCCAAATGACAATATGGAGGATTTTGATGAGAAAGTTGAGACACAGAAGATGCTGAACTCAGTTTTACAAAGGGCTGCTGCAAAGTCAGTTTTACAAAGGGCTGCTGCAAAGCCATAGGTTTATCCATGTCCCGGTCTTATCATGGAGATATGTACACATTGAGAGGAAAGGAGAGGATCTATTATGGGGGGAGTAATTTTGGTGATGTGATGGATTTTTCTATCAGACAAATATTAAAGCTCCCCAACCCCAGTCTCAATTATAATGTTGAATGGGTCGTGGAATGGGTCGTGGAATGGCATACCCAGAATCACATGTATGATGTGCCGAAGGACTGGTCACTTAAGCCTGGGGACTGGAAGAATACATCAGACCCGAAGTCTTATAGAGTTCACTTGTTCAGAGACCACCTGAAGGACCACAGTATTGTTAAATCAATGGTATGGATAGGATTGAACCGAGATCATGAATTTTACTTGGGTTCCCCTTTTGTGCGAAATCCTAGAAAAGGGACAGCCACCAGATTGGTGAGAGTTGATTTTTCATAATCTTGTCAAACAGTTTCAAGAATGCAAGCAATGAAGAATTTCTTTATGGCTTCATATCTCATGGATTGTATTTCTTTTTCCTTGACTTTCATTCCCTCTCTGTTCCTCAATGGATACCATACTATAAGTATCCCATCCATGTAGTGTGCAATGCATTGTCTAAGCATAAGCACTATGACTCTTATACCCTAATTTGCAATAGAAGGTACCCTCATCAGAATAGAATAAGTCTTAAGTCCTCCCCATGTGCTCCATTTTCATGTCCCTGGTCATTTAGCGGTAACAAAAGCTCTATGATTTACATAATATTAATACAAAGATTTAAGAATTTTTCTTAACGTCCTTGGAAACCATACATTTTATCAGTCTACTGTTTTAGAAATTAAAGGAAATGAGGTTTGTGCTTATAAATTTCATGAGGCGGTGTATTGGAGATAAGAACCCCTACAGAAGGTTTTTTTAGCATTTGGAAGCCTTGAGACCTAAGGCTAATGTCGATTATATACATGAAGTTCATCAAGATTCTCAATACTACCATGGTGCAGTTGATTCCAGAAAGATAATCAATAAGTTGATTAGGGCATGAATTTTGGCTAGGCTTCAACGTGATGAAAATTTGACGAAAGATACATCGATGCAAGGGAACAGGGCTTCTTCTTCGGGAGACCAAGCAGAGATTACGTATAATTTTGGTACCCCAACAATCCAGTAATCTCCCCTTCTTTCTCCCCATCTCAGACCATGGTTGAAGAACTTCAAGTTATTGTATTAGATGAAGAAGATATTGAGATCTTTGAAAAGGTTCCAGTTGCTACACCCCCGGATGAGAATGTTCAAGAGCAGACAATTGTTACAACTGGTTATTTTATGAATTTATTGATGGAAGGAATTGAAAGCTCCAACAAGGTTCAAGGGAAATCAACGCTAGTGCTTTTTCAGTTCCCAAATCCTCTTGGTACTAGAGGTACACTTTAATCACTATTGCCTACTCAAGGCTTTGATAAGATACAAATTTCATCTTATGTATTGAATAAAATTTCATTAGATGTCCCTACCAAGACAGTCCTTAGATTGAGTAATTCATTTGCGAAGTGGAGGGAACATTTAGAATGTAAAGTCCCTTTTCCAGGACATTATTACTATCTATTTTCATTTGCATTGTAACCCATTGACATGCCTAGCGCTACAAGTGGGAGTCTCTAGTTAGTTTAAATGTGCACATAGGATAGTTGTTTTTATTATTTAATTAAAAATAATAAAGTGCACATAGTCTTAGTTTATTAGAGACTTTATTATAATGAGAGTTTATGTTTTCCCTCCAAAAGGGAAAGGTCAGTCTTTTTTAATATTACACCCCTTAACTCTATAAAAGGAGGTCACATTTCCTCTAGTGGGGTTATGTTGATTGATCATTTGATTTCACTCCATGCTTGGAGTAATGGGATGTATGCTCTAGTTCTTGCATTGTGCTCTCTCTCATTGTAAGCTTCATTTGGATCCATTGTTGAAGATATTGAAGATTCCAGTTGTTCTCTCCATTGTGATCTCTAGCGTTGAGTGTGTTTATGCATGGTTTCTCCCTTCTAATCTTTTGTGAATTGGCTAAAGGGTTTGGCGCATTTATTTAGAGTAAAATCTGCATTGTATGTGAAGGATTTGAAGTACTTTGGTGATTGTTATTGCTGTTGCAATTTATTTAGCCATAGCAACTAGGATTGGGGTTTATTTTATCATGTTTTGGTGTCATTTGGGCTAGAACTATAATCTGTTGTGTTTAATTAATTATTTCAGAGAAAGGACTGTTGTTTGAAGTGTTTTGGAAAGGTAGGAGTTGGAATTAATTTATATGATTTATTCTAACCCTAACAACTTGAAATCAGATTTCTGGGGTTGTTTTGACAAGGTTTTAAAGCTCAAAAAATTCAAATTCATAATGCAGTGGAAAGCCCTTAAGTCCTAGTTTATTTTGCATTTTATTTCATGGAAAAAACACTAAGTATTGACGAAGTTATGAATTTTAGAAGATTTCAGTTGTCTGCAAGCTATATGATTGTTATTAATTAATATTTATTTCAGATATCCAGTTTGGGTTCAGTTTAATATTGGACTTGGTTGTAGAAATTAGGAGGAATAAGGAGAAAGTAATTTTATAATTTTTGGAGTTGATTTCTTGCCTTAAATGTGCTCGGTGATGTACTTTTTAGGGCAAAATTAGAGTTTCGTGTTGGTTGTGTGATTCTGATTTTAGAATAATATTCTTCATATTTTTGTAGCCCTAAATCCAAAGTTTGAAACTTTTTGCTTGGAGGGTTAGGCAGGAAATAATTTTGGAAGATTGCAGCAGTTGGGGTGTGATTATTAATTATTTTTTAGCTTTTAAAAATCTGATTTGAATGTGTTTAAATTTTTAGTGTTTTCTTCCAATCTATCCCACCACCTTGGCTAATTCCAACCCCATTTGGGAGCAAAAAGTTGTCCATGTTCGATAGTTTCTCAGGTTATAACCAAGTCAAGGTGGCAGAAAAAGATCAATACAAAACGACATTCATTACAAATTGGGGAACTTTTGCTTATCAAAAAATGTCTTTCGGTTTAATCAATGTTGGAGCCACATTTCAAAGAGCTATGGATTTGGCGTTTGCTCATCTCAAGGATAAGAGTATAGTAGTTTACCTCGACGATCTGACAGTCTTTTCTAAAGAAAGAAACAAGCATATCTGGTGTCCCCAAATTTCACCCTGCAATCTGGGACTACCCATTTTAAAAAAATCGTTCTTTTTAAAATAAAGGGTCTTTTTGTGTTTTTATTCCTAGAAGATGTCACAATTACATTAAGATATTCCCAGCGAATCATATAAGCCAATTTCGACAAATACCCAGAGGTTGAAACTCATTTTATCCCTCCAAATTTTGTCTGCGGGAAATTTTTATTTAATTATTTATTAAATAAATAAAGCTTCGTTCGAACTAAATTGTGCTCTGGTTGAACCCTGTTGAAGTTTTGCATGCCAATATTCACACATCTCAATAGGATTTTCATCAAGAATGAATTCAGACCATTGTCTGCAACTTCTGGCAACGTTTTCTACTTTATTTATTTCTTTTGCATTTTTCTCCGCAATTTGTCTGTAAAATTCCCCTAGGTCCGTTCTTTGTTCTGTATAGTCTGTTCAATTGTCTGAAGCATCTGGGGATCATTTACGGCCTCAACACTAGAAGGAATCAACCTCAGAAAGCAAACTTTTGACCAAAAAAGATGAAGTCATGCACAAAAAGCCTCTCCTAGGCAAGTCACACTTTCTGGAATGAATGGGTTTAAGCTGTAATGGGATTTTTGGTGGTGGCAAACAAGTGGAAATTTCTTACTTGCCTTGTAAGGTACTTTTTCCCATGAAGTCAAAGTCACTTAAGCTGCAATGGGAATATTAAAGGCGGCAGGCAAGCGGGAATTTCTTACCTTCCTTGCAGGGTAAAAATTCCCATTATAAAATTAAAAAAAAATCACTTAAAGCACCGATGGGAATTTTTGGCCTGCCTAGCAGGGTAACGTTTCCCACCGAAGAGATTTATTCACCCATGCAAGTCGCACTTTATCAAAGGAAGCTATTTTTAGTGCAAGTCGCACTTTATCAAAGGAAGCTATTTTTAGTGCAAGTCGCACTTTTGGGGAGAGGTTTTGATTTGCCAATGAGAAATTTGGCAATGGCAGGTAGGCGGGAATTTCTTATTTGCCTTGTAGGGTAAAAATTCTCATTATGGAAGTCAAATAACTTAAATTGAAGAAGGGATTTTTGGAGCTGCAGTGCAGGGTAGAAATTCCCATCAAAGTTGACTTCTTATTTTTAGAAATCACCCTTGCCAAAAAGTGCGACCCACCTTGGCATAAACAATGAATTTAATGATACTTATTTATGGTTTTTTCACCTAATTTTGGTGCCATGAATAGATGAAAAGTCAAAGCAAGAAGTCAAGTAAAAGATAACTGAAGGATGTACACTATAAATAAATAAATAAAAATTATTTAAAAGCAACCAGCAGCATGCATAATTGGGCACCCAATTTGGGTGAATAGACATGATTATTTATTAATTTGATTGTATGTTGAGGGTTATATAAGTATGGGCTGCCATAATATAGAAGGAATTAATTCTTTTAGCCCAAACAGTTTTAACGCCAAGGAAATTAAGTTGTAGGCGTCAAAAGGTGTTTTCATTGCCAGGAAGCTTCAAGGTTTGGCGCCTAGGGTTGGAATAGCTTGATTTGTGCTATGATAATTATTTGCATGTTGGTATAAGTGCCCAGGTGTATTTAAAATATTTATGCTTGCTTTGCATGCAAACAAAGCCTCAAATTTTAGGGCAGCAGCCTTTATATGCAAATTTTAGGGGACAAAAATCAAGTATTCATGCTTTGGACTCCATCTCTGTCTGAAATAATTGCAGGTATTCATTACAGGTGTTCATACAAGTGAAAGGGAGTTCAAATCAATGTCAAGTACATTGAATATATCTTCAGAATCTGAAGAAATTGCTAGATTTGCATAAATCAATCCAGTTGCAAAGAATTCCGATAGGATTAAAAGAAAAAGAGCACAAACAAAGATTGTTCCAGCCATGATGAAGCATGATGAAAGAGAAGGATTAGCAGAATCATGCACAACTTCCAGATTTGTTGAAATCAATGACATAGACATAGGCCCTGAAACCATCTCTGAAATAATTGACAGATCCAGGGCCGGAAAGACATCTCTCATGCGGGCAATAAAAAGCAGTGAAATTATTCAAGCAGCAGCGTTTCCAGTCACAGATCAGTTGCCCGAATTTGTTATGGAGTGTGCAAGGTCATATCAACCTCTTTCCAAAACAATTCGGAATGTTGCGGGAAAGACAATAATCAAGTTGGATGCACAGTTTATTAATTATTGTCTAAAGATTCCAACACGACCGGTGGTGATTGCAATTAGCATGCTAGATGCTGGCAACAGATGGGAGAAGCACAAAGCAGATTGCATGAGCATAATGAATAGCAGGCATATGAAGAAGCTCAGGTCTCCATCAAAGTTCCGGAGGACTCTCCCACGATCCAATTTGGTGCAGGAGGTGGATGATATTACTAAATTGCTTTGCAAGTTAAGTCGAGAAGTCAATACTCACAACTTCCGCTCATGGATGTATGCTTTTGTGAGGACCATTGAGATCAATGGAGCTGATTCAATAATCAATTGGGCGGAGATCAGTGACAACATCGGTGAGCAACTCCAGAGTGTGAAGCAAACGTACAACTTCAAAATGACTTCATACCTGGTATATGTAGCATCCTTTCAGAGTATATTTTCCAAGCTAGATAGACGGGGCGTACTGGCGAAATATCCTATTTTTGAGTGTTTCCTACAGTTAACAGTCCTTGAATGCCACGAAGATTACAAGGTGGTCAACGATGGGTTCTTTTATGGATTCATCTGCAAATTAAATAGTGATCTGAAGACCAGTAGGGTAAGTAAAGAAGCTTGGGAAGCTATATCCCAGCATGGTTGTATTTTCATCCAGTTTGCAAACTTCACGTATCTCAGGGTAACCGGTTTTTCGGGAGAACCAGTGAAATTGCCGAGGTATCCAAGCGACAAGTGGGTCATCATGGAGTTGTGCAGACAGCTCATGGATATGCATGACTTACAATCAAAGCGGCACAAGTCTACGAGTTTCTTTCCAACCACAGTGGGGTATTACAGCTACCAGAGTATCCACAAAGCTAGAGGAGTCGAAGCTGAAATGTTTTCTGAGTAAGAGCATGAGTTCTTCCCAGCACGGCTAAACTTTAATCCATATGGAGTGGCGAAGAAGACAATCTCCCAAGAATACTCACATGTACCTTCGTTGGAAGACTTCTGGATGACGTGCAGAAACGAGTATGAAGTTAGAAGGAAAGACTTCAGCAGGTTACTGGTGCAACAAGTGTCTAATTATGGTTTGGCACGGATACCTGCGGATCTCGCAGATGATGGACATGTGATACCTGACTCATATCATCAGATGGGAGGGAATAGAGCTGCTCTTTAGGAAAACATTGGTGGCTACCAGACGATTGAGGAAAGATCTTCCGCAATTTTGGTTAACACTTCGAACTGGTTGTTGACAAAGGGGTATTGCCTAGATGAAGCTTTGATGAATCAGATCACAGGTAACTTTACCGCAGGAGACTCCAACAAAAGAAAACACGAAAGTCTCATGCACAGGAGAAGGCCAAATCTATAGCTATCGTGCTAGTTCCAGCTTTTCTAGCATCAACTCATAGCACTTCGGCAGCCCAGAACCCCAAAGAGATCTTGTTGTTCCTCCGTTGAATCCAGCGTCATTTGTATTTTCTCCTCAACCACTCAGATCCTCACCTCTCCATGCGGAGAAGTTGAAAGCACAAATGGCGGAGTTTGAAAAAGCATTGTCTTTGGACAATTCGGAGGGTGGCAGTCACAACACGGTGGCAAATTCAAATAGAGCAGAATCAAAGCATGAGATGGTGGTGCACTCAGTGACTTCTCATTCCCCGAGAAGCAACTTTTCATCATGGTTGGTTTTGCATACAATCTTAGAAGCCAGAGAGGAGATCTATCTGGAGGAACACGACTTTCAGTAGCTCCTGAGTTTGGGCGGAAGAGATAGAAAACCTAAAGTTGCCAAAAAAACTTCTAGGTTGATTATTGAATAATCAGGACAGAAGTTCGTTGAGTTATCAGTTCCAGCATAAGGGAGAGCTCACAGTGGCTGATATAGCAATGACCAAAGTGCCAATAGGTCAAACTATAGTTGGAATACTCGCCTATAACTCGCCGAGTTATTAAAAACTTGCCAAAAACCATGCAAAACGAGTAACTCGACAAAAAGGGAAAAAAAAACTCGCCGAATTTTGGCAAGTATTGGCGAGTATTCTTGAGTATTCCCCGAGTTTTGGCAAGTATTCCCGAGTATTGGCGAATATTCGCCGAGTTTTGGCGAGTATTCCTGAGTACGAGCAAATTTATGTTTTTTAAAGAAATTTGAGTATTTTTTAAGTTGCCGAGTATTCTCGAGTATTGGCCGAATATTGGAGTGTTTTTGTTAAGTTTTTTTTTGGGTCTGCCGAGTATTTGGATTTGGCAAGTATTCCAACTATGGGTCAAACTACCACGGAAGGATTAAAGCAGGATACACAGACACTAATGAACACTTTATTCCTTAAGCTTGACAAAGAGAAGGCTGAGAAAGCCAAGCTTCAAAAGCAGGTTTCCCAGCTATGTGAGATCATTGTTAAGGTTGCCAAACCATCCTCTCAACCCATTCTAGCACATGAGCAAGTGAGTAATCATCTAATGCAGGAGGTGGAAGATGAAGGGGGACCAAGTCAAAGTTGTTGCTCAATAAAAAGAGCAAATCATTCACCAAGCTTTAGAGCAGTACGAAAGAATACCAGCTGAATTGGAAAATATGCACATAGTTGTTGAAAGTCATCTGGGTACTTTAGCTAAGATACACTCGTTGCCAAAGGATGTGCTAATTGCAAAGCAAATTGTACCTGGTGGGTTGATGGAAAAGGGTAAGTAATTAGAAATTTAAGTTTCCTTCCGCATAGAGATCCTCAAGCTCATTCTGAAAAGGATGCAATTGCTAGAAAGTAAGATGGGAGAAGTGTCAGAGAGCATCCCAGATGAATTACCTGCTAACCATGAGGAAATTTTTCTGGTTGTGTGGAAAGAAATTGATGAAGTCACCATACCTTTCACGATGGATTCAATTGTCTGACTCATAAAGCTTCAGGAAGATGTTGAGGGATATGGGCTTGGTTTAGAGAAGGTAAAGGCTAACACTATTGCTTTGTCCAGAGAGTTGTGCAATTCAAAACCGAGAGAGGCTATTGTTAAAACAGATGGGAAGATGTTGAATTACATGTTTGACAAGTATATTCAATATCAGAACAACAAGAAAGTATAGGTGTTACAGTTGGCAAATCTTCTTTCTTCTCTTCTTTCTTCTCTTATTTTCTATGTTCCCAGGTGAAAATGTAAGATTAAAGTTATTGGTTTAAAAACCATTACTTTAAGTTATTTGGAAAGATTCTTTATGATAAGTGACAGATGTGCACAATTTTGGCTTAAACTCCTGATGCATGACATTAAGAGAGGAATTCTAGGAAGATGATTGTCAAATGTTCCCTTTACTACTTCTTCATGTTCTAGCTCAATTGCAGTTTCTCATTTGTAATTTCCCCTTTACACACTATAAGTAGAGGAAAAACCTATAGGTTAAAGGATCGAAATTTGTAATCAGCATTCTTATGTTCCAGACTTTGAACTGAAACCCTTGATAGCTTTCTGAAAGCGGAGGAATAGAAAAGAGACACATTTCTGAAAAAACTTTGTGTCAACGGTGTATTTGTTTCTTATTCCTGTTTAGATCTTTGCCCAACCTTTGTGTTGTCTTAGATCTAGATTTGAAACTTTTCTTTGCTTCAAATTCTGCATTTAAAAATCTATTTGTTTCGTCTATGTGCATGTGATCAACTCTATCAACTATTGGTTAGGTTGCCCATTTCCTTTCTTTTCTTCTCGCATTTAATTATTTTCCTTTCCTACACATTGCTTAGAGTTGCTTACTTGCTACAAAATTGCCTAGTTATCGTCCATGAGCTACGTAATTAAAGTAAAACCAACAGATAGATACTAGGAAATATAATTGACAAAATTCTACACGGGAGCCTCACCAGTAAATGAGGGAGATTTATCTCATGACTACCTAGGTTTTCAACTGTGCAAAAAATCTAGCCAACACTCTTCCCCGATCCAATTTGGTGCAGGAAGTTGATGACATTACTAAAATGCTTTGCAGGTTAAATGGAGAAGCCAATACTTATAACTTCCGCTCATGGATGTATGCTTTCGTGAGAACCATTCAGATTAGCAGAGCTGATTCGATTATCAATTGGGCAAAGATCATCAGTGACAAGATCAACGAACAGCTCCGAAGTGTGAGGCGAACATTCAGCTTCAAAATGACTTCATACCTGGTATATGCAGCAGCCTCGCAAGGTATATTTGCCAAATTGGATAGACGAGGTGTCTTGTCAAAAAATCCTATTTTCGAGTGCTCCTACAATTGACAGTTCCTAAGTGCAACAAAGATTACAAGGTGGTCAACCGTGGATTCTTCTATGAATTCATCTGAAAATTGAATAGTGATCTAAAGACCAGCAGAGTGATCAAAGAAGCTTGGGAAGTTGTACCCTAGTATGGTTACATCTTCATCCAATTTGCAGACTTCATGTATCTGAGGGTCAGTGGCTTTTCAGAAGAACCAGTCAAGTTGTCGAGGTTTCCAAGCGACAAATGGGTAATCATAGAGTTGTGCAAGCAGCTGTGGAAATGCATGACTTACAATCGAAGCAGCACAAACCTACAGGTTGTTTTCCGGTCACAGTGGATTATTACAGCTACCAGAGCATCCATAAGGCGAGGGGAATCAAAGCAGAAATGTTTTCCGAATATGAGCATGAGTTCTTCCCAGCACGATTGAACTCTGATCCATATGGGATAGCAAGGAAGACAATCTCCCAGGAATATGTGCATGTACCTTCCTTGGAAGACTTTTGGATGAAGTGCAGAATCGAGTATGAACTCAGCAAGAAAGATTTCAGCACGTTATCAGCGCAACAAGTATCTGATTATGGTTTAGCACGGATACCTACAAATCTCGCAAACGATGGGCATGTGATACTTGACGCATACCATCAGATGAGAGGGGATAGAGCTGCTCTTTAGGAAAGTATAAGTGGCTGCCAAACGATTGAGCATAGGTCTTCCGCGGTTCTGGTTAACACCTCAAACTAGTTGTTGACAAAGGGGTATTGCCTGGACAAAGCTTTGATGAATCACATCACAGGTAACTTTATTGCAAGAGACTCCAGCAAAAGGAAGCATGAAGGTGAAAGTAGCAGGACATCAAGGAAGCTTAAAATATACAAGTCTCAGGTACTTGAGAAGGACAAGTCTATAGCTATTGTACCAATACCACTTTCAAATGAAGCTTCTCCGATGTCAACTCATAGCATTTCAGCAGCCCCTGAACCCCAAACAGATGTTGTTGATCCTCCGTTGAATCCAGCATCATTTGTATTTGCTCCTCAACCACTCAAATCTTCACCTCCTCCTGTGGAGAAGCTGAAAGCACAGATGGCAAAGTTTGAAAAAGCATTGTCTTTCAACAATTCAGAGGATGGTAGCCAAAACACTGTAGCAAATTTGGATGCAGCAGAGTCTGAGCATGAGAGGGTGGTGCACTTAGTGACTTCTCATTCCCCGAGAAGGAATTTTTCATCGTGGTTGGCTTTATAAATTGTTGGCTAGATTTTCTGCAAAGCACAAAACCTAGGCAGTCGTGAGATAAATCTCCCTCATTTACCGGTGAGGCTCCCGTGTCAGATTTGTCAATTAAAGTATGCTAGTATCTATTAGGGGTTTTACTTTAACTGTTTAGCTCATGAACTATAGCTATGCAGTTATGCAGCAAGTAAGCAGTTGTTTAAAGAAAGGAAATATTTATAGAAGAAGGGAATTATATAAACACAGAAAAGAAATGGGGAAGATGTGCATCCCAATCAATAGATAGCAGAGTTGATTGCATGCACATAGAAGAAACCAATAGATTTAAACACAGAATTATAAGCAAAGGTAGCTCTAGATCTAGATCTGAAATAACACAAAGTTTATTAAAAGATCTAAGATAAAAAGTAAGAAACACAATACACCGTGACACAAACTTCTCCGGAAATCTGCTCCTGTATATTCCTTTGCTTCAAGTGACTTTCAAGGGTTTTAGCACAAAGTCTAGGACACAAGAATGTTGCTTACAAATTCTGATCCTTTTACCCGAAGGTTCTTCCTCTACTTATAGAATGTAGAGGGGCAATTACAAGGTGGAAGCTTTTAGTTGAACTGGCACATGTGGAAGTGGGAAAAGAATTAACTTGCAATCTCCCTCCTGGAATTCCTCTCTGCATGACATGCATGATTTGCAACTGAAAATAGAACCTTCTATTTTGCAAGTCTGCCACCTATCTCCAAGTAGTTGACTTCTTCAAGTAATGGCTTTTAAACCAATCACTTAAGTTGTATAATTTAATTGATCACTCAATTACTTTGTCGGAGGAAATAAGAGAAAGAAGAAGAAAGAGGAAAGCTACAGTCTTGTCATTTTTCATATTCTGCATGCAGCTGATTCAAAATTGGATCTGGAAGCAGCTGGATTTGGAAGCGAGTGACTGTGATTTGTTTGCGGGTATTGCCTTTGACATGTCTTCCCTTTTATCCTTGAAGCTTTTGCAGTTCTTCTCCAGTACATGCATCCGTGCAATGTTTGCCGTAAATAACTCTTTATTTTTAATTGCATATGAGCAATTAAAAATTCTGGAAAGCACTCCGGGTGAATGCAACTTCAATGAAGGTTTCAACTAGAAGATTGAAAGCACATGCACAAGATCCTGAAAGGAATTTTCCACGTACTGACTTCTTCACGGGCTGCATTCGAAACAAGAGGATGAAGCCTTTGTGCCGGAAGATTTTGCAATTATGAGATCTGGATCTGGATCTGTCTCCGATGTCAGCAAATCTGGAAGTAATGCATGATGTTGTTGAGCTTTCTTTTTCATCCCACTTTGTCATGGCTGAATCTATCTTTGTCTGAGAAATTCTTTTTCTCTTTATTCGGCCAAAATTCTTCACAACCGGTGCAGATCTGGATAATTCTTCAAATTTGGAGGATATATTCAATGTATTGGACATTGATTTAAGCTCCTCTTCTTTTGTAAAGCACCTGTAACGAATTCCTGCAATTAATTCAGACAAAGATGGCAACCGGACCATGAACAGTGGATTTTAATCATAAAAATCTGCATAATTCAAGCCTGCTGCCCCAAAAATTGATGTTTTATTTGCATGCAAAGCAAGCATGAATTTTACCAACTTCACCTAAGCACCTGTATCACTTATGCAAACAATTATCCAGACACAAATCAACCACCTTCAACCTGTGCGCCAATTCTAAAAGCTTTCAGCATTAATTTCACCTTCTTTTGAGCAAAAATCCTCTTTAAATGGGGCGCACTTTTCTTCTGGGCTGCACTTCTCTGCCTGTGAATTAATTAATTCATCCTTATGGCAGCCCCTGCTTATATAATCCTTATGATTCTATAATTAATTAATGTCTTTCCTATTACTGGCAATTAATTAATTAATTAATAAGCTTCACTCTTCAAATGGGGCGCCTATTTTGTGCATTCTTATGGCTGTCATTAAATAAAATAAATTTATTTAATTTTAGACTTCTGCTTCCACTCAACTCAAGCCTCACAGTATGCTTTGACCTTAGCCACTGAAAATAGGAATTAATTTAATCCTTTGATACTTAAAAAAATATTATTTATCTCCCAAAAGGGGCACACTTTTTGACACAAAGGGGCTGCATTAAAAAAATACTATTTATTTAATTTTAGAACTGTTTATTTCCAACTTCCTTTTGTCCACTTTCCTTTGTTGACTTTTCCACAAGCCTGGGCGCCAAAATTGGGTGAATAAATATTAATAAATATTTATTTAATGCATTATTATTCACCCAAGGTGGGTCGCACTTTTTGGCACAGGTGAATTTGATATTTAAAAGTCAAATGACAATGGGATTATTTACCCTGCAAGGTAACCCTGAAAATCCCATGATTCACTTAAGTCATTTGACTTTCATAATAGGATTATTTACCCTGCAAGGCAGGCAATAAAATCTCATGATTCACTTAAGTGATTTTTCTTTTATTCCACAATGAGAATTTTTACCCTGCAAGGTAGGTAAGAAATTCCCACCTGCCTGCTGCCTCTAATTTTTCCATTGTCACTTGAGTGACGTTGCTTCCATGGGAAAAAGTACCCTGCTTAGAAGGTACAAAATTTCCACCTGCCTGCTGCTTCTAATTTTCCCATGATCCACTTCAATTCTTCTTTTTCCAAATATGCGGCCAGCCCAGAAGAGGCGTTTTGGTGCACGGCTTCGTCTTTTCCCAGTGAACCAGACCTCCGATGGCGACTTCCTTCTGGCACAACATGCGTATGTGATCTCCAAATACTCCAGGCCAAGAATCAGGCCAAACCGGCAAAGGAAATGATCCAGAAAATTTCATAGAAAACGAAACGAAAAAAACACAAAAACACAACGTTGCCAGAAGTCACAAATAAAGTCCAGAATGCATTCTTGGTTAAAACCCTACTCGTATATAGGAATAACGATATGTACGATCACAACAGAGTTAAAACGGAGCACAAATTGCCTCAAACAAGGCTCAAAATAATTAAATACAAATTTCCCGCAGGCAAATTTTAACGACAGAATATAACAATTTTGGGCATCTGGGTATTTGGCGAAAATGGCTAATATGACTATTTGGGAATATCTTGACACAATATAGGAACTTTCTGGCAATAAAAACACAAAACGACCCATTATTTTAAAAGTACGAATTTTTTTTCGAATAGGGTAGTCTCAGATTTCAGGATAAAATCTGAGGACACCACAGACGGTTCCAGAAGCCAAAGAGTTTATCAACTTAGAAAAGCATGACTTGCAACTACTCCTACGCTTGGGCGGAAAGGATAGAAGACCTAAAGTTGTCAAGGTAATTTCAAGGTTTATTATTGAAAAATCAGGGCAGAAGTTCGTCGAGTTGCCAGTTCCAGCAGAGGGAAAGCAGAAGGGAGAACTCACGGCGGCAGATGTCTTAGTAACAAAAGTGCCATTAGATCAGACTACCACGGAAGGATTAAAGAAAGATACACAGACACTAATAAATGTTTTATTCCTCAAGCTGGACAAAGAGAAGGCAGAGAAAACCAAACTTCAAAAGCAGGTTTCCCAATTGTGTGAAATCATTGCTAAGGTTGCCAAACCTTCCTCTCAGCCAGTTTTAGCACATGAGCAGGTGAGCAACCATCTGATCAAGGAGGTGGAGGATGCAGGTAATCATGTCACGGCTATTAATGAATGGAAAAGCCAGATCGTTCACCAAGCTTCAAAACAGCTCAAAGAGGTACCAACTAGTTTGAAAGTTATAAAAGGTGCATTATCTCAGCTGAAGCAACTGATGACATGCATAGTGGATGAGAATGCGGTGATTGAAAGTAACCTGAACATTTTGGTTAAAATAAAAAAGTTGCCAGAGGAAGTTTTGATTGCGGAACAACTTGTGCCTGATGGACTAATTGAAAAGGGTAAGCAGCTTGAGTTTGCAGTTTCTCTCCACATGGAGATTCTCAAGCGCTGAAAAGAATGCAGTTGCTCGAGGATAGGATATTGTCATTGCTAGGCAATATAGTTGCTTTCACAGAGGAGGAAGTAGTTGGGGGTGTTTCTTCTTGCAAAAGAACCATTCCAAACAAGGTGCATGCTTCTCTTGAAGGTTTGCTTTTGATGGTTTGGGAGAGGATTGATAGAGTTCTCAAGACTTTCACGTTGAATTTAATCAACACGCTGATAATACTTCAATTGGATATTAAAGAGTTCGGGCTTAATTTGAAGGAAGTGGAAGTAAACATTGACATTTTGTGCAAAGGATTGCTGCAATTCAGGACCGAGAAAGAGGTTGTTGCTAAAACAGATGGGAAATTGTTGAATTATATCTTCAACAAGTATATTCAATATCAAAACAAGAAGAGAGCGTAAGATGTAACATCTGGCAGATCTTCTTTCTTCTCTTCTTTCTCTTATTCCTTATGTTCTCAGATGAAATTGTAAGATTAAAGTTATTGGTTTAAAAGCCATTACTTCAAGTTATTTGGAAAAGTTTTCTAAGATAAGTAGCAGATGTGCACAACTTTGGCTTAACCTCTAGATGCATGTCACTTGGAGAGGAATTCTAGGAGAAAGATTGTTAGATGTTCCCTTTACAACTTTCCGCATGTTCTAGTTCAGTTGTAGTTTCCATTTAGAATTTCCTCTCTATACACTATAAATAGAGGAACAGCCTACAGGTTAAATAATCAGAATTTGTAATCAGCATTCTTGTGTTCCAAACTTTGAGCTGAAACCCTTGATATCTTTCTGAAAGCTAAGGAATAGAGAGGAGGCAGATTTCCAGAGAACTTTGTGTCAACAGTGAATTTGTTTATTAGTTCTTTATAGATCTTTGCATAAATTGTGTTATCTTCGATCTGAATCTGAGACTTTCTTTTGCTTTGATTTCTGCATTTCTAGATCTATTTATTTCGTCTATATGCATGTGACCAACTCTGTCAACTATTGGTTAGGCTGCACATCTTCTTTCTTTTCTGCTCGCATTCAATCATTTCCCTCTTCTACATATATTCATTTCTTACAGTTGCTTACTTGCTGCAAAATTGTCTAGTTATGGTGCATGAGCTACGTGGTTAAAGTAAAACCAACAAATAGATATTAGGAAATATAATCGATAAGATCTTACACGGGAGCCTCACCGGTAAATGAGGGAGATTTATCTCATGACTGCCTAGGTTTTCAGCTATGCAGAAAATCTAGACAACAGGAAGCTTCTCTTCGAAGTAGAAGAGATATTGAATTCATTGTTTGTTGTATTTTTATAGTTGCATGATAAGTTGCTCCAAGTGGAGCATGCTCAAAAGAAAAATAAAAACATACATGGGAAATTGTTATAAGGAAGGAATATCATCAGCTTCATTGAAGACACCATGAAGCAGCTATGAACAAATGGGTCTGGTGTGATTTATTTTTCTGAATTTGAATCATGTATTAATCACTTCGGTTATATGTCTACTCTGAACAAGCAATTGAACAAAACTAGAGCATTGCTTAACTTTTCCATCAACAAGGCTAACTTCTTGTTCTCTATCTTCTGTGTCAAAGTTCAAGAAACCAAATGGATAACGGTTATCCCCTGATGAATTTAAAGTGGTCGTTTCCAAAGCTCTTAATGCTGCAAGGAAATAAGTTTCATTAACTTGTAAGATTTAACCAAAAAAATTTCAAATAACTATGATATTGGACAGAATCAGAAGGTAGAATGTACAAAGGTAGCACTGGAGGAGGTAAAACTGGTCGTTCTCTGGATTCATGAAGAGGAGACAGTTGCAAAGAAGTTGCAGAAGCAGATGCTCATAAAAATGTCTTACGTAACCAGTGTGTTTAATTCTTACAAAGCTTTAGTAAAGGGAAAAGAATTTTTTCTAACAAAACCAATCTTTAATCAGTTTTGTTAGAAGCATGTGTTGTTTATCATTGTCTATTCAATTTCATGGGAATTTGGTACGGTTGAGGTTGCCCTATTGTTTTCGGAATAAATATCCCCCTTTGTGAACAAAACAATTTTTCGAATGTGGAGAAAAAAATTCTAGATTTTGAAAATGATTTGTCACATTTTTGGATTTATAAAAAACTCCCTTTTAGTTTTTGAATAAAAAAACCCTTTAAAAAAGTTGAGTAAACAATAGAGCTTTCAGATTTGGACGGAGGTAGACTCCTAGACCTCCTCCTCACATCAATGCCTTCACAAAATAATTCTGCCAGTCGAGCTGTCAAGTATTTCAAACATGTATATGATGAAATTGGGTTTTAAATCAACAAAACTCGTGTTTTACTTTTTTTAACTTTACTAACCCAATTCAGGGTTTCCGTGAATAATTGGCTGGTCTTCGGGCTTTGATTGAGTTTTGATTTTTTGGGGGTCTTGTATCCACCACCGAGTTGAGCAAATTGGAGACGGAGGGCTGATTCGGGCAGGGCTGACGAGTCGTAGATAGAAATAGCTTGCTGATATGTGGTCCACTACACATGATGGAGCCCGAGTTGATCACCGAAATGAGCAGGGGTCCTCCGAGTGCCGAGGCAAGGTGAGGATCAAAGCATGCTTCCAAGTTGAGTCAGAAGCGAAGATGCCAAGTCAAGGAGTCTAAAGGCCGCTGCAGGGCTTTGATACCATGTGGGAGTTATGAATACTCTCATGCTGCAGGATCACTATAGCAGGCCATTACCACAACTCTCAAACATACACACACATCAATCATGCACAAATTAATTCAAAGTCTCTAATTCATTATGTGTATTGTCCTCTTAATTTACAATGAGTGTATCCCAAATGTATAGCCGGAAAAAGTTTGTTTTAACAGCGATTAGTTGTGAACAAACAAAAAGATAGGAGGTTGTCCTGATTATGTGCATGGTTTCAATTGTACGTGCATGCTAAGGTATTCAACTCCAACAATAATAACAAAACTCCCAAAACAAGCTTACCTCTCAAGTGAATGTGAACAAGGCTCAACCCAAGCTAGTTAGGAAATATCCTGAAACACTAGCTAGTGTGAATGCAAACACTCTAACAAGAAATCATGTCTATTATGCTCGCACCAAACATGTTGAAATTCAAAATCGCTACATACGACAGTTGGTTGATTATGATGATATTTCTCTTCCCTTTTGTTCCTATCAGGAGCAGCATACAGATTGAATGACTGAATCCTTTGATTCTATTTTGTTTGTAAAATTTTGAGACTTGATTGGAGTAAACTCCGGTTTAGTCATTAAGGGGGGTATTAAAGATATCAATTAAATAGTTAATGTATTTCAGTTATCAACTTTCTCAACCCCCTCACTTGATTATGTAACTTTTTTTTAATAATAAAAGTCAGACACACAAGTATGCTAGTGTGCCTTCCATTTCGCTTCACTCTCTCACTGATTCTTCCCAGCAAAAAACAAATCCAAAGTAAGAAGTAAAAGCATTGAACACTCAAAAAGAACAAAATTGTAATCTAAATGAAATCTTTTGTTAATATGAGAGAGCTCTGTATGATGGTAGCAACTTTTGCAAAGAGATATCTTTCTATCAAACTAGTTTGATGCCCTTTTGAGAAAATCATCTCCATATATATCGCCAAGTATATCAAGGAATAAAAAGAATCGAAGGAGAAGATGAAGTAATCAGCCTTGGTAAGCCAAGAACTGCTCGGTTATAGAAGGATAAAGACAAATGAAGTTGACGGATTTGGTGAGTATACTTAAAGTTTAATCTAGTTTAGACTCATATCTTGCGATTTTCAGGCCTTTTGAAGTGGTTTTCAGGGGTCAATCTTGCAATTACATGGTTTTTCACCCTTTTAGCATGTTCTACGTGACATGGATCGCATTTCCCCATGGGGATGGGGATGAGGGGACATCCTTGAGTTGTCACATTTGACAAAGTATGATGTAATGTCCCTTTCCAGGCTCTAACTGAAAACAAAGGAAAATTGCACAAACCCCAATAGATAGTTAACTGAAAATTAGGACAGCAAAGTACAACCGTCTGAATTTTTATAACAGCATTAAGGAAAATGCAATCTCTTCAAAAATGCATCATTCGCACCATCCAAAACATGTAGGGCAACTTACCAATATTTTAGAACAATTATTAACCAAGAAATATGCTTTCAAACCCCAAATGGAAATTATTTAATTAAATTAAATGACAGCAGTGAACATCCTTACAAAAGTGACTGTAAATGAAGAATTCCAAGCTCGCTCATCTGAGTAACAAAATATGGTGTTCATGACAAAGAGTTGATTTGTGTAACCTACCATTGTTCACAACGATGGAGAGATGAAAGAGAGTTTCCCAAGCATGACCGAAGGTGATCATTCTGGATAAGAGGTGAAACATCATTTCTTAGTCCCAAACAAGACATGGCTTGATCAGAGTAGCCAAGGAAGATTCTATTCAGTTGCAACATTCATCTCCAAAATGACGGAAAAGCATCACTTCATCCTGGATCATCTTCTGATTGATCACTTCATTCTTCTTCTCTCTCTTCTTCCTTCTCTCTCTACATTATAATTCTTCGTTAGGAATGAAATTTTTGGCTACTTCGTCTTATTCACTTAAGTGACCTTTTAATTTTGCATTTTGTAAATATTCTTTTTCATAAATAAGAACAGAACTTACTTTTATTCCTACAGGAATATGAAAGGTCACAAATGGTAGGAATATGAAAAGTCACTTGGGGGGAGATGAAGAGACACTTTGTAAGACTATATATTGGGATGGTTTTTCCATTCCAAAGGGTTAGCTTTTGCTCTCCTGCTACTACAAGCAAACATCTATTTTCTTCTATCTCCTTGTCTATGTTTTTCTGCTTCCTACTTTCCAACTATGCAAGCTTTGTAATCTTGGACAACCAAGAAATAATTGTCTTTGCGAAATAAATCAAAAGTTTTTTGTGTCTTTGATTTGTTAATATTGTTATTGCTTGCACAGTTGTTTCTCTTCCTATTGAATGTGGACCTCCTTTGGTTTATGTTTGTGAAATTTGCAAGTGCCTACTCACAACCTTAACCCTCTCCCTATTTTTCTATCTCCCCTTTACCTATTTTCAAGTTAATTTCTCCTTTGTATTCCACACAAGCAATTTGCCACAGGTTCAATGGTGGGTTTTTTGTACTGTTGTTCCAAAAATCTGATCGTTGTCCACATCTGGGTTTATTTTCAGTCCGCTAATTTAGAAATCTGATTTGATTATATAGAGGGTTTGTACTAATTTCCTAATTTTCAGTTTCAACCCTTGAAAGGGATATTACATCATTGTTTTTTGTAGATAACAAAATTCATTACAGCCCATATTTTCTTGATTATATGTAAAACCTTGAAGTTACAAACTTTGTGTTGTGAATCTTCATGACCAGACTTTGTGCCAATACACAATCTAATTTTAGAGAGGACTGTGTGCTTCCAAGTAATCTTTTCCCCCAATACATCTTTTGTTGATATTACCATTTCCGCACTAAGGAAAGATTCCAAACCATTTCATTCAAATCTGAGTTATCCATACGATTTTCTATGTTTATTCCATTGTGGGTTTCTCACCCTCACCGGCTGTAATGTCCCTTTCGGGCTTAATTCAGGAATAAATGGAAATTGCACAAACCCTAATGATGAAATTTTGAAAATTATGACAGCAATATTCAAAATACTGAAAATTTATGATGACAACCAGAAATTAATGCAAAATGAGGGCAGCGACTTGTTTAGAATCTTCAAACCCTAGCCGTACAATGTGGCAATCAGATGTTTACAACATCTCTCAGACCCTCAAAGAATAATCTGGATTCTGATTTTTATTAGAAACCCTCGGATGGAATGTACAGAATTTCTGGAAATAACCATCAAAAAAACTATGATGTAGAATTATGGATTTATTTATTGAAAAAACTGTAATCTTCAAAAGTCCATGCCTAGATAAGATCAGATAAGATAAGATAAATGAAATAAGATCAGATAAGATAAGATAAGATAAGAGAAATATGTGGAATTACAACTCAAATTATAGTTGAAAATGATCTATGAAATGATTGCAATTATAGACAATTAATGGCAGAATTTTCCAGCAATGGAATCACACAAAAATGTTGTTCCGAAACTCCCAAAGTGGAAAGGGCCAAAAACTGGTACGAAACCCTTGAAAGCTCAAACACGGAATTGTGTGGCTTTCGCACACTAAAAACCATGCTAATCTGATCTACCCTAGCTGCGAATGATTCCCTAGCACTAGTAAATCTGCCTTTAACCTCTGTAAATCTAATTGTAGCACAAGTGCGACCTCTATATGACATCACCAATGAAGATGTGAGGGTTTCTGTCCTCAAATCCAAGTGTTATTAAGGGATTTCATTCTCAATAGACCTCCATGGAGGGTTTCCGTCCTCAATGGATGAGAGAGAAAGTAAAGTGTGCTCCAACTTTTCAAAAGAAAACCAAATCATATCCAAAACTAACTCTCCTCCACCCCAAGCAACCCCTTTATATACTTGAGGGTGGCGCCAAACACCAAAAAGGAACCCAAGAGGACTGACCTCCTTTTGGGATGGTATGATTCACCTTTAACTCCATTACCTCATAGACAACTTTATGACAATATTGTTCTGGCTCAAGAAGTTCTCCATTCCATGGAAATTCAAAAAAAAGCATCTATGTTTTTGAGACTAGATTTGTCTAAAACATATGATAGGGTGAATTGGTCTCTCCTAATTGAAATCCTCTTGAGGTTTGGTTTCTCCCCCCTTTGGGTTCAGTGGATACAAGCTTGTATTTCTTCAATATGTTATTCTATTTTGGTTAATGGATCTCCTTCTGCTAGATTCTATGTTTCTCGTGGTATAAGGCTAGGGGATCCTTTATCTCCTTTTCTTTTCATAATAGTAGCATAATCTTTCGGCAGACTATACACCAAAACGAGAATCCAAAAGAAATTGAGGGGTATCAAATTGGCCAGACAGGTTGATCCTCTATCTCATCTCCAACTTGTTGATGATTCCTCCATTATGGGAGAAGCATCTTTACAAGAAGCTACCCAAATCCACAACAACTTGGAGCTCTTTTCAGAGGCCATAGGTCAAGATATAAACAGGCAAAAGTCAAAAATCATTTTCTTCCATTGCTTGCCTAGGCTGGAGCAGGATATTTTGGCTAAATTAGGATTTCAAAAAGGAATGTTACCTCTAAAATATTTGGGTATCCCGTTGGACTCTAAAAGATTAATTGACTGGACTTGGCTGCCCACAAAGGTTCTTTAGAAATTTAGTAAATGGACTCATAGATGGTTATCTTCTGGGGGATGTATTACTTTGATTAAAGTTGTTCTCCTATTCCTATCTATTTTGCATCCCTTTTGAATATTCCAGCTAAATTTTTACATCAGTTGGACTCCATCAGCCAGAAATTTTTATGGCGAGGGAATCAACACGTTAGAAAATGGCATCTTGTGAAATGGAAAATATTATGTCTGACAAAGAAAGAAGGGGTTTGGGTTTTAGATCAAGTGTGTTGAATAATAAGGCTTTATCTGCTAAGTTAGATTGGAGATTGATACAAAATCCCTACAATTTAGGGTCCATCAACATTAGAGCAAAATATGCGGAAGGAATGATGCTGCAAGAGTTTATTCGACATTCTTTACCTTCTCGGGGATCTCCAATCTTATCGGTCCTCAAAATTGGTGAAGAAATTATTAAAAAACTATTTTTTTTGGAAAACTGGGAAAGGTGATCAAGCTAACTTTTGGACTAATTCGTGGGATGGGCACCCACCTTTGATTGAGCAATATCCGGATTTTAGAAATATTATGAATACTCTTCATAGAAAAGGAAAGGAAAAGGTGGTCCATTATTTACAATCATCATCTCAAGGGACTGAATGGATCTCTCCATCTATGTGGCAAGCCAACTTGTCTATGGCCCAAATTAAATTTTTTCAAACTCTCCTTCAAAACAAAATCCTTCCTATTTCTTCCAATCCTGATACCCTTGCTTGGGGAAAATCTTCGGAAGGGAATTATTTTGTTGTTGAAGGATATAGTACTTTGACAGGTATTCAGTCGAACCCTTGGAAGGATATTTTTGCTGATCTTTGGCAACCTGCTTTGTGGCCTAAAGTTATATTCTTTATTTGGCTTCTCTTATACAAGAGGATTCTTATTGGAGACAATTTGATGAGAAGGGGTATGGTAGGACCCTTTTGGTGTCCTTTATGCAAGAAGCGGATGAAACTATAACTCGCATTTTTCTTCAATGCCCTTTTGTTATGTCCCTATGGAATATTTTGGTTGATTGGTCATCTGTCACATGGAATTCTTCTACGAGTCTTGTGGAAATTATTAGAGTTTCGAAATGCTCTGTCTCTGATAGTCAGGGTCTTAACAAAGGCTTCTGGATTGTTATTTCTCTTATGTTGTGGAATGTATAGAAAGAACGAAACAGATGCATCTTCAAATATGAAAATAGAGACATTTGGTATGTCACGCAATTATCTAGAAGCAATTTAGTGGAAACTATTGAGCATAATATGAAAATCCCGTCCCCCTTAGCTTGAAAATGGAAAAATCTGCTACAAAAGCTCAATTTGGAGGAAAGCAAATTGAAGTCTAGGGCATGTACTAGACTTCGATGTCCTCTGTATTACGAAAATGGAAGCCACCTCCTTTTGATTTTGTCAAAATAAATACTGATGAAGCAGCAAGAGGTAATCTGGGTCCAGCTAGTATTGGAGGGATAACACATGATTCTTTGGGAACTCCCCTTTTCTTCTTTGCTCGTCAATTGGGGTATTTCACTAATAACGTGGCTGAAATCTTGGCAATTCAGCGAGCTCTCCTGGAAGTTACTAAATTGGGATGTCTTAGAATTATAGTCGAATCTGGCTCTAAGGTGATTGTCAACCTTCTGTCAACTCAAGAGAAGCAAAAATCCAAAAATTGGCTAATCGCCAGGATTCAGGATAATATTCAAGTTATAACTAGACAATTTCAGACCATCATATATCAACATGTTCCTAGAGATTAGCATAAGGTGGCGGGTGCTTTGGCAAATTGGGCCTTGGATCATAATAATCTGATCAACTTTGGTCCTTTTCCTTTGATATGGTCTCTTGAGAAGCAGAATCAGATTGAAAAGATCCTTCACTTGCAATCAGTGGATGGATAAGCTGCAGATATGTTTTCTTTCTTTTTTAAATGTTGTTGGATCTCTAAGGATATATCTTGCAGTATGAATACCATGGCTTGGCATTGTAATTTGAATAATTTATTTCTAGTAGTATAATTCTGGTTTTTTAACAAAAAAAAAAACTCCATTACCTCTCTTTATTTTAAGTCGGCATTTGCACTTTTAGACCTCCTTTTCACTTCCTCAAAGCCACTTAAAATTTAAATTAATGATAATCCAATTGCATAAAATTCCTATTCTTACACTTAATTATATTACTAATTTATTATTATTATTATTTTCTACAAAAAAAACTTGAAAAGGGGGGCATTACACCTCCAGCTTCTTCATTTTTGCTTCCATTTTCAATCTTCTCCTTTTTCCTTTTTGTAATTTCCGGTTAAAAGTATTTACCCAAAAATACCCTATCATATGAGGGGGCTGGACCTCTCAAACACAGAGGAAAATCACCCATTCAATGGTGATTTCTCCATTGTTGTAATCTTATGCTGCTGCCCTTTGGTCAAGTCAATGAAATAATCGAAGAAACCACAGCAACATAAGATCTTTCCAACAGCATCAACTGCAGTTCTTGAAGCATCGACATGGATGTGGAGTGGAGTCTTCAAGTCTAGGAATCAAAGAATGGGTGTTTTGGCCAGCTTCTCATTGAGCATCTCAAATGACTTATATTGCATTTCAGTCCATACAAACAGTCCTTCCTCCTTTAGCAACTGCTCCATAGGCCAACAATCTGCTCATAGTTCCTAATGAACTTTGTCTAATTAATGTGTGCACTTCCCTTTGTGTGCATGGAGCTTCAATTTGTAAAATGACTGCTATATTTTCTAGATCTACGAGCATGCCTTCTTTGCAGATGACATGACTAAGCAAGGTTCCAAAAGGTGTGGAAAACAAACATTTCTTCAGATTTAATCAAATTTGCATTTGCTAGCATCATTTAAACATTAATCACAACCTCATGTGGTGACATTTTTCGAGACATAGATTATCCAATCATCTAGATAAACTTGAAGAAACTTATTACGTTCGTAAATGCCTCCACTACCATGCATAGGAAGACAAGTGGTGCATTCTTCAACACAAAAGGCATTACATTGTGCACAAACAAAGCCTGTTTCGATGCAATGGTAGTTTTTTCTTTGTTCTTCTCTACAATTTGGACTTGATGGTACCTTAAGAATCCACCTACAAATGTGTATGTCTCACATCCAGCTACTCCTTCCAAGATTTCTTTAGTGAACAGTGCAGGAAATGGATCTGTTACACAAGCCTCATTCAGTACGCAAAAATCCACATAAATCCTGATTCTTCCATCCTTCTTGATTCTAAACACCATTGGGCTAACCCAGTCAAACTATTGAGTTGGGTAGATGGCCCTTGTGGCAAGCATTTTTTCTATTTCGCCATACCTTTTCGTGCAAAATTGGGTTCATCCTATATAGTCGCTTCTTCACCATTTTTGCACCTTCACACATCTTAATATTCATTTCGCCCGATGAATGGTATACTCCATTTCATGATAGCCTATTTGGAGTAAAACTTGAAATTCCTTCAGCATTTCAATGATACCCACCATCTCTGCATCAAACCAATAATCCCCTATTTTTGTGACCTTCGACTCCAATTCAGTGTTGATATTAACATCTTTTGTGCACAACGGATCATTGTGATACCATTTTTTGTCACCACGAGCATATTTTATCATTTGTTCTACTAACTTTGTTTATTTAAATGGCCCAAGTCTTCCTCAAGCTCCTTGCCCTCTTATCTTATAAATAGATTTTAATTTTTCCAAACCCTCCTACACACATTCCTACTCCTATACGCAACTTGATGTGTCCAACTTATCCTCCCACGAATCAAAATGACTTATTTCCCAGGTCATGTTCCTGAAAAGATCCTAAATTGTGTATTCCTCTTCATCATACATTGCATGCACACAATCTTTCATTAGTGCATCATCTTGGAAGATGGTTGTGAGCTTCCCGAGAGGCTCAACTAGCTTTGGCTCTTCAGCGTGAAAAATGAATGTTTGTATAAAATTGCCTTTCTATACATCCCATTTTGACATCTCTCATCAAGTCTCACTCAAAATGTGCCATGCATGATCCCACATCTCAAGCGTGCTATAAAAAGTATGCACCCACATCCACATAGGTAGTCCTAGAAATCCTTGTTTCCAAACTTGCTCACAAACCCTCAAGTTTTCTCTTGGCTCTGCATTACCTTGGTACAAAAGTAGACCTTTCTTGTCATTATCTCTCTCAAAGCTTGTGTTTATTTCCTCTTTTTCTCTTTTCCATATTAAATGATGTGGTTTGTGTGCAGCCCGTCAATGAGCATCTTTACTCTTACACAGAAGGAATGAGCTTGGTGACACGCTCATCCTCCTTGGGTGGACAAGCTTCAATATCTCTAGAGCAGATTTGCACAAAAGTGGAAGCCTCATACCTTGGTATTTTCTTTAATCATCCTTTCCTTAGCCTAGTCGTCATTTTTATCAAGTGTTGTGCATAACGCACATTTTTGTGCACTCTCACCCTAGTTTGTGTTGTTGGGTGACATCGGTGGATAGACATAATGAATTTCTTTTGATTGAGCCGATGATTCAATTCTTAATTCTCACACACGACTTACCAATGACTTCATAGGCCTCCTAAATCCATCTTTCACATGCATGGCTTGTAATATGCAAACTAGATATTCCACTCTTCCAGCTAAGAACAACATCATCCATAGGATTTAGGTAATATTTCCCTTGTGTCATAATGTTGTAGATGTTTTTGATGCCATCCTCTACTGTAATGTCCCTTTCAAAATAAACCAATAATCTATGCAAATTTCTTTGATTTCTATACTTAGGAACAATTGTAACTATCACAAGTATGCATTGACATATTCACAAACAACTGGCAAACCTGAACCATTCACTGGAAATTCCACAAACAGTTGGCATACATGCACTAATTTTGAGCTCAGGACAAAATGAAAACTATGGAACCCTCACACATACCATTGAACATAAGCCAAGCTATCATTGATTGAATGCTAGACAGCAGCATTAAATATTCATATTAAATCTTTTATATCAAATGGGTAGCAACAGTTCCACAAACCCCTTTTGGAATATAATATTCAAAGATGTGCAATGGCAATATGTGGTTCATTTATTATTCAAACTACCAAAATAAATAGCAAACCCAACTCACTAAATATGCAGTTGTGATGGTACAGTAGTAGCAGTATGGAATATTCTAGCAGCAGTACGGAATACTGTAACAGCAATGTAGCAACCTGCAAATCTCTAAAAATTCTCCTTAACCAACTAGGACTGGAAATAAACTTCAATCTTTCAGTTCAAATGCGATCCCTAGATGGAATCGCCTCAAAGGAGAAGAAGGTTTTTGTCCTTCAAATCTCCAGACTCCTAGGGAGTCTGTCCTAAGAGAAAAAATTGAACATAGAATGCTCAAGCTTTGAAATAGGGTTCGATAACAATAGCAACAGGAATGCCTTCTTCCTCCCATCTCTTCCTTTTATAACTACAATTTTAATTTTAATTTCCTTTTCTACCTAAAATTCCCTCCAAAAGTGCCTAGAAACAATTTTAATAAAACATTACATTATGCCCCTTTATAATAATAATACATAAGTCGCCCTTTTACAATGTTATAAAAATAAAGTTACTAGGACAACTTAAAAATATTATTATTAAATTATTTTCCTAAATTTATCCCTTAGCCTACGGGAAATGAGGAATAGCCTACAGGTCTCCCAATTCTTTCAATTTTGAAAAGGGGACTTGACATCTACATCTACACTTTCGACATATTCGGGTCCATGACAACTATCTAGACAGCTCACCATGTGATGCTCACCATTATCACTACTCATATAGCAGTGTTATTCTCATAACACTAAGGCCTTGCCAACAGTGTCGGGTATTTTTTGTCTTCAGCAAGCTCAATCACCTCAAAATCTGCAATAAACCTTGCGCCAAGAATGTACACTTTGGCATTGCACAATATACTCATTGGTTGAGTGTGTCTTCTTAGCCATGAACAAGACATGTGGTGATGGTTTCATATGAGAGCTTCCCATCTTTATCCATGCATCTTGGGTAAGGGTGTTCACTTTTGTTCCCATATTGACCAAGATGCCATAAAACGACCACTCATTGATGGTAGTATCAATGACCAGCTCTTGACATATGTAATGTTTCACGTCGGGATCTCTTTTGGTCGGCCATGACTTTGTGCGTGCACCTCACCCACATTTTGTGTCAACCAAGTCTTAAGTAGAGACATTACCCCCTTTGTCTTTAGTAGATTGAAGATCTTTGTGAATTCTTCCACTTCTTTGGGGTTGGGACCCTTGCTTTGACTTTCCTTGATTCAGACCTCCATTTACTACGCATTTTAGAGTTCCCCTTACAAGTTTTTGACAATCTCGATGGCATCAACCAAGATAAAATTTGTGTAGGACCATTAGGATAGTCCATAACCGCAACCTGTGATGCTCATTAAACCATTTCTTACTATGAATCTAGCATCATCCTAGTTTGAGTATCTATTCTATAGTGTGTGGTCATATTCACCTTTGGGCCTGCATAGCTTGACTTGAATGTTATTTGCATGGGAACCAACTCCTCTTCTTGAGGGGTTATGCAGATTTGTGCGCCCTTTTGCCCTTTATCCCGTTGAAGGATCTTTCAACAAACTTTTGGGAGATCCTCTAGTCTATAATCCCCCTTATAATGTCCACAAGTAGGAAACATGGACAATTACTCTGGTATTTGTATGGAAAAAGGCATTTACAGCAAGTCCTTTGTAAATAGCCTCCACTATGTCTACCTCTACACCCATAGGATAGGCCTCCCCCATAACTAGGAGCTTGTGATGATGGAGATGTTGTGGCTTGCCTTAAATTGAGATTGCATGCTTCATGCATTTTATCAATAACCCTGTGATCCATTGTGCCATGGGTGTTGTGTCTCACATACTTTGCACTAGCATGAAGCTTTGACTTGTTTGGCCCTCTACAACAAGAAGAATTGCTTTCACATTGTGCCAGGGACAATTTTTCTTTTTGTGTCCTTCCACTTCATATATATACAGCATAGACCTCTCTAAGTGCCATGCATTATTTGTTGGAAGCTTTTGCAATTGTGTAACCATACTTGCAATTTGGGTCTCCATCAAAAGGTCGGTGCCCATATCAAAGCTTTCTACAACCTCTACTCACTATGCAACTTCCAAATCCTCACACGCACCTATAAATGTCTTTGTGGAGAAATTTCTTCTATGGGGTGCCAACAATCCAACAAAAAAATGTGCATGTTGAAGTGAGTGGATATCATATTGGTGTCCCCAGGATTTCACCTAGAAATTTGGGACTACCCCTTTTTAAATTTTTCAATCTTTTTGAGCGAAGGGTCATGTTTTTGTTTTTTGCTTTTTGTTTTTTGTTTTTTGCCTTCAATTGCTAGCGTTGCTCAAAGGTATCTCCAGGAAGTCATAAAGGCACATTCGCCAAATACCCATATGCAAAAGCTCACTCAATTCCCTTCCGAAACCTAGTCTAGTTTTATAAAAGCTTTTTACTTATTTTTATATTAAATAAGTAAAAGTTCATTTACAAATAGATTGAGCTAAAATTGTGAAATTCAAGTTATATAAAGCACTTTACCCCATCATTATTATCACACTAGTATTACTTTCACCTCAAAGTGGAGCATTCACCCAGGGAAGAGTTTTTACAGATTAGCTAATTGGAGATATTTTTCGAGCAATTGCCCGCAGCTTCTTTCAGACTTTTTGTTTATTTCTTTCTTTTGTGTTTTGGTTTTGGTCTTTCTTTGTTTTCCATCTGGCAATCCCCATAGCCTTTTCTTTCTTTGTGTCAAATTTGTTCCCTGGCCAAGGGTTTTGAAAAATCGATCCATTGTTTTTAATTGCAAATTGACTTGTTCTACCTATGATTAATTGTATTCCTGCAAATTTCAATCATCCAAAGCCAAATCGTGGCTATGGAAGATTTGTTCTTATATTTTTGAAAGAAGCCATGTGAAGAAAAGAATGCAGAGGCTTTTTAGCGCCAATCGTGGATGTCTAGAGCCCTGTCTTATTTGTAGAAGCATGCAACCATCCTTCTTTCAATCCGTGCAATTGTTATAAAAGCACATAAGCAAAATCACTTAAGTCAAATCGAGGATGTCCAAGTTCTTATCTTCCTTTTGCAAAGCATCCTCCTTCAATATCCACGCAGCTTTTGGGGAATGTACGCAATTGTTTTTTAAAAAAGTAGAGAGAGAAAAGCAAAACACTTAAGTGAATTGCGTGGAAGTGCAGCACCTTGTCTTCCTTTTGCAAAGCATCCTCTCCCTACTGAATCCACACAATCCAAAAGCCTTTGTAATAAAAAGCAAAACACTTAAGGATTTGCATGGATATTTATGACCTTGTAATGTCCCTTTTTCCCCCTTCAAAGATAATTATGGAGTTTTCAATTAATCCTATCCATGGCCGAGTCAAGGAGAAGAAGCAACAATTAATGATCATCTTTTTATGTATGTTTTTATAAAGAAAATACATATGTAAGGATGAGTCGGCCATAATAGGGCAAATTAACATTAAAGGGGGTCGGGAAAGATATTTGAACAGTCATGTCTATTCAGTTGGCGCCACCTTTAGAATTAGTATAAATAGGGGTCATAGGCTTTATTTGTAGATATGGACTTGCTTGTAATCATTCAAAAATTGTGAGAATTGTTCTCATTATTTCCTATTGGGACGAAATCCCCATTAGAGGTCTATTCTAGAGACGAAAGCCCCTTGAATCTGACTTAAAACATTTGTGTAATCATTGCATATTATTGAATTCAAAGTATTTTATCAATTCAAATTTATACTGTGTATGTACCAGTGGTGCGACTTGCATAAATTGAAATAATTAATTGTATGTGGGCAAACCATTCCATAAACTTTCTTCTAATCTGGTCGCTTTGACATCAGAAGGCTATTTTTACAGTTTGCGCACAAACCGAGGTCATTTTCATCCAAATCGAACCACCTACCTAGGGCTGCGATTTCCATAACTTGTACAGTCTATAACAGTAGTTCTAATTTCTTTCCATTCTATTCGATTTGGCTTCGAATTGCTTCTAAAAGTGTTTGATAATTTTTGCTAATCATTCCCCGATAATTATTGAAGACTTTGAGCACTTATTTCCATAAATATCCTTCACTGCAATTTAATTTCAGTCTGCTGTAATTTAATATCAGAATTCTGATATTTTGTCTAAGTCCCTAAAATGGGACATTACAGTGGTATCAGAGCTTTATCCTCTTAAGGCCTGGGGAAATTCAGTGGATGATATCATGGCGGGACAAGAGAATTTTATGGAGGCTATGGACCTACTTGTAGTATCTATCCGAAATCTAGATAATCTGAAGCAATCTTTGAGAGCAGACCGAGAAACGAGATGGAAGCCCACCTTCGTATCCAAAGATGAAGCCACACCAGAAAATAATCCAAGCATTGCTGGAAGAGAAAGTATTGAAGCAAGTTACAAGGAGTATATGGCCTTGCCCAAGGAAATTCGTGAAGCCATATCATTTACAGAGTTCGTGGAATTGAATAGTGGAAGATCTAGGCCTAAGCCTAGGCATGTCAAGCCACGAAAAGAGAAAGTGGAGAAAGACTTCCAAATTACATTGGCAAAGGAAGAAGAACATATCAAGGAATGAGCAAAGAGAAGGATGCATCAACACCCACCACCGTTATTGCTCCGAATGATCAGCATGTTGAAGTTAGCATTGATCATTGCTTAATTAATAACAATGATCTTTGTGCAAATGATAAATTTAAAGGTGATGAACAAGAAGCGTTAGTAGCAGAGGAAAGCCATTCCCAAAAGGGAGAGGACAAAAGACAGACAGCTGGTTTGTTTATCACAATGGACAATGATACAGCCAAAGATGAAGAATTGAATTTGGAGAAGAGATACCACGATATTCGAAAAGTGTGTGAACAAGGAGTAAACAGAGAAGGTACTAAAGAAGGAGACGAAAGATTGAAGGTCCGAGGATCGGATACATATCAGATCTCTTGCTTCCAAGAATTGAGGTACAAGATGATCTTCCCTCCAAAAACCATGATTTGCATGTTAAGGTAACCAACTCCTCTCTTAGTTTGGCTGGCCATATCTTTTGATATGCTTATGTTAAAAAGATTGCTTTGGAGTTGTGTTGAAAACAGTCCTACGGAGGTATGGAAAGGGGAGAAAATTTCTCATAAAAAACAAAATAAAGAAGCTGGACCATACCAATCATGCAAGCTATTCTTGGGAATGCACATAAGAAGTGAACACTATTCATTTGATCTGGGCATAAGGGTAAATGTATGGAGTCCTTAGCTTGTCTTTACAAACTTTTATACTGCCGGTTTGAGACAGCAGACATACTACACAATTCAGATTTCTTTATGGACAACCCAAGATGAGAAAAACTTCTTGCAACATAAATTGCTACATCAGTTGCTTCCGGAGCCATGCCAAAGAAGAATCCCTCTTTTATCATGGGCAGTGAAAATCTCCATGCAAGGTATGAGTTCTTTGATATTTGTTAATGACTTGTTGACATCTAATGGTGGCATCCATGATGATGAAAAGGAAACAACGAAGAAAAAGTCTTAAGGGAGCAAAGTTGGAGCTCCTAAATTATGAAGAAAGCTTGATGGTGGAAGCTACTCATCCGCTGTCCAAAGGAGAAAATGTGGGGCAGCTAAGGTCTGAATACCATGTGCACCCGGACATACAAGATGGGCAGCCAAAAGCATCATTGAATGAGCTTCAAAAAGGAAAAATTCAGTCCTATGTTCATCACCAAAAAGGAAAGGTCAACAAAGGTTTCATCAAAGATGTATTCAAACGGAAGGGTTTGTGTTTTGAAACTCATAAAGAAGACAAGGAAAGGGGCAGCACCTTTGCATCATTCCATGAAGACCTCTTAAAAATGGAAGAATACATAGCAAGTTCACTGGCCTGTACATCACAGCGATGCATTTGAAACCAAAAAATAAGTTTGCATCTCAAAAACTGAGCCCCATGAAAGATTCATGTCACTACAAATCAAGGGAAATAAATTTCAAGGTAAAAGATACTTTATTGAAGGATAGTTGCAAAGAGAAGAAGTCTGATTTCAAATCAGAAATTCTGAGGCAAAGAGAGTTTATGGAGAGCATGTGCAAATCACGTGGAGGTAAAAGCACATAACATCATTCCAAGGTATGTAAGGATGCACCTCTTTCTATTTCTTCCTTACAAGATGTACATGATAATGAATCAAGGGGAGGTACAAGGGTGAATTTTGGGGCAGCATATAAGGATGAATGAGCATGTGCATATTATGGCATCATATGAATTACCATGCTGCAATTCTGAACTGCGAGAGGCAGCCATTGTTTGGGTGAATACCTCCGATGTGATCATTTTAGAGGGCTTATTGGTTTTCCACAATCCAAGGGATCGCGAGTTAATGAACATGAAGAATTTTGTTGACACAAATGCTGATATAATGCTGGCAAGGAGAATAAGGCATGCTACGGTTGAGAGGGGAGGAGATGTAGGATCAGTCCTTGAACAATATTCCAAATTTGTGAGGCCAGCATATGACGACTTTATATTGCCGTCTCAGAAGTATGCAGATATAATCATCCCTCGTAGAGGCGATAACCATGTTGCCATTAATTTGATAGTGCAACATATTCAGACAAAGCTTGGGGAACACAATTTGTGTAAAATATATCCGCAATCTCTATATTATTCACTCTACTTTTCAGATAAAAGGAATGCATACGTTGAGACACGATATTGAAACTACCAAACACGATTTTGTATTCTATGTAGATTGGCTTATTCGTTTGGTTGTTGAACATGGTCTTGGTCATCTTCCATTTACATAAAAGTAGGTGTTCACTCCTACTAGATCAATTTATATTGGAATTGACTTCTGTAAGACTTTATGTGGCGTTTCAATAATCCGCATTGGTGAAAGCATGGAGAATGCATTACGGCCGTGCTGCAAAGAAATTAAAATTGGTAAAATTCTCATTCATAGAGATTGAGATAAAGGCAAACAATTGATATATGACAAGCTGCCAAAGGACATTTCAAACCGTCATGTACTGTTTTTGGATCCAGTCCTTGCAACAGGAATTCAGCTGTGCAAGCTATTTTATTGCTTCTAGAGAAAGGAGTACACAAATCAAATATTAATTTTCTCAACCTTATATCTGCTCCTGAAGGAATACATACGGTCTGCAAAAAGTTTCCAAGGCTCAAAATTGTAACATTGGAAATTGACATGACATTGAACGAAGAGTTTTGAGTGATTGCAGAGATGGAGAGAGTTTGGGAACCGTTACTTTTGTACAGAAGATGATGTACCATCTTTTTGGGATGGAGACTTTACAAAAAGGGAGCAGCAGAAGATTGTTTGGGATCCAAGCATTAACGATTGCTTGAGGACAAGCAATCTTGGGAAGGGAGGATTGTAATGTCCCTTTTTCCCCCTTCAAAGATAATTATGGAGTTTTCAGTTATTCCTATCCATGGCCGACTCAAGGAGAAGAAGCAGCAATTAATGATCATCTTTTTATGTATTTTTTATAAAGAAAATAAATATGTAAGAATGGGTCGGCCATAACAGGGCAAATTAACATTAAAGGGGGTCGGCCAAGATATTTGAACACTCATGTCTATTCAGTTGGCACCACCTTTAGAATTAGTAAAAATAGGGGTCATAGGCTTTATTTGTAGATATCGACTTGTTTGTAATCATTCAAAAATTGTGAGAATTGTTCTCATTATTTCCTATTGGGACGAAATCCCCATTAGAGGTCTATTCTAGGGACGAAAACCCCTTGAATCTGACTTAAAACATTTGTGTAATCATTGCATATTATTGAATTCAAAGTATTTTATTTATTCAGATTTATTGTGTATAAATTGAAATAATTAATTGTATATGACCGAACCATTCCATAAACTTTCTACTAATCTGGTCACTTTGAAATTAGAAGGCTATTTTTACAGTATTCACACAAACCGAGGTCATTTTCATGCAAAATAAATCACCTGTCTAGGGCTGTGATTTCCAGAATTTGTACAGTCTGTAACAGTAGTTCGAATCTCCCTCCAATCTATTTGATTTGGCTTAGAATCGCTTCTAAAAGTGTTTGATAATTTTTGCTAATCATTCCCTGATAACTATTGAAGACTTTGAGCACTTATTTCCATAAATATCCTTCGCTGCAATTTAATTTCAGTCTGTTGTAATTTAATATCAGAATTCTGATATTTTGTCCAAGTCCCTAAAATGGGACATTACAGACCATGTCTTCTAAAATAAAATCATCCGATCATCCTTCTATTCACGTCATCCTCCTTCCCTTGTATCCACACAATTTTTTTTTAAAGCAAAGGAAAATCATTGAAGTGTTGTGTTGAAGGTTAAAACCTTTGCTTCTAAACATTGCGTGTTTCTAAGCATCCTCCTTCCAAATCCACGCAGTTTTTGGCTGGGAATTGAAAACCTCTTAAAAGGTATTGTGTTGATATTAGTTACCTTGGCTTCTAAATTGTAAAGCATCCAATTATCCTTGCATCCACGCACTCATTCTTCTTTGCAAACACGCAGCTTCTAAGTGATTCACAAATTGTTGATTCCAAGCACTTTGTCTTCTTTTTCAACGCAGCCTTTCCATCCTCTATAATCAACGCAACATTAGTTTGGGAATTGAAAAGCATTTAAAATGGTGTGGATTCCAAGCACTTTGTCTTCTAAATTCAACGCAGCCAATATAAATGCATGCAAAGTCTCCCAGTTAAGGCTTCAAAAGCCCATGCATGTTGTTCCCAATCTCCCAGTTGAGCCCAAGTTGAGCATACTTCTCTTTGCTTACACCCGAAGTAATTCCCAGAATTTAAGGTTGCCCATATGCATAAATAAAAGGGTGATGAGTTACATGTTTGTCTGAATTGTTTACAGAAATATTTCACTTGTGCACATAATTGTGAGAAGAAAGTTGGCGTCAATGTCAGATACATTAAATATATCTTCAGAATCAGAAGTGGTTGCGGTTTATACACAAAGAGATCCAGATTTCACAAGTGCTAGAGCTTCGGGTAAAGTTGGAAAAGGGAAATCTCAAGCAAAACCAGGTTCAGAAAAAATGAAGTGTGATGACAAAGGTTATCAAGTAAAATCATGCATAGTGTCCAAGCTTGCCAAAGTCAGTGATACAAACATGGGGCATGTGTTTATCAGCGAATTAATTGACAGATCCAGTGCAACTTGCCTGACACCCCTTATGTGGGCTATAAGGGACAGTGGAATCATTCAAGCTGCAGTATTTCCAGCTACTACCCAGTTACCTAAATTTGTTCTAGAATATGCTAAACTCTACCATCCTCTATCTAGAACAATCAGGGATACAAGAAGAAATATAGTGATAAGGATGGATACTCAGCACATCAATTATGGCCTCAAGATTCCTGCAAGATCCAAATTAATTAAAATCAGCATGCAAGAGGCTATTGATAGGTGGAAGAACAACACGATGGACTGTGTAGGTATTATGAACAAGAGCTATATCAAGAAATCTAGGCAGCCATCTAAAATTCCAAGGACCCTTCCTAGATCAAATCTGATACAAGAAGTTGACGACATCACCCAGTTGCTATGCAAAATAAATGGAGAAAGTAACGCAAAGAACTTCCACTCATGGATGCATTACTTCGTCGGGACAATTGAAATCAACAGAGCTAATGCAATGATCAATTAGGCAGAAATCATAAGCAACAACATCAATGAGCATCTCAAAAAGGTTAGGCAGACACTCAACTTGTAATGTCCCTTTCTAGGACAAGTTCAGAAATAACATAAATTTGATCACACACTGCTGGAAAATAATTAATTTTCAAACCCCAACTGTTGCAATTTTCCAAAATTCATATCTGTGGCTAGATAAGTCCAAATGAGCTGAAATTTTGCATATTGGGCCACAAAAATATGAAGAATAATATGCAAAAATCAGATTTTGTACAGCCAACACGAAACCCTAATTTTTCCCTAAAAATTAGCTCGTTCAACACTTTTAGGGCATCAAATCAATTCCCAAAAATTACAAAATCACTTCCTCCTTATTGCTCCTAATTAATTAACCAAATCAATCCTAGGAAGATTAGATCTTTGTAGTCCGACCTCAAATAACCCAATGTCGACGATAATACAACCCAAAATGGGATTGAAGTATGCCACAATGGTGGGTTAGCTGGGAGAACTAATTAGAATTTTAAAATCATCCAGATCTAATTTTTAGCAGCTGTTAATTAATTAATAAATCACTCAAAACAGCTAAAACTTTAAAAATTCTTATCTTACTCAATACTCAATATTTTTCCACCAAATAAAATGCAGATTATTCTATAATTCAAGGCCTTTCCAATTAACTATGATTCCGAATTTTTAGGTCACTGAAACCCCTTCAAATCAAGCCCCAAAATCTGAAAACCAAACATTAGGGTTAGGGAAAATTAATTAAATAATTTATAGCCCAAAAAACCGTTCCAAAATACTCGAATAATCAACCCTTGCATCTGAAATAATTAATTAGACACAACAGCAAATAGATCTAGCATAAACAATCTCAAAACATGATAGATCAAACCCCAAACCAAGACGATTTGCCTCTAATAAATTGCAGCAATAATAAAAGTCACAAAGCACCAGAAACCCTTCACAAAATGTAGATTTTATTCTCCAAATAAGCACGCCAATACCCAAGACTAAGTCGCCAATGCAAGAATGAACGTATCATGCATAAACACATTCAACACAAGAGAGCTCAATGGATAGAAAAATGGAGTCTTCAATATTCTTCAATAATAGATCCAAATGAGAGAGAGCACAATGCAAGAACTAGGCATACATCCCATGGGCATACATTCCAATACTCCAAGAATGGAGTGAAATCAAATGATCAATCAACATCAGTCTCATAATGATCCCAAGCTCTGCTTTTATAAACAAGGAGGCACAAAATTCGAAATCCCTAAGAGAGAAATCATTTAATAAAAATAGTTTATCCTCCCTAGGTGTGGTGTCCCATTTCTAAGGATGATTTTAATATTAAAAGCCACCCAAAAGTTATTTAATTAACTCCTTTTTAATTTTGCATTGTGGGAATTAAATTAAATAATTATTGTTTTATAATGTCAAATGATAAAAATCACTCTTCAAGCAATAATATTTAATTATTTATTATAATGTTCCCCTTGCAACATCCCAAAGCCCACGGGGAAAGATAGGCTAAGGGTCTTCAAAAATGAGGACATTACACAACTTCAAAATGACTTCATATCTTGTGTATGCCGCAACCTCAGAAGGGGTGTTCTCCAAGCTGGACAAAAGAGGGATCCTTTCCAAGGATCCTATCTATGAGTGTTACCCACAATTGGTGATACCTGAATACTATAAGGAATATGGGGTAGTAAATGATGGCTTCTTTTATGAAGTCATTTGCAGACTAAATAGTAATTTGAAGGCAAACAGAGTAAGCAAGGAAGCTTGGGAAGCTGTCTCTCAATACGATTGAATCTTCATTCAGTTTGTTGATTTCACTTATCTCAGGGTTAGTGGTTTCTCAGGCGCACCAATCAAGCTACCAAGATATCCCAATGATAAGTGGATTATCATGGAGCTATACAAGTAGCTCGTGGAATTGCAGGACTTACAATCAAAACCGCACAGGCCGATAGTTAGCTTCCCAATGACAATTGGCCACTATAGTTGCCAGAGTATTTACAAAGATAGAAATATCCAAGCTGAAATGTTTCTTTACTATGAGCAAGAATCTTTACTAACGGCAACGGATATATCAGTGACCAGAGTGCCACTGGGGGAAGTCACCACTGAGGGATTAAAACAAGATACTCAGACATTGATTAATACTTTGTTCCTCAAGCTAGAAAGGAAGAAAGCAGAGAAAGCCAAACTCCATGAGCAGATGTCCCAGCTGTGTGAAATTATCACCAAGGTTGCTAAACCTCTTTCTCAGCCAGTACTAGTACAGGAGCAGGTAAGTTGTCATTCGATCAAAGAAGTTGAAAAAGCAGGTGATAAAATCAAGACTATAAATGAATGGGTAAAGCAAATCATCCACCAAGCGGCAGAGCAATTCAAAGAAGTACCAGATAGCTTAGAACATATGTAAAGAGAATTGACTCAATTAAAAGAATTGATGACAGGTATAGAAGATGAAAATGTAGTTGCTGAAAGCCACTTGGAGACTTTGGCTAAAATAAATTCACTACCTGAGAGTGTATTAATTGAAGAACAAATTGTACCAAATGGATCAATACAAAAGGGTAAGCAACTAGAAATGACAGTGTCTTTCCGCATGAAAGTTCTCAAACATCTGTTGGGTGAAATGCAGTTGCTGGAAGACAAAATGGAAGAAGTACCAGGGAGTGTAATCTCTTTCACTACAAAGGAAGTAGTTGATGGTGTCCATTATTATACAAGGTTCATTCCCGACAAACCACTAGCTTCCCTTGAAGAATTTCTTCCATTTCTCCAAAAGAAGATTGATGAAGTCGTCATACCTTTCACTTTTGATTCAATTGAAAAATTAATAAGGCTTCATGCAAATGTCGAGAGATTTGGACCTAGTTTAGAGAGAGTAAAGACAAGCATTAATATCCTATCCAAGGAACTACTAAGGTTCAAGACTAAAAGCGGAGCTATTGCTAAGGCAGATGGAAAAACAATGAACTAAATGCTTGACAAATACATTCAATATCAAAACAAAGGGCAAAAATGAAGTGTTGCAGCCGGAATAACTTTCCTTCTTTTTTCTTCTCATTTTCTTATTTTCTCGAACAAAAATTGTAAAGATGAAGTAATTGGGTTAAAAGCCATTTCTTCAAGTTGTTTGAAAAGTCCTTTACTTAAGAATAGGTGGCAGACATACAAAGCGTTGATTTAGTCTTCACTTGAAAATCATGCGTGTCATGTAAAGAGAAATTCTAGGAGAAAGATTCCCAACTGTTTCCTTTTTCATAGCTTCCACATGCAGAAAATCATTAAAAGTTTCATATTTGTATTTTCTCTCTATGCACTATAAATAGAGGAAGAAGCCTATGGGCTAATCATCAATAATCAGAACTTGTTTAGCGGATTTTGTGAATGGAGCATTTTTAAGATTTCAGACTTTGTGATGGAACCCTTGATGTGATTTCTCTAAAAGTTGGGATTGAATAAAAGTTGGATTTCTGGAGAACTTTGCATCTACAGTGCTTTGTTGAGTACTTCTATTCAAAGGTTTTAGATAAACTATGTTATCTTAGATCTAGACTAGAAGTTATTTCTTTCACTTACTGTTGAATGTTGTGAATTCTTTGTTTATTTACTTTGTGTGGATAAGACAAACTCTGATAACTATTTGTTGATTCAGCACGTCTTCCTTCCTTCTTTCCCTACTTCTGTTTTTCACCCGTCTACAAATACTCCCAACACAGCTGCTTGCTTGCTACAAAATTACCCAGATGTGTTTCACGAGCTGAGGAAATTAAAGTAAAACCCCCAAGAAGTAGATATTAAGATTCACCACTGCAAATAGATAAACATCTTACACGGGAGCTTCACCGTTAAATGAAGGAGATTTATCTCATGACTGCCTAGGTTTTACGCTGTGCATAAAATCTAGCCAACACATATGCTAGTTTAGATAGAAGTCTCTTTCCTAATCTCCTTCAATGCACAAATGCTTTGTTACTCAAACTCGGGAATGTCAAATTCCTTTAAGAATGCTTCCTTTGACAAGATATAATCAGTCACAACTTGATTCAAATCATACCTATTACACGATGTGTGCACACAATCTAGCAAGGTCGTGGCAAGTTGAATTGCCTTACAATCATGTACACTCACTCCTTTGGCTCACCATATTCTCTCACATTTGTGTACATGCTCAAAAGCATCCTCCATGCCTCTATACTTTTGTAGTTTCATTTAAATCTCATACAAGATGATTTGTTGTGGAGTTGGGGCTTGTGGTGCTTCCACACCTTGTCCTCTTGGTTAACTACTTCCTAGGTTAGGTTGTCCACCCAAATCGTCGGGGCTCCATAGTTGTGCTTCGTAGTGCACCCTTACCTCCACCCAACAATACAAATCCTTAATTTTTGGTTGTCTACGATGTGCCCACAACTAAGACCAATATTGGCAAGCATTGTGTAGTGTTAGGACCATTGGTAGTTCCCCCTTTGACCGGCATTCCAAGCAAACTCATACTAAATTGTGACGTAGTATTTTATTCACCTCCTATAGATGACTTTATTTACAAATATGGTATCACATGTTCAAGAACAAAGTATTGCATTGCCCATTTCTTGAACCCTTCGATCTTCGATATATATGAACTTCCTTTGACGTTTATTCCTTAATGAAAATGTGAATGAGCAGCTGCTCAAATATGGTACGGTTTGGCACTCCTTCACTTTCCCTTGAATTTCCCCTTCCAATTAAACCTAGTGGTTTCATCTAGAAGTTCCTTGGATGATGTGGTACCACGCTCCTAGTTACGCAGATTTGTGCTTTCCTTTGAGTGCACACCTTTTGTGCGAGACTAAGTTGTGTTTTCTTCTCGATTGGTGCACGTCCTCGTGTCATCCTCTTGACTTGGTGCTCCCCTCCTATTGCGGTCCTTTGCATCAATACTTGCTTTTTTGCCCTCCCTATACATGTGCAACCTGTAATCCCTCTCATCTTTGTGGTCCATCTCATCCTATGTTTAGGGATTTACCTTCTCACTAGATCTGCCACAACTTTGCTTCCACCTTGCCCCTATCATCCATCTAGCCGATGCATGGGAGTGATACAGCTCTCCATGGTCAAACAGTTAATCTTCTTGATCCAAGAAAGTGTATACGAATACTAAATATTCCAACAATGTGCATGAGCAGCTGCTCAAATACAGTATAGTTTAGCACTCCACTTTTCCATATGTTTCTCTTTCTAGTTGAACCCAATGGTTCCCAAGCTTCATCCTCATCTAGAAGTTCCTTGGATGTACCATGCTCCTAGTTGCACACATCAGTGCTTCCCTTTGAGTGCACACTTATGCAAGAGTCGATCGTGTTCCCTTCTCAACTTGTGCAGGTCCTCGTGGCATCCTCTTGACTTGGCTCTCCCCTCCTATTGCATTCCTTTGCATTGGTAGTTGCTTCTCTACCATCTCTCTACACGTGCAACCTCTGTTCCCTCTCTCCTTGGTCCTCCATCTCATCCTCTGCTTTAGGGATCTAAGCAATCAATGAACTTCACAGCTCATGCAAAAATTAATAATCTGCCTCTTCCAGGCAAGTGTACTCAAATACTGAAAACTCCAACATGTGGCTATTAAAAGCTCTTCTCCACCACACATCTACAACATGAGCCAAATCTCATCAGTTTCTTTATGTTTTGCAATTTTCTCCTTTGTCCATTCCAATTTTTGGCCCAAATTCCTTCTACAATCCACAATGTAGGATGCAAGCCATGCATAAATATGCACTAGGAGCTTTACAAAGAACACTTCAAACAACTAGTTATAGATTTTTTGCTTGAGTCTTGAGATCTCCTTATCCTAGTGTATTTCTCACAAAATCCAAGGCATGTGCATTAAACTATTCTTCCATGCGCTCCTACACAATCTGAGAAGTCGTAACCAAATAAGATCTCCATTTACCAACCAAACAGGGTCCCATCGAAAGAGCCAAAATGTTGGGATTTTATATTTGCCTTTGAGTTTTATGTAAACTGTGAATGTCCAACAAATAAAATATTCTTCATGTCGGCATATCGCTTAAACACAAGACCTTAAGTGCTCACCTAAGGCATAGAGAGAGGATCCAGTGCTTGTTGCATTGTGGCATAAGGAAACTTTATGTAATGTCCCCATTTTCCCATTTGAGAGCATTATTTGGACTTCTTGCCATTCCTTCTCCATGGCAAAGAAGTAGAAGAGTTGGAGAAGAACCTTAAGTTTCCATTTGTTTTCGTTTTCTCTAATTGTTATGTTTCTTTTTAGTGTTTTCCCTCTTAATGTAGGTCGGTTGGGTTAAAAATAAATAAAGGAAGCTTAATGAACGAATAGAACATCTCTTATAGGTCGGCCTTATCGTTCCAAGCTTTGGCACCAATGGAAGGTTATAAAAGGAGTCTTGGTATAATGTCCCCTTCTTGGTACATTTTTGAAATTGAAGATTTGAAGACCCTCGACCCATTCTCTCTTCTCATGGGCTTGAGGATTGAGCTAGAAGATGATCCAAAGATGTCTTTTGTCTATTTTGGAACCCCTTGGCATCCCTAGCGCTACAAGTGGGAGTCTCTTTAGTTAGTTTAATGTGCACATAAGTTCGTTACTTTTATTATTTAATTAAAAATAATAAAGTGCACATAGTCTTAGTTTATTAGAGAGGTTTTTTTATGATGAGAGTTTATGTTTTCCCTCCAAAAGGGAAAAGGTCGGTCATTGGATATTGCGCCCCTTAACTCTATAAAAGGAGGTCACATTTCCTCTAGTGGGGTTATGTTGATGAATATTTTTAATTCACTCCATGCTTGGAGTAATGGGATGTATGCCCTAGTTCTTGCATTGTGCTCTCTCATTCTAAGCTTCATTTGGATCCATTGTTGAAGATATTGAAGACTCCATTGTTATCTTTATTGTGCTCTCTTGTGTTGGGTGTGTTTATGCATTGTTTTTCCATTCTAAGATAGGCAACTTGGCTTATATGTTGATGCATTAATTTGTAAGGTTAAATCTGCATGTTATGGCTCAAATTTAAGTAATTTTGGAAAGGGTTTATGGTGATTTATTTACTATTGTTCACTGTTGCATTTATTAGAGCTAAAGCGACTTGCATGGGAGGTTGTTTTGGCATGTTTTGGAATATTTTGAGCTAGATCTACAATCTGATCTGTACTAGCATACTTTTCCAAGTGTGGGATTGATATTTTGAGGGTTTTTGAAGCAAAGAAAGAGCTGATAATAATTTGTGCAAATTATTCTAACCCTAGCGATTGGTTTTCAAATTTTGGGAGTTGCTTTGAAGGAGTTTGGGTGTTCAAAAAAATTTGTTTCATAGTACATTGGAAAGGCCTTGGTTTCTAGATTATTTTGCAATTTATTCCATACAAAAAGAGAAAGTATTAAAGGAGATATTAATTTTTGAAGTTTTAGCTATTCTTAAGTTTCAGTTATTAATTAACGATTGTCATAAATTCCGGATCTGGAAAAAGATTAATTATCTAATTGGTTCTCCCATCTAACCCATCACTTTCGCTTACTCCAACCCCATTTGGGTTGTATTAATGCTAACATTGGGTTATTTGAGGTCGAACTATGAAGATCTAAGCTTCCTAGGATCGATTTGGTTAATTAATTAGGAGGAATAAGGAGGAATTAAATTCATAATTTTTGGAGTTGATTTGATGCCCTAAATGTGTTGGGCGACCTACTTTTTAGGAAAAAATTAGGGTTTCGTGTTGGCTGTGTGAAATCTTATTTTTGCATATTATTCTTCATATTTTTGTGGTTCTTCGTATTTTTGTGGCCCAATATCCAAAATTTCAGCTCATTTTGACTTCTCTAGCCAAAGATATGAATTTTGGAAAATTGCAACAGTTGGAGTTTGAATATTAATTATTTTCCAATAGTGTGTTATCAGATTTATGTTAATTTCTAACTTGTCCTAGAAGGCAACATTACACTTGGGACCTCATTTGTGGAGCTAATTTTGGCGCATTTTCCTAACATTGTGCATTGAGAACTTGTTGATCCATGTTCTTCCACTTGAGGATGAAAACCCTCTTGTGTGGCTTCCTAGAAGGACGAAAACCCTTCTAGTGGTTTGTTGAAGGACGAAAACCCTTCATCATTGCTTGGTTTTGAAGTTAAGGGCAGATTTGATGAGAAGACAATCACTTTCAGATTTGTATTTGCTTCCTACATGTGGAGCAACCTACCTTGGTGTAGGGTTTGATGGTTTAGAGGGCACACAATTGCATTTTCAGTTCATAATCTGGTTTTTCATATTTAGTAAGGCCAAAATCTACATTCTCTTGATTTTTGAGGGTTTCTAGACCTATAATTCATAATTTTGTTGTGGCTGCTCTTCGCTGGTTATTTATTAATTTCCAGCAGTGTGTTGACTCAGATTTCTCATTGTTTATGGTTCCTTTGGAAGTCTAAAATATATATTTAAATTGTGGCAAGGTTATTTGAAGAGAATTTGGTGTTTGGCATATATTTTTATACTGCTGCTTGGAGAAATCAGTTCGTTGTTCCTTATTTCAGTCTGCTGGTTATAGAAAATAGATTTGGTTGATTGGTGATTTGTCTAATTTCCTTGGTTGTTGGTCTAATCCGTTGAAAGGGACATTTCACTCTACTTACATAACTAATCTACTTAGGGCATACAATGCACACATACATACTAAGTAATCACAAAAACAAAGTAAAGACAATGTAAGATCCACATAGCACAATTTTTCAAAACACAGGTATTCATGCCAATAACAAATATTTTCATTAATGGTGCAACTTCATTACATACCAACAATCAATACCCATGCAAAAGGAGTAGAGGTCAGTTTTCTTACTTTACATCCAAGAAACCCTAGCCCTAAAATGGCTCGAACTTATCTCCATTTGTGGTGAAGCACAACATTTTTTCTAGGTAGTCCCTTGTTTATAACCATCTTCATTGTTGTGATTCCCAAATCCGTATTGGCCTTAACTGCATGTGTAATGTCGGAGTTGGTTCTAACTATGCATACAGTGTGCAAGTTATCTTCAGCCTCCTCATAGTCTTCTATATGCACACACCTCCACGCATCATCTCTCTTTTGCACATGCCTAAGCTCAAAACCTTGTCAAAGACTTGAAACGATTAGCAAAAACTGGGGTCAACAATCCTACTCAGTTTTAATCCTTGCAAATCACTATTTTTAGGCTAGAACCCATATGTCTGCTGTGCAGGGAGGATATCGAGCTTTCCCTCCTCTTACTCGTAATAGCCACATAAGTAACAAGCTGCTGAAGCTCCAAAGGAACAGGTTGCGAGATACGATAAATCCAATTTATACTTAGCTCTCACCACCATCACTGAAAGCATTCAGGTGGAGGGGAAAAAATGAGGAAAAAGTAGTTGATATTTCTTTCTTTGTAAAATGTATTGCTCTTCTTGTCAACTGCATTCCAGCAACAGAAAAATTGTATTCAAGTTTTGCAGGATTGTCACAAAAAACAAACTGAAAGTATTAATTACCTCAGTCATGATTTCCAAAATCTTCAAAGCAGGTCTGAAGCCACTGAGTAAATACTGACAAATGGGAGAGCAAAAAGGAGGTCTGCTGAGGTCATGCAGCAGAACATTCAACAAGCTAATGCCAATGCAAGCGACATGCTGCCCAACAAGCTGAGAGCTCAGTTGAAGAAACAATCAGAGGTGATGTATGGAACTATTTATTTTTCAAATTCAAGACTAGAACTGATGACACTAATTAAACCCCCGAGGAGCATGCAAGTGCATTTATCGAAATACAAGCCCCAGAAAACCCTGCTTCTATCTTGTCTTTCCTAATCCTAAGGGAGGAGAAAATATTTAATTGTCATGAGTGTTCACACAGGATTCGCCCAGCTCTTCATTGAGTACATTTTCAAGGGCTTTTTAAAATATTTATACATGGATAGTAATGAGCTATGTTTGTCTAGGGAAAGCAAAATTTGTAACATCCTTAAAACAGGACAGACTGTATGGGTTATAAGCAAGATTTACTTATGCGTTGTTTTAGTTCTTTGTTAGCTATATGAGTGTTTTGAGCTGCTTGCTCTTCATTATAAAATATCTTTCAAAGGATTTTTTACCGTAACAACTGGCTGTTGTCCACACAACGATGGCATGATGGAAAAAAATTACTTTATATAATGAAATTGGGCATTTTATCGAAAAAGAACATTTCTCCTAACCCAAAACAAGAAGGTGATAGGTTACAAGTGGACTTCTTTCACGGACACTCAAAGAAATTTATCACTTTGATGAATATAAAGAACTGTGCTAACTAAAGATTGGTGGAGTCCTTTATATAGAAAGGAACCCTCTTAAACAATTTCCACCTTACGCAACCAAAGGGAATCGTTTAAGTAGTTACAACTCAAAACTGACGCATAAATACGGCAGTTACTAGAATGCAACCTACGATAAAATGCTAATAGTAGATACAAACATAAACACTAAATATGAAGAAATGCATGATAAGAATAGGAATTAATAACACTACAATAAGGTACTCTTAATAATTGCAACCTTATGTTGCTGAAAGTAATTTGTCCTTGATGACATTGATTCAATACAATACATTACAGACAGACCTAGAATATTATATTAGTTGGTTATCTGTGTTGTTTTGAGACAATAAACTCAAGGCCGTGGTAAAAAAATAACTAAAAAATCAAAAAAATAAGCTTCACATTGTGAAAATGAATTATACTAATGATTAGTCAATAACTTATTTGATTACATTTGACTATCGTATTTAATCTTGTAAGTGATATACCTTCTCTAAAACCATTGTAAGAATGCTGCTTTGAAACATATTTTCACATTGTTATGCATTTCAAGAGTGTAAAATCTACGCACAAATGAGGAGTTCCAAGTGTCAAAAGAAGAGAAACTCCATTGAACCCATACTCTGCCATGTATACACGTGCTAGCCAGCCACCTGCTGAATGACCAATTAAGGAGATTTTCCCACCTGGAGAATTGAAATATGTCACTAATAACAGTAAAAGAAAGCAACAGAGATTGGTGTTACACATATAAGACATAACCATCAATACTGAAATGTGTCACTCAATAATCAACATTTTGAAAAGAATAGTATATACCTATGCATAGATTATGTCAAAAAGTAAGAAGCCAAAAAGTGCCTATAGAGTTGCTCTATAAAATGAATTGGTGGCTCCTGATAGGGTGGCTTTTTTAACACAGATAGAAATAGATTCTATTAAGAGAAATTTATAGATAATTACATGAAATTGCATTACTACCATCGATTTACTGGTTTCTCATGATAACATTGCAGTTAGCAGTTTTAAGCATGCAAATGTCCACGTAGCACGAAGGGAAATCTACTGTCTTTTCCATCCAAAATATCCTGTAATCAAAACCATAAAAAGTGTCCATAATATTCCCACCCTTTCCCCTCTAACTAATAGTCTCGCTGCTAGAAAACATCCATCAACCAGCTCTAATCAGAGTATTTGCAACCATACTTTGTTTACTATGAAACCACACCACCTTAGAACGTCAATTAAACAATGGCAGATGCATAGAACATTAGAGAACATAAGAATATGAGTGTAATCACTGCTTTATTTTATAGTTAGTGCTCAAACACAAGCTGTTCGGTACCATTCATAACAACAGTCTACAGTATCCCCCCTATTTAGATAAGTTGGCGTCTCTTTCAACAACTATACCAGATCAAGTCAAGGAGGAGGAGGAAGAGAAAGACATCCCTATACTATCCCTATTTCTAAATCTGAATGATATAAACTGAAAACTCCACAAAAATTGAATTCTAAAAATAGATTGACAAAAGATGATCTCAAATGAATACTCAAACATCCTTTTATAACCTTTCCTTTCCTTTTTCCAAGTTGGGTGCTCCATGTGGGATTAAAAGTGATTTTTAATTTATAAAGTGACTTTCTTATTTCTATTTTATCTTTATGAATACACTTTATCATAAAGTCACTTTAATAATAGAAAGTCCCCTTCTAATTAATCGTTATAACTTAAAGTTTCTTTTTCTATAAATATTACGAAGCTTAATAAAGCAAATTAAAAATATAACAATAAACTACTTCCCTTGTATTTCCCTTTAAGCCCCCGAGAAATCATCTAGTGCAGAAAGGGTCTCATGGTGAGCTCATGTTTGTAATATCTCCATTTTTTAAGACCCTTAGCCTATCATTCCCGTGAGCTTTAGGGATGTTGCAAGGGGAAAATTATATTAAATAATTTTATAATATTGCCTGGAGAGTGATTTTAATCATTTGACATTATAAATCAATATTTATTTAATTATTTAATATTTATGGAGCAAGTAATTATTTAATTAAATTCCCAAAATGCAAATTAAAAAAAAGGGGAATTAATTAAATAATATTTAGGTGGCTTTTAAATATTAAAATCACCTTTTTAAAAAGGGGACGCCACACCTAGGAGAAATAAACTTATTTTATTTAATAATTTCCCTCTCCTAGGGATTTCAAATTTTGTGCCTCCCTGCTTATAAAAGGAGTGCTAGGATCATTGTTAAACTCATGTTATGATGATATTTATTTTATGCTCCATGCTTGGAGTTGGGATGCATGCCCATTGATGCTCTCTCTCTCTCTCTGAAATATCCCTTATTGGGATCTTACCACAAAAAATGACAAACACAGAAAATTGCAGCAATATACTAAATCTGATTTTTGCAGATTTTACACAGAAAAGTACAGCTAGGGCAGCGAACAGAAAAATGTGAATAACTCTTAAAATACCCGTCCAAAATACTTGAAATTTTAACTGGAACAAGATAATAATATGTAGAACACAAGGGAAATATTTTTGGAATTTTTCAGATAACAAAATGCTGCCAGAAATTTACAGCATGCCTAGAATAGCCGGAAAACTTCGAAAATTAATATCTTTTCGAATACAAATGCAATAAAGATGAAACTTTGGAAATAATATATATAAAAATAGTAGATAACTCTCCAACCTTCAGACCTGAAAAAGGACTGCTGGAAACCCTAGAAATTAGGGCTGCAAATTCCCAAACAAGTCGCCCCCCTTGGAAAACAGCCAAAACCCTTGTGAAACCCTCTGTAGATGATGCCGAATCCTTCTTCTATGGCTGCCGTAGGTCTGATCCGAAAACCGGCTGAAAATCTCCACAAAAACTCTCAAAACCCTTCAAACCCTAATTCTGCAAATCCTGAAAATACCTCTGTAAAACAGCCCTGAAATCCACTCCAAATGACAAGCTAGGGTAGATCTTTCACTACCGAAGAATGCCCTGCTAGCTAGGGTTGGATCTTTCACCACCGAAGCTATGGTTCCCGTGGGATCTTACTCCACAAGCTAAAAGTTGCAAACAGCAGTTGCACCATGAAAAGAAAATATGAGTGTATGTATGAATGATTATCCTTTCACCCCTCACCTCCTTTTATAACCTTTTCATGCCAAAGAAACCCTAAAACCACTCAAGGCGCACTTTCCCAAAAAGAGGGCCTTATTAAAAATAACTTTAAGTTGCTTTTCCCTTCCTAGGCGCCTAGGCCCATAAAGTAACCTTAATGAAGAAATATAACATTTAATGCCATGCATGTCCTCTCAAGTCGCCAAAAAGGTACTTTAAGTGGCCCCAATGATGAAACATAACATCTAGTCCCTTTTTAAAAGTACTTTATGACCCAGTCAATAAAAAAATAATAACTGGACTAGATGCCCATACCCAATAGCAAAATAGTGTCCGTAACCCCTTGGGCATGACTAGGGTTAGGGCACGCATTGGCCCTTAGGCCATGGGCGAGGGAAAAGGGACATTACAGTCCTCCCTTCCCAAAATTTGTTTGTCCCCAAGCAAATGCAGACTAGGATGCCGTAGAATCTGTTCTCCCTCCCAAGTAGCATCCTCAAGAGGCAAACCCTTCCATCGCACCAAATATTCTGTGATATCTCTGTTCCTGAGCTTCCTCTGTCTGACCTCAATAATAGAATTCGGTTCTAAAACCAGCTTCCCCTCCTCATCCAGTGGTGGCAACTCTGTAGAAGGTACAATGTGCTGTCCTAAGGCCTTCTTAAGGCATGATACATGGAAGACATTATGTATCTTGTTGTGCTCTGGAAGATCCAACTCATATGCAACCGCACCCACTCGCCTGACTATCCTGTATGGACCATAAAACCGGGGCTTCAGCTTTTCCGCCCCCTTATGCTTGAGTGATGACTGTCTGTACGGCTGTAGACGCAAGAACACCAAGTCTCCTGCCTCGAAGGACCTCTCTACCCTGTGTCGATCCGCATAAACCTTCTGCTGATTTTGCGCCTTCTAGAGATTCTCCTTAAGAGCTCGCAAGATATCTTGGTTCTCCTGTAACCAATCCCGAGCTTTGGGAGCTCGACTATCTGATAATACTAAATCAGCAAATGACATGGCATCGTATCCATACAAAGCTCTGAAAGGCGTCATGCCAATACTCATCTGATATGTGGTATTGTAGCAATACTCACCCATATGCAACCATCTGATCCATGCCTGCTGATGTCCGGTCACATAACTCCGCTCCGTCTGCCCGTCAGTCTGAGGGTGGTAGCTCGTGCTAGGAGTCAACTCGGTACCAACAAGTCTGAAAATCTCCTGCCAAAAAGTGCTCATGAAGATCTTGTCCCTGTCGCTAATAATATTTTTAGGCAACCCATGTAGCCTAAAAATCCCTGTATAAAATACCTGAGCCACATCAGCTACCTCATGCTTCTTGGGTAGAGAAAAGAAGTGCGCATACTTGGTCAATCGATCAACTACCACATAAATGCAATTGTGCCCATGCACCAGAGGGAGTCCTGTGATGAAGTCCATCGATATGCTCTCCCACTTTTGCTCAGAGATGGGAAGAGGTTGAAGTAAACCTGCAGGAAAAGAATGCTCTAATTTGGTTTGCTGGCAAACCATACACTCTCTAACATGCTTAAGGACATCATCCTTCATCCCCTTCCAAGCGAATCTCTCCCTGATGTACCTGTATGTTTTGAAATATCCGGGGTGTCCAGCTAGTGGTGTGTCATGTACTGCACGAAGGATCGTGTCCTTCATCTTAGACCCCTATACAAGGAAAATCCGATCCTTATAAAAAATGAGATCATCTACCACCCTATATCGGTCATCCTTGATAATACCATCCATGATCTCGCATGCAAACTGATTCTTGGAGTACTCAACCAGTATGTGAGCCTTCCAATCTGCTGAAATCTCAGACATAGAACTCAACATAGTAGTAAGGTAAGGCTTCCTAGATAAAGCATCAGCAACAACATTATTCTTACCTCTAGTGTATTCTATATCAAAGTCATATGTTTGTACCTTGTTCACCCATCTCTGTTGGCGGTCATTGAGATCCTTCTGTCCCAAAAAGAACCTCAAACTATTGTGATCTGTACGTACCACGAACCTGCTGCCCACAAGGTACTGTCTGAATTTGGCCAAAGCATGCATGATGGCCAACATCTCCTTGTCGTAGATTGAATACCCCCTCTCCACGGGGCTCAATTTCCGACTCTCGTGAGCAATGGGGCTGCCTATCCTGCATAAGCACTACTCCAATCCCCTCACCTGATGCATCACACTCTAGAACAAATGGACGAAGCAAAATCGGGGTAATGTCAAGACGGGGCATGAGCTCATCACCTCCTTGAGATGATCAAAAGTCTGTTGTGCCGCTTCTGACCAAGCGAAGGCTCCCTTCTTGGTCAAGTCTGTCAGTGGAGGGGGTCAGTCAATCATGAGAAATTCTTCACGAACCTCCTGTAAGAGGTGCATAGTCCTAAGAATCCCCTCAAATGTGTCAACGTCCTGGGTGGAGGCCAATCCAAAATTGCCTGTATCTTCACTCTGTCCACCTTGAATCCCCCCTCCGCCAATCACATATCCCAAGTACAACAACTCTGTCATGCCAAACTCACATTTAGAAGCCTTTGCATATAGCAGATTAGCTCCTAGTATTCCCAATATCTCGTCAAGGTGGCGGATATGACTCTCCCAAGTCCTGCTTGTAAACCAATATATCATCAAAGAAGACTAAAACAAACTTCCGCAAGTGGCGGTTGAACACGTGGTTCATGCAAGACTGGAATGTGGCTGGTGCATTAGACAAACCGAAGGGCATCACCAAAAACTCAAAATGTCCATAATGACAATCTGAAAGCGGTCTTATGCACATCCTGCTCCCTAACCTTGATCTGGTGATATCCCGATCGCAAATCTATTCTAGAAAAATAGATTGCTCCCTGTAGCTCATCTAGTAGCTCATCAATACGCGGCACTGGATATTTGTTCTTGATTGTCTTCTTATTCAATGCCCGATAATCAATGCACATCCACATGGTCCCATCCTTCTTCTTCACCAATACTACTGAAGAAGCGAAAGGACTAGAACTCGGCCTAATGTGTCCCCATGTCAATAAGCTCATGGATGGTCCTCTCAATCTCGTCCTTAAACCGTTTGGGGTGACGGTAAGGAGTAGTAACCACTGGTCTAGTGTCCTCGAGCTCAATCACATGCTCAAATCCCCTCTCTGGCGGTACCCCAGGTGGTATGTCGCTAAAAACTGTACTGTGCTTGTCCAATAGCCCCTGTATATCTACATGATACTCTGGCTGTCCATCCTCTGAGTTCTTGGTAGAAACCAAGCACTATACTGCCCAATCAACCCCATTGTGTCTGTGAATCCTCTCGATCCTCTTTGCTGAAACAACTCTGGGTGCTTCTGAAGATAAACCTCTTAAGGTTACATTCTTTCCCTCGGACTTGAACTTGAGTTCCATGGTCTGAAAGTTAGTCCGAAATTCTCCAAGAGAATGGAGCCACTGTACACCCAGCACAAGGTTGGTCTCTCCAATACCAACCACATAGAAGTCATCAGTGACTGTATGGTTACCCATGGTGATACTCAACTGCGGAACTTGCTGCATGCATCTCATGGACTCACCATTGGCTACCACTACATTGAAACCCTCAAAGTCTTCTGTTTGCAGTCCCCGCTTCTCTACCAAAGATGCATCAATGAAATTGTGGGTGGCCTCCACTATCAATGAGCACTACAACTCTCTGGCCCTGTAATGTTCCCCTAACTTTGAATGCCTTGTACCTCGAGGTACTCGACAAAGTAGCAATAGTCTCCTGGGGAAAAGTCTCCTCTCCTCTTGTTCAATCCCTGCACTATCCAATGCCTCCTCATCTTCATCTTCTAACTCCTGATGGTACCGCTCCTCCTCGTTCTCACTCTCCTCAAAGACCTCTATGAATTGGGCCCTTCCTCTCCCTCTACAATCATGTCCTGGAACCCATGGTGTGCGGCAATCGAAACAAAGTTTCTTTCGCCTCAACTCCTCCCAGTCCTCTCTCGATACAAATGGTCTCCTTGTGGTATCCTGCCCTGGGTGGGGGCCCCTTTGGCTGTGAACCCTCAGTTTTCGAATAAAAACCCTTAGGCTGATTTCGAGGGGGAAACCTCAATTTTGGAGTGGACAACTCCAAATCTCGTGCTCGCCTAATCGCCTCATGTAGGGAGGAAGGCTCAAATGCCTTCACAAATCCTGCTAAAGAGTCCGTCTAAACCTGCCATGAAGAGTGAAGTCAACCTCATCTCTGAAACATCAAATACCATCACTGACAACCTCTGAAAATCTGCAATGTATTGATCCAGAGAACCTGTCTGCCTCAAGTGGGTCAATTCCCTGAAGTGCCTATCTGGGTCGCTCCTGTCAAACCTGCTCATCAATCTCTGTGTAAAATCTGCATATGTAGTGATATGCATGCGCCCCTGTGTGATCAATCCATGATGCCACCAATCATGGGCATCACCCTCGAGGTGTAGGATAGCAAACTTAATTGCATCTTCCTCGCGCATGGGATTCAAGTCGAAGTAAGTCTTCAACTTCTGAATCCAAGACTGGGCAGTACACTTCCTAGAGCCATCGAAGTGTGGAATAGAGATCTGTCCTAACCTCTTCTGAAACTCAGGTACCTGTGGCTGGTAATCTCTCCTAGGCTTGCTGCCAATCTTCATTTTGCAATACTCCTGAAATGGCATGTTGTCTCGGAAACCCTCACTCAAAGTCCGGTACTTCTCCCAGCAAGATTCTTCATCCACAATGTCTGCGGGCTGTCGTGTCTGCGAAACTTCCGGATCCTTTAAGAATGAAGGCTCGTGGAGTCCCAATGGCCTGGTAGATGCATGAGGGGACCCTTGGCCCGAATGTCGACTCTCACTTCTATTACCATGTTGACCCATATTGTTGGCCTCGTCCCTTCTCCGCATGAGTCTCGATCCTACCCTGTGCTAACCTCTCAGTAAGCTGGCTCAAATAGAGGTTGGTAGTCTCCTGCTGCTTCACCATGTTGGTGAACAGTTGTCTCATCAGATCTACTCCCATTTCTTCACTGTCTCTATCTCTGTCTCCCATCTTTCAACCCTAACAGGCTGGAGGAACAACCGCTCTGATACCACTGAAATATCCCTTATTGGGATCTTACCACAAAAAAATGACAAACACAGAAAATTGCAGCAATATACTAAATCTAATTTTTGCAGATTTTACACAGAAAAGTACAGCTAGGGCAGCGAACAGAAAAATGTGAATAACTCTTAAAATACCCGTCTCAAAATACTTGAAATTTTAACTGGAACAAGATAATAATATGTAGAACACAAGGGAAATATTTTTGGAATTTTTCAGATAACAGAATGCTGCCAGAAATTTACAGCATGCCTAGAATAGCCGGAAAACTTCGAAAATTAATATCTTTTCGAATACAAATGCAATAAAGATGAAACTTTGGAAATAATATATATATAAAAATAGTAGATAACTCTCCAACCTTCAGATCTGAAAAATGACTGCTGGAAACCCTAGAAATTAGGGCTGCAAATTCCCAAACAAGTCGCCCCCCTTGGAAAACAGCCAAAACCCTTGTGAAACCCTCTGTAGATGATGCCGAATCCTTCTTCTATGGCTGCCGTAGGTCTGATCCGAAAACCGGCTGAAAATCTCCACAAAAACTCTCAAAACCCTTCAAACCCTAATTCTGCAAATCCTGAAAAATACCTCTGTAAAACAGCCCTGAAATCCACTCCAACTGACAAGCTAGGGTAGATCTTTCACTACCGAAGAATGCCCTGCTAGCTAGGGTTGGATCTTTCACCACCGAAGCTAGGGTTCCCGTGGGATCTTACTCCACAAGCTAAAAGTTGCAAACAGCAGTTGCACCATGAAAAGAAAATATGAGTGTATGTATGAATAATTATCCTTTCACTCCTCACCTCCTTTTATAACCTTTTCATGCCAAAGAAACCCTAAAACCACTCAAGGCACACTTTCCCAAAAAGAGGGCCTTATTAAAAATAACTTTAAGTTGCTTTTCCCTTCCTAGGCGCCTAGGCCCATAAAGTAACCTCAATGAAGAAATATAACATTTAATGCCATGCATGTCCTCTCAAGTCGCCAAAAAGGTACTTTAAGTGGCCCCAATGATGAAACATAACATCTAGTCCCTTTTTAAAAGTACTTTATGACCCAGTCAATAAAAAATAATAACAACTGGACTAAATGCCCATACCCAATAGCAAAATAGTGTCCGTAACCCCTTGGGCATGACTAGGGTTAGGGCACGCATTGGCCCTTAGGCCATGGGCAAGGGAAAAGGGACATTACACTCTCTCTCTCTCTCTCTCTCTCTCTCTCTCTCTCTCTTTTGCGTGGGAAGTTAGTGAGCTGGTTTTGATCTATTGAAGTATTCTCTCTTGTTCCATTTGTTGAGCTCTCTTGTGTTGAAGTATGTTCCTTGTATGATCTATACTTGCTAAGAATGGCGACTTGATATGGGTCTTTTTTTTGACATGTTTTGTGAGTGAACAAGGTGAAATATAATCTGATCTATGTTGGTATAATTTTTCAAGTGTAGGACTGTTATTTGGAGGGTTTTTGAAGTGTAGAAAGAGCTGAAAATAATTTGTGTCATTCCATCTAACCCTAGCAACTAGACTGGGACTTTTGGGGGCTGTTTTGGAGGGTTTCCGGTTGTCATAAAATTCAGATCGTTAGTTCTTTGGAAACATCTTAATTTATAGAATTATCTACATTTTATTTGAGGGGAAAATATGGGATATTGAAGGAGTTATGCATTTTTTAATATTTCAGTTGTTTGCAGGTTGTTCTGGGTATGGAAAATTGATATTTGTATCAGATCTGCAGTTTGGAGTTGATTTAATATTGCATATGATTGTATAAACTAGGAGAAATAAGGAAAAGATATTTTCATAATTTTTGGAGTGGATTTGATGCCCTAAATGTGTTGGGCGACCTACTTTTTAGGTCAAAATTATGGTTTTGGGTTGGCTGTGTGAAATCTGATTTTTGCATATTATTCTTTATATTTTTTTGGTCCATTATCCAAAATTTCAGCTCATTTGAACTTCTCTAGCCAAAGATATGAATTTTTAAAAATTGCAACAGTTGGGGTTTGACAATTAATTATTTACAGTTGTCTGTGATCAGCTTTGTGTTAATTCCTAGCTTGTCCTCGAAGGGGATATTACAGTGTTAAAGAGGGGGACATTACAATCCTCCCTTCCCAAAAATTGTTTGTCCTCAAGCAATTGTTAGCTCAATTGTTCCGACTCTTCCCAATTGGCCATTGTTGTAATCCCGGGATCCCAAATCAGTCTTAGGATCTCTTCACCATGCATTTGTTGCACCACTCTAATCCAACTAGAAGTTAAAAATTTGGGAGCCCATCTCATCCTTAGGAGTGCATATTCCAACATCATGCAAATCTGATCCGAAGAACCAAAGTGAGCATGCCAATAACTCCTTCAAATTCCAAAAGACCTTACCATTGTACCGCAAGTTGAAACCGTCTTGAATTTATACCACTCAACTTGCTGGCACACTGGAACAATGTTGCAAAAGCCATAGTTCATTTGAAACCTCACCAAAAACAATAGTATGGCGGCTGGAATATTTGCTTCCAGTAGCTCCACTAGCTGAGATCCTTCACAAACCGCATGAGGCAAGAAAATTTCCTTGTTTGCAAATTGGATGCTGAATGTAATTGATAAGACCAGTCCAAAATAAGAATTTTTGGAAACCAACAATATCAAAATGGTACAGCAGCTGCAATACTGAAAATACTTCACAAAATTCAGCAATGTCAGTAATATAAGGGTTGGAAACAACCATATGATGGCTGAAAATACTCCCATGGAAGCCACACATTGAACACAATTCAGTCTTACTATTGAAAACACTAGTATAACTGCAAAAAGTATAGGGGCAAAGCTGGAAATGTGGAAGACAGCAGTCCAAAAAATTGTGACAACACTCTTCAAGAGCCATGGGTTATGTTTCTTGTAACCCATAACTATACCATGTTAAGTTGATAACATAGGACCAAATGATCCCGTTTTACCCCTGTTGCACACTTCTTGAACTTTCCTAAGCAACTTGTTGTCCCTGCAACCATGACTATCTTCTTAACCAAGTCTTCAAGCTTAAAACTTTGCTCCAAGGAGCGACTTCTGAATTGGTCCTTCACCCCTTTGTTAGGATTCACAACATATCTTGTATGATTTTTAATGAGTTTTCTTTCTTCCTTTCCCAAAATCGGAATTGTTGAGATGCTCTCGATGTAATGTCCCTTTTTTTCACTTAAGGATCAGATTTTGGACTTCTTGCCATTCCCTTTTCCATGGCAAATAAGTTGAGTTGGAAAATGAAATTAAGCTCCTTTTTGCATTTGTTTTTCTAATTTTAATGTTTTCTTTTAGAGTATTTCCTCTTGTAAGTAGATCGGTCGGGCTTAATGCATTTGAAGAGCGTTATTAAAAGAATATAATGGTTTTCTATGGGTCGGCCATGATCTTTCCAAGCTTTGGCGCCAAAGGGGAGGTATAAAAGGAAGTCAAGATTTCATTTGTGCATCATCTATGTTGGCACATTTATTCTACTTGGACTTGTGATTTTGGTTGCTCTTGATTCTTCCATTCTTAGGCAAATATCCAAGTGTGTGGCATCTTCCTAGAAGGAAGAAAACCCTTCTAGTGGTTGGTAGGGGGCAGAAACCTTCCTTCCTTGTGTGAGCTTCAAGGATTGTTGCAGATTTGTAGAGAAGGAATCATAATCAGATTTGTATTTGCATTAAGTGGCCTCTCCTAGGTGGATTGACCTACTTTGGTGTGAAGATTGGTGCCTTGAAGGGCATATATTTGATATTTCACTTCATTTATAGATTTTCCTCTATTAATAAAGCCGGAATCTACTTTGTTGTGAATTTTTGGGGTTTCTAAACCCTCTTTTCATAATTATTATAGAGTTGTACTTCTGCTGGTTATTATTAATTTTCAGCTGAGCATATGCATGTTTTGTTTTGTTGAAAACAGTCCTAGAATCTCTCTAAAAGGTTTATAAAAATTGTGGATGCATTGTTAGATGATATTTTGGGTGAAATTGTGAGTTTTCATATTGTTCCTAAAATCAGTTCGCTATCCAAATCTGGGTTTTATTTTAGTCGGCTGATTTTAAAATCAGATTTGATTGCTTTTGGGTTTGAGCTAATTTCCTTGATTGATGGTATCATCCCTTGAAAGGGATATTTCAGTCGTATTAAAGCTCGGCTCTTCAAAGGTCTAGGGTTTCAATGGAAGAAGGCAACAAGGGTTTCCTTTACTACCAAAGAAGAAGGAAGGTGGATCAACCAAGGGAAGACGACAATATGGTTGATCAATACTCTCAAGAAGCCAAAGTTGACAAGTTATTGCCGGCCAAGAGAGACTAGTGGATACAATGGATTTTCTAGCCCTATCCCTCCAAAAGGTAATTGAACCTAGGGTTCAAAATGGTGATAGTAGTTTATCTAGAGATAACAATCACGGTGACCTATGGGATCAGCTTACGGATCCGTTACAAAGCATGTTTTCCTTCCTAGAGAAGAAGCTATTTCGGAGGATGAAAAAAGGCCCTCCACTAGACGAAATATTACCACAAGCTATGAGGAGTATATGGCTCTTCCAATGGAAATTTGTGAGGCTATTTCACTCGATGAATTGATTGGAGTGAATGGAGGAAGACCTAGGACTGAGTCTAGACATCACATGCCACAATAGGAGGTTCAGGATGTGTTGGGAAAGATGACTTTTTCCACATTTGACGGATCAGCCAAAGGGTCAACTAGAGCTTGGATTCAGAAGTTGAATACATATTTGTCTTTGAAGCCTGTGATGGAAGAAGATGCTATCAAGTTTGCTATATTGCATTTAGAAGGAATTGCTCATGAATGGTGGTTTCATGGGTTAGTGACGCAATGGCATAATGAGATACATGCCTATGATGAGTTTTGTCGAAGACTCATTGATCGATTTGATAGAGTTGATCCGGAAGTTCACTTTCGTGAGCTTGCACATCTGAGGCAACAAGGCACGGTAGAGGAGTATGTGAATCAGTTCTAGAGACTTTCCGTTATGATTACAGATGTGTTAAAAAGAAGGCTTCTAATGTTTTTCGTTGAAGGTTTGATTGAACCCCTAAAGGATTTGGTTTGAGCCTTTGATCCATGGTCTCTTCAAGAGGCAATTAAGAAGGCTTTAGATCTTCAAGGTGCTGCTCCAAAAACAGCAGCGAACAGCAGTCTTCCTAAGGTGAATTCGAGTGGAGGACGGCCCACTAGGCAGCCTAGAAACTTCCCTTTGGACCAGCCAAAGAGGCCACCCCAAAAGGTGCCAAGTACTCACATGGAGCTGCCCAAAACCAACAATGAAAAGGAATCTAGAAACCAACTTCGAAGGAAGAATTTGTGCTTCTCATGCAAGGATCCATGGACTCCAGGGCATCATTGTTCGAGCAAAGTTAAAGTGCATTATATTGAAGTATTTTCTGATTGTGATGATGATGAAAACATTGTTGATGAAGCTTGGCATACTCATGTTCTAGAGGAAGAAGATCCACAGAAATTAGATACCATTCTTGCTACATTGTCTAGTGCACCTAGATATTACCCATTCTGAGTAAAAGGTGATCTTCAAGGACAAAAGGTCACCATCTTAATTGATAGTGAAGCCACGCATAATTTTTTGGATAAAAGCTTGATAAAGAAATTGAAGGTGAAAGCTGAAAATTTCAAGGGTTCAACATCACGGTGGCAGATGGTTTCATACTTCCATGCACTAAGAGAATACCTAAGTTCACACTCGCCTTAGAAGGGCATATGGTAAGAGATGATTTCTATGTTATTAGTATTGGTGAATCTGATTTGGTGTTGGGAGTGCAAAAGTTACATTCTTTAGGTGAGTTTTCTCAAAACTATCAAAGTATGGAGCTAAAATTTAAAGTGGAAGGCAAGGAAGTGGTGTTGCATGGAATGAAAGGTGGAATTCCTCAAGTTGGGACAGCTAAGAGCATGGAAAGAACCTTCAAAAAGGAGCAGGTTACTTGGGCTACCCATTGTTTGGTAAGAGCTAACTCTTCTATTTATATTCAATCTACTTTTCATGATAATATTCAACCCATACTTGACAAGCATGCCAAAGTTTTCAATGAGTTACCTCATGGGATGCCAACGGATAGGGTATTCCAACATGTTCACTTAGAACCGGGTACAACACCGGTAATAATCACTCGCTACCGTCACCCACAGATTTACAAGGAAGAGATTAAAAGAACTATCAAAGAATTGTTAGAAATGGGGTTGATAGCGCCTAGTTCCAGCCCCTATGCTTCTTTTGTGGTGCTGGTTAAAAAGAAGGATGGCACTCTGTGTGTGGAATACCGAGTGCTCAATAAGAAAGCAATCAAGAACAAGTATCCAATTCCAAGGATTGATGAGCTCATAGATGAACTACATGGAGCGGTCTCCTTCTCCAAATTGATTTGAGATCCGGGTATCATCAAATAAGAGTGAAAGAAGAAGATGTTCACTAAACTGCTTTTAGGTGTCACTTTGGGCATTTCGAGTTTCTTGTCATGCCATTCCGGTTAACCAATGCCACAGCTGTAACGTCCCCTTTCTAGGACAATTTGGAAAATGGAGATATACTTATCAAGATTAAACAAAGAATGGATAAACCCTTTTGCTTCAACCTAAAATATCCCAATGTCAGCTATTTCGAACCCAAATGGGGTTGGAACTAGCCAAGGTGGTGGGATAGATTGTTAGAAAACAATTAGAATTTAAACACATTCAAATCAGACTTTTAACAGTTGAAAAATAATTAAAAATCACACCCCAACTGTTCCAATCTTCCAAAATTATTTCCCGCTTAACCATCCAAGAAAAAAATCTTCAAACTTTGGATTTTGGGCCACAAAAATATGAAGAATAATATTCCAAAACCAGATTTCGCATAGCCAACACAAAACCCTAATTTTGCCCTGAAACATAGGTCGCCCAGCACATTAAGGGCATCAAATCAACTTCAAAAATTATAAAATCACATTCTCCTTATTCCTCCTAATTTCTACAACCACATTCAATGTTAAATTGATCCCAAACTACAAATATGAAATTTAAAATAGCAGTTAAATAATTAAAATGCACCCAGAAAGGGCTGAAACTTCAAAAATTAATATCTTACTCAATACTTGGCGTTTTTGCATGAAACAAATTGCACAATAAAGTAGAAATGAAGGGTTTTCCAATGAACTGCAAAATTGAATTTTCTAATCACCAAAACCCACTCAAAAACTGCCCCCGAAATCTACCTCCAAATCACTAGGGCTAGAATAAATGCTATAAATTAATTTCAACTCATACAACCCTTCCAAAAAACTCAAACAATCAGCCCTTGATCTGAAATAATTGATTAGACACAACAGCAAATAGATCTAGCATAAACAACCTCAAAACATGATAGATCAAACCCCAAACCAAGTCGATTTGCCTCTAATAAATTGCAGCAATAATAACAGTCACAAAGTACCAAAAACCCTTCACAAAAATGCAGATTTATGCCTCAAATAAATGGGCCAATACCCAAGACCAAGTCACCCATGCTAGAATAAATATACCATGCATAAACACATTCAACACGAGGGCACAATGGAGTCTTCAATATTCTTCAATAATGGATCCAAATGAGAGAGAGAGTGTGTGTTGGCTAGATTTTCTGCATAACACAAAACCTGGGCAGTCATGAGATAAATTTCCCTCATTTACCGGTGAGGCTCCCGTGTCAAATTTGTCAATTAAAGTATGCTACTATCTATTAGGGGTTTTACTTTAATTGTTCAGCTTATAAACCATAGCTGTACAGTTCTGCAGCAAGTAAACAGTTGTTTAAGAAAGAAAATATTTATGGAAGAAGGAAATTATATAAACAAAGAGAAGAAATGGGGAAGATGTGCATCCCAATCAATAGATAGCAGAGTTGATTGCATGCACATAGAAGAAACCAATAGATATAAACACAGAATTATAAGCAAAGGTAGCTCTAGATCTAGATTTGAAATAACACAAAGTCTATTAAAGATCTAAGATAAAAAGTAAGAAATACAATACACCGTGACACAAAATTCTCTGGAAATCTGCTCCTGTATATTCCTTTACTTCAAGTGGCTCTCAAGGGTTTCAGCACAAAGTCTGGAACACAAGAATGCTGCTTACAAATTCTGATCCCTTAACCCGAAGGTTCTTCCTCTACTTATAGAATGTAGAGGGGCAATTACAAGTCGGAAGGTTTTAGTTGAACGAACACATGTGGAAGTGGGAAAGGAAAAAACCGGCAATCTCCCTCCTAGAATTCCTCTTTGCATGACATGCATGATTTGCAACTGAAAATAGAACCTTCTATTATGCACGTCTACCACATATCTCCAAGTAGCTGACTTCTTCAAGTAATGGCTTTTAAACCAATCACTTAATTTTTATAATTTAATTGATCGCTCAATTACTTTGTCGGAGGAAAGAAGGAAGAGGAAAGCTGCAGTCTTGCTCTTTTTTCACATTCTGCATGCAGTTGATTCTTTTGCCCTTGACTCTCACCAAGCTGGATCTGGGCGCTGCTGGATCTAGAAGCAAGTTGGATCTGGAAACAAGCTGGATCTAGAAACAAGTTGGATCTGGTGTTGCCTTTGCCCTGCCTTCCCTTTCATCCTTAAAGATTTTGTAGTTCTTCTCCAGTACATGCATTAGTGCAATGTTTGTTGTAAATAACTCATCTTTATTTTGAATTGCATATGAGCAATTAAAAATTCTGAAAAGCACTCCAGATGCATGCAAATTCAATGAAGGCTTCAACTGAAAGATTGTGAGCACATGCACAAGATCTTGGAAGGAATTCTCCATGTACTGACTTTTACACGGGCTGCATTAAAAACAAGAGGATGAATTTTTGCCGGAAGCCTTTGCAATTATGAGATTTGGATCTGGATCTGCATCTGCATCTGGATATGGATATGGATCTGGATCTGCATATGGATTTGCACATGGATCTGCATATGGATCTGCATCTGCATGATCCTTTTCTTTCATCATGTTTCGCCATGGCCGGAGCAATCTTTGTCTGAGCAATTCTTTTTCTCCTTATCTTGCCGGAATTCTTCAAAACTGGTGTAGATCTGGATAATTCTTCAAATTTGGAGGATATATTCAATGTATTAGACATTGATTTAAGCTCCCTTTCTTTATAAAAGCACCTGTAATGAATTCCTGCAATTAATTCAGACATAGATGGCAATCGGAGCATGAACAGTGAATTTTAATCATAAAAATCTGCATAATTCAAGTCTGCTGCCCCAAAATTTGATGTTTTATTTGCATGCAAAGCAAGCATGAATTTTACCAACTTCACCTGGGCACCTATATCACTTATGCAAACAATTATCCAGACACAAATCAACCTCCTTCAATGCATGAGCCAAAATTGGAAACTTTCAGCATTAAATCCACCTTCTTCTGAGCAAAAATCCTCTTCAAATTGGGCGCACTTTTCCTTTGGGCTACACTTCTTTACCTGTGAATTAATTAATTCATCCTTATGGCAGCCCATGCTTATATAACTATCATAATTCTATAATTAATAATTTCCCCTCCTATTCCTGGCAATTAATTAATTAAAAATCATGTTTTTCTCTTTAACTGGTGTGCTAAAATTGCATGTTTAAGGATAGCCATCAAATAAATTAAATTTATTTAACTTAATCAACATCCCTTCATTCCACTCAAGCTTCACAGTGTGCTTTGACCTTAGCCACTAAAAATAGGAATTAATTAAATCATTTAATACTTTAAAAAGTATTATTTCTCTCCCAAATGGGGCGCACTTTTTGACATGAAGGGGCTGCATTAAATAAATATTATTTATTTAATTTTAGAACAGTCTATTTTCAACCTCATTTTGTCCATTTACCTCTGTTGACTTTTTCACAAGCCTGGGCGCCAAAATTGGGTGAATAAATATTAACAAATATTTATTTAATGCATTTATTATTCACCCAAGGTGGGTCGCACTTTTTGGAATAAAGAATTTCTATTTTTAAAAGTCAGATGTCAATGGGATTATTTACCCTGCAAAGCAGCCCTGAAAATCCCATGATTCACTTAAGTCGTTTGACTTTCATAATGGGATTATTTACCCTGCAAGGCAGGGAATAAAATCCCATGATTCACTTAAGTGATTTTTCTTTTATTCCACAATGGGAATTTTTACCCTCCAAGGCAGGTAAGAAATTCCCGTTTGCCTGCTACCTCTAATTTTCCCATTGTCACTTAAGTGCCGTTGTTTCTGTGGGAAAAAGTACCCTGCTAGGCAAGTACAAAATTCTCACCTGCCTGTTGCTTATAATTTTCCCATGATCCACTTCAATTCTTCTTTTTCCAAAAATGCGGCCAGCCCAGTAGAGGTTTTTTGGATGTAGGACTTCATCTGTTCCAAGAGAACCAAGCTTCTAATGGTGACTTCCTTCTGGCATAACGTGCGTATATGATCTCCAACTACTCCAGGCCAAGAATCAAGCCAAATTGGCAAAGGAATTGATCCAGAGAAATTTCAAAAAAAACGAAACGGGAAAACACAAAAAACAGAAAACGTTGCCAGAAGTCACAAATAAAGTCCAGAATGCATTCCTGGTTAAAACTCTACTGATATATGGGAATAACGATATGCACGATCACAACAGAGTTAAACCGGAGCACAAATTGCCTCAAACGGGGCTCAAAATAATTAAATACAAATTTCCCGCAGGCAAATCCCGACGACAAAATATAACAATTTTGGGCATCTGGGTATTTGGCGAAAATGGCTAATAAGGCTCTTTGGGAATATCTTGACACATAACAAGAATTATCTAGCAATAAAAACACAAAACGACTCGCTATTTTAAAAGTATGAAATTTTTTCGGATAGGGTAGTCTCAGATTTCAGGATGAAATCTGGGGACACCAGAGAGCAATACAAGAACTAGGACATACATCCCAATACTCCAAGCATGAACTGAAATCAAATGATCAATCAACATAACCCTCTAAAGGGAATGCGACCTCCTTTTTTAGAGCTAAAGGGAGCAATATTCAATGACCAACCTTTTCCCATTTTTGAGGGAAAACATAAACTCTCGTTATAAAATAAAATCTATAATAAACTAAGACTATGTGCACTTTATTATTTATAATTAAATAATAAAAACAACTATCTTATGTGCACATTTAACTAACCTAGAGATCCCACCTTGTAGCGCAAGGCATACCAAGGGTCACAAAATAGACAATAGAGATCTTTGGAGCTCAATCCTCAAGTCCATGAGAAGAGAGAATGGGTTGAGGGTCTTCAAGTCTTCAATTTTATCAATGTCCCAAGAAGGGGACATTACACCAGCCATCTTCCAATCATGCATAAATCATATTTTTGGTAAGCACTTGAGGAAATTTTTGTTGGTTTTATTTGATGATATTCTGATTTATAGTAGATCATGGGAGGAGCACCTCCAACACTTGGATAAGGTGCTGAAAATTTTAGAACAGCAGTCATTATATACAAAATAGGTTAAATGTGAGTTTGGTATGGATGAAATGTTATACTTGGGGCATGTTATCAATGCACGTGGAGTTCATGTGAATCAAAACAAGATCCAAGCCATCATTGGTTGGCCAACACCAACCAGCATTACTCACTTGAAAGGATTCTTGGGTTTGTGTTTATATTATCGAAAATTTGTGAAGGGATTCTCACAACTTGCAGCCCTGTTGACTTCTCTAACGAAGAAAAGAGGTTTCAGCTAGTCAAAAACAGTCCATGTAGCTTTTGAAGAGTTAAAAAAGGCGATGTGTTCTTGTCTAGTTCTTGTTATTCCAGATTTCTCTATACCATTTGTGCTTAAATGTGATGCTTCCGGTGAAGGTATAGGTGTTGTTTTAATGCAAAATCAGCACCCCATTGCTGTTTAGAGTCGGAAATTGAAGGAGCATGAAAAAAGGTTGTCCATTTATGACAAAGAAATGTTAGCCATCATGCATGCATTAATCAAGGTCCGGCAATACTTAATTTTTGGAAGGTTTGTGGTTAAAACCGACCACAATAGCTTGAGGTTCGTTCTCCATCAAAAGGATTTGAATGATCGGCAACAAAAATGGGTGAGTAAGATATGTTAAGGGAAAGCATAATGTGGTTGTGGATGCTTTATCAAGGATGCCACATCTTGCTTTATTAGAGGATGTGGAACTTCAAAGTGAGGGGAATGAAGAGTACAGGACAGTGGATACATTGAGTTTGCAATTGTTTGGTGACAAACAATTCTGGGAAGGGAGGACTGTAATGTCCCTTTTTTCCACTTAAGGATCAGATTTTGGACTTCTTGCCATTCCCTTTTCCATGGCAAAGAATTTGAGGAGTTAGAAAAGGAAATTGAGCTCCCTTTTGCATTTATTTTTCTAATTTTAATGTTTTCTTTTAGAGTATTTCCTCTTGTAAGCAGGTTGGCTGGGCTTAAGGCATTTGAAGAGGGGTTATTAAAAGAACATAATGGCTTTCTATGGGTCGGCCATAATCTTTCCAAGTTTTGGCACCAAAGAGGAGGTATAAAAGGAAGTGAAGACTTCATTTGTGCATCTATGTTGGCGCATTTATTCTACTTGGACTTGTGAGTTGGTTGCTCTTGGTTCTTCCACTCTTGGGCGAAAATCCAAGTGTGTGGCATCTTCCTAGAAGGACGAAAACCCTTCTAGTGGTTGGTAGGGGGGCGGAAACCTTCCTTCCTTGTGTGAGCTTCAAGGATTGTTGCAAATTTGTGGAGAAGGAATCATAATCAAATTTGTATTTGCATTAAGTGGCCTCTCCTATGTGGACCGACCTACTTTGGTGTGAAGAGTGGTGCCTTGAAGGGCATATATTTGATATTTCACTTCATTTATAGAGTGTAGAAAAAACTGATGGACTGATCATGATGATGTTAGGTACCAAAGAGATGGGACAGCAACTGTTATTTTTTATTTCTATGCAATGTGTGGTATCCCCCATTAATTTCCTTCTTCTCATTCCCTTACTTGACTTAGCTATTATTACCCCTGCAAAATATGTCATGAAAGTATACCCAAAGAAAAACCAATTCACCTTACAATCTTGCTGAAATGAAATCTGAAAACGTTTATCAAAAGAAACATGCATGTCACTTGAACCATATTCCATATGAGAGTAGGAAATCGTTGCCCCTTTATGCACCATGTCTAAAAGGCAATCAATGTAATCCCAAAATCTTCCTCACAAGAGTTAATCCAAGTAAGGTCATTAAAACTAAATTGAATGATGGTGAAAATAGGTAGCTTACTCTTAGGGGCTGCTGCCTTGTCCATAGCAACAATATTGCCATTACAACATTTTCCTTCATGAGAGGCCTTTGGTTCCTTCTCTTTCCCACACATGCTCGCAAGATCCCTTGAAGAATTCTTCATTTCTTTTCTCAAGTTAGCACAACACTTTTGTTGATCATGCCAAAACACAAAATCTTTATTGGGAAGACTTACCCAATCAAACAAATTGTTTCCTTTAGCAAGCTGCCCATGATCCCACATGCTAAGATCTATCATGAAGTGGGAAAATAAATCATACCTTATGGCTGTCCTTGCTCTTTTCAAAGACTCAGTTGATTTCTTGAGCATATCTCTTCCCTTGATGCATGGAATTGCCCCCAGCCTTCTAAAAATGAAACTTAGAATTGTCTGCCCACCTTCCTAGCCTGCTCAGCAAACTCATTCTCACTTGACATGTGACTAGGATCATCAAAAATCATCTTGAAATTAGAAACCAGTGTTCCCCCCAGGTGGGTAATGAACAATGAGACCATTTAACTTGACTCACCCCGTAACCACATCAAAGAATCAAAACAAATAACTTGAAGTGGTGGCTTACATCTACATACCATGATTTTTCAATATGCGCATGATCTAAGTACTTCCCTTGTTTCAACTCCATCAGTCACATAAGAAAAGGGAAAATCAAACATGCAAGGAAAATCGTACCATTTATTGAGCTCATGGTTTTTCCTTATGTAAGGAAGAAACAATACATATTTTGAAACAACAAGGTATTGGGGCTTCCCATCATGCTTTGTTTTTCCTTCCCTTTTTCATCTTCTTGCTCCATGGAAGGTAGGTGTCTCTACATGGCCATTGACTTCTTTGATGAGCTTATCCCAATATGCATCAAACCGGAGTCTTTCTTCTTCTTTGATCCACTTCTTTTCCTCTTCAAGTTACCAGAACCCATGGAGGGTTAAAAGAGCTTGGGTCTCTTGACTTTGTGTAAAGTACTCTTGGCAATATGAGTCAAGATTATGCTTGTTTTATTTCTTCCATTCACCATCACTAATCAACTCCATGAGCTCTGATTTCTGCACTTAGAATCACAAACCCTGCATACACAAAGTGACCCACACGAATAGAGGATGGTAGCTCTGATACTACTGTAGTATCCCACTTCCAGAATCAATAGAAATTAGAAAAATCAACAATCCTTCAATACACCAATCAACTGAAAGTAGCAAACCACTTGAAACTAGTTGAGTAGTTGCCTCAATAAACCTGAGGATAAGGGTTTAATGGTCTTAACTTATCAACTAAATTCCACAATGTATACTGTTGTAAATGAATACTGGAATTACTCTAAAAATATTTACACAACACTCATCTAATGATGACCAATTAGAGCATACAAATCCAGCGTTAAAATTCTAATACCAATCGCTGCAATATTGATCTAATATTTCATATATAGATCTATATAAAGAATCATCAAACCCAATCAGTCTGCACGACCATACATTTATAATATATTATCTACCAAATATCTTAAGCAATTAATTCTTAGTGAGCCAAATGAGACTCAGGAAATTAGATTGTTTTCCAATAAATATGAAGGTCATGCAAAGCTGCAAAGATCTCTAAATTTGATCCAAATTCACCCACACAAAATGACATTCATCCCAGAGATCACCCAAACTTCATACTATGTTAGATAAACTCGCTGCTCAATATGCATGAAATAAATATTGATTTGGGCCTTCTTGTTATGGATCGTTGTAACAGGCTTAAACCTCTATTTGTTGGAGCATTTAATGTATTGTAAGACTCTTTAGAAGTTTACCAAACTTCTACAATAAGTCACTGCCAATTAAGAGGCTTAATCATGCCTCAAAACACTCAGAAGATTACCTTGTGAATTCGCTGGTTATAGGAGAACACAACAACTTTATCCACACCAAACCCAGATCACAGTCATGTCAAATACTATCACTGTATTGCCTTGAAAGAGGTCACTGCAACAGGGGTCTGTTAACATGCATAGGATAGTAGAATTACTTAGAAGAATGCCACAAGTCAGACATTAAAACCCTTATGCAGTTGTTGACTTCCAATATACATTCCAAAGCATTTAGGATAAATCGTTGTAGCTTAGCAATTTAATACTAACCAGTTCACTGAATATTTAGAGCCCTAAACATGCATTAAACTATTCACTATTCATTCCCAAATGGTGTTCTTGTTTAGGAAGGAAGATAGATAGAATTAATCAACAAAAATGAATATTTAGAAGAGATCACTGGACAAGGGAATAACAACAGTCAAACTAGATGATATTCAGATTTCCCAAACACGTGGATCTCATACCAAATCTTCCCAATCAATTCGATGTAACTAGCAGACAGAACCTCACAATCAACCAGTCGATTTGTACTAGCAAATGTATTCAACTCAGCCCCTAAACATCACAAAGCAAGTCGCTAATTCTGGAATATACTTCATACATCCAATACACCAAAATACGCATAAATCTTAGTCGATTTATTTCAAAAGAGCAATATAAATTCTAGCTGATTGATTTCATACAAATATATGACATATAAAATAGCTCACAAACATTAATGACAAGACGCCAAGGCTAGGAGTTACAAACCACTATCACAAGGAATGTTAAATCAGCCAAATTGATATGCAAGGAACAAAAACTCAACTGCTACAGTGATGTCACTACAGTAAAAAGGTAGATTTCCACTTGCAAATTCAATTAAAATGTTTTCCAAAGCCAAAAATATAGATCTCACAATTAAATACTTAACTTGGATCTCAAAACTAGCTCAATACAACCTCCCACGCAAGAGAGAGAGAGCTTGAATGGGCATGCATCCCAACTCTAAGCATGGAGTATCAAAATAAGTTCATCATAACATAATAATAATAATGACCCTAGCACTCCTTTTATAAGTAAGGAGGCACAAAATTCGAAAACCCTAGGAGAGGGAAAATATTAAATAAAAGCAATTTGTTTTCCCTAGGGGTGGCGTTCCTTTTTCAAAGGGTGATTTTAACATTAAAGGCCACCTAAATATTTATTTAATTAATTACCCATTTAATTTTTATATTTTATGAATTAAATTAAATAATCTTCATAATTAAATAATTAAATAATTATTGCTCCAGGCAATAATATTTAATTATTTAAAAAATGTTTCCCTTGCACATCCTGAAGCCCACGGGGAAGTATAGGCTAAGGGTCTTCAGAAATGGGGACATTACAGAATCTCTCTAAAAGGTTTATAAAAATTGTGGATGCATTGCTGGATGATATTTTGGGTGAAATTGTGAGTTTTCATATTGTTCCTAAAATCAATTCACTATCCAAATCTGGGTTTTATTTCAGTCTGCTGATTTGAAAATCAGATTTGATTGCTTTGGGGTTTGAGCTAATTTCCTGGATTGTTGGTTTCATCCCTTGAAAGGGATATTTCATTTGAAACTTCCATCCTTTTGACCCACAATTTTCTCCTCAAATGCATGCTTACCAGCTGAGTCAAAGACAATATGAAAGGAGAATGTTACTGCCCTATCTAGTATGCATTGGACCTTGTTTAGAAGGCAGCCATTTATCCATTTACCTCCCTTTCTCATAACATATGTGTTGGCCCATGCAATCCCATTTTGAATATCAAATCTAAAGCTAGCAAAGATCGTATGAGTTGGTTTATCTGATTTTTGAATGGTTCCATTGTTGCTTGCTTTGATTTGTTGTACAACCCATGGTGGCTTCTTAGGACAATTTAGAACCCAAGGTTCTACCTTCATCCTTTTCCCATTCACTGAGTGATGGAAAGGCTAGAGTAGTTCTTTGTTGTCCTCACCATAATTCGAATTGAAGTCATAAAGGTGCTTACCCTCTGGACAACAACCTGGAACTGTTGTAGTATGGAGCATTGAATATGGGATATGACCATCATTCCTTGGGCTGTCATTGAAAGGCATATCTCCCTTGACTGAAGTAGAAGCTTTTGTTAGATTTTCCTTATCACAACCATTCTTTTCAAGTGCCTTTCCATCGCTATCTTGAAAATCCATCTCAAATGGCCACTGGTCAATCTTTGGAATGCTTGGAAGATGGATAGAGGCTTCTTAGAAAAGATCCTCTTTCCATTTGGTACCTTTCATCTTATCCTCATTGTTAGAGTAATTCTCATTATGATCAAAACATTGTAAGGACCCTTACCATTAGTTGCTGCTATGAAAATTCCAGCAAGTTGAGCATCAACCTTATCATCCGAAAATTTGGCTTTGACCACCAAATTCTCTCCGCAACCCTGTAGATTGGATTTTTCTTCTTTCTTATGCTCCACCATCAAAATTTCTTCCTTAGCAACTTTTTAAGGCTTTGGCTCCGGCTGCTTTTTCTTCTTCTCCGACCTTGTCCCACCAACCTCTTCATAAAAATCTTCAAAACTAAAATCAAACTTTTTATAATATGTGGGAAGAGTAATCTTACCCAATCTATGTTGGATATCTCTTTTTAGCTCTTGATGACTCGCCTTATTTTTCTTTAGTCATTCACTTCTACTTGGTTGGCAATCATCTCTAAAAGAAAAATTTCTTGTGTTGTTGCTCAAGGATGCATATTCCTCCCCATAAAGATCTCAGTCATCCACAACTCCAACTGCTTGTGGCTGTTCTAACTCCACTTGTGGCTCTTCACTTTGGAGGAAGTTGGCACGAACGAATTGAGAGGGGGTCTTGCTTAAGACCCTTTCTCCATGATTGGCAAAAGAACTTCCTTCATGATGATTACCTTGTTTTCCTTGGAGATTCAGTATGGTAGTGCTTAGCTCTTGTAAAGATTGATTCAAATCAGCAATAGCTCCTACAAAGGAGCCTCTTAGATCCCTCTGAGCATCTAAAAAATGGGTTTGCAATTCTCTGTTACCTCTAGTGAACACTTCATTCAAATAGCACATGTCATATGTTGGTGGAGGCCTTTCTCTATCATCCATACCTTCCTTTCCTGGAGTTCTTGAGTAGTGATATCTAAAACCCTCTTCACGTGCGTCCATGCAAAACTAATCTTCTCCTTCACAAGCTCGGAGAATCACAGCTCTGATACCTCTATAGTATCCCTCTTTCTAAATCTGAATGATACAAACTGAAAACTACACAAAATGGTACCAAATTGCCCATACAGATAATAATGAACAGCAGATTGAAAATAAAATTTTTTAATGCAAATAATCACTTTCCAAGATACCCACAAGGACAAAAATGGCGATTTGGGGTCAAACAACTACTTACATGTGAAATCAGAAATTTTCTACACTTCTATGAATTTATAAAAATAAATCAAGGGCTGGAATAGCGTAGAAAATAACAGTAGTGATTATTATCAAAATGGCAATAAAGGGCTGGAAAATGATGTAATGTCCCCACTTTCCTATTCGATCACTCAGATGATGAGATTTGCCTATTATCCATCTCCGTAGGTAAATTCAGTGGATAGGAGATGATTCTCGTGGCATGAGATGTTTTTCCGAACTTGAGTCGGGCATCAGAATGATTTATTTAATGAGCAAATTATATTATTTTAATTAAAGTGACTTTATTAACTGCGAAGTTACTTTATAACGTCATATTATTAAGTCGGAAAAGTGACTTTATAATATTTAATTATAGCGTTAAGTGGAATTTTATTTTTATAAAGTGGAATTAGTATAATTCCACACTTGGGCGCCCCCTTTGGAATTGAAAGGCAAATAAAATGAAATTAAAGGTGGTTTGGATTCCAGGGTTTGGGTTTTTATAAAAAGGGTTCATTCTTTCATTTGGGGAGGATCATCTATCATTTTCAAAGACAATTTCAAAGCAGCTCATGCTTATTATTTTCCGAGGACGAAACCCCTTGGAGGATTGTGGATTGGACGAAAACCCAATTCATATTGTGGGAGATTCATTCAAGATTTCCATTTGTGCTTCATTGAAGGATTCAATCAATTGCAATAGCTGTTGTACTATTGCAATTCTGAGAGCTAGCTAATTTGGTGCAATAGCTGATGTATTATTGCATCTTATTGAGAAGATTGTTGAGTTGCAACAACTAAGGTATTGTTGCAAATATCGTTTCTTTTGGCACGGCAACTGACGTATTGTTGTGATTCAATCGAAGGAAGTATTGAAGATATTTTCAGTTGTTTTTGTGGGCAATATTGAGTATCAATTTAGTCATGGGGGACAATCTGATGATCAGAGCGTGTGAGCAATAAACAGAAGGAAATCTATGCAGCATCATCTCAAAATCGTGGCACCCAAGTAGGTCTATCAGCTAAGAGGAGGTCAATCATTGATTGCATATCAGGTTCTTCTATTTCATATCATTTTTTTTATTGATAAAGCGGGTTGAAGGGACCCGTTCCCTATTAATAAAGCAGAGGCCAGATCCTCTGGAAGGCAATAGGCTTTAAAAGCCAAAAGTAAACAACTACAACTGAACACCAACTTCCAAAAGCATTAGAATAACCAAAAAAACCTAAATAAAAAATTACTTCCCACCCTGCAATGGAAAATAATCCTTAATGTTGCCCCATTTGACTCTTTTTTGTTTTTTCGTTTTTTTACTTCAAACCACTTGCCTTGGTCAGTTAAGATAACTAGTGCAAGGTCACTAGAAATTACTGAAGCAATCCTTTTATCTGACACGAAATTCCGATTTGATTCTGAACTTTCTAGAAGCATGTCCCCTTTTCATTCCACCTACTATCATGTGATTTACCGGAGTTCCCATCTTAGTATCTTCCTTCTCTATGGCTACTTTATTCACGGGGGTCGGATTATTCGGAACATCCTTAAAATTCGAAGCAAATACCAAATTTGGGTTAATAGAGCCCCATCCACTTAAAGAATTTGATACATTCTTTTTTGTATATTTCCGGTTTTTATTGACAGGACAAGAAGCTTATAGATGACTCATTTTTCTGCATTATCTACATCATAATGGAATATTCTCATAGTGTAATATCTAGATATGTTGAAAATTGCCAAATTTAAGATTGATCCGATCCGGTAATCCCTTGCTCAAATCGATTTCAACGCATGTACAGGCAAACGAGCATAGATCCAAATGCCTTCTATCCAAGTCTTCTTTGATAAACTTGCCCAAACCGTTACCAATGTCATCCAGGGCGTACCATAGATGTAAGGGGAGGTTAGGAAGCCTTACCCAAATGGGTGTTTTGGCAACCAAATATGTGTTCAGATCAAAATCTGGAAACCATGGAGTTATAAATAAACTTGCTTGTCCCTAGAATCACTGACTATCTGTCAGACATCGCTGATAGTCTTCAGCTTCTCTAAAATGTACAATGAAAAATCCCTTAGAATAGAGGGATATTTCACACTTATTTTATCTACAATGATAGCTGACTTACTTTTTCTAACTGGTATTTTAGTGCGGACTTTATCTTTTCTTTTTTAACTTTGTCATTAATAAATTAACAATCACTGCTTATCCCGAGATAGTATTTTATGATGCACTTCATCCACTTCAGGGTTCATCGATGACTAAGTTCCCTTTTTATATCCTCGGCCTTAGCCATCAGGAAACAAAATAGGCCGAATTACTTGTTGTCTTCGTTTATCCGAGAAGCAGATATTACAATCCTCCCTTCCCCAGTATTTCTTCCCCTCAAGCAATTGCAACTCTTTAGGGGATGTTCCAAGTGCCATATAAATAGATAGTAACATGTTGTAGTGCTCCAAGAGTCTAGATCCCGTTACTTGTCAAATGAGAGAGCTCTTGCCAAAGTATGTAGCTCGTCGACAATGCCCACAACCACGGATTTTGGGACCCAAGGAATAGGGCTCTGCGCCATATTACAATTCTGTATCCCAACCATACTTAGCGATCTGAGAAAAACAAGTCCAGAAATGGTTTAGTATGGAGCTAATAAATATGATCCATTATTATCCTCTTCATACCTTCGAGTATCACCCATATCCTCATGATACTTTGTCTTCATGATAACTTGACTTTGTTGTACCAATTCATGATAACATTATTGCAATAAAAGAGAAGATGTACCAATTACCACATAATCCGCATCTTGTGCAATCTGCTTTCTTTTGAAGTGAACTTTCCATGCTCTTGGCTGCCACCACTTGATAAAGTACCATTCCTCATACCTTGCAATTATTTAACTATCTTCTGGATCAAGTAATGTCTTTTATTATTTCGTGTAAATTCATGTAGAACTACTTCAATATTAAAATGGGCTGCCCCTTAATTAAATAATAATTAGGTGGCTTTTTGCTCATTGTTTGAAGTCAGTTTTTGGCTGTCCAAAAGGCCTCTTTGAACGCCGCACCTAGGTGGAAATAAACTTCTTTGTATGTTCATAAGGTACAGTCTCCTAGGGATTTCGACCATTTCTAGATGCCTCCTTGCATTATAACAACACGACTGAATAGGATGATTCGTTAGAACATCAAGTACCGGGCATGAACTCATTACCTTTTTGCTAATTGCTTGTTGTATGTCTGTTCTTGGTTGCGCCCGTTGAACTCTTCTATTCCTTCTTGTTCCTTTGTTATTCTTCGCTTGGTAGTAGTCTCTGAAGGATAGCATCTCCCTCACTCTGTAGCTAAGGGCTGCATACTCTTAACCCCATGCCTCCATGTCATCAACATCATTTGGAATTTCTTTCTCAACTGGTATGTGGTGCATCCCTTTGGATGATAACTTGGCTCTGAAAATCTGATGTGGAGGCTTGGTGAATTATTTTCTAACTGAATCAATAGAGCTTGCTTCACTATTATTTGGCTGCATAGCAACTTGATATTGTAGATATGATCTGTTCCATATATAGAAGTTATTTATGCCAGATCTATTTAATGTTGTGTCCGGTCAATTGCTTCACGCATTTTCCGTTGAGATTCCCTCAATACAGGGTTTTTGGAAGATGTTTTATGAGCTTAGAAATTATCTCTCATTAGACTATTCCCTAATTCTCTCTGACTCCTTGTGATCACTTCATGCATGTAATTTAGCATCTCTGTTGGAGGAGCTCTTTGATTCCGCTCATCCATTGTTCCTTTCTACATTCAGATATGATTTTTTTTTTAATTTCCCTCACGGGCTGAGAGAACTCTACACTACTGAAGGAGTTATGAACTGTAGATGATCCCTAGTTGTCTGACAAGCTTTCTGGACCCGAAACAGAGTAACTATAAATCCAATCTAAAATAGCAAATTATGGGACATATATTTGACAAAATATTGCAGATCAAGGAGTTATTACTCCACAAAACTGAAAGAAAAAACACTTAAATCTTATGCAAAACAAATAAGAAATTATACATATGCAAAAATATTAAGAAAAATACCAATTTTCTAGACCAATAATTAGGGTTTGAAATTGGCTATTTTAAAATCTGATTTTAGTATGATAGTTACAGACCCATAGCTTTAAATGAAGTTTCCGTTATGCTAAAAAATATGCAAACTCAGCTGGATTTTGGCCTAGCTAAAAATATGACAAATATGTTGAAGTTTGCATGCAGATCCGGTTTGACAACCGTGCACTAGATTATGTGTTAAACTGTCCACCCATCAAGATTTGTAGATAATTCCTATATTTGGTTGAATGAAAAGGTAGAAATCTGCCCCAACACTTGTGTCTTCAAACCCTAGTTGGAAACAATGTAAATCTACAACTTGCCTTTCAACACTGTTGAAATTCTGAAGTAGAACTTGAAAATCAATGGAAACCCCTGAGTGGAGCTTCCTCTCAAAAGAAAGAATAGTTTTCGTTCTTCTTTATAAGTTTAAAGAGGGTTTCCGTCCTCTAAAGCCAACTTCAAAGGGTTTTCGTCCTTTGGAGTTTTTATGGAAAGCATACAAGCTTACATGACAGATAAAAAATTATCATATACAAAAAGAGATGTCTTTCCTTTGCAAGTCGACTAGCTTTTATAACAAATCTTGGTCTTTTAGCCACCCACAACCACCAATCAGATTTCTTTCCCCACATTTAATATTTTTCTTTACCTTTTTTCCTCCTCCACATGGGTCGCATTTTCCTTAGGGAAAATAAAATAAAATAAAGTGACTTTCTTTTTTTAATTTTATTTTATCACTTTGTAATGTCCCCAAATGGACAATTTCTAACACCAAATGGAATAGCTGCAAATCTGATCTATAACAACTTATCAAAGGTACACTTGACAAAAATAATGCAGATCTGAATTTCTGCAAGGAATTGCGACTTGCCTTGGAGATGATTGATACTCAAAATTGATTGAAAATCATCCAAATCTTTAACCCAACATTTCAAAATTGCCTATTAGTAGATGCCAAAGACACTCCAAAAAAACCAATTTTTTAGATCGAAGAAGAAGAGCTGAGAAAATCCTCCATTAAAGTTTGTAGAAAATCAGCTTACAGACAAGGCTGGAAAAAATGTTTCCAAAGCCCAAATGAGATGCAAATAAGTTGGAAATGACCTTAAAAAATATGGTAAGTAAGATGGAGATGAGACCCAGACCAGCCGTGCCTTCGAATGTGTCAAACTCCACTCACAAGGGTGTAGATAATCTTAGATCTGGTTGGAAATGCATGCCAAAAATCAACTTAACTTTTTTTTTTGAAACCCTAGCTAGATGTAACAAAAATATGCAAATTAGGACCTTCAATACTATTAGAACTTCAGAATTATCCTTGAAAGTCAATGGAAACCCTTGAATAGAGCTCCCTCTCACAAAGGATGAAGAGTTTTCATTCTTCAATCCTTGGCAAATTTTGAGAGGTTTTTGTCCTCTAATGCAACATCGTCCTTGAGGGTTTTCATCCTTAGAAGATTTGATGCAAGCAAATGGCTTAACATGCAATGATAGAAAATAGATTGGCAAAAGATGATCTCAAATGAATACTCAAACCTCTTATTTTAACCTTTCCTTGCCTTTTTCCAAGTTGGGTGCTCCATGTGGGACTAAAAGTGATTTTTAATTTATAAAGTGACTTTCTTATTTCTATTTTATCTTTATGAATACACTTTATCATAAAGTCACTTTAAAAGTCCCCCTTTTGATTAATGGTTATAACTTAAAGTTGTTTTTTTTATAATATTACAAGGCTTAATAAAGCAACTTAAAAATATAACGATAAACTACTTCCCTTGTATTTCTCTTTAAGCCCCCAAGAAATCATCTAGGGCAGAAAGGATCTCGTAGTGAGCTCGTGGTAAAGACGGGACATTACAATTCCTACAGGTGTTGAAGCTCCAACTGGACATGAGCCTGAAGAGATGCTTTCAGAGTTCGTCTTAAAGGGTATACACTTTGGATGTGTGGTTTTGTAGTTGCTTGGCTGCCACAAGTTCTCGCTCACATGAATCCTTTACCATATGTTCAACTTCATACATCTTTCTCTTTCCATGAATGACCTCTTGCTCGGCATTTTGTAGCTCACCCTTCACTTGTGTGAGCTCTTTCTCATACTTAGTAACCTTTCGAATATGTTCCTACAAAAATTGAGTTTGTTTGGTGAGCTGGTCCTAGAAGTGGCCATGTTGATCCTCTTGCTTACTCCTCACAAGTGTGATCTCGCAAGTAGCATCATCCTTCTCATCCTCCAACCAATGTTGATCACACATGTATGAATGAAGCAACAAATGTTGGTATTTGATAGAAGCCTCAATGATGCTAAGCAACTCCAACAAACTATGCACAACAAGAGCAACAGTATGAAGAATTAGAGTGGGCAACTACTTCTCATGCATCTCGAGGGTGTTATGTTTTGGGCATCCTTTGTTGAAACAGAATCGTGTGATCTCTAGGTAACACCCTGCTTGCACAAATTTTGATATGCTAATTGCCTCTTCCAAAATCATATGTATCATTGTATCTATGAGGGACCACTCACAACATCCAGATACTCGGTCACACTCGAATTGTCATGTATTGTTGACCATGGGTCTCATAGCCAACAAACATTGAGACTGTAATGTCCCCCTTTTTGAGAGACATTACTACCAAATCGATTCACTCTTCTATCTACATTGTAACCCCTTGGTATGCCTAGCGTTACAAGTAGAAATTTCTATGTAGTCTAGAAGGTGCACATAGGTTAGTTATTTCTTAATATAAAATTAAGAAATTAAATCAAGTGCACAAGTAGTAATTTATTAAATATTTTTATTTTGATTTTGATTTAGAGGGAAAACATTAAATGATTGAACATTGTGAATTGCACCTTTTATTTCTATAAAGAGGGATCACATTTCCTTGAGATGGGTTATGCTATGATAAAATCGATTTCAACTCCATGTTTGGAGTTGGGATGCATGCCCACACTTGATACTTGTTCTCTCTTGCATGGGAGATTTAATTGAAGCTAGTTTGATATCAATTAAAGTGTTTCTTTTGTGTGCTTTGCAAATCGACTTGGATGTGTATTGCATGCCAGCCCTAGCGACTTCATTTATGATGTTTATGGACTGTTTCGTATGCAATATTTAGTGTATAATCAACTAGCTGGTGGTGTGTTATTGTCTCCTAACTCCAGCAACTCCTTTCATGGTGATTGTGGACTGTTTTAGAGCCCTCTTTGATGTGAGTCGATCAGATCTATACATGTTTTGGTCCCCTTGTTACAGCGAATCCCTTTAGATAAGTTTGGTGCTAATATTTGGTGTGTAATGGTTCTATTGTAGTTGAATTGAGTTGTTGTTCTTTCCTAACCAGCGACTCCGTTTGGGAAGAATGTTGAGTAATTAATGCATGTTTTGATCCTCCTAAAGTCAACAAACTGCTAGAATATTTGGCATATGCCTAGCGACACCATTATAGTGTATTTGGCAATCTATTTCCATGCTTATTGAGTGTCTCTAATACCTAAATGTGGCTACTGGGTTTAATGTATGCTTTAATGATGAATTGAAGTCTTTTTGGCAGCGAACTATATGAGGAAGAATATCTGAGTTGTATGCATGATTTGCCTCTCATTGAGCAGCGATGCACCTGGGTCTGAATGCTCATCCTATAGCTGGTCCATTCCTAAGCATGGCAGTCTGATTGTTGCTTGATTCAGTGTTAGTTGGGGGTCCTTTTGAAGTCTCTTGTGCAGATATGGATATGGCATATTTTTGAGTATTTGTGTGGTTGCATGTATTCAACTGGCAGCGACTTACATGACTGATATTTCAGATTAATGATGGCTTGTGTGAATGCATAGATTATGGTGTTAAGAGTCTCTTGTTGGGGGCAGCGAATTGGATGTAATTTGACATGTTTATTGAGTTGTTTATCAGATCTTTGTAGCATGAAGATTAAAACAGATTTGGAGATCTTTTGCAGCTGTGTTTGATCTTCATATTTATTGGAAAGCAATCTGATTTTTCTGAGTTTCATTAGTCCAGCTGAGAATTAATTGCTTAACCTATCTAGTAGAGGCGATTAAACCCCTACCTTTGGGTTTATTGAGTCATCTATTGGCTGGGTTTTATCATGTGGATCTGATTTCTAATCACTGGTGGTGTTATTTTCTATTTGAGTGTTGCATTTTCCATTAATCCTAGAAGTGAGAGACATTACAGAGACAAAGTCTCAAAGGGCTCAATACGATTTGAACTGAGAAGGAACGATGGAATAGTCGTAACATGAGCCTGAGAATTAGTGGTCCCAGTATCAGAAGGGCCTACCTTTGAATGAACTCTATACCAACCCTCAACTGAACGTGTTCTCCCTCAAGTTCTGTACTATCAACTCTAGGAACTGCAATGAGTTCATTGGGATTTCCAAGTCCGAATTAATTGGTCCAATTTGTCTTATATTTGTTGTTCTTCTATCTACTCCCCATCATCCCCCAAAGGCGATGAAGTGACTATGAACGACTCGAATGGACATATGGTCGGCTGGCCCAATGGCCTAGAAAAACCCATAGGCTCCTAGAAGAAAAGAGAAACAAATAGTTTAAAGAAGTGGTGTAAGATTTTGGCATCCCAACTCTGTTTCCACTGTCATCCTCATCATCCTCCTTTGTATCAGAACCTTCACCCTCATTTTCTTCCAAAGTGGACAGCTCTATCAGCTTCCTCTCTTTCACCACTGCACAGGATCAATATTATCATCCTTAGCATCAGCTAGCAAGACACCAAGATGTCTCCACTGGAAAATGGATGGCCAAATCAAGTCACATGAACTATCCAAAGAAAATTCCCCCTCCATCATCAATAGCAACTACACTGCATCCAGAAATAATCGAATGGCATGTTGTCATATAAAATCCTATGTACGTCAAGGAAATGAATTCATGAATCTGAGCAAACAAAAGCTCCCCCAAGTTTTAAATCACGCCTATCTGTAAGTTGAGCATGTGATATGTGATCAAAACTATAACATTGGATGCTTGAGTGGCCCCCGCTAGCTGACATCGGATCGCATCCAAAAGACAACACCCCTCCTCTAAGGCCAATAATTATTTCTTTATGTCATGATGCTTCTTAGCGCACATGTGAGCCAACTCCTCTGCAGTCAAATTTGGCCTGCATAGATTATACAGTTTACCCAGTATAACCCTTCTAGGCATGGGTAATATGAGGGTTGCCTGCCGGTTTGCTAACTAACTGTCGAAGTGACACCATACCAATCACTCGTGTCAAATCCTTGACAGTGTAAATAATTTGAACATTTTTGTCCATATATCAGAAAAATGAGTTATCTACTCTGCTAGTTCTAGTTGGACGCCATTCGGAACAAGTATGGCTCAAACTCCCTCGCACTAAAATGGGGCATTTGTAATCCTTTTCTACCTCATCTCTTTGCAATGTCACTTTAAATTCATGGTCCTCGGGCTTACTGGCTCATCATGCGAGAGATTTAGCGGTCAGAAGGCTCTCCCAACTATGTTCTCAGACGTGGCTAGCATCTTAGATTTATTCCCTGTGAGAAGTTCACCCACTTTCTGTTTTTTAATTTCCCCTTGCCTGGAGTTAACCGCTACCAATGAATTTGCATTTTGAACTATGGTTGATGTTGGTTTAGGAATTATATTCCCTTCCCTAGCTGTGCCAAATTTCTCAAAATCCATGTCCAAGGAATTCTTCGCCCATGCATGGAAGACGATGTTGTGGCTGATGTTGGAGAGTTTATTTTTGTCCGCCATAATTGATGTGGCAAAACCAAAATTTCTAATTAAAAATGTGTTAAAACCAGTGTTACGCGGGGACGCATCCCCTAGATTTTGGTGACGTCCTGAATGTTTTGGGGACTTGGAGGGGACATTTCCTTTTTTTTTAATCTTTCAAAAATAATCTGATGTTTTTACTTTTAAAAAGCTGTTATTTTTACGAAGAACATTAAATTATAATCTTGAAAGTACATAAATAGAGTTTACATCCCTAAATTTCATTGAATAAAGTCAAAATATTCAAAGATTAATATTTTATATATTATTTTAATACCTGTCCCCTTGTCGTCCCCAAAATTTGGGAATTTTTTCCCGTCCCGGAAACCCCGTCCCTCCGTCTTCCTGTCCCCTCGTCCCCGAGACTTGGGTAAAAATGGTTAAAACCTTCTCACTACAGATTTTTGGATACATGTTTTGGTCCTTGAATCTTTGAGATTTTTCCACAACACTTGAGCTTCCCTTTGAAGTCAATGCTGAAAATGCTTGCTTATCAAACTTCCCTATACTCACAGAAGTAAAAAATATGAATTTTTCCAGTACACACTCCTTATGTGGTGAAGGCAATGTTGTGCAAACCAGACAATGAAAATTAAAGGGATTGATCTAAACAATAGCTCATTAACTCCTTCCATTTTGAATTTTAATAAAATAATTCTATCTAGGTGGCCTCATCATTATTGGGGCCTTATTTATTTCATCTCAATGGCCTCACTCTTCAGTAGCCAGGAACACAAATAATTAGTGGATAATGTTGTCGGAAAGAGTTATGAAAGGGATTGATCTGAAAATTTAGTTTTTATCTCACACAACATAGATGTAATAGAAATAGTCATACTAGGGTGCAACAAAGAGTAACAAAAATAGGGTCACACTTTGGTCCTTTTGGATTCTTCCTTGACGTGCTCATGTATAGAGAGATCCCATAGATACTTGAAATTTCTTTTGAGGCCAAACTCTCTATGATGGAATGGATACTTGATGATACTTGAATTTGCAATAAACAAATGGAAAAAACCCAAGATAACACATTGATGTAATTAAATTTAGGACAACAGCAGGGCTACCACAAACCAAGGTTAAAAATGATAGATAAACCTCACCAAAAATCATGAAATTATAGATTCCGACCTTATAAATTATGCCAAATCAGAATATCAAACAAAATCTGATTTTTGTGCCCTAGAAGGCACCCAAACACCTTCAAACCCTAGTCACTCCAACTAGGAAGGGTTCTAAAATTCATGCAAACCCTTGTAGATGTCTTCCTTGATCTTCTAGAGTCCAAATTTGCATGAAGTCTTATAGATATTTTCGCTTTAACCAAGGATGGAGGGTTTTCGTCCTCCAACCAACCACAAGAAGGGTTTTCTTCCTTCTTGGAGAAAGCCACACACTTGGATTTTCGCCCAAGAATGAAAAGACAATGAATAAACAGCCCAAAGGTCCAAATTAGATAAAATTCCCAAAAGTAGATGTCTCCAAATGAAGCCCTTAATCTCCTTTTATATCTTCATCTTGGCGCCAAAGCCCAAAAAGGCAAGGCCGACCCATATAATGCAGATTTAATCTTTTAATTTGCTTTATGCACCAAACCCAACTGGCCCCCTATAATGGGAAATACAAAGATAAAAACATAAATATGAATGAAGAAAGTTGAAATATAATCCACGATCTTCCCTTTCTCATCCATTGTTTTCTTTCGGAAAGAGGAAAGGCAAGGAATCCTTTATTTTGGATTAATCCAAAAAAAGGGGACATTACAATCCTCCCTTCCCGAAATCGCTTGTCCTCAAGCAACTATAAGTACCCAGATCCCAAATGAATGTCAACTGCTTCTTCTTCGATGTACCTACATATGAAGCAAACATATCAAAGCAAACAAGAGTGTTTAACAACACTTTTAAAATCTCCTTATCATGCCTTAGGGACATGATAGTTAGCTCTCTTTCGTTGCTTGACACCATCTCATAATTTTCATCCAAATGATGGCTTCCCAACACTTCAATAATGTTGTCCCAAAAACAGTTGTAATCATGCATTTTCATTTCAAAAATCAAAATGTTCAAGTCTGAAAACAACACATCATAATCTAATTTATTCCCTCTTTTCATCTATCTTCTTTCCTAATCATTCCATGACCAAATGCTCTTCAAAAATGAAAACATATTGTCGTTCATGGCTGCTACTAGCAGCCCCAAATCTGATTTTTGCAAACTCAACCTACCAAACTGAAATCTCATGAAGAAAGGCAACTCCATGAGTAATGTAGGGACTGAAATTTGATTTACATATGTTGAGACACTAGGAAAGTAGGCCTACAATTGAAATCAACAAACATCTTGGCCTTAAAATTGAGAAAATCAGCCTTCTTAACATTCCTATGAATTCTAATTTCATTATTTTTCAAGTGGAACCCCAACTCCTTGTGAATTTTGAGGATAAATCCCGTTAAATTTGGAGCTCTTGATACCCACAAACATTGTGTGACTCAGCTGAAATGAAAACAAGGAAGCCAAAATAAAATTCATACCTCTTCATGGGGGCATGTTACTAAAAAATAAAATCATCATTCTCCTCTTTGACGGTCATGTGTACAGCTGCAAATTCGTCATGATTGCTTCCCCTTTTCCATATTTCTTTTGGTTCTTTCATGGAACCGTGGGTTAGCAATTCATAGACAAGAAAATCAAAATTCCCATCAAGCTTATGTTGCTTTAAACATGTCATGCTAGAATTTTCCTTCATCAAATTCCTTACTTTCCAAAAGCAAAGAGAGGAAAAATCAAAAATGAAATCTTTATCTTCACCCTTTTTGAGCTTCAAGGGTTTACCCGGATTCCAAGGATGCAAACAATCTATGAAACCCTTCATCATAACTTTTCTTGTCTAAAGCATCGTGTGCAAAGAGACCCCTATCTTCAAGTCCAAACTCGTGACAAAGAGTTTGTGATGATCAGCCCAGCAAGATGATAAAGAAGAAAACAAAAGATCTGAAATGTGTGTACCTTGGGCTATCATAAATAACCACTCCATTGCATGGAAGATGTATAGTGAGTCCTTGCCCCTAATTAGCATAGTTATGATCACACAAGCATGGCCACGATAAATAATGATGAAATAGACTTTTGTCATGATCAAATAAAATATTATATGGCTTACCATAGGCTACTGATCTGAAAATTACAGCGGATTGAAAGTGGTCATGGACACTCAGAAATGGCCTTGTCTCATGTGTGTACCTCATAAAATCTTCCCTTGGAATTTCTGCTTCATCTTTCCTCCCATATTCAGAATTTTCTTCACTTATAACTCCATTTTTAGCTTTTTGATCCACATGTACAACCACTTGTCATAGTTTACAAGGGAGCCTCAACAATGACATATTGTTATAAAATGACTCAAGACAACAAAACTAAATTGGAGTAGAAGAAAGAAATGATTGTAGAACACCTCCATACCTTTGGACATCCCCAATATGTTCAATTCCCTTTATCCCATAAGACTTTCTTGGCATCTTTCCCACATTCCCTTCATTCTCTTTCTCCTCATGCTTCGTTTCATCTTTTTGCTTATGCTTCAAGATCCTTTAGTATCTTGCCACATGTAACCATTAGAAAGCAAGGAAATATCATTAACAACCAAAAGTTTTTTACCTTCCTCTTTGCTTGGTTCTTGCTTGGCAATTTCTCCATTCTCTTGAGCCTTCATGGGGTTGTCAAGAAAATGTAATATCCCCTTCCCAATCGAAGACCTTTGGCCCATTTTGTTAACCCGACGACCAAAGGAAAAATATAAGGGTGACTTAAGTCACAATAAGTTATTATAAGTGTCTAAAGAAAATAAAATAATTATTAAAGCACTTATAATTATTTATTTGGCTTGATAAAAATATGCACTTATAAATTAAGTTGTAATATTTAGAAAAGTGCAAAGGGGGGTCTAATATTAATTTTGTATCATTCCTAGGGAGTTTGGTGACTTGCCTAGAAAAGGAATATTAGCCACTTAGGTAGTATAAGGCCCATGATAAGTTTGTATCCTTCGTATGTAATATCCCCTTTTGGGATATTATACAAATATACAATTTAATTTATTGAATCGACTCTAGAAGGACTACACCCTCCTAGTTCGACCTCAAATAATCCAACGTTAACTTCAATACAGCCCAAATGGGGTTGGAGTGAGCCAAGATGGCAGATTAGATGGGAGAACCAATTAGGAAATTAATCTCTTCAAATCTGAAATTAATTACAGCAGTAATTAATTAATAAATGCACTAGACTGCTGCAAACTTCAAAAATTAATAACTCCTTCACCGTCCAATATTTTTCTATCAAACCAGTGCCAAAAGATTCTTAATATTTTTAGCTTTCCAACAAGCTATAGAACACAATTTTTGGATAAGTAGAAGGCATGCAAATCAACCCACAAAATCTAAAACTATGTAGATGAAACCCTGACAAAATAATTAAATATTGCTCACAAACACTGAAACTTGGAAAATTCGTAACTTTCTCAATACTTCGTCTTTTGCCGTGAAATAAAGTGCAGACTAATCTATAATTCAAGAGATTTTCAAAGAGATTAAAAATATGAATTTTCAGACCACCGAAAACCCTCTAAAACAGTCCCTAAAATCCCCAAACCAATTGATAGGGTTAGAGTGAATGGCATAAATTATTATCAGCTCTTTCTATGCTTCAAAAACCCTCCAAATAACAGTCCTACACTTGGAAGATTATGCCAACATAGATCAGATTATTTTAACTTGTTCACCCTCAAAACATGCCACAACAAGACTCAGCACAAGTTGTTAAAGCTGGAATTAATTGCAGCATTAAAAATCAGATCATAGAACACTCTAAAACTCTTCAACATTCATCAACAACATGCATATTTCACTATAAATAAATGTGTCAATATTCTAATAGAGAAATAATGCACAAAACACACATCAACACTAGAGAACTCAATGAATGGAACAAGAGTCTTCAATATCTTCAACAACGGCTTCAAATGAAGCTTACAAATGAAAGAGAGAGAAAGCTAGGGCATACATCCCATTACTCCAAGCATGGAGTGAAATCAATAATTCATCAACATAACTCTCACAATGATCCCAAGCTCTCCTTTTATAAACAAGGAGGCACAAAATTTGAAATCCCTACAAAAGGGAAATCATTAAATAAAAATAGTTTATCCTCCCTAGGTGTGGCGTCCCCTTTCTAAGGGTGATTTTAATATTAAAAACCACCCAAAAGTTATTTAATAAATTCCCTTTTTTAATTTTGCATTGTGGGAATTAAATTAAATTAATTACATAATTAAATAATTATTGTTTTATAATGTCAAATGATAAAAATCACTCTCCAAGCAATAATATTTAATTATTTAATATAATCTTCCCCTTGCAACATCCCAAAGCCCACGGGGAAAGATAGGCTAAGGGTCTTCAAAAATGGGGTCATTAATCTGTAATGGATACTTGATGATACTTGAATTTGCAATTAACAAATGGAGAAAACCCAAGATAACATACTGATGTAATTAAATTTAGGGCAACAACAGGGCTGCCACAAACCAAGGTTAAAAATGATAGATAAACCTCACCAAAAATCATGAAATTATAGATTTTGACCTTATAAATTATGTCAAATCAGAATATCAAACAAAATCTGATTTGCGTGCCCTAGAAGGCACCCAAACACCCTCAAACCCTAGTCACTCCAACTAGGAAGGGTTCTAAAATTCATGCAAACCATTGTAGATGTCTTCCTTGATCTTCTAGAGTCCAAATTTGCATGAAGTCTTCAAGATATTTTCGCTTCAACCAAGGATGGAGGGTTTTCATCCTCCAACCAACCACAAGAAGGGTTTTCGTCCTTAGAAAAAACCGCACACTTGGATTTTTTTCCAAGAATGGAAAGACAGTGAGCAAACAGCCCAAAAGTCCAAATTAGAAAAAGATTCCCAAAAGTAGATGTCTCCAAATGAAGCCCTTAATCTCCTTTTATATCTTCATCTTGGCGCCAAAGGCCAAAAAAGCAAGGCCGAGCCATATAAAGCAAATTTAATCTTTTAATTTGCTTTATGCACCAAACCCAACTGGCCCCCTATAATGGGAACTACAAAGATAAAAAAATAAATATAAATGAAGAAAGCTAAAATATAATCAACGATCTTCCCTTGCTCATCCATTGCTTGCCTTTAGAAAGAGGAAAGGAAAGGAATCATTTATTTTGGATTAATTCAAAAAAAGAGGACATTACAATTGGAATATTTGGAAAGGATAAAAAGTGAAAGTAACGAAAATGTCACCTATGAATTAGTTGATTGTGTAAAATGTATACGATGATAAGAAGTTGCTCATTTGGACTTTTCTAGCAAAAGATATGAATTTTTGAAGTTATGCTACAAACAGGGTTTTTAAATAATTTATTGCAGCCTTGTTTACATCAGAAATCTGCATTTTTATACATATTTGGGCTTTACAAATTAGTGGTATCAGATTTTAGTGGAAAGATTTAAATATAAGGGCTAATTTGTGTGGGTTTTCCACTTAACCCTAACCGCACTTCTCATTATAAATTCAGATTCGCATAGTAAGAATCTGATTTTAATTTTGTGAGCTTGCATTTGGTTGTGGGATTTTCCTAAAATCCATTGAGGGCAAAATATGTCCATTTGGGGACATTACACATATTTAGTGAGTCTATTAACCACCACATATAAACAATTCTTACCTTGAACCATGGGCAGCCTCGTGATGAAGTCCATAGAGATACTTTCCCATTTTTGAGTGGGAATGGGGAGTGGTTGTAGGAGTCCAGTGGGAAAAGCATGTTCTGCTTTGTTTTGTTGGCATACTAGATACTCCCGAATGTATTGGAGTATTTCCCCCTTTAGGCCTTTCCAATAGAATCTTTCCCTCACCTATTTATGTCTTAAAATAACCTGGATGACTAGTTGGTGGGTCGTCATGAACAGCCCTCAGTATTTTACTCTTCACCTTCAATTCGGGCACCAAATAAACCCGGTTCTTGTAAAGAATGAGACCATCCAAAACCTTGTACTTTTCATCAACCACTTCACCTTCAAAAACAACATTAGTAGATGTGTCCTTGACAATGACATACTCAACTGTAATTAAGGACTTCCAATCTGCTGTAATATTAAATAAAGGGCAAAAATATGATTCCCATGACAAAGTATCTTATGCCTAGTACTTGACTTAGGGTGTTTCCAGAAGCATACCTTGTAATGTAACCTTCTTACGCTTGTCCGTGAAGTTTATTTTCATGCTTTGGTAAATGAAAGTGAGTTCTCCCAATGAATGCAACCATTGGACCCCAAGCACGATATTCATACCAGCCATGTTAATTAAATAGAAATCAGCACATACCTCATGTTGTCCCAATGTGACATGGAGTTGGGGACACCTCCTTGTGCATGACATAGTGTAACCATCCGTTATCTTCACCGTGAAACCCTTGAAGCCTTTTACCTTCAATTCCAACTTGGTCACCAAGCACGCATCAATGAAATTATGAGTGGCTGCACCATCAATCAAAACTATGACTCCTTGCCCTTGTAGATCACCCTTCATTCGGAATGGATGATAACTAGGTGCACCCGTCAAGGTAGCAAGAGTGTCATCTACTTTTTTTGGATCCTCTTTTGGAATACTATCATGCTTGGCCTCATCAACATTGTTTTCATCTTCCTCACAATTTGAAAATACTTCAATATAATGTACTTTACCTTTACCCAAACAACGGTGGTCGGGAGTCCATGGATCCTTGCAAGAGAAGCAGAAATTCTTCTTTCGTAAATCGTTTCTAGACTCTCCTACATTGCTGGTTTTGAGCAGCTCCTTGTGAATAGTAGGCATCTTTTGGAAAGGCTTCCTTGGCTGGTCCAAGGGAGGGTTTCTAGGTTGTGTCATGGATAATTTGGGTTGTCCCTCACCTAAAGTAACCTTGGAATGTCCATTGATCACTATTGTTTTGGGGGCATCTCCTTCAAGGTCCAAAGCATTTTTGATTGCGTCTTGAAAAGACAAAGGATCAAAGGCTCTAACCAAACCCCCGAGTGGTTCTGTCAAACCCTCAATGAAGAGAACTACAAGTCTCATTTCTGTGACATTTGTAATCCTCACGGAAAGCTTCTGAAATTCCGCCACATATTCATCAACCATGCCATGTTGTCTCGATCGTGCAAGTTAGCGAAAGTGAACTTCCGAAACAACTTTGTCAAATCTATCAATGACCCTTCTACAAAACTCATCATATGAGTGGATCTCATTGTGCCCTTATGTCACTAACCCATGAAACCACCACTCATGAGCAATCCCTTCAAGGTGAGGGCTTGCAAATTTAATGGCATCATCCTCCATCATAGGCTTCAAGGACAAATATGTATCTAGCTTCTGGATCCAAGCCCTAGCAGTTCCCTTGGTCGATCCATCAAAAGTGGAGAAAGTCATTTCCCCAACACATTTTGTACCTCCTTCTGCGGCATATGTTGTCTTGGCTCTAGCCTAGACCTTCCTCTCCTCACACCAATGAACTCGGCAAGTGTAATGGCCTCACGTATTTCCCTTGGAAGTGCCATATACTCTTCATAACTCGTGGCAATGCTTTGCCCCATAGAGGGCCTTGCTCCCACCTCCGAAATGACTTCTTCCCTTGGAAGGATAATAGGCCTCGTGGCTGATCCGTGAGCTGATCCCAGGGGTCGCCATGTAGTGTTAGCTCCGAATGAGCTACCATGTCCATTATGAACCCTAGGTTCATTAACCCTCTGAAGTGATAGGGCTAGGAGTACATGGTTTCCGCCAATCGCTCTTGCCCTGTAATAAGCTTGTCTATCTTGGCTTCTTGAGGATCTTGGTGAGCCATTTTATCCTACTTTCTTGGCTGGTCCACTTTCCTTCCTCTTCTCCGATAGTAGAGGAAACCCTTATTGCCCTCTTCCTTAAAAACATGTGCCAAAGATAGGATGCAAATGAAGTCACATATCTCCCTTTATAGCTCTTGTTTGGTGCCAAAGGCCAAATAGAAGTCGACCGACCTCTTTGGGCTTCTTTTTGTCTTTTAATTTGTTTTTATGACTCTCCTAAGCACAGCCGACCTGCCTCATAAGGGAAAGTTGAAACACTAAAAAGAAAACATTAAATCTAATAAATAAAACTTAAATGAAATGGAATTCCTTCCCTTGTTCAATCATGCTTCATTGCCACGGAAAGGGGATGGCAAGAAGTTCATTTTTAGGCTCTTAATTTGAAAAAAGGGACATTACAATGGGATGGCATGTTGGCTATCTTACCTGCTCCTAAAAAATATATCAGAGGAATTTGGAAGTAGGCGTGATGCGTGGGAGTGTTCGAATTTAAGGACAGAAGAGAAGAGAAATCCTTTGTATTTATGCTGCAACATTTCAAGAGTCCTTTACTTATAAAATATATTTTAAAGGGTTTGTATTTGTCTTCAAGGTTTGAACCTGAGACCAGGATCAAGGAGAAATCATGCTGCATGTTTGGAAGAAATACATAAATTATATTAAAGATATTGTTTCTGTTAAGAATCACAGGTGGGTCTATGACCCTTTCTCCACCTAAGTGGCTACCAATTGTGACGTTTATGCAAGGAGGCTAGGTTGGAGCAACATATTATAGTTTATTTTTTGGTTATCATGTTCGTGGCTTTGAGCAGCGACTTGTGCTTTTGAGCAGTGATTTCAGGTTATTGGAGTTTCAAGTTCCTAGAAGTCATATAGGTGAAATATAGGTGCATAATAGAAAGCTATTCTTGTCTTCTGGTATTTTTTTTGTGCCACTGACATTTTTACTATGTTATATGAGGTGTCAAAAAGAAGTGTTTGTCTAGTGTGGTGTGGTATGCAGAATAATGCGAAAAATAATTGGCAGTTAGGCGCCAAGGTGGCATTTAGTGACATGGAGTGCAGAACTGGTTATCTTCACGCCAACACACTCTTGTGCAAGTCGATTTGTATAAGGGAGTGGGGCATGAGGTTGTGATAGAGGCGTTGGGCAGGTGTAATGATAAGCTCCAAATATGCCCCAAATATCTGCTCTCAGCTTGCGTCAAAATGGCTTTTTGTGGCAATGTACCTCGATTAGCAAGTAATGTGGCTAAGCAGACTTCAAGGACTAAACCATGTACAAAATGGGTTTTGTTGAAAATGCCTTGAAACTTGTCATGTAAACTCGGTCTACAATTGTAAGCGACCCAATCAAATAAACCGTATATGGTGTCAAAATTCAAGAGAATGGATCAGTTTCGGGCATGCTATATTAGTGAGAATTGGCTATATGTTTCCTTTCATGTTGTTTCAGTTGTCAGGCGTAGGAAATATAACAATAGCAGCATAGAGAGGATGTGGGATTGCCTAAAGAGGCAGGGACATTATTATACCAAATTTAATGAAAAGAAAACCAAACCAATCACTACTCTCTTGCAATCATTCTTTCGTTTTGTGTCAAACTAGGAACTTTGAACAAGGATATGCACAAAATGGTTTTCTTGACGTGGCTTGAGGTTAGATTTAAAGAACTGCCATGAAAGAATGTGATAATTTTGCTATATGATTGCATGATTGAAGGAGAGCCACGCTCGTGTATGGATCAATTAGAGCACCACCACCACCGTAGTTGCTTACACTACTTCTCTTTCCAAGTATGAGTTTTTTAACTCCTAGCTTCACTATCTCGTGATTATTGCATTTAACTTTTGAGACAATTAGAAAGCATTATGTTATTGTGTGGCGTATAATCAAAAATAAATGCTAAATGTTCTGCTATTCATAAGTAGAGAGAAGATGACGTACTTTTACTTGTCATTCCCATTAACATTTGAAGGCAAAACTTGTAAATATAAAAGGAAATGTGATCTATAAGAAAGGTTATGGTCAGATCTCACATTCAGGTGTATAAGTGTCGAAAATATACTTTTAGCGACTTAAAACAACACCCTTACCACGAAAACAACGCATAACACACATTTGTAATATCCCACCTTCCAAGTTATGAGTTTAGTTTGGCACTCGGTAACTAGAGACATTGTAACAATGTTTCATGTTTACGTATGTCTTTTCTAAAATCATTTTGGACGTGAGTTTTGGGGCCTTTCATTATGCTGGTCATAGGAGGGCCGCTTAATGTTGAGAAATATTTTCGGAGTTGTTCTAACATTAAACCCCCTCATTTCCCATATTGGGAAATGTGACTAATAATTGGTTTGTGTGGATTGCTTCGGTAAGTGTAATCATTTGGATGTTAGTTTTGGAGCCATTTGCGCACACAAGATTCGATTAATATCTTTTTAAACTACTCTAGCTTGTTCTTCTAAAATATTTTATATAGTATCGCTATGATACCTCATAGAGTCTAATTTGTGTCTATTTGAGTGATCCTATGGAGCTTGACAACGTGTTGATTGGGTTTGTGTCATAAAACTATCTCTTTTAAATATATTTGTACTAGTAACAAAAAATTGAGTGTTGTATTAAGAAAATAATGCTCTCTCTCTAGAAAGAACACTGTGAATAAAATGGTGAACGGTGGGGGAAAAAACTCTCTGTAAGTGCAAGATATTGTTGCTAGTTAGAGTGATACCCGTGCCAGCAGTACATTGACTCATGTTGATACAGGTTGGTGAGACAACACAAAGGAGCGAAATGGGATGTATGATATGAATTCTATCTACTGGGATAATAAGAACATTTGATGTTACTTTTGTAAAGAAAATAAATAAATAAAGAGTTTTGTAGGTTATTATTTGATGAAAGGAAATAAATGTGTGAGTATTCTTCATTATGTGCTGATTCGTTAATGATATTTTGTGTTAAATCTACCAAGAATTTCATGGGTATTTATTGTTTGATTGAACTAAGAAAGAAACTTAGATATGTGTCAAGTGTGATGTGGTGATCCGAGAATGTTTAGTTGTGTTATCTAACGCTACACATTCCTTCATTAAAGAGGCTATATCAGAAGTTGTAACTCATGAATTATACAAGAGACATTAGCAACATTGACATCACATTGCTAGATCACCTCAAAAGAGTACCTTGTCTTATGTTGTCGTAGTTAAAAGTGCTATTGGAGGGACATAGTTTGTAAATTTTGTAGCAAACCTATTTCCAACCACTTGACAAACCTAAAGAGTACAATATAAGGAATATTGGCTCCAAAATTAGTAATGTGTCTCCAACCTTATTGTTGGTTTTGTAAGTGGATTTCCTATGCTCGTCCCTCACGAACTTGTTGAGGCACCCTTATCGGGTCATTATTTCAGGACTTGGGCAATGGGAATCTTATTTCCCCTAAGTGTCATTATTAGGCACTTTAGCCCACTCGTATGGTGGGGGCTAGATAAGATGCCTTGTGAAGTGCTTATGTTCATTGTTAATTGCCACCATTTTTGTGTATAGGGTTTTTACCCTTCTATTATGTTGTGATCTTCTTGGTAACATTCCTATTTGGTCTCACATTGCTAAACTAAAGATTGAATATTTAGGCATTCTCCCTACAAAACAAGAATTAAGTAAACATGATTTGAGCGCAAGTTGAATGACTTGGAACCATAACCATTATGAGTAGTTGAGTTTGGGGCATGAATTTCCTAGATTGTTTTATAGCCTAATGTGCTCAGTAAGGTTTTGTTTTTAGGAGTGTTGATTGAGAACTTAAGACACTCCCTTCCTAGCCAATCCTATTCTAGTGTAACTGTAAACTAGTGCACTTGGATGCATCACAATACAAAAGTACGAGTAAATAATTAAAGGTGTTCTTAGTAACTGAACAAAGTTGTGACTTGATGGATCGACAATCATGTGAATAATTTATACTTAATGTGATAAAAGCAAGTACACATTGTTATGAATGAAGTGTTTATAGTGTCGGAGAAGTGCAAACCATGTGTGTTTTTGTGTAAAATCTTGCATTAATTAACAAAAAAAATAACTCTATTTTAAACGTAACATTTGGGTTATAATATAGTGGGTGTGACATAACCACAATCATTTATGCAAACTATTCGTTGTTAACAGCTATCATGGAAACGGTTAATGTCTTTGATGTCAACTAATGTCACTGACAATAACCTAAGGGGCCAAATTTTGACTTTAGTGGAACAAGACATTGTCATCAAGAACAACGTTCAGCCATACTAACCAAGTTTGATTTTGAAAATGTGGAACATAACCCAAGGGAAAGCTCAAATAAGGGAAAGTTCAAAGATGTGGACCATGATTCAGGTTAATAATTGACATAGCGAGTTCTACATAAAAAAGGGCATTTGTGCTGTAAGATGTAAATGGATCTGAGTTCAAACTATAGAACAAACAATAGGAAGGTTGACAAAGGACTTAATTGTACTATGTTATAAGTATTATTTATTGACATCGACAACAAATGAAACCCTAGAGCAATTAGATAGTGGAATTCATGTCAAAATATACCATCCTTATGTTGCGGTGTTCAGGGAAAATAAGAAACTTAATTTAAAAGACAAAAGGCTCAAACTACTAAAAATGGATGCAAGCATTCTACAAATAGGCAAGTCAAGAGTGATATTTTAGAAATAGAAATTTTGGGCAATTATTCATACTCCTAGGACATCAAGTTGAGTGGACATATATTGAAATCAAAGCTCGTGTTGGATAAATTAAGTTTTGAATAAGACTTTTGAATCTAGACAAGCTAAAAATGAATAGAGACAAATTACAAATGTGAAAATGAATTCAATGCCAAAGAGTGGCCTCGACAAAAACATTAGGTAACCATCTCTGCACATCAAGTTGGAGCCAAAATATTATTGTTTAGTCAACAAGAAGCATCTATCTTAGCCCACAAATTGTGAGATGAAAACTTCCAACAAGGATCCATTGACAAGGTGATGTTATCATCCTAATGACATGGAAAGTCCCGTCAAGGAAGAAGATCCAGTCAAGGAGGAGGGTTTCATTGACAAGGAACCTTTAGTCAATGAGGAAGTTTTTATTGACAAAGAAAGGTTCATTGAAAAAAGATGATCCATCCATCCCTATAGATCTATCGACAAAAATATAATGATCTAAAAGAAAACCAACAAAAAATTCCAAGTGTACAAGTATCATCGATGAAGTGAATGGATCATAGTCACAATATATCAATTTGGTGTAGATTAAGTATTTTCGACTTGGCCTGCAACTTTATTCCCACAATGAAGGCCATCACTCGAGAAGAAGAGCTTCATTAGGGAAATAAGAACACCATCATTCACTTCAAAGTCCATGCTGCCTTGTTGTGCAAGTTGGTGCAAGAAGAAGCATACATACATACAGAGTTGGATGTTTGTCTCAACTGTTTGTGACAAGTCATCCACTTAGGGAAGTTTGTTCTTCCCTATGAGGTCAAACTTTATGGAAGGTCATTTGTCTAAGGGAATTCATTCGTCGAAGAGGGATTGTCTTTTTTAAGGAAATTTGTTTCCCAAGGGAGACTGTTCATCATAAATATTCATTGACCGATCCATCTGGACAAACTTTTATGGGTGTACGAGGAGCTGTGTCGAGCCACTAAAAGGGGTTTTGCCAAGGTTAGAAAGGAGGGATTTTCCATGGAAGAGCAAAGCCCGTGTGGAGAAGAAATCAAAGCATCTATGCAATATTATCATTCAACGTATAACTTCAATAGTAGAACCGTCAATGTGCCTATTATACCTGAGTATAATATGGTTCTTGCAACACCTTATTGAGTAAGAAAAAGAGGAATCCGAACAAATGGGTTTATATTCATTCACAATTGTATCAGTTACTCATGCAATTGGAATAAGTGAGGGGTTCATACATTATGTCATGACAAAATGAGGTAGAAAGTTTGATGAATATGATTTATTAATTTGATGTGGCTACTAAGACGAGAGGAAAGAGCAATTTGGAGACTATCAAGTATCAACCGTAATGATCTTTGGCACAATGTCATTCAAGTTTCATTGAGATGTGGTACAGTGATTATTGAACAAGTAGATGATGACATAATCTAGAGATTTGTTGATGAGTTACCATGCACTAGAAGCTATGTGCAAAGGCACTTTGTAATGGTCAAAGTGATCGAGGAGAAGTAAAGTGAAATTGCATATAAATGTCATTCAACACAGCAAGTACATACGGTACAATTGCTGAGGACGAAAGCAAAAATAAATCTCTAAAGTTCAATGCACAAGTAGAAAATTTGACTAAGAAATTGAATGAAGCTAAAAGACAAATAAAACTAAAAGAAATAGTTTTAAGTGAATTCAATAATTTATTTTGTGCCCCCCCACCCTGTCAGCGAGGTCCTCTCCTTGGGGATACTCAGATGATTAGAGAGAGCTAAAAATATTTGCGACATACATTTCAATTGACTCCTATTGGCTATTGGATTCGTATGGAAGCCAACATCATAAGGACTCCCCCTCATGCATCTTGGGGGAGTTGAGCCTTTTCAATTGGGATTTGGCTCTTCTTACCAAACTCAAAATCAAGTGCTTTGTGAAGATGTTGACTAAATGGATCTTAGGACATAAGCCTCTATGTTAGCTTCTATGGCTTTTTACAAGAGAGTTTTTCCTTGTGACCATGTTGTCAGATTGATGTGAATTTTTCATTCCCTAGTGTCATAAACAATGAATTTCTCAAATAAAAAACATCATGTTAATGTCAATACACTTTCCTTGACAAAGATAGATGAAACATATATAAATTCAAGCCAAGTGGGTCATTTTCCAAACATAAGTAAATATCCATTTTTCTCTCTTCTAATCAGCAAAGGAGATTTGACAGGAGAAAGACAAACAACGCGGGAGTGAGAGTTTCTAATTTGTCTTTACATTCTGCACACAGAATTTTTCATGTGACAGATACAACTTCCAATACTATCCAAGATATGGTCAAATATTGGTTTCTTTTATCAACCATTTGTTACTAATGGGAACATATTATTTCATCTTCGTTGTCTGCTTTATCTCGTCAGTCCTTGGCTACTATTGTACAGAGTTTGTTTGCTACCTTTATGAATGCCTTTTTACATATGTCAAACCTTGCAGTCAAATTACCATTTTTGCAGAGTATGCTAATGCTATTATTTTGTAGTTCACTTCGATGTTACTATTATTGGTTGTTTATAGGAAAAATGGATAAATACTGACAAGTATATTTACTATAGTGAGTTTCTCATCTGATCTCTCCCACAGATCAAACTCTTTTTGTGAAGATATATCTTTTGAAGTTACGATTGTTCCCTGTCCATTTTATTGGAGAGGTAAACAAGATCAAAGTAGCTAAACCTCTTGGATTAGCTTTTTCACACTTTAAGTCCTAAAGATAACCTCGTGCCCCTTTTTAGTTGATAATGTGTACACATAATAATGAATGCTTAACAATATCCCTTCTAACTCCTTAAGCATTTTTTCCTATTGAACTTCCCCAACTAATGGGATTATTCAAGACGTGCCCATTTTGACCCTATACATTATCATTTACATGGTTGCTTTCCTGATCCATCCTCGTTCAATGCTTAATTCCTGCATGATTCCCATCTTTTCTCTTTTTCTCCACTATTGGGAGATATGAGGTTTCACAAATTATCTTCCGCCATTATTATAGATAAACTAGTTCCCCCTTTGCTTCTTCACACTTTAAGTCCAAAAGATAACCTCGTGCCCCTTTTTAGTTGATAAGGTGTACACATAATAATGAATGCTTAACAATATCCCTTCTAACTCCTCAAGCATTTTTTCCTACTGAACTTCCCCATCTAATGGAATTATTCAAGACGTGCCCATTTTGACCCTACATATGCTCCAAGTCTTGTGATAGTTTGAATTCTCTGTATCTTCCATTTCTATCTCTAGAATTCATGGATCCAAGCTTTCCAAATGATTTTATCCATCTACAGAGTGGACCCATCTACTTTTCCTCTTCAGGATATTAACAAAATATTTGTGTCTCCAAGATAGCCAAAATTCATACTTTGTTCACTTCCAACGATTATTGTTTTTCCTAGCCTTGAAAAATACTTCCTGCACCCTTGGAACTTTGAATATAATTTTCAGATGTCCAAGACTCTTTTCAAATATAAGTTTACCACTCACCAAGGCAGCTCACAAATGCTAATCAGCATGAAAATTTTAAATTTTGTATGAGTGTGTAGGGAGAGGAAGATGTTATGATTTCCATAATCTAGACTAGAAACCTTTCTATAGCATTTTCCTCTATGTTCATATCTCCTCATTCTATGTACAACAAATAGCCTCAACAAAATTCAAGGGAGAAAACTACCATTTTCCATCTCTGAGAGCTTGACTTGTTCTGCTCTTCAATGGGCATTTCTTAGAGAGGGATAGAACATAAGGGGAATAAATATGATAACTTACAAACGTTTGCTATCAATAATATTATTATGAATGCAGTTTCTTATATCAAAACTGTTAGGATTGATTCAATGCCGAGTTAGAGTACACACGACATAATAGTTGTACTTGTGTGAGAAGAATCACACTCACATAAAAGAGCCCTTTTCCGATATGGCAATCAATATGGCATGCATAGTATTATATCTTTTGATGTAGTGGTTATCTGATCATTGATCTCTGCTATGGACCTACATAGGGAGTGCTTGTACTTTTCCTTTATTACTCATTAACATGCATATAATCTGCACATTAATCATGATCCATATCTCTTGGAACTGTACTTAAAATTCAGCCTCTGTTGCATAAAGAGCTTTACTAATTGTCTTAACTCAGCATTCCTTCAATTATGGACAAACTGAGCATCTAGAATTTTGTATTGCTTGTTGGAGTAGAAAATGCATAGACATTATTTAACATTAATCTTCTTCAATGCTGAAAGAACTCCAGTTGGGTCCTTCTTAACTCTACACTAGAAAATCTGAGTACTTAGCTTTTGATGAAACTATCAAGGCAATAATTTTGATGCACAACTCTGTTAACTGCATTAAGTTTTTTATTTCTCCACTGCTGAAAGAATTGTACTATTGTTCCTCACTAAGCAGTAAGCACCAAGTCTAATTAGAAAATTATTCCATTAAACTGAAGTTCGTTACTGAAAATAAAATTTTTGAAGATTTTTATACTTTCCATTGGCAAGGAGATTTGCTGTTGAAACTGCCTCTTCAATTCTTTTGAGATACCTGCAATTGAAGAATACATGGGCAATCAGATAGATACTGCCCACTATCTGTGGCCCAGGAATGCCAAAGTTGATATCTGTCATTCTTTTGAAAGAAGAGTCTCTTGAAGTTAGCATCCTATAAAACAAACCATAAGAGTTTGAGAAAGAAAGACATTGTGCTTACCAATCTAGGACTGGTCTTGGACGAAGTGTTCCTTTCCAATAATTCCCATCTACTAGGCCAGCTGCATTTCGTAGCCAATCAGGTCGAGAAACTTTGGCAACAACAGTGCGAACACCTTTTTCTTCCAAGGAAGATGCCAACTGTTGGTAATCACTTGAATTATTACCTAGACCCTGTGTTCAAGATGGACCCATCATTTCTAGAGAAGATTCACAAACTGATTGATCTCAGAAAATATATTAAAAACCACTATGATAGTCCTTAAACAGAATAGCCTTGCATCTTGCAACTACCATAGCCAAAGGGAAAACTGCAAAGACAACAAGAAAACTAACAACACAAAAAAATAAAATGTTAATTTTCTATTCAAGAAAAGAATGCTAAAATCTTAGAGGACTCGTACTCTGAAAAATTGCTTTGTGATCTGTAATAACTAGGTTATAAGAATTCAATTTGAAATCTATTCCTCCCTTCACATCTACATATGTTTTGAAGACCAATGATTTGCAAGAGCTTATAATTCTATAAAAAAAAGAAAGAATTCTCATATAAAGAAGATAAACAACCTTCTTACAATTCCATTGCACAAGTGACAACTTCAGAAGACAGTGGGAACCCTCTAGCAACAGTCTATCTAAGCCATACTTATCAGCCTCGTCCATTTTTTAATCTATTCATGAAGAAGTTATAGAAAGAACATCTATTTTCTAAAAAGTAGTCAACATGAAGATTGTGACGAAAGAACTTATGGAGCAATATCATAAACAAATCTTGAAAGATCGGCAGTCTCTTCCTTCCTGCATTAAACAATCTGCAATGGATGTGGTTCCTCTCTTATACGCGTTTAACCGCAAACCATTTATTACACCCCAAATTAGAAGATATTTAAGTGCTCCCAAGGCCTCTTGTTGTTCTTTATCCCACTTAAAAGATGCTTTCTTCCTGACTTATTCATTCAGTGGGAGTCTGATCTTAGTAAAAATCTTAGTGAATCTTCTGTAATACCACACATTTCCTGGAAAAGTCCATATCACTTCCACATTCTTCAGTAGTTTGATAGCAATCTCAACGCAATCCAAAGCTAATCTGCCAAGCAGCTTTCCCCTATTTATCATAAAGATAACCTTCCTTGGGTACAATCCATTGTCAATATCCATGCACTATTATACAGGTTTATGAGTTCCATAGAATCATCAATCATCAATCATCCAAACAAAACCCCACCTATGACATTTCAAATTTTCAAAAAGTTGCATTCTTACTTTCTAAAGTGTGGTTAGCATGACGAATTCGGTTTTCTGCATAATCGGAGGGGATTCAATACCTTTATGTATTTTTATTTCTGTTTCATCTCCTTTGTGACATATTATTCTCACACTTGCTATATATGTTCTGATTACCCTTCATCATCAATGACGGAACATTGGAACCAACTTTCTCATAACCTATTGTACATATGTGAAGGCACGCGGAGTCAAATACCTCGTATACCTCATCTATCAATGGAATAATCCATTATCCAAAATCACTGTCTTCAAAAGAATGCTCCACGTCAGAAATCCATCAACTGGTTTGGGATGCCCGTCAAAACACAAACTTGATTATCCTTAACATTCACTTTTCAACTCTCTTTTAATGCAGTGGAAACCTAATACCAAATCTTCAATCAATGTCTCTGTATGAAAATCCATGGAGAGTCATCTACCATCTTGGATTATCATCAATATATCATTCCCCCAATCAGTGATAAAAATTGAACCCTTCCCAGCCCTTCCAAGGGGTTGAAACCTGTCCTAGAAGTGCAATTCAAAAATCACCAGTCAAGAATAAATTATTTTTTGAGTTCACTTGTTATTTACAAAGGCAAAAAAAAGTTGATGAAACTTCGAAATAAGGGCTACAACAAGAAAGGACATGTCACACAATATTAAGGTGTTTATAGGTCAGAGATTAATAGCCCTCAAGAGTAAACCCAACAACTACCTTAGTAATACTATCTATATCTATGTCTATTTGTTGGTTAATTTATGTACTCATAATAATTTAATTTTATAACAATCAATGTGAATGTGAATGTTAATAGTTATATATATATATATATATATATATATATATATATCACTCTCTTCCCTCCATCATTACCCAACCCAAATCTCAGTTCACCCATCTTTCTCTTCTTCAGAACCAACCCAAATAGGGACAAATTTGTCCATCCTATTGCCTTCCTCCTCTTCATCTATATTTATGGTAAGAGAAAAAATTATTTTTGGTTGACATTCTAGTTCTTAGATTTTAGTGGAACTTAGTTAATTAGCATTTGATGTTGTTTTTTTATTTCATATTTTGTTTGTGAAGGAGGAAGTGGTGTTTCTATTATGATGATTGCATTGAACAAATGCAAGACTCTGTGTGGCCTAGTATCCAACCAAGCATCAACAACCCACGACTCGCCAAAGCAAGATTCATTATAATGTCTTGAAAGGCCTTGTCAATTACCACTCCCTCAGTATGGTTGGGTCGAACATGGTGTCGCCATTGTTTCTTTTTTTGGTTTGTTTTTCCTGCAAATGGTCATGTTGAATATGGGGCCATAGGACTGCAAAGGCCAATTCTCCTATAAGCATGTCAAAGGAGTGCCACTTGCCACGCTCGCTGATTTCACCCTCAATTCTTGAGTTCTACACCGTCATCGTCATGGATGACTACAATCTTCACATCACCACATCATTCGAACACACATGTCAAACTTGCATCAATGATTTGAACATAAGTTGTCTATCGTCTCTTCATGTGAATAACAAACATGGCTGTCATGGATTGTGAGAGTGTGTGCTTTTCCTTTAGTATGCCTCTGTATTGCTACACAACCTCGTATGGAAAACAATAGATGTGAAAACCCATTACCTTTTCTCACCTCTCTAAGAAAGCATGTCTTAGAGCTTACAATTACAACAATAACAACCATACCAACCTTATTACATGCTCTAGCTAACTTTCTCATCAAAATTTGCCCTAATTGACAACAATTGAGACTTATTTTATTGCAAACCTTCGTGGTTTAAAGACCTCTATGTGCTACCATTGTGTGGGATTAAGATCATAGCAAATGATGAAATTATAGTTGTAACTTGTTGATCATATTTTTTGTGGTGACATATGCATTACTTGAAGTCATATCATCAGATACATAATACATGCGATATATGTATTTCACTGGTTTTGCAAAATAACTAATTTTATGTTGTATGGATGTATTTTATAAGTTGTGCTGGACTAGAATCTTGTTATTTAGTTTAGATATCTGGGTAATAATATTTTTGTTGTGTTGTATTAGATTTGTGATTTTAAATGGTAAAACAATGTTTTTACAAGAGTATATTTTGTATTTTGTAGTATATGGCTACGATTGGGAAGGGCAATATCTTTCCAGCATGGCTGCAACTCAGAAGGACAATATATTTGCAGTGTTTATTGGTCAAATACTAATAGTCCTTGGGATTCAAAGCAAAAGATTAGTAGACCTTCATATAGCTTTGTGCTATCTTCATTTTTATATGTTTGAGTTTTTTAATTGTAATTCACAAAATATTTGATTGTTTGAATGAAAGAAATCTGAAATTATTTTGAATGGCAGGAAATGAGGATTGTGCGCCTCCATATTATGGCACATCGTGTCTCATAAATAATGCAAAAACATTATCATTTATTTTTTTCATGTAAAAATCCACTTTCAAAGGTATTATTTTCCCAAAAATACTTTGTTTAATCAATTCTTTGAAGGAGTCAGTCATGTCCTAGAAGTTGAGCTATGTAAAAATTGGAAGGGTGACATTTTACTCAATTTCATTATTTAATGAAATGTGTACTTAGTTTATTATTGTTAATTGAAATTAATCTTTTTTACAACTTTTCATCATGGAAGGGTTGGATGAACACATACCCCTCAGCTTGAAATTAAGACAAGACTTTCAAATTTGATCACTAAGTGCCCCAATATTTTATTAGTTGTTCTTGCCTCGAATATGTTTAATCAATCCTTTGAAAGAGTCAAACGTGTCCTGGAAGTTGAGGTTTGTAAAAATTGGAAGAGCGGTATTTTATTCAATTTCATTAATTAATGAAATGTGTACTTAGTTTATTATTGTCAATTGAAAGTAATTTATTTTTTACAACTTTTCATCATGGAAGGGTTGGATGAACACATACCCCTCAACTTCAAATTAAGACCAACCTTTCAAATTGGAACACTGAGTGCCCCGATCTTTTATTAATTGTTCTTGCCTCAAATATGTTCAGCTTAGTAATGCTACAAAGGCTTGATCCCCTAATTGGACAGAATTCATGGCAAAAACAAATGATTTTCATTCACAATCTCATATCCAATAGGTATCCACTTTGGTGCCACACAACTTCGATTTTCCACTTTTATTCTAAAATTAGCTTATCATAACGTATATTTCCCCAACCTCTACCACACTTGCTGGAGAAACAAGATACACACCTAATCCATTGTCAAAAACAATCCTCCACAACTTATAGTTTTTCACCTTGGTAGATTTCTGTGACCCCATTATAACACACTCTGTTTTTTAGGAAGTAATGTCCTCCTTTCAAAATTCGTGAACACGTGCATCAGCCATTGTTGATTCCTCATCCGTGGGAATTCAACAAAAATAGTTGGTCTTAGAGAGTTGCAGTCTTGCAAACATGACTGCCTTCCCTTTCCATTGCACATGCTTGTTGCATTGAATCCTAAGATATTCCAAGAAAATGAGCAATTAGTATCACCATTTTCATAGGAACCTCCATCTAGAGTATGAAGCACTTGTGTCAAAAACTCTTGTCTAATTATGTTGCGATTTATTGTTAATCACATTATCGTAATGTGTGAGTAAGTATGAGGGTGTGTGAGAGTAAATAACTATTTGTGAGTTGTTTAAACAACTCATGTAAATAGTGAGAAGGAGATATTTTAGGGATATTTGTAGATTTGGGTAAGGCCTATATTGTCTTTAGGAGATTAAACACCGATAAATATGTTACCCTATCAAATGAATAATTGAATGTGAGTTTTCTATAATGTTCTGTTTTTTGCAAATCTCTGACCAAATTTTAAAATTTGGTATCATGGTGGGATGGCTTCAAGCTGATATTGCCAATAGGTCTAGGATGTCAAAATTAATAGGGTAGCCTTTTGTTTAGAAAAACGCCACTCCAAGCTCTTCATGTGAACTTTTGAAATTTCCCATTTCAATTTCGTCATTTTAAATATTGCCTAAATTTTTCTTTTTGGAAAAATTAAGGTTATGTTGTAGAAGGGACTGTACACAACTAATCTTTGCATCCGTATGCAAGTGGAAAATTTGTTAGTTCCACGCAGATCAATTGTTAAGAGCATGTGTCCCTTATTCATTGGATTTTGCAAACCCATGCACTTTATTAGTTCTTTCCATGCCAGCTACATGCAATCTCATCTCCATGTGAGTTGCATAATTGTCGAGATCCACAGACAAAGTCTACAGCTAGTTTGATCGGGACGTATAAGCTGCATGTGAACCCTAGCATCCAAATGATCGACAATCATTGACCTCTCTAACAAACACGGAAAAAAGTTTTTCTTTTGCACTTGAATGAATAATGTGATGTAATGTAGTTCTCTAATTGACCTTAAAATCCTTCTCATTTGAAGTGTGTCAAAATTTGCGGACTAAGCTATAGTATAGTGTCTCAATAAATAGATATTAAATAGATCATTTTTAGACTGTCATTCTATAAGTGAAACATAATTACTTGTAAATATTTAATAGTCAATTCTAATCGTGCTTAGTGTCATTTAGCTCTAAAGTAATTGTGTATGGTTTTGTAAAACACAAAGTCAAAATTTATGTAATATGCCCTTCCTAATCGAAGACCCTTAGCCTATTTTGTCTACCCGATGGCTAAGGGAAACATATAAGGGTGACTTAAGTTATTTTTAATTATTATAATGTGCCCATAGCAAAGGGAAAGTGCCCGTAGCAAAGGGAAAATTCAATGTAGCAAAGAAAATAATGCCCGTAGCAAAGGGGAAAATATGTAAGCACTTATAATAATTTAAATAACTTAATATTATGTCAAGTATAAGTTAGAAAAAGGTGCAACTATATTTTTTATCCTCCCTAGGGAGAAATGGCAACTTGACTAAGAGGGCAATAGAAAATAGAAAAAAAGATAAAAAGCTCATGTGTCAAAGTTTATCCTCCCTAGAAAATGTGACTTGCTCTAGGATGGAAAAATGGAGGGAGAAAAGCATTAAAAGTTGAAAAGAGTTCATTGGATGATTGGGAGGTAACCTTTGGGTCATTTCTATCCTTAAAAGGAGAAGTCGACTTGAGGAGAGGCATTCTATTCTATTCTATGATCATTGTCTATTTTCTGAATTGCATCTAAAGCTTAGAGCTTTTAGATAATTTACTCCAAGGACGAAAACCCTTAGGAATTTCCTCTGGAGGACGAAAACCCTCTTAAAGAATGTGAGGGATCTCTACACAAGGGATTCTATGGTGCTTGCAAAGATTTATAATAAATTTCAGCATTATTTCCAGCAGTTGTATAAAGGATATTTTGCAGATATTGGTGCATGGGTTTGAAGAGGAAAGTGGTGCAGCTGTGTAGTTTCTGCTATTAATTTCTTATGTGGAGCGACATATCCCTAAGGGTGAATCTGGGTATGTTTGGCAAGTTGTATGACAGACCTTATGGTGGTCAGTTATGCAATGAAATGGATTGAGGTTTACAACTGAATACACTCCATTTTTCAGAATTTTTGGAAGGTTATAAAGTGTTATTTGCAGCCTGGGATGTCTGCAAATTTCTTTCATTATTTTCCAGGCCCTTATTGTTCTAAAAATCAGATTATATTCAGTGTTTGAGCTGTTAAAGATTTAAGAAATCAGGTTGGAGTGAATTTGTATGAGTTTACTTGCTGATTTGTGTCGATTCCTCTCAAAACCCTAGTCGCATTTTCCCAAGTTAAATTCAGATCTTGTAAAGTTCCCAAATGGGATAAATAATTGACCACAATGGATCTGGGGTTTGGATTTGCCAATGCAAATCCAACTCCCGAAAAGATTATAGTCCAGAATAGAGCAAATATTTACAATTGCAGATCTGACATGACCCTAAAAATTGACGATTAGGGCTGGGTATTAAACTAATGTCCCAATTGTCAAAACAACAAATTATTTGTGATCACCCAATGGGGAGGGTAAAAATGCAGATTTTTTGTATAACTTAAAAGTTCACTCCCTAGATGGACATGATTTAACCATGCAACTTAGGTTATTGGACTGCAAGCAATCAACTCATAGGAATGGCGACTAGGGTATGGGTTTGGTGAACATTACCATACGGAAAAGACCGCTCAAACTAATTCTAATTTTTATCAAGGAACCCAACTTTGTAAATTTTTTAACGGTCTCCAGGAGAGTTATGGAGAAATCTGAATTGGTCCAAGGATCATCAAATGCTTATCTGAAATCAGATAGACCATTCCAAAATCTGCATACTTAGATGCCTGGGAAATAGTTTGAACAAGTTACTTGGATCGTCCAAAAAATACTGAAAACTAGTTGCAATAGCCTTGACGTCACAAAATGTTCGGACTCAAGATGGAAAAAAGCGACAATATGGTTCAACATATTGTTAAGTTTCGTTCAAATCTATATCCACTTCTTAAATCTATTTTATAAAAGTAACAATATCCACTTAAAACAATACCTGATATCACCTATTCTAGCAATGGAAACCTACACTTGATGGTAATTTTGTTGATGGCTTTCAAATCCATGTACATCCTCCATCCTCCATCATTCTTCAAGGAATCCCTGCAAGTATAGCGCATGGACACAAGCTCTTGTATTAAACCACTTGACAACAAATCCTCTACCTACTTGTTCAACTGCTCATTTCCACTAGACTCAATTATGAGGTGCTAGAGTAAGAAAACTTACTCCTGGAATGGTGTCCTTGGGATGCATGATATTTCTCAATGGATACAATCCAATAGGTAAGCCATCTAAAATTATCTTCTTATACTCGTCAAGTAAGGCCTTCACTTCTAGTGGCGCTTCCTTACTTGATGCATCTTTTTGCTCCATGCATAAAATGCACAACATTCATTCAACTTTTTAACATCATACAAGAGCTCTTTAACAAAGAGGAATAGTATCTGACTATTTCTCCCTTCTTCCTCCTTCACAAAGAGAAATTGGAATTGGCTTTATCCCTTGACAAGATATCATAAATCTCACGAAAGTTCTTGGAGCGTTTGTTAACCCGAATAAGATTACTAATCATTCATGCAACTCTTATTTTGTCTCATCACCCTCTCTCATATAAATTTAATGATATTCAGTTTTTAAATTTATTTTAGAAAAATAATAATATCCACTTAAACAACACATGATATCATCCATCCTAGCAATGAAAACCTACACCGAATGGTAATTGTTTTGATGCCTCTTGAATCCGTGCACATCCTCCATCATTTGTCCTTATTAGAAGAAATTACTAACATGGCACATGGAGTGAAGCTCTCTTATTGTAATGTCCCCTCTTTCCGAATGATCTAGGACGAAGACCTTTGGCCTTTTTTGTCTACCCGACGGCCAAAGGAAGTGTCAAGGGTGACTAGGTTTTATTATTTTATTATATTGTGCAAATATTTAAAAAATAATATTATAAGTCACACATATAATAAATATTAAGGCTTAATATTAAAATAAAATGCCAATGTCAAAATACAATTAATTCTAATTGTATTAAAGCGGAAAATGCGACTTGCTATGGGGATAAAAAAAATAGGGAAGTGTCACAGTTGGCCCATAAGGAAAAATGCGACCAACCTAGGGAGGATCAAGCAATGTCATTGGGGGTTTTTGGAGGTTCTTTTGGGTTGCTTCTCTTTTATATGAGCAAGTCGACTTGCTAGAGTATTATCCAACATATTTTCCTTTGCAGTAAGCTTCCAACATGCAAGAAATTCCAAGGACGAAAACCCTTGAGAATTTAGCTCTTGTGGACAAAAACCCCAGGAGTTTGAGAGGCTATTTCACTCAAAAATTCCCAGCAGTTATAATCTGATTTCCAGTTAATTTCAGCAGAGTTTTTTGGAGGTATTTTTAGAGGTATATTGCAGCAGTTGGGTTGACTCAGTTTGCGGTTGTTTTTGGCATCATTCTAGAGGTATTTCCTTCTAAAATTTATAGTCAAACATCTCCAAATATTTGTGAAATAAAGAGCTGTGTTTTCCTAATTTTGCTGAGTTAATTTAAGAGGGTTTCTAGGCAGTTTATGTTCAGTTTCAGATCTGGTTTTTTCCAAGTTATTGGCTGCAAATAATACTGATTTTTACATGATCTGAGTTATAAAATTATTTGCAATCACCTCGAATAAAAAAACATACTTTTTGAGTGTGATTTGTATGGAGATCCATCAAAAACCCTAGTCGCTTTTGCTAGGAAAAATTAAATTCTGCCCTAGGTTGCTTGTCAAGGGTTTCAGCAGTCATATTTCATCATTTGGAAGTCACAAAAATCTGATCTAGGGCAAAGAAGATTATTGGGGATCTTTCAGTAGTATCAGAGCAACAATCCTCCCACCTGGAGGGTTTGATTGATGTAGCCGAAAGAAGTTGGGCCCCACAGGTATAATACAAGGAGATAGCCACGTCTCATAGCAGGTTTGGATGCAAGTAGTAGTGCAAAAACCATGGACCGAAGCGGTGGATCACTTAGACCTCCCTGGGAGGAATGGGTTGACAAGGAGCATGATCTTTTCAGGGACATGATTCGAACCATGCAGCAATTGATGCAGAGGATGGATGATAGAGATCAGCGTGATAGAAGGGATAGAAGGGACGAATCCACATCAGTGGCCAGCACTCACATGAGGCACAGCAGGGCACCTACAGAGGTGGGTAGCGTGAGAGATTCCCCTCCACGTGAGAGGATACATACAAAGGAGAGGAGATCTATTAGGAGTGCAGATAGACCTATGCAGCCTAGTTTCCCACCTAGATATGAGCCACCAGTAGTTGAGGACCCACTTGAGGGCACAGTCTTTCAAGATAATGTGATGGCAGCTCATGATGAGTGGAGAGTTTTACCAAAGGAGGTAGGGAATGCCTTTCCCCTTCACCAGTATTGTGTTCAGAGGAGAGAGATCTTGAGAGCTAGACAGGTACAAAGGCCTAGAGCACAGCAGAACAGGGAATTGAAGCAGGCCACCAACAAGGTGACCCTTTCCACCTTTGATGGCAGTGGAAAGATTAGCGCCATAGCATGGATCCACAAGCTTGATACATACCTCACTCTCAAGCCTATGCAGGAACAGAAGGCTATTCAATTTACTACTTTACACCTTGAGGGAGTAGCATACGATTGGTGGCATCATGGGCTTATCACATAGAAGCATGATCTTTTACAGCCATATAGAGAGTTTAGTGAGAGGTTGATTGTCAGGTTTGATCACAAAGATGTGGAGCTTTATTATAGGGATTTGGCACAGCTTCGGTGGAGTGGGCACGTTGATACTTACATCAACGAATTTCAGCGGATTGTAGTGATGGTGCCAGAAATGCCTAAGAGACGTGTGGTGATGCTTTTCATTGAGGGACTGCATGACAAATTGAGGGGACTGGTCAAGGCCCTTAGGCCTAGGACATTACACGATGTCATTCTGTTGGCTAGAGTTTCTGCATAGCATCAAACCTAGGCAATCATGAAGAGACATCTCCCACATTCTAAACCGGTGAGGCTCCCGTGTCAGATTTGTCAATTAAAAATGTGTTTCTATCTATCAGGGGGTTTTACCTTAACAACTTAGTTCATGAACCATAACTAAGAAGTTTTGCAGCAAGTAAGCAGCTGTTTAAGAAAGGGAAGAATGAAAGAAGAAGAAATTCAAGGTATTACAGAGAGGAAGTAAGGGAAGATGTGCATCCCCCTCCTAGTAGATTGCAGAGCTAATCACATGCACATAGAAGAAACTCAAATAGATTTGAACACACAGAATTATGAAACAAAGGCCAGCTCTAGATCTAGATCTAAAATAACACAAAGTTTACTTTAAAGATCTAAGATTTAAAAGCAAGAAACACAGTACGCCGTGACACAAAGTTCTCCGGAAACCTGCTTCTTAGTATTCCTCTGCAACAAGTGGCTCTCAGGGGTTCAGCACAAAGTCCTAGAACACAAGATTGCTTGCTTACAAATTCTGATCGATCAATAAACCCGGAGGTTCTTCTCCTACTTATCAGAATGCAGGAGGGAAAGTACAAATAGAAGACTCAAACTGAACTAAAGTATGAACAACAAGTAAAGATGACATTTTGGCAATCATCCTCAGAGGAACTTCTTCTTAAGTGATACATGTATGACTTAACTAATAGAACGGTTCCACATAACTTCAAGTAATGGTTGCAAAGCCAATAACTTTAGAAGTTTACAATTTCATCCGGGAGCATTGAAAATAGAAGAAGAAAGACATAGAAGAATTCATGCCAGCTGTAACATATACATCTTCTTCTTGTTCTGATATCTGATATACTTGTCGAACATATAGTTCAGCATCTTTCCATCTGTTTTAGCTACTGTTTCCTTTTCTGTCCTGAATTGCAGCAATCCTTCATTGAACACTTTGCTGCATGCTTCCACTTCTTCCAAACTTGGCCCAAATCTCGCAATGTCTGCCTGCAGTGTCCACCAGCCTACTGATAGAGTTCATCGTGAAAGGCCTTGTTGGCTTTATCAATCCTCTCTTGCACCATCAGAAGAGAACCCTCCAGGGAATCATGCACCTCGTTAGAAACAATCCGCACGTATGAAGTAATACCTTCATCCACTCTTTCCTTAGTGAAAGAAATAACACTATCCGGCAAATCTGATGTTCTGCTCTCAAGTGCCTGCATCCTCTTCAGCAAAACTCTGCAGATCTCCAAACGGAAAGATACTGCAAACTCTAAGCTGCTTCCCCTTCTCGACTGATCCATCCGGCACAATTTGCTCTGCAACCAGGATAGATCTCCCCGGCAGCTTAGTTGATCTCGGCCAAAACACTCAGGTTACTCTCTGCAAACTGTATTTATTCCTTTTATGCTTTCTATCAGTTGCTTTAGTTGATTTTCTGCATCGTTCATAACCTTTAGGCGGGCTGGCACTTCCCCAAGTTGCACAGAAGCTTGACGAATAATCAGATCCTTCCATGGGTCAATAGCCTTTACTTGATTGCTTGCATCTTCCATTTCCTGCATTAGATGATCACTCCACCTGCGCTTGAAATGGGCTGAACGGAAGATTTTAGCAACCTTGGCTATGATCTCACATAATTGAGATATTTGCTTCTGTAGCTCTTCTTTCTCCGCCTTTTCACTGTCCAAGCCTAAGGAACAAAGTATCCAGCAATGTCTAAGTGTCCCTGCTTCAATCCCTTCAGATGGTAGCTTGGACCGAGTAGTATTTTGGTCACTGTCACATCTTCTGCCGTGAGTTCCTCTTCTACCTTTCCTTCCACCGGGATTGATATCTCAGCAAACTTCTATCCCGAATCCTCGATGATCAACCTAGAAGTTGCTTTAGCAACTTTAGGCCTTCTGTCCTCTTCTGCTCAGATCCCTGAAGTAGCTGGCAAGTCATGTTCCTCTAAGTTGATATCTACTCTTGCTTCCGGAACCAACTGCAAAGCTAACCATTCCGAGAAATTACTTCTCGGAGAATGAGAAGTTGCTGAGTGCGCTACTATTTCCCGCTCTGCATCCCTCTCCATCAGGATAGTGCCACAGTACCATAGCTGCCATCCTCTGAGACATCCAAGGACAAAGCTCTTTCGAACTCCGTCATCTGCAGCTTCAACATCTCCTCTGGAACGGGTGCTGAACGAAGTGGGCTGCGGAGAGAAGATGAACGTTGCTGGTTTTAATGAAGGGCATGGAAACATCCTGCTGCTGTGGAGCAATAGTTGGTCATCCACTAGAGTACTGGAGAAGTCGGAGTCAAAGTTATGGTCGTAGAAGTGGTCTTCTCTTTCTCTTGAGATCTTCCTGCGTACTTTCAACTTCTCGGGACCTTCTGCTGCTCTCTCCTTCATGCTTTCGCTTGAGGGAATCTCCTGCGCCGAAGTTGCCCGTGATTTGATTCATCAATACTTCATCAAGGCAGTATCCCTTCGTTAGCAGCCAGCTCGAAAGTACTCACCAACACAGCTCCGGATCTTTCTTCTATTGTGGCTGCAGCTGCCATTGCTATCCTGTAGTAGAGCTTTATCTCCTCCCATTTGATGGTAAGTGTCAAGTACCACGTTTCCCCATCATCTTTAAGATCCGCAGGTATTCCGCGCTAGTCCAAAGTCAAATACTTGCTTTGCCGACAGCGTGCTGAAATCTTTCTTTCTGACCTCGTACTCACTTCTGCACTTCATCCAGAAATCTTCTAACGAAGGCACATGTGCGTACTGATGAGAGATGTGTCTTCCTGGCTATTCCAAATGGATCAAAATTAAGCCGTGCAGGGAAGAACTCTTGCTCATACTCGGCCAACATTTGTGCTATCCCATTCCTCGAGCTCTGTTGAATGCTGATGCAACTGTAATATCCCACAGTGAGTGGGAAGTAGCCCGTAGACATGTGCCGCTATCGACTGAAGGTCGTGTAACTTCACAAGTTGCCTGCTTAGCTCCATGGCAATCGATCTGTCACTCGGGTACCTTGGCAGATTCGTTGGTTCACCTGAAAAGCTCGTAACCCTGAGGTATGTGACATCTGCAAACTGGATGAATACACTGCCAATCTTGGACACTGCTTCCCATGCTTCCTTGCTTACTCTGTGAGTCTTCAAGTCTTTGTCTAACCTGCAGATGAAATCGTAGAAGAAACCATCGATGATCACTTTGAAGTCCTTCTCGCACGCAGGTGCAGTAAGCTGTGGGTAGCACTCGAAAATGGGATCCTTGGAAAGAATACCACATCTATCCAGCTTGGAAAAGGACACCCTGTGCAGTTGCAGCATATACCAAGTCTGAAGTCATCTTGAAGCTGAAGGGTACGCTTTACGTTCCGCAGTTGCTCACCGATGTTGCTGCTAGTAATTTCTGACCAACTGATTATAGAATCAAACCTTGTTGATTTCAATGGTCTTGATGACAGCATAGATCCATGTCCGGAAAGTGTAGGCATTCGCTTCACCATTCAACCTGCATAGCAATTTGACAATATGATCCGCCTTCTGCACCAAATTGGATCGTGGAAGAGTTCTCGGGAACCTGGAAGGGGATCTAGGCTTCTTCATGAACCGGCTATTCATGATGCTCACACAGTCAGCTTTATGTTTCTCCCACCTACTGTCAACATCCTGAATGCTAACAGAAGTCACCACCTTTCGCACTGGTATCTTCAGGCAATAATCGAAGAATTCTGCATCCAAACGAATTATTGTTTTTCCCGCAAGCATCACGTACTGATCTGGATGAAGGATGGTAAAGATCTAGCACACTCCATCACAAACTCTGGCAATTGGGCTGTACATGGGAAAGCTTGCAGCTCGAATAATTCCCGCTACTTTTGGACCGCACGCATGATTGAAGTCTTTCCAGCTCTAGGATCTATCAATCAAATCAGAAAGAGATTCTGGGCCCTAGATCCGTGTCTCCTATGTCTGTGAGTTTAGATGCAATGCATGAATCCATCGTGCTCTCTTTTTCATCTCCTATCGCCATAGCTTTATCAATCTTTGTCTGAATAATTCTTTTTCTTCTAATTTGGGCCTGCTTTCTTCAATACTGGTGCAGATCTGGGACAATTTCTTCAGATTCGGAGGATATTTTGCAATGTATTGGACATTGATAAATACACCTTTTCTTTTATAAAGCACCTGTAATGAGTTTCCTGCAATTTATTCAGACAAAAAATGGCCACCGGAGCATGAATAGTGAATTTAAATTATAAAAATCTGCACTTTTCAAGCCTACTGCCCCAAAAATTGGTGTTTTAATTTGCACATAAAGAGAGGCATGAATCCTTTCAATCAACACCTGAGCTCCTTTAACACCTGTGAAAAACAATTGTGCAGACGAAGATGAACCTTGTCCAAAGCATGCGCCAAATCTGGAAGCTTTTAGCCTTTCTTAGCAATTTGTCTGTGCAAAATCCTTCTTCTAAAGGGGGGCGCACTTTTTCCATTTTGCTGCAATTCTTTACCTGTGTGTTGAATAATAAATCCATATGGCTGCCCCATGCTTATATAACCTTCACAATTCTATAATTAATAATTGCCCCTAACAATTAAAGGCAATTAATTAATTAAAAATCATGCTTTTCTCTTTCAAAAATTGCATGTTTAAGGGATCAGCCATCCAATAAATTTAAATTAATCCAATTTAATCCTTCACACAGCACTTAACTTTAGCCTCACAGTGTGCTTTGACCATAGCCACTGAAAAATAGAAATTAATTCAATGATGTAATGCCTTAAAAAATCATTAAATGATGCCCCAAATGGGGATGCACTTTTTCCAAGGAGAGGGGCAGCCACTAAATAAATTAAAATTGCATTAATTTAATTGCTCTATTTTAGTCCTCCCTTTGACTTTTCAACCTCCTCAAGGTTGGGCGCACTTTTTCCAAGGATAGAATTTATTAAAAATAATCAATTTAATTATTTTTATCCAGGACCAAAGGGGGCGCACTTTTTTGCACATGTAATTCTATTTTTGAGAATACTCACCATAATGGGATTCTTTACCCTGCAAGGTAGGCACCACAATCCCATGATCCACTTAAGTGATTTTGACTTTTGCAATGGGAATTCTTTACCCTGCAAGGTAGGCACTAAAATCCCATGATTTTCACTTAAGTCACTTTCCTTTTTATTATATCATGGGAATTTTCACCCTGCAAGGTAGGCAATAAATTCCCACCTGCCTACAGCCTCTATTTTTTCCCACTGCAGCTTAAGTGACTTTTATAACACGGGGAAAAAGTACCCTGCAAGGTAGGTATACAATTCCCATCCTACCTGCGGCTTATATTTTTTCCCCATCGCAGCTCAAATCCTTTGTTTTCCAGGAATGCGCCCATCCCCGCATATTGTTGTCTTATATTCCGTGAGTGAGATTTCTGCAGATTGGAAATCCCAATTGTTGGCAAAGGAATTGTTCAAGAGAAATTTCACAGAAAACGAAACGGGACAACACAAAAACACGAAAAATTGCCAAAAGTCACAAATAAAGCCCAAAACTTATTCTAAGTTAAAACCCTTCTGGTACATAAGAGTAATGACATATTCGATCATAACAGAGTTAAAACGGAGCGCAAATAGCCTCATACGGGGCTCAAAATAATTAAATACAAATTTCCCGCAGACAAATCCCGACGACAGAATATGACAACTTTGGACATCTGGGTATTTGGCGAAAAAGACTACTATGGCTTTTTGGGATTATCTTGACGCAATACAAGAACTTTCAGGCAATAAAAACACAAAACAACCCATTATTTTAAAAGTACGAAAAATTTTCGAATAGGGTAATCGCAGATTTCAAGGTGAAATCTGGGTGACACCACATTCAGACGGCATTAGATTTGGAAACATCTCCCACTTCTTACCAGCCTAGTAAGAAGCCTTCTACGAGTTCCAAACCTTTTCAACGCTCCATTAGCCAATGGAAGAGTATTCCCCCTCCTAGGTTGGATCAAGAGACTCAGAATGAGTTGAGGAGGAAGAAACTTTGTTTTCATTGTAAGGACCATTGGGAGCCTGGACACAACTGCCTTGGGAAAGGCAAGGTGCACCTTATTGAGGTGATATCAGATGTAGAGGAGTCCGCACCAGATGCAGATACAGAGGACAGTGATGTTGATCACGGTGCATCTGAGGAGCAGCCCTAGATAGAGCTTGGAGAGGGGGAGACATCAGGCCCAGGTACTATTGCCTCGCTTTCTAGAGTCCCTAGGTACCACCCCTTTCGTTTGAAAGGAGTACTTAAGGGGCATCGAGTTGTCTGCTTGATTGATAGTGGCGCTACACACAATTTTCTTGATGAGGGATTTGTGATGAAGCATGGATTACAGGTTGAGGAGTTTGAGGGATTCAGTGTTCGAGTTGCAAATGGTTTTGCTTTGAGTTGCACTAGGAGGATTCCGCAACTTAGTATTCAGCTAGGGGACTACACATTGACAGATGATTTCTACATAATTGGCCTTGGTGAGATAGATGCAATTTTGGGTATCCAGTGGCTTCAGTCCCTTAAAGATATGTGTAGGATTTCAGACAAATGGAGTTGGAGTTCATGGTAGATGGGAAGAAGATTGTGCTAAGGGCTCTCTTAGATGGTGGGCCTAGAGTTGTTTTAGCACATAGGATGGAGTCTATCATTAGTCATGGAGAGGTTGCATGGGCAGCCCAATGTTTTATTTCATCCAAATCTTCTTCAGATAGTGGGCAGCATTTGCATACAGATATTCAAACCATAGTGGATAGACATGGGACAGTTTTTGGTGACATTCCTCCAGGTAGACCACCAGACAAGGGTTTTGAGCATGTCATAGAGTTGCAGGAGGGTGTCAAACCCGTGATCACCACCCCCTATCATCATCCTAAGAAATTGAAGGATGAACTAAAGAGGACCATCGGAGAGCTTCTTGATATGGGGCATATCCGTCTTAGTTCTAGCCCATTTGCTTCTTCAGTGGTGTTGGTGAAGAAGAAGGACGGGACGATGAGGATGTGTATTGACTACCGTGCTCTCAACAAGAATACAATCAAGAACAGGTATCCCATTCCTTGTATTGGTGAGCTTTTGGATGAGTTGCATGGGGCTATTTTCTTTTCAAAGATTGATCTTCGATCAAGATACCATCAGATTCGTGTTTGGGAGGAGGACATCCACAAGACAACATTCAAATGTCATTACAGGCACTATGAGTTCTTGGTGATGCCATTTGGTCCCACTAATGCACTGGCCACTTTCCAGTCATGCATGAACCATCTATTCAATAGGCAGTTGAGGAAGTTCATGCTAGTTTTCTTTGATAATATTTTGATCTACAGCAAGACATGGGAGGACCATTTGAGGCATTTAGATGAGGTACTTGGCATTATGAAGACTCGGTCTCTATTTGCTAAGATGTCCAAATGTGAGTTTGGACTCACAGAGTTATTGTATCTTGGCCATGTCATTAGAGCCAACGAGGTCAAGGTCCACCAGGAGAAGATACAAGCTATGCAGAATTGGCCTCCACCTAGGAATATATCAGAGTTGCGGAGATTCCTAGGATTATGTGGATATTATATGAGGTTTGTGAGAGGCTATTCAGATATTGCAACACCCTTGACAGATCTCACACGGAAGGGAGCTTTCAGATGGACGGATGAGGCACATGTGATATTTGAGAGGCTCAAGGTGGTGATGAGCACTTGTCCAGTTCTAGCTCTTCCGGATTTCTCTAGGCCATTCATTTTGGAGTGTGATGCTTCGGGCTCAGGTATTGGTGCCGTTTTGATTCAAGATCACCATCCCATTGCCTACAAGAGTAGGAAGTTGAGGGAGAATGAGAGGTTGTATTCCACGTATGACAAGGAGATGCTCCCCATCATGCATGCATTGGCGAAGTTCAGACAGTATTTGGTGGGTGGGAAGTTCGTGGTGAGGACCGATCACAACAGCTTGAGGCATTTCTTGGAATAGAAGGAGCTCAACAAGAGGCAGCAGAAGTGGGTCAGCAGGATCTAGGCTTATGATTTTGACATCGAGTATGTCAAGGGAAAGAAGAATGTAGTGGCTGATGCACTTTCGAGGAAGCCACATATTGTTGTCTTATATTCCGTGAGTGAGATTTCTGCAGCTTAGAAATCCCAATTGTTGGTTGAGTATTCCAAGAACACATTGGCATGCGAGATCATAGATGGTAAGACTCAGGATGAGCGCTACCAGGTAATATCTTATTTGATTTATTATAAAGGTAGAATTTATTTGGTACCTGAATCTAAGCTCAAGGGCAAGATTCTACATGCACTCCATGATGCACCACTTGCAGGACATCCAGGTTATTTTAAGACATACATGCAAGTTAGAGAGAGATTCTCTTGGAAGGGTCTCAAGAAGGATGTCCTACGCCATGTTCGCGAGTGTGTGACTTGTCAACAGAACAAGTCTGAACATACTTTTCCTGCAGGTTTATTGCAGCCCTTACCCATTCCAGACCAAAATGGGAGAGCATTTCGATAGATTTCATTACAGGTATTCCAGTTGTACAAGGACGTGATCGCATTTATGCAGTAGTTGAAAGGTTGACCAAGTATGGGCATTTCTTTGTCGTTCCCACCAGCTTTAAGGCACCACAGGTGGCTGATTTATTCTTTCAGGAGGTATTCAGGTTGCATGGGCTTCCGAAGAATATTGTCAGTGATCAATATAGCAGATTTGTGAGCACATTTTGGCAAGAGCTCTCTAGATTGGCAGGAACCGAGTTAACTCCAAGCACGAGTTATCAACCTCAGACCGATGGACAGACAGAGATTGTGAATAAGCGGATCAAGGGGTACCTACACAACTATGTTTCACGACAGCAGAGGGCATGGGTGAAGTAGCTATATTTGTGCGAGTATTATTACAACACTACGTACCATATTTCCATTGGTATGACCCCCTTTCGACCTTTGTATGGATATGATGCGAGATCTTTTGTGGATTTGGCGTTTGGAGATAGTAGAGCTCCTAAGGCTCGGGAGTGCTTACAAGACAGCCAGGATATCCTTAAGGCACTTAAGGATAATATGCAGTGGGCCCAAAATCAGCATAAGATGTATGTAGACAGGCACGGGATTGAGCGGTCATTTGAGGTAGGAGACATGGTATTTCTGCGACTTCAGCCCTATAGACAAAGCACTCTTAAGAAGACTGGAGCAGAGAAACTTAAGCCTCGATTTTATGGTCCATACAGGGTGCTGAGGAGAGTTGGGCAGATAGCGTATGAATTGGTGTTACCTTCTGAAAGTAAGATTCACAATGTTTTTCATGTGTCTTGCTTAAGGAAGGCATTGGGGCAGCATGTGACTTTTTTTGCAGAGTTACCACCATTGGATGATGAGAGGGGATTTGATTTGGTCCTTGCGGAGCTTCTGGATTGGAGGGAGGGAAGGTTGCGGAACAAGGTGATTCGAGAGTACCTAATTCATTGGAGAGACTTACCATTGGAGGATGCCACATGGGAGGGTGAGTCTATACTTCAGCATTCAGCTTTGTTGCAGTTGCTTATGGCAAGCAACTCTGGGGAGGGAGGATTGTAATATCCCCTCTTTCCGAATGATCTAGGACAAAGACCTTTGGCCTTTTTTGTCTACCCAACGGCCAAAGGAAGTGTCAAGGGTGACTAGGTTTTATTATTTTATTATATTGTGCAAATATTTAAAAAATAATGTTATAAGTTACACATATAATAAATAATAAAGCTTAATATTAAAATAAAATGTCAATGTCAAAATACAATTAATTCTAATTGTATTAAAAGGGAAAATGCGACTTGCTATGGGGATAAAAAAATAGGGAAGTGTAACAATTGGCCCATAAGGAAAAATGCGGCCAACCTAGGGAGGATCAAGCAATGTCATTGGTGGTTTTTGGAGGCTCTTTTGGGTTGCTTCTCTTTTATATGAGCAAGTCGACTTGCAAGAGTATTATCCAGATTTTATTCAGCATATTTCCCTTTGCAGTAAGCTTCCAGCTTGCAAGAAATTCCAAGGACGAAAACCCTTGAGAATTTAGCTCTTGTGGACGAAAACCCCAGGAGTTTGAGAGGCTATTTCACTCAGAAATTCCCAGCGGTTATAATCTGATTTCCAGTTAATTTCAGCAGTACTTTTTGGAGGTATTTTCAGAGATATATTGCAGCAGTTGGGTCGGCTCAGTTTGGGACTGTTTTGGCATCATTCTAGAGGTATTTCCTTCTAAAAATTATAGTCAGACATCTCCAAATATTTGTGAAATAAAGAGCTGTGTTTTCCTAATTTTTCTGAGTTGATTTAAGAGGGTTTCCAGGCAGTTTATGTTCAGTTTCAGATCTGGTTTTTTCCAAGTTATTTGGCTGCAAATAATACTGATTTTTACATGATCTGAGTTCTAAAATTATTTGCAATCACCTGGAATAAAAAAACATACTTTTTGAGTGTGATTTGTATGGAGATCCATCAAAAACCCTAGTCGCTTTTGGTAGGAAAAATTAAATTCTGCCCTAGGTTGCTTGTCAAGGGTTTCAGCAGTCATATTTCATCATTTGGAAGTCACAAAAATCTGATCCAAGGCAAAGAAGATTATTGGAGATCTTTCACTTATTAAAACTCTTTACAACAAATCCTCTACTTTCATGTTCAACTCCTCATTCCCACTAGACTCGATTATGAGGGACTAGATTTGCAAAACTTGTTCCTCAAATGAGATCCTTGGTATAGGTGCTCTTTCTCAAAGGAGGCAATCCAGTAGGTAAGCCATCTGAAATTATCTTCTTATATTCATCAAGGACGGCCAGTGGCACTTCCTTACTTGATGTGATTTTTTTGTTACCTGCAAATCAACGCATGGCATTCCTTCAATTTCTTATCATGTGAGATCTCTTTAGCAAAGAGGAGTAGTAAATGACTATTTTTCCCTTCCTCCTTCATGGGAAGAAATTGGAATTTCCTTCCCTTGATAAGAGTATCGTAAATCTCATGAAAGTACTTGGAGCATTTGTTAAACCAAATGGCATTACTAACAACTCATACAACCCGTTTTTGTTTTGAAGGCTATCTTCCACTCATCACCCTCTCTCGTACAAAGTTGACAATATCCACTTTTTAAATGTATTTTAGAAAAATAACAATATCCACTTTAAAAATGCATGATATCATCCAATTTGGTAATGGAAACCTACACCTAATGGTAATTTTGTTGGTGGTTCTTGAATCTATGCACATCCTCCACACTTCTTCGAGGAAATCACTATAGGTATAGCGCATGAACTCAAGGTCCATTATTAAACCTCTTGACTACAAATCCTCTACCTACCCGTTCAACCACTCATTAACACTACACTCAATTGTGTGGGGCTAGATTTGGAAAAGTTGCTCCTCAAATGAGATCCTCAGGATGGTTGATCTTTCTCAATTGAGTCAATCCAAAAGGTAAACACCATCTTCTTATGCTCATCAAGTAAGGTCTTCACTTTCAGCGGCACTTCCTTGATGCATATTTTTTCTCCCTACAAATCAATGCATAAAATTCCTTCAATTTCTTACAACCATCCAAGACCTCTTTAGCAAAGAGGAATAGCATCTAACCATTTGCCCCTTCTTCCTCCTTCATGGAAAGAAACAGGAATTGCCTTTCTCCCTTGACAAAAGTATAGGTATTCTCTTTCCCATTATGAATTGCTTCTCTATCATACTGCCATGCCCTGCCTAAAAGCAAATGGCATGTGTTCATGGGTATGACATTGCACATCACCTCATCTTCAGAGTCTCCAATACGAAGCTGAACTTCGCATGGCTCATTACTATAACATAATGACCCTTTTGAAGCCAAGAGACCTTGTAGGACTAAGGATGTCTTATGCCTTTTAAGCTCAATCATTTCTCCATTTCAGTGGAAACTAGGTTGTCAATGCTACCCCCATCGATGATTATCTTGCAACACCTTCCACCTGCTTTGCACTTGGTCTGAAAATTACATCTTCTGAACCAGTGCCCTTCTTCTCTCTTTTCAGTTTCCCCAAGATTTTCCTCAGCATAAGGTGTTCCCATTCCTCTGGCTCAAGTGGAGTTATTGTTGGAACTTGATCGATATCCTGAACCTGTGCTATATTTTCTCACTGTTCTGATATCCTCCAATTATCATTTATCTCTGGACACTCAAAAGCCCCATGTCCAGGTTTTCCACAATGGAAACAATTTCCTCTTGAAAAATCCTCTACCGCCATGACCTTTGCCTCTGAAACATCCTCTTGCTTTGAATTTCTACTTTTCTTCATTTCTCTTCTCATGGAAAGTTGAGAATGTGGGTAACTTCACTGTTTAATATGCACCTTGTGCAGGATGTTCAGTTTTCGGTCTTTTACATCAGGACATCCTCATTGGGAACAATAGGACACAATGTGACTCGAGTGAGCCTACCAATAAAGTTATCTCACCTTGAGCTTAACTTGCCTTTGTTTCTAGTTAACAGGCACATGGTTGGCTGCATTTGAAACAACTTTTCAGCCTATAATCGTACTTTTTTTTATTCCCAGATTTCCAATATGAGTGGACCTGTCAGTGAAGATATTGTGCTTGAGTAAGAGAGGCAACATACAAATCGTGAGATAGATAAAGGTATGCGCACCCTGTAGTATAGAATAGTCAGATGTACAAGGGTGGTCTTGTATGCTGTAAGCTATCTACAGTATAAATGCAGTCAAGTGCACAGGACACCAGGTATGGCGGACCTTAAAAGGGCATTTTCTTTCCTTTCTTTTTTCCAATTGAATGAAACGAAATTTTCTGTGAACAACATCCCCTACTGTGAGAAACCCTTCAGGAAACCAATGTTACTAGTCAGCTTCCACATTTTTTCAAATACTAAAACATTCAAGGAGTATTCTATATTTCCATAGCTGGGTGGATAGGGGATACGGTAAAATAGGGTTCCAAGGATTTGAGGATGTGATGGTAAAACATGGAAGGAAAATATTCGGAAGCCAAAAATGACAAGTGATACTCATGAGCTTGTTCATGATGATATGAGCTATGGGAATTGACAGTACGAAATTAACTTGCTTAAATATCAGAGTTAAAAGTTCAACTAAAAAGAAATAAACTCAACTGGAAGAATTACAGCAGGTCGATAGCCGTTTTCTCCTCTTTTGGAATTGGAAATGCATTGGCATTGGAGTACTCTTCTGTTGCCCTTAACTTCGAAGGATGAGAAAGGACCCACTGGAATAACAACTTTTGTCGCTGCCATGGCTCAATCGGAATTCTGCTATGCTCGTGTTCTACTTACTTATTGGCTTTGACTGTCACTGCCCAAATTTCGTATTTGAGCTCATTTTGAATTTAAAGATGCCAAGTGGCAAAAGCTACACCCTCTATTGAGTTTTTATCCTTATATTTCAGAATGTTGAGTTTTGAGCTCATTTTGAATTTAAAGATGCCAATGGGAAGTTGAACCTTTTGCTCCACACATCACAAGAGTCTTTAATAGTGTCACATAAGATGGCTTTCCCACGGAATGGACAAGTAGCATATTTATCTCCCTCTACAAAAGTGGTGATGTCAATAATCCTTCTACCTACCGTATTATAATGGTTAAGCCTCTTTTTGGAAAACTTTTCGTGAGTATGGTAGAATGTAGAATCAATAGTTAGGCAGAAAAAGATGGAAAAAGAACTAAAGGGCAGGCAGGGTTTAGACCAAAGCACTGCACGATTGATCACTGCATCACTCTTAGACATTTGATTGAAAAAGTCTGGGACACCCAAGGGGACAAAGTATTTTGTTGCTTTGTTGACTTTAAAAAAGCCTTTGACACAGTGCCTAGGAAAAAATGTGGAATGGGATGAAGAAACTTGGGATCCTAAATGAGTATAGAGTTGCAGAGCATAAACTTTATGAGCAAGTTAAAGCTAAAATCAGAACTAGCAAGGGCATGTCTGAATGTTTTGGTAACGACATTGGAGTCAAACAAGGATGTCATTTATCTCCTACTTTGTTTGGATTATACATAGATAAACTTGAAGAATGATTAAACAAAACAGATGAGGGTGATACAGTTGGCGGGCTACGTGGTGAAGTTACTTCTATATAGAGATGATCTTATTCTAATTGCAAAAATTGTGAATGGTTTAAGGGAATATGTTAGAAATAAACTAACACTTAATTCATCATATGAGTTAAAGTGATATTGTAATAAAGTAATTTTTTAATTACTTAAGTCGGCTTAGATAAAGTCAATTATTAGTGAGTTGTCTTTTAGTTGTTTTATCCCTTAGTTTGTGGGATCATGTTCTATCTTGCATATTTTGTTCACGGATGATTTCCATGAGGGGCAATAGGGGCAGTTAGGGGCAATAAGATATTCCTGCATATTTACTTAGTTTAGTTGATATTGTTCCATATATTGTGGAAGAGATAGAAGTTGCCCAATATCTATAACTAGCAATCGCAGGTGTAGAATGCAATGTGAATGCCAAACGGTATATGTTATTTGATTTAGAGGAATATTTGACTTAGTTTCTCTATGCAAAGTAAGTCCTTGAGACTTGTGGATAGTTAATCCTCAGGCCATTTTAATTGCTAAAAAAAATTGGAAATGTTACTCTTCAGCAACAAGAAATAATTGCATATTAAGATTGTAGTTATATGAAAGCTACAAAACAAACTTGGAACCACAATTCACAAAGTGCGGTGATAACACAGGGGACAATAGAAACATTATAACGATTAAGCAAGAAAAAGGAATGAACAATAAGTTAGACAATACTAAACTGAATATAATCTAACGTTCATAAATTATAAGCACTGAGTTGTGCACTCATTTAATCGAATAAAGCAGAGTATGTGTTATAGCAAAAAGCCCAGTCATCTTAAGCATTTTACAAATGGCTCTAACCTGAATCAAAGATATCAATTCTGCTTATTTCATCTGTAAGCAAGTGAATTTTAATTTTTGATGTTATCTGGTATCATTAATGAGATGTTTACATATACTCAGTGGCACTATCATGGTATTAATCTTTAGTCCAAAGGGTTAAGGAAAAAAAGTGCTATCTAAGATGACTAACTTCAAAACACATAATAAATGGCAAAATGTTCCATCTGGAAATGATTAAAGAGAGTTGCAAATTCATGTATCTTAAACTCCATGAAATTTATTAAAAAGATATGTATCATGGTATAAATCTAGTCCAAAGGGTTAAGAAAAAAATGCACTACCTAAGATAATTGACTTCAAAGGGTTCAATAACAGCAAAAATGTTACTTGTGCAATGCTTAAATAAGGTAGCATAAGTAAAATCGCATGGCTTACATTTCATGGAATGCATGAAAAGGATACGGAGGCATGTGTGTTGCCTAGAACAACATTTCACCCACAAACCAAACCCAAATTTATAATATTTAAAAATCACCATAGGCAATCCTAGTAGCATCATGCAATGTGTTCAAACTATGTGAATCCGCATGACATGTCCAACCAATGGTACCCTGAGAATAGGAACTACAAATTTCCAATATTGTTAATTTCTTAGCTTTTTATGAAATAGTGCAAGGGAATAATTTTATTCCGTAGGTATGACAATCTACAGTTAACATGGCCTATTCTTAAGCGATTTGTAAGGCTCGAAGCTATGTTGATCCAAAGCCAATAGTGGATTTGGTGCCAATATTTAACAAAAGAGAGCTCAGCCAAACACCGAGGGGGTTGTCCGGGGGGATCTTTATATACTTACAATACAAGTGATTTTTGTTTCATTACAGTACTTATTCTGACAGTAAAGATGTGTGTTTGTTTCTACAAAATATTGGAATTTGTGTTTATTTTAGGTGTTTCTGGGTGTAGATATGAATTATCTGCCTTTAGATTTTTGGAAGCTTGACTAGTTGGTATCTAATTAACTATCTTAAGTCTTGGTCCATTATTTTCGGGTCCTTATGAGGGGGGAGTTTGGAAGATTCACGTGGAGTTACCGGATGCCTATCCATACAAATCTCCATCAATAGGATTTGTCAATAAAAAATTTCATCCTTCAATGTCGATGAGACGTATCTCATACACCTATTCTATATTCCTTAGACATCCTCATCAAGAGTGCAAAATCCATTGAAATGTCACTTCCATACAATATGCTAGTGAGTGACTATCATTAATAAATAGAGGTATACATAACCAGGCTTATTCCAATGATTGTAAATCCACAATTCAGGCATTTTTATAATTATAAAGAAGCTTAATCCCTTATAAGTATATTGAAGTCTGGTTTAACATTCAAATCGGGTACAATTACTTCCTGGATCTAACCAATCAAAATTGGAGTCCATTATTCTCATAAAATAATTTAGTCATCACATGAATCTGACCAATTTAACATGATTCACATAACATAGAGCATGTCATTTCTCACTAGAAAAAAAATCTGTAACATGAGTTACAAATATAAAAAAAAAAAATATGAGAGCAGGATCTTTATTTCCTCTACATTGCTACGAGAAAACTCTCTCTTGGTTTGTACATCAACAGAAAAAATATTAGAAGGCTAGTATCTTCCTCAACTTCTAATGTATTCAAATCCTACTGATAAGGTTGAATGGAAAGGTTACAGCTTTAATAATATGTGAAAACACAGGTCTTTGAATAGAAATGTAAAAGGTAACTACCTCATTTCTCATCAAAACTCCAAATTTCAAAATTTTATGGTCCAATGCTGCATCAAGATGCACTAAACCCATAAATGATTACTGACTTACCCACATGCAAACAATAAGATTTGTAAGAAGATAGACCATGTCAAAGGTGGTTCATGACTTGATTTCTGTAACACAATTTAGATCAATATGCTTAAACATAATATCCCATTATCATTCTTGATGACTAAGGGACAACTCGAATAAATCAAAGGAAAATTTCATACAGACCTTTCCAAAACATAAGCAAGAGGAGTAATGGCTAATGTAGCAATATTCTCCCTTTATGTCAAAAACACAAATCTATTCTTTCCATTATTAATAGCAAGAGTGGTGAGGATATTGAGGCTTGCATATGTCATTTGAACTACAACTTGTCCTACATAGGGTTTGACCCATTTCTCCATTGTTATTATTATCTAGATTTAAATGGATAGAATTGATAAAGCAAGGTATGCACAATATTTGGATTCATTGAAAAGGATTTAGAAATTTTCAAGAAAATGTAATTATCAACTTTAAAGCTAAATTCAAGCAACCTTTTCCATACATCCTACCTTCCTGTGTCAAAATGGGGAATTTGGAACATGGTATGGACATCCATCAAACCATAAAGGATAAAGGAAACATTTCATATGAAATTTGCAACTACCCTGGTACATATGTATGCAAAATGTGGAAGCATAACAAGATTAATATAAACAAATCATTGTCAATCCCAGTCGCATAACATTAGGTAGAGAGGCATGGTTGAATGAATCATTCAACATTTTGTTTACTACACACAACCCCATATATAACTATTATACATGTCTTCAACTATTGCATATTTGAATTTCCTTTCTTTCATTTCCATGAAAGGAAATTCAAATCCACATCAATGAGAGGGAATTTCAAACTTTCCACATGACCAATTTCTACATAGCACCTATGTGTGACAAGTTTAGAACTTTAGTGGAATTGATGATCACGAAATGTTTGATCAAATTATTGAAAAATACAATATTCTCATGGAATATTCTTATTGCAAGATTATAGGAGATATGGGCATCCATTTACAACATAAATAGTGTTTCACCAAATGCAACCAACACTTGTCCAATGTGATCCACCTTTGATAGCATACTCCAAGCATGTGCCCCTTTAAAATAGGGTATTCAAAAGACTACAAGTGTTATTTAATATGTGGTGATTGATTAATAAAAAAACTAAGATGGGGTTGAGGAATCTGTAAGCATCAGGTGCAGATCTGTACAAACAAAAAGTTTCAAAATAGAAAGGTACCAGAAAAAAAAATCCAACTTATGCAAATAATGGAAATCCTAAAAAACCGAGATTTGCATTTTCATAAACAAATTCTTCTCCCATTGTCCACATGATATGTATTTAGGTTCGATATGAAATTTGAAGCCTATACAATGCACATTCATATATAAAGGATTTTAGATTGATCTTTAAATGGCAACTATAAATCACAAAAGCAACCCTTGAAAACATATAGATTTGGATCTTCACCAAAATGCTCCTTTACAAGATGGATGAAAAGATCAATCTATTGCTCAAAAGTGTTGAATCATAAAAAAGGATCATCCAAAAAACATCACAAATACAAACGTGATAAAGAACATGTTGATATACTCTCAGAAGAAATTGAGTAATGATATACAAGTGGAGCAAAAATGGTAGATATGCTGGATTGTTGTTCCTTTTGTTTTAATATCATGAGAAAAATTCAAGGAGGATCATACATGATATGCCAGAATTGCCAGTGAAAACTTGATAAAAACCGTGATTTATTGAAAAGAGTATATTGCAAAATAGTTTCATATATTTGTAATTTTATACAAAACATTTTTTTCAGTTTACAACTAGCCTAAGTGAAGAGCTAACAATCAGGAAATTTTTAATTAATAAGCATGATCAAATTGAAACTCCAGGCCTTCTAACTACATCTGAATTTGTTTCTCATATGAATCTTTACAGTCAATCTCACCTTGCCAGTATATCACCATGAGGTGTGCGAAATCCATTGATGAGATCTAGCAATTAGATATTGTACCATCTTTGGATAACATAGTTTATGATCAATATTGAGTAAAACCCTGTTATCCAAACTAAACACAGTAATCAATACATGTTATCTAAATTAGTTATCCAAAAACCAAACACAATCATTTGAATTTCTTACCTTCGTGGGAGGCACCAAACCTAAAATGCCAATCATACAGCCAATAGTAGGCTCCTTAACAGTATTTGGGGAGTTTCCTTTCATATGAATGCCTACCTATTCATAAGTGTTTCTATTCATCCAAATCCTCATTATCACCATATAGAGTGAGTTAAAGTTTGAACATATTACTTGCCACATTCCTTGGAATAAATATTAGTCATTACATAAAAAAAAATGAAATGCAGAGCACTAATGAAATAATGAATACCACCATATGTACTGCAACAACAAGCAATAATGCAGGTAATTAGATCATTAGTGTTTTCTTATTTTAATAAATAAATGTCCAATACACCTATATCCACTTTCCATTATCATGCTCAATGCTCTCATGAGAACAAAACCCAATAGCCCAAGTGAAAATGTTCATAATGGGAACCAGTCCAGTGGTGAGATTGACCTTTCATAACTATGATGTTGAACATATTCTTATCATGTCAAGGCCACCAATAGTTATGTCAAAGTCATTTTCTCTAAATGCAAAGAGGGCACCTTCTTTCTATTGAAGATGTCTTACATGCTCAATTATATAATTATATTCTAGAGTCTGTAAATGTCTCATCTATTTCTCTATCCTTCACCGATCTCCCTTACCTCGGCATCATAATTTTTGTCATTCCTAAAAGATTTATATTTCCCTCTAGTGATACATCTCATCATACCCAATTTGAAACCAGAAGTCTCGAGGGGGATAATGAGAATAGTGCCATCATCCAAGCTAACAAGGCAGGAAAATGATAAAACCCTAATAAATATATGAAATCTCAAAGGCATAAGGAGCCCACTAGATGATCATATAAAAAATGATCACATCTCTCACTCTCCATATTTGTATCTAACGCATCATGCAATAAACAAATGCAATTTTCAAATCCCAACCTTCATATAAACCCTAACTAGACAGGGATTCCATAAAAACACATTGATTTCAAAGAATGGACACTCCTTAAAAATACCTTAACTACCCAAATGGAGTTGTCATCCCAACGTTACAACTGGTCAAGGCCGAATGAGGCAAAATTATCCAATACTCTACGCATGGAGGTATAGGGGAAGCGGCTATGAAACGAACAGAGAAATACATGATCGTCAATGGGTAGGAGGAACAACAATATCCAAAAACTCTGCTAGGGGTTTTCAAACAATCAGATGACAACTAGCTATATAGGAATGGTCGTCCAACGCTCAATTTCACCTCAAAATTTAGCCCATTTACACACTACGATCTCATCCCCCACGTATGGAGAAGAAATAGTTCATCCCCTTAATGGTCAAAGGAACAAAAACCCTAGTGTTATGCATTTCATGGGATTGACAACTGACCACACAAACATATCATAATCCCTCAAGTAAATCGAAATTACAACTTAATTTCATCAAAGTTTTCCTAATTGGTGCTTTCCTTGCTATAACAGCATTGTTCGCGTAGGACCTTGAAAATTGCAGCTATAACCGCCATGTTTACCATTTTTCTAAATTCACATGGAAACCAATATGTTGATTGGCTCTATGATCTGTCAAATAAAACGTTGAGACTGAAATTCATCATTACTTGCCCATTTGAATATATGTACGCAGTTAAAGTATTTAGCGTTAAAAACCGTCGCGATGCTTATGTCAATAGTGTCATTATAAATCCTTAGTTGTTAGCTTAACTAAGTGATAGTGATCTCTTCCCAATGTTGAAGGTGAATCGTGATCATGTTCTATCTTACATTGCATTCTGGTTAAAAATGATTTCCATGAGACTATTAAAAATAGTCGAAAAACGTGCAATACGTCCAGACGTGTCATCAAACCGTCAAATTTAGATGATTTGTTTCAGATATATTGTGGATGAGCCTTTTCCATAGGGGGAGATGTCCAATGGCCTATAAATATTGTATCTCTCTCATTCTTATTTTAATGCTTGAATTTCATATTACTAAAATTATGCAAGCTATAATCTTGTTTCTCTATAAAGCTTCTGTGTCAAATCTTCTTTTCAATTATTCATTGACAAGATTTGGTATCAAAGTATCAGTATTATGATCCAGAGGAATAGTGTAGGAAGTTTTAGGGAAGATTAGGGACAATCTACAGAAATTATCAGAGCTATGGTGGAGCCATAGATGCCCCTAGTCATTTCATATCCCCTACCTTAACTCTACACCTGAGAATCACAGATTGATTTTCAGTTAAAGATCACCTGGAGAGCAATTACAAGCCCTTGCAGACTTGGATGCAACTATGGAGCACTAGGTGAAATTGTTTCATTATTATTATTATTATTTTTAAAAATATATATACTTGTAGCTATTAAGTTACCTATACCTACAATTTTTTTAAAAAAATATAAGTATTTTTAAAAAAAGATATACAATATTTGTTGTATCTATGGGGACCCAAGATTTTCAAGCTCCCCACATTACTTCTTCTGCCTCTTCTTTATATTCTGTCTTCTCCTTCCATGATATCTGTCAGAGAGAAGTTCTACGTGCAAAAGTAAAAAGGAGATCTCAATCGAACAAGGAAGCTTCTTTGTGAAACTGCACCTACCACAGGATAAAAAGATAGGAGATTGCATTCACATGATCTCCAACATGCCTAAATCCAATAAAAAACTAAAAATTGTGACATGGATAATAGATTTCAAGCTACGAGAATACAAAGCGGCCAAGGTTTTACATTGAAGAAAACTGAAGTCCAAAGCTACAGTTTGCAAAGAAACAAAATACCTACGTGAAGCCAAAGTAAGGAGGATAATAAATAATAAAAAAGGTGGCCGAGGATTATTCTAATTCTTAGGCAAAGCAGATTGAAATGTTGTTGTTCCCTAAAACGTACCAAGTATGCATGCCACTGCAATCCTTTATCCGTGTTTGGTTTTTAAAATAAAATGTCTAAAAAAAAAATTCCATTTTTGGATTTTGTGAAAAAATTAGAAGTAGAGAAAAAAATTCCATTTTTTGCAAAAAAAATTAGAAGTAGAGAAAAAAAAATCCAATTTCAGAAAGAGGCCCAAAAAGATATTGAAATCGAAAATTAAACAAGGTCATAACTTTCAACGAGTCATAAACTCATATTGAGGTGTCCCTTTATTTTTTTGAAAGTGTGTGTTTTTACGAGATCTACGTCTTTATCCAACTTTTGATAATATTTATTTTGTAGAAATTAAAAAAATTAGAGATTGTTTTTATTTGAAATGATGCCAAAGATCCCCAAAAAAATTAAATAGCTTTTTTAAATAGGCCAAAGCACCATTTAATTTTTGCAATATCAGCCACAGAGCCAAATCTGTAACAGGGCCAATAGTTCTAAAAAATCATTGTAAACAGCAAAAAAGTGAAGCCCAAAATAAATAAAATATTATATTTTGGGGGGGGAGGTGTATGCTTTAAGGGGGGAAAATTTTTCAATTCTTCATTTTTCTAATATTTAGTCAATCTTCGCAATGGTTGTAACTACGGGACCGAAATTCTTTTTTCCAAATTCTCAACATTTGTACATTCTAATAATTATCCAACATGGAAAACAAAAATCATTGCGCACAACTTGATTTTGAAAATCTATGGGCCATTTATTTCTAGTATATTAATAAGATCTGTCAACAGATGTTACATGAACAAGCTATATTTGATCGTGCAAATCAAAAAGTAAGTTAATAATCTTGTTTAGTGTTTCAGATGAGGCACAACCTCAAATTCGTAAGGCCACAACAAGAAATGAATCTTGGGACAAGTTGAAAACAATATATGAGTCCAAAAATAAGAATGCAATACTTCATCTCCAAAGTCAACTATTGAACTTGAAAATGTAACCAACTGAAGAAATTTGAAATGTTTTTTGAGAAGACAAATAACTTTGCATGCATCACTTAAATATTTGGAAGAAGAATTAACTGACACATCACTCAAGCCTATAGTACTTGAGAGTTCTTCCTCCTTCATAGGATTTTTTTTACCGTGTTAAACATAATTAGTTAAACAATTTTTTTTGAAGAGTTAGTGAATATGTTAAAACAAGAGGAATCTATTCACTGCAACTACTGAAACTAAAGAGAAGGAACTTTATTTTAATCAAAAATGTCAAAAAACATAGGATAAGTCTAGTAAAAAGCCTCAGAAGTAAGGTAATACTTAACAAGGTGAAAAGGACCACCAAAATTGTCTTATTTATGGTCAAAAAGGACATGAGTCAAAAAATTATTTGTAAAAAACGTTCCAGCAAGGATCATAAAGTGGGAAAAATACTGATTACCAATAAACAAAATCTAGGTAAACAACAGAGTAAACAGGGAAAAAATAACCAAAAGTGGAAGAAGAAACGAACTCATCAAGGAAATGAAGCTAAACAGAAAGATCAATTTGATGATGTTGACTTCTTATATTCTGCACAGTCAAATGAATTATCCAATTCTACAAGTCAAATTTGGTAAGTCGACTTGGGTGCAACTCGACACACGACATGAAAGAAAGATTGGTTCTTCATAATTAGTAAAACACCCACAAAAAATCATATCTCTTTGGGTGATAATCCATCATATAATGTTGAAGGAATTAGTTTCATTTCACTACCACTTGGGCATCATATTTTTAAAATTAAACATGTTCTTTATGTCCCTAGTTTAACAAAAAAAATTGTTATCCGTGAGTCAATTATTAGATGACATTCTCAAAATTTACTTTGATTGTAAATGTGGTAAAAAGATGTGCCTAATTTGAGATAAGTCATGAAGATCCAAAATATTTACAAAAGCTTATAATGTGGGAAGAATGTTTGAGTTCGATATTTTTCAACAAAAGGATCAAGCACTTGTATCCAAGGATATATCATCAGCTCAAGTATGGCATTGAAGACTTGGACATGTGATTTTTGGCTATCTTGACAGACTTCATTGATATGACATGGTTAGAGGTTTATCACCATTCAAACATAGTACATTTTGAGCTAAGGCAAAACTTGACTTGGTGCGACCAATGAGACCTAACCACTCTAGGTTTCAATATTTCATGCTCTTTGTCGATGATTTTTCAAAAAAAATATGCATATATTGTCTTTCTACAAAATACCAAGCTTTTGAAACTTTCAAGAAGTTCAAAGCCCTTGTTGAAATAGAGTCTAGTAGGAAAATAAAAACACTCCACTCAGATCGAGGGGGAGAATACACCAGCAATGAGTTCAACGATTTTTTGGAAACACGTGGCATTCATCGTCAAATGGATGCTCATCACACACCGCAACAAAATGGTGTTGTTGAAAGGAAAAATCATACTATTATGGATATGGTGCGATGTATGATTGATGATGCAAGTTTATCCAAAAAAATTGGGCCGAAGCAGCTAAAACAACAGTCTATTTACTAAACAGAGTTCCTATTGCAGCTCTTGATGGAGTAACACCACAGGAAACATGGTCAAGGAATAAGCCATCTATTTCACACCTTAGATTTTTTGGATGTAAAGCGAGTATGCACATTCCTAAGAAACAAAGAACTAAGCTTGATATGAAATCAGAAAAACTTATCTTCTTGGGATAGAATGATGAAGCACTTGGCTACAGACTTATGGATCCAAGAATAAGGAGGGTATACACTAGTCAGGATGTTGAGTTCTTTGAGAAGAAATAAGTAGATGCTCCTTCCATACACTCACATGATGAAAAAATCATCCCTACAGTAAAAATAGAGGATGGTAATCACTTTGATGACGACAATGATGATGAGGAAGATGGTGAAATTCAACCTCCCACAGGAACCACTAAAAGTATGCCTAAATGGTATACAAATATGATGAGAGATGCAAAATTGGATAGTGCCCCCGAACATGTTCAGAACAACAACATCCAGCTCCAACATTTCCCGACAGAACATCAGCATACAAATATCTTCACAAAGTCTCTTGCACGTCCAAAATTTGAGACATTCAGAGTTTTTATCTCCAGTTCACTTCATCGTATGCTAAATTAAGGGGGGAATGTTAGAAATAAACTAACACTTAATTCATCATATGAGTTAAATTGATATTGTAATAAAGTAATTTTTTGATTACTTAAGTTAGCTTAGATAAAGTCAATTATTAGTGAGTTGTCTTTTAGTTGTCTTATACCTTGGTTTGTGGGATCATGTTCTATCTTGCATATTTTGTTCCCGGATGATTTCCATGAGGGGAAATAGGGTCAGTTAGGGGCAATAAGCTATTCCTACATATTTACTTAGTTTAGTTGATATTGTTCCATATATTGTGGAAGAGATAGAAGTTGTCTAATATATATAAATATTGCAACTCTCTTTTTTATTGTAATGCTTGATTTGGATATTAATAAAATACACAAGCTTCATCTTGTTTCTGTGTAAAGCTTCTATGTCAAATATTTTTTTCAAGTATTCATTGTCAAGAGAATATTTAAGGGCCTTAGAACTCCTCCTAATGTAAGTGAACACTAGTAAGACCAAATTCATAATTTTTTCATTAAATAGGAAGAAACAACAAGTTACGTTATTTTTGAAGACAATCCACTAGAAATAGTGGAAGAGTACAAATACCTTGGCATTGTTTTTCATAATAGACTAGGCTAAAAGACATGTAGAGTGAAAAGGATTCAAGGAGGATAGAGAGCATCTTACCTACTTCAGGATAGATGCAAGAAAGTAGAATTATGGGATTGGAACAACAAGAAAACCCTCTTCGGTTTGTTAGTCATGCCAGTTGTCCTCTATGGGTGTTAATTTTGGGGGAGTAGAGTGTCAAATTACAAGTGGAGGCAGCTAGAGAGAATCCAAAAGCATCTATTCACTAGTAGCATCAAATTCAAAGCAATAGTCCCATATGAGATCCTTTCGGCTGAAACAAGTACTTTCTCGATGGAGGCCTCAGCATTAACTCAATTGATAAGTTATTTTAAAAAGTTTGAAAACATGGATAACTATCGTTGGCCCAAAATGGTTGTTGAGGAGAAGTTGGACTGTAGGAAGAAGACGTGGATGAAACAGAACAACAAGAGAATGAATAAGTGGGACATTAAGTTGCAAAATTTCCCTAACACCAATGCGGAAATAAAAAAGTTTGTCTTAGAAAAATTCACGACTGTCGTGTGGACAAAACAAATTGGTTGAAAAAAGTGTACTATGTTAAAGAGTTCAACCTCATATGGGAACATAGTGAAAAAGGGTATCTACATGCTACTCTTAAGGATAAGACAAGGATGTTAGTGTCTTAGCTAAGGATAGGATCACATCATCTTAGGTGTGAGACTGGTAGATGGACAATCCCCAAATAAAATTGGGAAAAAAACTTGTATTTTATGCAATAAAGGGGTGGTTGAAACTGAAGGGCACTTTATTTTGGAATGTGCAACTTATGAGGATATATGGTCGCAATATATTTTTAAGGTGGGCAACCTAAATGAGTTATTTAATGAGGAAAGACTCCACAAAACGGTTGGATTCCTAGTCAATATCCATAGTAGAAGATCTGACATCGAAAGAAACTTGAAAAAAAATTAGTGTTGAGGCTCTAGGTTCTTTACACTACTTGGTCTCGTGGACGTCATTAAAAGTCTTTCATTCATTCATTTAATAGCTTTTGCGCTATAGATATTTTACTTGGCGTCGCTGAAATATTTTTGGAGTATTACTTGTCTCATAAGTTTAAGGTCGGGGATACTTGTCTTTCTTTACAAGAAGTTACATTCCACTTATCATGACCATGGTAACCCTCTTCTTCAAAAATTATTTGGAAGCAACACAAAATTAACAATTAGGTTGAAAAAGAGGAAGAAGAATAAATTTTAACGTCCACAAAGACAACATTTTTTTAGTTTGATAATTGTTCTCTCAACATTGCTCACATCTATGTCACTAGTGTTGGTGATGGATTACTAACACACTCCCAAATTTCAACAAGACTTTGTGTGGTGATTTCGACATGCAGATCTATGGATAAACGAACCAACAGTGTTCGGGGCATGGCCCCTCTTTGAGTCAGCAAAGCGAAACTGGTTTATTGTTATTCTACCAGCAGGAATCTGTGCAAATCTCACAATATTCTGCCTTCGGGGGTTTGGGATCTCATCCCAGTAGGGTGTTTCCGACTGCGAAAAGAAAGGAATGAAAGAGAGGATAAAGAAAGAGCAGGTCCGAAGGGAGAAAAGAAATGAATTCCAAAGCAGAAAGGTCAAAGGGTTTATGTTTTGGGATTGGTAGTAAACAGAGCCAAACCTACTTGCATAAACGAACAAAGCAATACTGATGAATAAATGACAATAAAACAGAAGTAAATCCAATAGAACTAACACACAGATCTAACGTAAGAAAGATCCACTACAAATAACACATGTATTCAGCACAAAGTCTAAATATTTTATTAATAATTATTTCTGTTACAAAAAGCTCAAAGTCTTTTCTCCTTGCTTCTATTTTTCATCTGAAATATATTCACTCATACCCAATACAACAAGTATTTGGGTATTTATAGAAGAAGGAGAGAAAAGAAGGCAAAAAGGAGCCAACCACTTATTTACAAAGATATTTACAAAATATCTCAAAGTCATGTTGACTTTTGACAACTTGAAGGATGACATCATCCCATGGTGCAACATGGATGATGTCATCATTTGTGCCAACATACTCCATATATTCTCAAAAAGAAAGTCGAAGAAGAGAGAGAGAAGAAGAAGAAAGAGAAGTTATTCATCGTCGTCATCCTGCGGCCGAAAGGGGGTAGCCTGCTTTTGCTGCTGCTCAGGTGACAAGATGTGGAATTGAGAGCGGTATTCCATGAACTTGCTGATCATGGGCCCTAGTTGATCCTGGGAAGGATCCTTGTGTCACTCACTGATCACCTCGCAAGTCTCCTGCTCATCTATGAGCTTCTCTGGGAGTTTGGAATAGTCTTTCTCCGCTTCTATGAGGAACCCAATGAAGTCCCGACAGGCCAGCAGGTTATTGATAGACTCTGCGTCAAAAGTGACCTCTGGCCCCATCCCTTGTAGAAATGATCTCTTTAAAGATCTGGATGGTTTCATCAACTGTTCTTATGGCGAAGGAAGGAGTAAGCAACCCTAGAAACATGTTGAGAATGATTTGTTCCATTTGGTGCATCGCATCCAGGGCTTCTTCCTTCACCTTATCTATCTTCTCAAGGACAAATTCCAGTTGATCCATCCGGTAATCCAGAGTGGACAAGATTTTATTGAGGGCCCTGGGATGGCCGAAGACGCCGAACTTGACCAGATCTTCGACTGAACAGTCGAACATTCTGTTGGAAGGTCTCATGCTGCAGTCTAGCATGTTCCAGCTCTTCAGATATGGGTCCTGCCAATGCTTGGAGTTCCTTATTCACCTTGTTGATGTTTAAGATACAAATCAGATAAACTTGGCGATCACTTCTTCACTGTCCTTGAGGATCTGGCTCCTCCAAGCGGAAACTGCCATGCCCTGCTCGCCGATCTTTGCATATTCATTAATTTTCTCCTGGCTCAGAAGCTCAGGAGTCTCGGCGGCAGTTGTGGGAGGTGCACTGCCCATCTTCTGTAAGGCTTGGAGTAGATGTTTGTTTTGCTCTTTCAGTAGCCTTTTCTCTTCTTTAGCTTCTTGAAGCTTTTTGCAGAGGGCGTCAACTACAGATAGTGCCTCTCCCTGAAGGCTCTCAGAAGACGTACCCATTGTGACTTGAGTCACTGTATAATCTGTCGGAGACAGATCCTTTTTATCCTTGAGAGGATCAGGGTATGCGATCTACATTACCCTCTCTCCTGAAGCACTCTGAGAGAAGCATGTGACGGGCTTCTGCTTCTTTGCCCCTTTTGACGGGATCACGGAGAATTCCATCAGTGCGATGGGAACTTTCCTTTTCTGCTGAATTAAGTGCTAGGAGATCCAGGCTGGACTTATGGGAGAAGGGCCGGAAACAGAGAAGGGGGCAGCTGCAGTAGTAGAAGGGAAAAACGTGGAGACACGTGGTGGCGGCATAGAGAGAACAGCCGAAGAAGTGCCCACGGGAGGAAGGGATACTGTAGCAGAGGAAGACATAGGAAGGGAAGGGAGCTCAGAGATGAGGGAAGAAATGGAGGGGGACAGATCTGCGAGGGAAGAGAAGATAGACGAAGAAGCAGGGGAACAGTAGAAGAAGGAGGAGAGGACATGACCAAAGGAATGGTCGCTTGAGTCACTCGAGGAGGGGGAAGGAGGAGAAGAAGAAGGGATAGAAGGGACCTCAGTTGTTGTAGCAGTGGCCACATCCTGAGTGGATGGGCCTATTGGAACATCCTCTTCTGCTTCTTTCTCTGGAGAAGCCAGAGTTACAACTTGTTCTGGTACAGCGGAAGGAGGACTTCAGGAGCTTCCTCTTGAGTGGTGTTGGATTCACCCTCCTTATCTTTACCTTTGCCTTTAGGCTGCTGTTTAGATCTAGAAGGTGCGTTACCCAATGGAGAGGTTGTGAAATCAACCCCGAGGTAGATTAGTCCGTTCATTTGGCACCAATGCTCTGTTCTACGCAGAGTTTCCTTGACCCTCTCCTCAATTTTCTGAGGTGCTTTAGTTCTATCAATTGCCGCAAAAGGCCAATTGTCCCCATTTGTGTTAAGATATACTTGATCTACTTCCTCCTCAGTAGTTTGGAAGCCTTTGGGGATGATGGCTACCCCGTATTGGATGATTTCTGCCAAGGCCAAACGAGAATGGTCCTTTCTCCTGAGCTCAACCTCATGAATGACGTCGATGTAGATGTCCTCGATCTGAGGGATGTGGATTGGATCGAGCTTAGCCCTTGGCAGACAATTTCTTGGGTCGAAGGTAGGCCTGGCCGGGAAATCATGTTTCAAATTGAGCAGTTCCAGCTCTGCAAACATGTCTTTTGCCTTGTGATGAGTAAGACATGTATATCTACCCACTGTGAGGGGGAAAGGAGTTCCACCCTTCTTTCTTTTGAGGCACTTCTCATGGTAGGTGATTAGCTGTCTTGACAGCTCTAGCAGAATCAATTTGGGTCCAGCGTACCTTGGCAGTCTAGTTGGCTCTCCCAAGAAGTTAGCTACCCTCAGATAAGTGAACGTGGGAAATTGGGTGAACAGGGCCCCCCATTTCTCAGTGGCTGTCACTATGCTCTTGGTCGTGCGACCGTAAGTCATATTTGGCCTCAACAGGAAGATGATGAAGTAGAAAAATACATCATTGATCTTTGTAAATTGAGGGATGCTATTTTCCAGCTTCAATTCTGGGTAGTATTCATATATTTTGACCTGGGGCCAAACCCCACTCCGCATCAGGCCTAGGTAGTCTCTCTCTGAAGCTGCAGCATAAACAACATAGGAATTCATGTAGAATCTCCCCGTTGTATTAAATTGTTGTAGCTGCTCAGAGATTTTGCTGCTTATAATTTCTGCCCATTCGAAGCGTTGATCGGGCACATTTTTGTTCATGGTTTCTAAATACCGCAGCATCCATTTATGGAAATAGTGGGCGTCAGGAAGCCCAAAGACCCTGCTCAGGAACGTGATGGTGTCACTGAGCTCCTCCGAAAAATCACTGCGGTGAATGATTTGTGGCCAACGGGTCACTACCTTTTTGTTTTTCAGATAGACTTCATTCATCAGCTGCATGCACTGATCTTCATTGTCATCCCAGGCTTTAATACAATCCTCTCGGCTGACGGCCACAAAGTGTCGGTGATGAGGAATGCCGAGTATTATCTCAAAGTGGCGGGCAGTGAGGTTAATGACGACCTCGCCCTTGTCATTTACGACACACCTTGTGTCTTTGTTGTAGCACCGGGCAACCACCATCATGAATTCATTGTTAACGGCGCTGACTGGGATTCCTCCAGCGAAGTGCAGGGCACTGCCTATCAGTTTGTCCATCCACGGACTTCTTGTTACCTTCTGAGTCCTGACCCATAATTCCTCCATATCAATATGACCCAACTCTGAGTCTCTGATGTCCAGGTCACATTCGGCCTGGGAGTCAGGCATCCTGACCCTCTGATACTTATATTTCATTTCTTCCTCTGTAAGCTTGGCCTTTCCTTTGGATTTGGTAGGCCTCTTGCTTGATGTTGACATATGTTCTTCTGAGCTTAATTGCTGATCTGCAAGAATAAGACGTGAAACCCAATTGAAGAAAGCCGTGTCAGCTGCTTGATTTTCCATCGAAATGCTTGACAGAAGAAATAGTTAGCAATTTAAAGGCTTCGGGGCGCATGGCGCACAGATATTGCAAATTGCAGAGCTAAATAGGTAAGGCGCACAAGAAAAGGGTGTTGCAAGGGTTAAATCAGCGCCAAAGGGTGCATGGCGCATAGGCACTACAGGGTGCATTTTGTAAAGGGCGCACGGAAACTTTATGTTACATGGGGACAGGATGCGCCCGTGGCGCATGTATCTTTCATGTTGCATGGAACTTTGGTGCGCCAAAGGCGCATATATGGTTTGTGTAACATGTGCTTTTTGTGCGCCAAAGGTAACTTGGTGCGGCGCACGGAGGGTCTACACAACATGATGTTGTTGTGATGAGGAACGCGCCTGCGCCTTTATAGCTTTATACTTGGCGCGTATGAAAGGACTGTTATATGGATGCTGGGTGCGCCAAAGGGCGCAGGAATCCTTTATGTTGCATCCAAGTTTGATGCGCCAAAGGGGCGCATGGGAAGCATTTGCAGCATGCGAGGGAAGTGCGCCATGAGGGCGCATCTTTTTATGATGTAGCAGGTGGGGAAAGCGCGCCATTGGCGCGGCTGCTCTTTGTGTAACAGGGGAGACAGATGCGCCGAGGGCGCAACTATTTTTGATGTTGCATGGCGAGCTCATGCGCCAAAGGAGAAAACAGTTTTCTTTTTTAGGTTTGATTCTTTCACTGAGGGGTTGGCATATGGCTAAGCTCTCTTTCTGCAAGGTTCATTGTGGGATGAAATGGCTTTTAAACCAAGGGGTCCCAAGCTATTATTTTTTAGGAAAGAGCTCTCCTCTACCAGCAGATCTGGAAAGAGGAGGAAGAAATGAGGAAAGACAGCAAGGGGGGAGGGGAAGCAAAGTTCATGAATTTTATTCTTTTTCCAATTCAATCCTACCCACAAACAGTCAAAAACCATAAACACGAAGCAGAAAGGAAAGAGGACCTCTTACCCGGCTTTTATAACGAAGAAATGCACGAAAGGGGTCCACAAAACAATTCGAAAGCGACGGGGCTGGTGTGCTGACAAGCTCAGAGAAAAATCACATGTTTTACATCAGTGACAATGACAGCGTAGACGCGCCTATTTATAGGTGAGGCAGCAATAAATGTGCCACCAACTTTTTAAAGGGGCACACCAAATGAGCTGTCGACAGGAGAAAACATGCGCCCTTTGGCGCACCGAAAGACTTGTCAACATGAAGATATGTGCGCCTATGGCACACCGGAAGGGGTGTTGACAGAGGAAAATGTGCGCCTTTGGCGCACCAAAAAGTGGCGCAACAAATTTTCTGTTGACAGGAAGGCGCATGCACCTTGGCACACGCAGGGAAGTCTCAACAGGCAGAGGCGCACCAAAACGCCTGCTGACACAAGAAAACATGCGCCAAAGGTTTTAAAGGGGGCGCATCAAAAGTTGATGTTGCATAGTCATTCTATGCGCCCAGCCAAAAGACCAAAAATGACTAAGTTCGGAAAACCAGATTTCCCGAAAAAAGGGATTTTGCAACGTTCCGAACGCAAGGGATCCCTGACGAGGGATCGAAACAAAATTTTCGGTATGGTTATCAATAAAATTTACCTTGTCAAATTTACGGGATAACACTGACAAAAAAGAGGTGGTTTAATAAGTGCAACATGCTTGAATTTTATAATCCCAACCATCCTGAACAACTTTTCTCCACCACCATGTTGTTTACATGGGCCAACCACATACAAGGTAGTGACAGGGTTTTAAAAAGATTAGATAAGGCTTTATTCTCAAAATAAAATCTTCTCTTTTGCAAATAATTATTATTTCCTTGTCAACATGGTTCCTAGTGTGCACTTGTATATGACCATCTCCCCTTCCAATTTTGTATTGAGTGGTGGACACCTCAGGTAAAACATGTTAAGTTTCAATTTTACCTTAACATACCTCACTCATGAATGGACTCATTTTCATATGAAATGAAACCTTGCTCTATGCCCTGTTAGGGAATTAGGTTGGATTACGTCTATAAAAGGATGTCATCTTGCATACCTTTGTATCCCTTCCCAAATATGGAAAACAAGTGAAAACTATCATCGAAATGCCAATGATACTTCATAGATTTGCACGCATGCAAATGACATGCAACAGTGTGGGAACGAAGTCCCTCCTCAATGAAGGTGAGACTGCCTTTATTGAAAACCAAAACTGTATTTACATCTATACATTCAAAATTGTATGTGGGGGGTGTTTTGGAACATCAATGGAAAGAAAAGTGAATGAGGGAAATGGAATGGAATGAAGGAAAGGAGTGGAATGGAATGAACTGAAAGAACATGCAAGAATTAGGTGAACACAGAGCCTAATATTGCATGAAGAGGAAAGATGAATAACCAACACAAATAAAACGGAGTTTGAGTTAGCCAAACAAGAACGTGTAAAAGGGAACACACATGAGCAAGTAGATAATCAGAGCTTGATCATTTTGAACTAGAACAACTGATTAATAACGTTGACAATAAGATCAAAGATAATATTTGCATGCAAGATTCAAAACACCTAACATCTAATGAACATAAGAACATCAAATGTTATAAGAGACAATGAATGAGACACAAAGTTCGTATTCCATTAACTCCAAAATGTTTTTCACAAAAGAACACAAAGTTTCTTCCTGAAACAAAGCTTGCACAAAAGTATTTTCTTCTCCTCTCTCAAAGTCACCCGTTACAAATGAGCCCCTCACTTCCTTTTATAACCCAAAAGTTGGTTACAAGGTAGTTAGGGTTTTACATGATCATTAAATAAGGTACTTAAGTGATCTTTGACTTTTTCTAACCAACTTTATTAAAGACAACCCAAAAATAGAAATTACTTAAAATAACCATTGTTTCCCAAATAACAACACCTTTTAAAATATACAATAATAACCAGTGCCTTATCCATTGAAATGGGGTCCGCCTATCTCAAGCGTATGAGAAATGGACTCTCCCACTTCGTTAGATAACAAGAAAATTAACTCCCTGCACCGCTGATGAAATTAGGATCTGCCGCTTTTGCCAGTTGAAAGGATCTAGACCTTCCCAAAGTTTCAAACATCTTTTCTTCTTCTGGAGGTTCACTTGGTCGAAGAATAGCCTCACAAAATACCTGCAATTCAAGAATTCTACTTGGCATATCATTTAAATTAACAATTTTGGATTGAGCATTCTCAAATAAGTTCTTCAATTTGATGCACCGCTCCATGGAAACTGACGAGAAATTGTTGGCGGGAGTGTACATGTCTTTAAACAATTGTGAAAATTGTTCTTCCACCTACTCCGATGAACACCTTTGATTATGTTCATTTACGAGGTTACAAGGAATCTCAACCATGAATTCCTGAATCAAGGAGAGTGAAGTGAAGGCTTCATTGCACATGCTGCCATAATGGATCATAGAATCTTCGAGAAGCATTTTCCTTGATTTGAGATGCAGACACCAAAGAAAACGTGTCCTCCGATGTTCAAATTCGAGAATTCCTTCAATAGCTAAAACTGAAGATTCCATACTCATCAACTCCTGTAGACTGGGCAATATCTCATCCAAATTTAATACAACAGAAACAAAAGTTTCTTTGAAAGAAAGAATTGGATTCAGATACGCACTGATATCTTCATGAAGCTTAATAGTGGTCTTGATCGTCCCCTGGCCTAAAACGAGAATCTCTGAAAGCCAAGTTTTAGTGACATGGCCCAATGTGTTTATTTCCTTTGACAAATTGAGAGTCTCTTCATTTGAGGCAGCCACTGCATCAGGTACTGTGAAGGTGGATGATATGGGATTTATCAAATGTTGAACATACTCCACCAATTGATTCTTTTCGGCCTTAAGCCGAGAGTTTTGAGACTTGTATTTCTCAAGTCTTTTTAGCACGATATCAATTGAATCTCGAGCCATCGCCATGTCACTTTCTAATGTAGATCTTCCAAGTCCCAGTCTGGAAACTTCATAGTCAACAGGCGTCATAGCATCGCGCTCCTTATCCACTTGTGGAATGGCAAGGTTTGCAAATTTGTTTCCATCATTATCCACCATTATTCGAGAAAGCACCTTAGGCTTCTTAGGAATGGCGTCATTCGAAAGTTTGAAAAGGGCATCAAAATCAATGTCAATTGGTTTGACAACTCTCTTCCTTTTCTTTACTTCAGAATCAACCCGGGAAGGAGTATCATTCACTATTTCAGCATACAGAATCCTGGAACTCGAATCAATATTCTCATTATTTCCGACATCATGAGATCCTTCTTGAATCCTATCTACAACCTCGATTTGAGGAGACACAAACTCAATATCCACTTCCTGATTATTCGGGAGATTTTGGGAAATCCCTTCATGAACTACATGCTCTGAAGTGTTTGATATTTGAATTACCTGCACCTGAGTGGATGCTTGTTTGAAGCATGGCTGGGGATCATTTGCTGCTAACTTCAGAGCACTATTAACGATGTGGGTAGAAGAATCTCTACTCGAGGTAGAAAATCCAGACACATGCTCTTTTCCTTCTTCGGGGTTAGGATCTTTAGATCTTACACCTTGTGACACGTTGCTTGGCGAAGTGGATTTCAGCAACCACTCCTTTCTCGCTTGTTGTGTATGATTGGATGGTAATGAGGTTGATCGAGAAGAGACTTTGGTCGAATGGAGACCCCCTCATATTGGCAATTTTTGTGATCCTGAAACGTGATCTGGAATTGATTGCAATTTGGCAAGTTCCCTGTCATACCAAGATATGCTTCTTTCAATAATTGGTTGGTTCTTGCCATCAAGAGAAAATTCATCTCTCTTGGTCCAGTTGATTCGAGGCAATGGGGTAAAGGCAACAACATCATATGAGGGATCGACAACATCCTCATCATCATCTATGAATGAATCGGGAGGACTCTTGATGCGGAAGGCCTTGATTTGAGGAAGTGTTAGGCGAGAGTACTCTCGTCTTCTTACCTCATGTTCATCTGAACAAGCAGCCCATAAATCTTCCATGGTAGGATTATGTTGGTACTTCGCTCCCAGAATCTTTTGCATATATCCATTGATATCAAACTGGGCTCTCTTCACATATGGATGGATGGTTATGAGAGCGAACTCTTTTTCCATGAGCTGTGCACTGAAAAGATTTGGACATTGGTACTCCCCGATTTGGATCGGGAAATGAATTCCTGGACGGTGCTTGTCACTAAGAAGGCAGTGAACTTGGAATAATTGTCGCGCCAACTCCATTAATGCCCATCTGTCACTGACGTACTTAGGGAGTTTCCACGGGGTACTAGCAAAGCCACTCACACGAATGTAGGAGGATGAAAATTGAATAAACTAGGTTCCCCATTGAGAAATGACACTCATGGCTTCTTTAGAAAACCTTTCCTCAGTATTTCGATTCAGGTTCCGGATCACGCGGAAGGTGAATGCATCGTTGACTCTTCTAAAATGGTGAGAACTATTTTTGAAGCTGAGCTGAGGGTAATAGTGAAAAACACTGTTCGACGACCCCATGACTCCTCTCGTTTCAAGTCCCAAAAATAGCTTTCTTCGTGCTACTGCATAGGTCAGATATGAAGTCATGCAGAAGCATCCAGTCATCTTAACTTCTATCAATTGTTTGTGAATGGTGTTACTGATGATGGTGGCCCAATCCACAAATTCTTTCTTGGCTAGGATGATACAGATAAACTGGTACATCCATGGGTGGAAAATCCTAGTAGAAGGTAGACCGAAAACTCGACTTAGGAGAGTGATCATGTCTCCGATTTCTTCCACGAACTCAACGCGGTACAGTTCTTTGGGGAGCCTGTCAATTCGAGGTCTCTTGGTTACTAACCAGTTGTTGTTGACCATTTTGCTCCATCTCAAGGGTTCTTCATCCCAGAACTCTTGCGCTGATTGGCGAGTGATATCCGCATTCTCGGGAAAGTCGGGTATTCCGAGCAACTCCTCAATGTGTTCAGGTGTGATTAAGAGGAAAGGCTCGCGATTATCTTTGAAAATTCCTCGTCTCTCAGGGTCATATTGCTCCGCGCAAGCAATAACCAACTCCACACACTGCACTGAGATAGGGAATGTTGCTGCTTGGGGTAGGCTATGGTAAAGCTGAGAAAATGGGGTAGGCAAAATTGTTGCATTATGACCCAGGTAGATGTTCTCCATATGCTGACTTAATGGAGATGGGAGGGATAATTCCTATATGAGGGTGGAAATGGCTTTTGCCTTCAGTTTTCACTCGCTCGCAAAACTGTCGCACATTGATGTGACCCAGATTCGTATCAATGATGTTGTCATATGCTGACTTAATTTGGGAGGGATAATTCCTTGGAATTCATATTTCAGGGCGAATTTGTTAGATTTCTCCATTGGCTTCCTCGATCTCCCCGCAGATTTGGATTTTTCGGCCATTATGAATTTAACAGAAAAGTGACTTAGGCACACCAGACAACGCAAACGGGGCCGGGTCTCAGTCTCTGAAACCCCGACGATGCAAGAAAAATATTTTCTGTTATAATATTATTATTATTATTTTAAAAATAATAATAATAATTGTCCCGAATTACAATTTTGTTTTTTAATATGTCAATACAAACAAATCGAGACTAAGCCCGATTTTAATATATTTGATAGAACAAATTCTCCTTGGTATGCGTGAAAAACTGCCTTTTCATTCAATGCGTGGATCTGTATTTCTGGTTTGAGCAAACTTTATTGGATTATCTGAGCTTGTTTTATTTAAACAATGCGTGGTCTTTCCCTTTGGCTCTTAAAACCTACGTGACGGCTGCCCAAGTAAATGCATTTAACTTGCTTCAACTACTGATTGGTCTTGGATGAGTGCGTGATGAATCTTCCTGTCTTTGGACTATTATCTGGCAGCACGTGCATGGTTTTCCTCATCAATGCATTGGATTCTTGCTTTTGATCGTTTGTTGCCTTGCCCGGAAAATACGTTTGGACTGATCTTTAACACTTATGTGTATACTTGGGCTTTTACCTTCCTTTGAGCACACGTGAGCCCTTTTCTCTTTGGCTGCGTGAATGGCTTGCCAATGGATGTGTGGTCTCTCCTCCTTGGCGTGGAAAACCTTATCTTCCTTGTGCGTGCAAAAACTCAAAACATTTTTGTTTTATTTGTTGATCAATGCATGTGTGGGATCCCTTCAAATGGGTGCGTGGAAAAATGCCTGCTTTAAATTTTTCTAAAACTGTTCTACTCTCTCCTAGGCGTAGACTAGAAATGTCCTGGAGAATGCGTGGGATCTGGGAGAGTATATGTATGATTTTAAAATCTTTCCCTTTTGCCCAATGCGTGGGCTTTGTTCTTTTGGCTTTGTTGTGCGTGGAGACTGTGCAGCTCCACCTCTCCTTCCTTTGCCCAATGCACAGCCTCTTCCTTCAGATGCGTGGAGTAAAAACAGTCTCTGTCCTTTCCTTTCTCTCAATGCGCAGGAATTTGATTTGTTTTTATTTCTTGGACTGTTTTTTCTTTTTCTAGGCGCCTCCTTTACTGGCTGCGTGGAAAGTTGTGTTGGAAATTGTTGTTTTCTAGTAGTATGATTTTGGACTGTTCTTTCCAATGTGTGGAATTCCTCCTGGGCTGGGCGTCCTGCCTTTAATCTTCTTGAAACTGTTCTTTCTTCTCACGCGTGGAAAGGAAATCTTAAATCTTTGTTTTATTGAAAACTCCCTCCTTCTCCCTTAGGCGCGACTTCTTCCTCTAATGTGTGGAAAGTTGTATTTTGGCAATGCGTTTGGATTTGAAAACAGTTCTTTTCCCTTTCCTTGGCGCCTTCTTTCCAATGTGTGAAAAGCAATTTTTCTTTGTCCTTTTGCTGTCTCCCTCTGCCTGGGATGTGAATGCGTGGAAAGCTTCTTATGCTTGGGCGTGGGATTAAAACTATTCTTCTTGGCCTCAAGGCGTGGTCTTTTCTTTTGACTGTGCGAACTATTATTTCCTTGGATGCGTGTGTCGTATTGTGGGATATGACAAAATATTATGTTCTTCAGAGGAAATAAGAAGCAAAGCTTTGCACGACTTTTTCCAATGGGTTTGACGGAGGAAGTTATGGGATTAATCTAACTTCCTCTCTTTCCGAGTAGTGGCTTAAGTGCCAGGGGGGAATGGGGAAAGCAACGGACAATTGCCAACGGGAATGGCAAAGTGGGTTGGCAATCCCCGTTCAATTTCCCCATGTGGGAAATTGGGGAATTTCTTGCCCGTTAGCCAATCCAAGATTTGACAATTGGTGGAGAAAATCCCACGTGCGGGAAAATTGAAGAAGATTGCCAGGAAAGGGGAAATCCGGGTTCGGGAAGCCAAATTGGCTTCTTGGCAGTTGGAAGCGTAAGCTTACTTCCCCGGCAATTTAAAATTTGTCGAATGAACTTTTAATTAATATTTATTTAATTAAATACTTCTCAAGTTATTTAAAAATCAATTTTATCAAACAAGAAGCAATTAATTAATTAAATATTAATTAATTAATTTTAATGTATTTTAACGCGATTTAAAGCCTGGCGGGAAGAGTTCTTTCCCGAAAAGGATGAAACGAAGACCGAAACGATCACAAAAATGAGATGATCGCAATGAGGGCAATGAACCATGCAAAGTAACACTTTTCAAAATTTTCAAAATTTTCATTTTTTATTATTTTTTAATAATTTTGCAAAGTCAAAATTAGCTGATAATAGGGTTAAAGGTTTATTTGTGATCATTTATGATATGTAGAATACCTTCATGAGGTAGGTGACAAGGCCCCTGATATTGATGGTTTCCCTTGTGAATTTCACCAAGTTCTTTGGGATATCATGGGCTTGTTTTTACACAAGGTGTTCCTAGAAGTTGTTTAGACCAATCCCCTTCAAAAAATTATCAATAGGGCAACATCAAGTGCATTCCCAAGATTGGGGCCCCAAGGCTTGTTACTAATTATTGCACTATCACACTCTTGAATGTGTTAAGTACAATATTATTGTCAATGTTACTTCTATGTGTATGAGGTACTTGTTACCTTTTATCATTCTCTTAGAGAAAATCAATTTCGTTCATAATATATACATTTTAGAGAATTTCATTACATTCTGGGAAGGGATGAAACATGCTCACTCCTCTCAACATGGAACTATTTTTTGTCGATATTTATTTTAAGGAAACCTATGACATAATTGGGTGGATTTTTATCATTTGTATGCTTCGAGCAATGGGATTTGCGACCAAATTTGTACATATGGACAATATGATCTTCCAAAATGATTTTATATGGATCACCATTAATGAGGCCCATCCAAACCAATTTGGGTTATTTAGGTTCATAATGCAAGGATGTCCTCTATCCACTTCCCTCCATGTCCTTATGTTTGGGGATTCAATGATCTTCTAGTTCATTACCCTTCTATAGGTTTAGTTAAAGGAATCTCCAATCCTCAAATGCATAGTCAAATGATCAATTATCATCTGGTTTGTGACTCTTCTTCACTCTTATTGAAGAATACTATTTAGTTGTTTAATATCATTAAATGTCTAGAGTTTTTTTACTTGCTTCAAGGTCCTCCATATAGTGGAAGGAGACACAATCTTATAGGTAGTCGCATATTCCCCTACTTTAGTGGTTAGAGGGTTTTAAATGGTATTAGAGAAAACCTGGAGAGAAATTCAAATTCCTCAGCATTCCCTTTTCCTTTTATGTACATCCTTTTGATTTATGAATTTATCATGTTGTTTAGAGGATTAAGAAAAGTGTTTCCTTAAATTAGGCTATCAAATCTCTCTCTCTCTAGTTGGTAGGCTCCAAATGTGTTCTAAGTTCCTAGTAATAACCTATGTTTACTACTCATCCTCGTATGCACCTTTAAAAGTTTCATACTCAAAATTGGAACGTCAGGTGGATTTTGTTTGGTACAATTCAGAAGAATTTAAAGGTTTCCACATATTACCTTGAGAAATATTTGTTGCGAACATGAGGAGGTGGGTGGTCTCAACATTATCATTGACATACTCTAAGGCGTGACCCTCTTTTTCAAGTAGATTATTCGTGCACTTGAAGTAGATGATATATATATGGTTATGCTACACCATTGCATCTATTAAGGCACTCTTTATGGAAGATAGACATGGAAGGTTCTTGGTCTTTATTCCCTTTAAAACACTCTTCTTCTATTCAAAATTGTAGGATCTTTTATTTTTGAAATTATATAGAAATCTTAAGGGTTGTTAAAACCTCATATTATATAGAATGATGATGGTTTCATAAATGAGCTCTTTTTTAATTCTTACTACCTACGGTGGTCCCTAGTTTTCTCATATCATGGTGTTAGTTTTGTCATGTTTTCTTAGATTAAAGATCTCAAATTGTTCAAAAAATGGAATTAAGGTGTTCTCTAAATGATTTTAGAGATGATCCTAAAATTGGATTCCATGACCAACCCTTTATGACTAGTTTCCTTGTAACACTAATGATATTTCATCCATCACTGATATTCAAAAATCTATTCTAAATAAACATCTCCAAAAAATTGAATCAAGCCACCTTCCATGTGGGGGAAACACTTCTTTATCCAACTTGATTATCAATTACTATGTCCTCAACATGTTCAATTTGATTATTTGAAGGCTCACTAGAGAGTTAGTTCGTTTGCTAAAACTTAGGGCATGATTTCACAAAAATAAGTTTATGTTAAACCCTAATTACAAAACAGCTGATAGAAACAATAGAGTGCGACTACTAGATACAATTGAGTCAAGCAATAAACTAATGAAATATGAAACCCTAAGTGCAAGAGAGAGAGAAAAGGATTTAGTTGATTTGCACTTGATCCTGGAATTGATTTGGACTGGAAAATTGATGAATGGGAAGGGATCTGTGTCGTCAATGCCCAGATTAAATTTTGCAATTGTTGGATAAGGCCAAACTAGGGCACTTGGAATGGGTCAGGGGTGCTTGAGCACTAGAATTTGCTTCTGGGTGCCTGCGAATGCGAAAATGGTTGGAACATTATTTTTACAGTATCGCTAAAGTGTCGCAAATAGTCATTATTGGTCACCTGTATGTCACACCTTGATCGCCGAAGTACCTGTAACCTAAAAAACAAAGATTCACTTGCAAAACCCACAATATCACATCAAATCCAAAAAAAGAAAGATGCAATATGGGGAATTCAACTGACCTCAGCGATCACCCGACTGAGTGAACTTACGACCAACCATTGCACTACATCTCAGACTCCATGTAGTTCTTGTGGTGTGTGTAAGAATCATGCCGTAGGATTCCCTTGTGCAAGTGCACTTGATAGTGAGTTGTAGCTAGATGTAGCAATGTAAATAGATGTGTAATGAACTTCCCCTTCTTATGGAGTGTATACAAAAAATGGAGTCCCTTGTCCCTTGTATGGATGCTAGATGAATGTTTTTACTGCTCTTAGATGTCTTTGGATGAAAGCTTAGGTGGTGATAATAGATGCCTAGAGCTTGGTCCTTTATTTTGGTCACATAACTTTGTATTTAAATGATTCCTTTGGTTGAATTTCATAATTAATAGCTATAATACTAACGCATAAGAAAATAAGATGCCTAAAAGATAAAAAGAGGCATAAATAGAGTGAGTAAGGTGGAAAGAGGTCAGGGGCACCTAGAGGGGTCGAGGGCACATGGGCACTAGCATCTTGACTGGGCATTGGTGTCCAAAGCCATAAAAGACGAGCAAGTAAAGTATTGACTGGGCTGTAGGGTGTAAAAGACCAGAAAGAAGACAATAAACAAAGTAAAGAGACCAAAAATTACTAGTTTTCTCGCTTAGGAATCATATGAATGCAAGTATGCTTTTAGGGCCTAGAAATGTACCTAAGAGCGTGATTTTGTGTCTACAGGGCCATGGGTTTGCCAAATTTTGGAAAAATATCATAGAACCCAAAAAACTCATTTTTTACGGTGCATTCTTCACCAATGATTATTAGTTAGAAACATTTCAACTCATTTAGGGGTTTCCAATCTTATATTCCCCTCTTGTTAGCACCTTGAGTCTCTTAAGCATCTCTTTTGGTTTTTCATACATGCCAAGTCATCTTAGAAGTGAATTCACATCATCCCAGCCATTTTGTTCATAATTTTATTCATGAAAAATGGTGTTATTATGGGATTTGGTCGTATTATCTACATAATACAGCCAAACAAGGCATATTTTCCATTCTAAAAATCTTTTTCAGTTATGAAAATATACTAATAACACAATTTGTAACCATTTATCTCTTGATGGAGTTGTTTCTCTTTTACTAATAAAGAGTAATTAACTTGTAATGTTATGTTACATATTCAAGTTAAAGGTGAGAAGGTTTGTATGGATGTTGATCACCTTTAATCTTTATTAGACCATTGGGGAAGTGTTACTGTGTGGTCACTTGGGTTCCCTTGGATTTTTCTTGCTAATTGTTTCCATCTTAGGGCCATGGTTATGTAGCTCATGGCAGTCACCATTCTAGGAGCATATGGTAATATCTTTTACCACATTCACATCGTCCTTCACCTAGTCACAACTCTCGCAGTAGTGGGTCTAGTCAAGCATTTCTAGACCCTGTTGGGTAGATTGTTCCTTGGCGAGGTAAATTCCTTCAAGTTTCCTTGGCTATATCCTCATCTTGGCATGATCAATATAATGCAAGCAAAGACAAAGATAATGACGAATGAACTTGCACCTGATATGACACATCTGCAGAATGAGGGTGGTTAGGGTCACAAGTTGAATGATCCTTCGATTCTATCATCTACTCTAACTGCTTTGGTTGTTTAATTCTCTTTGTGCCTTAGTATTTGGATGTTGAATGAACTTCATATTTTGTTACATGTTCACTATATATATTTTACTAAAATATTGTATTAAGCCTTTATTGACGTGTTTTAGTTAATTCCAGTGTTTTGCAATCTCTAATGTTTTTTTTGGACTTTGATGCCATGTCAATTACTTTGTTTAACATTAGCAACATATCTTTTGATATTAAATTAACGGAAAATGATTTTCAATCAATCAATTTATATGTGAGTATACATATGTATATGTGTATACACACACACCCACATGCACACCTATATATGTACATGTACACACACACACACACATCACACGTGTTTTACACAAAATGTCACTAAATGTTTAGTTGAAGATTGGGTTCCATTATATTATCATATTTAAAAATGTATAGTAGAAATTGCTAAAGGTGCAAAGTGTGTTGTAAGGTATGTGTTTTATTTTGATAAATGTGAAGTGTTTTTTATAAAGTTAGGTTTTTAAAAATAATTTGCATAATATTTTGAAGTATTTTTCGGCCTAGCTTATATGAAATGCAAACAACTTGTCCAAGACTCCATTAATTAACCTTTCTTTCACCTAGAACTTTGATGTTGACATAATTTATTCTCCTTTGCATAACAACATTGTAATCTATAATTGATTATCATTATTCATATTAGGTGAGCCTTGTTTCCTTATTTTTTGGCTCTACGTATTGTAATTAGAATGCTCAATAATTTTAACATATGTTTATTATGCAATGTTGCTAAATTGTTAGTTACATAAAAATGTGCTGAGTTTTTGAGGGTGCGTTGTTCTTTAGTAAATATTACCGAGTTTGGTCTTAACATTAGAAGGTTCCAATCCTCTTTTGTGTGGTAATATTTTTTCATAATGTGTGGCCAAATTACTTTTCTACATACATCAATATGTTGTTAATAGGGGCAATTGTCTAGGCACCAGCAGGTATAACATGTTAACCTCAAAATTTAATGTTTTTTTGCTCACAATATTCCTCATTTGAATATTTATTTATATGAACAAACATTTTCTAGCCTCTAAAGATCACCTCATCAATGAGAATGTATTGAATATACTCAAATTTTCCAGAACTTATCCTTTTATGAGCTTCATTTATTTTATAAGAATTCAAAAGCTTGAAAGTTGAATGTATAGTGGATGCATTTATTTTGAAATTTTTGAGATCCATTAGAACAAGGAGAACAAACGAGCATTCTATGTGTCTATGAATGCAAACCTAATGTGGTCAATTAAATTTTGATTCCCCATGTACTTGTTCCTTAAATAATCATCATATTTGTTACTAGAGATTGTCCATTTTGTATGGTGTGGACTACGACTATTTTGAATGCAACATGTTTAACACACTATGCATCTAGCAATTGATCTATCATGTAGGAATCTTATGGAATTTAGTTACAGATTTGGTTTAAGTTTGAGAATTATGTGGTTATTTCTTGCAAGTTGACTAACATTCCATTATGACTTTGAATGTTGGGTGGAGGTGGGACAACAATTTATATTCTTACATTTATACTAGGACTTATTCTTGCATGCCACTATCAATATTATTTATTTCATCAATGCCCTAAGGTAGTTTAGGTGTTCATGCAATTTGGCACACATAGTAGGAAGATGTAATAATATGTTGTCTGCATACACCAATGACCACTATAATTTTTCAAAATGGTGTGTATAGTATAGACTCACTCCAACATAAACTTTTATTGGAATTTGATCAAGTAGAAGGAATAACATAATAATGAGAGAACATAGACAATTGTGTGATCCTTCCTTTCTTTTAAATGGTGTGTTTTACTTTCAGTTTCCAAAGAGCGTGTTTTTTGGCTTTTAACATCTTGCCTAAAAAGGTCGTTTCAAATGTGTATCAATCAAGGTTGTTGAAATTGGATTTACTATATCACATGACAAATGTTTGCATATTTACTTATCATCGTACTATAACGAATTTGTGTTACGTATCGAAGAGTGATACTTGAAATGACAATCTAAAAAATATACCTACACTAAGATTAAGTAGAACAATATATCGACTAAAGGGAATTACTAAATAGCTAATGAACATTTATCACACTACACAATTAAGAAGACTTAAACATATATATTTTATGAGGCCAGAAAATGTGTGTAATTTATTCTCTAATTTACATTTTATTAAAATAAAAAATATACATACAATAATTAAAAATATAAAGAAAATATTATAGTTAATTATAAAGCATGGAAAAACTTTGCAAAATTAAAAAAATAAAGTTATTTTTAAAGAGAGAAAATTAAAAAGTAAGGGAAAAGGAAAAAAGAAAAATAGATATAATTAAAATATATCTATAAAGTTGAGTGCATGTATCTTTGAAGGGAGGCGGTAATTTTACGAAAGATTTGATTGTTTGTAAATTTCCATCTAATTCTTTATATTTTTTTTATTTCATTATATTTTTACACTTTGATTATATATGTCTAAGAAAAATTAGGGAATATAAAAAAAAGATGTTTTTTTATATATAAGATTTATTTACATTGGTGTCTACGTTGGATTTGAATATGGGTCTCTACGTTAATACAAGTTCAATTAGTATAGAATTTAGAGATTTGACACATATTCTTTAATTGAGGTTGTAGGTTTTATATGAAAACATACCATAATTAAACTTTTATTTAAAATTATTTTTTTGTAAATTTAAGATTGGACTATGATTGAAAATGTGATGTTTGGAATGTCTCCTTCAACCAGCCATCTCTACATAATGTTGTGAGATTGAGAATATTGACATAATGCCCTCATTTGTAAGTGATTAAAGGACTTTAGATATCAAGTAAGTATTTATTAATAGGAGAAGACACAAACATAGATGTTTTGTAAGCATTTGTTAGCACAAAGAGGAATGATGAATGTAATCCACCACTTCGGGATTCTTACCCTCTAGCATCTTTCCCTATTAACAAAGATTTAGGAACAACCAATATAAATTTTTATTGTTTAATAATTCTTATAGATATATGATTAATGAAAATAAAACCCTATCAAATTTTTTGGTCAAGTAATCAATTGCTTATATGAATAAGTTAATAATTTTCCTACCCATCAGAATTATGTTGTACCTCGGCAAAAACTACTACTTGTAATCCTTTTATTTTTTTGATTTTTCATTACAATTAATTCTGACTAAATTGATCACTATAAAGTTTGCAGGGAAGAATGCCAACCTCCATAATATGATGTAAGAGAAAAATGAACTGGGTTGAATAACACGAGTGAAAATATTTGTTGACGTGAAGCCTTGTGACAAGGTATATTAACGATTCTCCAATTGGAAAAAGCAGTAGGCAACCATGGATTATGGTACCTTTGAATCATTTTGTTGACACAAAATAAATTTTGACTCCACAATTACATCAATTCCAACGGGCTTTTACTTATGCAAGAAGGCATAACATGTTGAATTTGAATAAGCCTTTAAAGACCATTATATAATTTCGAAGTGTAAATCTACCAATAAGGGTGATACAAATAATAATAAAAAACTCCATGGAATGTAGGCCTCAAATCATAGAATATCACAATGAGAAAACACTAAAAAGAGTGCAAGCAAACATAAAAACACTTTTGTTTGTATATATACTAGCAATTGCAAATGAGTTGCAAATTACACTGGAGATAGTAGTAATATTTAGTTTATTTGAGTTATATTTCGCGTTGATATCGTATGGATGTCTATATGTTGTTGCAAAGCTCTTATTTTTCTATTGTCCATATTTTTGTAAGACACAATTATGATAGTCACCAAACTAAATCACGTTTCATCATTTGGTCAAACACCGGACATTTATCTATTAAAACTTTCAAATCTCAAAAACTTTGAACAAGATATATGACCAATATTATTTTCCAAAAAGTAAACTATAGAATTTACTTTATGAACAATAAAATCAAAATCAAAAAACTTTTGAATCTCAAAAATTTTGAACAAGATATATGACCAATATTATTTTCTAAATAGTAAACTATAGAATTTATTTTATGAAGAATAAAATCAAAATCAAATATCTAGGATAATAAATATCGAGGACTGTAGAAAAGTATCTAAAATCCGACAAGACAGTAAATATTGGAGCCACTGGAATTTGACACTTTCCAGCAAGGGCATCTTCAAAGTGGATGCCTACCGGCGAAAAATATCAATTATCAAAGAATTTGTCGTTTTTAATAGGTAATTTAAGTTTTACACATATTCTTCAATTTAAATAGAAATGATAATTCAAGATTAATAAAGACATTGACTCTTTTGAATTATGGCGAAGATTGAATTTATGATATGTTAAGTCATGGATTTAACTAATCATTAACCTTAAAAACCCAAAATAACATAATAAAAATAAAAATAAATATATGTTGTGTTTAAGTGCACAACATACTTAAGAGTTATTATTGGAGAATTGAGTTCAAATTAGTAATCGCACCCAATCGGTGGCATCGAAGAAGTCAAAGTTGAGAGAGTGAAGGTGAAATATCAGTGAGAGATGAGGGGTGATGAAGAAGGGTTTCAAGGGAAGAAAAATATAGGGTTGGGGAAACTATTGGAGGGAACATATCTGGTCCTCTTCTTTCTTTTGAAGGGAACATAGGGAATATATGCACACTACATGTCTTTTTCATGAGCTAACACAAGGAAAAGGGGGTGTGATGCACACTACATGGAGGCAATGTAGTCTAAAGATAGCTCTAAAAGTAAGCTCTTATCATTCAATACTCCCAATGTCAATGGTTATTTTTCCAATGTTTGTGCTTTTGTTTGTGGATAGTTATAAACACAATGTTTTGAGGGGAATTCCCTTGCGCTTATTAAGGAAATTGTAGAGGTAGGGACATGTCGGAGGAACTAAGCATCTCATGTCACGTTGATGTAGTTTATGAATTTGATAATAAAAAATAATGGCAAGTCATTTGGTTTGCGATGAATTAATACAACAATATAAAATTATAAACACAATAAAAATAAAAAATACTTTGGAATATAAAATTATGTTATATTAAAATTAAATTTTGACACATGTTAAAACCAACATTGGGTTAGTCAGAAGCATACTAAGATAGCTCCCACTATTGTTTAAATATTCCTCCATTTTGGAATCATGATCCCATTTGTTCATTATTACAACAACATTGCCCTTGTCCGCCTTTACAATGAAAACGCTATTTTATCATGCTTGGCATATTTTTGTTGTTGTTTTGGCATGTCTTAAAGAAACCACAGAATCTTGTCTATTCTCACCAATGAACTCTATAGGAAGGCACGATACCACATGTTCAATTCTCGCAATGAAGTAGGGTAAATTTTAAGGGTCCCTCTAAAAAAAACCATAGAAAATATTTGGTGAATTTTGAAAAACTACTTTCGAAAGTAAGGTGAATCTTAGGAAAAAATGTTTCGTGGGGATGGTGATTTTTTTTACAAAATTTAGGGAAAGGTTGCCAATCCAGCAGCAGGAGAGTTATGCATGCTACTGGCCAGTAGCATTTTCCTTGCTATTGGCCAATAGAATACATAACGCTACTAGTCAGTACCATTTTATGTGTTGTTAACCAGTAGCATGCAAAATGCTACTGGCCGGTAGCACTCTCATCATTTCCCTATATTAAGACATTGAGCCCATTCATTTTCAATTTATAGCAAACGATAAAATAGCCTTTGTCATCCACTGACAACCAACTCACGAGCCAAACAAGGAAAGTCATCTCCAAATAGGAAGTTAGGTCATCTCCAGAGTCCAAACAGGAATTTAGGTCATCTCCAAACAGAAAGTTCCAAGGAATGTCTATTCGATTTATTACAAAAATGATGAGAAGGAAGGTCATTTCCAAAGTGCCCATGAGCCCACAAGAACAACCTCAAATCTGTAAGTTTTCTTATAAGAGCCTTGTATTTCCTCAACTATACAAACTCTTATCAGATCCCAATTCATTTTCACAATGGATTGATGTGTCCAGTTTCACAGGGCTAGTTTATATGCCCCATTTTCTTACAGACACCAAAACACTCAACAACCTTCTAACAACCTATAACAATTCCTCTTGTAATTTTTCCATTCAACTCCCATCACACACACTATCCTTTGGAATGTCCCCTGAAGACATTCGACATTTGACACAACTACCACACAAAGATGTGGACCCTGTCACAACGAAGGCCATTTTGTCTGATGAAGATATCAAGTATTTGGAATCTTATTACCAATTATCTATTGATGTAGCCACTGGAAATTAACGAAGTTTCAAATAATCAAATTACTATTTATGTCATTTTTAATTTTAGGAAATTTGATTTTGTGTCTTATTTAATATTGATAAAAAAATTCTCCTTACATTTATAGGTTCACCAAATCATTCAAAAAGGGGAATTCCCCTCAAATATTTCAATAACTTGTTTCTGCAAGGTATAGTGCATTTTTTCCAGGCCATAATCATAATGTAGGGCATATATATGGATATTCCATTTTGAGTCCTTATTTATATCATGTACATCCTTAGCGGAAAAATATATGATTGGTGCACTTTCTTATCCTCCAGGATAAGAAATGACATAAGTAACATTAATTTGAATGACACGGTTACTATTACTTCCACAAATTTTATTCATGCTTTGTATTATGAATCTCTTTACAATTTACGTTGTACCCCTACTCCCACCACCCTCCACAACAAACTTACAACTATGTCTTTAACAATTGAACCTCAGGAGGTCAGTCCTAACTCCCGTATTTTTGATTATTTACTTTTAATTATTATCATTAATTTTCTTAATATTTTATCAATTATATTTGAAATTAATATTTAGTTCATTGTAGAATTATAATAGGGGATAAATGTTGTTGCTGCAACTAGAAGAGAGGTTCCCATAAGAGGACATTTTCCACCGAATTCCGAAGATTCAGTTAGTGTTTCGGAAGATCAGAAGACTGAGGACACCACTCAGTCCACTCCATAGATAATCACTTATTAAGTGAAATGGATGAGGAGTTCCTTAACTCCTCATCCAATTGACACACCCACCATGCCACTAATCGCAGGTTTTTAATATTCCTATATTCCAATATGTTTAACGTATATATAATTTCATATAAATGTACATTAAATATTTATAATTTGTTTACACTCCTTTGGTGTAACAACCTCTAGTAGCTCAGGTTTATATCATCGGGCTCGTGCTAGCCAACAAGAATTGTATATGAATTTGATGAAACATGGGATCAAGGTATATCTTCGTTACCATAGGGTATGTATCCTATTTAAGTTTTAATTGTAATTTATTTTTAGTTTTTTTAAAATTATAATGTTTTGAATGAAGAAATTGATAAATTTAAATTGTTAATGGTTAATTACGTTTAGATCAACACTACCAGTACTAATCTCACTCCCAGTCTTTTCAATCTACCCCTCAACAACTAAAACAACTACAATAGGCAGCATCTTCATCCCACCTATAATTTACACAAATAATTAATGTTTTTAATCATAAATCATATATAATTTTCCATTATTTCGTTCTTATTATGTTTTTCGATTCAATTTTCTCATGTTTTCTACAATCGATTGTTGCAGTGCATCCTCTGCCTCCAATTCCAAATACATTTAATTCTTTAAGGAAAAAGATGCCACCATTGTTAGTGCCACAAAAAAAAATCATGACTAGGGTCAGTGGGAAACATATTTCATATAATGCTCTAGCTTTAAGCAAGGGAACCCTTAATTTTGCAGTTGAGTTTCCAACTTTTTCGTTGGGCAATGTTACTAGTACATGAGGTGTTTTTGCTTTGAATGAAATTGATTTGGATGAACAATATCTTGGCATTGAAAGCACCAGCAAGGATCAAGCCCGTGGAAATTTTAATACACAAGATATGATTCATGGGATAATGCAACCTTCTCTAGCAAGAGAACCAAGATCAAACACACCTTCTCCTAGATAAATTGCCTTAGATGATGATGAAAAAACCAGTTTTTCACTTGATAGTATTTTGGATGACAATTGTCTAGCCACGATTAATGATATTTTATCGAAGGATATAAAACTATTAAAATTGTGGGAGTTCTAGGCTAATGTTTTGATTAAAGAAATAAATTCCTAATTTAGCAACCACTCCTAGAGACATTTATTGTATTCTTTGGTACAAAACGAACCAGCTAAGCTTGATATTTTGATGAATCAGGTTATGTTTGGTACTATGTCTTTTACAAATACTTATAACAATGATGTATTAGATATAATGTTGAACATAAGAGAGAATTTAAATGCAGAAGCACAAACCTACCATAATATGTGGTCAAGAGACAAGGGCCTTGTTATTGTGAATGCAGAAAGGGATAAGACATTGGTAAGCTTTAAATAATTTTTAAAAATGATTTACATTTTTTTAAAAAATATTAATTATTTTTTTGTTTTGAAAATGCAGTCAAAGTACCAAAATTTGACGAATGAGGCAACAATGCTTGATGTGCATATGAAAAGTGCAATGAAAAGTTTAATTGCAATAGTTTATTTGAAGCAAAAGCTTGTTATTTTAAACAAGCATAATAATACCTTAAAAGGATAATAAAGGAGAATAGAATGGATCCTAAAATATTGTTGAAGAAGAAAACAAAAGAGGATACAACATTACTGTCTTTCGGTGATGTAGCGAATCCATATCGTGGAATACTTTTGAATATCAATGCAGCCGCGAAGGATCTTGTTTTGTCGGGTGTTTTAAAAAAGGTTCTGGTGCAGAGGAGTCAATAACATAAATGAAAGAATCTACTTCTTAAGGATGAATCTGCAAGATGAAATTGTTAAAATTGTCATTTGGAACTCTGGTTATAATTTGTAAAATAGTTTAATATTCAGACTATAAATATATATACTTTTCTAGTAATTTTGATCTTCATTATATGAAAATATTGAGAGTTAAAATTTATATGGTGTTGCACTTGTATTATATTCATGTGTAAGTTCTCCAAATAATGCTATGATATTATTATGATTTAAAAGACAACAGAATAAATAAGTATGAAATTTCTCGATTAAAAACTTTAAACAAATTACAACACTAAAGATATTATTCAATAAAGAACATGCATTTATCACAAATAACAAGTTACATACTTATTATAATATGATATGAAATTTGATTTCCAGAAATACTATGTCTATACATACATCTTTAGTCTATATTAGGTAGCTCAAACAATTCTAGACTATTTAGGTTTTCAAAACACAAATTGTTATCTAATCTTTCGTTGTTATTTTCAAAAAAAAAATCATGTTTATGTCTTCTTTGTTACTGTTAGTCCATGTATTAGAATTATAGACCCCTCTCCTTTTTGCAAAAGAATTACATACTATCATTACTCTTTCATAAGGAAATGTGTCCACATCATATCGTGAAACATACAATCTCAAACAAGTCTCAAGATTTTTATCGTCTATTTTGATATTTTAATTTAAAAAATGTTAATGCGCTAAAAAATCTTTCGTCTTCAACTAATCTCAATAGCATTATTTGATACAATCAGAAATATTCACCAATGCTTTCATGTAGGATGCTACTAAGATATAACTTTTTCCATAGCAGTGTAGTTGCACCATTATCTGTCAGTTCACTTAGTAAGTCATATTGTTCGACCATTATGATGTTGAAATGAGTTGATTGACATGAAAGTAATTCCTTTTGAAGAAGGGTGGAAACAAATTGTAATTGGTCAAGTTAAAAATGCTCAATTAGCCACTTTGTTTTCTTCTCTGCTCCGGTTTCTTGCCTCCTGAAATTTGAATTTTCTGCGACCTCTGGTGTCTACTCGGATGTCGGACTCCTCTGGTCCAAATCTGGAGTCCCGCCCTGATGACTCTAGGGGCTTGTCACCTTGGCCTTCCTCCAAGGCATGGAAAAATGTGGTGGTAGGGTCCACCTCTGCCCCCCATACGGAGAAGTTGTCGCTTGTCCTTCTTGAAGGGACACTTTCTTTACAAATCCCCTCTCACATCACTGTTGCAATTGCTGCTTCTAGAGATTTGTCTCTGGTGGGCAAGCTGATGGGACCCATACCCCCTCTTGAAGACATTAAAAAATGGGCGTGCATGAAATGGGTCCCTTGTGGCGCTCTGGAGATTGCCACCATGCCAAACAATTTCATCCTCTTTTCATTTAGCTTCAAAGAAGACTTCGCTCAGGCTCTTCTTGGAGGTCCATGGTTCTTTGGCAGATGGGGCTTCTACATTCAAAACTAGACTTTTGGTTTTAATCCGCTAACCGAAACCATAATGCACGCTCCAATCTAGGTGTGTCTACCAGGCCTTCCTCTAGAGTTTTGGGATCCAACAATTATCGAAGGCATTGCTCTCTCCATGGGCTTTCTTATAGCAATTGATTAGGCCACTAAAGCCAAAACTTGATTCATTCATGCTCATTTTCGTGTCAATGTTTATGTTAGCTGTCCACTCCCAAAATCGATTGATCTTATCTCAAATTTTGGAGTTTGGAGACAACCCATTGAATATGAATATGTTCCACAAGAGTGTTCCATTTGTAAAAGTATTGGCCATAGGGCCCTTGGTTGTCCCACAAATCCACAACCTGAATCAAAAAACCCTGAAGTTACCCTTAGGAAGAAAGGGAAATATGTTCAAAAATTTATCCCAGAAGTAGTACCTGTGATCCTTACATCTAACCCCTTTTCTCTTCTTCAAGAGGGAAAAAACAGTCTTGATGTACCCATTATTGATTCTCTTACTCCCTCGCTCCCTTCTCCCCCAGCTTTCCTTCCCACGGAAGCTCCCCGTGATTCCCCTCTTCCCTCGTCCTTTGTTGTTTCCCCCTCTATCCTCTCCCAAGCTTCTCCTCTTCCTTCTTCTTCTGTGGTGGCCCCGGTGATCTCGCCTACCACTGCTTCCCCCTTTTTTTACCTGCCTTATCTCACTGTTGGGGGGATTCTCACCCTTACCCCTATATCATTCCCTTCCTCTGGGATTCCTTCTGTTGATTCCCAATCTCCCTTTCCTCCTCTCCTTCTCGTTGATTCATCGATTTCCCCCTCCCCTCATACATCTGATGATAGCAATAAACTTTGATTGACCAGAAGTAGTAGCAAGAAACCTGATGTCAGTACTGAGAAAACCTAAGGGCAAACCCCGGGTAATGTCAAGCTATAACAAGAATCATCACTGAACGTGGTGCAAAGAATTCAAAGTACCATCCCCATGGTAGTGGGGAGAAAACCCAAATCCCAAAAATGAAAATAATCTCATGGAATATCAGAGGTGTTAACTCTTTGAAAAAATGGAGAGTCCTCAAGGATATTAGATTCAACCATTCCCCTGATATCATTATGCTACAGGAACAAAACTAAAAAATGAAGACAACCTATCGAAAATTTGTCCTAACGGCTCTTTTGTGACCCAACATTTGTCTAGAAACTCAAGCAGTTTATGCACTCTCTAGAATCGTAAAGTTCTAATGGGTGACTTCCTTATAAAGCATCCAAAATTATCGGGCTTGCTCGTCCAAGAAGTTGACTCTGATTCTTACTAGATCGACATTAAAGTTTATGCCCCAAATTTGGAGCCACAACGAGAGAAACTTTGGCAAGACATCTCTAATTTCAAAAGGAGATGCAATAATCTCCCTATTTTAATCATGGGGGATCTCAACAGTACTCTCTACCCCTATGAAAAATAGGTTGGTGCTCCTGCTAGCCCCTCCAGTATGGAAGTACTAGCTGAATTCTTACGACGTGAGGAGCTTTTCGATATGGACCTGCATGGGGCCTCTTTCACTTGGTCTAACCACATAATTGGTAGGAATCATATTCAAAGTAGGCTTGACAGGACGATGGGATCAATGGATTGGATCTTTCTCTACCCTGACTTCTATCTCAGTGCTTTATCTAGAGAGGATTTGGATCACAACCCTCTACTCCTATGTGCCAACACCAATCTCAAAACCAAAAACCCACCTTTCAGATTTGAGATGGGTTGGCTTGAAAATAACCAGTTAGATCCTCTTATTAAGAGTTGGTGGGATATTAATATACAGGCAACTGAAATGTTTAAGTTCTCAAGTAAGCTTAAAGAAATTAAAAAACAACTTAAATTATGGAAGGTTAAAGTTTTTGGTAGCATCAAGCTCCGCAAGCAAAAGCTGACTCAGAAACTACTAAACATATCTGCTGAAGTTGAGAAAGAAGGTAGAACGAAGCAGCTTCGTAAACAAGAAATTACTCTTCTCAGTGAATACCACAATACCTTGAAAGAAGAAGAATCCTATTGGAGGCAAATATCAAGAGCTTTGTGGCTTGAACAGGGAGAAAAAAATACTAAATTCTTCCATATCACAACATCCAAGCACAAAAGTAGAGATAAAATCAGAGAGCTACTGACTTCGAAAGGTAATCTCTTGTCTTCTAAATTAGATATTTCTATTGAACTAGTTTCCTTTTATTTTAATCTTCTGCAGGAGGAGGGCCCATCTAATGAGAACACTATGTACAAGATGTTGCAACACATCCCTAAATTAGTCACTGGTGAAATGAATGAAAAATTAACGAAGCCCTTCTCTATAGAGGAAATACACAAAGTTGTCTTCACAACGAAAGGAGATAAATCTCCTAGTTCTGATGGATTCCCTGCTGCCTTTTTCCAAATCTTTTGGGAAATCATCAAGCGTGATATTTTCAAAGCAATGCATGAATTCCAACATAACAATTATCTTCTGAAAGAATGGAATACTACTTTTATTGCTATGGCCCCCAAATCTCTTGGATCCAAGTTAGTTACTAACTTTCGGCCAATAAGTCTCTACAATACTTCCTACAAGATCATCACCAAGATGTTGGCTACTAGATTAAAATGGCTAATGAATTGCCTTATCTCTGAACAAAAAAATGGTTTAATTAGTGGTTGGCTTATTCAAGGAGGTATAATTACAATCCATGAAGCCATTCATTCAACTCAGCATGCAAAGTCAACTGGTATGAAACTTAAATTAAATATGCAAAAAACCTTTGATAGAGTCAGCTGGAACTTTCTTTTACGTGTTACAATGTTTTGGATTTAACAATAAATGGTGTAGTTGGATCTTAACTTGTATCGCTGCACCTTATTTCTCAATCCTCATAAACGGTGTCCCGACCAACTTCTTCAAGAATAACAGAGGAATAAGACAAGGTGATCCCATATCACCTTTCCTCTTTTTGTTAATGGCGTATACTCTTGGCAGAGCCTTAGAGGCAGCCAAACAATCTGCTACTATCTCAGGTATCAAAATCACTACTGGCTCTCCTACTGCTACTCATAGCCAGTTTGTGGATGACACTCTTCTCTTGAGTGTAGCGTCTGTTGTTGAAGCAAGAGCTCTATAAGAAATACTGGAAAGCTATCAAGCTGCCTCTCAGCAATTGATTAATTTTACTAAAAGTGGCATAGCCTTTATAAACACTATACCACAAACACAAAGAAGGATTGTTGATATCTTTGGTTGCAGCATAGTGGATTTACCATCCTCCTATCTTGGCATTCCTCTTTTCAAAGGAAAACAAATTAAAATTCTGTGGAACCCGGTCATAGAAAGATACCAGAAGAAGCTGACAATATGTAAAGGAGCTCTTCTAAGGCAGGCAAGGAAACTCCATTTAGTGAAAGCTACACTTCAAAGTTTGCCTATATATTTCATGTCCCTGCTCAAAATGCCCTCTACAATGATTAATGTTATTAAATGGATTCAAAAAAGATTCCTCTGGTCAGGCTCGAAGGACAAGAAGAGGATCCATTTAGTCTCTTGGAATGATGTCTGTAAGCCGACCAAATTGGGAGGTTCTTGCAATGGCCTCTAGTTTGTAGAATACAAAATTTGGCGATAACCTTTGACTGGAATATTTACGGTGGTTGTCAACCTTAAATCCAAAAACACGGACAACAGGCCCCCAAGTTAAATTTCTTTGATATTTTTGAAATTGTAGGAATATTAGAAAAATCCCAATTTGCACCTGTGGAGTGAACTTGTGAAAAACACTAAAATCTCAAAACTCCCACAAAATAAATTAGAAAAATGTGAAATTTGGACGACAACTTTCTTGAATGATTCCTCAAATTTAAAAAAAAAAGTGCAATAGAATGATAGATATAGGAGAATCCTAAAACTTAGGGTTTTGGCCCAATTTTTACCTAAATCAAAGCTCTAATACCACTTATAATGAAGTTACTTGGATAAATAATTAGAATAACAATAATAGAAGACCACAATCAATGACAATAACAATAATTTTTTTAAAGTATGAATGACTTAATGACCTTGAAGTAGCAACCTCCACGACCTTATAATAAAACTTAAATGCACAATATAATGGTCAACTACTAACTGCTACCTCTTATTCATGTTCTACTTATGTTATGGAAATCATCTAGGTTGACCTTACTGCCAATATGAGGCATTAGAAATGCTTATATGACAAAGAAGGAGATTGTGTTAGCCACAAGTTTACTAAAACTTCAACATTATAGTTCTAGTGAACGATTATGGAAAAAACTACAAACACACTTCACCAACAATCCATTGTAAATCAAGTGTCCTAACCCTTATCAAGTTCAAAGCTTTAATCAATTTGTAACAAGTAAATACTCCTCTAAATGCTTTTAATCTGAATAAGGTAGAGGGATACTCATGAAATAAATGGATTCTTTGTGTTTAAAAATTTAATGGATGTCAATGATTGTCATAAATACACTTATGCATTTATTTACATGTACACACTTCTTCAATTTAAATTAGAACCTTACTAGTACAAATGTTGAGACACAACAAGAGGGGGAATTTAATTTTGAAAAAAGATCTCAAACCCCAGTGACTTGAAAAAGAGTCGAAAATACCCACAAAAAAGAAAACCAATATATTAACACCAGAGCAAAAACATGTATAAAGCAAATAAAACATGGAAAATCAAAGGTAAAAAGAGAAGAACACATGTTAAGTTAAAAACCCATCAACAACCGCCATTTGTTTTTGCCCAAGCTTGCAAGGCACATCTTTGAATACAACCATGCCGCAATTTTGTAGGAGTTATTGCCACAAATCTTTGTCCGTCCATAGCCGCAGATAAAGCGGCTCCATGATTAAGCGCCACAACATCATCAGGGGATCCCGCGACCTTCGTAATCCCAACTTTGCTATATCTTCCACCTGTCGCTTCAACATAAAACAAAGCTCTTTTCATATGGTGTGCAAACCCTTTCCTTGCCATTAACTACCATCAAATCGGCCACCATAAAAAATTGTCACACTTCGCCCATGAATTATATGCATATGCTCACGCTTAGGGTTTACATCTCAAAAATGTAAAATATATTAAATTATGTTTTATCACTCCTCAAATCCATCGCACCGCTAGACGTACTTGTGTAATATTTGAATTGAGATTGGGTTGTCCTTGAGTTCAACCTTGATTCTATTATGAGGATGATAATGTCTTGATGAAACTCGTAGGAGAATTAAATTCTAATTTCATGTTATTGCACATATTATCCATATCGCCTTTCATGGTACTACACATATGATCCAAATCCCCTTTCATGTCTTTGTGCCAATTTTCCAAATCATACTTAAGACTATTCACTTTAACATCTAGTGAAGTCATATTAAAGGTACCATCCTACTCCAAGCTATGACTATATCTCCTCTTTGTTAGGATTTTTCTCTGGTGTAGAATAATTCTTGCAATGGCCTCAAGTTTGTACAATGCAAAATTTGGTGTTCACCTTGGAAAAAACATTGATTGGAAAATTTACGGTGGTTGTCAACCTTAAATCCAAAAACAAAAAGAACAAGTCCCCAAGTTCAAATTCTCTAATATTTTTGAAATTGTAAGAATATAAATTTTTTTTCCAAATTACACATGTGGAGTGAACTTGTGAAAAACACTAAAATCTCAATAAATCCCAAAAAAATAGATTAAAAAAAAGGTGAAATTTGGACGGAAATAAGAACAAAATAATTAAGTATAAACAACTTAACGACCTTGAAGTAACAACCTCCACAATATTATAATAAAACTTAAATGCAACCCATAATGGTCAACTACTAACTACTACCCCCTATTGAAGTCACCCATTGAGATCAGTTCAACACTTTTTTCCAAGCTTTGCTTTAACCTCAAATATCCATTTCAGTCGTTACTGAGCTCATGGTCACTCTGCACGCTTGAGCTATTCTAAATCATTTTGTGCAAGCTCCCAAGTGGGTACTATAGTTTTGATGCAAGTCGATCCTTGCTCTGTTCTCTACCTCTCAAGATGGCTCCTGCAACAAAAAAAAGAAGAAAAAAATATAAGGCAAAAAATAAAATGTTTGAATGAATCCCAAGCAAAGGCCAAAAACCTAAACAATGTATATTCAATCTTTTGTTTTAGGTATTTGTGCTTGTATTTGTTGAGATGGAATCACCAACTTGCTAGAAACTTGGGATTTGACCTTAATAATATTATATTAGTAGTATATTTATTATGTTAAATTTTTTGATAATTGTCTAATACATCTTGTCTAGCGTATTTGCAAGTCACACGCAAATCCTCAGAAGCTGGAGGTGATTGTTGTTTGTAGAAATTAAAAATATTTTTTAAGATTTAAATTTTTCACATAAATTGTTGGCGCTTATTTTTCACCATAGCCCTTCTTTTGACAGTTTTAAAAGTAACTTTGCACTTCTCTATTTTCAAACAACTTTTACATTTTGATTTTTTATATACACATGCAAATTTTTACCCACATGTTACTACAAAATTACAACACCCCTGATAACTCACGTGTGTGTGCATGGGCCATCAGTGTAATCTGCATAACATGGGGTTATCCTTCAAGCTGTGGGACTTGTGAACTTAAGATAACCCTCTGGAGCAGGTTAGCTTCCTCTTGCCTAATCCTAATGATAAGCTATTCCTAATGCAAGGAAAACACCTAACTACACCTATTCTAAAAATATCCAAGGCAGACAGGGAGAGAGAAAGTGCATGAAAAGGGAAATCCTACAGCTAAAGGGGTAATGATAGCATTAAGAAAAGGGATGAGATATTCTACTGAGGGAGAAAAAATATGGAAAAATAGAGCTAGAAGAGGTTAGAATAGAAGTGACACAGTACCCAAATCTGAGATGGAAACACAACACCCTGCACCTACAAACTGTGAAATACATGCACAAAAAAACAAACACAAAATGGAGTAGGCACAAAGATATAATAAAAATCATGAGAAAGGGTTGAAAACACCACAAAAACACAAATTTATTGCTCTATAACATGCACAAACCATTAAATTGTTGAATGGAGGCATAGGTACGCTTTCTAGGCACAGGAGAAGGCTTACAGCTCATTGGAGTTGATGAAATCAAATTGCAAGTGTTTCCCTAGCTCCTAGAATGTCTCCCCCAAAAATGAGGGGGTCAACTACATTATATGACGCTATATTTGTCTCACCATAACCGAAAAAATGCATTAAAGAGGTATGGGCAGCCATACAAATTGGTAACTTTGCACTTGCATGGGTAGTCATGGGTGCCATACCTAACTTAAACACGATTGTTGAGCTATCATTAAACCACCTACTTCACCTTTTCTGTGATCCGTGAGCCATCTAACCAGATTGGGTTGGACGGTCGTGTAACTGCCTTGGGCCGTATAACCTTTGCTGAGAAAAAATTTGACCAACCCATCTGACTTACGACCCATCCAACCATGTTGGGTTGGACGAACAACCAACCTCCATATAACGTCATTTCGTTTCCTTGTGTGGCATCCAACCTAGGTTATAAGATCGTCTATCGTATGTCTGTAAAACCGTTCAAGCCATTCCAACCCTCTGTTCATACAACTATTGGGCCGATTGTACTGACGTCTATACCTATAATTGTAACATTACAGTTTTAGTGAACTAAAATGTACTGCCACGACTCTGGAAAAACTTGCAGAAAGTAGGAAAATAGAGGGGAGAGACAAAAGTAATGAGTAGAGAGAAAACATGTAGAAAGGAACTTATTAAAACTATAGCAAATACATGAAAAGTGGAAAAAGTAGGAATTACGTATCTTAAGTTGGAATAAAAATCGAAAAAACACTTGGCAACAAATTAACACCAATGAGATATCCTAAATTAACAAAATTCCATTATATTAAGTCCACCTTTTACCTTAATGAAAAACTGAATATCCAAAGTAACAAAATCCCACTAAAACTAATTATATATAAAAATAAGTATATATAAATACGAGGTTTTGCTTTCAAAGTCACATAAAAATCAATTGTAATCTGTTAGGAGCAATGGAAATTTGTGTAGAGGAAGACAAAGTGGATGTTGAAGAAATAATATTGGGGCAGTTTGGAGGAGGGTTGGAAATTTCGGCGAAGAAGGAAATACCTGAACATGTGATGGAGATAATATTGGCCCAGATACCCTTAGACTCCGTCGCCCGTTTCTGCACGGTTTGTAAAGATTGGAACGCTCTCTTGTCTTCACCCAAATTCTTTGATCTTCGCAACCAAATATCCAACAATCATCCCTGGTTAATTATAAGCTATGACGATCGTTGTTTGAGCTACAACTTTTCTGCGCGAAGGTGGAAGATTTTGAACTTTAAACCCCACGGCCCCCACAAATACGAGGCATCCAGCGGCGGGCTACTGTTGTTGCGGTTTTTGGGTAGGCGCGAGTTCCGCGTTTGCAATCCATTAAAGCCAGGCATTAACAAACATGTGAATACATTTTCCTGCACACATTTGGTGTCTGGAATTGTGAGAGAAAAAGAATCCTGCAAAGTAGTGATAACCTACGGTAATACTTCTCTTACAACTATACACACCAAAATATCAGTCTACGATCCTCTGGAGAATTCGCGCGTATATGCAGGGTATCTTACCGATTGTCATGTGTTGGAACCCATTGTTTTCAGCAAAGGTATGTTTTTCTTTTTGTCTTACGAACCTCGTCTTGGGGTTAGGGTTTACAGCCTCCACGATGATGATGATGATCGGGACATGTGTTTGGGTTTTGTTCCCCTGCCTCTGAATCTGAAGTTAAATGTAGACAGAACCTTGGGCAACTATGATGCAACAAATTGCGGTCTGGCTGTATGTGGGTCAAGAGTTATAGTTGCCACACCCAAAACAAAGCAGGGCAAGGGTATTCGTGTGTGGGAGTTGGAGTTCGACAAGAGTACCGCAGTTTCTTCATGGAGACGGATAGCAACTATGCCTCCATCAATGTACAAGCATTTCAATTCTAGAAGCTGGAATTGGGACTTCAAGTTGAATGGAGTTGGAAACTATTTGTGCTTCATAAGTAGTCAGAATTTTCTTACTCATGTAATTGTATATAATTTAGAGCAAGACTCTTGGGATTGGCTGCCACAACATAGGCCTGAATTCATCCCCTTAAAAAAGATTGGGCGTTTCAAAACCTTCGCGTTTGAACCCAGGACATTCTGAGTTGCAAACTACACATGGTATGTTAATGTGTTTCTTAAATATTGATTAACAGTCTTCCCTACTCCTGCTCGTTCTACAAGTTGTTTGGAGAGGTTGCACATACATTTATTTTTATTTTTTAGTTTAGTTATAAAGTAATGCTCATTGCAGCATTCTTTTGTTTATTTCAATTGATGGTTTGTTGAACAGGATCTATGGCAATGTTATTCAGCAGAGTCAAAATAAAAACAAAATTTAGGTTTACATATGAATGCTTTTGTTGGTTTTAACTTTTTATCATAGGTCACTGTGATATTCCTCAAACCACCTGCTTATTGCTAATGTTTTGATTCATATTGGAGTTTTAGCAGGGAAATTTTCCATTTTGAGGTTCATTCTCATATATGTTGATTTTAATTTTTGTCTATTTGGGATACTTTATGATGTTTTAGTTTCATTCCCACATGTATAAAGGTTCGTAGAATGTGGCTGTATTTTTTGTTGGGTTAAGCCATGGTTTTATTTGTGAGATATTGTATTGGGAAGCTGGGTATTGGAAACAATGCCATTTTGGTTTTTTGAATAGTTTGCAGAATATTACCTATATAGTGGTAATGCCAAAATTGTAATTTAAGTTTATAGTGCTAAAAGCCAAGTGCAAGGACATGCAATTGGTAAGCACACCACATAGATAAGTGTCTGGATGTAGTCACTTGTGCACCATTGTAGTAAATCTGAAGAGACAGCAACCTCTCCAATTCCCTCATATTCTATTATGGTGACGTGAAAATCATGATCTCTAAGTGTCCTGCAAAAGTGAGGTGTCAAACATAAATATTTGGAAGTTGAAAAGTGAGTGAACAATGTAATGGTCATGTAGTTGTACTATAAATATTTACTTCACATTTGGGGAAGTATGTTGAAGTTATTCCTAGATATCGTGCATGCATTTATCTGTTAGTCTTTAATATCATACCGGAGTTGCTTCCTTTCTCTGCACAAAACATGCGCAATCCTAGACAAGGAATGTGATTCTGATGTGAAGTTAATTGTAGCTCTGTTAACTAATTTTTCAAACAAATTTGTTTCACTGGTGTTTGTGTGGTAGTATTGATTTGAAGGAGACCTTGTATTACAAGTTTATATCATATGCACGTAGGCATTTTAAAAATGAGATTCTTTATAACAAATTTAGGGGGGGTTGACAAAGAATTGAGTTCTGTAATAGGTTCAGGGTATAGATCTTATCAATAGAATTTGGCTCATTCGAATGGTGCTTGCTAGAACTAGATATCAATTGAACATATCAAAGGAGGAGGTAGTGGAAAGATTTTACATACTATGCAACAATAGATTCATGCTCACATGGATGGATTTTCCCCTTACAGCTTAAACATTTTTGTGTGTTAATAGGGAAAGATTCAAATCAGCCTTGAAACCCACTTTTATTGACCACCTTCTGTTTACCTGCATATCCACGTGGCAGAGAACTTCACCAAGACTATTATTAGGCATCAAATCCTAGTCAAGAAATCAAGGGAAAATGATGAGTAATCCATCATACCATGCAAAGGAGTATGTTCATCACCACACCACGGTGCACTTATAGTGGTGCAATTTGACATTCATTGCTTTCACCCAAGAGTTCAACTCACTAATGCATGGATCCAACCAACTTCTCGAAATTTGCAGTTCCAAATGTAGAAACCTAAAAACAATGGCTAGTTTCTCCAAGTTTGCAGTTTAATGTGCAACAGATGGAGAGAGACTATAAAACACATGAAAATATAGCCAAATTGGATCTATTTTAGTTCAATATGCTGCTGAAGAACATCAAGTTGGCCTACATTTCCCTAATTGTGGATTTGAAATAGGCATCTAGGATTCTCCACGTGTAGTACCTGATTTCTCCACCCATCCATTGCTTTCTAGCTTTTATAACTATCTTAGAACTTATTCAACATGGGCTTTTTCATGGGCTAAGATAGCGGGTTTAGCACTTAGTCACTAGTGGTTCCCATCTCATTTCTTCTTTCATCCCCAAGGTCATATGTCCTTAGCTATACCTTTTTTCTTAGGGGGTTGAACTTAGAATCCACTCTCTTTAATCTGAAATCCCACACATGGATATTCCCAGTTGTTCCTTTAAATAGCCTTCTTTATCAATTGTTCCTACAAGAATTTGCCTTTCCCTAAATTCCTATTTTTGCACACTATTGGAGTGTGTTAGCAAAGGCTGAGTTTGTAATTGCACCTGCCAATTGCATTTCTTTAAAAATCTCCATGGCTTTTACAGCAAGTCCATTTTGTGTATAAGAGACCACACTCAGTTGCCTTCAGTACTGATTAAATAAATTGCACGTTTGATCCCAATCTGCACAGATTAATGTTAATTTAACATGAATAATAAGAGGATCGTTAGAGAAGATCCAAAAATACTCAAAACAGTTTTTCAGAAGCCCTCTTCTCGAATCACATGGACTGTGGAAACATCGTGTCTCTTAAGAGGGCAGGTGTTACCCAGAAAACAGGGACATGAAAGAAAAATCGATAAAGAGTTCCCAAATGTCAAAATTTACATGATAGCCTTCATTGTCAGTTATTCTTACTAGAATTTTTCATTCTCTGTTCCAAAACTTACATGTTTGCACACCTTGGAGGTTGTTTGCAAATGTTATTGAGCTTGGAATTACATCTGCCAATTACATTTGTTTAAAAATCTCCATGGTGTTTACAAGTCCCTTTTGTGTAGACCACACTTCGTTGCTATCAGTGACGATTAAAAGATTAACATGTTTGATCCCTAGCTGGACAGATAGATGCCGATTTAGTAATGAATAATAAGAGGGTAGTTGTTTCTTCAAAAAATAGGGACATGAAATAATTAATAAAAACCAAGAAGGGCTCCCAAAAGTCAAATTGACAAGCTACCCCATTTTGCACCTCCATTTCCTTCTAAAAACTGAAAGTTTGGAAATCTTTTGAGTTTATTTGTACATGTATGTCCTTACGGATACTATGCAAAATATCAAAACCCCTTTCATGTTGCCCAAAATTCAATGAAATAAGAAAGATTTCACTCCTGCCAATTGTACTTCGAAGAATATCTCCAAGGTTTTCTTAACAAGCTCCTTTTTTGCATATCCAACAAGATTGCAGTACATAACATTCCACATTGCATCAGTTTGTGAAATAATATGCTTTGCTTTTGAATGCTTCCAAATTTAGGCTGCATGTTTATTTTAAATTTTGAATAAATGCTTCATATATTAACAAAATCAATATTTACAACAAAAGCTGTAAAAAGAATAGCAAGCTGTACAGCGATATTTACAATGAAGATTACAATTTTTCCCTTAAAGCGACAACGACAACTGGCCTGCATGTTTATCAAGGTTTCAGACTAAACAATATGCTACAAACATCTATGAATATCTTGAGGATCTCCGTTACTGCTCCAAAACTCCCATTGTTGTACACCTTGGAGGGTTTTTGCAAAGGTTGTTGAAACTTGAGACTGGCATTACACCTTCCAATTGCATTTGTTCAAAAAACTCCATGTATTTTACAAGGAGTCCATTTTGTGTAAATCCAGCAACGTTTGGTATCTTAGCTCACAGTTTGTTTAAAGGTCTCTATCTTCAAACTGTGCTTTCCAACATACTGCAGATTTTCTTATTCGATATAAGACTATCATATACACTCTGGTTAATCCTCTTGGTAATTATGCCGATAGGCATTCCATTCTACTGGATGAAGGGTGTGTGGTGCTAACAGCTGTTTGAAGATGGGGGGGGAGAGATTAATTTGTAGGACATGTGTTGATGGATCAAAAGCTGTGGTGCCTCCTGCCTGCTTTACACGCCTTCCTCCCTAGAACCTTTTTCCTTGCCTTCCTGCAATCTTTTTCCTTCTTTTGGCTGTGCCATGTTGCAAAGGAGAGACGATCATTGGCATGCGTTAGATTGATGATCAGAGGTGCGTCGGACAAAGTTATCTGCCTCACATGCTGCTCGAACGGAAGTTGAATGTCAAACTAAATCCATTAGCAGATACTTGTTTAACAGGAGGTGACAGAGCTAGAAAACCGTGATTGATACCAGAGATGACCAATAAGAGCAAAGAATTGAATCTTGCAGATCCAAACTTGATGCCACCAAGTTGCATGAAGAGCTCAAGGTGCGTGGTGAACCAATTTGAAACCAAGTTGAATCTTGAATACACACAAGTAGAGAGCATATCGAAAGCAAGAGCAAGAACAAACTCAGGACAACACCTCTAAACTGGGTAAAACTGAGCTTGAATGTGGTGATATTAAAGAGAAGTGCATAGTACACAAGCCTGCAAACTCGAGTCAACATCTCAGACAGAGCTGCGGATGATATCGAAAACTTTGAATTTGATACCTGAAACTAGAGTTACGAGACATAATTCTGAAATGAAAACTAAATAGCTTATGAAGGTGGATGACAAGAATGAGTCGAAGACCTAAGATCGCCAAGAATTGAGCTCACACAAACCAAAGTGTTCAAAGATCCAAGAAGCAGAACTAGGAGCTCAATATATCAAGCCTAATTTTCTATTGTGTTGATCCAAAGAAGTTGATGGCCTTTAGTTTAGGCTCAAATCAGTTTTGCTGATTACACACACCCTAAGAATTTCAGATTTGCCCGAGTTGTTTCGGGAAAGCTTGTGTTCAAACTGTGAGGATGAGGAGGGTCATTAGGAGGGGGAGAGAAGGGAGGTTGTTAAGCATCATTAGGGGTTTGGGGTGTGAAAGGTATTGTTTTGTTCTTTTAAATCTTGTACCTTGCATGTTAAGAATGATTACCCATGATTATGCCTTTACAAGAGCTTGTAATGGCCGTGTTTTTCACGTTAATATTTTCCCTGGTAAGAGTGAGCAGGAAAAGACCAAGAAGAATTACTCGCTTTTGCCATGTGTATTTTCCATTTGCTTAAAGCATGGCTTTCTCTTTGACAGCTGTAAGGTGTTTTGTTCTATATTCAATGTAATCTAAGACATAAGACAAACAGGATCGAAACCCAATCAAATTCCATAACAAGCTATTAGTCAGGGTTTGTTTTCCATCAAAATGCTGTCCGTATCACAATGCAGGAGAATGGAGGGGGAATTTCTGTTGTATGATATTGTTCCATATAGATCTACTGACATTAGGGAATTGGAGGAGATACCTTCTAGGGGAGAGGACGGGTTTGATTTTCTTGTATTCTTCTTGGTTGTCATTTTCTTTCTCATAATTTTTCCTGTCCCTGATATTGCTACTGGTCTACTATTTATTAGCTTACTGCTTTGGCTAACACTTATTTCCATTTGATCATACTTAGTAAAAGTTTTGAAATCTTTCGAGTTTATTTGTACATATATTTGGCAAGGTGTTGTTTTTTCTTCTAATTTCGAGTGTAAGCTCTGTCACATCATTCTTATAGTAAATCAAGGTCATGGAGGTGTGCCTCATCGAGTTCCTCATCTAGAATGATACCGCGAAGGGGAATGCAGAGTGAAGGGAGTTCCACCTCGAGGAAAAGAACCACCTCAGCTCCATAAGTAAGTGAAAACGGGGTTGCCCTGATGGTCGTACAAACACTGGTGTGGTATGCCCATAATGTAGGATATAGCTTTGTGTGCCAATTTGTGTGTGATTCACATATTGTCTTTTGTAAGATCTTGTTGAGAATTTTGTTCGTAGACTTGGCTTGTCCGTTGCATTGCAGATGATATGGTGTTGAGAATCAATGTTTAATTTTGAACTTAGCGTAGAGTTGCTTGATTTCTTTGCATTTGAAACTCCCAGCATGGTATGGTGAATTCCGAAACGGCAAATGATTTGATTGAGGACGAATTTGGACATAGTAAGTCCAGACATGTTGGTGAGAGGCATGGCTTCAACCCACTTAGTGAAGTATTTCGTGGGTATAACGATGAAGACATGACCGTCTTGGGATCGAGGTAGTTTCCCGATATAGTCCAGTCCCCATATACTGAAGCGCTGAGGAGCGGCGATAGATTACAACTCAGCTAGAGGAGAATGAATCTATTCGTCATGATATTAACAAGTTCAACACTTTTTTGGTAAAAATATGAGCATTAGATTATAGTATAGGCCAGTAATAACCCATGCATAGGCACTTGCACGCAGTAGCATGACCGCTACAATGGCCACCGCAAGTGCCCCTATGCGCTTCCTCTAAGACAAGGGGAACCTCATCTTTGTTAATGCATCGAAGTAGGGTACCTTCAAAGTTGTGATAGTATAAAATGTCATCGTTAAGTATGGATTTCAAAGCCTTTTTGCATATTTGTAACCACATTCGAGATTCGGTGTCAGTTAGGTAAGTCTAGTATTGTATAAATTGGTGAATGTCAATATATCGAGGGTCTTGTGCAAGGTTGCGTGCTTCGACGTAACTGACATGTTGGATGTTTGGACAAGGTGAAGTGACTAGATGTTGACGAATTTTGTATGAGAGAATCTTCATGAGAAACAAAGTGTGATTGAAAATGTGTGGCAGATGTGGCCAAAAGAATCAGCCAAGGCATTATGTTCACGAGGGATAAATTCAATGTTGAATGAAGTGATTTGTGGCATTAATTCTTGAACTAATTCGTAATAAGCTTTTAGGCTTTTGTTACGACATTGGTATGCGCCACTAACCTATCGACACACTAACTGAGAATCCCCGATGGCATGGAGAAAGGAGACACCCCTAGCTAAGGACACCTATATACTTAATATAATAGCTTGATATTCGGCCATGTTGTTGGTGATCTCAAATTCTATTCGATAGGAAAGATGGAAATCCTGACCAGAAGGATCAGTGAGAACACAACATACCCCAACTCCTTAGAGGCATTTTTCCCTATCGAAGTGTGGCATCCATGTATCCTCATGGATATCAATGGTGACCTCCTCCTCATTGATTGTGGTTATTGGTTTAGTTTTAGGTGGGGGAAGCACTTCAATACTAGCATCGAAGGATTGTGCCTCAAGACCGGATGTGAAGCTATAATAGTAGTATTTTATAGAGATAATAATGTTTATACCCTCAATGAGGAGGATATCCTCATCAGGTAATGCTTCATGAATAGGTTGGGAATAGAGATGGGGGTGGCAACCAATTGGTTTGCTATGACTTCGCCTTTTATCGCCCGTTGTGTGATGATACGAAGGTCAACAAATTCCATAAGGAAGGCCATCCATTTCCCAATACGATCCGTGGGGAGGACAACATGTGAGAAGAAGTGCCGCAAGGGATCAATATGGATAATAACATATGTGGTCTGATACAACATATAATGACGTAATTTTGTACCTGCGTAGTATATGGCCAAGCAAGCTCGCTCAATGGATGTGTATCGTGCTTCATAATCTAGCAGGGCTCGACTAACATGGTAGACGACATGCTCCTTGCCTTTTTCATCTTCCTACGATAGCATTGCCCTAACTGACATGGGAGTGGAAGAGGTATATAGTAGCATGGGTTGATCTAGCAAAGGAGTTTGTAATATTGGTAACGAGGATGAGGAGTATTTCATATTGTCGAATGTCTGTTGATAGTCTTTGGTCTATTCAGGCTTGGTAGATTTTCAAAGTAGGTTATTTATGGCGTGATTACGATAGGTAATCTCAGGGACAAATCGTCAGATAACCCTAAGTTTCCCAAGAAAATTACGTATGTCCGCTATGGAGGATGGTTGTGGCATGTCAAGAATAGCTTTAATATTTTCTGGGTTGGCATCAATACTACGCTTAGATGCTAAGAATCCTAGGAGCTTTCCTCATGTCACCCCTAATATGCATTTTTCAAGATTGAGGTGGACCTTGTATTTGTGAAGGCTTCCCAAGGCAATGTCCAAGTCATGAGCGTGATCATTAGTGCGTTGGGATTTGACGAGTAGATCATCGACACAGACTTCAACAACTTTATGTATGAGTTCGTGAAAAATGTGTGCCATGGTGCATTGATTTGTAGCATTGGTGTAACAATAAGTGCCCCATTGCATGGTGAAGGTAGTCTTGTGTTGATCTTCAGGAGCAATCTAAATTTGGTTATACCTTGAGAACCCATCCATAAGAGATAACATTTTGTACCCCGTCATAGCATTGACGATGGCATTGATGGACGATAATGAGAATTTATCCTTAGGACAACCGAGGTTGAGATTTCTGAAGTCAATGCAAATGCAGATGGCTATGGTATCCTTCTTCCTAACCAAGATGATATCAGACACCCATTTGAAAAGTAGTATGTCATACAAATGAATTTCGTGTCCAAGAGCTTGATGATTTCTTTGTGACATAAATCATTGATTTTGGGAGGGAACTTTCTTATCTTTTGTCGAATGGGTGTGTCTTCCGGATAAGTTATAATGTTATGGGAGACAATTTCAGGATCAATGTCAGGCATATCGACATATCCCCATGCAAATACCTCCTTATGTTTTCATAAAATTTCTATGTGATGCTCACGTAGGTGAGGAAAGAAATCACCAAGAATGACTACATACGTGGGATCGTCATCAAGTTGGCATCAAGCCAACATAGCATTGTCATCTTGGAAATGATATGGGGCCTTGGGTAATTTGGTTACTTCGTCTTGGATACGATCGGTAGTAGAGACATAATCGTCAAAGCGCGTAGATTTCTTAGAGAAGTTTCCCAACTTGTGATGTTTCTGAGGGAGTTTATCTCCTCGAGAATATAAGATTTCTAGAATAGCCTTGTCATTGTCGAGGTTAGGGAGAGGCCCATAATATTCTACATCGATTTTGAGGCTTGCGTACCACTTACAATCTCTATGTTCTCGAGAGTTGGTATGTCGTACATCTAATACCTTGGCATATAATGTGACCTCCTTAGGTGTAGGATCAACAATGGCCATGCTAGGAGCACCGGGACCAGTGTTGAGTGTAGAGGTTGGCTCAGAAGTTGTTAAGGGTGGTGGAGTCGTAGTGGGAGCATGATGCAAAGCATAACTAGATATTTTCTCGATGACCCAAGGGGTATCGAGGAGTGGTGGATTAGCGGGAGTAACATAAGGAAGCCTCTCTTCCTCATCCTCACTTTCACTGGTACCATATATAGGTGGTTCGCAATATGTGTCAATGGTGTTTGATTCAAGTCGACAAGACTATATTTGGGCTAAGGCACGTTGATAGTGCAATACTTCCAAGTGCCTAGACTCAACCTGCGAAACAATGTAATCTTCGTCAAAGGAAATTCCTTTTCCTTTAAGGTCAAGCACCTCCTCCTTAGTTGAAACACCCATGTTGGTAAAATATTTGGGTGAAAAGGGAGTGTGATAAAAAAAGAGTTGCATAATTCCTAGTTTGTTGCATTCTAATTGATTGGAGGCCGAGGTATCGCTCGTTGGCTCCTTCGTGTCAGTTTGATGTGGAAACCAGTCGCGATGTAAGAGAACCGAAGGTAACTGATGCACAATTTCATCGGGTAACTTGTTTTTTGTTGATCGTATTTTGGAGATCATTTGGATCTTGTTCATCCAAATCTATTAATGTTATTTGTATTTCATACCTAAGGTTAAATAATTTTGGGTAGGGAATGCTCTGGATCTCGGGAGTAGTTGGCATTAAAAAAGGATCATTAGGATATGGTATTGGGATATCCCAAGGATTGGGATCAGTCTTATGTCTAAAGCATTGGTTGTTATGGATGAATTTAATACATTGGTAGTCGGATGATGCGTCCGTGTGTATGTGATGCATCCATAGTCGACCCAATTGTAGACATCAGTTTTTGGTATCATTCCTTCCCTTCACCCCGTGTTCGCTCTCCCTCATCAAGTTTACCCATTCGAATCCATTTTCCCTTCAAATCAAATAAATCTTGTTTCCCATCAAAAATACATGTTCCAATAAGCAATCTTAATTGTCCAATTGATTTACTTTTAAATAATTAATCATTGTTATCTAAACATTCCAAATTTAGTCTTATCATACAAAAATTATTTAAATCATGAGTCCCACTACTTTTTTATCCTAATCCAACCCTTTAAATCATCTACTCCTTTTATTTAAATCATGAGTCCCACTAATAATTTAAATCATGCAAATAAATATGTATCACATCCACTATTTCACCCACTAATTCAAATCATGAGCCCCACACAATCACATCATATCCATATCAAACCTAATCATTCAAATCATGTCCCTTAACCAAGGTTATTTTATCCAACCCTGATTACTTAGTAACCCACAATCTAACCCCACCTCTAAGCTCTAAATATAGGCCTTCCCCCCTTGTTCAAACAAGTTGGAAATTTTGGGAAATGCTTTTTGAAGTTTTAGAAAAAAAAGAAGAAAGAAAAGAGTGATAGAAAATCTCTGACATTGTAGCCTCTTGTTTGTCAAAACATCCTCATAGTGCCCTTGTAATGCCATTGGAATCCCCATAGTACCCTTCTCATGCTTTGGTGGTTCACTTATCTTGGTTCACGTTGCATTTTCTTGGATTAGATCAATAGCTCATCTACACGCCGACATTTTCAGGTTTTTCATTTATCAGCTTGCACGTTATCCATTTATCTTGCATTTCTATTTATTTTTTTATCACACAGGGGTTGACAGCCACCGAGAAAGTGAACACTTCTCGAATCCGCTTCGTTGGGCAGGCCCAACATTAAATATCTAAGCAAATTTCTTTAGTGTCTTTGAGTTACACACTGAGATCGCAACAAGGAGCTCATCATCCACTTTGCGCCCGTATCATTTATCATCATCTCCCAAGGTACTAAAGCCCTTGCATATTCGAGGTTGATTGGTATTCTTTGATTTCTAGCATACTAATCTGGACAGGAAGGAGAAAACCTGATCAACATTCTGGCACCCTTGGTGGAACCAGACCCAAGATCTGGTTGTTTCATTTCTTACTTTACTCGTCTTGTCTAGGTGTCGTAAGTATAACGCTTATCTGGATTCATAATTCTTATCAATTTCAATAGCTTTTGCGGGTGTTTGATTTTTCGACTCGCTTGCAGGGTGCTAGTGCGCTCTCCATCGATTCGGTATGTCACTTGCATTTCTTAGTTTATATCCTATGTCAGGGAAGTGATTTTCTTGTTTTCAACCGGTTTGTTATTCAGTGATTTATAATTGGTATACATTTTTATTGTTATTATAATTAAAAATTTAAAAAAAAAAAAAACAAATAAAACAAAACAAAAATTACTTTAAACTCCACTTGCATGGGAAACAAATCCGGAAAATAATCTTATTGTTTGGCTTTTGTTCTCGATTTTAACTTTACAATCAATATATATTTTGTTTGTCAATAAACCATGCTTTTCAACCTTTGTTTACACTAAACTATATATAGAGAGAGAGATTAATTTTCATTGTATATCAATCTTACTTTTCAAAATATACGAATCTATATTTATTTATTTAAATCAACAACAAAAAATTCAGTCTCATCCTCATCTCCCCTCAGCGCCGAGCTATCCCGATCAACCCGTTCCCACCTCCTTCGGCTCGTCCCACACAGCTCCCTTTCCTCCTCTCGAGCTATCTCCAACATCCCCAAGCTACCACCCATAACTCGACTGCTCCCACCTCACACACGGCTCGGCTCTGCCCCGAGTCCCTCTCTCCCAACCACCTCTTCCGCGAGCTCCCGCCTATTTTCCCACTCCACCACGTAGGTACCTAACTGATTACCTCGGCCATCTCCCAACCGAGCTCCCTTCCACCTAACTCACTACAACCCATCTACACGCTGACTCCCATCCATCCAGCTCGACTCCCTCCTCCAATCCACGTCTCTCCAACTCCCAATTCGCTACTACCCACACCCAACTTGAGCTCCCTCTCCCTGAGCTCACATCTCCCTCTCCCACGTCAACAACTCACCCGTTCACCTGAGTCCACACAACTCCTATATATGTGATTTGACTACTCCTCATTCAACGGCGGAGGCCATATCCCACTCGCAAAGAATACCCCAATCAGTGTACAGGTGTCCAAATTCCCTTTCTTTATTGTCAACCAAGATGCTGTAAGATTCATCTGGTCCTATAACGAAAGTGTAAACATGAGTAAGCTTATCTGTCTCACAGGCGAGTTCTTTCTTGATAAGACAATTCTTGCATGAAGCTTCTTTGTCTGTGTTCCACAAATGTCAGGACCAAACATTACACTGTATTGAGTATCTTTGTCGAACTTCTTCTGGTTAACATAAACGCTAAAGCTTTATATAGCCCCACCACATTCTATATCTTGCTCAAATTTTATTGAATACTACAGAACCAAAGTCCTATCTTTGTTAATAAATTTTGGGATATCTTTTATCCCCCATAAAATCAATTGAAATACCACAAAGAGCGGCATACCACATAACTCCAAATAGACTGTTATAGTTAACTTTCCGCTAAGCAATATCCGCTGCCAATTATTTAAATAATAAAGACCACCACTCAGTAATTAATATGGGATAAAATCCCTCTTCACTACTACGATAAGTGTCAGCGCATTAAGAAAGTGTGGGGGGTCGACCTGTGGTCGGTTGAGTAAACTCTTAATGGCTCTAGCTGATCGACCACAGTGATGAAAACAATCTAACGAGACGTCGCGTTATATTTGATGACAAACAGTGACTGTTTGATTTCATTTCAACTCGACTAATGCATTTCCGGGTTTACTTAATAGTTCATAGATTTTTTTTAGTTTATTATTTACCTTATCATTTATAATTCCTTTCGTCGTTTATCATTTCGAATATATTAACACATTCCATAGTTTGTCATTTCTTATTTTATCTCTTAGTTTCTCATCTGCCAATTAGTTTTCATATCTTAGTTACTCTACTTGCATAACAATAGATAGATTACGATTTTTCTTAATCATTCGATCAATTGAATTTTATTTCAGTACGTTCACCCTTCACCAATACACCACACACTACAAAATGACCAACTGCCTCATTTACGAATTATTTGCTTTTAGTCTTCGACGTTTGGGTTCACTTTTGTCTTCCTAGATATTTTCTATTTCGTTAGATCATTGTCTTTCCATTAGTTTATAGAAATCTATATTGTCACTCATTTCATTAGTAATTTAGCATTTCTGTTAATTTGACTCCGTCTATATAGTTTAAAGCATTTTATTTGTCTATGTTCGTATTGCATTTCGGTAGCCTCCAATTTATACAGTCGATCCCCTCCTTAGCTTATCATTTGTATAGTTTCCTATCGTTGGAGTTAATTCATTCACTTTAATGTTCGCTTTCATAGCTTTCTAACCTTACGATTGATCAATCATTATTTCATATCAAATAACCTATTTGCTTTCTTTATATTATTTTTCAATCTATTGCTTAGCTTGCATTGCTTATTCACTCTAATTAAATAGGAACGTTGGTGATTTTGTTTTTTTAATTAATTAATTAGTTTACTTATTTTTATTTTTCTACATACAACATCTATATCATTTTTCTTGACCATGTCAACTAATCATCTTATTTTCTATTACAGGTGAAGTCTACGAACTTGCGACCCCTAAATTATGTTGTCAAAGATCAATTGCTAAACCAAAACACGCTGCAAGTATCCTCTCACCAACCCCATCCGCGATTGTGAATCATACAATTTTAGGGTCCTCGAACATTCTTGGTCACCGATTATCGCCTTCAAACACTATTCACCCAGATAAGAAGAAACACGCTTTCGAGGATTGCTTGGAACGTACACTTTGCTTGCCTCAACTTGCTGTCAGATAAAAAGGAAAAATGTTATATAGGTATTCCTCATTTTCTCTATTTATTCCTTTTGCATCGCAATTCCCTTTTCTTTTGTCCTCATCGAACATAACATTTGGATTTGGGTTAACAAAGAACTTTCATTTCTCATTCTGCTTGCTCATACAATTTAAATAAGACTGTAACTCTCTGCATCTCACGTTATCACACACTACCTGAAACTGCACAAATTAATCAACACACCAAAACATTCCTCTCACCTACTTCACTGATTAAGATTTGATCACCCAACATGAAACCATTTTAGACATTTCCCAGCCACAACTTACCTGAAACCAAACATAGTTTGATTTTCTCTAGGTCCTCTTACAACCATCTTCTTTTTCTTTTCACACGTGTTCTTAATTAAAAAAAAAAAAAAACTTAAAACTAACTTGCTTGATTTGTCTGGATAAAATTTGTTTCATGCCCGTAATTACTTGTTTAGCCGTTAAGAAAATGAAACGCAACCTCATTTCAAATAGTTCTTCATCCCAATGAACATCCACCTCAACAACTGCATCATCGGTGCCTTTGACTACCTCTTTCATGGACACATATCCCCTCATCAACATTTCTCACCAAGTACCCCTCGGTCACACTTCAATTTTAGACCATCACTCTATCCCATCTAGGCCAGCCACCCCACCCTCTGTTAAATCAGAGCCTTTTGGTTTTTCCATCACCCCTCATGGTGATGTAGAGTTTCAACAACTACTTAATGTCAATCTAGTGTCTCTCTAAGATTATCTTCTTAGAAAAACAACTCGCATCCCGTTAGATGGTCCACCACTTCAAAAGTTTTACCCCTATCAAACTGATCCACAAAATACTCAATTGACAATGAATGAACTCTCTACAACTCATCTTGCTTCTTCTTCTACTAGTCCCTCATCCTATCACACTACTTAGGTGATTACCCCTATTTCTTATAATCTACCACCAATCAATATAACCATCGACACTACTCTTCCTCTTACTTCATTGACTACTATAGCCACTAGTGTCCTAAATCAATATGCCCCAACATCATACATCAGGAACAATATGATCCTCCTTACATCCACGTATGCCTATCAATGTTTCTTAACCTCCTTTTACCATTATCCAGTAACTCATCATTTTTCATCAACAGATTCACCCTCACGCTCCCACTCAATATTTGCCACAGCAACCCACATAATCTCAACAATTGTACCATCTTCCCCATCTCTCAACAACAAGTATTTATCAACAATCATCTTTCCAACCACATTCCACAATTTATACTCATCCCCAACAGGTTCCTCAAACACCTACACACCCGCAGGTTAATCAACAAACTTATCTGACTATTTCTTATACACAATCACCACCCTTCGTCTCTCAACAAACTCTCCCCAATGATCACGTGCAGGCCTTAGCGAATCGGCTAGCCAATCTTGAGGCTTCCACTTTTGGATCTAAAATCTTGTTGTCATATGAAAAAATATGCAACGAGCCTATTCATCCATCTATACCCATTAAACCATATCATCTACACTGGGAATTCCCAAAGTTTTCTACATTTAATAGTAAACAGGAACCACAACATCATCTCTAAGCATTCAAACATGCATGTTATCTCATCGCGCATGACCAGGACTTGATGCTTTGTACCTTCCCCATGTCCTTGGCTAGTCCTGCCCTGGATTGGTATAACAATATCCCTCAATACTCTATATTTTCCTTTTCATAACTCACACAACTATTCTTAAAACACTTCTCAATTAATATTACACACAAAGTAACCATTAATGATCTTCATACCATCAAACAGTTCGAGGACGAATCCATCACGGATTTCATCGCACGATGATGTAACACCATAAACTAGTTATATTTCCCTCTTCCATAAACTGATCTTATCGAACTCTTCATGCGGTCCTGTGTGAAGCATATTTCCTCTACTTTACAAATTCAATCATTTCAAACTTTTGAGGAAGCCTTTACCATGGCTCGCAAGCTTGAGACATGTGCCCTCGAACAGGGTCACTTAAAATTGAAATCAAATAAGCCCAAACAAGAATTCACCAGACCGTCTGCATCAAATGATAAGTCAAAAACAGCGGCTAACATTGTCATTGTTAAATCATCTCCCTGCGTCTACACCTACTACATTGGCTCAACAATGATTCACACGACCAACACCCAACTATACTCCTCTCGGGGAGTCATATAACATGATATTTGAAAAATTAATGGTAGTGAACTTGATCACACTACCGCCTATTCGATCAGTTGATGAGTTAAGACCAAAACCCGCGTGGTATCGAGAGGACCACTACTACAAATATCACCAAGTCGAGGACACGACATAGAGAGATGTTGAAATTTCAAAGAGCTAGTCCAAAGACTCATTAATCAGGGTGAACTTCAAGTAGACAATCCAAACACATCACCTAATCAACCACTCAACATCTTTAAACAACCTTTCCAAAATCATACACCGACAAGCCAAGCCACTACTACTACAACCAAAGAACTCAACGCTCATACTATAAATACTCTTAACACCGTTGATCAGGAACCAATCCCATCTACAAATTCCTCCCCTTCACCATCAGTCACATGTATTCCCTTTGATGTTATTCCCACATCTATCATGTTGACATTTGTTTCAACGTCCACCCCCGCATCCACAACTACTAGCACCCCACTTTCAAATATATCATTTATACCCTTAGAGACATCCATGAAGAAAACATTCCAACCAATCTCCACATCTGGTATTGGTCCCTCATCAAATCCCTTACCTGTCATATCCACCTTAGCATCTACTTCATCCATTCCATTAGGCTTGAACACCTCGCCTATGACCATTCCTCTCTTGCTCGTTATATCATCCTTGGAGCCTAAACTAGTTACTCCTATTCTTTTACCCACGTCAACCACTGTAACCACATCCACACCACCTACCTTCTTCACACCAATTTCATCATTTGAAGAGTTTGTAAAAGTGTTTCAACTGGAATTGACTTTAGATATTCCCTCTACCTCATCAACACAATCCAATCAACTTCCACCTCCCATAGAGTACTTTAGACAGATGTTGCTTCCTGAGCCGACCATAACGTCACCATCTGATCTTCCAGTTAAGGTTGTCGCCACACCTACCAAAGGTTCATCTTCACTTATGAAATTTATAATCCCTTCAAAAATTAAATCTTATAAATCATTTGTTTCAGGACCACGAACATTTCAATCCACCAATCCGAAACCATTCAATACTAAAACACCAGCCAACATCAAAACTAAACTGAAGTCACCAAAGCATCAATATACTCAGGATTTTCCCCAAACATCCAAGATAGCTCACAAGGTATCTTCTAGCACATTAGTTGGATCATATATGGAAATCTTCCAACACTTATTACAAACTTCTGCGATCATGCTTCCTCCCATTAGACATTTTGATCCTTATAGTAGGAAACCTCCATGGTTCAATCCCAATTGCATTTGCACCTATCATCATGCTCCGAGCCATGACATTGAGCATTGTAGGGCCTTTCAGACCATCTTCCATGACCTTATTGAGGAAGATGATTTCCTCATTCAGGGGGAACATCCTTCCCCATCCACAACCAATACAACTCATATTTCTACATCCCCATCCATCGGGTTTCCTAAGACTCCCCCATACACATCTATTCTGCCTTTACCTATCATGCCATCTATAGATTCTATCCCAGTTCCTCTTTCCACACTTCTACCCACACCAATCACATCAACTATTGTGATTGTGACCACATCATCCTCTCCTTCCATGTCATTTGAAGAATATTGGAAAGCACTTCAACTTGCAGCAATTTTGAATGCTCCTCCTATCTCATCTACAGATACTTCCACATCAAACCAACCTTGCACATCAGACATCATCATGAAAACACTAATCCTTCCACCCGTATCAACTATGACACAACCTTACGACCCTCCAGCTGAAATCATTGTCATCCCTTCTAAGAATGCTCCTTCGCAATCCAAATCCAAGAACCTTGGTACACGTCCACAACGATCTCTTGTGCATCCCCAAAATAAGATAGACATTCCTCCAACAAATACCAAATCTACATCATCTATTTTGGGGAAACATCAATCTATTCTAGGGCCACCTTCTCCATCTAAGGCATCACAATCACTCCACCAACCAAAATCAAAACCATCCAACATTCCTTCAAGATCCGAATCTTCCTCTAAATCTTCAAGTGTCACTAAAACATAATCAAAAATGTGGAATGACATGACTCAATCCTCTAAGACAACTCAGACAACCACATCCCAAGCATTTGCATCCAAATCCAAGTCTAAAGATTCCAAAGAAAATACATATACTAACGTATCAATTGAATCTTATGTGGAAGCCCTTCAACACTTATTACAAATTTCCACCATCACACTTCCACCTGTTAAGGCATTTGACCCAAATAGTAAGAAGTCGTCGTGGTTTGATTCCCACCTCATTTTTGCCTACCATCGTACCCCGGGTCATGACACTGAATGTTGTAAGGCCCTTCAGACTGTCATCCATGATCTCATTGAAAGAGATGACCTTTTCGAGGATTGTCCCTCTACCATTTTATCCACAACTAACTCCACATCTATCAAAGTCTCTAAGTCCCCTCCTCCATCCTCCATTAACATCTCTCCTTCGCATATTATTCCTCATACAGAGGGTCCTCCCTTATTCATCAACATTGTTTTCCTATGATCCCCAACTCATCTACCTAATCCAAATCTAAAGTTATCATCGATATCTAAACTCTTTCGACATCCATTAACTTATCCACATCTAATTCATCCACAATGATATAATCTCTTTTATTTGGGGGATCAACCTCCCCTTGTCCTTGAGCATATCATCCACATTAACTATCTAAACAACTCCCTTGACGTGGGGGGACTTCAATCCTTGACATTGTTTTATTTACCTCATCCAGTCTACTAATCTTGTCTAACTATCTTAATCTAAATTCCCCAACTCATCTTATCCAAATATAAAATCATCAAATATCTCATCGAAGTCCACTAGCCTTGTGGCCATATTCCTCCCTTTGGGGGGACTACCTCCCACCATTGTGGCCATGTTTAGACCATTTATTTTCATCTTAAGTCCACCATTGTAACCATGTCTTTCCTTCCGTTGAGGGACCATATTTCCATTGTTTTCATCAAAGTCTACCTTTGTGGCCATACTCGTGCCTCCTTTGAGGCACCATATCTCCATCTTTTTTATCCAAAGTCCACCATTGTGGCCATGTTTGTCCTTCCATTGAGGGGCCATTTTTTTTTTCATCAAAGTCCACCTTTGTGGCCATGTTTGTGTCTCTCTTGTGGGCACCATTTTTTCATCATAAGCCCACCTTTGTGGCCATTTTTTGTCTCACTGCGATGCATATATTTTTCTCACTTATTCACTTTTGAAAGATAACACATAGGTTCCATCTTATCTGTCTCGCGAAGTCTTATCTAATATTTCACTCTCATCCTAAACCCACCATTGTGGTCATTTTTTGTCCCTCCCTTAGGGGGGAATCATTCCATCTTATCTGAAATCCACCGTTGTGGTCATAATTGCCCCTCATTTGAGGGACCATCTACTCATCTCGGTAGGGACGCATATTTTTTCTTCCTTAAAAGGGTAGTGCATGTTTTTTTACCTTCGCTCATCTATCTCATTTGTATCACATCCTATCGAGCTCTTATCTTATCTTGAATGCGACGTTAATCAAGGAGCCAACGGGGAAAGTTTTCTCCCAACTGGATTGGACCGTACATTATCATACATAAGTATGGGTCTGGGGCCTACCATTTGGCTCCCTTGGTGGTAAACCAGAAACTAAACCTCTTAATGCATTGCACTTACGACCATTCTATTGTTAGCACATGTACCCATGAGCAGATAATCATATCTTTAGATCATTCCTCCATCATTAGCCCCTTCCATCTATCATGGTAATGATATACTGTGTGGAACTATGTGGTCTACCGTCACTTCTTTGATATGACCTTAAATATGAGCACCATGGTAAGTGGTCCAGTAATGTTAAAATGTCAAAGTTGGGGTAAGTAGAGAAGTAGGGTCTACTCGTAGCATATTCATTATGGATAGGTTCTCCCATTTTGTGAGGACTCCACAATCATTACATCCATCACCCTCTCATTCTCCTAATTGTTTCTCCCAGAATCATGTGAAAAGGGTCACAAGGATTTATCATCATTCCTTTTTATCATAGTGTCTCTTATACATTCATTATCCCCTCCTAAAGTGGTCTACTTAGCTATTCCCAGCTCTCCCCCATGTAAAGTTAAAATCCATGGATGCAAAAATAAAAAGTCAAATCTCTAAAAAATAGACTGATCCCTCGAAGGAAAGTTGTTCATTAAAATCATATCATAAAAATAGACTAATCCCTCGAAGGACAGCTATCATGCATATTTTATCCCACCATCTAAAAGAAAACATCAAAAAATCCTAAAGTAAAACCAAAAAGTAGACCATACCCTTGAAGGATGGCTACTCCATTATATCATGGCAGTAAAGGCTTCCCGCATTGATCAACCTTCTATATATCATATCATCCTAAGAAAGCTTCCCGCATCAATCAAATTTCTCATATGTACATTGCAGACTTCCTGCATTGATCAGTTTGCATCTTCCCCCTTCCCACAACTAGGGCATAGTTCTAGGAATAATTGCCTATGGAGATCCCTCTTCCCATATACAAGTTACATCTCCAACCCCTTCTTGTGTCCACATTAGGTTTATGAGGATCTGGCATCCATGTTTCCCTCATGGTCTTTTGGTATAACTAACTGTCATTGGTTATGTACTGACATTTGATATTGGCTGCAAGTGCAATGCCTTGAGTGGTACCCTTACTTTTTTACCTCCTATTCGGTTTGAGTCACGGTTTTCTTACATGCCCCTTGTTATGATCATGTGTCATTTATTTTATCAAGGTCACCTTTTATCAAAATCGCATATCAAAATTTCAAACCATATCTATTCTACCTTTATGGATGGCATATCTTACAATCATCCATAATTCCATGAATTCTACTAATATCTATGACTGCTCTCACTAATACACTTTTCGGTTTGGGAATTCTACTTGATCCTCGTTGCAAGTTTGTGAATCCTACTTGAGAATATCTCTCAAGTAGCATTTGTTATGCAACAACTCCTAATCCCCCATCATGGTCATCATGTATTTGATCCATTCATCCTCGCTGCTAATTTCTACTCATCCATTTTCAACTTGACTATCTTACTTAATCACCCCTTTCACATGCATCTTGGTTGATACATACCTTCTTCCTAAGATCTTCACTGTTGTAAAATCCTTCACCATTTCTCTTTCATCAAACGACAATCACCACTACACATCTTTCCACTCTGACTCTTCCATTTATAATTTATGCTTCATCACTCTCACAACGTGGGCATCCCAATTAAGGATTCCCCTCACACTCTCCATCCTACACCGCATACATTCCTCCATCCATTTATGTTACACTCCTTTGTTTCCTTCTTTCCTTATTATCACCCCCTCTCACCTCTTGTTCCACTTTGGCATACACCACTCACTCTTATCTCATCCTTCCTAGTATTCGTCTTCTGCTTGATCATCTTACTTACACACTTTTGCAATATAGAAAATGTACTTAAGGGTTCTCCTTTAGTCCATCTTGTCATACACTCTTCCCATCAACCCTGTCAATCATCCACTTCTTCTCATCATTCTTCTTCTTCTTCGGCTTGGCAATCCTACTTAACCATTCCCATTGTATGGAAATCTTACTTAAGAGTCCCTCTTAAGGCTGATCTGTCATCCACCCTTCCCCCATCTCACCATATTTCCCTCAGCTTATTTCTCCCACCTCTCATCGTATTCATCTTCTCCAACCAACCATTCCACCCATTTACCAATTACAATGTTGTATTTCTCCTTGCATATCATCACTGTCGGTTTGGCGATCTTACTTAACCACTCCTACAGCATGGCGATCTTACTTAAGAGTCCCTCTTAAGGATGATCCATCATCTTGCCTTTCCCCATCGCTCCACATTCCCACCGTCCACATTTTCTCTTCATTATCCATAAACACATCCTCTTGCCTCTTCTTTCTTCCTCACACAAACCATCTTCGAATTCCCCAATTATCATCTCCATCATCCCTCGCTTGGAAATCTTACTTAACCACTTCATACCATTTCTTACCATGTCTTGTTTCTTCATATTTACCTCATTCATCTTGATCCACTACATCCTCTCCTCGCCTTCATCTTCGTACCAATCATCATCCTTCCTTTATTTACTCTTTCCACTCCATCTTCTCAAATTCTCCCACATATCTACACTCATGCTTACCCGCCATTGTTGTTGGTTTTTCGCTTAACATTCTTTCATCATCATCTTCTATTTCCGTGCTAATAATTATCAGTGGAATTCTCCTAAATTTCACTCATCCCCATTCTACACATCCTTGTTCACTCCTTTTGACCTCCTCCATTTTCTCTTCCTTCCTTTCTTCCCCTGTGTACATCGATCATTTTCGGTGGACTTCTCCTAACATCCCTTCGTTGGCATTGCCTCTTCTATTCTTCCCTCTCTTTTTCTTCGGCACCTTTCCATCTTTCATTCTTCTTTTCCCATTTCTTTAAAGTCTTCATCATACACCCTCTATCTATTTTCTCGTCGTCCACTTATCCCCACCTCATGCCTCTCCGCATCTTTTCTAATCCATGTCATTCTTCCCCTCCAACTTCTCTTTACATTCCTTATACTACTCACTCTTCACTACATATCTCCCCTTTTGGTTTCCTCCCTTCTGCATCACTTTCTCTATTGTCATCTCCTTTCCTCTCCTTTCTACCCCTTGTTTTCTTTTACTTCCTCTCTATTGTCTTCTTCCCCTTTTTCCCTCGATCTTCCTTCTTACTTCCCCATCGATAACCTAGCTCACCAGCGTTGTCCCATCTTTTTTATCATCACACCCTCCACATGCATTTTCATGCAGTCTGTTTCATATTCTTTATATGGGTCTTCCTCCCGACACCTTGGTTCCTTCAATATTATCCCCGTATTCGCTCTATCATCTCTTCTTTCCCTATCATTTTCACCTTCCAACTACCGAATCTCCTTTCTTTCTCACCCCCACCTTTTCAATCATTATGTGTCAGTTTCTCTTCCCTTCTTCACTTTTACCCACATCTTTGTGGTACCTCATTGTTTCTTTCTCTTCTCTATTCTACCTCACGTTTCGTCTTCTTTAACTTATTCATCCTCCTCATCCACTTCCATTTTCCATCCTTCTCTCGCTTTTTCCTGATTTTAACCCCTACTCTCATCTCGTATTCATGTTCGTCTATCCTAGCATCCTTCTCTCATATTCACCTCTTCCTTTTCTCAGCTCTATCATCTCTTCCGTGTTCCATTATTTCTCTCCCTTCATCCCTATTCACCTTTCTTCACTCCCTTCATTTTTGATCTCCTTCTCCCTTTTTTTTGCTTCCATCCTTTGCTCTATCATATTTCTTGTCCTTTTCTTGTTTTTTCCTTCATCATTTCATTCTTCCCCTATCATCCCTATATCTTATATCCTTCTCCATCTTCCATCATTTGTCTCCTTCACTCTTGAATTTTCTTGCTCTTCTCATAATCAAACATTCCTCTTTTATCTTTTTATTCTGAATCCCAACTTCTCCCCCCCCCTTTCATTCTATCCCAATTTAACTTCCAATACTCTTCTCCACCTATCCCTCCTCCACCATAGTTTCCTTCTTTTTCTCCACTTTGTCATCACTTTTGTCTTCCTTATATTCTTCCTCTAACTCATCACACTCCATTTTTTGCCATTTCTCTCCATCATCTTCTACATATTATCCATTTCTTGGTTTCCACTACTTACATATTGCACATCTCTCTTCCGTTTTCACCCTCTACTATGTCATCTTCTCTCTTCGCTTTCCATTTCCCTTTTCCTTGCTCCTTCACCATCTATTCTATCATTTTCTTGTCCTCTTCTTCTTTATCCTTCATCATTTCTTCCTTTCTCTGTCTTCCCTCTTTATTATCTCGGTTGCTTCCTTCATATGGCACATCTCGTCCCTCTTCTCTCATCTCTCTACTCTTATTTTTTCCCTCTTCTCATCTTGCTTTCTCCTTCTTGTTCATCCTCCCTCATCACTTTATTCTTTAATCCTCTTGCTTTAATTTCTTTTTCTCCAGGCCCATCGCGCCCTCTCTATTTCTTCTCCTCTTATCTTTTCCCACTACCTTCATATTTCCCATCTTTCTCCCTCTTCTATGCTTTCATCTATCTTCTCTCTTCTCTTAGCGTCCTTATCTATTATTCTCTTCCTCTTCGTTCCATCACATTCAAGCACAGTTCACACTCCTTGTTGTCAAAAGATGGTAGTTTCTACGTCTTATTATACCCCATCCTCTTCCTCATCTTTCATTCTTTTTTTCTCCTCCTCCACCACGTCCACTCTATTCCATATCTTTTTCTTATTCAATGTCCTCTTCCCCCTCTCTATAAAATTTCTCTCTCCTCCTTTCGGGATCGATGTCATTTCTTACATTCTTGTCGACCCTCTCAAGGAGACATCATCACATATATCCCTCATCGCATCTTCCCTTGCATTTTTGTCTTGGAGGATACCATAATGGTCATCACCTATCTAATCTTGTTCTCTTCCATGAATATTTTCTCTACTTTTGTTTCTTTGAAAAAGTAGATTGAATCCTCCTATATCCCTAAGAAGTGGGGCTATTTTCTCTTTTCTTCATCTACTCATCTTCCGTCACCTGCACACCTTTCTTATGAAACACATATTCAACACCATATTTACTACTCTTTTAGGGCATTTTATCTCACACTTCTATCCCATATACTCTTCATGTCCACATTTGTGACCATACTCGTTCCCCATGGAGCATTTTATTTACATATCCATCTTCCACATTTCTTGTTTATTTTCATGCCCTGTGCTGGGGCATCCTTATCTTCATCCTCGTCCCTTTTGTGGATGCATAATTTTTGTTCGATGCCTCGCATATGAAGGATTTCGCATACCTTTCGCATTTAGTTGTGCATACTTTGATGTTTACCTATGACCCATTGGTCATCACGGTTTGCATCCATATTGCAATGATCTTCACCCACTCACCGGTCCATATAACGTTGTCGTTTGTCTCCATTAAGACCGTAATTGTCGTCTACTGATGTGATATTGGAGTCACCGCCATATTTTTCATTGTTATTGCGATCCTTTTTTGCCTGGGGCATCTTGCCTTTGGTCATGTTTTTAGCCATCCTCTATCCACCAACCCTTTTCCGTCTACTCTTTTTCAAACGCGTCATCAATTTCGCGTGACATCATCAACTTCCCATTTGAGGGGGAGCTTACCATCTACTTTTTATCCACATCCAACCCTTTTTTGTTTTTGTCTCATGGTTTGCTATCGTAAACCACTCATCAAAAAGGGGAAAATGTAGACATTAGTTTTTGGTATCGTTCCTCGTCTTCACCCCGCATTCGCTCTCCCTCATAAAGTTTACCCATTCAAATCCATTTTCCCTCCAAATCAAATACATCTCATTTCCCATACAAAAATACATGATCCATTAAGAAATCTTAATTTTCCAATTGATTCACTTTTAAATAATTAATCATTGTTATCTAAGCATTCCAAATTTAGTCATATCATGCAAAAATTATTTAAATCATGAGTCCCACTACCATGGTCATGTTTCAAGCATCCACGGGTAGTACGTGGATATCTCTGATTGGATGTGGCATGGCCATGTTTCAAGTGACAACGGAAGCCTCCACGTGTCCAAACAATGCAACTCCAAGGGCAGGGCCCATGGCACAAGCCTCAAATAAGCGTAGGCTTTCTGCATGTCCCAGGTCCAAAATGAAGACAGAACAAGCCTAAATCGGAAAAGTATGGAAGGTTCAGCAGATGGTGCCACGTTCCTCATCGCGTAACTTTAAGAGTCGAAGCCAGGGGCAATTCTCAAACTTGCGCCATTCCTCCACGTGTCCCAAGTCCAAAAAGAGACAGAGCCGATTGCTTAAATTGACTAAGTATGAGCGGGTTGATGGAAGCCTCCGCATGCCTCAATGGCATAATTTCATAAGTGAAACCAGAAGGTCGGTTTCCAAATGAGCGCCAGCTCACCACATGGTCAGAGTCAATGGAGAGACAGAGTTGGCCGTTGAAAAGTCCAGGACCGACGGAAGGAGCCACACGTCAGCTTGGCACAATTTCAGAGGCGTATCTAAAGCGGAAACTCAAATGAGTGCCAACCCTCCACGTGTCTAGAGGTCAACATAAGTCAGGTGGGAAGTAATCCCAAATCGGCTAAGTATAAAGAACTGGCGGAGCTATCCACTTCTCAGCTTGGCGCAATTTCAAAGCCAAAATCCAAAGGCAGGTTCCAAATGAGCACCAGCTCTCTACATGTCCAAGGTCAAATATACAGCCCCGCCAAACAAAAGGGAGAAAGTCAAATGTTAAGCCCGAATATAAATTCAAGGCGGGGAAGCGGGTTGTTGGGGTGATTTGAGAATTTGAGCCTTGTTTTCATTAAAGGAGCTTAAAGTTAAAAAGTGAGCCGCAACCCTGCCCATGCCTGGTAAAAATTCAAATATTAAGCCTGCATCGAAGGTCAAAGCAGGAAGCAGGCCGAGGAGAAAATTTGTATTTTTGAGCCCGCATTGAAAAGAGATAAAATTGTAAAAGTAAACCACGAGTCTGTCCCCACTCAAGTAAGGCCACGTGTCAAGACCATAGCAAAAGTGGGTGGGCAAGCCAAAATGTTCCAAAGTTCTATTTCTCTAAAGGGCATAAAATGCAAAAGGTGTCCGTCGGCCCGCTTCAGTTTAAATCTCTCCCACGTGGATAGCTCATATTCAAAGTTTGCAGGGGCAGATTGAACGACTGCGATTTAGTGCGTTCGGTTTTGCTGCCAGACATGGAAACGACCGAGGCATTGGAGAGACTCAGATATCAATTTCTTGAATCATTTTTCATCAATTTTTGTAACCGAATGTAACCGTTCTTGGAAACTATTTAATGGCTTCTCCATGTTGTTTTTCGGGTTGGATCCTAGTACTCTATAAAGTAATCGATTCGAAGTAATCAATACAAAATTTTTCCCCTTTCTTCCACTGCTTTTCTTCTTTCCATGTTTGAAACTTGGGAATCATCAATCTTTTATGATAAGAAACTTTGTGTTCTTGTTTATATGATTTCTGGAACTTTGTGTCTTTGGAATTATACTAGTTATGAAAGCGAATGATTCTATTCTGCATCTCCCTGTTTCAATACGTATAAGGTGATACTCTACCATCTATATCTCCTGAAGGTATTGTTATGTTCTTTCTTCCTCATCTCCTTAATTCTTCCATCCTTTCGTATTGATGATCTTTGGGCATAAAATGTTTCAAAGGATCAGGAATCCACACTTTGAAAGTTGTACATTTGTACATAAGTATGTTGTTTGCTTTCAATAAGGGAACCTCTCCCATTAAAGAGGAGGGACTTGTTGTCCCCTGATTGTAGTTTGTTAAAAGGATCATTTTAAAAACCCAACAGTTTTTGGGGACTCTATTGGGGATTTCGTTTCAAATGGATCCCTTTATAAGAGAACTTCAAGATCATTGTTGGTTTGGCGACTCTATGGTATACACGTGGGAGGAAAGCTCTTGGGGTTGAGGATTCCCATTTTCAACTTTTGGAACAACAAAACCTCTCTCTTCCAGCAAGAAGGAACAGGGGGGCTCATTCTATAAGCACACCTCCTACTAAAGAAATAAAGAACATGAAGATGTCTCTGTCAGGATTTTTGTGGAGACATTGTAGGGTAATGTTGTTGATTGGCTCTACCATCTTCCTATTGGGTCTATCACTAATTGGAATACTATGACAACTCAGTTTGAGCAGCGTTTCAAACCTATTGAAGATGTGCATGCTCTGTTGATGGCTAAATTCAACAAGCTAATTAATAAAATTCCACAGAACACTTGTCCAGTGGATCAAATCCAAAAGTGTTTCTTCCTCAATGCCCAGTTTCCTGAAGTGATTTGTGCACTAAGGAGAGCTAACCTTGCAACTTTGAATGTTGATCAGCATTTGGTTATGAGGATAATTTGATCATGTCTAGTAAACTGAAAAGAGAATCCTCCAAATCTAAAGCTTCTTCCTCTTCCTCTTCCCCTGGAGCTAGTTCTGATCAATTACTACAGAAGCTTACAAATGATCTCATTACTCTCAAGAAATAATTGGCTCAACATACCCCTTACCGGGATGTTCCAAGGAATAATTTTCAGCCCAGGAACCACCTGCCTGCTTTTCATACCAGATTGGCTATGGAAGGCCCACCCATCAAGGTTCCAGTCAACGTCACTTGTGAAGTTGAAGAACCTGATGATGAGGAGTGCAATGAATTATATGAAGAACCAGAAGAGGAAGTTGAAGAACTGGAAGAGCTTGGCGGGTCTCAAGTTCATTTCCTCACCACTAAAGGTATGGATGATGAAGATGAATATGATGGGAGAGTAGTTGATATGAATAGTGAGCCATATGATGTTATGACTTGGGAGCAAATAAACATAAAAGAGAAAGTGGTGTAGCCTGCCAAGAAGTCTAAGGAGCTTCCTACAACTATTCCAGTGATTGCAAGAAGAGGAGCTCCCATTCCCACTGCCTCCACACAAAAGGTGAGTAATTCTAATCCTCCTCCTTCTACTTATGTTTCCAAAACTCCTTCTCCTTAAAATCCTAGAACTCATAGATCAAGAGTCTCTCAAGTTGCTAGCAATGATGCCCCATCCACCTCTAGATATTTTGATATTATTGATCACCTCAAAAGGACTAAAATCTAAATTTCAGAGGCAAACTTTTACCAAACCCATCCAAAAGATTTTGCTAAAATGGTAATCTTTGTAAATTCCAAATCCAAAGTCTCATCCAATACTTCTAAAGGTATTTTTCCCACCCCTCTTCCTCACCTTAATCAGGCGTGGTGGCTAAAGTCACTTCCCCTAATGAGAAAATTAAAGCATTTTATGTGACCCTTCTCATAGTTGGCCATAAACTCAATAAATGTGTTATAGACTCAAGAGCATCAGATAATGTAATGCCTGCAAAGGTAGCCCATGCTTTGGGTCTAACCCTAACACGTGCCTTTAGTTCCTGTTATTCCATGGAAAGTAGGAAAGTGCCTCTAGTTGGAAGAATTAAAGATGCACAAGTAGCTTTTCCTACTTTTCTAGAGAAAAGGGTCTTAGCCACCATTTTGGTAGCTGATATTCCTCCCTCATATGGGATGTTGCTGAGTAGAAATTTATGTAAAGAGGTAGGAGGTGAGATTCAAATGGATTGGTAGCATGCTTTGATCCCGGTCAATGGAAAAATAAAGAAGCTACTACCTGAGAAACAGACTGAGTACATTGTGTAAAATACTGATGACCCAAAAGCATAGATACTCAATGAGGATGCAGGGCATGGGAACTACATTAATACGTCACAAGATGAGGAAAGGCTTCTCAAGGGAGTTATTCATGACCCTAGTGGCATTTGGACTTTGGAGTTTGATGGAAGTTGTTCTTTAGCTAGTTCTGGGGTTTGAGTGGTGTTGACATCTCCAAAAGGGAACATTCATCCTTTCCCTTTCAAGATATGTTTTGAAAATACAAACAATATAGTTGAATATGAGGCACTCATACTAGGATTGAGTATGGCAAAAGAAATGGGAGTGAAGAATCTTTGTGCTCATGGTGATAATGAGTTTATTGTGAAATAGGTCAGAGATCTTTTTCAAGCCAAGAATAGGAGATTGAAACATTACAGAAATCTTGTCTGGGATTCCATTGAGTTCCTTGATGCTTTCTACATTAAAGTTGTGCCAAGAGAAAGGAACACTAGAGTTGACTCTCTAGTTGTCTAAGGATCTTTGTTGATTCCTCACCCAGATTTCTCTCAGGAGAAGTTTACCATTGAAATGATTCATAGGCCCAGCATACCAGATAATGCAAATAACTCGCAAGTCTTCAATAATGATCAACATTTTCTCTCTTTCTTGGAGCTTAGGGATAATTTTGACCACCTGTATTTTGAAGGAACTGAGACATTGCCTATAGAGTTTGTATCTTCTAATGAAGGGGATATAAGGGAAGATACAGATCAAGATGGTTGCATAAAATCGAAAGGTAAGAAGATCCCTAAAGGGCTAGTGAGTTTGGAAGACGTGTTTGATAAGCACGATAGATACATTAAGTCTAAAACTTCCCAAGGAGCTCAGTAGTTTGTCGAGTTTGAAAAAGTGAATATTGGGAGTATTGACGAACCTAAGATGGTGAACATTAGAAAATGTTGCACTCAGGACGAGAAGAGGAAGGCATTAAATCTATTGAAAAGGTATGTTGATGTTCTGGCCTATTCGTATGATGATCTCAAGGCTTTTCACCCAAAGGAGATGCAACATTTTATCCCTCTGAAACCTGGGATCAAACTGTTTAAACAGAAACAAACGCAATATAATCCCAAGGTTGTTGGAACTATTTTCTAGGAGATTCAGAAGTTGTTAAAGGCAAAAATCATCTTTCCTATACACCATTCAACTTGGATTGCCAACATTGTGTCTGTCAGGAAGAAGAATGGTGAGATTCGCATCTATGTGGATTTCAAAAATTTGAATCAAGCTTCTTTGAAGGACAACTATCCTCTCCCCATGATGGATCAGGTTTTACAAGCTGTCACAGGCTTAGAGATGTTGTCTATGTTGGATGGATTCTCTAGCTATAATCAAGTGGAGGTCAGTACCCCAGATCAACACAAAACTGCTTTCACTACTCCTTGGGGAACCTTTGCTTACAAGAGAATGCCTTTTGGTCTTATCAATGTTGGTGCCACCTTTCAGAGGGCAACGGACTTGGATTTTGGCAGTTTGAAGGGAAAGTGTGTGGTTGTGTACCATGATGATTTTTCTGTTTTCTCTAAAACAAGGGTAGATCACTTTTAGCATTTTGAATCAGTCCTCCAAAAGCGTAGGGAGCATGGAGTCTCTCTCAATCCAAAGAAGTCTGTCTTTTGTGTCACTGAAGGCAAGTTTCTAGGGCACATTGTCTCCAAGGAGGGAATCAAGATAGATTCAGAAAGAGTTCAAGCAATCCAGCACATTCCTCTTCCCATAAGTAAAAAGTGTGTGTTATCCAAATTTCACCCCCCCAGGGTAAATTTCGATAACATGCATCAGAATATTCAAGTCCCAGGCAAGTAGGTTGATCCAGGAAAAATTGTGAAAATCGACTAAGTCCTAATCCTTGGGACAGTAGGGACGTGAGGGACAGAAAGACGCGGATCGGCCGAAAAGCCTCCAGGCGGCCCGCTAAGCATTTGGGACAATCGGGCCAGAAGTACGCGGCGGGCGCGAGAAGCCGATCCGGCCGAAAGAGGAAGAAAAATGACTAACTGCTGAGCGGGACAGTTCGGGACAAGAGTATGCGAAGGACCTGAACCGGCCGGTTCGGCCAAAATGGGAACAAACAGTCCAAAAAGCATTCGGGACATCTGGGACAAAAAGACCCAAACCGGCCGGATCGGCCGAAATGGGAACAAACAGTCCGAAAAGCATTTGGGACATCTGGAACAAAAAGACCCGAACCGACCGGATCGGCCGAAATGGGAACAAACAGTCTGAAACAAAGTGGGACAAAGGTACGCGAACCGGCCGGTTCGGCTGAAATCAGCACAAGGAGCACTGGGACATCCGGGATAAATGGACGCGAAGGAGCCGAAAAAGCCGAGAACCAACCAGATCATGACACGTGTCACAAGGGAAAAGGTCAAAAGGTCAAAGGGTGAGTTTTCGAGCACTGATCCGAACCAATGAAATAGCGCCATGTGTCCCAGCAGGGGCCCACAAGGAAATTTCAAAAGAAAGCCCGCCGAAAGGCAGAGGAGAGAGAATCACGTGACCAATCAATGCGTGCCACGTGTCATCCAGGTGGCGAAGCGCGGGAAATATTTCAAAATCCGTTTTGGTCTGTTCCGTGCCCTAAATCTTCAGATCGCCATATCTTTTGATCCAAAGCTCGGATTTGCACGTTCTTTATATCAACGGAAAGCTGTTGAAATTCTCTGCATGATTCTGGGATCAATCTCGAGTTTTGGTGTAGTTTGGAGAGAGAAAATTGAGAAACGGATCTGACGCGTGATAATGGCCAGAGGCGACGTTTCAACAACCTGTTTTAATGCTAATGGGTCGCAGTCTTCTTCAGCACGGCCAGAAGTGACATTTCAGCGGCCAAATTAATGCAGAATGGGTCGCATTCTCCTCCAAATCGGTCAAAGATGGTAGGGTATGGGTTGGTAAGGTATCCCATGCCGTTTTAATGCATCTGCAATCAATGAGGAATGGGCTTGCACGTTTTCCCACGTTTCTGTCCCCTGGGCTCAACCCATGCAATGTAAAAAGCTAGATTTGGCTCATTTGAAGAAGTTGTTCATCTTTTCAGCTCTGCCCTCCCTTTTTTTCTTCTCTAGGGTTGAAAATGGAGTTCGAGCCTCCTCCCTTGCTCTGTAATGGTGTTTTTGCCTCTTACTAATGGAATGATGTTCTGTGCAAACTTCTAGAGCAACAAAACGTGTTTTGTGATGCATCTGTCCATCCTTCCTTATTTTTGCTTGTTCTCTTCTTGCCTCTCTTCATTGCAGGTATTTGTGCATGTTTGAATGTTCATTGCAGGTCTGGAGCTGTGTTCATGGAGTTTTGGGACATTCTCTGTGTGAAATCTATCCTTGGGCCTGTGATGCATCTGTCCATCCTTCCCATTGCTCACCTCTCTTTGTCCCATGGCAGTTTTGATAGATGTCCAACATTCTCCTTCTCTGGTGTATCACCATTTTAGTGTAGGCTTTTGTTGTTTTTCCCTTCTCTCTCTCTCTCTCTGTCTCCTTGGCATGGTTAGATTAGGATTAGATTAGCTTGCCTGCACTGGAATAGCTTGTGGCAGGTAGTTTAGGAGCAGGAACCAGCCTTCTCTGGAGATTCCTCTCTCGGTTTCACAAGTCCCACGCTTGGAGAGAGGTTTCCATGTTGTGCAATCACACTGGATGCCTGAACATCAACCTAGAAACTTGATCTGCATCCAGGGGTGCTGTGATTTTGCAATAACATTTTTGGCACGCCGGGTGGGACATTAGAGGTCTTTCACTTCATCTTTTGCAGGTTGATGTGTTCCTGTGAAGATTTCAGCCTTTGGAGGCACTTGCAAACACATCTGGCGACTCCATCTGATCAGCAACCCATTTCTCTGAGCTTCCAGACCCGTTTCTATCCATTTTCATCCATCTTTCTTTCCATCCCTTTCATTATTTTCCATTCCATGAAGTTGTGCAATCATGACTTCATTTCCATCATGGAATTCACATCAACAACAACAGTATTTTCCACCTCCAACATGTTTTACAAATCCTCCAGATCAGCATGCATACTCATATGAACAGCAGTGCCGAAGTCAGTTTGGCTATGGAGCTTTCCAAGAGCAAGAGTATGCAGACAATGAAGACCATCAGATCCAAGATGCTGGTCTGTTGGAGAAAATCCAAAAAATGGAGGTGGGGATGGTGCAGTCTAGGGCTCAAGCACAAATGAAAGCTTTTGGAATCGGTTGTGGAGCACCCTGTCCATGGGTGGGACCTTTTCCAAGGCATTACAGCCCTCAGGAGAAGCTTGACTTCATGATTGCAACACTGCCTTTGCTTGCAAAGTGGATTGAAGAAATAGAGGTGTATGAGAGGAGTATTCAGCAACCTTGTCAATGGGTAAGCACACCATCTCATACCTTTTCTTTTCCTCTTTCCCAATCTGTTTCATCTCAGCAGTGTCAAGCTTTAAACCCTCCATCTGCTATCCCAAGTGTTGAATCCATCCCTCCATCTCCTAGTCTTCCACCTCATCTCAATTCTTCTTTCCTTTTTCCTTCTAGACAGTCATCCCCTCCACAAGAGCTAACAGAAACACCCCCTCCTCCAAAGAAACAAGAGGTTTCATCTCCTCCACCACCGCAAAAAATTGTCAAATCAGTTGAGTTTCAACCCATCCCTCCTCTTACATTCCCAAATCCATGTTGGGAGGATGAAAATCAAAATGCCAGTCAAGGAAAACAACAGCAAAAAGAGAGGCTAAACAAAGATGAAGAAATTCAAAGTCTGAAGAGTTGGGCTCTCAAATTTGGGATAACAAAGATCCCCTTGATGGTTAAGCCTACAGAAGAGGCTAGGGTTGGAGAACAAATGGTGGTCAGGACTGATTTTGTTGCAGCAGAAGAAGAAGATCTTGTAGCCCCAACTTGTCCTCTAGAGCAGCAGATTGAAGAGTTTGACCTGACAAACTTCATGCTGGAGGAAGAGTTCAATCAAGAGCAAGATTGCCTTCAAACATTGGAGGAAGGAGAAGCTGCTCCAAATCCAAAAGAAGAGGAGCACAATCTAGCTATGGAGGAGAAAAGTGCAGATCCAAGGGCTTTGAGCACAAAGCAGGCTACAGGAGAACCTTCAGTTCTTCTTTCCACTTCATCTCTCCCAAGTTCTATTACTGAAAAGGAGTTTGATCTCTCAAAGTCAATATTGGAGAGTGAAGGAAACCATGGTGGTCAAGTTGCAGATCAAGAGGACACCATGGAGGAAGTTGAAAACGAGCAGCAGGACAGCAATGAGGCAGTTTACCTGTCAGATTTGGAGGACTGTTTTGATGGAGAAGAGCCGGTTGAGTTTTCACCATTCTCTCTTTCATCACCCACATCCCAAACACCAGAGCCTGCTGCCATGAAGGAGAACATTCATTTGCAGCAGCATGCATCTTATAACAGCTCTTTGGAATCAAAATTGGAAGATTTTAATCTTCCATGTTCTTCATTGGAGGAAGAGAAAGGACAGAAGGATTCCACCATTTCTTCCACATCATCCATTCAGGTGGGTCTATAAGAGAACTCCATTTTTGGAGTTAAAAATCAGAGCTATGGGCATACCAAATGGATCAGACCTTGCCCAATCAGGTATTTGGCTTCATTGGAGCCAAAGGAGAAGCCACAACCAGTCATGCTTGCTTCAGAGCATGAGGATGAGCTACAAACTACCAAGGATCAGCTGCCATACCTCTCCAATCCAAATGCAGAACAACTAAAAGAGGTATTGGATTTGTTTTCAGTTGATACCTTGATGATTTGGATAGAAGACCAGCTTCTTGTTGATTTTCCATCCATCCAAACAGCCATGATCAGTGCCAAATCAGTTGCATGGCTACCAATTTTGAAGAAAGGGAGCTATTTTGCACAACCAGTTGCAGGGTTTGTTTAGCTTGCCTTTGCTTCCAGTTAGAGTAGAGTAGGTAGGTTTGCTTTCAGCAGAAGAAGTGCTTGTGCACACTCTGCATGTTCCATTTGGGGCATGTATGATTTTCAGTTTTGTACATAGTTTTCGGTGTTGCTGGTTTTGCTCTTGCACGGTTCTTTTCAGTGGTTTTTGGTGAGAACAACTCCATGCCCGGTAGGTTTCCAAGTGGCTCAGAGGGGAGGTTTTCAAAGTTCAGATCAATTTTCAGGCTACTACTCATGACTCCATGCCCAATGGATTGCTTTAGGCAACTGGTCTTTTCATCTAGCAGGCAGATGACCCCACTGAGTCGCCAAACTGTTATCCAAATTTCACCCCCCCAGGGTAAATTTCGATAACATGCATCAGAATATTCAAGTCCCAGGCAAGTAGGTTGATTTAGGAAAAATTGTGAAAATCGACTAAGTCCTAGTCCTTTGGATAGTAGGGATGTGTGGGACAGAAAGACGCGGATCGGCCGAAAAACCTCCAGGTGGCCCGCTAAGCATTTGGGACAATCGGGCCAGAAGTACGCGGCGGGCGCGAGAAGCCAATCCGGCCGAAAGAGGAAGAAAAATGACTAACTGCTGAGCGGGACAGTTCGGGACAAGAGTACGCGAAGGACCTGAACCGGCCGGTTCATCCGAAATGGGAACAAACAGTCTGAAAAGCATTCGGGACATCTGGGACAAAAAGACCCGAACCGGCCGGATCGGCCGAAATGGGAACAAACAGTCCGAAAAGCATTCGGGACATCTGGGACAAAAAGACCCGAACCGGCCAGATCGGCTGAAATGGGAATAAACAGTCCGAAACAAAGTGGGACAAGTGGGACAAAGGTACGCGAACCGGCCGGTTCGGCCAAAATCAGCACAAGGAGCACTGGGACATCCGGAACAAATGGACGCGAAGGAGCCGAAAGAGCCGAGAACTAACCAGATCATGACACGTGTCACAAGGGAAAAGGTCAAAAGGTCAAAGGCCGAGTTTTCGAGCACTGATCCGAACCAATGAAATAGCGCCACGTGTCCCAGTAGGGGCCCACAAGGAAATTTCAAAAGAAAGCCCGCCGAAAGGCAGAGGAGAGAGAATCACGCGACCAATCAATGCGTGCCACGTGTCATCCAGGTGGCAAAGCGCGGGAAATATTTCAAAATCCGTTTTGGTCTGTTCCGTGCCCTAAATCTTCAGATCGCCATATCTTTTGATCCAAAGCTCGGATTTGCACGTTCTTTATATCAATGGAAAGCTGTTGAAATTCTCTGCATGATTCTGGGATCAATCTCGAGTTTTGGTGCAGTCTGGAGAGAGAAAATCGAGAAACGGCTCTGACGTGTGATAATGGCCAGAGGCGACGTTTCAACAACCTGTTTAATGCTAATGGGTCGCAGTCTTCTTCAGCACGTCCAGAAGTGACATTTCAGCGGCCAAATTAATGCAGAATGGGTCACATTCTCCTCCAAATTGGTCAAAGATGGCAGGGTATGGGTTGGTAAGGTATCTCATGCCATTTTAATGCATCTGCAATCAATGAGGTATGGGCTTGCACGTTTTCCCACGTTTCTGTCCCCTGGGCTCAACCCATGCAATGTAAAAATTCAGATTTGGCTCATTTGAAGAAGTTGTTCATCTTTTCAGCTCTGCCCTCCCTTTTTTTCTTCTCTAGGGTTGAAAATGGAGTTCGAGCCTCCTCCCTTGCTCTGTAATGGCGTTTTTACCTCTTACTAATGGAATGATGTTCTGTGTAAACTTCTGGAGCAACAAAACGTGTTTTGTGATGCATCTGTCCATCCTTCCTCGTTTTTGCTTGTTCTCTTCTTACCTCTCTTCATTGCAGGTATTTGTGCATGTTTGAATGTTCATTGTAGGTCTGGAGCTGTGTTCATGGAGTTTTGGGACATTCTCTGTGTGAAATCTATCCTTGGGCCTGTGATGCATCTGTCCATCCTTCCCATTGCTCACCTCTCTTTGTCCCATGGCAGTTTTGATAGATGTCCAACATTCTCCTTCTCTGGTGTATCACCGTTTTAGTGTAGGATTTTGTTGTTTTTCCCTTCTCTCTCTCTCTCTCTCTCTGTCTCCTTGGCATGGTTAGATTAGGATTAGATTAGCTTGCCTGCACTGGAATAGCTTGTGGCAGGTAGTTTAGGAGCAGGAACCAGCCTTCTCTGGAGATTCCTCTCTCGGTTTCACAAGTCCCACGCTTGGAGAGAGGTTTCCATGTTGTGCAATCACACTGGATGCTTGAACATCAACCTAGAAACTTGATCTGCATCCAGGGGTGCTGTGATTTTGCACTAACAGGGTGTTCACTATTTCTTTGGTAAGATTAATTTCCTTAGGAGATTCATTCCTGATTTTACATATTTGACCATGAGAATCGCTCACATGATGAAATGAAAGTAAAAATTTGGTTGGTATTATGAGGGTAAGGAGTCATTTGAAGGTATTAAGCAAGCCATTGCTAAGATCCTTGTCTTGGCATGTCCTGATTTCAACAAGGACTTTATCATCTATTGCCATGCTACAGATTTTACGTTGGATGTTGTGCTGACTCAGAGGAATTCTGAGGACCATGAGCTTCCTATTGCATTCATGAGCTATGTTCTGAAAGCTCATGAGTTAAAATATAATATGAAGGAGAAACATGCTTTTGTAGTGGTCAAATCTGTCAAACAGTTTCGTTTTTATATTCTTAATTCTCACTTTTTGGTGCTTGTTCCTTATACAACCATCAAATCCATTCTTACACAACAGGAGTTTGGAACTAAGAGAGGTAATTGGGTAGCAAAGGTCCAGGAATATGACCTAGATATCAAGCCAACTAAGCTAGTCTGGGGTAAAGGCTTGTGTGAGCTTATTGCTGAAGGAGCTGATGCAAAATTGTCCAAAGAAGCAGTTGATGTTCCTATTGTCCTCTTCCTTAGTTCAATAGATGAATGGTATGCAGATATTGCACATTTTCTTACCTATGGAGAGTGTCCATCTCACTTGAGTGCTAAGGAGAAAAGGGCTATAAATCTAAGGTCTGCACAGTATGTGCTATGGGAGGATTTTTTGTTCAAGCGAGGCATAGATGGGAGATTCTTGAAGTTTGTAGACAAGGAACAACATAAGAAGTTGTTCTCATCTTTTCATGATCATGCTTGTGGAGGCCACTTCTCTTTTGTTATCACTGCTAAGAAAATTCTTCGTGCTGGGTACTATTGGCCTACATTGTTCACAGATGCATCCAAATGGGTAGGTAAATGTGAAGCATGTCAGAATTTTTTTGGGAGAACTAAGTTGGTTGTTTTGCCACTAAAGCCAGTAGTGATTGATGCACCCTTTCAACAGTGGGGATTGGATTTCATTGGAGCTCTTAACCCACCCTCCACTACTGGGCATACTCACGTGTTAACTGCTACAAACTACTTCACTAAGTGGGTAGAGGCCATCCCAGTCAAAAGCACTACTTCTAAGGTAGTGTGTAATTTCATTAAGGAGAACATATTGATAAGGTTTGGGGTACCAAACAAAAGTGTAACTGATAATGCTTCAAATTTTTCTTCTTTTGAGATGATGGATTTTTGCTATGGTTATGGAATTTCCCTTGCTCACTCTTTAGACTATTACCCCCAAGGGGATGGACAAGAAGAATCAACAAACAAGAATCTGGTACCATCGTTCGGAAGCTTGTCAATGATTCTCAGAGGAATTGGCACAAGAAACTTTATGATTCTCTCTAGGCAGATAGGATTACACCCAAAAGAGCAATTGGTATGTCTCCTTTTCAAGTGGTGTAAGGTGTTGAAGCTCAGCTACTAGTGACAGTGGAATTACCATCCTTGCACTTAATGAAGGCTATTGAAGATTCAAGTTTTACCAATTCCTTGGACAAGAGAATCATGTATCTCCAAAAGCTGGATGAAGACAGGTTGCAGATTTTTGATAGAATATCAGCTCATCAACTGAAGGTGAAATATTTGTTCGACAAGAAAGCCAGACCCAAATATTTTCAAGTAGGAGACATTAATCTGCTATGGGACAAAAGGCATGAACCTCGAGGAAGCCATGGTAATTTTGATTCCCTTTGGCTTGGTCCTTTTAAAATCAGACATTTTGCTGGAGAAAATTCGTTCTATTTGGGTTATTTGGATGGTTCTCCTCTCCCACTTCCTTATAGTGGGCAGGATCTGAATTTGTTCAAGTCCTAGGTGACTAGGTGGTCCTTCTGTATATTGTGTACAGTGTTGTTAGCTTTGGGTCATTCCTTTGTGTTTTGTTTCTGTTTTTCCTTTTGGTTTGTTTTATTTTCGTGTGTTTTGTCTTCTATGTTGGTTTTCCTTTGACTCTATTTGCCTAATGGATAAGGCACTGGTTTGCTTTCCCGGAGTTATTTTGTGGTCCTTGATCTTGCCTCGTTCCTCTGCCAAGTCATCCCCAGAAAGAGCCAGTTGTTGTCACACTCAAAATTCCCCTCTTTTTGAAGTCAAGTTTCGAATATTTTGAGTCAGTTCCTTGAAGTAATGGATTGCATCGAGCCTAGTATTGTTTGCAGTTTTCCATTCCGTGAAGAACAGTTTGAAATTTAGGCATAATGGTGGAGTTTTTTCCCTTCTTTTTATTTTTCACACAGTCAGGAATGACGGGTGTATCTTCCCCGTTAATTTTTGCCCCAACATCCATGGGTAGTAGGTGGATATCTCTGATTGGATGCGGCATGACCATGTTTCAAGTGACAGAGGAAGCCTCCACACATCCAAATGACATAATTCAAAGGGCATGGCCTATAGGACAGTCCTCAAATAAGCGCAGACTTTCCATGCGTCCCAGGTCCAAAATGAAGACAAAACAAGCCTAAATCGGCTAAGTATGGAAGGTTCAGCGGATGGCACAACATTCCTTATTGGTGTAACTTCAAGAGTCAAAGCCAGGGGAAGTTCTCAAACTTGCGTCATTCCTCCACGTTTCCTAGGTCCAAAAAGAGATAGAGCCGATTGCTTAAATTGACTAAGTATGAGCGGGTCGACGGAAGCCTCCACGTGCCTCAACGGTGTAATTTCAGAAGTGAAACCAGAAGGCTGGTTCCAAATGAGCGCCACCTCGACACATGGTCAGAGTCAATGGAGAGACAAAGTTAGCCATTGAAAAGTCCAAGACCTGTTTAAGGAGCCACGCGTTAGCTCGGCACAATTTCAAGAGGTGTATCCAAAGCAAAAACTCAAATGAGCGCCATCTCTCTACGTGTCTAGACGTCAACATAAGTCAGGTGGGAAGCAAGCCCAAATCGGCTAAGTAAAAAGAACTAGTGGAGTTCTCCATGTGTCAGCTTGGCGCAATTTCAAAGGAAAAATCCAAGGGCGAGTTCCTAATGAGCGTTAACTCTCCATGTGTCCATGGTCAGATATATGGCTCTACCAAACAAAAGGGAGAAATTCAAATATTAAGCCCAAATAGAAAGTCAAGGCGAGGAAGCAAGCCGTCGGGGTGATTTGAGAATTTGAGCCTTGTTTTCATTAAAGGAGCTTAAAGTTAAAAAGTGACCCGCAGCCCCGCCCTTGCCTAGTAAAAATTTAAATATTAAGTCCGCATTGAAGGTCAAAGCGGGAAGCGGGCCGGCAGGAAAATTTGTGTTTTTGAGCTCGCATTGAAAAGAGGTAAAATTGTAAAAGTAAACCGTGACTCTGTCCCCACTCAAGTAAGGCCACGTGTCAAGACCATATCAAAAGCAGGTGGGCAGGCCAAAATGTTCCAAAGTGTTATTTCTTTAAAGGGCACAAAATGCAAAATGCGTCCACATGCCTGATTCAGTTTAAATCTCTCCCACGTTCACGGCTCATATTTAAATTTTGTAAGGGCAGATTGAACAGTTGCGATTCAATGCATTTGGTTTTGCTACCAGACATGGAAACAGATGAGGCAATGGAGAGACTTAGATATCGGTTTCTCGAATCATTTTTCATCATTTTTTATAACCAAATGTAACCGTTCTTGGAAACTATTTAATGGCTTCTCCATTTTTTTGTTCGGGTTGGATACTGGTACTCTGTAAAGTAATAGATTCGAAGTAATCAATACAGAAGTTTTCCCCTTTCTTCCTCTGCTTTTCTTCTTTGTGTCTGAAACTTGGGAATCATCAATCTTTTATGATAAGAAACTTTGTGTTCTTGTTTATATGATTTCTGGAACTTTGTGTCTTTGGAATTATACTGGTTATGAAAGCGAATGATTCTATTCTACATCTCCTTGGTTCAATACGTATAAGGTGATATTCTGCCATCTATATCTCCTGAAGCTATTTTTATTTTCTTCCTTCCTCATCTCCTTAATCTTCCATCCTTTTGTATTGATGATCTTTGGGCATAAAACGTTTCAAAGGATCAGGAATCCACACTTTAAAAGTTGTACATTAGTATATAAGTTTGTTGTTTGCTTTCAATAAGGGAACCTCTCCCATTAAAGAGGAGGGACTTGTTGTCCCCAGACTATGGTTTGTTAAAAGGATCATTTTAAAAGCCCAACACATATCACATACACTATTTCACACACTAATTCAAATCATGATCCCCATGCAATCACATCATATCCATATCAAACATAATCACTCAAATCATGTCCCTTAACCAGGGTTAATTTATCCAACCCTAATTACTTAATAACCCACAATCTAACCCCACCTATAGGCTATAAATTTAGGCCTTCCCCCCTTGTTCAAACAAGTTGGAAATTTTGGGAAATGCTTTTTGAAGTTTTAGAAAAAAGAAGAAAGAAAAGAGTGATAGAAAATATCTGACATTGTAGCCTCTTGTTTGTCATAACATCCTCATAGTGCCTGTGTAATGCCACTGGAATCCCCACATTACCCTTATCATGCTTTGTTGGTTCACTTAGCTTGGTTCATGTTGCATTTTCTTGGATCATATCATTAGCTCATCTACACACTGACATTTTCAGGTTTTTCATTTATCATCTTGCATGTTATCTGTTTATCTTGCATTTCTATCATTTTTATTTATCACATGGGGGTTAATAACCACCGAGGAAGTGAACGCTTCTCGGATCCGCTTCGTCGGGAAGCCCCCACATAAAATATCTAAGTAATTTTCTTTAGTGTCTTTGAGTTGCAGGTTTGTTGAGATCACAACGAGGAGCTCATCATCCACTTTGCACCCGTATTAGTCATCATCATCTCCCAAGGTACTAATTCCCTTGCATATTTCAGGTTTATTGGAATTCTTTGATTTCTAGCATACTAATCTGGACAAGAAGGAGAAAACCCAATCAACACCAATAAGAGGTGTTAAGAGAGAGGATGATATAGACCCATAAGCTTCGTACGGGCCGTTTTAGGTTCAACTTTGATTGGTAGTCAGATATATCCTATGGGTTTTTGTTTGGTTTCCTCAAAGTCACGACAAGTCAAGTGAGTAGGCTTGAGATCATAAATATAATAACCGATGTTCTTGATTAGGGAGAAAGAAGTTAAGTTAATTGTTAATCCTTTGTCCACAAGGACTCTACGCACTTATGCATCATGAATAATAACACTAATGAGAAAGGGTGGGTCATCTGCATGAAATAGGACATCATCAGAAATTATGTCATCCACCAAAAACTCCAAGGCTAATCATCCCAGACAGGATTGTTGTAAGGATGGCCTCGTAGTCACTATGTGATGGATTTCCAGATTTGGGAATGTGCTAGGAACCTTGGGAGATACACAAGAAGGATCCTCAATTCTTTACAACTGTTGGAGGATAAATATTTTGTGCGAAGATCAAGTATGCATGAGTTCCATAAAGGAAATTTTGCATGTAAGGGAATTTAGCTCAACTAAAAAGTTCCAACTAGGCTTGGAGTAGCTTCCATAGCGATATTGTGGTGGTGGCATAATGGAAGGCACAGTCAGAAGTGATGGTGATTTAGTTAGAGCTATCTTGTCGGAAGAAGGTTGGATAAGATGCTGACTTAGTACTTCTTACGACATTATATGTGGAGGCTCGAGTGAAAGAGTAGGCTTCTTTGTTGGTGGGTCTTGGGAAGTATCAAACAATAGTGGGTTGTTGAAAGATTTTTTTTTCTTGATAATGAGATATTTTTGGGCATGTTTACATATGTAGTTTATCTTTGTCGCATTAATCTATCAAGATTCTAGGAGGATTTGATCATATGAAGGATCTATGGTTCCCTCAATATTATTCATGGGGATTTTATGACATTTGTTTTGATGATTGGAATGGGAGATCTCTAAGGTTTGATACTTGTCATAACGCTCTTGTATAATGGTAGAGTAATCGAAAGAAGCGCCAAGGAAGAAGTCAACGGATGCCTTCCTAAGGTCCTTGCAATCACTGTGAGAATGTCTTATAGTGGTATGCCAACAACAAAATAGATCACCCCTAAAGTTGGGCAGGGCCTATTTTGAATAAGGGACAATCCGCAGAGTGGGAAGAATTTGGAGAAGCTCCACACAAGATAGAGGAGTATGAAGGGAGGAGCAAGGAAGATCCTGTCGTATTCTTGCTCCTTTCTCTCTAGAAGGATTTTAAGGGTTGACTACATGTGTTGTGTTTTTTAAGTTTAGGTGACGAGTTGGAAGTGCATCCAAACTCATGTATGAGATGATCTTGTCGTTTAGTTTGCCCGAGGGCTTCCTCTAATGTGTTGGGAGAGAAAGACCTGACTTATTTTGGAGAGTGGGCATAAGGGCCTTAAGGAAGATATGACATAAGCATTGATTATCAATATTGTGGTTTGTTTGAATGGAAAGTGTTTTCCATTTCTTAATAAATCCTTAGGAAGATTCGTGAGCCCCTTGCTTAAGGTTTATCAACCTTTGTAAAGTGTTTTTGTGAAGGTCTTGTTGTTGAAACTCAGATATGAGAGCTCTGAATAAACCCTCGAGGTCAACCATAGAATTGGGAGGAAGATGGTTATACCATTCTAATGCTTCGCCCACGAAAGTATTTTCTAGAAGCTTAACATTTGCATAGGTATTTGTTTGAATCCTTTCCATGTACATATTTCCAAAGGTCTTGAGGTAGAGGGTTGGATCCATGGAGCCATCATAGGAGATGGTAGAGACAGACTCTCCCAAGTCAACGACATCAATGTATGGAGCTAAAGGTTCATTTTGGACAGTTTGTAACATTTTGCTTTGAATTTTTGGAGGAGGAACAAGATTCCCATGTGTATCCACCAATGGGGGAGGTATGTAAGAAGGCAAGTTAGGCACCATATTTTGAGAAGTTAATTGTAACATCTAATTTTGCATTTAGATCATGCTAGCTATGTTGGTAGCTTGGGATAAGGCCATATGATCTAGGAGCTTAACTATTACCATGTTAGGATCTATAGAAGAAGAACGACCTTTGTTTTTGGGTGTTTGTTCATGATTTTCATGAATATGAGTTTTAGGAAATTCATTCAGATCAGTCCTACATGGAGGAGTCTGATCATGATATGGTATTCCCTGGTTAGGATGGGGTGTGTTAATTTCCATGATATCGGTAGATATCTTTCGAAACCATCCTTCTTTGTAAGGGGTGAAGTATTCATTGTTGTTGATATTCTTGATGATGGATCTAGGGTCTATATTTTTAATTTCAACCACATTACATTCTACTACATGACCTTTCTCTAAGTTATCATAGGGACAGGGTTAGGACAACATAGTTTCATGGGTGAGATTGGGGTGACTGGGAATATTAGCGCTTTTAGGATGAGATATAGAACACTTAAGATCATGGAGAGGAGATGTAGGAACAAAGGAATATCCCATGGAGAAGATCATGGGGTTCAATTGTTCCAAAAATATCCTCAGAGGTGACATCTTTATAGCTTGGAAGCTGAAAATAACGATCTAGAAATCTGTACTTTAGATAGAATCGTCCCTATAGAATGTTTACATAGAGGCTGATGGTGTAAGGAGGCAGATTCAGAGGGAAATACATAATTGACCCTATTAGGAAGACAAAATAGGGTTTGATGGCGTTTGGGAAGCACTATGTGACAAAAAAGAAAGGATTGGTCATGTAATAGTCTACACAGGGGTCGAAGACGTCTGAAAGTAGATGTGACAAGAACAGAAAAAATCGCCCCTAGGCAATGGTGTCTGTGTATACAAATTTTTAGGATTTTTGGTTGTTTATATGAAGTCAAATTTGAAGATGGGTGATTTTAACGAGCTATTGTTATCAAAAGGCATGTAAGATTCATGTTGTGTTCACTAGAGAATGTATGACGGGTAAAATCTATGTCTTAATCAATCGTGCACTCTTACTCATCCATTTAACTAGGGTATTCGAGGAAACGATTAGAAGACACACTCTAGATGGTCAATACAAATGGATAGACTTAAAAGGGGTTACAGTGACCACTATGGTCCCATTTCTAAAGGGTAGTGATCCCTACACTGGGTCAATTGAAGGCCCGCAATCGAGATAGAGGAAGTTACGCTCTTGAGATATTGATGAATGGAAAGTATAAGATAAGCAAGATGATGAAGAAAGGGGAGTTAAGGATATAATATATAAATATTAAGCTATCTAACATCAGCATGCAAGTAATATTGAATACCATAGGATCATGCAGACAAAGAAACAAATTAATCTATGCAAAAAGAAAAAGAGAGGTTAGTGCACTCACTTATACCTGTAGGGTGGTTGTTGATGCATATATCTCTCCTGAGAAGTATCACCAAGGAGAGAATCACTATCGGACATAGTAGGGGAGCTTGTCCTCTCCTAAGGTCACTATGGATGATCCGTAGTACCAGCAATTCAACCAAGAAATGTGCAAGATGAACCAAACTTTAGGTGAGCAGATGTAAAGTTGGTCCAAAAGAGCAAAGCAAATGGCAGTTTGGATGTATCTTCGGTATCTTTTGTTATTATGATGTCTTCAGCTTGATGTTATATGTCAATGATAACATGATATGAAATGCCAAATTAACTCAGGCATATATAGGACGCAATCACTTGCGGGAGATAGCGTCAGCTAGTTCAAATCCTAACATTGACACAATCGCTTGACCATGTATGCTAAAATGGGGTAATGTCTCATGGGAGTGAAAAGGAAGGTGTCATGGGTGATGCTAAAATGTCAGGATGCAAGCTAGGTGTTGGGATGTGCGAGGTGATAAAAATACCTAGTGCAAGGACAATTAAGGATGGGCCCTGATAGAAAAAATCTCTCTGTATGTTGTCTCTAACCCATAATGGTTACGTGAATAACCATCCGTCATTCCCGATAGGCCCCTTAAGGCACTCACTCAATAAATAGATGCATTAACAAACCTTTTCTGCACAAGGACGATTGTTAGTAACATGTATGAAAGATAAAAAGTGAAGAGTGAAAAATTAGTTGTATACATAATTTGTGGAACAATCCCGCAATTTTCGTGAATATAAAACCACAAGGAAACAAACTTTTAATCTCTAAGAGTTTTTAGGGTTCGTAGGTTACACATTGACAAAGAGATAACAATTTTGAGGGTTTTTGCTTCTCATATTTAAATGGAAATCAACTCTGGGTGAGCCATAGGAGGGTGCACTGAGATTAGGGGAAAAGCTTCATAAATGTTCAATTGTGGTTGAAATGACAACAATAAATGAAGATTAGATTTTTGTTTCTACTTTACATCCTTTCTGACCATAAGTCAATTTTTGTCATAATTGTTTGCCTCAAATTTCTTGAAGAATAAAGGGAAGAGGTTCATCTTCCAATCAAATATTAGATAAATGTTTATTACAGTTAAATATAATATATGTATTTTTTGAAACTATAGATAAAATTTTAGATACAAAAAAATAATGCCTTGTTAATGGTTGAGTAAGAAGGTTTAGTTGAAAAGGTGGAGGAAATATACCTGCCTTTGATAAGATAATAATATTTTCCCACCATACCCTCATCACACCATTTAAACACTATAATGAGGAGGAGTTTGTCTTTTTGCCGATGATATTTGGGTTGTTGGGAACTATATATTGTTTTTCCATCTTTAATGATTTATTTAGGTGTAGCTATAGGGGAATCTTTCCTCAAGAACCTCTTGCTTGGTGAGTTTGTTCCTAGCTTAAAATGTCTAAAAGTGTTGGTGAGTAAAACTGTGAAAGCTCTAATATGAATGGAGGATGAGGTTGTAAGGGAACCCACCCTATTCTTTATAAGTGACCATGATAAATAGTCCCTACCCTTGATAACTTGTATTATGGGTCCCTTGTAGTGATATGTCATAGCGTTTTTCTTTCTAAGTATATTTTTTCTTACATAGGAGTTTGTACATATAGACAAACAATATTACATTGATATATATTGTTTACCCACCCTATCCAATTGTTTCAGCTATCTATTTGTCATTCTTTACAGTTTTTTCCAGCTATCAACTACTATTCTAAGTTATTTCTTTCTTTATAGGTTCTGGCTCTCAACTACTATTTTAAGTTATTTCTATCTTTATATTTGTTCCAGTTGTAACCTAATTTTGTGATTTATTTATGTTTATTTAATTGTATATAGATATGATAAAGAAATAGTTACAATGATTAGATACATCACCATTTCCTCCATGCTTAAAGGAAATTGTCCTAATTTCCACTTGAATCAAAACCATCACGTAGCGTCTAAGATGAACTAGGAGAAAATGGAGTTGGGTGGACTAAAAAGTGTGTGTAAACCTTGAATAATGATAAAATCTAAAGACTCACTTGATGTAACTTTGAGTTTATTCCAACTTGAATTGTTTAAAGAATCTCAAGGAATCTTGTGATCTAAAATTATTCTCCCAAGCCACCCAAGCCCCTTCACACACCATTAGGGTCTTGCTTTTTTCTCTGAGTACATTCTTCTTGAGCCACCTGGTAATTCTATGGATCCAAGTTCAAAATTCACCCACCCTACAAGGTGGGTTGTTAGAAAGATCAACAATGAATGTTTTCAGACCACCATATTTCTCCAGGGCTTATTCCCTATGTCTAGGATTAAACACAAGAACCATGAAAATGTTGAGTTCCAAGTGCATAACAACCCGCCCTCTTAGGCTGGAAGTAGAGGAATTCCCAAAGATCCACTTCATTCCCTCCACTACCACCCTCTAAAGGGAAGTTTGATTGGCCACATCAAATAGTATAATCACCTCTACACCAAAAGTGAGCATTGGATAAACTAGTGCTTTAAAGGCCAAGATTTTCGAAAATGTGAGGATTCTTTGAGAAGCCAAAAAATGACTAACCCCATGGAGGGTCATAGTACCTATTATTCTTTACTTGATGATTCTTTCAGCAAATAGTTAGGGATCAATCTCTGTCCCAAGATACATGTAGTTGTCACATACCACAATCTTCTTATTCCCAAGAAGAAACTTGTGTTACTCGAATTCCCCCTAATCTCCAAATATTTTCATAACATTGCACTTGTCGATGCCACATTCCATACCCCATATATCACTCTAGACCTAAATCCTTTGGAACATTTATTTGAGCTCCTTTGTTGACTCAGCCATAGCCACTAAGTCATCCACAAAAATCATCCTAGCAATTACCTTGGCAAGGTCGGCGACCGCCACACCCCCATCCCTTCAATATCCGTCATAATATCATCTGTGAAGATATTAAAGATAGTGGGAGATGTCAAGAACTTCCTCAATGATTAGAGGAAGTGAAGGGGGCATGCCTTGTTGTGTAAACAGAAGCAAGGTGTAATGTGGACGTGTAGGCTCTGAAGTAATATCTTCATTGTCATTTATGTAGCTATCCATTTGATGAAAGCATGAGGCATCACAAGTAGGATGATAAGGATCCCATAGTTATGGTAGTGAAGAAGCAACAAGTGAACCTTGTAAGAAGTGAAGATGATAAGCTTGGTTGCATTTGTGGGAGACAAGTTGAACAGTAAAGCTACATATTCCCAAGATGTGTCAAATTTGTCAAAAATAAGTGGGATGGCAGATAATGGCCCCATGAGTTGTTGGAACATGTTGATTATAGGATACTATGGAGATGGTTGAGAAGGAGGATCATCGATCTCCTCAAAAAATGGAGAAAGTGAATATGACATGCTTAGTTGTGTAAATGCAATCAAGATGTGATTCAGAAGCTTTGAAGCAATGTCTTTATTGTGGGTCATGTAGTTACCATTTGATGATGCATGAACCACTAAGAGTAGGATGACAAGGAACCTGCAAATATGGAAGCGAATGAGCAACAATGTCTGTGATGATTGTAAGAAGAGAAGACAAAAAGATTGGTTATGCCAATGGGATCCAAGTTGTGCGGTAAAGTTGTATATGTCCAAGATGTGTTAAGTCCACTGAAAGCAAGTGCGATGGTGGATGTTGGTCCCATTACTTGTTGAAACATGCTCATCATTTGTTACATAAGTTAAAGTTTACGTGTAGTTATTTGTTTTCATTGGTTGCATAGCTCTTGAATGATTGATTGGAATGAGTCAAGGTTTTGGGTGTTTCTAGGACTCCTCTTAGAATATACATGCTTTAGGTTTCTTTTCATTTCTTTTTTCTGACTCAATATAATTGCTTGTCAAACCCTTAACATTATTTATGATAGACCAGATCCCTAAAAAAGGAGCAAGTTGTTAAAGGTTCGTTAGTCCATTGTTTAAGTTGTTTGGATCACATAGAACTCACCAGAGATCAATTCTTTTTAAATGCAAAGGCTCCTGACATGCAGAGTCAAGCAATTGAGTCCAGGACCATGTCCTAGTTGATTTTGATGGCGTGGATGTCCCTTACTTGTAGTTGTTTAGCTAAAGGTGATCACTGATTTAGATGTACACTTACTCGTGTTTTTAATTCTCTATATGTTTCCTCTAAAACATGGGTGGAGATGTTAACATTATATGTAAGTCAATGCCTAATGTAATACCTCTATATTCAATAATAATAAAAATCAAGTCAAGAGCATGCTCTAAGAGGTACAAGGCAAGTTCTTTTTTCAATTGAAAAGGAATCACCATATGTAGTAGAAAATTGAGTGCAATGTTTAACAACAGAGAGTTTTCAGATAAAAAGTGTATAGTAGAAATTTGACATCAATAAATCGGGGTGCCGAATATATGATAGATTCATTAAGGCTAGAGGGTTATAGCCAATACCTAGAATGAAAGAAGAGGTTGTACAAAAAAAAATACAAAAGAGGCCTAATTGTTAGGCTCCGATACCAATTGATATATCTCTTCTTCAATATTTTTCTAAGTTTATCTCTTATGTAAAAGGAGCCTATATGTATAGGTTACCAATCATACAATGGAAAGTGACGTTTACATTACCTACCTAACCTATCCAAATGTTTTAGTTGTCACCTAATTTTTGGATTTATTTCCATATGCCCACTTGTATGTGGATATCAATATAATAATAATTACATTGCTAATTTCAACAGATGCCTCACCAATCAAAATGCAATTCACCAACAATGACCTTTCCTTCTCGATATGTACCTACCTTTTAATCTATTTTGTAATTTGCCATACTATTCTTAACCAATTTCCATCTTTTTTTGTAGTCACTAAATCATGCACTTACTATGTACATCTAGCCCTTAAATACTTCATTTATATGCATGATGCCTAAGCAAGAGAACTAGTCATTAACAACCCTTTTACTTTGCTTTGACATTGCTTTTACCCTTTTCATCTTTATTGTTTACTCTTTCTGATTTGCAACTTGCGATTTTACTTACTAACGACATCTTTCTCAATTCTAATTTCACTATTTACCTTTTTGAGCATCACGTACATAAATGCTCATTAAGGACATGATGCCTGGGCGCTATTGTCCCCTCAGGGCGCTTTTGTCCTCTCTTTTTCTAATTTTTTGAATGTTACTTCTTTCTTATCTTTATTTATCACCCTTAATCGGCCTTTCACTTGTTAAAAACAAAACTTAAGAAAATGAATCATGTATATACATATGAGGATTTATTCTGAATTTCATACCACACATTTGCATTGGGACAAAGTAGTTGCAGCTTTGTTATTCTCTGTGTGTCTAGCACTAGGGCATCCTAGCTTAAAGGACACTATTTCAATCACACACACTAGAACTATATTGAGTCTGAAATGTAATTCAACGCTCGATGACAATCACATTGGGGTGACCACCGAGATTAATTTGACTCAAACATATGCATATTTTTATTTATCTAATGCACGCTTGAGTATTGTGCAAGTACATGTGCGACAGAGCATAAGTACAACTAACCTGATGCGACTTACAATGAACAAGAAGCGAGAAAAAATGAAAAAGAAAGAATCAGGACCAAAGACCTTTTACAAACACCTACACAAAGATTAGATGCTAGCGCCCAAGTGACCCTACCTCATTTTAGGCACTTATGTCCCTGAGATCGTTGCATTTCAGTTTCTGATACAGAGCTTGCACAACCTAGAATATGCCCTTCCAAACCAATTCTCCAGTCCATAATCAGTTCAAACCTACAAATACAAGTTGAGTCATTTTACAAACCTTATATATCACTCTTGTTTGTACTTATTTAGTTTGATCTTGCTTGAATATTGTTATATTTTATCATATCAACAATGTCCTTACATCAAATTTACTTTTATTAAATCATTGTCTTTGTGGAGGTTATATGTTATAATGTTGATGTTTCTTATTATACAATGCATGGGATGGGGACATAACACCACGAAGTACATGGGGTCATCTTCCCTTTGTGGCTGAGAAGTACCAAGAAAGTGCAGGGGTCAAGTCCACATATAAAATATTTTATAAAAGCGTATTGCATGTTGCAGCTATATGTATTACATTGGAAGTAAAACTTAATAATATTATAAACAATGCATGGGCTATAGTTCTTGTAAGATAGGTTGAGAACGTGTTATTTATGTTTGTTGCAAACCTCAAAACTAGGTATGTTGTAGTTCAACAATTTGAGACTTGATAGTCATCAATGGAAACCATATATACCTAAATTTATTCTACATAAATCATGACAAGATCTCTTTGTTCTATAATAAATCTACAATTCTAGATGGAGTTTAATAATAGAATTTCCATACAAGGACCTTGACTTAAGTTTTTGTTGGTAGAAATGTCTTGCTCTTGTATTGTATTTTGAAGTGATTGGATAAGCTACAAGTGTCTAGAGAAATATGGCTTAGTTGAGCAAGTGTTATATAGTTATTACTCTCAAGCAATATGCATATTGAGGTGTGTTACATCAATTTTCTATTCTATCGTAAGAGATTTGAACGACCACAAGTATGATTTAGGAAGAATGGATATTAATAATTTCGAAAAAGCACATCTTTATATCATCTCATTATATTTCAAGTTGGTGTAGCCATGAGGCAAGTGTGGGAATCTATATTCTAGTGAGCATGTTTGTAATGAGATAGCAATTGGTAGGTTTAGTATTATAATTTATACCAACTTATGAATTAGTAATGCACATTAAAATGTTTGGAGACACTAAGATTGATTGTCGTGATGTATCTTACCACCAAATGGACAACAAAACACAAGGAAAAACAAAGGATTTTTTTTCCATGTTTTGTGAATAGAAATTTTAGCACATTATATAAAATCAATTGTGATTGGGTGCAGATCCACTTTACAATGATTATGAAGTATAATGAACTATTAAGAACCCAGTCAATTAGTTTTGTGATTCAATAAAATCTAGTTTATTTTATTAGAATTTGAAAGCAGTGGTTGTTACAAATGACATATAATGAAATATAGATGCTAGGTAGTTTAGTTGATTTAATTATGAAAGCAAATGGAAGAGATAGGGCACTTAACCTTGATTTCGCTTATCTCGAAGTGTGTCTCGGCTGGGAAAGGTGATGAAACAAAAACACAAACTGTCGCAATATCGCTAAGAAAAATGCAGAGATGTTAGAAATGCATAGACACGAACGCTTGGGTAAGGGTGGAGGCACTTGCGAGCGCCATATACCTCTGTGGGGGCACTGGAGTCTGTCAAAAAGGTCAGAGCCTGGTACCAATATTGTCGATACGGTTTCACACTTGCTCGCCTTTGCTCACCTATATGTCGCACTTGGATCACCAAAGTACCTGTAAATCTTCAATACAATAACCTCAAAAAGGCATCAAATCCTAAAAAAGAAAGATGCAAAATGAGGGGTCACATTTTCCTCAACTATCAACTAGTGAACTTACAATTGAGTGTTGCACGACATCTCATACCCAATGTAGTTTTATGTCATTGTGTGTGCAATAGTGCTCTTAGGTTGCCGTCACACCAATGACGCCAAGATAACGGGCGGTAGCTGGATAAAATGCAAATGCATGGATGGAAAAATTAACTTCCCTTTCCTATGCAGTTCGTATACACAGTAATAAGCACAAGATGTAGTCCCTTTGATATGTAGATAGATAGCCCTCGATACAAATTGGTCTCCTTTGTAATAGTATGTATGTTGTGTTTATATAAGGATCTCTTGCTTGAATTTCGATACTAATGACCTAACATGTCGACTAATACCTTGGGATATGAATGGGAAAACTGAATAGACCGACCTCAAATGTTAAAAATAAGATCAAAACTAAAAAGGTCATGGGCACCCAAGATGGACAGGAGTGCCTAGGTGCTAGTGTCTAGAGACAATTGACGAGAGATGTGCGAAGACTGAGAGACATGGATCCTTGTGACCTGAGTAGAAATGGGGGTATGAGTGACAAGTGTTAAAGATAAAAGCAATAGAAACTAACACAAGCAGATGGACTGAAAAGTGAGTCATTAGTGAATAATTTTCTTATTCAAGATCCATATATAAAACAACATACTTTGTGGTATAGTAAATAATAATAAGTGTATGATTATATGTCTACATTTTAAGCTTTAAAACATGTTCTTCATGTGTCCTTTAAAAAAAAGGGTAATGTATGTATTTAATCTTAGTATTTAGAAATAAAATCATGATTAGCACATTACTACAAAGGGGTGATTTGATAGAATCTTAGAGAAATAATTGACCAAAACGTCTCAAATTGAGACAATAAAAAAGTTGTATATTGTCTCAAAGCGAATGTCTTTAATTATTGTTTCTCCAGAGACAATACAAATTTTAATTTGTCTTTCTAAAGACATACAAATTTAAAGAATTAAAATTTAAATTTCAAATATAATAAATAACTAAATGTCTTCTAGTGCAATAAATGGATACATATTGTTGATCAATATTATAAATAACAATTTGAGTTGAGTTTTGTGCTAAAAAAATAGATTCACACACATATTATTAATATCAAAATAAAATAATACAAAAGGTGCTTAAATGTCATTAGCCCTTAACATAGAATGGTACACTTATTTATTCTGTTAAAATTATATTGTCGCACCTCCTCTAAACGTGTTGCCATAAATTATTTAGTTAATTCTTTAACTAGTTTTACAAGACAAAGTGACACCTCCTTCAAACATGTTGCCATAGATTCTTGAGTTGATTCTTTGTGACTAGTTCTACAATGAAATATACAACTCCTTATGCGAGAAATTTTGAAACAATATCCATACGATTATGTGTTGGCATCACTACAAACAAGAAAAAACACTATTATTGTCATTACATCATTAAGTATTATAATAATAAGACATCATTATATTGATCTTTAATAAAAATATAGGTTATTTTAGTTATAAAACTTACTTAAATACGAGCAATATTTTTATGGATCTGGTGACTCGCGGTGATCTTACATAGTAGACCAATCCCTTGAAGGAAACGTATGACTACCTCTATTAAAACAAGATCAAACTGGTTAATTAGATTTTTTAGAAGTTGTCATGTTTGTTGGCCATTTGTAACATCAAGAACTAAAAAACAACATGAAACCCTTGAGCTAATATCAAAATAGGAACATGTTAGTAAAAAAAAGTGTTCATACCCTCAATAGATTGAAGCATAATTCAACTAATATTATGAACTCTAAGAAAACAAAATCAAAACATAAGTTGAAGTTCAATTTAGATGTTGTAGTTGCAACAACCCTTGTAGACATGCATGCAAAATGTGGAAGCATTAACAAGACAAGTGAGTTGTTTAAGAAAATGCCTCAAAGAGATGTGTTCACGAGGACAATATTAATTGTAGGATATGCACAAAAAGGATTTGTTGAAAAGGCTTTAGAAACTTTCAAGCAAATGTGATTAGCATATTTATAGAAAAAATCTACAACCTTTGCCACCATTATCCCTGCCTATGCCAAAATGGGGGCTTTGGAACAGTGTATAGATATCCATAAAAGCATAAAGGATTAAGAAATTTTGTCAAATGTGGTTGCAACTACCCTAGTAGACATGTATGCAAAATGTGAAAGCATAGACAAAGGAAATGAGTTGTTTGATAGAATGATGAGAAGAGATGTGTTTGTGTGGACAAAATTGATCACAGTTTATGCACAAAATGGATATGTTAAAAATGATTTAAAAACTTTCAAGCAAATGCAATTGGCATATTTAAATCCAAATTCAACAAAGTTTTTCAACATCCTACCTTCATGTGCCAAAATCGGGGCTTTGGAACATAACACTTCAGTCATGCTACAACTTATGTTCTTCTATCAAACATCTATGCAAAAGTGGGCATGTGCAATGAGGTTCAAATGCTAAGGAGATTGATAAAAGATAGAGGAATAAAAAAGATCATTGGATGTAGTTGGATTGAAGACCAAAAAATGATACATGTTTTTTGTGTAGGAAACATATCACATCCATAGACACGAGAGCTATGCAAAGTTGGAAAAATTGATTTGGGAGATGAAGGGAGCGGTGTATTTTTAATATTTAAGACTTTTTTTCAAATTCAAGACATTTATTTAAGAGATTGTTTTTAGATTGAAGCATAATGAGTTAAGGAATATAAGTGAAGAGATAAAACATAGCATACAACCAATAATGGAGGTTGAACTCATCTTACTTTCTTGCATTGAAGCAACTCCACACCTTATGGAGCAAGAAGAAACGAGATGACTTGAAAAAAGGAAATGAAGAAGAAATGAGTTGAGACAAAGCAATGTAATCTGTGACAAATGAAAACAAAAAAGCATGAGATGTTCTACACATTCAAAATAATACATAATCATTTGCAACATGTAAACCTTGCAAAAAAAAAGACAAAAAAAGTAACTTCGTATGGTGGGAACGTTTTATTTAGATGAGGGTTGTACATACTTCAATCAGATGAGTAGCCCTTATTGCATTACACCTACAATTGATCATTATGTGTGCATGGTTAACCTTCTTGCCCTTGTAGGCTATCTGGAGGACACACTAAACACTTTACATTAAGATGCTAGTTGAGTATTTTACAGGTGTATTTTTGGGAACTTCAACATGTTGATTTGAGGAACACGGATATTTTTGAATGTTGTAACAAGTTTTTTTCAAATCAATTTACATTTTCGAGCATACTCCTATCCTGTGCCCAAATGGGGGCTTTGGAATAGGGTATGGACATCCATAAAAGCATAAAGGATAGACTGATTTTGTCAAATGTAGTTGCAACTACCTTGGTAGACATGCATGCAAAATGTGGAAGTATGGACAAGGCAAGTGCATTATTTGACATAATGCCTCAAAGATATGTTTTCGCATAGACATCATTGGTTGCAAACCATGCATAAAATGGATTTGTTGAAAAGGCTTTAGAAACTTTCAATAAAATGCAATTTGCAGATTTAAAGCCAAATTCCACCTTTGCTAACATCCTACCTACCTATGCCAAGATGGGCTTTGGAACACAGTATGGACTTACATCTAACCATAAAGGATAAAGGAAACGTGTCAGATAAAGATGCAATCACCCTAGTAGACATATGAAAAATGTGGAAGCATATACAAGGCAAGTGAACTTTTTGACAAAATCCCTCTAAGAGATGTGTTTGCGTGGACAACATTGATTGCAAGCTATGCAAAAAAATGGATTCGTTGAAGAGGCCCATTTTGTATCACCAGGCATCATAAGTAAATTAAAAATAAAAACATGTGCATGTGGTATAGGTCATTATTCATAATGTATGTCATCTGATAATTCTAGCCTACAACATGGTGTTTTGTATTTAGTGTTTTATCAATTTTGGATGATAAGTTTAGGTTTGATTGCATTAATTTACTTATGTAAAAGTTCTACAAAATATTTGAAGAAACAATCAGATAAACGTTCAACAAAACAAAACACCAATAAAAGAGAATTAATGTCATTAGCAAATTTCTACGATTAAAAAGTATGAACTCACAAGTTGTTTTCAAACTGCATGTCATATGACTATTATATTTACCCCCCACAGACTAGACATAGACCATATCTAAATATGGTAGAAGAAGACAATGATGAGCTTTGGCTTGTCACTAATGTTGCATTGAGAAAACAGAGTCAACAGGAAAGAGACCGTTCAAAACGCAACTAGCTATTTGGTGTTGACTGCTAGATTATATCCGTGGACAAGTACCACCTGCTCTGCAATTTTTTCAATTATCCATGCAAGTCAAAATCATTCTTTTTTTAACAGACCTGTATGTGGATAGTACATTTTCTAAAAAATGAGGTCTATTTGTTTGAATCATACAGTCTTAAAAAATGGAATCCGTTATTTTTTTTTAAAATAGTGTTATTTTTATTAAAAATCCATACAATGGAATCAACGAGTGGAAAGAAGAAAAAACATTAACATGAAGATAAGATCCTTAAGAAACTGGAGTCTTAAATTTTTCGTTAAATTTAAAACTATTGCTAAAAGGTCAAATGTATCTGCCAACAATGCAACCAACTCAATAATAAATACAAAATGACAGAAATACTTTCTTCATTTAGGACGGGAAACAACTAGAAGTAAATAAAATGAGGAAAGTTTTATGTTGATAAGCCAAAGCTCCCCAAAAATGGGAGTGAAGTTTGAAACTGGCATGCGTAGTGTAACCATAGACTGTTTTGGTACGGGTACAATACTCTAAAACGGAAATTTTTATAAAACCTCAGGTATGGTACATTGTGGTTATGTTCGTACAATATATTTTGAAAACGTAACAAATATAAATATCCCAACTGTCATTCTCATCCTCCATAATTAATCTAGTAGAGGGACTTGTGAAAACATTTCTGAGCATTGTAAACATTTTGAACTGAGATTGATGAAGCTTATAGAAAGCTTTAAGGTTTGTCCATTCCATCCACTTCCCAAATTTGTACAAGTCATGAAATATTTTAATTCCTTTCTAAAACCAAAGGAGGGCAGATCAGCCTCTTGTCAAGGCAAGGATCTTGTCATTATATTTTAGATTCAATGAAATTGATTTGTAGCCTTGGCACCTAGTGTCAAAGGAAGAGAAGATAGGCTACCCAACCGCCAAGTGCTTCATTTGTTCCCATGCCTTCCAAATTGACTGAAGAATAAAGGACCCACGAGGAGCAATAAGAAAGCCCCAAAATAATAAGTCAACCAAATGAAGTCCTTTCCATCTCTCTTGCCCTTCAAAGCCTACTGGCAATATTCAATCTCACGCGAACTTTCCAAGGTTCAATTCCAGTCAAACACCTCAAGTTTTGTTTATTTTTTCGCACTTAAAAAAAAAACCGTGTGGGTCCTTAATTCTTCAGTCAAATGAAGTCCTTTTCATCTCTCTTTCCCTTTGGAGCCTATTGGCAATATTGAATCTCACACGAACTTTCCCAAATTCAATTCCAGTAAAAAACCCCAAGTTTTTTTTTCGCACTTAAAAAAAACTGTGTGGGTCCTTTATTCATCAATCAATTTGGAAGGCATGGGAACAAGTGAAGCACTTGGTGGTTGGGTAGCCTATCGTCTCTTCCTTTGACACTAGGTGACAAGCCTACAAATAGATTTCATCGAATCTGAAATATAATAACAAGATCCTTGCCTTGACAAGAGGCTGCTCTTCCCTCCTTTGGTTTGAGAAAAGAATTAAAATATTTCATGACTTGTACAGATTTGGGAAGTGGATGGAATGGAAAGACCTTAAAGCTTTCTATAAGCTTCCTCGATCTTAGTTCAAAATGTTTACAATGCTCAGAAATGCTTTAGCAACTCCCTCTACTGGACTAATTATGGAAGATGAGAATGACTGTTGGGATACTATGAGGTGGCTCAAATGGCCCCCTCTACAAGAGGCTACCTCCAAACAACTCCATCACATCCATAAACATGACAGCTATGCAAAGTTGGAGGAATTGGATTGGGAGATGACGGCAGCAGGGTATTTTTCAGATTTAAGACATTTATTTAAAATACATTTTTCAGATTTACACTCACCTCAACTTTAGCCAACTTTATCCATCCCCTGATATACACCCACAAAAATTAATAAATCAACATAACAAGATGCAATAATACATCCTACCCAAAGGACAAGTACAAACCTTGGTCAGAATTTTATATATATATATATATATATATATATTAACCGTGTTCGAAGTGTGGGAAAAATATTTTTTTTAAAATAGCTCCAGATCGGCTTCAAGAATTAAAAATTGATTATAAAATCCACTACATCAAAGAAATTTTTTATCGTCCTCGATATTCTTGAGTGCAATTTGAATGAACCATACAATAAAATTTAACAAATTCCAGATATCTACATTTTTCGAAGCAGAAAACATTAGAAAATAAGCAGAACTGAATTTATGTACTCCATAATGGACTGAGCTCAATAGATATTTAATTATAGAGATGATATTTGTTTTCTTGGTGAAATTATTTAAGCCAAAAAATCCTTTCAGCTGTTGTAGTGAAATTGTAATGGCAGCACCTCCCATGAAGCCAACAATAGAAGCATGTGATAGAAAGTCAATCAGGAATCCAAGCCTGACCAACACAAAGATCACTAGATGATGGATGATATCTCTTGAACAGTAAAATAGATAGATGCTCTACAAATAAATACATGTGTGTATGCATACCTGCAGATTCCAAGTAGTGCCTGGAAAACAACAGCAAAAAATGTTGACGTGAAGAGAAGTTTGTAGTAATCAGAGGATGCAATATAATCTATTCCCTCAAATATCAACCCATAAATTATTTTGTGAATGTAGGTAAACAATTTCAAATGGAAAGAAAGAAAAAAACTTACAGAGAGCATATTGAGGCTTCACAAGAGCCAAATGTGCATATCCAATACCCTATAGATTAAACAAAGGAATCATCTCAGTGAAATGAATCAAGCATATAAGAAATAGAAAGTCTAAAGTTGGTAACAATAAGTACCTGTGGAATGCAAAGGGTTGCATTTGTTAAGCCTGCCAACAAGTCCCCATTGAACTTGTTCCATGCGTAATGCCTTCCCCATTCAAGCACAGGAAAAAGCGTCTGCACAAATATAAGGAATTTCTTTGATATGGGCTGGTCATCAGGACAAAAAGTGTTTATGATTGCAATCCTGAACTTTCTGAGCAGCTGTTTAGAAGTTGGAGATGCCATCTTATACACTACCGACATGACATTGTCAACATTTTCCAAAGAGAAAGCATTGAATTCCTTGGATTCATGCCCATTTTTGGGTTCACTGAGCTCGAGTTGAGGCTCAGATTGCTTCATTGTAGCTCACAGTGAAGGAATATAAATGGAGGACAATAATGAGCATTACTATAAGGGATGGCGGAATTACTTCTATAGTATGTACATCAATTCTTCTCAATAAAAACAAGAAAGGAAAGGAAAAACAGGCAAACAAAGAGGCTTGGAAAAACAGACAAAGACAGAGGAAAGAAAAAATAGATGAAGACAAATAGGGATCAACGGGCAGACTTGTTAACAAGGAATAGATGAAAATTTCTAAGGCAATGTTGTATTATAGACGAACAAAACTACGAACAATTTGTTTTGTAAGACTCAAATGCAGTAAACTATGTCATGTGAGAGCACTAACCTTCAAAACTATGCCGATTTGGTCATGTAATTGTCAATGTAAAGGTAATAGCAATTGATAGCTCTTCGACAATGTACTTTTTAATCCAGCTTTGATAACCGCACCAAAACATAAAATACACAATAGCATACTCAATATCGATATTTTGCATACCATGAACTAAATGGAAATGCAACATTAAACAATTGACGTATGAGTCTCTAATGTAAGCAACAACTTTCTCAAATATACCAAAAATCACTCTATACCTCCCAATTTATCACAACATTCAATATATCTGTTTTTTTTAACATGCACCATTACATATTGCATAATGATTTCAACATTGTTGCATACACACTAAACTTATAAGTCAATAATTCCAAGTTGCAATTTCCAAATAGGTGATGGTTTACAAAATATTGATATTGACAATAATAGATTCCTCGCTTTTCTATGCTCTCCATGTATTTCCATATATCTATCAGAAAATCTTTGTTAATAAAAAAACACAACAATATCGATTATGATTATGTATATTCACTATTCTTATTGTGAATATGTGTAACTTTGAAATACTAAACACATTGCATTGAAAAGTTGACAATGAGAAGATTGGTGTATTTATTTAAATTACAACCCAATATAGATAGTATAAGAGACTAGGGAACATCAATTCACCCAGTTAAGCTGTTCAACAGTATCAATTCCTAAGAAGTTACAACATCAGTCGTGAGATTATCACTTCGCAAATAACATATTTCATTTGAAACTCAATTATTTCTAAAAACTTTTCAAAAAATCCATTTCGTACATATTATGTTATCATGGCATTCTGGGCGAACACATCTCTTTGAGGCTTTCTGTGAAACAATTGTGGAATTTGGCTTTAAATCTGCTAATTACATTTGCTTGAATGTTTTTAAAGCCTTTTTAACGAATCCATTTTTTGTATAGTTGCAATCAATTTTATCCATTCGAACACATCTCTTTGAGGTATTCTGTCAAACATTTCACTTGCCTTGTCTGTGCTTCAACATTTTGTATTTATGTCTACCAAGGTGGTTACAACTTCATCTGACACGTTTCCTCTATCCTTTATGGTTTTATGGATGTCTATACCCAATTCTAAATCCCCCATCTTGCACAGGCAGGTAGAATGTTGGCAAAGGTTGTGTGAGGATCTTCTATTAGATCATATAGGAAATACCTATACGAGAATTTGCAGCAGCACTGTTTTTTTAGTAGTAACCTAAAAATTCTTCTCCCTAAGTTCTTGTATCACACACGTATGTAATATTTGGCAGGTGGGCGGCTAGAATGCCAAGTACCTCCCTGTGTCAGGCATGATATGTACTTGGTACAGGCACGGTTTGGGTATGTACCCACAGGCCCCGGATACATCCCAGGTACAGAAATCCGTACCCGGGGCCTATGTGTAAGTAGCCACATGGTTTGTTTTTAAGTGTAAAAAAAAAATAAACTTGAGGGCTTTGATTGGAATCGAACATTAGAAAGTTCGTGTGAGATTCAATATTGCCAATAGGCTCCTAAGGGTCAAGAGGGATAAAAGGCTTCATTTGGTTGACTTACTATTTGGGGCTTTCTTGTTGCTCCTCATGGGTTCATTTATTCTTCAGTTAATTTGGAAGGCATGGGAACAAGTGAAGTACTTGGTGGTTGGGCAACCTATCTTCTCTTCCTTAGACACTAGATGCCAAGCCTACAAATTGATTTCGTCGAATATTAAATATAATGCCAAGATCCTTGCCTTGACAAGCGGCTGCTCTGCCCTCCATTTCGGCTAGAGGCCGAAAGGAATTAAAATATTTCATTGCTTTTACACCGATTTGGGAATTGGACGGAATGGACAGACCTTAAAGTTTTCTATAAGCTTCCTCAATATCAATTCAGAATGATATGGACTAAAGTCAGACATTCAAATTATTACAACTCCAATCGGTGACGCTGCTCAGAAATGAAATTTTTGTTATATGTTGTAGCTTGAAACTGCGCTAGTAGACATGATATGCTAAGATGTAGAATCTCTCTGTAACAATATATAACATTTGGGATACAATCACGTTGAATGCATGAAAATTACAATTAAATAGTATTAAATAGTATTTGACTGCCCATGTAGAGTTTGAAGTCCTTTTTCACAGATATATATTCTTTACAAGATTCGGCCTTTTATCATTAGTGAAAGGCAGTAAATAATAAAACTATTGGCATAATTTGTTACGCATAGAATATTTAGTAAACACAATGATAAAGGCAATTTTAACATAACCATATGACAGTTACAAAAATGTTGTAGCTGAATATAAGGGTCAAAAACTCTCGAGAATGGATCCTTAAGACAAATGTCTTCCAATTTCCAGTTTCTCATAATTCTCTAGAAGAAAACAAATCTTCCCAAATGGGTAGGAAAAATTCTCTTTAGAGTAGTGGTCATTGTTTAAAGAAAATCCCACTTTTGGTTTTGAAGGAAATATGAGTGGAACCATAATAAAACATACAAATACCATTTGTGAGGGTAATTACACATTCAAGGGCCCATTTTGCACGTAGAAAACAAATCATTCACGATGAGTTGTGGGTGATTCAAATGTTTTGCAAATACACTTTGTCAAAGGAATGATTTCAGGACAACTAGAGTCAAATGGAAAAAAACAAGATGGACCATCCAAACCAAATGAAGTACAAACAAAATGTTTTCAGAAGATGGCCAAAGAAGGCATTTTTGTGGGCTTGTGGCGTTACCAATTTTTTTTGTTTTCAAGGATAATGGAAAGGAGAACAAGAAAAATCCTATGCTCCACGGGGATGTGTCCCCTGCCCTTTTAGGCCCATCCTTGTACCAAGGACATTTCAGAAAGTCGGGGATGGGGACTTGCAGCCCTTGGGCATTTCATTGTAATTATTATTGTAATTGAAACTTCAACCTTAAGTGAAATCTCAATTCAACTCCAATTTTATGTATTAAGGTTTTATATTTGAAATTTTGTTGTTTGTGATGAATGCTTTATCAATGTTATGATGCGAATATTTGAAATTTTCTATATTTTTTATATTTTCCTTTATTTTTAATAAATTAATAGCTGTCCCTTGCTGTCCCCTAAAACAAAGCCTCCAAAAAATCTGTCCCCCCGTTCCCTGCCGTCCCCGTCCTAGAAACTTGGTGGAACATAGGAAAAATCCCACGATTCAAACAGTCTATATATAACCAAGGACTAAGTGTCAACAATAAGCTTACAGTCTCCACAACCCGTTGTACAATAATAGAAGCCAACAACAATCTTATTATGAATTAGAATCCTATTTAAATAAGATATTAACTTTGACATGCACCAAAAAAGCTAAATAACCACAAAACAATTGACTCTATTATATTAATGTTCCTGTTATTGTTTTAACTATATGGGCTACAATAAAAATGTTCACTCTACTAGTATAAGGCCTGAGGAAATGTTTGATTGAGAAGGTAATATTTTCATAGATGTTGTTCTCGAGGTATCCTCTTGGAGAGGGGGACCTATCTAAAGCTTAATTACTATAAATAATATCTAAGATATAGATGTTTTCTTGATCTCCTCTCCTAATTATCCGACTTATGGATTTGCCTCTCAAACTTGCTTTCCTACATATGAAAACCTAGAATCCTCATTCACTCACATAGAACATAACAATTTTGAAAAACATGTCTTTATGGCAAGTCTTAATGAAAAATTTTGAGCTTACCTTTTCTCAAACCAAAGGATGTTGAGAAGCACATGATCTTCTATCTGAAGTTGTGAAAGTAATCACATCCTATGTCATCTGGATAACTTAGATTCGATGAAATCTATTAGTAGGCTATGGCATTCCAAGTATATATAAGGAAATATCAAGATATGTTCCTAGTCAAAAAGCACCCGTCATTTCTCTCGAAAGATATTGATTTACATAGCTTTTGTGTGGTGGAGATCTTGACTCGTATGGATAATAGAAATTCAATGTAAATTAACATTAGGAAGAATATGCATCGAAGGTATTATTCAGATTGACAAAATGAAGTCATATTGTTTTCTACTAGACCCTTCGTGAGCCTATTAGCAATATTGAATCTCCACACAAAGCCTTTCCAACGGTTCAATTCCAATGGAAAGACCTCAAGTTTTATTTATTATTTTGTACATAAAAATAAAGGGATGTCAAAAATGTATTTACTGTACCAACAGGCCTATATATATATATATCTAGGTACATAATTCCATACCCAAGGCCTGTGGATACATACCCACGACATAGCATATCTATATCAGGTACGTATCAAGAGGCCTAGTATGGGGGGGTACTTGGCATTCGTGGGTAGTATATAAAAGCACATTATTCTACCTTATATTTCTTATGTTTGCCGATGATGTACAAAAATACCTTGATTTAGGAATACAATACTAGGTGTGATCTCATGACATCTGATTTGTTGATAAAAGAAAGGAATTTTTTTGCCACGCTATTTCATTCTAACTCAGTCATTCCCTAAATATTCAAGTCTTGAGGTTTCCTAACCACATGTTGCAACTCAAAAGTGTGTATCCGCTTCAATCTTTAGTCTCCACTAGAGCTACTCAATTTCCTCCCTTCCTAAATAATTTCAAACTTAGCTTGTATGCCACCTTCTCAAAGAGTGATCAATTAATGATAAAATTTTAGTCTCAATACCTTTAATTGTAGATAATCTAACAATTTTATCTTGATCGAAATTCTCTTTTAACACTACTTATTCCAAATAGAGACCAATGATATTTCAAAAAAATGTTAGAATCGCACAAATGCATTTGACAGTCACAAACAATGGCTGCATGAAATCTTAATGAAAAATGCAATACCGGAAATGTAAGATAGCAAAACTTCACTTTAAATTTTAGTACAGTATCCTTTTTGGAATATCGATTATTGCACTGCGTACAAGAAGTAGTATAGATAACACTAACAAGGTAGTCATAATGTGGAAAAGAATTATATCTTCATCATACAGGTAGAACACCTGATCATATTTACATTGATTTTGCCAATTATACTCATCAGCCTGTGCCACATACATGGCAGCTTTGATATATTCATAGAATTTACTTACATAAACATGCTATAAATGATAATTCAAGAATTTCATCAAATGATCAATGATATCAACTGCCCTAGTAGACTATGGAGTGCAATAACATAAATATAACATTTATATTACAATACAATTTACAACTACTAGACAGAATTGACTTTAACAGCGGCCATGGATTGCATTGACCAACCATATGTCTTACCAGGCTATGCAAATTTTACTTTTAGTATGCAGATTGTATGGCTTTAGAAACTTCCACACTGCAAATCATGAGACTATTGAGGGGATTGGTGATTATCCAAATGCTGCAAAGGAACTTGTTTTGTTTTAATGAAAATGGCAAAGAAATTAATGGGATACATTGCTTTCTCTAAGCAACCAGCAGATAGAACACAATACTTGTGTTCAACTCCCACTTATATGATCCATCTTTTTCAATAGAATTTAGCTATATATTCATATTCAACCCTTTTTATCTGTGCAATCTTTGATTTTATTTCCCTCAATTTGTCTAATATGGCTGCCTAATTGTTGGCTAGATTTTCTGCATACCATCAAACCTAGGCAGTCATGAGATAAATCTGCCTCATTTAACCGGTGAGGCTCCCGTGTCAGATTTGTCAATATAAATGTGTTATTATTTATCAGGGGGTTTTACTCTAACCACTTAGTTCATGAACCATAACTAAGAAGTTTTGCAGCAAGTAGCTGTTTAAGAAAGGAAAATTATAGAAGAAGGAAGTAAAGGAATTACAGAGAAGAAATGGGGAAGATGTGCATCCCAATTAGTAGATAGCAGAGCTAATTGCATGCACATAGAAGAAACTTAATAGATTTGAACACACAGAATTATAAAGCAAAGGCAGCTCTAGATCCAGATCTAAAATAACACAAAGTTTACTTAAAAGATCTAAGATTTAAAAGCAAGAAACACAGTACACCGTGACAAAGTTCTCCGGAAACCTGCTTCTTTGTATTCCTTTGCTCCAAGTTGCTCTCAGGGGTTCAGCACAAAGTCTAGAACACAAGATTGCTACTTACAAATTCTGATTCATCATTAACCCGAAGGTTCTTCCTCTACTTATAGAATGTAGAGGGGCAATTACAAGCTGGAAGCTTTAGTTGAACTGGCACATGTGGAAGTCGAAAAAGAAACAACTGGCAATCTCCTTCCTGGAATTCCTCTTTGCATGACATGTATGATTTGCAACTGACCTTCTATTTTGCACATCCGCCACCTATCTCCAAGTAGTTGACTTCTTCAAGTAATGGCTTTTAAACCAATCACTTAAGTTGTATAATTGAATTGATCGCTCAATTACTTTGTCGAAGGAAAGAAGAATGAAGAGGAAAGCTGACTTTATCGAAGGAAACAAGAAGGAAGAGGAAAGCTAACTTTGTCTTTTTTCATGTCTGCATGCAGCTGATTCAAACTGGATCTGGAAACAAGCTGGAATTAGTTGGATCTTGAAGCGGCTGGATCTGGAAACAAGCTGGAATTGCAAGCAGTTGGAATTGGAAGCAAGCTGAAATTTTTGCCTCGCATTGTCTTCTCTTTTATCCTTGAAGCTTTTGCAGTTCTTCTCCAGTACATGCATCAATGCAATGTTTTCCGTAGATAACTCATCATCCTTATTTTTAATTGCATATTAGCAATTAAAATTTTTGGAAAGCACTCCGGGTGAATGATAATTCAATGAGAGCTTCAACTAGAAGATGCAAGCACATGCACAAGATCTTGGAAGGAATTTTCCACGCACTGTCTTCTTCATGGGCTGCATTCGAAACAAGAGGATTAAGCCTTTGTGCCAGAAGCTTTTGCAACTATGAGATCTGGATCTGGATCTGCATATGGATTTGCATCCGCATCTACATCTGCAACTGGATATGGATCTGCACCTGCATAACAAATTCCGGCAACTGGGCTGTGGATGGAAAAGTTGCAGCTCGAATAATTCCACTGCTTTTAATTTGCACGCATGAGTGAATTTTCTCCTGCACGCATGAGTGAAGTCTTTCCTGCTCTGGATTTGTCTATCAATTCAGCAAGAGGTTTCGAGCCTAGATTTGTGTCTCCAGTATCTGTAAATTTAGAAGTCATGCATGACTCCGTTGTGCTTTCTTTTTCATCTTTCTTCGCCATAGCTTTGTCTATCTTTGTCTGAATGTCTTTTTCTTCTTATTTGACTGGAATTCTTCAATACTGGTGCAGATCTGGACAATTCTTCAGATTCCGAGGATATATGCAATGTATTGAACATTGATAAAAACTCATTTTCCTTTGTAAAGCACCTGTAATGAATTCCTGCAATTTATTCAGACAAAAATGGCCACCGGAGCATGAATAGTGAATTTTAATTGTAAAAATCTGCACTTTTCAAGCCTGCTGCCCCAAAAAATGGTGTTTAATTTGCACATAAAGAGAACATGAATCCTTTCAACAACACCTGAACTCCTGTAACACCTGTGCAAACAATTATGCAAACAAAGATCAACCTCCTTCAAAGCATGCGCCAAATTTGGAAGCTTTTAGCCTTGTTTCCACCTTGCCTGAGCAAAATCCTTCTTCAAATGGGGGCGCACTTTTCCTCTTGGCTGCAATTCTTTACCTGTGAATCAAATTATTCACTCATATGGCTGCCCATGCTTATATAACCTTCACAATTCTATAATTAATAATTGCCCTAACAATTAAAAGCAATTAATTAATTAAAAATCATGCTTTTCTCTTTTAAAAATAGCATGTTTAAGGACAGCCATCCAATAAATTAAATTAATCCAATTTAATCCTTCACACAGCACTTCACTCAAGCCCCACAGTGTGCGTTGACCATAGCCACTGAAAATAGAAATTAATTTAATGTTTTAATGCTTCAAAAAACATTAAATAATGCCCAAATGGGGCGCACTTTTTGAGAGGAAGGGGGCAGCCACTAAATAAATTTAATTTAATTAATTTAATTCCTTTCTTTTATTCCACCTTTGACTTGTTGACCTCCTCCAAGCTTGGGCGCACTTTTTGAGAAGAAAGATTAATGAAAATAATCAATTTTAATTCTTTTAATCTCTCACCAAAGGGGGCGCACTTTTTTGCACATGTAATTCCATTTTTAAGAATTTTTTGATAACGGGATGCTTTACCCTGCCAGGCAGACACCAAAACCCCATGATCCACTTAAGTGATTTTTATAACACGGGAAAAAGTACCCTGCCAGGCAAGTATAAAATTCTCACCCTACCTGCGGCTTATATTTTTCCCATCGCAGCTTAAATCCTTTGTTTTCCAAAAATGCGCCCATCCCCGCAGGGGCTTTTCTGTGCACGACTTCGCTTTTTCCCAGTGATCCAGACCTCCGATGGCAACTTCCTCCGGGCACAATGTGCGTATATGTTTTCTAGCCGCTCCAGGCCAAAAATCGGCCTTACCCGACAAAGGAGTTGTTCCAGAGAAATTTTACAGAAAACAGAACGGGACACCACAAAAACACGAAAAATTGCCAAAAGTTACAAATAGAGCCCAAAACTTAAAATAAGTTAAAATCCTTCTAGTACATAGGAATAATAACATATTCGCTTATAATGGAGTTAAAACAGAGCGCAAATAGCCTCATACGGGGCTCAAAATAATTAAATACAAATTTCCCGCAGACAAATCCCGACGACAGAATAAAACAATTTTGGACATCTGGGTATTTGGCGAAAAAGGCTAATATGGCTCTTTAGGATTATTTTGACGCAATACAGGAACTTTCAGGCAATAAAAACAACAAACGACCCACTATTTTAAAAGTACGAAAATTTTTCGGATTGGGTAGTCACAAATTTCAGGGTGAAATCTGAGTGACACCAGTTGGCTCCCTCTGTGGACATCTTTTTCTCTCGTCAGAATGACAAAGGGAAAAGATGAGATCCCAGCATCTCTGGTTTCGTATCTTGTCCTTTGGGCACGGGGTCAGGCAAACAAACACAACACAACACAACACCAAAACAAGACAAAACAAGGAAAAACAAACAAAGGTTTATTTATGTACATACAGGTTTTAGCCTGCTTCTCATGTCCGGAACAGCTTCAAGTGTTGCCCATTGAAAGGCAACGGTAATTCAGCTCCATCCTGATGAGCAAGAATGAAGCTAATTCAGCTCCATCCTGATGAGCAAGAATGAAGCTATTTGCTTCGGCGATCTTTTTTATCACAAAAGGCCCTTTCCATAGTGAATCGAACTTTCCATGCATGCCTTTTGTTTCTCTTCTTTTGTCCCATAGAAGGACCCAGTCATTGACTTCAAATTTTCTTTTCCTGGCTTTTTTGTCGAAGATGACTTTCACCTTCCTTTAATGCTCTGTCAACCTATCTGCAACTTGAGTTTGTACTTCACTCAGTTCAGTCAGGTACATGATTCTTTTATCAATAGCATCCGTGAATGTGGAATCTTCCAGGGCTTTAGAAAGTTGTAGGGCAGGCAATTCCAAGGTGAGAGGCAGCTCTGTGTCTCTACCATATAGCAGCTGAAAAGGGGACATGCCTATTGGCCTCTTTGGTGTGATTCTATCGGCCCATAATGCATCAAACAACTTTTTATGCCAAGTCCTTTGATTCTCTGTTACAAGCTTGCGCATGATAGTTACCAAGTTCTTATTACTAGATTCAGCTTGACCATTCCCTTGTGGATAGTAGTTTGAGGAATGAACAAGTTGAATCCCATAAGTGTAGCAGAATTCCACCAACTCAGAAGAAGAAAGATTCAGAGCGTTGTCTGCTACAATTTTGCTGGGTACACCAAACCTGACAATAAGATTTTCTTTTATAAAATTGCACACTTCGGCGGAAGTGGCAGTCTTCACAGGAATAGCTTCTACCCACTTACTGAAATAATCAGTAGCTGCTAGAATGTAATGGTGACCAGCACTGGAAGCCGGGTTAAGCATTCCAATAAAATCCATACCCCACTGTTGGAAAGGTTCTTCAATCACAATGGGTTTTAGAGGTAATGCAGGCAATTTCACACGCCCAACAAAATGTTGGCATGCTTGACACTTAGATACCCATTCTGCAGCATCTTGAAAAAGGGTGGGCCAATAATACCTTGCTCTGAGGATCTTGTGTGCAGTGACTCGGGCTGAGAAATGACCACCGCAAGCCATGTCATGAAACTGTTGTAGTAGCTGATCCTGTTGAGCTTTGTCCACGCATCTGAGAAATACGCCATCAATTCCTTTTTTGTACAAACCATTATCCCAAAGAACAAAATCTTTGGATTTAAGTTTGATTGTTCGTTTCTCTTTTCTGGAAAGTTGATCTGGGCATTCTCCATACGTCAGAAAGTAAGCAATGTTACTGTACCACTCCTCTACCAGATCTATAAAAAGTACTGTAGGTAAATCTTCATCTATCCCATCCTGATCTGCTTCAGGTACTGATGCTTTAATCTCTGTCATTAGTTCACACAGACCTCTTCCTCGGACTAGCTTTGTTGGTTTAATATCCAGATCATATTCTTGAACTTTTGTCACCCATGTGCCTCTCAATAATCCTAACTCTTGCTGAGTAAGAATGGATTTAACTGCAGTATCTGGAACCAAAACCACAATGTGTGAGGAAAGAATATAATACCTGAATGCTTTGCATGCCTTCACCACTACATATGTGTGCTTTTCCATTGGAGTGTATTTCAACTCATAGGCTTTAAGGGGCGTGCTCATGAAAGCAATAGGAGCTTCTGCGTCCTCTTGATTTTTCTGCATCAGAATTGCTGACATAGTGTGTTCGAAAGAATAGCAATAAAGAATAAATCCTTTACTGAAGTCGGGTGAAACCAAGACTGGAGCTTCCGACAGGGCCTCTTTGATTTTCTCGAAAGCTTCCTTCCCTTCGCTGCTCCATTTAAAATCTTGTCTTCTTCATCATATTCAAAACATGACGGGTTAGCTCAGCAAAGTCAGGAATGAATCTTCTGAGAAAATTCACTTTTCCAAAGAAAGAGTGAACTCCTTTTTTGGATGTGGGCAAAGGTAATGTCTGAATGGATTTGACACGCTCTGGATCTATCTTTGTTCCTTCTCTGGAAACAATGTGCCCAAGCAGCTTTCCTTCGGTTACAGCAAAGATGGATTTCTTAGGATTCAAAGAAATACCATGCTTGCGGCATTGTATGAAGACCTCTTCCAAGTTTGAAATATGCGTGTTTCTATCTTTGGAAAAGACTGTCAAATCATCCAGGTACACAACTATGCTTATATCTTTGAGATGAGCAAAGGCTAGAGGCTAGATCCATAGCTCTTTGAAATGTAGCACCCGCATTAATCAGGCCAAACGGCATCTTCTGGTATGCGAAAGTTCCCCAAGGTGTGATGAACGCCGTTTTGTATTGATCTTCCTCGGCCACCTTGACTTGATTGTATCCTGAGAAGCCATCAAGCATGGAAAGCATCTCAGATCCAGTGACCACCTGCAGAGTGTGATCCATGATGGGGATAGGGTAGTTATCCTTCAATGAAGCTTGATTAAGGTTGCGGAAATCCACACACAGCCTAATTTCGCCACTCTTCTTTCTTACAGGGACTATGTTGGCCAACCACTCCGAATGGTGTATGGGATAGATAATCTTTGCATCTAACAACTTCTGGATTTCTGCAAAGATGGTTCCTGAAATGGTAGGATTGTGCCGCCGCAGCTTCTGCTTGAAAGGCTTCTGTTCTGGTTTAAGTGGGATGTAGTGTTGAACTTCCGCAGGCTGATATGTTTTTAGATCCTGATAGGACCAGGCAAAAACATCCATGTATTTCTTAAGAAGCTTAGTGAAAGCTTCCTTTTTAGCTTCTGAACAACACTTACCCAGATTTACTAATTTGAGATCATTGCCGGCTACCAAATTTAGTAATTGTGTGTCGGAGGAAGAGCCTTCCTCATTTTCTTCATTTTTCTTAAGCATCTGATCATGCTTATCAAACATTTCCTCAAGAGATACCAAGCATTTGGGAATTTTATTTCCCTTTAGTTGGATAATCTCCTGACCTCCTGAGACGTCAGCATCCATTTCACCGACAGTGGTCTGCCTAGGAGGTGAATTGCTTCCCTCATAGTAGATTTCTTCAAAGTTGTCTTTCTGTTGGAGAAATGTAGCAATCTGTGTATCATCGTTGAAAACCTGCCATTGCTGGACGTTGTCAGGAACCTTTGGGTGAAATACCATTTCCACCTTGTAGCCTCCCTGTCTAAAGAATGCAGGGGGCTGATCCGGATTCAACAAGGCTGCAGTAACTGCAAGCGAATCAGCTCTTGAATTTTGTTCTCTCGGAATGTAAGATACCGAGAAAGCTGAAAAATCCAGGATAGCAGAGTAGACCCAATCTCTGTAGTGCCGTAGTTTGTCTTTTTCGACTTGGTAGAGGCCCCTTATCTGCTTCACAATCAGCTCAGCATCTCCTCTTGCGTGTAATAATTTGATTCCCATTGTTTTTGCCTGCTCCATGCCTAACAACAATGTTTCATACTCAGCTGTATTGTTAGTATTTTCGAACATCAATTTGAAGGAGTGCGCATGCACCTTCCCTTCAGGAGAGATAAGAACAGCGCCTGCACCGGATCCAAATGAACAGCAACTACCATCAAATTCCAGAGTCCAAATCTTGTCATCAATTTGATGTGATTCTCGAATCACCGGTTGAATTTCTTCTTTATCCATTTCTAGATAATAGACTCCGTGATCCGATTCCTGAAACAAGATCTGAGATCTAGGATCCTCAGATTTTGATACTGTGTACTTGGATTTCTTCTCAGGTTCCAGCTTTTGATTTACTCCTTTGATTGGTATGTGCGCACAAAACCAATCCATCTTGACTTCTCCACCCAGCTCCTTGCAAAAACTTCTACTCAATAGCATGCCATAAGAGACTGGAATGTCTGCTACAAGGATAGTCATTTTCAGTCTTTTATCTGGGAAGGAAGCAAGTACTCTACTTGCCTGCGCATCTTTGATTTGCCCCACAAGAGGGACTTGCCTTTCCATGGAATAACATCTTCCAATGGTTTTTGTCAGTGTAAGACCCAAGGCATCAGCAACTTTGGCAGGCATGACGTTGTCGGAAGCTCCAAAATCCAAGATGCAATTGCTTAGCTTATGTCCGTTAATGAGCAAAGACACATAGAATGGCTCAATCCTTTCTGATGTAGCAGGAGAAGGGGTGGAAGGAGAAGAACTTGCAGCAGCATTATTTGAAGGTGGAGTAATCTTTGGACTTGACAAGATACCCCGTGAACTATTATTTGTTGGGCTAGGACCATTACTTTGCACATATTTGACCAATCTACTCAGCTGATCAGGAAATGCCCTCGAATACTCAGCTTCTAACATTTGGACCTTGTTTCTCTTGATGTGATCAATTATGTCAAAAGCTTGACTTGCTTCAGCAGAATGTGCATTGGTTCTTTGCTGCGAATTGAAAGAATTTGAATATTTCTCCTTGGGCGCTAATGAAGAAGGAAGAGTGCTACCTCTTTTCAAGATAGTAACATCCGGACCAGGATCTTCTCTTCTCTTTCCGGCCGCTTATGTATGCTTCGGCATTTTGGCGCGTCTACGACCTTGTAAACACCACACCGCAAAAAGTGTGACCATTAGGAATCTTCACAACGATCAATAATAGCCATCATCAGAGTCATAGTCCAGGTAACCACTATGGAGTCACCAGCGAGATCTATAAGTCTTCATCAAACATCATCGAATGGATTCATCAATGCCGAGATCCTGCTTCATTAGTTTCCAAGTTATTCCGTGGAGCAGCTTCTATTGACCAAACGCTTTGTGGTTTGAGCAGAAGTCGTTTCGCATTGAAGGTCCGGATAGGAGCTATTCTTGAGGGGGGTGCATTCCCTGCTTGAGAGATCTGCTTCTTGATCTGCAGCATGTCATTAGCCAATTTCTGCAACAAAGGATCAGAAGTACTAGAAGAAGCCCCATCACCTTTGTGAGATAGTTGTTTGAGTTTTCCAGCCATGATCAAGTCGTCCTCAACCTCCACGGCAGCATTTTGTGCTCCAGCAAATTTACAGGTCTTGCCCTTCTTAGCTGATATCCAACTTCAGGCAATAGAGCGTTTATAAAAAAAACGTCTTTTGATTTCGTCGCTCAATGCAGCAGAAGTGGGGATTTTATACAAAATCCTTTGGAACTTGCAATAAAGTCCCGCATGTTCTCGTTTGGCTCTTTCTTCAACTGCGTCAGTTGGGTGATCAACGTGCTAGTGTCCTCTGCAGACTTGAATCTTTTCAAAAATTGCTCACGCATAGTGGCCCAATTGGTTATGGTGCCAGGAGCCAGCCGATAGAACCATTCTCCAGCCAAGTCATGTAGAGTCTCAATGAATAGCCTGACTGAGACATCTTCATGCTCTACTGCAAGCACACCACACAAGATATGAAGAAGGCTGCCAAATGATCATCCGGGTTTTGCTTTCCATCTCCAAAGAATTTCGGAAAATTCTTTCTGGATCCCTTTGGCAGATCGTGCATAGGTGGAGCCAAGTTGAGAGGTCCAAAAGCCGCCCCCCCCATGGAACAGGTACAATTTGGTGCGCCATGTTAGCTTTGAGCACACGTCCTCCTTGTGTAGACTTTGATAGACTTGATGGATAATTCCAGCCGCCGGATTATGCTGAATACGATCCGGATCTGGATGGGTGTGCACTCTCCTTCCTGGTGAGAGACTAGATCTGCGGCTTCTAACTTGAGGAGGATGATTGAAATTGAATTGCTCCTGCAGTCGGAAGAAATGATCAGTCCTTCCTTGCGCCTTCACGGATCGGGTGAATGGACGTTCAGCCAGGTTGAGATTTGTATGGAAAACACTCTGATCTTCAATAGAAAAGCTTTGATCTGCAAAGATAGTTGTTCCCCAGCGGAGTCGCCAAAAACTGTTGGCTAGATTTTCTGCATAGCATCAAACCTAGGCAGTCATGAGATAAATCTCCCTCATTTAACGGTGAGGCTCCCGTGTTAGATTTGTCAATAAAAATGTGTTTTTATCTATCAGGGGTTTTACTTTAACCACTTAGTTCATGAACCATAACTAAGAAGTTCTGCAGCAAGTAAGCAAGTGTTTAAGAAAGGAAAATTATAAAAGAAGAAAGTAAAGGAATTACAGAGAAGAAATGGGAAGATGTGCATCCCAATTAGTAGATAGCAGAGCTAATTGCATGCACATAGAAGAAAAACTTAATAGATTTGAACACACAGAATTATAAAGCAAAGGCAGCTCTAGATCCAGATCTAAAATAACACAAAGTTTATTAAGAGATCTAAGATTTAAAGCAAGAAACACAGTACACACCGTGACACAAAGTTCTCCGGAAACCTGCTTCTTTGTATTCCTCTCTGCAACAAGTGGCTCTCAGGGGTTCAGCACAAAGTCTAGAACACAAGATTGCTTCTTACAAATTCTGATCGATCATTAACCCGGAGGTTCTTCTCCTACTTATAGAATGTAGGAGGGAAAGTACAAATAGAAGACTCAAACTGAACTAAAGTATGAACAACAAGTAAAGATGACATTTGGCAATCATCCTCAACTAACTTCTTCTTAAGTGACACATGTATCACTTAACTAATAGAAAGGTTCCACATGACTTCAAGTAATGGTTGCAAAACCAATAACTTAGAAGTTTTACAATTTCATCCGGGAACATAGAAAATAGAAGAAGAAAGAAAGAAAGAAGAAGTCATGCCAGCCAGCTGTAACATCTACATCTTCTTCTTGTTCTGATATCTGATATACTTGTCGAACATATAATTCAGCATCTTTCCATCTGTTTTAGCTACTGCTTCTTTTCTGTCCTGAATTGCAGCAATCCTTCATTCAACACTTTGCTGCATGCTTCACTTCTTCTTCCAAACTTGGCCCAAATCTCGCAATGTCTGCCTGCAGTGTCACCAGCCTACTGATAGAGAGTTCATCGTGAAAGGCTTGGTAGCTTTATCAATCCTCTTTTGCACCATCAGAAGAGAACCCTCCAGGGAATCATGCACCTTCGTTAGAAACAATCCGCACGTATGAAGTAATACCTCCATCCACCATCTTTCCTCAGTGAAAGAAATAATACTGTCCGGTAAAAACTGATGTTCTACTCTCAAGCGCCTGCATCCTCTTCAGCAAAACTCTGCAGATCTCCAAACGGAAAGATACTGCAAAAACTCTAGCTGCTTCCCCTTCTCGACTGATCCATCCGGCACAATTTGCTCTGCAACCAATACATCTCCCCCCCGGCAGCTTGTTGATCTCGGCCAAAACTCAGGTTACTCTCTGCAACTGTATTCATTCCTTCTATGCTTTCTATCAGTTGCTTTAGTTGATTTTCTGCATCGTTCATAACCTTTAGGCGGGGCTGGCACTTCCCCAAGTTGCACAGAAGCTTGACGAATAATCAGATCCTTCCATTCGTCAATAGCCTTTACTTGATTGCTTGCATCTTCCATTTCCTGCATAAGATGATCACTCACCTGCTCTGAAATGGGCTGAATGGAAGGTTTAGCAACCTTGGCTATGATCTCACATAATTGAGATATTTGCTTCTGCAGCTCTTCTTTCTCCGCCTTTTCACTGTCAAGCCTAAGTGGAACAAAGCATCCAGCAATGTCTGCGTGTCCTGCTTCAATCCTTCAGTGGTAGCTTGACCGAGTGGTATATTTTGGTCACTGTCACATCTTCTGCCGTGAGTCCTCTTCTACCTTTCTTCTTCCGCCGGGATTGATATCTCAGCAAACTTCTCTCCCGAATCCTCGATGATCAACCTAGAAGTTGCTTTAGCAACTTTAGGCCTTCTGTCTCTTCTGCTCAGATCCTGAAGTAGCTGCAAGTCATGTTCCTCTAAGTTCATCTCTATTCTTGCTTCCGGAACCAACTGCAAAGCTAACCATTCCGAGAAATTACTTCTCGGAGAGTGAGAGAAGTTGCTGAGTGCACTACTATCTCCCGCTCTCTGCATCCTCTCCATCAGAAAGTGCCACAGTATCATGGCTGCCATCCTCTGAAACATCCAAGGACAAAGCTCTTTCGAACTCCGTCATCTGCAGCTTCAACATCTCCTCTGGAACGGGTGCTGAACGAACGAGTGGCTGCGGAGAGAAGATGAACGTTGCTGGTTTTAATGAAGGCATGGAAACATCCTGCTGCTGTGTGGTGCAATAGTTGGTGATCCACTAGGTACTGGAGAAGTCGGAGTCAAAGCTATGGTCGTAGAAGTGGTCTTCTCTTTCTCTTGAGATCTTCTGCGTACTTTCAACTTCTCAGACCTTCTGCTGCTTTCTCCTTCATGCTTTCGCTTGAGGGAATCTCCTGCGCCGAAGTTGCCCGTGATTTGATTCATCAATACTTCATCAAGGCAGTATCCCCTCGTTAGCAGCCAGTTTGAAGTAAGTACTCACCAACACAGCTCCGGATCTTTCTTCTATTGTGCTGCAGCCGCCATGTTATCCTGTAGTAGTAGCTTTATCTCCTCCCATTTGATGGTAAGTGTCAAGTACCACGTTCCCATCATCTTTAAGATCCGCAGGTATCCGCGCTAGTCCAAAGTCAAACTTGCTTTGCCGACAGCCTGCTGAAAATCTTTTTCTACCTCGTACTCACTTCTGCACTTCATCCAGAAATCTTCTAACGAAGGCACATGTGCGTACTCCTGGGAGATTGTCTTCCTGGCTATTCCAAATGGATCGAAATTAAGCCGTGCAGGGAAGAACTCTTGCTCATACTCGGACAACATTTGTGCTTCCATCCCTCGAGCTCTGTGAATGCTGATGCAAACTGTATATCCCACAGTGAGTGGGAAGAAGCCCGTAGACTTGTGCCGCTTCGACTGACTGAAGGTCGTGTAACTCCACAAGTTGCCTGCTCAGCTCCATGGCAATCAATCTGTCACTTGGGTACCTTGGCATCTTTATTGGTTCACCTGAAAAGCTCGTAACCCTGAGGTATGTGAAATCTGCAAACTGGATGAATACACTGCCAATCTTGGACACTGCTTCCCATGCTTCCTTGCTTACCCTGTGAGTCTTCAAGTCTTTGTCTAACCTGCAGATGAAATCGTAGAAGAAACATCGTTGATCACTTTGAAGTCCTTCTCGCACGCAGGTGCAGTAAGCTGTGGGTAGCACTCGAAAATGGGATCCTTGGAAAGAATACCACATCTATCCAGCTTGGAAAAGACACCCTGTGTGAAGCTGCAGCATACACCAAGTATGAAGTCATCTTGAAGCTGAAAGGTACGCTTCACGTTCCGCAGTTGCTCACCGATGTTGCTGCTAATAATTTCTGACCAATTGTAAGCGTGGTCCAAGCCACTATAAATACAAGTATCATCATTATCTCAACTCCCAATTGAGATGCAAGTATCAATTTTTTTAGCTATCATAATAATCATCGTAAATGCCAGAAAATATTCCACGCGTTAACCAAGTATTGAAATAACATATTTATCCTTACTGGTTACCTGATAACATAATATATCATATTATATAATTCAACCTCCACTTGCATATCTCAATTTATGGGTATTAATCATTGTCCTATATAATAAAGTTAAATAATTTTAGGTGGACTTATATCCTTACTGTTATACATGGTATGCATAGTCCCATTATGGTAGCTGTCACCTTTACTTAAGGCTATGCATGACTCCATTTTAGGGTAGTTATATTAACTTCCCTATTCATCTGTTTTCCTACCAAAAAGTCTTTCGACAAGCTTCAAGGTCAAAGTATAGGATAAATTTATAATTTCATATTTCAAGCATTGCCTGAATTCATATGCATGAGGACATCACATATCAATCAAACTTTAAGAATGTCGTCATTCATGAGAGTTCGATGTATCCAATATTACTTTAACCGATTCAAAGATCCAAGAAGTGCCTCAAAATTAAGCCAAAGAATTATCCACACAGGATAATGACTTGCGTGCATAACATATTTGTAAAGGTCATAGAAAACCCATTAACGCATGCTTCAGGAGGGTTCCAATCTAAAATAAGCTCATAGTAATAATAATAGTAGAGGGCCTGGTGAGGGGTTTTCAATAATCCCTAAGGTAAATGATAATCAAAGGAGTCGGATAGTATCTAGAAAGGACCAGTAAAACCAGTACGACTCTCCCCAAATAGAAACCTCCAATCCTAATGGGGGAGGGGGTTTATATTATTATCAATCCACATTAATAGACAAACACAGTCTTCCAAGAAAATTCCCGTTTTCAAGCCATGTTCTACATAATATAAACAATACAAGACAAATTATAAACCTCATTCACGCTCCATAATATTTTTTACAAAAAACATCATTCAAAGGAAGAAACAAGGCAAAAAGATAAACCAACATTATAAGATCAGTAGGCAAGAATCGATGTAGAGATTTCTTCTACTCAAATAGTAAATAAGATAAACTGTAAAGGAGGGGAGAGATCAGTTCATGCAATTATGATTAAAAGTCATTTGAAACCCATCTCTTTCGGGCATCTCTTTCAAGAAAGAGTCAACATATATATATATATATATATATATATATATATATGTAAATAAATATTAAATAATATCAAGAGTCCAAAACGTTATTTACTTAGTAAAAGAGAATAACACATCAACAATCCAAAAGAGACTCACATATACAGAATTCAAACAAAATTACAGAGATTGATTTATCTAAATGCTAAAGGAAATAAATCATTAAGAGAGAGGGTTAGGGCTTATCATGCCTTTAATGTGCTTCCCAAGACCAGGACACGCTGAAACAGGACCTACAACAGCAACCCAAGCCTAATTCCATTTTCTTCAAGCTTGTTGGATGCCCAAACATCGATCATCTCCACGTTGGCACAGGCAGGAGTTCACGGCCAGGGTAGGTGGTCTAAAGTACTTGCCAACATCCTCCCAATGCGTGTCAAACGGGAATGTTACAGTGGAACATGGACATCCATCTAGCACAATGGAAAATCAAATTTTTGTTTTGTATGGTGTGGAAGCACCCACGAGGAAACAAACTGTTTGACAAACTGCCTCAAAGAGATGTAGTCTCACGGGTTGCTATCCTTACTGGAAATTCACAAAACAAAGGTCTACAAAACAACTAACAGGTCAACCTGATCAGGATGCCTTTACCAGCAAGTTCATATAATTGCAAAGCAAATTGTGCTTCATGAATATTCTGATATGAAACAGATCCACCTCTATGAGATTCTCTTCCATGAGTTACATCGTAAAACCAGTAAGGTCTCAATAGAGAATCTTTGTAATAAATTTCATCAGGTCTCCTGGTAACACTCTTACTGTCACTTAATCGATTTTGATAAAAAATAAACTTGAAGGAGAATCCCAAATTTGAGGATGCATTCAATACTGAACAGGTAACAACATAGTTGGACAGCCTGCTTGTTGGAAGCGCTCAAAGAGGCTTCTACTATACTACAACATGCCTGCTGCCTGGCTAAAAACTGTTGCAGTCTATTAATGTGGATCCCCGACAGAAACACACCTCGCAGCACCCAATGAAAGTGGAGGTAACACGCCTACTTCACTAGCTTGTAGCTTCATCTATAACCACCATATCATACCAACCGGTCAGCAGGGAAGGCACCCAAGGTTCTACGCACTACCACAATCCATGCAACTAACAACAAACAAAAAAAACCTCCAACCATTCTCCCCCACGCGGCCAGCGCAGACAACAAAAAACGCGCCCAGGTCCTGCGCATTCTGGAAACCTTCCTCCACGTTTTCCAAATGCCCCCAGCACCAGGCGTGAGTAGGATTCCATGCGGCCAGGGAAGGTGACTAAAACAAAAGAAAAATGAGCATGACAAAGTGGCAGGCATGCAGCAAAAGAAGGCAAAATTTTCCAACGTTTTTTCCCACCAATCCACACGTAGTTCGCCCTCCCAAGGTCTCATGCTACTAGAGCCAAAATTTGTAGGAGAACAGCAAGGACGTGGAAAGATACAAGAAAAGAAATGTTAAAAGAAGAGAAGTGCGGCCAGTATGGAGGGAAAAGGCGCCCCAATCTAGCAAAGGTCAATTTCATCATTAATTTTACAGCCGACTAGGGCAGAAAACAGGCGGCCCAATAATAATCTCCCACTTCTGACCAACTTGTCAGGCAAAAATTACTTATCCACAAAATGAAATAAATCTAATTAATCACAATTCATTTTAAAAATTCTGTTAGCTCGACAACCTGACGGCAGTAAACAACTGCAAAGTATAACTGATATCCGTTCTTTTACTATTCATTATTATTATGTTTTAAAATGCTGCGACACCTGACGGGGTTCGAAAAGTGGTTTAGGACTTAGCACAAAAGTGACAACAATTAAAAATAATAATAATAATAATAATACTAATTATTTAATCGAGAGGTTGAGCACGAGAGTGACCAAAACTACGGCAAAAATATCTGGCAGGAAACAAACAACAATCAACAGGAGGTTTGATATAGCAAGAACAAGGTCTTCCTTTAATAGGATAAATCGCGAGGGACACTGCGGGCTAGCAACCAAAACATCGACACTGACGCAAGCAAGAAAGTTCAACAAGACGACGACACCAACGTTTCAAAGGGAAAACAACGACGTTCAGCCCTTAGAAGCAAGGTCGCCACAGAATAACAGAGCAATGACGAATGGGGGCATTACATTAACATACATATAATATATTGTTTTCTATGTGTTGCACTCACCACCCAATGATGTACTTTAGTTCCTTAGTCCATACTCGACTACCAAGGTTTTACTAATCAAATGGACCCTACACTCACCATGTGACATTTCATCATGTGACATTTCCAACCTAGTGACAAATTCTTTCGACTAAATCATAACCTATTCTATCGTCTTGTAGTGGTATACACCTTAGGTTACATCACCACTTCCTCCTTTCATCTTTTAGTGACATATGCTTTAGGATAAATCGTCACTTACTCCTTCTATCTAGTAGTGGTATATGCTTTAGGCTAGATCACCACCTCTATTATATCATTTTGTAGGGGTATACACCTTAGGTTACATCATCACTCCTTACCAATCATCATATCGTGATATACGCTTAGTGCTAAATGATCACTCATCCTTTCCTCTTCTAGTGATATACGCTTAGGGATAAATCATCACTCATCCATTCATCATATAGTGATATACGCTTAGGGGTAAATCATCACTCATCCTTTCATCTTATAGTGATATACACTTAGGGCCAAATCATTGCTCATCCATTCAATAATTCATGATATACGTTTTGGCTACAGGGTTCACGCACATCCTTTCTAAATGTTGCATCTCGTCACCACTATGCATACACATTCATCGTAGCATAGTAGACACAACAAAAAATTACTCGACCATTTCCCAATGATGCAATCTCATTTACAGTTCATTTTGGACTACTGAGGGGGAAAAAAATGAATCTCATTGCATACAATTCCATACACTCGGGGGGCACGTTGCTCCTATCCTTCCATCTTGCATTCCATTCCATCCATCCACATCATGTTGCATTGTCTTGGGGGAATTTACTCTTTCTTGCTACTATTTTGCATGATCACTTTACTACACATGTTAGATTGATTTCTTATATGTCATTATCTATATCTTACACATATGCACGTTCACATTTTTGTCTAGTGTGATCGCAGATACAAAATTCTTACACGTGGCATGGATGTTCACCTTCTACCCTTCCTATACTCGTTATTGGGGGCATCCACATTTGTCTCATCTAGGTGCTATTGTTTCATGTTGTAATTATCATCTTATATTACTTGATCATACAAGCTTTGACATATATGTTTTTGCTATAACATGCTAACGGGTCTTCCATGTGTAACACTTGTTTTACAAGATTATATATCTCTATGGCTCCTTGCTTGTTTATTTCTACTTGTCTTCCATGTTTTTCCATTGTATGCGGGCCTTGCCCTATTTTTGTGTGCACACTTGTTTGTTGTTTGCATCCATGATGGCCTTGCGTGTCTTGCGACATTGTGAGTGATGTCCAATGTTTGTAACTGGTTTTTTGCGGCTTACTTGTTTCTTGCGTGTTTACACTACTATGCATGGTAGTTCATACATTATCTACATCTTTTACACTTGTCTTATTGCATGCATGTGTTTTTAGACTAAAAACTTGTTTTGGATAGCCATCCTTGTTTATGTGCACCTTTGTTTCTACTAAGCGCACCCCCTTTCCCCATGCAGGACAGAGTTACAGAGTTCGGAGTGGGGTAGGACCTCTTTTGGGGCCGCATTCTCCTATCAGTGACATCGTATGCGCTCCCAAAAAGGTGGGAATCATTAAGGGTTTACATACTAACACAACATATTTACACCGGTTTAGTACAATGCACTTTTCGCCCTTGGCATTGTGGGTTTGCACATAGCGAGTGGGTTATGACCAGTCTACGAACCCCATACACAACAGATTTTATAGGGCATGGCATCCTTAACATTTTTGGGAAGCAGTTATAGGCTTGGAGGTTACAATGGGTGTGCCTTTCTACACTACTTCAGTCAGTGGCGTCGGATCACCCAAAAAACTAGGACAATACATAGATCTCTTCACACACATTAAAACAGAAGTGGTCAAAGTTTGGAGGACATAGAGCATTTCCTCCCTACACTTCTTCAGCTAGGGTGGCGTGAAATCACCCAAAAAAATTGCATCAGTACAAGATATCCTTCTACACCCTTTCTCTCGACATGGATTAGATGCATATGTTTCATTTACACTTTTCATTTTGCATATTTTACATTTGCGTATTTTACAAATTTCTATACACGTGTATTTTACATAGTGTTTTTACATACATACATATTTGACTACTTGATCATTTTTTCCTTGTAGGTCCGGCTGTACGAGAAACAAACAGTCAAATTAGAGGAAACAACAACAACATTCCATGACGACACATGCCTTACTAACCATGCAAGTACATTACACACCATAGCAGCTACACACACGTTTCACCCTAGGTTCACTCTCATCACTTTTTCTATACACATTTTTCATTTATAGTTTCCAAGCTCCTCCATCTTTTTATCATTCCACACTTTTGTCCAGTCCTTCGGAACGTTTTCTACTACACTCTACATGGATATCAAATATGCATCGTTATCTACGTTATGTCACTGATATTTCCACTCACCAAGATAAAGTGGGGGCAAAATGTAGTCACAAAATCATGCAATTTAGGCATTATTTATCTCAGTCTCATACTACTATGTAGAAGGTTCTTAAGTGAAGAAAGTAATAATTAATCTGACCTTTTGGCCATCTTGTTTTATCTTTTATTTCATCATTCCACCACATTTTTATATACATACCTAGCTATCTTAGAACTTTCCTATCATTTTAGCCAAAACGAGGGCGCCCATGCCTGTACTGGGGCACCCTGGGGCGCCCCGATCCTTGTTTTACTTTCCTGTCTCTTTTTAGGCTCTTTCTAGCCATTTTCATCCTTATCTTTTTCCTCATCGGCCATGTTGGGATTAATTACAAAATTAGAGCAAGAGAACCCTATAAATATAAATGTATGAGACCATAATGAGGGTCCTAATGTCACTTACTACTATCACTCCATATAGAGTTGTATCCATTGCATCACTTGCATCCACATACTTCCATGCATCAAGGCTAAGAGATCTGCATCAATACACACTTCATAGAGAGGGATTCTATTTTATTCCATGCACACATACTACTACATTTTCTACATTTAGTTATTGCTCACTACCGCACAAAGTATGACTGACACAAGAGCACTTAGGGCACGACATGCACACACACACCAGAATTACATTTGGGTCCGAAATGTAGTGCAACACTCAGTTTAGTAAGCCCAATGTTGTGGTAGTTGAGGTCAATCTGACCCATTCATTTGCATCTTTTATTTTTTAGGGTTTTGATACTTCTCTTATCTCTTATAGTTTTTCAACTTCATCTTGTTGTATTCAGCACATTCGATGCAGTTCAACTAATCTAGTGCGACAACCAACGAAGGTTACAAACATCTTTCGACCCTGAAAGAACTAGGTTTTGAGATTTTTTAGAGACCAGGGCACCTTTTGTGCTATACTAGGGCACCTCGAGGCGCCCCAGTACCCTCCTGGGCACTCCAGTCTGCTCAAATCTTCCATATCCACTTTTTTTGGGACCTTTGTATAGTTGTTCCAGCTTTTGTATTTTCTTGTCAGACCCGTGACATCCTACAATAGTCATCCATAATCAACTGAGTTCATTCCTCACCTTCCTCTTGCATATTAGGGTTTTATTTCTACTAGTTCAATCATTTTAATCATTTTTAGTCACTACATATTATTTTAGTGCATTTATTTACAAAATTTATGTCCTCATATATTAGATTAACTATTATTACATTTCCCCTATTTTAGTTAATTTTAGTGAATTTTAGTTAATTAGTTTCCATAATTGAAAAATAAAATTAGCTTTGCAAAAATGCCACAAAAAATCAAGATGAGCAAGGTAATGAGAATAGTCCTCAAGAAAAGTCATTTTCCACATGATGGGCTCTCGATAGTAAGTTCTAAAAAGGGAATGAATCCAGGACCAGGTCTCGTGGGCAAAGGAGAAAAACCATATAATATGCTTAAAAGTCTCGATATGGGACACACATAACACTTAGAATAGACGACACTAATGTGTTTAAGCCTTTCACCTAAAGTGAGACCTTGATAGAAAAAGCACCACATAAAGTGTGTATGTTTGGCTCAAGTTTAGAGTTCTAGACATGATTAAAGTGAGAAAGCTAAGATTGAGAGGATGGATTCAGGCTCCAATGAGAATTCACCTTGTAATGAGTGGGGGAGAAGGGGCTCATGATATGATAGAGCAAGTTCAGGAAATAAATTTTGAAAGCAATATCGACAATCCATCACCAATCACGCCACTAGGCCATATGAGTATGAAAGCTAAGTTTAAGCAACATAACATCTGAAAGGAGATCCTAAATATTTAGAATGGAGAGTAGGTCTGAATTGACAAGTTTCTATTTAAGCTTACATTAAGGCCATTATAATCAATTGTTGGAAGAGATAAGACTATTAATGGTATTAATTCCCTTTCGAAACAAGCGAAAGGAATTGATTTCAAGAGTCTCTGATAATGGAATACAATTCCTTTTCATGATGGGTGACCACCATATGTTATCACTATTGAAGGATAGCTTGGATTTCAAACCTTCACTAACCTAACAAAGAAAATGCTTGATAACCTCATAATCCTTACACAAAATCTTCACCTCAAAGGAGCCTTTAATTTTATCAAGCACATGAGTGATAAGCAAGGTATGGATGCCAATGTTCTTTGAACAAGTTTTTCCATAGGGAGAACCCATAAAATTACAACTCTTTAAGAGAATTTTGCATGCCTCATTATCATTTATTGCTTTAATTATTCATTTGGCACAAAGAGAAATGATTTATCTATAAACATCAATAATCTCCATTCCACGTGTCTCTTGAGGTAGGAAACAAACATACCAAGCCCTTTGAGGAAATGACCTTGTTTATTTAGCATTAGCCTAAACAAAGTCTCGAAGAAGATCCACTAACTTGCTATAAGATGCCTTGGAAGGAGCCCAAAAAGAGGAGTAATATGCAAGTAGCGGCAAAAAACCTGGTGAAAAGCTATAATTTTCCGACCAAAGAGAGAGGTCAAGACACCCAAAAGGATATATTATTCTCCACTCTGTCAAGAACATATTGTTATAATTCATAAGACATGCTATAACAAGAAAATGGAATGTATTAAATTCTTAATTGGTCTCCTCATTGGATCCACTTCCAAGAATATTTCTTAAGTTAATTTGACATGGGGAACATGCTTTGCATGTAACATAGAGCCTTGGTCCATAACAAGTTTGTTGGCTAGATTTTCTGCATAGCATCAAACCTAGGCAGTCATGAGATAAATCTCCCTCATTTAACCGGCGAGGCTCCCGTGTCAGATTTGTCAATATAAATGTGTTTTTATCTATCAGGGGTTTTACTTTAACAACTTAGTTCATGAACCATAACTAAGAAGTTCTGCAGCAAGTAAGCAGCTGTTTAAGAAAGGAAAATTATAGAAGAAGGAAGTAGAAGGAATTACAGAGAAGAAATAAGGAAGATGTGCATCCCAATCAGTAGATAGCAGAGCTAATTGCATGCACATAGAAGAAACTTAATAGATTTGAACACACAGAATTCTAAAGCAAAGGTAGTTCTAGATCCAGATCTAAAATAACACAAAGTTTACTTTAAAGATCTAAGATTTAAAAGCAAGAAACACAGTACGCCGTGACACAAAGTTCTCCGGAAACCTGCTTCTTTTTATTCCTCTGCAACAAGTGGCTCTCAGGGGTTCAGCACAAAGTCTAGAACACAAGATTGCTTCTTACAAATTCTGATCGATCATTAACCCGTAGGTTCTTCTCCTACTTATAGAATGTAGGAGGGAAAGTACAAATAGAAGACTCAAACTGAACTAAAGTATGAACAACAAGTAAAGATGACATTTGGCAATCATCCTCAACTAACTTCTTCTTAAGTGACACATGTATCACTTAACTAATAGAAAGGTTCCACATGACTTCAAGTAATGGTTGCAAAACCAATAACTTAGAAGTTTACAATTTCATCCGGGAACATAGAAAGTAGAAGAAGAAAGAAATAGAAGAAGTCATGTCAGCTGTAACATCTACATCTTCTTCTTGTTCTGATATCTGATATACTTGTCGAACATATAGTTCAGCATCTTTCCATCTGTTTTAGCTACTGCTTCCTTTTCTGTCCTGAATTGCAGCAATCCTTCATTCAACACTTTGCTGCATGCTTCCACTTCTTCCAAACTTGGCCCAAATCTCGCAATGTCTGCCTGCAGTGTCACCAGCCTACTGATAGAGTTCATCGTGAAAGGCTTGGTGGCTTTGTCAATCCTCTTTTGCACCATCAGAAGAGAACCCTCCAGGGAATCATGCACCTCGTTAGAAACAATCCGCACGTATGAAGTAATACCTCCATCCACTCTTTCCTCAGTGAAAGAAATAATACTGTCTGGCAAATCTGATGTTCTACTCTCAAGCGCCTGCATCCTCTTCAGCAAAACTCTGCAGATCTCCAAACGGAAAGATACTGCAAAACTCTAGCTGCTTCCCCTTCTCGACTGATCCATCCGGCACAATTTGTTCTGCAACCAATACATCTCCCGACAGCTTGTTGATCTCAGCCAAAATACTCAGGTTACTCTCTGCAACTGTATTCATTCCTTCTATGCTTTCTATCAGTTGCTTTAGTTGATTTTCTGCATCGTTCATAACCTTTAGGCGGGCTGGCACTTCCCCAAGTTGCACAGAAGCTTGACGAATAATCAGATCCTTCCATTCGTCAATAGCCTTTACTTGATTGCTTGCATCTTCCATTTCCTGCATAAGATGATCACTCACCTGCGCTGAAATGGGCTGAACGGAAGGTTTAGCAACCTTGGCTATGATCTCACATAATTGAGATATTTGCTTCTGCAGCTCTTCTTTCTCCGCCTTTTCACTGTCAAGCCTAAGGAACAAAGCATCCAGCAACGTCTGCGTGTCCTGCTTCAATCCTTCAGTGGTAGCTTGACCGAGTGGTATTTTGGTCACCGTCACATCTTCTGCCGTGAGTTCCTCTTCTACCTTTCCTTCCGCTGGGATTGATATCTCAGCAAACTTCTCTCCCGAATCCTCGATGATCAACCTAGAAGTTGCTTTAGCAACTTTAGGCCTTCTGTCTCTTCTGCTCAGATCCTGAAGTAGCTGCAAGTCATGTTCCTCTAAGTTCATCTCTACTCTTGCTTCCGGAACCAACTGCAAAGCTAACCATTCCAAGAAATTACTTCTCGGAGAGTGAGAAGTCGCTGAGTGCACTACCATTTCCCGCTCTGCATCCTCTCCATCAGAAAGTGCCACAGTATCATGGCTGCCATCCTCTGAAACATCCAAGGACAAAGCTCTTTCGAACTCCGTCATCTGCAGCTTCAACATCTCCTCTAGAACGGGTGCTGAACGAAGTGGCTGCGGAGAGAAGATGAACGTTGCTGGTTTTAATGAAGGCATGGAAGCATCCTGCTGCTGTGGTGCAATAGTTGGTGATCCACTAGGTACTGGAGAAGTCGGAGTCAAAGCTATGGTCGTAGAAGTGGTCTTCTCTTTCTCTTGAGATCTTCTGCGTACTTTCAACTTCTCGGACCTTCTGCTGCTCTCTCCTTCATGCTTTCGCTTGAGGGAATCTCCTGTGCCGAAGTTGCCTGTGATTTGGTTCATCAATACTTCATCAAGGCAGTATCCCTTCGTTAGCAACCAGCTCGAAGTACTCACCAACACAGCTCCAGATCTTTCTTCTATTGTGCTGCAGCCGCCATTGCTATCCTGCAGTAGAGCTTTATCTCCTCCCATTTGATGGTAAGTGTCAAGTACCACGTTCCCATCATCTTTAAGATCCGCAGGTATCCGCGCTAGTCCAAAGTCAAATACTTGCTTTGCCGACAGCCTGCTGAAATCTTTCTTTCTGACCTCGTACTCACTTCTGCACTTCATCCAGAAATCTTCTAACGAAGGCACATGTGCGTACTCCTGGGAGATTGTCTTCCTGGCTATTCCAAATGGATCGAAATTAAGCCGTGCAGGGAAGAACTCTTGCTCATACTCGGACAACATCTGTGCTTCCATTCCTCGAGCTCTGTGAATGCTGATGCAACTGTAATATCCCACAGTGAGTGGGAAGAAGCCCGTAGACTTGTGCCGCTTCGACTGAAGGTCGTGTAACTCCACAAGTTGCCTGCTCAGCTCCATGGCAATCAATCTGTCACTCGGGTACCTTGGCATCTTTGTTGGTTCACCTGAAAAGCTCGTAACCCTGATGTATGTGAAATCTGCAAACTGGATGAATACACTGCCAATCTTGGACACTGCTTCCCATGCTTCCTTGCTTACCCTGTGAGTCTTCAAGTCTTTGTCTAACCTACAGATGAAATCGTAGAAGAAACCATCGTTGATCACTTTGAAGTCCTTCTCGCACGCAGGTGCAGTAAGCTGCGGGTAGCACTCGAAAATGGGATCCTTGGAAAGAATACCACATCTATCCAGCTTGGAAAAGACACCCTGTGAAGCTGCAGCATATACCAAGTATGAAGTCATCTTGAAGCTGAAGGTACGCTTTACGTTCCGCAGTTGCTCACCGATGTTGCTGCTAATAATTTCTGACCAACTGATTATAGAATCAACCTTGTTGATTTCAATGGTCCTGATGAAAGCATACATCCATGTCCGGAAAGTGTAGGCATTCGCTTCACCATTCAACCTGCATAGCAATTTGACAATATCATCCGCCTCCCTGCACCAAATTGGATCGTGGAAGAGTTCTCGGGAACTTGGAAGGGGATCTAGGCTTCTTCATGAACCGGCTATTCATGATGCTCACACAGTCAGCTCTATGCTTTTCCCACCTACTGTCAGCATCCTGAATGCTAATAGAAGTCACCACCTTTCGTACTAGAATCTTCAAACAATAATCGAAGAATTCTGCATCCAAACGAATTATTGTCTTTCCCGCAACATCACGCACTGATCTGGATGAAGGATGATAAGATCTAGCACACTCCATCACAAACTCTGGCAATTGGGCTATACATGGGAAAGCTGCAGCTCGAATAATTCCACTACTTTTGACCGCACGCATGAGTGAAGTCTTTCCAGCTCTGGATCTGTCAATCAAATCAGAAAGAGGTTCTGGGCCTAGATCCGTGTCTCCTATGTCTGAAAGTTTAGAAGCAATGCATGAATCCATCGTGCTCTCTTTTTCATCTCCTTTTGCCATGGCTTTATCAATCTTTGTCTGAATAATTCTTTTTCTTCTAATTTGGCCGGATTTCTTCAATACTGGTGCAGATCTGGACAATTCTTCAGATTCGGAGGATATTTGCAATGTATTGGACATTGATAAATACTCCTTTTCTTTTATAAAGCACCTGTAATGAGTTCCTGCAATTTATTCAGACAAAAATGGCCACCGGAGCATGAATAGTGAATTTAAATTATAAAAATCTGCACTTTTCAAGCCTGCTGCCCCAAAAATTGGTGTTTAATTTGCACATAAAGAGAGCATGAATCCTTTCAATCAACACCTGAGCTCCTGTTACACCTGTGAAAACAACTATGCCGACGAAGATCAACCTTCTCCAAAGCATGCGCCAAATCTGGAAGCTTTTAGCCTTTGTTAGCACTTTGTCTGTGCAAAATCCTTCCTCTAATGGGGGCGCACTTTTTCTCCTAGCTGCAATTCTTTACCTGTGTGTTGAATAATTCATCCATATGGCTGCCCATGCTTATATAACCTTCACAATTCTATAATTAATAATTGCCCTAACAATTAAAGGCAATTAATTAATTAAAAATCATGCTTTTCTCTTTTAAAAATTGCATGTTTAAGGACAGCCATCCAATAAATTAAATTAATCCAATTTAATCCTTCACACAGCACTTAACTTTAGCCTCACAGTGTGCTTTGACCATAGCCACTGAAAATAGAAATTAATTTAATGATTTAATGCATTTAAAATCATTAAATAACTCCTAAATGGGGCGCACTTTTTCCAAGGAGAGGGGCAGCCACTAAATAAATTAAATTTAATTAATTTAATTCCTTTCTTTTATTCTTCCTTTGACTTTTTGACCTCCTCAAGCTTGGGCGCACTTTTTCCAAGGAGAAAGATTATTAAAAATAATCAATTTAATCACTTTAATCCATCACCAAAGGGGGCGCACTTTTTTGCACATGTAATTCTATTTTTAAGAATTTTTTCATAATGGGATTCTTTACCCTGCCAGGCAGGCACCAAAATCCCATGATCCACTTAAGTGATTTGACTTTTGCAATGGGATTCTTTACCCTGCAAGGCAGGCACTAAAATCCCATGATTTCACTTAAGTCACTTTCCTTTTATTATATCATGGGAATTTTTACCCTGCAAGGCAGACAATAAATTCCCACCTGCCTGCAGCCTCTATTTTTCCCACTGCAGCTTAAGTGACTTTTATAACACGGGAAAAAGTACCCTGCCAGGCAGGTATACAATTCCCATCCTGCCTGCGGCTTATATTTTTCCCATCGCAGCTTAAATCCTTTGTTTTCCAAAAAGGCGCCCATCCCCGCAGGGGCTTTTCTGTGCACGACTTCGCTTTTTCCCAGTGATCCAGACCTCCGATGATGACTTCCTCCGGGCAAAATGTGCGTGTATGTTTTCCAGCTGCTCCAGGCCAAAAATCGGGCTTACCCGGCGAAGGAGTTGTTCCAGAGAAATTTTACAGAAAACAGAACGGGACACCACAAAAACACGAAAAATTGCCAAAAGTTACAAATAAAGCCCAAAACTTAAAATAAGTTAAAATCCTTCTGGTATATAGGAATAATAACATATTCGCTCATAACAGAGTTAAAACGGAGCGCAAATAGCCTCATACGGGGCTCAAAATAATTAAATACAAATTTCCCGCAGACAAATCCCGACGACAGAATAAAACAATTTTGGGCATCTGGGTATTTGGCGAAAAGGGCTAATATGGCTCTTTGGGATTATCTTGACGCAATACAGGAACTTTCAGGCAATAAAAACAACAAATGACCCACTATTTTAAAAGTACGAAATTTTTTCGAATTGGGTAGTCACAGATTTCAGGGTGAAATCTGAGTGACACCAGTTGGCTCCGTCTGTGGACATCTTTTTCTCTTGTCAGAATGAAAAAGGGAAAAGATGAGATCCCAGCATCTCTGGTTTCGTATCTTGTCCTTTGGGCACGGGGTCAGGCAGACAAACACAACACAACACAACACCAAAACAAGACAAAACAAGGAAAAACAAACAAAGGTTTTATTTATGTACATACAGGTTTTACCCTGCTTCTCATGTTCGGAACAGCTTCAAGTGTTGCCCATTGAAAGGCAACGGTAACTCAGCTCCATCCTGATGAGAAAGAATGAAGCTATCTGCTCCGGCGATCTTTTTGATCACAAAAGGCCCTTTCCATAGTGAATCGAACTTTCCATGCATGCCTTTTGTTTCTCTTCTTTTGTCCCATAAAAGGACCCAGTCATTAACTTCAAACTTTCTTTCCCTGGCTCTTTTATCGAAGATGACTTTCACCTTCCTCTGATGCTCTGTCAACCTATCTGCAACTTGAGTTTGTACTTCCCTCAGTTCAGTCAGGTACATGATTCTTTTATCTATAGCATCCGTGAATGTGGAATCCTCCAGGGCTTTAGAAAGTCGTAGGGCAGGGAATTCCAAGGTGAGAGGCAGCTCTGTGTCTCTACCATATAGCAGCTGAAATGGGGACATGCCTATCGCCCTCTTTGGTGTGATCCTATCGGCCCATAATGCATCAAACAACTTTTTATGCCAAGTCCTTTGATTTTCTGTCACAAGCTTGCGCACGATAGTTACCAAGTTCTTATTACTAGATTCAGCTTGACCATTCCCTTGTGGATAGTAGTTTGAGGAATGAACAAGTTGAATCCCATAAGTGTAGCAGAATTCCACCAACTCCTCAGAAGAAAGATTCGGAGCGTTGTCTGCTACAATTTTGCTGGGTACGCCAAACCTGACAATAATATTTTCTTTTATAAAATTACACACTTCGGCGGAAGTGGCATTCTTCACAGGAATAGCTTCTACCCACTTACTGAAATAATCAGTAGCTGTTAGAATGTAATGATGACTGGCGCTGGAAGCCGGGTTAAGCATTCCAATAAAATCCATACCCCACTGTTGGAAAGGTTCTTCAATCACAATGGGTTTTAGAGGTAATGCAGGCAATTTCACACGCCCAACAAAATGTTGGCATGCTTGACACTTAGCTACCCATTCTGCAGTATCTTGAAAAAGGGTGGGCCAGTAATACCTTGCTCTAAGGATCTTGTGTGCAGTGACTCGGGCTGAGAAATGACCACTGCAAGCCATGTCATGAAACTGTTGTAGTAGCTGATCCTGTTGAGCTTTATCCACGCATCTGAGAAATACACCATCAATTCCCCTTTTGTACAAACCATTATCCCAAAGAACAAAATCTTTGGATTTAAGCTTGATTGTTCGTTTCTCTTTTCTAGAAAGTTGATCTGGGCATTCTCCATACGTCAGAAAGTAAGCAATGTTACAATGTTACTGTACCACTCCTCTACCAGATCTATAAACAGTTTTGCAGGTAAATCTTCATCTACCCCATCCTGATCTGCTTCAGGTACTGATGCTTTTATTTCTGTCATTAGTTCACACAGACCTCTTCCTCGAACTAGCTTTGTTGGTTTAATGTCCAGGTCATATTCTTGAACTTTTGTCACCCACGTGCCTCTCAACAATCCTAACTCTTGCTGAGTAAGGATAGATTTAACTGCAGTATCTGGAACCAAAACCACAGTGTGCGAGGAAAGAATATAATACCTGAATGCCTTGCATGCCTTCACTACTGCATATGCGTGCTTTTCCATTGGAGTGTATTTCAACTCATAGGCTTTAAGGGGCGTGCTCATGAAAGCAATAGGAGCTTCTGCATCCTCTTGATTCTTCTGCATAAGAATTGCTGACATGGTATGTTCAGAAGAATAACAATAAAGAATAAATTCTCTACTGAAGTCAGGTGAAACCAAGACTGGAGCTTTCGACAGGGCCTCTTTGATTTTCTCGAAAGCTTCCTTCCCTTCGCTGCTCCATTTAAAATCTTGTGTCTTCTTCATCATATTCGAAATATGACGGGTTAGCTCAGCAAAGTCAGGAATGAATCTTCTGAGAAAATTCACTTTTCCAAAGAAAGAGTGAACTCCTTTTTTGGATGTGGGCAAAGGTAATGTCTGAATGGATTTGACACGCTCTGGATCTATCTTTGTTCCTTCTTTGGAAACAATGTGCCCAAGCAGCTTTCCTTCGGTTACAGCAAAGATAGATTTCTTAGGATTCAAAGAAATACCATGCTTGCGGCATTGTATGAAGACCTCTTCTAAGTTTGAAATATGTGTGCTTCTATCTTTGGAAAAGACTGTCAAATCATCCAGGTACACAACTATGCTTATATCTTTGAGATGAGCAAAGGCTAGATCCATAGCTCTTTGAAATGTAGCACCAGCATTGATCAGGCCGAACGACATCTTCTGGTATGCGAAGGTTCCCCAAGGTGTGATGAACGCCGTTTTGTATTGATCTTCCTCAGCCACCTTGACTTGATTGTATCCTGAGAAGCCGTCAAGCATGGAAAGCATCTCAGATCCAGTGACCACCTGCAGAGTGTGATCCATGATGGGGATAGGGTAGTTATCCTTCAATGAAGCTTGATTAAGGTTGCGGAAATCCACGCACAACCTAATCTCACCACTTTTCTTTCTTACAGGGACTATGTTGGCCAACCACTCCGAATGGTGTATGGGATAGATAATCTTTGCATCTAACAACTTCTGGATTTCTGCAAAGATGGTTCCTGAAATGGTAGGATTGTGCCGCCGCAGCTTCTGCTTGAAAGGCTTCTGTTCTGATTTAAGTGGGATGTAGTGTTGAACTTCCGCAGGCTGATATGTTTTTAGATCCTGATAGGACCAGGCAAAAACATCCATGTATTTCTTAAGAAGCTTAGTGAAAGCTTCCTTTTCAGCTTCTGAACAACACTTACCCAGATTTACTAATTTGGGATCATTGCTGGCTCCCAAATTTAGTAATTGTGTGTCGGAGGAAGAGCCTTCCTCATTTTCTTCATTTTTCTTAAGCATCTGATCATGCTTATCAAACATTTCCTCAAGAGATACCAAGCCTTTGGGAATTTTATTTCCCTTTAGTTGGATAATCTCCTGACCTCCTGAGACGTCAGCATCCATTTCTCCGACAGTGGTCTGCCTAGGAGGTGAATTGCTTCCCTCATAGTAGATTTCTTCAAAGTTGTCTTTCTGTTGGAGAAATGCAGCAATCTGTGTATCATCGTTGAAAACCTGCCATTGCTGGACGTTGTCAGGAACCTTTGGGTGAAAAACCATTTCCACCTTGTAGTCTCCCTGTCTAAAGAATGCAGGGGGCTGATCCGGATTCAACAAGGCTACAGTAACTGCAAGCGAATCAGCTCTTGAATTTTGTTCTCTCGGAATGTAAGATACCGAGAAAGCTGAAAAATCCAGGATAGCAGAGTAGACCCGATCTCTGTAGTGCCGCAGTTTGTCTTTTTTGACTTGGTAGAGGCCCCTTATCTGCTTTACAATCAGCTTAGCATCTCCTCTTGCGTGTAATAATTTGATTCCCATTGTTCTCGCCTGCTCCATGCCTAACAACAATGCTTCATACTCAGCCGTATTGTTAGTATTTTCGAACATCAATTTGAAGGAGTGCGCATGCACCTTCCCTTCAGGAGAGATAAGAACAACACCTGCGCCGGATCCAAATGAATAGCAGCTGCCATCAAATTCCAGAGTCCAAATCTTGTTATCAATTTGATGTGATTCTCAAATCACCGGTTGAATTTCTTCTTTATCCATTTCTAGGTAATAGACTCCATGATCCGATTCCTGAAACAAGATCTGAGATCTAGGATCTTCAGATTTTGATACTGTGTACTTGGATTTCTTCTCAGGTTCTAGCTTTTGATTTACTCCTTTGATTGGTATGTGCGCACAAGACCAATCCATCTTCACTTCTCCACCCAGCTCCTTGCAAAAATTTCTACTCAACAGCATGCCATAAGAGACTGGAATGTCTGCTACAAGGATAGTCATTTTCAGTCTTTTATCTGGAAAGGAAGCAAGTACCTTGCCTGCGCATCTTTGATTTCCCCACAAGAGGGACTTGCCTTTCCATGGAATAACATCTTCTAATGGTTTTTGTCAATGTAAGACCCAAGGCATCAGCAACTTTGGCAGGCATGACATTGTCGGAAGCTCCAGAATCCAAGATGCAATTGCTTAGCTTATGTCCGTTGATGAGCAAAGACACATAGAATGGCTCAATCCTTTCTGATGTAGCAGGAGAAGGGGTGGAAGGAGAAGAACTTGCAGCAGCATTATTTGAAGGTGGAGTAATCTTTGGACTTGACAAGATACCCCGTGGAATTATTGTTCGTTGGGCTGGGACCATTACTTTGCACATATTTGACCAATCTATTCAACTGATCAGGAAATGCCCTCAAATACTCAGCTTCTGACATTTGGACCTTATTTCTCTTGATGTGATCAATTATGTCAAAAGCTTGACTTGCTTCAGCAGGATGTGCATTGGTTCTTTGCTGTGAATTGAAAGAATTTGAATATTTATCCTTGGGTGCTAATGAAGAAGGAAGAATGTTACCTCTTTTCAAGATAGTAACATCCGGGCCAGGATCTTCTCTCTCTTTCCGGCCACTTGTGGATGCTTCGGCATTTTGGCGTGTCTGAGACCTTGTAAACACCGCAAAAGTGTGACCATCAGAATCTTCAAAAGATTCATAATAGCCATCATCAGATTCGTAGTCCAGGTAACCAATATTGGAGTCGCCAGTGGGATCTATAAAGTCTTCATCATCAAATGATTCATCAATGCCGAGATCCTCTTCATTAGTTTCCAAGTTATTCCTTGGAGCAACTTCTATTGCCAAACGCTGTGGTGCAGCAGCAAGTCTGTTTCGATTTTGATTTTGATTTTGACCATTGAAGGTCCGGGGTAGGAGCTATTCTTGAGGGGGGTGCATTCCCTGCTTGAGAGATCTGCTTCTTGATCTGCAGCATGTCATTAGCCAATCTCTGCAACAAAGGATCAGAAGTACTAGAAGAAGCACCATCACCTTTGTGAGATGGTTGTTTGAGTTTTCCAGCCATGATCAAGTCGTCCTCAACCTCCACGGCAGCATTTTGTGCTTCCAGCAGATTTACAGGTCTTGCCCTTCTTAGTTGATATCCAACTTCAGGCAATAGAGCGTTTATAAAAAAACGTCTTTTGATTTTCGTCGCTCAATGCGGCAGAAGTGGGGATTTTATACAAAATCCTTTGGAACCTTGCAATAAAGTCCCGCATGTTCTCGTTTGGCTCTTTCTTCAACTGCGTCAGTTGGGTGATCAACGTGCTAGCGTCCTCTGCAGGCTTGAATCTTTTCAGAAATTACTCACGCATAGTCGTCCAGTTGGTTATGGTGCCAGGAGCCAGCCGATAGAACCATTCTCCAGCCAAGTCATGTAGAGTCTCAATGAATAGCCTGACTGAGACATCTTCATGCTCCACTGCAAGCACACCACAAGATATGAAGAAGGCTGCCAAATGATCATCCGGGTTTTGCTTTCCATCTCCAAAGAATTTTGGAAAATTCTTTCTGGATCCCTTTGTCAGCTCGTGCATAGGTGGAGCCAAGTTGAGAGGTCCAAAAACCGCTCCCCATGGAACAGGTACAATTTGGTGCGCCATGTTAGCTTGAGCACGTCTCCTCCTTGTGTAGACTTGATAGACTTGATGGATAATTCCAGCTGCCGGATTATGCTGAATACGATCCGGATCTGGATGGGTGTGTACTCTCCTTCCTGGTGAAAGACTAGATCTGCGGCTTCTAACTTGAGGAGGATGATTGAAATTGAATTGCTCCTGCAGTCGGAAGAAATGATCAGTCCTTCCTTGCGCCTTCACGGATCGGGTGAATGGACGTTCAGCCAGGTTGAGATTTGTATGGAAAACACTCTGATCTTCAATAGAAAAGCTTTGATCTGCAAAGATAGTTGTTCCCCAGCGGAGTCGCCAAAAACTGTTGGCTAGATTTTCTGCATAGCATCAAACCTAGGCAGTCATGAGATAAATCTCCCTCATTTAACTGGTGAGGCTCTCGTGTCAGATTTGTCAATAAAAATGTGTTATTATCTATCAAGGGGTTTTACTTTAACCACTTAGTTCATGAACCATAACTAAGTAGTTCTGCAGCAAGTAAGCAGCTGTTTAAGAAAGGAAATTTTATAGAAGAAGAAATTCAAGGTATTACAGAGAAGAAGTAAGGAAGATTTGCATCCCAATTAGTAGATAGCAGAGCTAATTACATGCACATAGAAGAAACTTAATAGATTTGAACACACAAAATTATAAAGAAAAGGAAGTTCTAGATCCAGATCTAAAATAACACAAAGTTTACTTTAAAGATCTAAGATTTAAAAGCAAGAAACACAGTACGCTGTGACACAAAGTTCTCCGGAAACCTGCTTCTTTGTATTCCTCTGCAACAAGTGGGCTCTCAGGGGTTCAGCACAAAGTCTAGAACTCAAGATTGCTTGCTTACAAATTCTGATCGATGATTAACCCGAAGGTTCTTCCTCTACTTATAGAATGTAGAGGGGCAATTACAAGTTGGAAGCTTTAGTTGAACTGGCACATGTGGAAGTTGGAAAAGAAACAACTGGCAATCTCCCTCCTGGAATTCCTCTTTGCATGACATGTATGATTTGCAACTGAAAATAGAACCTTCTATTTTACACGCCTGCCACCTATCTCCAAGTAATTGACTTCTTCAAGTAATGGCTTTTAAACCAATCACTTAAGTTGTATAATTGAATTGATCGCTCAATTACTTTGTCGAAGGAAAGAAGAAGGAAGAGGAAAGCTGACTTTGTCGGATGAAAGAAGAAGGAAGAGGAAAGCTAACTTTGTCTTTTTCATGTCTGCATGCAGCTGATTCAAACTGGATCTGGAAACAAGCTGGAATTAGTTGGATCTTGAAGCGGCTGGATCTGGAAATAAGCTGGAATTGCAAGCAGTTGGAATTGGAAGCAAGCTGGAATTTTGCCTTCGCATTGTCTTCTCTTTTATCCTTGAAGCTTTTGCAGTTCTTCTGTTGTACATGCATCAGTGAAAGGTTGGCCGTAGATAACTCATCATCCTTATTTTTAATTGCATATGAGCAATTAAAAATTCTGGAAAGCACTCAGGGTGAATGAAAATTCAATGAAGGCTTCAACTGGAAGATGAGAGCACATGCACAAGGTCTTGGAAGGAATTTTCCACGCACTGTCTTCTTCATGGGCTGCATTCGAAACAAGAGGATGAAGCCTTTGTGCCAGAAGCTTTTGCAACTATGAGATCTGGATCTGGATCTGCATATGGATTTGCATTTGCATCTGCATCTGGATATGGATCTGCACCTGCATAACAAATTCTTGGCAACTGGGCTATGGATGGAAAAGTTGCAGCTCGAATAATTCCACTGCTTTTAATCTGCACGCATGAGTGAAGTTTCTCCTGCACGCATGAGTGAAGTCTTTCCTGCTCTGGATCTGTCTATCAATTTAGCAAGAGGTTCCGAGCCTAGATTCGTGTTTCCAATATCTGCAAATTTAGAAGTGATGCATGACTCCGTTGTGCTCTCTTTTTCATCTTTCTTCGCTATAGCTTTGTCTATCTTTGTCTGAATGTCTTTTTCTTCTAATTTGACTAGAATTCTTCAAAATTGGTGCAGATCTAGACAACTCTTCAGATTCGGAGGATATTTGCAATGTATTGGACATTGATAAAAACTCCTTTTCCTTTTGTAAAGCACCTGTAATGAATTCCTGCAATTTATTCAGACAAAAATGGCCACCGGAGCATGAATAGTGAATTTAAATTATAAAAATCTGCACTTTTCAAGCCTGCTGCCCCAAAAAATTGGTGTTTAATTTACACATAAAGAGAGCATGAATCCTTTCAATCAACACCTGAGCTCCTGTAACACCTGTGAAAACAACTATACAGACAAAGATCAACCTTCTCTAAAGCATGCGCCAAATCTGGAAGCTTTTAGCCTTGTTAGCACTTTGTCTGAACAAAATCCTTCCTCTAATGGGGGCGCACTTTTCCTCCTTGCTGTAATTCTTTACCTGTGAATTAAATAATTCACCCATATGGCTGCCCATGCTTATATAACCTTCACAATTCTATAATTAATAATTGCCCTAACAATTAAAGGCAATTAATTAATTAAAAATCATGCTTTTCTCTTTTAAAAATAGCATGTTTAAGGACAGCCATCCAATAAATTAAATTAATCCAATTTAATCCTTCACACAGCACTTCACTCAAGCTTCACAGTGTGCTTTGACCATAGCCACTGAAAATAGAAATTAATTTAATGTTTTAATGCTTCAAAAAACATTAAATAATGCCCAAATGGGGCGCACTTTTTGAGAGGAAGGGGGCAGCCACTAAATAAATTAAATTTAATTAATTTAATTCCTTTCTTTTATTCCTTCTTTGACTTTTTGACCTCCTCAAGCTTGGGCACACTTTTTGAAGGAAGAAAGATTATTTAAAATAATCAATTTAATCACTTCAATCCATCACCAAAGGGGGCGCACTTTTTTGCACATGTAATTCTATTTTTAAGAATTTTTCCATAATGGGATTCTTTACCCTGCCAGGCAGGCACCAAAATCCCATGATCCACTTAAGTGATTTGACTTTGACAATGGGATTCTTTACCCTGCAAGGCAGGCACTAAAATCCCATGATTTCACTTAAGTCACTTTCCTTTTATTATATCATGGGAATTTTTACCCTGCAAGGCAGGCAATAAATTCCCACCTGCCTGCAGCCTCTATTTTTCCCACTGCAGCTTAAGTGACTTTTATAACACGGGGAAAAAGTACCCTGCTAGGCAGGTATACAATTCCCACCCTGCCTGCGGCTTATATTTTTCCCATCGCAGCTTAAATCCTTTGTTTTCCAAAAATGCGCCCATCCCCGCAGGGGCTTTTCTGTGCACGACTTCGCTTTTTCCCAGTGATCCAGACCTCCGATGACGACTTCCTCCGGGAAAAATGTGCGTGTATGTTTTCCAGCTGCTCCAGGCCAAAAATCGGGCTTACCCCGGCGAAGGAGTTGTTCCAGAGAAATTTTACAGAAAACAGAACGGGACACCACAAAAACACGAAAAATTGCCAAAAGTTACAAATAAAGCCCAAAACTTAAAATAAGTTAAAATCCTTTTGGTACATAGGAATAATAACATATTCGCTCATAATAGAGTTAAAACAGAGCGCAAATAGCCTCATACAGGGCTCAAAATAATTAAATAAAAATTTCCCGCAGACAAATCCCGATGACAGAATAAAACAATTTTGGGCATCTGGGTATTTGGCGAAAAAGGCTAATATGGCTCTTTGGGATTATCTTGATGCAATACAAGAACTTTCAGGCAATAAAAACAACAAACGACCCACTATTTTAAAAGTATGAAAATTTTTCGGATTGGGTAGTCACAGATTTCAGGGTGAAATCTGAGTGACACCACACATTTTATCCCACAAGCGGCTGGAGTACAAGGAAGGGTCAACAAAACATTGGGATATTGATCCAAAGATAGTTGACATGGATGCTTCCATTTCCCACCTGTCATTAGATGATGAGGGATTGGAGACTTGTTTAGCACTGCAAGACCTACACACACAAAAGCGCACAAGGGGGTGCAATTGGCAGTGGCCCTAGTGGGAGTGGTTAGAGTCCATGTGGTTCTAATGAACCACATAATGATGATGATATTAATGTTCTTGATGAAGAGGAATATCATAAATATTGAAAGATAGTTTGAACTTTGATAATTGAAATTTCGCGTAATAAATTGAATTTAATATATAATGACATTCACATTGTGTTTAATTTAAGTATTTAACTTTTAAGCTTTTAAGTTTCTAAGTTTTAACAAATTATGACTTGTCTGTTGTGGTCATTTACTTATTTAGCTTATAACTTATAAGTTATCTACTTATCTTGTCTTTCATATGCATAAAATGTGGTTGATAACTTAATTCCTATTAAGTAAGCTGAAATTTATATATTTTTTAATTTTTGTATTATTTTTGTATTGTCATATCCAATGCAGTATCGGGAGCCAAAAAAATTTTTCCCGTATCCATACCCGTATTCAAAACATATTGGCTACTTAGTATGAATATTATAAAACTCTTTAATGTAACAAAGCACTCTACAAATCACCATTACCATTTAAGCTTCATTTTTATTTTATTAACATACAATGATGCAAGCTTTTATATCCCTTCTAAAAATGTCTTCCAACGTACATTCTAACATACTCCTCCCCATTATGCTACCACCCCTTTCTATAGTCACCAATATGTCAGAACTTTCTATAGTTAATTCATGGCACCCCATTGCCACTATGTTCCCAAAAATGTTATCTTTACCCCAGAAGCAACATTAGTGAGTTGTGCCTTTTTAACTCCTATTTATTTCCAACAAAATAACCAATAAAATTAAACCAACTTCATACTTGTCTTCAGGTGCACATAAGTCCAAAGCATTCAAGCATAAATTAACATTTTTTCTACTAGTCACGTTACATCCAACATATTGCAGATCTTTTGGTTATAGTTCAACAACAATAGATTAAGAAGATGCAGCCAAATACCAAGAATTCTCTTCTAGGTTTATGTAATATTATTATATAATTATATCCAAATAAAGGAAGTAAAGCAAAGATAGAGGGAAGTTATATATAAATCTCACATAGTCTTTGTAAGTCAAAGCCTCCATTCAAGGAATCTTAGTAGGCACCGGGCAAAGCCAAATACAAACAAAATATGCGGCTTTGGCCCTACAGACCCTGAGAAAATGTAAGTACAAAAAACTTGCATATTAGTAATACTAATTTTACATGAGAAAATGTATTTATAGAAAAAATGGATCTTGTTTTTCTAACTTTAAGATTCACAAGATTACACACTTTTTAATTTACAATCATTTTCAATATTGAACTATTAAGTCACTTTGAAGGTACAAAAATCTGGATTATTTTTAACCATATGACAGATGGTAAATACAATTTGCATGATTATGAGATGAAAATTAAATTTAACATATGGAAGATGGAACTAAGTAGTTTCTTCCAATCCTCTATTAATATCGGCCTCTATCAGCTTCAAATTCACACAATGTCCATTTATATCAGTTTTTTGTAGAGTATCTGAACAGACATACTTGGCAAGCTTTTTACTGCCCTATTTTCCACCATAGAAAGAAAATAATTCTACTTTCATTGTGCTATGTCCCATACTTGGAGAATTAAAGGTCTTTTTTCTATGTTCCTGCCATTTACATATTCTTCAGACTTGAGTAAAAGAATACAAGGCCATAGACCTCAAGGGTTTTAATTGCAAGCATAATACTAATCTTTAGATTACAATTGAATCTACTAGAAAATATAAAATAAATACTAACATCTAAGTAATTTATTATCATATAGAAGAGGTATCTAGGTTGAGAAAACCCTAATGCTTGAGATCTCTCATATACAGATGGTGAACTATTGCAAAACAACCAGAATTTTCAGCTACCACTGAGGCGCTTTCTAAATTCTTCTACCTCCCTGAGATCAATCTCGAATCCCTTGGCAAGAATATCCCCAGGAATGGCTAGATTAGAAGTGAAAGTGGTGAAGGGGACAATAGAAGCGCCTAGATTTTGATTGTTAAACGCAGCTATCATGACTGTTAGGGAACTGCAAAGGAACTCCAAGACAATGCAACCAAAATGGATAGCTCTTCCATAGATAGAAAAGATCCTGTGCATTTTTGAGAATTGACTTGTTGATGTCTAAATCCATTTCCTGAACGAGAGGGTCGGGGATTTCCACCTAAGGGGACTCCTTGGAGAAAGTCACCGGAATATCACCAAACGAAAAGTAAACCAAAGAGTCGTCATAATTGGGAGGAGAACCAGATCCACAACCCACAGAAGGATCTCCTGGGATTGAAGAGGCCCTGGCGGCCAGAACCAACGCAGGGACTGAATCGAGATCAAAATAGATTTAGGACTTGCAGAAATCGCCATATACATGAAAGGAGTTCGAAGCATTTCTTCAATCCTTGGAAACCTAGTGCTCAGCAGAAGGCAGGACCATATCACATGGTTCTGAATGAAGAGGTGGCTTTGCTACCCTCAAATTAGCCAAATCAATAACATGCCTTGTTGTAACTGAAACATTAAAGCTAGGAGATCTAGTCTTAGCCAGACCAAAGCTAGCCGCCTCGACTCATCAAGAAAATTCCTGCAATTTCCCCCAATTTTGGGTTCCCTCAATTTTCCCCATAGTTACCTAAGTCTCGGGGACGGGTGGACAGGGTTTCCGGGACGCAAAAAAAATTCCTAAATTTTGGGGACGGCAAGGGGACGGATATTAAAATAATACATAAAGATTAATAATTCAATATTTTAAACTTTTTTCAATGATATTTAGGGATTTAAAATGTATTTCATGTAATTTAGGTACTTTCAAGATTATAATTGAATGCTCTTGGTAAAAATAACAGCTTTTTAATAGTAAAAAACATCAGAAAACTTTTGAATTTTTTTTAAAAAAATTGGGAACGTCCCCTCCAAGTCCTCAAGTCCTCGAAACGTTCGGGAAATCTAGGACGTCACAAAAATCTAGGGGATGCGTCCCAACGTAACACTAATTTTCCCCCAATTAGTAAAGTAAAAGTTAACTTTTTATTAAAATTAAAAGAGGAAAATAAGTTAGAAACGAAATTAAACTTTTGTCTCAAAATAGGGCCCATGTAGTAGTGGCAGTTGCTTTTTTAGAGGACTTTATTTTCAACATGTTTAGCAAAATTCGCGTGTTTTTTATCCTTTACACAAACTAGGTAAAGTATGTCTCAAGTCTTTTTCACTTGATCCCTGATAAAACATGAAAACTAGTCATTGTTTTTATTTAAAGGAATTTCTTTTCAATTTGTATAGTGATTTGAAATTTGTAGTTTTTTTAACAATTATACATACGGAAAATATCTTGAAGGTCTCAAATGGCAAGTGGATTCTATTTATTGTAAGTTTCAATTACAAAAAAATGTATCTACATATGTAGTGTATGCAGCCCCCCTCAAGTTCACCCACTTGAAGCATGTAAGTTCTGTTGATTTACTCTAATCAATGAGTTATCATTGTTACAGAAAAACACCATATGCAGGCCCCCACAAGTGACCTGAACTCTTACCATTTGTACTTACATCTTTTTGAAAAAGTTATTTCTATTTGTTTCTTTCCACATTTTTAGAAGCTAAAATCCTAGATTTGATGAAATTTGTGCATTTTTAAAACTCCCTTTAACCTATTTATGCTCAATTGACTTTAATGTAAAAATTAAATTAATCTGCCATTTGTTTTGCAATGTAACAGTTGGTTATATACCCGCAAATTAGTGAAGTTGTTGATCTATTAGAATGGAATAACGACAAGCTTGTCGTGGAAGTGGTAGTTCATGATATAGACAGAGTTGAAACAACCACACTGGAAAATTCAGTGTACACATCCTTTAATCCATAGGGGTGGAGACACTGAAAGGTCACTATAGTCTAAAATATAGAATGAGACCCCGGCCTTAAGAAAGTGCAATTTGACATTCTTAAAGATTTGGCTGGGACAAAACAAATTGTAAGAGATTGTGGAACAAGATGGGAAGATTTGAAATATATCATAGAAAATGAGAGCATCTTCTTATCTGTTAATAATGTCTCAAGTATAAGCATTTAGAAGATCTCTTGCCACTTGATCTAACTGTTTTGAGAAAATTGCAACTATTTGTTACGGCTAAAAAAATAAATGTATCATCTACAATTGAAAACTAGTTTGTTAAACAATGCATAATGTATCATAATGTAGACAGATGGACAGAGAAAGTCACTCAAAATTTATATTAAAAAACAGTCATCAGGTGAAGTACATAGCAAAATTATACAATTATTGTCCTTTATCTTTAGAAGTTATGGGGGGATATCTCTGGAAAAAAAGTAACAAATACGAATTTCAAGATAGAGTGTTGAATTGGTTTAAATGTGGAGAATCTTTTATTTTTAATAAATAATATAGTTTTGATAAGCTAATTTTTTGTTTTTTACAATAACCTTAAAGAGAATATTATGGAGGCGTTCTTAAATATATTTTCATTCTTCTATGATTGTAAGTGGTATGATGTTTTATACATTGTAGAAGAGGAAGCGCTGAAATACTTTAAAGTGAATCTTTAGTTAAAAGAAAACAAATAAAAAAATTCATTCAACGTGATATTGCAATAAACAAAATGATAAGCATTCAGGATCTGATTTTGATAGCTAGTAAGAATATAGCAAAAGACAATCAATTTTCAAAAGTATATATTTTCATTACTACCTTGGAGAAAAATGAAAAATATACTAACTCCTGCAATGTTAAAGATTAAAAATTCGGTTTACTAAATCTCGAAGTTATTTTTTAAATTGTGTTAACGAGATTTTTGAATGACAAGTAGACAAGATAAACGAATTTTAGCTTAAAAGAAGAAACATAAATTAAAGTCCAATTTGTATATCAACACTATGGTTAAACAAAATGGGTACGAATCTTCAGATATTTTCATTAGACAAACAACAATATTTGAAAAGTACAAACAAGTATTTTTATCAAGTTTATATTCCATTCCAGTCAACAAAAATTCACAAAAGTTAATTAATTTATCAAATATAAGTCATTCGTGTAGGCTACAGTATAGCTCAGAAAACACTAATAATTGAGGAGGGGAACTATATAGGTGTTCATACATAATAACTTACTCTTTACAAAACTTATGTCTAATATCTAACTTTGAACAATTTACTTGTTTTAATTCGATGTTATTTTTTCTGTATAATTTCTTAGTTTCACAATTGAATACTAATAATTTTTAGTTCAAGTCTTTGATATAAACTTTTATATGTTATGAACTAATAATAGATGTATTATATTTATAAAATTTTTTACCTCTACAAATAGTTAAATGTGAAATTTGGAATGGTTAGCATGTTTTTCAAACCTTTGACAGTTTAGTCAACTCAAAGAGTAGGATTACATGTTAGAAATATCTCATTTGATTCACAAAAATTAGAAAATAATTTTAATTTTGAATTTGAGAAAAAAAAGTTAAATAAACACATGCGCCGACATATAAAAACTATATCTGGATGGTTGCGAACACACAAAAATGCTTAAAACTATCGGGAAGATTTATTTTTTACAAAAATTGGAATTGAGTGTGTGGAGAAGACAACATTTATCAGCAAGTTTACTAAAATTGTTCTCTTTCAAATTCTTTTTTCAAAAAGTTGTAAAAGTTTGAAAGAAATTTCAAACAAATTTTATAACATTTCATCGTTGCAATTTCTTTTCTTAGAAGGATGCTCAAGTTCAAGTGAACTTCTAAGCAATTTTCATAATTCTTCATTTTTACAATTGTTAAATTTAACAAATTGTTTCAATCTTATATCTCTTCCAAAAAGTATAGTATGTATTCTTTTGAAAAATATTAAGTCTGAAGAATGCAAGATGCTAATCAATATTTGAAAAAATATTAGAGGTATGAAGTTTATGTCAATCAAACATATCTTTTGATAATTGTTAAAAATTGAAAGAGTAATCTAATACAATTTGTCAACCAACAACTTTCAAAACAATTTTTTTATATATAAATTTTATTCGAAAATATTTTCCACTTGGTTGAGTGAATTCACTAGCTAGCGAATAATGACATTGGATAAATATATTTACTTAGAACTTGATTTTTAAGGTTTTATTAAATTAACAAAATTACACATGAACATTTGTTATTAATTTTTAAACTTATTTGTCGTTATTATCAAACTTACTTGTTTGATAAACTTTTTTTTAATGATAAAGCGGGTTGAAGGGACCCGTTCCCTATTCATAAAGCAGAGACCAGATCCTCTCGATAACAATAGGCTTTTAAAGCCAAAAGGTAAACAAACTACATCTGAACAACGACTTACAAAAGTATAAGGAAAACTAAAACAACCTAAAATAAAAAAAATTACTTCCCACCTTGCGTTGGAAAATAATCCTCAATGCTCCCCATTCTACCCTTTTTGTTTTTTTCATTTTTTTTACTTAGAACCACTTGCCTTGGTCAGTCGAAATAACCAACGCAAGTTCGCTAGGAATTGTCGAAGCAATCATTTTATCAGACACGAAAACCCAATCTGATTCCGAACTTTCCGAATAATGTCCTCTTTTTGTTCCACCTACAGCCAGGTGATTTTCTTGAATTCCCCATCTCAGAGTCCTCCTTCCCTGTGTCTACTTTATTCGCAGGGTTTCGATTATTCGAAGCATCCTTAAAATTCGATACCAAATCAGGGTTAACAAAGCCCCAACCGCTAGAAGAGGTCGATCCATTCATTTTTGTAGATTTCTAGTTTTTGTTGAAGGGACAAGAGGCTTGTAGATGACTCATATTTCTGCATAATCTACACTGGAATGCAGTATTCTCATAGTCTAAGATCTGGCAGTGCTGAAAATTACCAAATTTAAGATTGATCTGATCTGGTAATCCTTTGCTCAAATCGAGTTCAACGCACATACGGGCAAAAGAACACAGACCTAAATGTGTTCTATCCAAGTCTTCTTTGATAAACTTGCCCAAACCATTACCAATATCCTCCAGGGCATACCATAGATGCAAGGGGAGATTAGGGAGCCTGACCCAAACAGGTGTTTTGGCAACCAAATATGTATTCGGATCGAAATCTGGAAACCATGGAGTTATAAATAAACCCGCATGTCCCCAGAACCACGGACCATCTGTCAAACATCACTGATAGTCTTCAGCTTCTCTAAAATGGACAACAAAAAATCCCTTAGAACAAAGGGATATTTCACACTTATTTGTCCAAGTATCAAATACCCACTGGTACAGAGCAGAGGAGGAAGGCCAGAACATGTTAAACCTACTGATCACTACATCTCTTGAAATTTTTTTGAAATATTCCTCCACCTCAGGGTTCTCGATGGTTACAGAGGGAATATCCTCAGCTAAATCGACCAGGTAGGCCAGATTACTTGCCGTTTGTTTGCCCAGGGATCGACCGCTACTGTTTTCGAGTATATCTTTGAAAGAGGTAGTCTTCCAGGAAATATTTGGACCATGATGGCCTGTAGCACCGCCGCCGCTGCTTCTGTTGCAATCTTTTTGCCCGCCTATCCCCAACGAAGTCTAGACAAATTTTAAAACCCTGGGATTAGGGCACTGTTGCTCCCCCTTCTTACCCCGTCCACCTTTATAATGCTCACCCCCACCTGCCTGGAGATCCCCCGCGGCCAAACTGTGGTCTTTCCCTCCCCCTGTCGTGGCCTGCGAGCCCTCCCTACCTCTTCCTTCGGCCTTTCCCTTACTCCCCTCCTTCGCATTCTTTCCCTCCATTCTCCCGCAATCCATCAGTTTCCCCGAAGTGTATCACCTTCACTTGTTTGATAAACTTAGACTTATCAGAGTGCAATAATTTAAAACAAATATGCAGAAATTTTCATTACCTCGAAGCATTAAAAATATTGAACTTGTTTGAATGTAAAAACTTGACCAAACTTCTTAAACTTTTTGGAAAGTTTAATGGGTTGGAAATTCTAAATTGATCAAATTGTTATAAGTTTAAATGATTTTTACATGAAATTTCATAATTTATCGTCCATAATAAAATTGAATCTCTCGTAATGTAAAAAGTTGGACATGAAGTGGATGGACAGTGTGAGATTTCTTCAAATTTTGAAGCTTTGGTCATGACAGAGAAAAATTTATCCAAAGGTGAACCGAAATATAAAAGGAAAAGGGGCAACACTAGATAGTAAATATCTTCTCTCAAGTATCAATTTCAAATTTTATTTTTTTCTAATTTATCTAAATTTCAAAGTGCAGACATTATTTATAAAAAAATGTTTGATGATTTAATAACATGCGAGATTCCTTAAAATGTTATGTACATTGCAGTTCAATAAAATATGATACAGCGAGTCGATATTAGAAGCAATTTTATCAAAATTATATAATAACAAAAAGTTTCTTATTTATAATTATCAATAACCTTTCTATTCCTCCTTCCAAGCACTCACATTATCTTCATAATTGATAATGGTGACATAATGTTAAACTTAAATATGTTGGAAATAAAATTTAATTCGTTGAAATATAGGCTAAAACAATTAAAAATTATATATATTGCATACATAAAGATAAATATATTTCTCCATGTATTGTCCAAAAAAATTGCTTACACACCATGCAACTCCAAAAATTCATCATTTTTGAAAAAATGTTTTTTATGTTTGTTATGGATACTTTATTTTTCTTAGAAAATATAGACTATATAAAAAATATATAAAACACGTAACAATGTGGAAAAAAATTTCATATATATTTGATGAAATTATGAATTTTATCAAATATATATAAGATGTCATTTCACATCGACATGTTTTATATATTTTTTATCTAGTCCATACTTATTAAGAAAAATGAAAAATCCATAACTAACACAACAAAATAATTTCTTCAAAAATGATAAACTTGAATTACATGATGTGAAAGCAAAAAAAATAAAACAATACATGGAGAAATACATCGACCTTTATACATGCAATATATGTATATATAATTAATTGTCTTAGTCTACATTCCAACCAATTAAAATTTCTTTCCAAAATATTTAAATTTAAAATTATATTATCATTATCAATTATAATATAAAGTGAGTGTGTGAAAGATGGGGAAAATTCGAAGGGTCATTGATTTTTATAAATAAAAAATACTTTATCATCATATAATTTTGATAAAATTGTTTCCAACATCAACTTGTCACGTTGTGTTTTATCTATTTGCATATACATACATAACATACTAAGAAATTTCGTATTTTACTAAAACATCAAACATTTTTTACAAATGTCTACAATTTGAAACTAAGTTGGAAAAATTCAAAAAATTTACCTGAGAGAAACTATGTAATGTCCCACTTCGGGGATCAATAGAAATTATGCAAACAACCAACTCTTCAACACTCCAATCAAATGCAAATAGCAAAACTCAGTCAAAAACTACTTAAAACAATCAAATAGATGACTCAATAAACCCAAAGATGGGATTTAATGGCCTCTACTAAATAGCTTAAGCAATTAATTCTCGGCTAGACTAATGAAACTCAGAAAATCAGATTGCTTCCCATAAATATGAAAATCAAACAGCGCTGCAAAAGATTTTCAAATCTGATCTAAATCTACCCATACAACCTACTAAATAAATATGTAGAAATTTGATCTGAACATTCATCCAAAGATCACTGTAAAAGAGGAACATGCACTATCATAGCATCATACCATATTAGATGCACTACTCAGTTACAAGAGGATATTAAATTGCTGCCAAAAATGGAATGAATATCATACCCAAATAACATCACCCAGATTGTTGTTATTAAGTATTAAACAAGCACAACTCAGCTGCAATAAAACACTTGGAGTTACTCCCAAATGCCTTCACACATATCACTGTCAGGTATGTCCATTTAGATCATTGTTATAACATGCAAAATTTGTGATTCCTAATCACCACAATGAAAGATGAGGTTGTTATTTGTAAACACTCAACAATATGCATTAAACATATGGATTTGTGCCCTCCTAACACAGTTCACTGCCACAGGCCTCAACCATTGTTTGATTAAGTATAAAATATATTGCAACAATACTCAGTATTCTACCAAACATCCACCAACAAATCGCTGTCAACGAAGAGACTTAATCACATCCTAAGTACATGCCTATACTAGTCGACTTACTCAGAGATATTTCATATTAAAATCTGCACCCATAACTTCTTATATCTTCTCAATCTTATGCAAATCAAGTTCACAGTAGTTAAAGAGTATATTAACCAAAGAGCAAGATCGGATTCGTTGGATACTTTGGGCCTTCAACAAGCATTCCCAACACTTCAAACCCAGTCGCTGATGTCTGGGAAGGAACAACAGATTCGAATGGATGAAAATCAAGTAATAATCATGTGAAGTAATTACCAAAGTTGTTTTACATAAGTCGTTGTCAAGAGGGACTGTATAAACATCACACTAATAAACAAACACCTAGTCGATCCACCTTGAAAATACCTCAACCATGTACCAAATTAATAGGTAACAAATCCAGCCACTCAATTTATACTGAAAAGGTATTTAACTCGGCCCATAAACATCAATGATAAGTCGCCAAAGCTAGAAAGCACTCACCAATATCAAAGGTACATTAAATCATTCTCACTTTACCAAATCGAATTGCAAGGAACAAGAAATCGCACCCAAAACCCAACTTCTACAGTGAATCCCTACAGTGATTCGCTACAGTAAAAACATACTGATTTCTATTTGCAAATTCAACCAAAACAAATAACCTCTTCAATTTGATATTCAAAGATCAGCTACAAAGATCTCCCAAACATGAGAGAGAGAAGGAAAATAGCAATGGGCATGCATCCCAACTCCAAGCATGGAGTATCAAATAAATCTCATCATAACATGTCCGTATTAATGGTCCATCAATCTTCTTTTATAGAGTTACAAATTTGAATTTTCCTTTTCGAGGGAAAACATAACATTTAATTAGAAACATTAGTCCCATGTGCACTTTATTTAATTTCTTAATTCAATATTATGAAATAACTACCCTATGTGCACATTCTAAACTTCCTAGAACTTCTCACTTGTTACGCTAGACACACCAAGGGTTTACAATGCTAATAAAAAGAGTGAATAGATTAGGTAGTAACATTTCTCAAAAAGGGGGACATTACAAACTAGTAACTATTACCAAGTGTCATTCTTCTTCCCTTTGCATTTTGGTCCAACTTTGAATCAACGAGTCACAAATTTTAAACGGATCCCACACTAATCATCTATTTCTTACTCAATTTTATCAAGGACGACAAATTATAGAAATTTCCTAAAACATTTTTTAATTTAGAACATTTTAATAGATTTAAAATTTGCAACGCAACAAACTTGTCGAAATTTTACACTTAGACAAGTTCATTATTTTTAACGTTTCGAGATAGTGAGAGTCGCTGCATAGTTTAAATTATTGTAGTCTAACTCTAAAATTATCTTGAACAAGTTTTATAATATATTCAGATAAATTGAAAAATCAATTACATTTGTTCATGTATAATATTGTTTAAAACTTTTTTTATTTGATCGGTAAACACTTTTTACCGGAGCTATGAACTAGGGGGTTATGGGGACCCCACCCTTACAATACTAGATTCGATTGTTTACAAAAATAGGGTGATCAACAAATAAAGCAGAAGATTCTGCCACCTTGAACCCCAAAAAAACTTTATATCCAGCTATATAACAAAAACTAGAGCAACTACATGAAAATTACTTAAAAACTTCTATAACTTCCACCTTTATCCTAGTAGCGGCTATGCCCTTCCCTGCATCACTGACAGCAGCTTCTTGCGCGACCTCTGCGAGACGTTTACACTTGCTAAATCTTCATTCCACCTCCCCGGCCCTGGCTGCCTTTAAAAGGAAGGCATAAGCAGACTTACCCTTAGTCATGAGCTGAGAAATGTTGGCTGGGGCCAAGTCGATTGGAGAGGCCAGGTAGTCCAAATCCAGGGGCTTGATATGGACGAGACCTGCATCCTTCAATCGACACTTTTGGTGTACCGCAACAACAAACTCTCACAACATATAGTTCCTTTTTTCCAATTCTGCCACCAGCTCCCTTGCATCAGGAATGGCCCTGATTACCGCCATTACTTTGTGAAATGTTGTAGGCAGACAGAACTGAGCGACCACTTCCTCCAAGCCCTCCGCGTGCTTAGGCCAAATGATATGTTTAGCAATCAACAAAGCCTCCTCCTTATTACCGCCTAATAGTAAAAGATTAGAAACAAACGCAGAAACTATTTCCACGTTAAATCGAGCCCTATGACTCCCATGAAGGTAGAATTCCCCTAGAATTCTTTCCACTGCGTTGCAAATCGAACCAGATCCAATTCTAAAAACCTTTCTCAAGCGAGACTGAGAAATGCAGCCGTAGAAGGCCATCTCCCTAGTTTCTCCTCTCAAAAACAAGGTCGGGAATGGCGGTATGGACATGATCTTGTCACGAACCCTCGGCTAAACCAAGTAAAAAGGTGAGTGGGATATGAGATCGGGCCTTCTTAAAAAACGGTCTCCCAGGTGTTGAACCACTCATGTAGGGGCCTAAATAAATTCCGCATCCTTCGAAATGATTTCATTTAACCCCAGCCACCTAGAGACATCACTAGAGATGGTGGTCTTATCAACTTGTAATACCCCTAGATTGGCCAAAAAATTTGTTACCCTATTAGCCTCCCTAAAAAAGTGACTAATACTCCAAAAGTCCAATTTGCTAAGCCAATAAAGAATGTTGGAAACATAGACATCCAGAGCCCAATTAAGAGATTTGCCATTTTTTACCACTTGAACTATGATTTGCGAATCCCCTTCAGTGTGAAGGTGAGAAGCCAATAAAGAATGTTGGAAACATAGACATCTAGAGCCCAATTAAGAGATTTGCCATTTTTTACCGCTTGAACTTTTATTTGTGAATCCCCTTTAGTGTGAAGGTGAGAGCTCCCACATTCGATAGCCCTTTTGACTCCAAAAAGAAGAGCATGAGCTCCAACCATATTACAAGTCCCAACTAGAAGATGAAACAAGCCAGCACTTATCAGTTCCCCTTTCTCATTTCGAAGAACGCACCTCACCCCTGAAAGACCGAGGTTCCCCTTGGATGCCCCATCGAAATTGATCTTACGAAACCCAGGGGTGGATATAATATTGTTAACTTAATAAACTCCTAAACATCAAATTCTTCTAAACAAGTACATCTATTAAATGTCAATGTTTATATACTAATGTGTTCACTCAATTGACTGAAAAATATCTTCAAATGAGAACATTTATATAAGAATTTTTTTGAATGATTGTTAACAAATTTCATCAAGTAATTCTTTCAATTTTAAACAATTATCAAAAGATATGTCTGATTGACACAAAGACTTCAAGTCTTTAATTTTTTTGAAATAGTGACTAGCATCTCGCATATTTCAAACTTAATATTTTTCAAGAAAATATTTCTCATACTTTTTGGAAGAAATATAACATTGGAGTAATCTATTAGATTTAACAGCTGCAAAGATGAAAATTATAAAAAATTGTTTGAAAATTCATTTAAGTTTGAGCATCTTTCTAATGAAATAAATTGCATTTATTAAAAAAATTTAAAAATTGTTTGGAAGCTCTTTCAGACTTTTACAACATTTTAGGAAAAGTAATTTGAGAGAGAACAATTTTTAAAACTTATTAATAAATGTTGTAGAGTTCCCCACACACTTAATTGTAACTTTTGTAAAAAAAATTAGGTTTCACAATAATATTAGATTTTTTTTGTGTTCACAACCATTTGGATATAGTTTTTCTATATGGACGCAAGTGATTTTCTTAAACGTCACCAACTCGAATCAAAATTAGTTTTAAAATTTTGCTACACAATTAAATGATATTTTTGCATATAAATCCTACTTGAGTTGATTAAACTGTCAAAAGTTTAAAAAATATGTTTGTCAATTTAGATTTCATATTTAACCACTTATAGACGTGAAAAATTCTACAAATATAATACATTAACTATTAATTCACAACATATAGAGGTTCACATCAGATACATGAACTAAAACCGTAGATATTCAATTGTGAAACGAAATAAATATACAAAAAAACATTAAATTCAAGAAAATAAATTATTTAGTGTTAGATATCAGACAACTTTTATAAGGGTAAGTTGCCTTTTATGAACACCTTTATAGTTCTTCCTCTTCCCAATCATTGTTTTGAGTTATACTATAGCCAACCCAAATTAATTGAGATATGTGAATATTTTTCCACTTGAATGGAACCTAAATTTGGTAAATACTTGTTTGCACTTTCCAAATATATTTGTCATGTTGTCCACTGAAAATATATAAAGACTCCAACTCATTTTGTCTAACCATAGTGTTGTCATACAGATTGGATTATGACTCAATTTTTTTCTTTTCAAGCCAAACTCTTTATTTCATCTAAATGTCATTCAAAAATCACGTTAACATAATTTAAGAGAATTACTTTGAGATTTTAATAAAATTGAATTGTTCTTCCTCAACATTTTAGGTGTATGTACATTTTCATTCTTCTCTACGGCAATAATGAAATCGACTCTTGAACATCGATTGCCTTTTGTTATATTCCTACCAATTGTCAAAATCATATCATTAACGTTTACCGCTTCTTTTATTACAATATTATATGTCGAACGAAATATTTTTATTTGTTTACTTTTAACAAAACCTTCACTTTAAAACATTTTAGTTCATCCTCTCCTACAATGCATTAAACATCATACCACTTCCAATCATAGAAGAATGAACATATATCCAAGAACGTCTCTATAACACTCTTTTCAAAATCATTGTAATAAAACAAAAAAAATGGTTCATCAAAACCATACTCTTTATCACTGCTAAAAGGTTCTCTGCATTTAAACAAATTCAACAGTCTTAAGATTCAAATTTGTTAACTTCTTTTTGAAGATATCCTCCCACGACTTCCAAAAATAAAAGACAATAATAACATATCTTTGTTATCTTCTTCACTTGAGGGTTGTTCTCTGACATGGACTTTGGGTCACTTTCTCTATTCATCTTTTTACATAAAATGTGAATTGTTGCATCGATAGAGAGCAGTTTGATACTATATATTATGCATGGTTTAGAAAACCAATTTTCAATTGCATATGACAAAATTTTTTGTTACAAGTAGCCACAACTTTTCAGGGTAGTTAAATCACTTGGCAAGAGATCTTTTAATTTTCTTATCTTCAAGGCATTGGCAATATATTAAAAGACGCTCTCCTTGTTATGTGACAAAATTCCCCAGAAGGCAAGTTCAAACATTATTTATCTAGTTAAAAGAAAATAATTATTATGGGTGTTCTAAAGTTATTTTCCCCTATGATTGAACTCTAAAGTAGAAGAAATAAATAATAATATTGAAGACCCCTTTAAAATAGGGTGGACTCACATATACATAAAGACCCCTTTCAAATAGGGAGGAATAAAAGAAAAAGAAAAATACTACTCGAACTCCTTTCAAAGGAGGGATTAAGATTAAAATGTAGACCCCATTTTATGGGAGGATATTAATTAAATTGTAAAAATGTTTGTTATGAACGGGTGTGTTGGTTACCAAACCACCGAAGGAAAAATACTATTTAAACCTTGTGGTGAGGACCAATAAGGAAGGAGATCTATCTCACACATTCAAATTTGTGCTAACCATTTTTATGTGATTCCGAGTGAAGGCAAGTGGTGGGTGTTGGGCATTGGAGAGAGGCACTTTCGGGTGTCCTAACTGGGGTACGCTAAGTATAACACAAGAAGGTTCCTGGCCAGGGCAAGAAGATCATGTAAATAATCACTTCCTCCTGATAATGTGGTCATAACTTGAGGTGTTGGATCTCGGTTATCACCAAGAAATTTCTTGAGCACCACGTAGTCCTCACCACACCTTAGACAAATATGTACTTAACTTTATAATTATTGTTTCTATTTAATAAATTTACATTTTTACTTTTCATATATATGATTTTTTTTATGCAATAAAATGCATTTAAGATGTTTCACCTATAATTAGATGTTTCTATACTATAAAGCATATCATAAAAAAATAATTTATGAACTGCAAAAATTAACCATTACGATACCTCATTAATATTATATTTATTAATTGGGAAAAAGACCCATTACACTCCTTTTCTATGATATATTTCAGTTCTTCCCATCCTCTTCCATAATCTCTTATAATTTGTTTCGTCCTAGTCAAATCTTCATTGGTGAAGTCATAGTTCGCATACTTGTATTCAACAAATATTCGGTAAACCCAAAAAAAATTGACTTGGTAAAAACTCGGCAAGACTCGACGAATATTCGAGAATATTCGACAACTTAAAAAATACGCTATTATATTTTAAAACATAAATTTTATGCAAAATATATCAAATGAGTCTGTAAGATGTTGGGGAAGTGTTTTTTAGTAGATTTGAATATAGATACAACACAAAATCGTATCATCATGCGAATGCAATAGCCAACTCATAAGTGTTATGAATTTATGATGACTGTCATTCAATATTATCATCATAAATTGCATATATATATATATACATGTTACAATTTACAATAATTTACATTTTCCTCTTCCCCGTTCTAGAGAAATATTAGCATGATGCCTTTATAAGACAAAAAACTACATTTTTTCAACGTTAAACTTGTGTTTTTCCTATTTTCCGTGTTCAACCTGCGAATCGACAAATTTTAGGGGTCAAACGGCGAATATTCGTTGAATATTCGCCTATGACGAATGGCAAGTTTTATCTACGAATATTTGCCCAAGCAAAATTTTGGCAAGTACTCGACGAATAGGCAAACTATGGGTGAAGTAGTTGATTTTGAATAGATTATTGTTTCGAGAGGAGAGTATGGAGCTTTGAGCTTGTGTAGGAAGATGCAGAATCATCCTCCATGAGAGCACCTTCATGTTGTCCTTGCCTTCTTGGTTCCTTTTGTTCTCTTGGTCCATTTGGCTTCCTTATTCTTTGCCTAGATTGGTCTTTTCTTGGTCCCATTGTTTGTCTTGATTGTTATGCCCATTTGTTGCCCCTTTTTCATTTACATGTTTGATTGTACTTTGTGTATGTTGGGTAATATTTTGTGAAATTGAATGCTTATCATGCACTATAATTAAGTAGGTCTTTTTGGTTTTGCGAAATTGATGGGAGTCAATCGCGCATTTGGAAGATTATAGGGGATAGTGAGTTAATGGGGGAGGCAGGGCTGCAATTAAGTCCGAAAAAAACCTAAACAAACTGTTAAACCAAGCATGAAAATGGAAATCAAAATCCTTATGAAAATGCTAATAATTAGCAACATACGGAGGCAAAGGCACTTCAACCAACAAGTTTCCCCAAAAAATTATTCAACAGTTTTTTAATAGGGAGAGGTTGTGGTGCTCTCTATAAAACCAAAATTCGTCAACATTGGTCATAAGCCTACAGTAGCTCGAGACGGATGAAAAGAGGTGTGAGGAAAAAGTAAGGACCCTAGCCATCCATTTACCTTTCATGTTAGCCCTAATAAGGGTACATGTGTAAAGATATACATAATGAAGAAATTAAACTTAAAAACTTGAAAATTTTCTTTGCCCGAAAATGGCCTTCTACGCTAATCACTTCCTGGAAGTCAGCAATGGACTCATCATTCGGCCCACCTATATCTCTCATCATTGGATGCATGCTCTTCGCATATCTTTGGGTCAGTTCAGAGTCGGATCCCATAGGCTTCGGGTCGAGAATGATCACCATTTGGTTCGTTCTGAGAGGATCTGCTAGCTTTGCTCCCTCCAAGAGGTTGAGACAGAGGAACATTTCATCTTCCGATGCTCCATCTATTATGAGATCAGAGGGAGGTTTCATTGTCTCTTCCGTGAACATCCTATGTTCCCGACCTTCTTCAGGAATTATGATCAAGGGTGCTCGCTCTCTATTTACAGGAAGTCATTAAGCTCCGTGACAGGGCCCTCCATCCTCTTTCCAAGGAGGCTACTACTCGACAGATCACATCTTTCTTTGATTTGATGTCAGGTGCGAGGGGCACTAAGCGGGGGCATGACCCTAGTGGAGATCTCTTGGCTAGATCTGTCAGGATTAGAGGAGCTTCTTCCTTGACCAAAGATTTCCGGATTCGTGCACAGTCAAGAGCTCCCTCTTTTAGACAACAGACCACCAGGTCCACCCAAAGAGCTTGACATTCCACGGAACATGGGTGTCTCCAATAGTTTCCAGTACCTGACACCAAACAACAACACATCACCAATTTCTTTTCAGTTGACCTTGGGCGACAGTCATGAGGGTTGGTGTCGAGGCCTTTCCCTCCACCTTCCTCTCATCCCTTGTGCTCTCTTCTTCTTCTTCTTCTTCTTCTTCTTTTGTTGTTCTCGGAGACCCTCTTGGGTTTTCCCTGTTGTTTTTGCTTTGCTTTGTATTGTACAGTCCCATTGACCTATCTTTGTGGTCACTCGTTGGATATTTAATATAATTATCTTATCTTATCTTTGCCTACTTGAATAGTAATGAGATTCCCTATAGAAGGTTTTTTGATAATTAGATTAATGTAGTCTCAAGGAGGGAATGGGAATGTATGTTTCCTTTTGTCAAATGGTGTAAAAGGGAGTATTTATTGTCCTTTTTAAGAATTCCAAAATGTAGAGAAGGGTTATTGGTAAACCCTTGTGGAACATTGGCCAATCTCTGCTTAAAGCTCTTCCCTCAAACCCAAGTCTAGACCACTATGAACTTTCTACCAAATCGGCCCCTAGATGGATTGAGCTTCAAAATGCATCCATGCAACTTTTGTACATTTTGCCATATGCCTTAAAACCACTTGGTGAAGTACTCAAAATAGAAGAAACCAGAGTGACTCTCGCTAATATGAACGTCAAAAGTCTAATCTCTCTTAAATTGGCTGACCTTCTCCCTTTTTAAATTTATTTTGGCATCTCAAAGTGGTCTACCCCTGCCTACTAGTTAGATTGGGGAGCCTAAAAGTCTTTTTTCTATGCAAAAAAGAAGGGCGCATTAAAAAGGATTGCTCATTGATTAATAATAGTAAAAAATCCCCAAGTAGCCCTAACATTTATGGGGGTGATGATACAGATGTGGTAGCCCAAGTTTATACTTCCCTCATATGAAAATGTGACTTAGGAGGTGTGAATGAAGCTCTTGGGGTTGGGGTTGACCTCAAGTTGTGCACTAACTGCACTCTAAAAGCACCAAAGAGTGAGATGGTTGATTTGGTCGATATGGAATTTTGTGCTTTACCGCTACAGTATTTGCCCCTATTGTCTAAAAATTTGAGAATTCACCTCCCTCCTAAGATACAAGTAAAATATCGAAAGAATATAAGATTGTTTTAGTCAAAACGATTGAGGTCCCCTGTTCAAAGCCCTTAAATGTGGTTGAATAATGGAAAATGAGTTATTGATTAATGATAAAAACAATGTCACGCCCTCCAACCCACAAAACAAATGCGGGTTTGATTCACCTAAAGATGGGTCACCTTTCCCTAGACCTCCCATAGGGAAGCAATGGATAGAGAAACTTGCAGCCTTAACTAAGATTAAGACAATTAAATGTTCTCAGATGGGGTCAAAAACACAAATAATAGAAGTTGTCGTTGAGTCTGCTACAATTGATTCCCCTAAGGTCGAGGATGGAAGGAAAAAAAAGAACCCTAGTAAGAGGGATGGTAAAAAAAACATTGAAGGATGCCATAATTCCTCGTTTCGATAGACTATATCAAAACAAAAGCTTTGTGATTCCTTCTACAAAGGATGTTAAGGGATCAAATTAGCCCCCCAACAATGAAAATTCAAAGCTTGAATGTTAGAGGGTTGTGTAATGTCCCTCTTTTCGAATAGTTCTCATTGAAGACCTTTGGCCCCTTTTGTCTACCCGACGGCCAAAGGATGTGTCAAGGGTGACTAAGTTTTATTATTTTATTATATTGTGCAAATATTATAAGTTGCACATATAATAAATAATAAAGCTTATTAATAAAATAAAAGAGTCAAATGTAAAAATACAATTATTTTTAATTGTATTTAACTAGGGGGTACGATTTGCCCATGTAATTAAAAAATAGGGTAGTGTGACAATTGGCCCATAAGGAAAAATGCAACCAGCCTAGGGAGGATAAAATAATATCATTGGCTGATTTTGGAGGTGCTTTTGGGTTGTTTTTCTTTTATATGAGCAAGTCGACTTGTTTAGGGGATATCCAAAATTTTATTATCAAATTTTCATTGCAAAGAGCTCCCAGCTTTTGTAAGAAATTCCAATGACGAAAACCCTTGTAGATTTATCTCTTGCAGACGAAAACCTCAAGGGATTGAGAGGGGATTTCACTAAGAACTTTCCACCAAGCTAATTCAAATTTTTCAATCAAATTTCCAACAGTATTTTGTGTTATTTTGGTGATCAAATTACAGCAGTGGATTGACCCAGTTTAAGAGTTGTTTGGGGCATATTCCAGAGGTATTTTCCTTTGAAAATTATTGTCAAGCATTCCTATTTATAAATCACAAGGCTGCAATTTTATATTTTTCTGAGCAATATTTGAAGGGTTTCCACCCAGTTAAAAATCAGATTTCAGATCTGTTTTTCTAAAATATTCATCTACATATAAATCTGATTTTTAATGAATTTTGGCTTGTAAAAATATTAGAAATCAAGTGGAATAGAAAGTATAATTTTTGGACATATTTGCATTGAGTTTTATCAAAAACCCTAGTCGCTTTGGCTGGAATAAAATCCAATTTGCCCTAGATCAATCTACAAGGGTTTCAAAAACCCTACTTTGTCATCTACAATTCATAAAAATTCTAATTTGGGAAAAAGACATTGTTGGGGATCTTTCAGTGGTATCAGAGCAGCAATCCTCCCACCTGGCGGGTTTTGTTTGATGCAGCCTAGAGAAGTTGGGCCACACATATATTATACAAAGAGACAGGCACGTCTTCTAGCAGGTTTGGATACACGGAGTAGTGCTGAAATCATGGACAGTCCTCCATGGCAAGAGCGAGTTGACCCAAACCTTCTTTTCAGGGGTATGATTGAGTCTCATCATGAGATGATACAAACCATGAGGCAAATGATGCAGAGGATGGACATGGATAGGCTAAGAGACAGGCATGACAAGAAGGATAGGTCTATATTAGTAGCCAATAGTCACAGGAGACATAGCAGATCAACTACAGAAGTTGGTAGTGTAAGAAATTCCCCTCCACATGAGAGGAGACATACAGAGGAGAGGAGATCTACTAGGACTGCATATAGACCTAAGCAACCTAGCTTCCTACCGAGAGATGATCCACCAGTAGTTGAAGACCCACTTCAGGGCACAGTCTTTCAGGATAATGTGATGGCAGCTCATGATGAGTGGAGAGCTTTACAGAGGAGCTACGGAATGTCTTTCCCCTTCACCAATATTGTGTTCAGAGGAGAGAAAGCTTGAGAGCTAGATAGGTACAGAGGCCTAGAGCACAGCAGAACAAGGAATTGAAGCAGGCCACCAACAATGTGACCCTTTCCACCTTTGATGGTAGTGGAAATATTAGCGCCAGAGCATGGATCCACAAGATTGATACATACCTCACTCTCAAGCCTATGCAGGAACAAGGCTATCCAATTTGCTCCATTACACCTTGAGGGAGTAGCATACAATTGGTGGCACCATGGGCTTATTATGCAGAAACATTATCTTTTGCAATCATACAAGGAGTTTTGTGAGAGGTTGATTGCTAGGTTTGATCGCAAGGATGTAGAGCTTTACTACAGGGATTTGGCACAACTTTGGCAGAATGGGCACATTGATACTTTACATCAACGAATTTCAGCGGATTGCAGTGATGGTGCCAAAAATGCCTGAGAGACGTGTATTGAGGGGCTTCATGATAGATTGAGAGGTTTTGTCAAGGCTCTTAAGCCTGGGACTTTGCATGAAGCTATTCAGACAACTATGGACTTGGATACTACTCCTCCATTTCAATCCGAAAAGAAGAATGTGAAGAATGAAAAGCCAGAGCAGCATGGAAGTAAGCAGCCCAGTTCTTCAAAGGTGGAGTCTACACCAAAGATGGATCAGGAGACTGGTAATGAGTTGAGGAGGAAAAAGCTTTGCTTTCATTGCGAAGATCATTGGGAGAGTGGACATAATTGCCTTGGTAAAGGCAAGATACATCTCATAAAGGTTATTTCAGATGTGGATACTGATTCAGAAAAGGAAGAGGAGCAGCCGACATCAAACATGAAACATGGAGGTAAAATCACTTATCTTTCAGGAGCACCAAGGTACAATCCACTCATATTCGAAGGTACCATGTTTAAGTGTAAGATAATGTCACTTGTTGATAGTGGATCCACACATAACTTCGTGGCTGAAGGATTGGTGAACAGAAGAGGCTTGCACTATGAACATTTTGATGGCTTTGATGTAATGATAATAGGTGGCCTCACTATTCCTTGTAAAAAGAAAGTAAACAAAATCAACATTCTATTTGGTGAGTACACTCTTCACGATGACTTCTATGTTATTGATTTGAAAGATAACAATTTAGTACTAGGCATGAAGGCACTTAAGTACACATTGCCCCATCAAATGACAGTCATGTCTATGATAGTTGTGGACAAGGAATCACCAAATGAAGACATATATGAGGATTTTTCACTTCATTGCAGCATGGGACAACAAGGACATAATGAGTACGGCAAATTTGGGGCCTACATGAGAAGGATCATGGCACTTTTCACAAGTAAGTTGCATGAGTTCTTTTTTGCAGCAGTTGAGCAGTTTTGTATAGTGCATGAGAAGCCATTCAAAAGGCTAAGGCTCATTTCGGATCCAAGAACTACGAGGATATAGGTTTGCGACTTGTGATTGCTTGGGGGCAAGCAATCTCAGGAAGGGAGGACTGTAATGTCTCTTTTTTCGGATAGTTCACATTGAAGACCTTTGGCCCCTTTTATCTACCCGACTGCCAAAGGATGTGTCAAGGGTGACTAAGTTTTATTATTTTATTATATTGTGCAAATATTAAAATAAAATATTATAAGTTGCACATATAATAAATAATAAAGCTCATTAATAAAATAAAAGAGTCAAATGTAAAAATACAATTATTTTTAATTGTATTTACCTAGAGGGTACGACTTGCCCATGTAATTAAAAAATAAGGTAGTGTGACAATTGGCCCATAAGGAAAAATGCGACCAGCCGAGGGAGGATAAAATAATATCATTGGCTGATTTTGGAGGTGCTTTTGGGCTGTTTTTCTTTTATATGAGCAAGTCGACTTGCTTGAGGGATATCCAGAATTTTATTATCAAATTTTCATTGCAAAGAGCTCCTAACTTTTGTAAGAAATTCCAAGGACGAAAACCCTTGTGGATTTATCCCTTGAGGACAAAAACCCCAAGGGATTGAGAGGGGACTTCACTCATAAATTTCCAGTGAGCTAATTCAAATTTTTCAATCAAATTTCCAGCAGTATTGTGTTATTTTGGTGATCAAATTACAGTAGTGGATAGACCCAGTTTAGGAGTTGTTTGGGGCATATTCCAAAGGTATTTTCTTTTGAAAATTAGTGTCAAGCATTACTATATTTTTATAAATCAGAAGGCTGCAAATTTACATTTTTCTTAGCAATATTTGAAGGGTTTACAGCCAATTAAAAATCAGATTTCAGATTTGTTTTTCTGAATTATTCATCTGCATATAAATCTAATTTTTAATGAATTTTGGCTTCTAAAAATATTAGAAATCAAGTGGAATAGAAAGTATAATTTTTTGAAAATATTTGCATTGAGTTTTATCAAAAACCCTAGTCGCTTTGGCTGGAATAAAATCCAATTTGCCCTAGATCGATCTCTGAGGGTTTAAAAAACCCTAGTTTGTCATCTGCAATTCATAAAAAATTTGATTTTGGAAAAAAACATTGTTGGGGATCTTTCAGGTTGGAATCTCTAAATAGGAAACTGGTTAGACAATTTAGGAATTGTAGACAAGGGATTGACTTCTTTCTCCTACAAGAGGTGAAGGAAACTGGAACTGCTTTGGGATTGGCTTTAAAATGCATCTGGCTTGGGTGGTTCCCCCTCTTCACAAAGCATGTAGAAGGGTGGGGGGAATTGTATTGCTCATTAATGATGATTGGGCTAATGCAATGATTAATCATAGTATCCCCACCTAACAAAATGATACGGGTTACCTTTTGTATAGAAAATCATACCTTTGGCATTTGCTCTATTTCTATGCCAAATGATTATAAAGATAGAACTAAACTCTAGAATCAAGAGCATGTGCAAAAACATATGGTTTACTTGGTGTAACTAGCAAGGTAAGAAGAGAATCTACTCTAGGCTAGATAGATTCTACCTCATTATAGAATTTGTCATTTTTCTACGAAAGGGGTGAGCCAATGAAGTGGTTGTTCTTCTATGCACTCAGTTAGATCATCATAATGTGGAAATTGTTGTAAATTTAATGACAACTCCCTCTCTAGAGAAGGGGAAATTTTGGACAAGGCTTTATAAGCTAAATACCTCCCACCTCCATTACCATGACTGTCTGAGGGGTATTAAAGCTTCATGGATCCTAGCTAAAAGGATCAATTGTCTTGAATCAAAGGTGTCAATTTGGGATAGGTCAATTGAATTGTGTTACAAAAATTGAGAGCATATGACCAGCTCAATACCATTATGAGAGCTAGGAAGAAAAGAATGGTCCAAGAACAATTGATCAAAGTGGAAGCCTCATTACAAGAGGACCCTCAAAACCCTTCCCTGCTCAATGACCTTGTCAATATAAAGCATCAATATAGGACCCAGCAACAGTATTAGGCTAGAGGAGACCAAATCAAGTCTCGAATGGTATAGTTGAAGGAAGGTGACAAGGGCACAAAGTACTTCAGAATTTTAAAAGCTAAACACAATAGAGAGCAGATCAAAGTCATTGACGTAGGAGGAAATATTTTTTTAAATGTTGAAGAAATAAAAAAACAGTCTTCTCCTTTTTCTCCACCCTTTTTATTGTTCATGAAGTAGGATACAATATTGTAGCTAACAGGAATATATGTGTTAAGTATATACATGTTATGCTCTCCCCTACTGTCACAACTAATATTGAAGGAGAGATCTCACTAGATGAAGTTTTCTCAGTAATTGATTCCCCTAAAGATGAGAAAGATCTTTATTGTGATGGATTTCATGTTGAATTTTACAAAACCAATTGATCTTGGCTTGACCCTTAACTCCTTGAAGTATATAGGGAGGCTATACATACGGGTTTGTTGGGGGAAAATATCAATAGAGGGGTGTACAAGCTCTTTCCCAAGGAAAGTGGCCCTAAACAAATTAAGAACTGGAGACCTATTACTCTCCTCAATGTTTCTCACAAAATTCTTGTTAGAAGAATTGCTCCACTGATGAACACAATTATTTCAGTTACTGAAACCATATTTGTAAAAGGTAGATATATATTGGACAACCTAATTACTAGTTGGGAAGGAATGCATTGAGCCAAGGAAAACAATCAAAATGCATTTATGGCCTTATTAGACTTTGAAAAAGCATATGACATAATTGAATAGCCCTTCATGGACCTTATGTTAAAATATCTTGGGTTCAAATATACATTTTGTAGAATGGTAAATGTTCTTTTTTGTGAAGCCTTAGTGAAAGTAGAAATTAATGGAGAATTGATATAACCCTTTAAGTTGCAAAGGTCTATAAGACCAGGCTGCCCCTTGGCTCCTACTCTTTTTGTCATAGCTGCAAAAGCTCTACACTACCTTCTAAGAGATGCTTTGCTTGGCCCCCTAGTTAGAGGAATCTCACTTGCTGATGAGCAAGAGCTAATTGATGTGTGATTTGTTGATGACACTGTTACTTTTGCTTCACTGGAGGAAAACAACTTCAAGGAAATTTTAAAAAGGCTCCAAGATTATTGCTTTGCCTTTGGCTCATGATATCAATTCATATATCAACAGTATTAAGTGGGGATGAATCTCCACCAAACTAGTTTTCACACATTGGATGGTCGGGGTGACGAGACGGATCAGGTCCTCACAGAATAGTCAAGTGTCTTGGGATTCCCTTCTCCATTGTACCTTCTTTTAAAGAGATTCGAGAACGGAGCTTGAATAAAATCAACAAGAAAGTTACCAAATGCGAGGACATCTCCCCTCCCTACCGAGAAGAATTCAAGTCTGTCAAAAAGGTGCCATCCTCCTTTGTAATATCCCCTCTTTGGACAATTTAGAAAATGGGAAAATATTTGTTGAAATCAAGCAAAGAATGGATAAACCCTTTTGCTTCAACCTAAAATATCCCAATGTCAGCTATTTTGAACCCAAAAGGGGTTGGAACTAGCCCAGGTGGTGGGATAGATTAGAAGATAAGATAAGATAAATATATTAATGTCCAACGAATGACCACAAAAGTATATCAATGGGACTGCAGCCCAAACAATATTCAAAGTGCGAGCGGTGACAACTCAAAACGAGTTCCCAAAAACATAAAAGAGAAAAGACAGCAGAAAGGAAACCCGAAGCCAAATACTTCCACAGGAGGGAGCAATGGAGCAAGCGGGGGAGAAAAACGAGGGAAGCAAATAAGGGAATGAATGGGGGGACAAACAAGGACCAATGGTCTAATCAGGAATGGTAGCCACACCCCTCCTAACATTAGAGGCCAACAAAAAGAAGCTCCTGATGGACTGGCAACCCGACAAGGGGGGCAAAAGCCTCCTTCCTTGATGAGCTCTGAGACTGGCGCAACGGCCAGGAGGACAAATGGAGCTAGACTGCCCTCTGGGACATGTGTGCATCTGATTCTAATGGCGATGATCGAGAGAAGTGTAAAGATCCAACCGGGGACGGACTGATCTATACACTGTATTTTGGTCAGAAAGGCTCTGTCGTTTAGTACCTCCACCAGTGGGTAGAACCGGAAATAAGGCTGTAATCCGTCTCGTGGGGACGACTCTCAGAGGGGGATGATGAATCTGGTCTCGTAACAGCAAAGACTCGCGGATGTAAAGGGAAAGGCACCACTGCTCGATATATCTCAAGAAGACCAGGAGAGTCTGAATCCCTCTGAAGAGACAGTGAAATCGTCCTCTGATCTCATAGTATATGGGGCAATGGAAGATGAAATGAGTCTCTGTCTCCACCTCATGAAGGCTACAGAGCCTACAAAGTCTATCCTCCCGATCAATGTGGTGATCAGTCTCGCACTAAAGTTTGTGGGAGCTGACTCGAAACTGACCCAGAGGTATACAGAGGGCATGCACCCAATGACGAGAGGTGTACTGAGGATGTAATGAAATTACTTGTATAATTCAAATTATGAGCAACAATAGAACACCAAATAACACAATATTTCAGAATAATGATCTCAATATGCAATTAAAATAGCTTTGCCACTTCGAGGGGGCAACCTCCAAACCATATAATAAGACTCGAATGCTCAAATGATAATGAAATACTACCTACAATCCCCTATATATACTATTCATATGCTATGGCCATCACCAAGGCCGACCTATTAAACATGAGAAAGTATAAATGATATAATAAAATGATATGGTAAGCCACAAGTCGGCTACTCATATCCTAATACAAGCAATAGGTTAAGGGCGTAGCATGCCCTTCCCCTTCAAACCAACATTGTCCTCAACGTTGAATAATCTTGGATGTTGCTGCAGAAAACCTTCATCTTCCCAGGTTGAATCTTCTATGCTCAAATTCTTCCACTTGATCAGATATTCCTTAATGTCTCTGGTTCTCAGCCTCTTAGTATGTGTTTGCAGAATCTTCTTTGGCTCCAAAATGATTCTTCCTTCCTCGTCAAGTTCAGGTAACTCTGTCTGGGCTTCAAATTTTTGTCCAATAACCTTCCTCAGGCATGAAACATGAAATACTAGGTGTATGTGTGAAGATGGAGGCAACTCTAGTTTATAAGCAACACTGCCAATTTTCTGTAGAACCTGATAAGGGCCATAATATTTAGGAGCAAGTTTGTTGTCCTTTTTCTGTTGCTTTAGGGACATCTATTTATAACGCTGGAGACGTACAAAAACCCAGTCACCAATTTCAAAATGTCTTTCACTACGGTGTTGATCTGCTTGTTGTTTCATCCTATTTTGTGTTAATGCTATATTCTCCTTCAAACTAGCCAAAACTTGTTAATGTTGAATGTGTTCCTCAACATCTCTGACCTTAGTTTGCACCCTCAAGGAGGAAGTGATAGAAGGTGGATGGTAACCATATAATGCTAAAAATGGGGTCATTTGAGAAGAGGTATGAAAAGATGTGTTATACCACCATTCTGCAAGTGGTAGCCATTTAATCCACCTTTCCTGCTTATCTGATACAAAACAACGTAGATGCCCCTCTAAGAATTTGTTGACCACTTCCGTTTGCCCATTAGTTTGAGGATGATAAGATGGACTGTGAGCTAGCTGAGTACCCAAACATAAAAATAATTCCGTCCAAAAATTACTTGTGAAAATAGGATCACGATCACTTACAATTATCTTTGGGTTCCATGTAGCCTTTGAACTGTCTCCAAAAAAAATAGCTGCGACTGTACTGGTTGCAAATGGATGTGATAGGGCACAAAAATGGGCATATTTTGTGAGCCTACCCACAATCACGAAAATAACATTCTTACCCTCTGAACAAAGCAATCCGGTGATGAAATCCATGGAGACCTCCTCCCATCTCTAGCTAGGAATTGGTAGGGTTGCAACAGACCTAGTGTCTTAATTGTTTCCCCTTTGTTTTGTTGGCACACTAAACACTTTGATACAAACTTTTGTACATCCCCCTTGAGTCATTCCCAAAAGAATTCTCTTTTTATTCTATGATGTCTTTAAAAACCCAGAGTGTCGTCCACCAAGTGAGGCATGTAGCTCTGCAATAATTTTATGCTTCAACTCAAAATCTTTACTCAAGTATAACCTGTCCTTGTACCATAGGGCATTACCTTTCCACTCAAATTGTTAGATGGCATAGATCCTTGCTTGATATTTTGTATTATAGATTGTGTATCCTTGTCTTGATCCCATTCCAATCTTGTTTCATCCACCCAATCGGCCGTCAACATGGACATTCCACATAGTAAGGCATCTGCGGATGTATCCCTTCTGGACAATGCATCAACTACTACATTTTCATTACCCTTTTTGTATATGATTTTAAAATCATAACCCGACATTTTTGTTACCCACTTTTGTTGTTCCTCAGATGATAACCTTTGCTCCAAAAAGTATTTGAGACTATCATGATCAGTTTTTACCTTGAAGTGTCTACTCATGAGATAGGGCCTCCATTGCTTGACTGCATGAAAAATAGCCATCATTTCTTTCTCATAGACAGGTTTGAGCAGATCTTTTCCTTTGAATTGGCGACTCTCAAATGCAATTGGTCTTCCTTCTTGCATTAGAACTGCTCTCAATCCTGATCCTGAAGCGTCACATTCAACAATGAAGGTTTTTGAGAAGTTGGGAGTAGCCAAAACTGGGGTGCTGCACATGGCTTCCTTCAGCTGCTCAAAGGATTTAGTCGCTACGTCTGTCCAATGGAATGCATCCTTCTTTAGCAATGCAGTGAGTGGGGTTGTTATTCTACCATATCCCCGCACAAATTGTCTGTAGTACCCTGTTAGTCCTAGGAACCCACGAAGATTTTTCAGAGTTCTGGGCCTTGGCCATTCCACCATAGTTTTGATCTTCTGAGGATCAACTTTGACGCCTTCATGGGATACAATGTGACCCAAGTACTCTACCTCTTGTACACCAAAAGAACATTTCAATGGCTTTGCATAGAGAGTATGTTTCTCCAAAAATTCCAACACTTTATTTACATGTTGTAAGTGTTCTTCCCATGTCTTACTGTAAATCAATATGTCATCAAAGAGAACTAATACAAATTTCCTTAAAAATGGCCTAAAAACAGTGTTCATCAAGCTTTGAAAGGTTGAGGGCGCATTTGTAAGACCAAAAGGCATTACCAAAAACTCATAATGGCCCTCATGAGTCCTGAAAGCCGTTTTATGAACATCTTCCTCTTTTATTCTAATTTGATGTTACCCAGAACATAGATCTAATTTTGTGAAATAAATAGCACCATGCAATTCATCAAGTAAATCATCAATTACTGGAATAGGAAACTTATCTTTGATGGTGTACTTGTTGAGTTCTCGGTAATCTGGACACATCCTCCATGTTTCATCTTTCTTACGTACCATGACCACTGGTGAAGAATATGCACTCTAGCTATGCCTGATGATACCTGCCTTTAAAATTTCCTCAACCATTTTCTCAATCTCACTTTTCTGGGAATATGGGTATCTGTATGGTCTGATGTTAGGTGTTTGGCTCCCTGGAATCAACTGAATGGCATGATCATGATCCCTAACAGGTGGTAGTACCTTTGGAATTGCATCAAAAACAGATGAGTGAGCATCAACAATCTTTTAAAGATCGGGTGGCATTGAAGACTCTGTATTTTGTACTTCTATGGTAAATAACTTTGCTTTAAATCCATCTACTCCTTTTCTGAGAACCTTCTGCATCTGATGAGAGCTAATAATCTGTGGAGACTTAGCTACCATCCCCTTCAATTGTATTGTTCTTCCATCTGAATGAAATCACATGAACAATTCTTGGAAATTCATCTCTATAGTACCTAATACTGTGAGTCATTGGACACCCAAAACAATATTTGCCCCTCCCATAGAAATAGCAAACATAGGTGAGTCTAACATGTAGTCTCCCATGGAAAGTTTGATACTATGGCACTTTCCTGTGCACTTGACTGTCCCACCAACCGCAATCATAACTTGCATTTCTGGAGCTGGGTAAATAAAACAATTGAGGCAGGCAACTAACTTACTATTTATGAAGTTATGAGTACTCCCTGAGTCAATCAACACCGTCACCTTCTGTTTTTTTAGATAGCCAATAACCTCGAGTGTTTGAGGAGTACTAATACCTGACAATGCATGGCAAAAAATTGTAGGTTGGTGATCCTCTACTTCATTGTCTACTAGTTCCTCAACCTCTCCTATAATTTCAACTTCCTCATCATCATCATTAGCTCCGTCAATATAGAACAACTTCTTCTCAACACATTTGTGTCCCGGTCCATATTTGCTATCACAGTTAAAACATAATCTTTTTGCTCTCTTTTCTTCCATTTGTTGAGGAGTCAGTCTAATTGGCCTAGCAAATGAAGGGGGAGAGATACTACGGTCTCTGGTGTTAATGAAAGGCGGCCTCCTACTACAAAGAACTTTTTCCTCTGCTCAACGTGCCATGATAATAGAATCAGAAAGCTTGAGTGGATTAAACATACGTACCTCATGCTCGATGTGGTCCTTAAGACCCCCAAGAAACAGGTCATTCAGATTCTCTTCTGAAATATTCTCCACCCTTAAGGATAGGTTCTGGAATTGATGCACATAATCTTTAACTAATCCTGTTTGCCGTAACTTTGTTAATTGACTAAAGTAGTTCTCTGAAACACTAGAACTATAGTGCAATTGCAACTCCTCAGTAAAAACTATCCAAGTGACACCGAGACCATTCTTCTGCCTCTGAGCACATAACCATCGATACCAAACAAATTGGTCTGGTTCAAGATAAAAGTATGCCAATGTCACCATTTGTCCTGATGGTGTTTGATGTAACTCAAAGAAGTTCTCCATTTGATGTATCCAATTCAGGGGATCCTTACAATCAAATTTGCGCATATCCACTTTCGGCATCATGTTCCGTGGTTGCGAATAAGTTGGATTCTGATTGGGCTAGAAAAGCGATCCAACATGGGTATTTTGTCCATGATTTTGAACTGAAGATCATCCTTGGTTTATATGGGGCAGATTTGGGTCATATTGTTTACCCTTTACATGTTGCATGATATCATCCAACCATTGATTGATTTGTTCTGTCTCCTTTAGAGGCCATCTCAAATTGTACATTCCGCAGCTCATACTCAAGTTGGCTCACCTTATGATCAACAGAGGTAAACCCTAGTGCTGAAAAATCTGTATTTACCCCTTCTGACTCCCTCTCTTCAATCACTACCACATCTTTATCTGGGGTTTTACCCGAAGTAACTGGATTCTTTTTTGCTCTTGTCGAAGGCCCCACCATGATGTCAAACCTTAGGGTTTAGGATTTCGATACAAATTCGGCCGAACAAAACAATACACAGAGAAGCTACTAATACTATTTTTTTTAGAGCTTTCCAAAAATGTAAAAAACTTAAAAACATTCCACAATTTGCACCCTAGGGAGCAATTTTATGAAAAACCCTAAATTTGTAATAACTTTTGCAAAATAAATCAAAAAAATCTGAAATTTTCAGGGAACCTTACTTGAAATGTTTCACAACTCTGGTAAAAATATCTCCCACCAATTCGCTTTGGTTTGCAATATATAGCGAAAACAAAAAAAATAGGGATTTTGCCCTAATTTTGGCTCAGATCGCAGCTTTGATACCACTTGTAATGAAATTACTTGTATAATTCAAATTATGACCAACAATAAAACACCAAATAACACAATATTTCAGAATAATGATCTCAATATGCACAATTAGAATAGCTTCGCCACTTCAAGGGGGCAACCTCCAAACCATATAATAAGACTCAAATGCTCAAATGATAATGAAATACTACCTACAATCCCCTATACATACTATTCATATGCTATGGCCATCACCAAGGCCGACCTATTAAGCATGAGAAAGTATAAATGATATAATAAAATGATATGGTAAGCCACAAGTCGGCTACTCATATCCTAATACAAGCAATAGGTTAAGGGTGTAGCAGAGGGCGGATGATGAGTCCATCTCTGATTTCAAGAAAGTGCTCTGTATAAAAGGACATCTTAGGGTGCAAACCCCCAGGGGGTTCACCCAAGTAGTTTGAATGAATCTCCTGTAGATATCCTCCCAAATGGACATGTTCAACACTTGCTTGGTGGGCAAGAGATGATTGAGAGCATTCAAAGAATACTGAAAGGGGGGGAGATGATCAATCTAGATACCAACTGAGTCCAACAAGGCAGAAGTCTCGGCAAACTAACAACGGCCCACAGCCTGGGCAATACTCACAGAGGAACAATAGGCGAGATATGGATACCCGTCCTGCTCATCGGAGTGATCACCAAACCTCCCGATACGGTGAAGAAAGGATGATATGTCAAATACAGTCTCCAAACGGAAAGGTTGGGCTCCAAACTCTGCCAAAATAATATGCTAGGGGACCGTCTATTTGCATCTGATGAAACGGCGAAGGAGGAGAGTCTGAATCCTCTCAGCGGAAGCCCAATCTGTATCCAAAAGGGAGGGCCCCCAAACAACAGACCCATAGAAAACAGTGGGGCGGATGAGGGAGTTCATAAGAAACATCTTGGAGGAGACGTCCTGGAAGTGGTTCCGAAAACACTGTCTCTCGAGAATGGCAAGAGGCCCATACCCTTTATTCACCCTCGGCTGAAGAGTGTGCCTCATACTGAATCTAAGCCCTGAGAACTGGACTCTCAGGTAGGTGTATGTATTAGTAATTTCAATTTCCTACCCCTTGAAGAAGAAATGGAGGTGTGATGTCCGCAGCCCATTTGAAGACCATTGTCCGCAGCCCGTTGAAGACCATGACCTTGGTCTTACTTAGATTGACCGTCAAATGTCGAAGATCACAGAATAAAGCAAGTGCATCAAATTGTCTCTGAAACCCCTCAGGAGAAGAGGCGAGTAAAACAATAATGTCGACAAATAGGAGAATGGAAATCAAGACATGGTTAAGAGGGCAACCATCCCCTTCCTGAATGCGATCCCGAAGGAAAGATTCCAACTCATCAATGTAAATGCCAAAGAGGGTGGGAGACAAGGGGCACCCCTGTTTAACCCCAATGGTGCTCCTGATGAGATCAGACAATTCGTGTGCAGTACGAAGACGACCAAAGATGGACTCGTAGAGGCGCATGATGGCAATAACAAGAGTCTCAAAAATACCGATGTCTCAAAGTCACTGGAAAACAATTGGAATTCAAATCAGATTTTTTTATCAGCTAAAAAATAATTAATAATTACACTCCAACTGCTGCAATCTTCCAAAATTATTTCCCTCTTAACCATCCAAGTAAAAATCTTCAAACTTTGGATTTTGGGCCACAAAAATATGAGGAACAATGTCCCTAAGCCAGTTTTTGCACAGCCAACCTAAAACTCTAATTTTGCCCTAAAACTTAGGTCGCCCAGCACATTTAGGGCATCCAATTAGCTCCAAAAATTATAAAATCACTTTCTCCTTATTTCTCCTAATTTCTACAACCGAATCCAATATTAAATTGACCCCAAATTGCAGATCTGAAATTAATATTAATTGTTAGCAACCAAATAGCTAACAAACAACTGAAATCTTCTAAAATTCATAACTCCTTCAATAAACTAGAAATTTAAAGTTTTCCATTACATTAAAAATCTGAATTTTCTGACCATTAAAACCTTGCCAAAACAATCCTGGAATACTAATGTCAAGTCGTTAGGGTTAGATAAAACTATATAAAATGATTCCAGCTCTTTCTAACCATCCAACACACCCAAAATATCCACCCTTGCACTAAAATAATTAATAACAAACAGCAGATTTTAGATCAATCTCATATGACATCAAAATATAATGAAACAAGCTCCAATCCAAGTCGATTTGGTAAAATAAATTGCAGCAACAATAACAATGACAAAAGCACTTCAAACCCTTCACATACAATGCAAATTTACTCTCAAATAAATGCACCAACACTCTAAACCAAGTCACCAATGCTTAGAATGGCGGAATAATGCATAGATTCATCAACAATGATTGCAAGAAGGCTTCAAAGCAAGGGCATACATCCCATTACACTAAGCATGGAGTGGAATCAAAAGTTCAATCAACATAACCCCACAAGAGGAAATGTGACCTCCTTTTATAGAGATGAGGGGTGCGATATCCAATGACCGACCTTTTCCCTTTTGGAGGCAAATCATAAACTCTCATTATAAAATAAAGTCTCTAATAAACTAAACCTAACTGCACTTTATTATTTTTAATTAAATAATAAAAGCAACTAACCTATGTGCACATTAAACTAACTAGAGAGACTCCCACTTGTAGCACTAGGCATGCCAAGTTACAAAATAGACAAAAGACATCTTTGGATAATCTTCAAGCTCGATCCTCAAGCCCATGAGAAGAGAGAATGGGTTGTCATAAACTCTCAAATAAACTAAACCTAACTACACTTTATTATTTTTAATTAAATAATAAAAGCAACTGACCTATGTGCACATTAAACTAACTAAAGAGACTCCCACTTGTAGCACTAGGCGTGCCAAGTGGTTACAAAATAGACAAAAGACATCTTTGGATAATCTTTAAGCTCAATCCTCAAGCCCATGAGAAGAGAGAATGGGTTGAGGGTCTTCAAGTCTTCAATTTCAAAAATGTCCCAAGAAAGGGACATTACATCTTGTTGGCGAGAAAATTTGTCGGGTGGACAAATATGTAAATTTCTTACCAACGCTCTAGGAATCGAAGTCCCTCTACTTAGATGGTGCAGCTTTTGTATTTACATGCGCGTGAAAAAGTGGATTTTCCTAGCGGCCTTGCGGTCGGGGATCCAACAGGGGCACTTCATTGACCCTGAAACAAAGCTAGCAAATTCTTGCTAGAGAAAATTTTATCAAGAGAGCGAGAAAGGGAGTGAGAATATGAAGTAGGGGAACTAATGCTACAATTAGAAAATCAGATTCTTGCATACATCAATTAGAGGTTCCATCACATGCATTATAATTGAGAAGAAACAACTCTGCAAGTAGCAACAAGACCAATTAGAATTTATGAGCACAAAGTATCGATAAATCCCTTTGTCAAGAAAGGCTAGAAACTCCTTGTATTGATGCTTAAACAAAAGTTGTATATAGTGTGGGAATGGCGAAAAAATAGCAAGGGGGGGAATGGAAGAAAATGGTTATCCCCTTTGTTCTCTTTAAGTACAATGCACTCTTGAGTTTACAAAATCAGTCACCAACCCTTTGAAATGGGAATGGCTTTACAATTTATAGGAAGAGAAAAGACTCTTCATATAACACTCAATAACTCTTTGTATGTCTCGACATGACTTAAGACTCTTCGCCTTCTTAGGAAAACATTAAGTCCCTTTTTATGACATAAAGGTGACTTATTACTTTAGGAACATTAAGACATACGAAAAAGTGTAACCCCCAACACAAAATTAGAACATTGAGAAGAGAGAGAAAGATGGGGGGAGAGAAAAGAGGGGAAGAGCAGAAAGAAGAAGAAAGAAGAACAATGCTAACAAAGAACCTGCCTCCGACAAAGTCCGTTGATCCTTCTAGATGACTTGATGGAATGCTTCGATGTGATGAACTCTGAATCCCTGAACTCTTTCCACCCTAAGAAACTCCTTTAGATTACATACGGACACCCTGGGTTAAGTGTTTAAGAACATTGTCGAATGACATCATGATGACCACAAACATGACTCACGAAGATCCCTTCCGAAGAGATATGAGTTTAGAACTGATATTGCCAAGTTGAATGAATTGTTTCGCCAATGACCGCAACTTCCACCCGGCACATGATACTCCTGCAACTTGAGCCATGAAGTGAGAGTCGAGAGACACTGTCAAGTTCCCTAAGATGGATCTCGAATGCCCTGTGAGAAATGCCCATTAATGATCTTGAATGATGACATTGACCTGAATAATCATCCCTTTATGTCCCTTTGTGCCAAAACTGCCCTTTAAGTGTGATTTACCATTAATAACAGGTGCCCAGATGGGAAACTTACTATTTTTATTAAGAGGTGATTTTTGCCTCTTCTTGACCATCCCGATGAAATGAACTTCTTCATTCACTCATGTGCAAACTGCCTTTACCTCGGCCACTTCTTGGGTGGCTTACTATTTTTAGTAAGCACCCATATAGGGAACTTACTATTTTTAGTAAGTGGTCATTTTCACTGTTTTCTGCTCTGAACACTCATTTTGACTTCTTGTTGACCTTTGGTGCACATTATCTTTGTTGCAGTCACTTTTGATGAAGACTTACCAAAGATAGCAAGCCTCTGTGGGAAAGCTTACTATTTTTGGAAAGTGGCTTTCCGGTGCCCAGTTTGCGATGGAACATTATTTTTGGACTCGGCTCGTCATCGCAGTCACATCCTCTGAATTTCACTTGATTTCACCCACTAAAATGCTTGGAAATAAAATTTAAATTTTCACCTAGCAATGGCTTCGGACACGGAGCTGCCATGACGGCCATTAATGGAGCTCGAAATTTACAAGTCTGGTTTTTGTCTCCAATCGTGACGAAATCAACTCCGTTGCAATAGGTTTTTCATTTGGAGTCCGTGTGCAAGTTTTTAGCTCATTTCCATCGCCGGATTGATGGGAAATCCGACGAATGTGAGCTAGGACACGAAATGGGATTCTTGTTGAAACAAATGATTCAGGACACCATTCAACTTTCCATTTGTTGCATCTTGATCGTCTTGAAAAATGAGGAAGTCTACAAAAGATGGCATCTCAATCCGACTTGTATTTTGAAAGTTAAGAAGATTTTTCGATTGGAAAACTTCGTGGTTATTTGCCAAAAATCTTCATTTCTCTGTCATTTTAATCCATTCTTTTTATGATTTTCAATGTTTTTTGATGGAGAGGAGTTTAATGGAGCTAGTTGGGAGTGCACCAATGGTGGATTGGGAGTTCTCAACAACTTTCTTCCGGCAGTGAGTTTAATGAAGAAACAACAAGAAACAAAAAGGAGTTAGAAATTTTTTCAAATGTTGAAGCTGGAGTTGGGCGCATTTTTGTGTCCCTGATGTTCCTTTAGCTAAAGGGACAAAAGGGACATCAAATTGCACATCGTGCCTAATCGCGACACTTGGCAATCCTCCGTGCGGCGAGAGAAAGGGCTTTAACTAGCTCCTAGGGGCTGAAATTTTGCACTGTAGAACGTCGCATTGATGACCTGTGGGCCACAAGGAGCTGGGCGCATTTTCATGTCCCCTTTGTCCCCTTGGCTAAAGGGACGAAAGGGACATCAATTTGCACATCGCGTCAAGTTGCGACACTTGGCAGTCATCCATGCACTGTGAGGATAGGCTCGGGAGCTAAACTGGCAGTGCGGAGGGTTGTATGGGTGATTAGAGGGCTAAAAAGGGTTGGGTTCATTTTCATGTCCCTTTGCTAAAGGGATGAAAGGGACATCAAAATGCGCCAGGGTCTTGGAGCTGACACATGTCCACTTCAAAAATTGATCAAGTATGGGAACTTGAGAGCGAACTTGCAACAATGATATCTTGAGCTCTCGGATGAGTTTCAAGGTAAAATTTTATATGAATTTGACTGCAAAAGGCCTTATAAATCCCAATGGTGGTGGTCTCAACTCTTAATTCCTCCATTTAGGCCATGAAAAAGTGGATTTTTGTTCTAGCTCCCTACCTAAGCATATGGAAAAAACCACATATAAACCCATTGCGCCAAAGTGTTGTGAAAAATCTGATTTCACCATCTTGTAGAGCTCTGAATTCCCTTTTCGACGATGTCTTATTTAGCTCCTAACTCCATCCAGAGCTCCCGTAATCACTTCCCGAAGCTCAAAAGCTCTTTTTTCCCTGTGCACTGCTTAGGCCTGTGAACCCTGTTTTTGATGAATCTGCCCCAACTTCACTAAATCTTTCCTGAATCTTCCAAAATCAATTCCATTATGTTATTAAACCTTCAATTCATCCAAATGTTGGATTTGGATCCTTTGTTCCGCTCCAGGGGGTTGCACCTGTCTTGGGAAGGCCAGTGGTAGCCCTTCCCAACATTGTCCAAAATTATCATTCTTCAAGAACTCCTAATATCACCTAGGGGGTTGACTTGACTTTCCTAATTCACCTAGGAGACTGAGTTAGCATCCGCCGGGAGGTCATTGGACTGACTAGGTAAGGCCGGTGCTGAGGATTGGTAGACCTGGGGTGTCTTGGAAAGTTAAAACTTGAAAATTTTGACACGCGAGTATCGTTGTCATGCTCGAAAATCGTAAATTTTACCGTTGCACATTTGCATGACAACACCTCCTTTTCCATCTATTACGCCTCTTGTTAGGGGTCCTCACATAATGGTCAAATATCTTGGGATTCCCTTCTCCATCATACCTTCCTTTAAATAGATGTGAGAATGGATATTTAACAAAATCAACAATAAAGTTACCAAATGGGAAGGACATCTGCTCTCCCTGTTGCTATGTTGGTAAGAATTCAAGTCTGTCAAAAGATCTTATCGTCAATTTCCATCTATTACGCCGCTTGTTGGCTGTTTGAAAACTCCCAAATTGAAAAATTACATAAAATTATAAGGGACTTTCTCTGGTCAAATGGCAGGGGAAATAAAAATACACATGTAGTTGCTTCGACAGTTTGTTGCAAACCAAAAATCTTATGGGGACTAGGGCTTAAAGATTTGAAACTTCCAGGCATATCGCTTGAGATTGAATGGATATTGATAGCCGACCCAGGGGAATGAACCTTAGAAAGTGTTGGCAAGATGTAATATTAGGTAAGGATTCCCAACTAATAAATAAACACATATGAAAAGGATTACATATAGTTACTATTATGTTTGGCTCGTTCTTAGTTAAGACTGTATGTTCCCCTATCTTTGCTTCGCTTTGGGATGCCTAGGAGAAGGTAAGACACTTGGTGGCCTAGAAGGCCCTATTCTCTTGGTAGGGGGCAAGATTTGAAGGATATAGACACTAGACACTAATAATGATCAAGAGTTTATTGTCTGATATAAACCACCTACGATCCCAATCAATACATTCGCCCGAATCCCCAAAGATAAACCAAACAACATCGATAGTGTTATAATGGTATTACTAGCAGCACAGAAACAACAATGCGCATAAGAGACCAAAATAGTGAAACTTTAACTACAACCTCAAGCGATACAAATTCACCTTCTAAAGACGCTCCTTTAAGGGCTAATACTTATATGTTCAACTAAGCTCTACCAACACCTTTTTATTACAACTATGGGGGCATCATACATAGTCCCCCAAGCTATGATGGTCTCACCTACACACATATGGTCCAAAATCCTATGCCTAATGCATACATCAAACAACTCTAATGCATGCAAGCACAAATAGCCCTACTCACGCAAAATAAATCACAAGTCACTGCGAGTTCCATTGGATTAATAACCCATTAACCTAGGAGATTCTTAGAACATTGGATTTGATCCACAAAAGTTCTCATTCTATGATGATAACGTCAAGCCACATCAACACCTTCACGGCTTCATGACCTCTTGCATGGACTACATAGGTAACAATATCCTGCTAGCCAAGCTTTTCTCGTGTAGCCTCAAAGAGTATGCATTAGACTAGTTATATACCCTCCTTTCAGGCTCCATAGGATCATTTCACGCTTTAGATGATAGCTTTCTTACTCATTTCTCGATCAACATTGGTCAATGTTTCTTATTTTCCCAAATTGCTCAAATCAAAGCAAAAATCTAATGGAAGGGTCGTGAATTATGTTGTGTTACAAGACTATGCTTTCCCGAAGACCTAAGCACATTGAATAGGGCGAGTTAAGCGAAAATTTCAAAGCTAATTGTATTCCCAAGTTAAAAGTATGGTAACTTTACATATTTTAAGAACCTTTTTCAAACAATTAAGTTTTACGAGACTAGGCTCCTAACAACTTACGTGTTAACATATGAAAGCATGCCTTCCTCTAATAAAAACAAATTTTAAGCAAAGCCCTCATACAAAGGCAAACCGACTAATAACAAGAAAGTCAAAACGCTTTATGTTGCACAATAGGCACCTACTATAGTCCTTTCAACACTTCCACAGAAGTAATATGCCTACTCACTGCAGCCTCCTTGCACGATTTTACAATGACTTCTTGAATGCAATCTTATTCAGTCAACGCCACCCACTACCATTGACATGACAAAATTGCAAGGTTCGAGGTTTAACAATAAAGTATAATGCGATTCCCACGAATTTCATGGATATTCCACGACATTCCACGAACAAGTGTTTAATGTTACATAAAATTAGCATGATTGAGTTGGACGGAAATAGCAAGTTTTTGGGATGTTGCAAACTTAAATTCAACAGGGTTTTTTGGGTTAGTGATAAACTGCATTGATGTTGGTGTCATGGGTCTTATTCAACAGCCTTGAAAATTTTGAAAATTGAATCTGCGAGCACCAGGAGAAGTGGAAGAAGATGACATGCTGAATATTGCTCTCTTGATTGAGAAAAATAACAGAAAATGTACCAAATGTAGAGATAAATCTTAATTTAAGGCAACAGACAGTTGTTGGAGCAAGATTCAAGCCAAATGGAGAAGTGCAGTTGAACAATGCATGAACCAAAGGTGCAAAAACTTTTAAGGCATCATTTTTCAATGGAAATGTTTGACATAACATAACATTATGTGCAAGTCTGGGAAGGAAGAAAACAAAACAAAATTTCCATGGGCATATCCAACATATATCTTCTATTAGCTTTGAACCCTGATACAACTGGTGTTTTGTCACAATGAAGTCAATATTGATTTGAAATGTATTCATAAATAGGCCAGTCTTGTCAAACTTTTTGAGGATGAGGACATACAACTATCAGATGAATCTACCAAAGTAAGTAAAAATAGATATAATTATAAGATAAGAGTTACATCTCATGCATTTATCTCGCCAATGGTCCAATATCGATGACAAAAATGTTAGATAAAGGGGTAGTAATTATCCACAACAAAGAGCTTTACGGTGATAAAAAAAAACTGAGAGCTCTTTTCCTAAGGCAACGGAAAAAACACCTAATGCTACCCATTTTGATTACTTTGGAAAAAGTGACTTCACTCAAAACAATCAATGTCATGGCTTCAACCAAATTACTAGCCACACAAAGTTCTAATCTCAGAAGTTGAATCGTGGTGAAAACAATTCTCAGACCATTGAACCTTAGCATGTAAAAAATTAGAAATGCCGCCAGAACTATTTATGAATATAATCATGCCAAGCTCATTTGTAATCACAATATACTTGGTTCTTTCTATTGTGCATTGCACTAATGTTTTGACATTAACAAGTCATATATGAGAGGAATAGATTAAGTTTAGAGAAAAGATTTGTTGCAAATGATAGATGTCATTTAGAAATTATCATTGTCCATATTGTCTTATGTCTACAGTTTTTGTTTTGCATGGATGTGTAAATAAATCATATCAGTTCACTAAATATAGCTCAAATCAAAATGATATAGCACAACACTATTACACGCAAGTTAATCATTAACTGAACTTTTTTATTTAACCGTTGCTCTAAGGATGTGAGTGGGGAGTTTGAACAACCAACTATTTCTTGGTGGACATCACTTTCGATCTACTATATAGTCATGTGCATGTGTCACACTTAGAATTGAAGGTTGTATGATATACTAGCAGAGTGCATATTTGATCATTTTTGCACCCCGAAATGGGTCAGCTTGATGGTTCTTTCTGGGCATAGATTTGGGAGATATTTTGTCTTTCTTATAAGTAATGTCAGCACTCTTCAATCTCTCTTCAAATGATTAGATAGGTAGATAGTTTCATGTATGTAGTCTCATCTTTTCTCTCAAGAATGACATGGATTATACATGTAGGTATTGTGTATTTCCAAGCCAGAGGCCCGTGTATGCATTGACTATGTAAGCCAACTTAAAAAAATTTATACCTCATTTGTTACCCAATCTGTTGATTTTCTGGTTGAGTATTTCTTTTTGCAGTTTGTATCTATTACCCATGATCAAATGACAATAAACTTCATCATATGGTCTCCGTGCACACAAATAATTCAAAAAGGATAGAGAAAGGAACAAACTTCATTATATGACCTTCGTGTTGTATAAAATACAAAATTAATGAAAAACATTTTTCTTTATCAAGTACATGGTGTTAAGTCACTGTACATAAATTGTTTATATCCGAAACTTACAATCATATACTGCAAAATTATAACAAATTTGTATAAATATTTATCCCTCCAATGGACAATAACAAATATCAAAGAGAAGTTTCTAGTAACAGTTTAAATGAAAATATAGACAATTTTTTATGTCATTGCATCTGGGCAGATAAGAATAAGACAATTTTATCTATATGTTTTTCTTGATCTTACGAAGCACTAGACTATTAAATTCGCAAAAACTTATGCAAATCATCACCAAGTCATCATAAGTTGTTCAGTTGATGTCAACCTTCTTTTAAAGTGTAAGAACATGTTGAAACATGCACTGCTAAAATTTTCCTCCATTCACACTTTGTTTCATCAAATTCTAGTATTGTTGGTTAGAAAACATAGTTTGTTACGAATATGATGATTTGAAATTTAAGTTATTGACCCGAAAGACAGTTTAACTAGTTATGTTTCTAAAAAGTATTTTAAATTATTATATACTCATAAGCATCCCACCTAAAGGAGCAACGTCTTTATGGATTTAAACTTCTCTGCATTTTTTTTGTTTTATTTCTTCTGGTCTATTTCTTTTAAACGAGTTTCAAAAATGGAAATACTTTTAGTCCCCTTTTTTATAAGTGGATATGTACCTTATGAAGAAATCCTTCATTTTTCTTCAACAATTGTTATAACAATTGAATTTGTCACCGAGTACATGAAATAATATATTCACTTTCATATTATCCATAGATTCGACAACACCAATCATTGAACTTTTGTAGCAACTTTCTCAAATTCAACACAGTTTTCAGTTTTGCAAACTTTTGGTATCCAAACTTCTGCCTTGTAGTCATTCCCGATATTGAGATATGCATTTTCGTTCCATGGTAGTTTCATTTATAAAGCAAAAAAGGTGCAAGCAATAAAAATACCAATTTTCCTTTTAAAACTTCCACTTTAACTTGTAATCAACATTTTTTTATATTGAAGTATCAATTACAAAACAATATTTGTCCCATTAGGACAACCAATAAAACCTATAGTTTGAAACAACCCCAAACATTTTGGTCACAACATGAAACAATAATAACAAAGTCTAACAGTACTTTTAAATATGTCAATTCAAAAAACAATAACTTAAACATGATCAACACTTAAACATTTTCTTCCTCTGGAAGCCTCAATGTAAGTAAAAATTAATGGAGAATTGATAGCACCCTTTAAGTTGCAAAGGTTTATAAGACAAGGTTGCTCCTTGGCTCCTACTCTTTTTGTCATAATTGTAGAAGCTCTGCACTACCTTCTGAGAGATGCTTCGTTTGGCCCCCCAATTAAAGGAATCTCAATCCCTGATGAGCAAGAGTTCATTGATGTGTGATTTGTTGATGACAATGCTATTTTTGCTTCACTGTAGAAAAACAACTTCAAGCAAATTTTTAAAAGGCCCCAAATTTATTGTTTTGTCTTCACCTCGTTGATATTAGTTCATAAATCAGTGGTATTAAGTTGGGACAAATATCCACTAGACTAGTTTTCATACATTGGATGGTTGGGGGGTCCTCATAGGATGGTCAAGTATCTTGGGATTCCTTTCTCCATTATACCTTATTTTAAAGAGATGCGGGAATGGATCTTGAATAAAATCAACAAGAAAGTTACCAAATTGGATGGACATCTCTTCCTACCGGAAAGAATTCAAGTCTGTCAAAAGGTGGTGTCCTATTTTTCCATTATTACGCCTTTTGTTGGGGGTCCTCACATAATGGTCAAGTATCTTGGGATTCCTTTCTCCATCATACCTTCCTTTAAAGAGATGCAAGAATGGATATTTAACAAAATCAACAAGAAAGTTACCAAATTGGAAGGACCTTTGCTCTCCTTGATGGGAAGAATCAAGTCTGTTAAAAGGTGTTATCCTCATTTTCCATCTATTAAGCCTCTTGTTGGCTGTTTGAAAACTCCCAAATTGAAAAATTCCATAAAATCATAAGCGTCTTTCTCTAGTCAAATGGCAGTGGAAATAAAAAAAGACATGTAATTGGTTGGAGACTTTGTTGCAAACCAAAAATCTTATGGGGATTGGGGTTTAAAGATCTAAAACTTCAGGGCATATCACTTGCGATTAAATGTATCTTAGGAGCTACCCAGGGGAATGAACCTTGAAAAGTGTTGGCAAGATATAATATTAGGTAAGGATTCCCAAAGAATAAACACATCTGAAAAGGATTGCATATGATTGATATTATGTTTGGCTCATTCTTAGTTAAGACTACATGCTCCCCTATCTTTGTTTGCCTTTGAAAGGCCTAGGAGAAGGTAAGACACTTGGTGATCAAGAAAGCCCTATTCTCTTGGCAGGGGACAAGATGTAAAGGATATAGATCTATATAGTGGAACCTCTACTATAGTGACCCCCCTCACCAAAATGAAAAGATGTTCAACAAACTTTTGGTTTAAAAAGGACTAAGGTCAATGAGTGACATCATAGGCAATGGTCGACTGCTAACTTGGGAAGAAATGAAAAGGCGATATCAACTCCCTAGTTCATAACGTACAACATATACTATCCTCGAGAAGGTTGTTGGGCCCCTCCCCACCAATTTCACATTAGATAATGATGAATTATTATGGCCTTGCATCAAGTGGAATAAGGGACCAACTCTATGTGAAATATCTACCAGACAGTTATATGATAAGCTTTCCTTTTCTCATGAGGTCCCTCTTTCTCTCAATAAAAAAATGGTCCTGTGATTCCTTGAGCTCTTGGCATTTAGATTTAAATTTTTTTGGTCCTCTTACATTGAGCCAAAAAAAATCTTGCTTTAGGTGGTTGATGATTCATCAAAAGCTTGTTGTAAGAGTTAATATGGCTAAGCATGATTTTACTAGTCCCTTTTGCAATGTTTGCTATAAAGTTGGCTCTTTAACATTTGTTTTTCTATTGTCCTTGTGTTGGTGTCGAAACATGTGTTAACGCCTTGGTCTATCTTTATTGGGAAAGAAATTACTTAGTTCAATGTTCTATTTGGTTATGTTTAGCATGAGTCAAAAATCCATGTTTTTCTAAAAACTATGGCTTAAAATGTCTGCGGAAGTCTTATGGTTCTCGTGAAAACCAAGGAATTTTGATATTTTTTAAGGAAAAGCTAGGGTCCTTACTAACTTCTCGAGAAAATTCATTAGTAGAATTGTCCATGTGCATGTGTTCATGCAATTTAATCTACCAAAAGATCAGTTGGAATAGTTCCTCAAAACAAGTCTTATAAAAGTTATTGTGGACTATATCACTGGCCCGGGGCGATACCCAATGTTGAGTCCCTCGCCTAACTAGAAAACTCTTCATCTGTCAACCACATTAGTCACAATTACTGAATATGAATGGGGGTTGATTAAGGACACCTACTTCAAGCATTAGATTCTTGTTGGCCCACATTTAGTCGGGGCACATGAAGCTGACTTGAGAGGATGAACTTATAGTTGTATATAGAGGTAATACCCTAATTAAAACAATGCAAAACTCCATTGATAAAGACCTCAAAAGAGCAAGATTCTGAGGGCAACAATAGTGAGGAGGCCATGAAGGTCCTAGATGGTTGGAGGCCTTGATTGACTCCAAGGTGCAAGGGATTGTGGATGCATTAAAGGAAATTGTTAAAAGACTAGATGAAAACAAAAGGAACAAAGAAAAGCTTAAAACAATTGTGGTGGGTAAAGGCAAAGAGAGGGCTAGTACTAGTCTAAACTATGAAGTGTTGGAAAGAAGAAAGGATACACAAGGACTTGGGCCAAAAAAAAGGGCCATGGTGGTCCAAACTATAAGCACAGAATTGGGACTTGTTTCTTTCGAGAACACAGGATTATGAAGGAAGAAGATATTTAAGTGTTGATCATGGTTTTAAGTTACTGTTTTCTGAATTGGCATATTTGTAATTACTGCTAGACTTTGTTATTATTGTTTCATGTTGTAACCCAAATGTTTGGGTCTATTTCAAACTATGAGTTTTATTGGTTGTCTCAATAGGACATATATTATTTTGTAATCAATACTTTAATATAAAAAATGTTGATTACAAGTTAAGTAGAAATTTTATAAGGAAAAGCGGTAATATTATTACTTACACTTTTTTTGTTTTACAAATAGAACTAACATGGTATAAAAATGCATATCTCAATATCAAAAATGACTATAAGGAACAAGTTTGGATTCCAAAAGCCCGTGGAGATGAAAAATAGATTTAATTTGAGGAAGTTGCTATAGAGGTTTTATGGTTGGTGGTGTCGAATCCATTGATAACATGGAAGCAAGTATGTTATTTCATGTACGTAGTAATAAATTCAATTGTTATATCAGTTCATGAAAAGGGAAAGATTTTTTGTAAATATGCATATGCACTTATCACAAAATAGGGACTAAAAGTATTTCCAATTTCTAAAAGTTGTATAAAGGAAATAGAACAAGAAAAAATAGAGCATGAAAAATGTAGACAAGTTTAAATTCACAAAGACATTGCTCCTCAAATAGAATGTTTACGAGTATATAATAATTTAAAATATTTTTTAAAAACATAACTAGTTAAACAGTCTTTCAGGTCAATAACTTAAATTTTAATCATCATATTAGTAGCAAAATATGTTTTCTAACCAACTATACTATAATTTGATAAAACATAGTGAATAGAGACAAATTTTAGCAGTGCATGTTTCAACATGTTCTTAAACTTTAAAAGAAGACTGACATCAACTTGGTAAAATTTTAATGACTTGGTGATAATTTACATAAGTTCTTGTGAATTTAACAGTCTAGTGTTGTAAGATCAAGACAAACATATAAATAGAATTGTCTCATTGTTAACTGTCCATAGGCAATAACATCAAAAATTGTCTGTATTTCTATTTAAACCATTGCTAGAAATCTCTTTGATATTTATTACTATCTATTGGAGGGATAAATCTCTATACAAATTTGTTAGAATTGTGCACCATAAGATTGTAAGTTTCAAATACAAACAATTTATGTACAGTGACTTAACACTGCGTACCTAATAAAAGACATTTTTCATTCATTTTGTATTTTATACAACATGGAAGCTATATGATAGAGTGTTCTTTCTTCTATCATTTTTAAATTATTTGTGTATGCACAAAGGCCATCTGATGGAGTTTATTGTCATTTTATCGTGGGTAATAATTACGGACTTCAAAAAGAAAATACGCAACTAAAAAATCATTAGATTGGGTAACAAATGAGGTACATAAACCTTGAAATTGGCTTACATAGTCAATACACACATAGGCCTTTGGCTCAAAAATACACAATACATACATGAGTTTTCCTCTAAACTAACTCTCGTGAGAATATATAATGGGACTAGATGCATGTCATTACTAAAAGAAAAGATGGGACTAAGAAACGACTAAATAAATCCCTCAAATCTATGCCCAGAAAGAACCGTCAAGCTGCATGTAAAAGAACCATCTACTTTTCCAATCATCTAAAGGGAGATTGAAGAGAACTGACTTTATTTAGAAGAAACGCTAAATAAATCCCTCAAATCCATGCCCAGAAAGAACCGTCAAGCTGACCTATTTCGGATTTATTTATTTTTGTGCAATCCCAATTCAAATTTTGTACATTCTATACAACAGCAAAACTGATCAAACATGCGCTCTGTCAATATATCATACAACCTTCAATTCCAAGTGTGACAAATACACGTGAATATAATGGACCCAAAATGATGTCCACCAAGAAATGGTTGGTTGTTCAAACTCCTCACTTACATCCTTAAAACAACTCCAAATAAAAATATATGCAGGGATCCCATAGTGGATGCATTGAGAAGAGAATGAATGTTGAGAGATATAAGCATTTCATTTTAATAATGGCATTCGATGAGACCACCTATTTCTTTCATACATTTTGTTAATGAAGTATTTTTCACCAAGGAAATTCAAAATGATATGCAAATAAAGATACTTCTGCGGATACAAACGCTTTGACCATGCAGATATTAAAATTTCAAGCCCAACGACAATCCAAAATTGGTTAAATCACACATTCTGATTCATTCTTTATTAGCAATTGATTCATGAATTCTCTTTACACACGAATTCTCTTTGCATTTTTTACAGCTCTTGATTTATTTATTTTTGTGTCAATCCCAATTCAAATTTTTACATTCTATACAACAGCAGAAACCATGTTGAATAACTATTTGATCTAGGAAGCAACCGATGCTTAAAATGCAATAACAATATTGAGCGTTAATTAGCTCTGGTTAGATAAAAAAGTTCATTCAATAATTAACTTACATGCAATGGTATTGTGTTAAATCACTTGAGTTATATCTAGTCAACTCATATGATTTACTTACACATTCATGTAAAACAAAAAATGCAGACATGTAATAAAACAATATGGATGGCAGGTCTTCGCACAACTTCGTCCAGGAAAAATGATGGTTTCTAAATGACATCTCTCATTTGTAGCAGATCTTTTCTCCAAACTTAATTTATTTCTCTTATATATGACTTGTTAATATCAAAACATTTGTGCAATGCACATTAAAAGGAACCAAGTATATTGTGCTTATAAACGAATTTGACATGACTGATGTTTCAACATTCAACATTTCTGCATCCACAATCCACGGAGGCCTCTGTATTCCAATCAAAGAACTAAACACGGAGGCCTCTGTATTCCAATCAAAGAACTAAAACCCCTTAAAGGCCATGATTCATAAATAGCTCTGGTGGCATTTCTAATTTTCTACGTACCAAGGTCCAATAGTTTGATAATTGTTTTCACCTAAATACGATTCAACTTCTAGGATTAGAGTTTTGTGTGCCTAATAATTTGGTTTAAGCCATGGCGTTGATTGTTTTGAGTATTTGAGTGGTCACTTTTCCCAAAACCACATCAAACGTAATCAAAATGGGTAGCATTAGGTGTTTTTTTCGTTGCCTTAGGAAAAGAGCTCGCACGAATTATGTTAGAGGTTTCGATTTAAGTTACAGCTTGGTCGAGCGTTCCATGAGTGCGGTTTCTAAGATCAAATTTCTATGTTCTGAAATATTTCCGAGAAGGGTAAAGGTTTTATCTTTATTGCAGTTGCAATTTCTACTAATCAAAACATTTACAAGTCAAAAAGCAAGAAAAGATGAAAACACGTAATTTCATGAAAAAGAAAGGGGCAACACATACCTGTTTTGTGCATATTTCGCACTCGTTGCATTCGACGAAACCACATTTCTTTCAAGCATTTTGTCAAACAGTTCACAGGCTTGCTGCAAGCTCCCACATTTTGCATACATAACTAACCGAGCACTTGCAACTACTACATCTGACTAAGCTCCCATCACCGGTTTAAACATTGGATCTACGCCTGCCAGTCGCATTTGCTCAAAAGTTGCAAGGCTTTTTCAACAACTCATTTTGGGCATATCCTGCCATCATGCACGAGAACACATTTTTTTAATATCTTCAACGACTCCTTCGAATACCCATTGAAGCAGATCTAAAAACGTTTTTAAACATGCCCATTACAAGCAAGCTCTCATGTTGGAGTCTGGAAGAAGTCTACTGGCAAAGCAACCTAAGCGTGATCACTTCCAGTAGAAAACGGTGCACAGACCTGGAGTAAATGATAAAGGTGCGACTCCTTGATCAAAACCTCTTCCCAGACCGATTTACCAGGTAGGAAGACAAAACAGCGGCAGCGCTTCCAAATACATCAATTCTCTTTACACACACGCATCCCAAGGCATTTGCAACTACAGCATCTGACATGAGTCATATCCCCTCCATGCCTAATCAAAGCTTCTCAATAACCATCATTAGTTTCCCTGCCTCCATTCGCACTCCGCCGCCGTAACTCCACTTTCTCATAGAATTTTGACACGGCAAGAACCTTAGTATTGACCTGTTTTGGCTCTTTGCAATATATCTCGTCCTTTTTCAATTTATTTGCAGTTACGAAAACGGTTCCTTTTGGATCCGAATATTAGGTTCTTGACCTTAATATTTAGGAAACGAGGAAATGAGGTGATTTACATTCCTCGCTAATCTTATACCTCAAGTACTTATATGTTACATTAGGTGCACACATGCGAACAAGAAACAGAGAATAGGAATGTATACTTTGCAGAATGGATGAATAAAATTTACCTATGAGTTTATCTTAAAACATGAAAGCACATCCTAGTTATGTTTTCAATGCATCCTCTTGTGTGACTCCAGAACATCTTTTATAATCTATATGATGGAAGAAGTTAGGCTTTATTAAGGTTCTATTTTTGCGTGTGGAATGCATTAGGAAATGGTTTAAGTTTGGATGTATATCAAATAGTTGTTTTGTTGTTATGTGTTTTAATTTTTCGTTTGAGTGGTTTCAACATCTAACTTCCATTAGTTTTGATTTGGTCAGAATTTTTTTTTATACAAGCCTATCAGAAATATTGCCTCTAAATTTGGCTCAACCCGACATGACATCAATGGCACTTGGGACTTGTTCAAGCACAACTACAGATTGTGGCATGTTTTATGCACTACGGCAGACATATTGACAGGTTATAAGTGTTAGTTATGACTTCGAGGTCGAATGCAATATTCAACACAAACAATTGCATGAATGGCAAGTCTTCGCACAACTTCATCCGAGAAACAATATGGGTCTTGACAGTCTTGAAATGTTGGGGAAATGAGATTTCAACATACACAATAATTGGAACATACATGATGTTCCACCTGATCTGCAGATAATTGATTCATCATTCATCGAGAGAGAAAAGTCAGACACAATTAACACCAGCATGCAGGCCACACCACCATCATCCACACTACCTTTCTCTTCAAAACAATAACTAACTCTTGATACCATACTACACCATTCAGTTTGACCCAACATCCGTCCGGAGGCTAGTCAAACAACTAGTTTGATATTGATATAGGGGGGCCAGATATCTACACACTGGCAGCATGATGCTAATTCAGTTCAGTTTGAAGTCCCTCTATCTATACGCCTACCCTTATCATATATACGAGTCAAATATCTATATAGAATTAGGGGGTGGGGGTCACCCAAATCTCTATGGTATAGATGGGGCCATCTTCCATATAGTCAAGAGCTATATCTAATAGGCCTTCAGAGCATAAATGCCCAAATCTAAATTCTAGATTATATATAGTTGAGACATGGTTGGTCATTTCTATATAATCAGGGAGAAATATCGATATAGTTAGTTGGGGCCACGACCTACAAGAAATGGGAGGGTTATCCAATGTATGGGTACCATATTCATGATCGGATGTTACTTTAAATAGATCACATTTGTTTGTCACATTCATGTCATGTGATCACACATGTTACAGATAAAATCCATTTACTTGTATCATTTGATGGATTATATCTTAATCAAGTAAGTGATCTACAATGAGTGAACACCTTATGTGTACTATACGTGAGCGAGCAACTTCACATGGAGGTGAAAACCTTGGAGATTGATTCAACATTACAACTCGTCCTGGATTCATGTCCCCTTATAGCTTATAGTGAGTGATTTGTGTCTTCTCAATCACTCGCCATAATATATATAGAGAGGGGAGAAGGGGTGTCAATTAAACTCTATATACTACACTCACCCCCAATACTCTATAGATCCTCCTTATCCTACACCCTTTATATAAATGCATAGGTTCTATACCCATATCTATATCTATATCTACAGAGTTTCGTAAGATATTATAGCTTATAATGTTTTTAAGGCCATCAAAGATTCTAGATAAAGGAGGGTCCCCTACCCCCAATTCTCTTTAGATCCTCTCTATCTTTATATGAAGTCATGACCCAGATCTATATATAGGAGGCATATTTAGATAGAGGATTAATAGAATGTATCTTAAGGTAAACCTTATATATACGAGGTTGTGGTTCAACCTAACTCTATGTAGAGTTGGGGGCCATCTCCCACCCTAGTGGTCCCCCTATCTATAACTCATATCGGTAACAACTATACTTGGCTTTTGGTTTGGGCCGTGTTCCTGGATATATACCTTTGGTGACCCGACTGAGAAATTATGGTCTCTTATATTGAAATCACTATAAATATTAGGCTTGTTAGCAATGGAGTGGAACCCATGGATGTGCCTCATGTTTGATGAGTTAGTTGTGTTCATTTATGGCCACTACAACCATCCAAAATTTCATGGTCAATATAATGGTTTGTGTTAATGTTGAATATTTTGTTTTAGGCATTTAAATTATGTGGAAGGTAAATTTTTAAGATATTTACATGAGAGATTTTAAGTACACAAAAAAACAGACTAGACCATAACGTGTACATCAAATCATGTCTTTCTTAGGCACCTCTGTGTCGTTTGTTCTACAAATTGGTTGATGTGACTTGTTGTGATGATTATTTTCAATTAGAAATTTAGCGTTTAAACTAAGATTTACTTGTTTTTAAACTTGAAATGGTGTTTTACCTTACATATACCCTCATAAGTATTTGTACATGCTTAAGTTCCTTTTACAATTGGTAGGTAGGTGTATTTGGCATTTGGAAGGCACGACATGTAATTGTTGAGAAGTTCTTACAACCTTTACTGACTTCTGCCCATTGAAAATGGGTTTGAAATTCCATCAATATTAGGAAATTGTGATGTAATTGTGCATAGAAGAATTCAAGATGTGCACAATTTCTTAGACAAATTTTTTGAGCCACATGTGGTCTTCATTCTTAGATGTGCTTGATGATAAACATTGGAGATTGATAAGATAATTTGTGGGTGTGGTTCCAATTGAAGCAACCTTTTGCAACCACACTCCTAGAGTATACCAAAATGGGTGCTCTAGAGTAGGGTATGGTAGATCCATCAAAAATAAGTGTGGCTTTTGGAGGCATGACATTGGCAATGTTTAATCCCCAAGTCCAACCAACAACCACATTATGAATTTGTGGAAGCTCCACACATAAGGCTTGCAATAGTTTGAAATATGCATTAAGCAAAAATAAGCACCGTAATTAGTTATGTACAAGGTGATAATTGTAGAGACAAACTCATCCTTTGCATGTGCCAAAATGGAAGCTTTTGAATGGGGTGTGTTGATCCCTAAAAATGATAAAAAGCATGTTATTGTCAGATATTGTAGTTGTATTTTCTTTAGAATAAATTTTTACAACATGTGGAGGCATACATAATTTGTATGTCAAAAGACTTCAACCAAACATAGAACGTCGTTGTTGTAAGATACACGCAAGGGAGGCTTATTAAAAGAGCCTTAGATATTTTGGAGAAAATGTAGTTGGTAGGTGTAAAGTTACACTTTATCATCCTTTGTAAAATTTGAAGCTAGAGTTGCTATTGTGCCTCTTAAAGCCAGAGAAGTTGAACTTGCAAAGACTACAACTTTTGAAGTTTTAACAAATATTTATGAAAAAATGTAGCTTTCAACTGCAACAACAATTGTTGTCACCACTTTTCGACAAAGGATTCGTGGTAGGGGTAGGATGACATCCACATCGGGATTGATGTCATACATTATGAATTCGAGGAACCTTTTAAGAGCAGTCATATGTTCTCCATATGGAGCAAGTATTTTCATAAATTGCTTTACCAACTCGATCAAGGGTATAATGTTTCAACAACTTCAAATCCTCATTTTACATTAGATGTTAAATATATTACAAATGTAATAAATCATGTGGATGAAATCTATCTCACAATTTGTCATATTGTCGTTGACTTTTAGTTGTATCTTCAGATGCAACAACAATTGCTGGAAGTTTATCTAATTTGGTACTTTTTGTCAAATCTACGAATCCTTGTAAATGCATTTTGGCCCAACCAACTTGGATCAAGGAGGGTGAGGGAAAAATAAAAAAACTAGAAAGTTATTTCTCTAAGATACATTAAACCAAGATAATAGGAGTTTAGGACATCCATCAAAGGATAATTGAAAGGGGATTTTTGTCTTTGTTCTTCGTACTCCCACAATCCACACCCATTTCCTACTCCTTATAAGTGTCTATGATAAAATGTTGTCCATTTCTTTAAGATGACTTTAGAAAAAATTTAGCCTCTTATAACTAAACAAAAATACCCATAGAGCATATGGACACTTGTTGACTCCCCACTAATAAGGAAGTCTCCCATTTCATGTTGGAACAAACTATCAGTAGAAACAATGAATTTATGATGTCTCTGCTCATGGCATAATATAAAATAAAAACACATAATCCACACCTCTTGAAACAAGAGATCATTGCATAAAAAAACAAAATTGTTCTACATCCTAGCTACGACTGTCCCTTTTCTATATAAGTTGTATATGTAATGTACTTGTTAAGAAGTGTCAAAGATGTTTAAGTCAAAATATGTTATTCCTTATCTTCATATACGTCTTTAACTTATCCCTTTTATTCTTTTTTATTTCTCCTCCCCATCATTACAAACTTCTTTCTCTCGTCTTCTCAACCTAGAGTGATGCAGAATAACTTACATTGTGCTCCTATGTATGCCTTTTTGTTGTGGTCCCATGTGGGGTTAAACTCTTTAATAAAGTAAGATTTCTTTTTTCCCAGTTGCCTTGTCCACATATTTGTCCTTAATTTCTCTTGCACATATTCTGTAACATCCCCATTTTAAGATACCAAAACAAGGGAAAAAAAAAAAATTATACACCGTTCCCTGTTATGAATTATGTAATTCAAACACACGTTCAAGTTTTAATAATTGTTCTCTATCCAAATAATGCAGTTTGGATCATACAATTTCCCTTTAAAACTAATGTTCTCTGTTCACATATTTGTAATATGGAACACACATTCAGTGCCATTCAATCATATAACAGATTCCATATGTTGTTGTAAATGACTCGAAGAACTACCGATCTCCCATTTCATGGCTCGGAGTTTCAGCGATCTCTCATTTCATGACTCAGCAACTTACCAATCCTTCATGTTAATTCATGCATAGTATAATGTATATACAAGGTTCTCTTACCGTTTCCGGTTATCGAAGTGATCCATTTAAGAAGCCTATCTGAATATTTGTTACTGATATTCATCTGACATCCTGCATCTTAAACTAGGTGATTAGGACAACGCAACCAGCACTTGCGATACTTTGGCCAAAGATTTTCACATGCTTTGCATGATCATATTCCAGGATGTGATACACACCAATGGAATACGTCCTTCACCTCACTTCATCTGTTATCTAGAATGGTCTTTCCTGGTCTCTACCAGTCCTTCCAATTTAAGGTCAAACTCCAACTAGCAATATGAATGAGTATAGGAAGTTACTCATGGTAACTAAAGATACGCAGACATACGGTGTCGTCCCTAGACAACTCCGTGTGTCTGGTTACCTTTAGTCTTCCGAAGTCACTCCGTATACGTGATCACATTCCTATCCCCAGCCAAGAACTTAGTATCTAGCTTATGTAATCTTGATGATTTAATTCGGGAGGGCATTGTAATATGTCAGCTATAACATTGTGTCGTCATGAAGGCCCCGCCTTCATGAAGACACCATGTTGTAACTGGCGTATGTCAATGTCCTACGGAATCCTCCCATCGAGAGTACACATCCAGCTAAAGTGTGATTTGGTTATGATCTTAATATTTAAGATCAACTTTCAGCAACCATGCTGATCCTTTATCCTCGTTCTTGTTACAGATATATGTAGCTAAGAGAGACTTAATCCGTCTTCTAGCTTACTACGCATCTCCTCCTTTGTACCGAAGGGTTGCATTTTCTCTACTTGGTTCTTTTCTTAATCCTTGGATTAAGCAACCCATTACCGATATACTTAGCAAGTTTAACCTATTAAACTTAACCAAGTTTCCCACAACTGTAAACAAATTCAGAATTCCATTTTATTAGGCGTCATCTAAACGAGGTCTAATTCTCAATGAATATATTCATTTATTCTCCTTAACCTTACATAGTTAAGGTCTGTTAACCATGGATATGTTTTTCCCATATCCTTACTTTCTGAATTTAACATTTAAGGCTATTAACGGAGTCCGAATATGAGGTTCGGCTGCTCCTAAGTATTTGATATTCCTTAGCTTTCAGACTAATCCCGAATACCTTTCAATTAAGAGATCATGTTCTTCCTAATTCCTTTTTAATGCCAATTAAAAATTCATCTTCACCCAAGTATGAACTAATTGCACATTTCAACGTAAGAGTTGCATTTAGGTAAGAATAGATGTCATTTCCTTTTTAATTCATTCATGAACAATTGAATAATTCCAAATCAAGGGATAATGTTATATTCCCAACTTATTCAACAATATCAAACTGATACAGTCATTAAAATATCACACTTGTATTTGTATTCATCAATCCATTTCATAATCTATACATTTGCCAGTCCAAATGACTGGACTTTGTTTATATTAAACAACATTACAACTCATAAGATAGAAGAATGTAATTTCTTCTTTTCTCAATTCCTCGTAGAGGAATAATAGCTATCAAATACAATCCATCTTCAAACAATCAAAAGAAGTATCAGAAAACAACCATGTCTTCGTTTTACTCAAGTTCCATCTGCAAAATTACTTGCACGGGTCAGTTCATTGAACTGAGCATATTAAGCACTTGTCATTAAAATGAGGTGATTTTAATTAACTGTCTCAATAAAAGAACCCTGCTTTTATGAAACGTTACTAAGAACATCATTCAAGAATTAAGTATCAAAAAGAATGAACAGCATAACAACTGAATCATCTAAATACCATCCCAATCAGTCAAAGGATTGTTGTCCTCTTTCCTAAATAATCATTACAGAAAGTAATTTCCTTCATCAATTCTAGATTGCAACATCTGTAAGAACTAGGAACACAAGTATGTATACTGTTGTTCTAACATAAATGCTATCAATTCCATTCCCTTACATTAGTTATAATTTCAAAGGATAAATTTGACTGAAAATATAAATCAAGTTACTTTCCTTTCAGTTCATGCAACTCATTTGATTTCAAGCAATCAAATACTGATGAGAAAAGTAAACAACAATAAAATATAAATGCTTAATCCCAAGCAATACAAAATTCGTTCCTAAATGATTACATATTTCCAACTGTATGAGAGAAGAAATGATCATTATTCCAAGTCATCCATCCACACTCCTTTTCCTTTCCTCATGACTGTACTGAAATTTTAATCCAAACGAAACACCAATCAAAGATAACAGTTCAAAGTGAAACTTATGAAATCAATAACCGAATATAAGGAAGATGGGTCATATTACCTCTTCTCATTGAGACAACCAAATATCCGCTTATTTAGCACAGGCATGATCCAACATTAAGATTCATTCCGCATAATATAATCCCCTTTTAAATAATTCATTCAACAGATATTTACGTCTTTACAACATATAGAGTGTATAACAACCACAACATGTCACATTTTCATCCTAAAAATGAGAGAACTCACTTTCCTACAGCAAGGGATAAACCCATTCATATTCAGCTTTAAATGAAAACAAGGAAGAATTTATCATCCATATCAATACTTCCTTTAAAGCAGGCACATACGAATACCAAAAACAAGTTGGTAAAACATCATATCCATCATAGAACAAACAATGTAAGGATGCATACTATGCTCTTACTGTACTAGAAGAATTCATACTTCCTTGCACTGTATTATGACCAAATGAACAGTTATACAGCCGCTTTATCAAATATTTACACGACTTTCTATACCCATGAACATACACAATTCATAAACAACAACTTGCACTTTGTTGTTACTTACAGCATGTCCAACCCGTAATGTACAGTGAAGCTCTATTGTTATTATTTCCAGAATTCAAACAGCAGGAAGAGAAAAATTCATTCCTCTAATTATTTCAATAAGAAAACACCCATTTTCTTCAAACACAACAAGAATCACTCAAGTCGAGTTCGTTTTTGAATGACAGTGCAAAATCAGAGATCACACGAATCATTTCATTCTTCCATTTGTACAAAAAGAAAACATCACTCAAAAAAACAATCTAAATATCACTGTCACTTCCATCAAGCCAAACCTATAATGCTCAATGAAACCCAATTACCATTTCCTTTAGAATTTAAAACAACAGAAAGAAGAAGAACTCGTTTCCTTATTATTTTCAGAAAAGAAACAATGTCAAAACAAACTCGTACACAGCATGCACAATTTCATTCAATATACCATATGCAAAGAAATACCCAGTTCGAGTTCCTTCTCAACAAACATTTAAATCCGAAAATCTCATTCTCCTATTTCACAATGATGTGCAGAACTCAGAAATACAATATTCATATAACAATACCTTTATCAAGGCAAACCCGCATAGGGTATTAGATGCGCAAGCATGGTTCAGTCAAAACAGTCTCAAACAGCAAGCCAATTCTCATGTATTTCATTCATTTGCATAGAAATACTAAGCCATGATCATTTTCATGATGACAGTTTAAGTTAGAATATCAAACCGCATCCACAAAACACAATAAAATCATCTTTCCATCACCTTCTGATTTCAAATAGCAAGGAGAAAACATAGTTCATAATAAATTTAGTAAGAAGAACAATCACTTTCTTCAACACCCAAAAATACCCAAGTCGCATTCATCCTTCCATTTTTACAAAAGAAAAAGCACAGCACTCAGAAATATTACTTGCATAGCTAAGTATTCATAAGCACAATTTCGTAATATAAATAACGAATCCCCCCAATATGGTTGAACAAATCAACACAACATGGGCTGTATTTTCAACTCAATAATTATGCAAAGACAGTTCAAATCGCAACAGCAAAGACAAAACGACTCTAACCAAAATCATCCCAATCATGACAGCAAAATCGAATAAACCCAAAACCCCTTCAGAAGAAGAGCAGGGTTGTTTTAATGAGACGATTAAGCAAAATCAAGCAGTTTAAGGAGAAGGGCTTAAGATGCCTGAAATTTTCCTTGAAGATCGAAGAAAAACCACGCCTACAGGAGTTGTTTCCTTCCACGGCGACAGTAGTAAAGATTCCAAAACAGTCACCTTCCTCTACGGGCTCAAAAACAGCCTTAGATTTTCCAAAGAAACAGAGATAATAATCAAACACAGCTGGTTCGACAGAACCGTGAAAAACCAAATGCAGAGAAACTTCCAAAAACCCGAAAGAACACAAAGAACAACAAAATTCCCCTATCCTCTTTCCAAGGCGGGCTAGCCGTGAAGACCAAGAAAATTAATGCATTGAAGGCACTACCTTTTCCTTTTTCCTCATGCCACCGCCGACTCGGGTTGGCGAAATTGCCAAATTTCAAATTTTGCATGAAAACAAAGTTTAGTCTCATGGCTAACTAGATGCCCCTAATTTTTCCATGTTTCCCGCCAGACTTGGCGCTGTCCACGCAAGGACCTTATTTACTATCCATTAAATTTTTACCTTCCCTCCTTATCCTTTCCATCCCCATGGGTCTGTGCGTCCCCTTCCTTAGGTTAGGATTAGTTTAGGATTTTTAATAGTGCCCATATCTAGGTCATTCACCTAGTTCCTAGGTTAATAGGATTTAGATCTATTTTCACCCTTACAAAGTTTAAAAATCCATATAGGATAGTAGTTAGGGTATAAGGTAGAAACTTAGGGGTAGATTAGGGTCTAATCCCCTCACACTTAATTAATCAATTTCCAATCAAGTCCTCCCGACTGACATCCAAATTCAACACTATGCAGGACGTTTCGTCCCATGTTCCACATACCTGAACCACCCGCATCCAGGATTTTATCACCTTACGCTGTCTAGCGTTACAACAGTGTATGGTTCGAGAATCGAACCTTTTTCGTTGGCATCTACGTGCCAGATATTAATACCTGAAATCAGGTGCTGCAAAATTTATATCAACCTTCAGTCTGGTTTAAAAGTAAATCGACAAAGCAATCACAAGAAGGCCACAACATACCTTGGATCAATGGAATTGATTCAAGGCATGTTGTCAATCAGCAAATAGAGTTCATCAAGCATACGACAAATCTGTTGTCACATTAGCAACATACAAGCAATAATAACTGTTGTCCCAAGTAAAAAAACTACAATATACAAGAGTCCAGATTAGCAACACATTCCTTTAAGATCAAAAATATATCTTAACATGTTTGTCTTCATTTCAGCAGTTACAACATTATGAAAAGTAATCACCGTGATAACTTACAAAAATCAAGGCGTTACATATTCTTTTTATTTTCCCATTAATGTTTGGGCAGTTTTGCATGTTGATTCCCTATTTACTCATCCACTTATTGTTTTGTTTAATCCACATGTTTTTCCTTTGGCTTAACTCCTCTATCACGATTATGAGCCATGGATGAGTCTCAAAACTTTGATCCTTTTTTAAATAACTCAATGTTTGAGACATCACCGATGATCGAATGGAAAATTACCTATTATAGCTAACAAGATCTCCCATGGAAATGATGTTTTACCTTTGAAACTAGTTGTGATTATTATTTTTGGATTCACTCTATTTACCTCCACATGTGTTAGACAATTGTTGCCCAAAATTTCACATCCATATAGGACAACTGGTGTGACAAGTAGGTCAAACAAGGATTTCTTAGTTTTCCTTTTCCACAGTTCTATATACCTACACCTAGTTTGACGCAAGTATAAAGTCTTATGTAGACACAAAATCATGCACTCTGGGTTTCTATCTAGTCCTAATCACATACTATTATTTATATCATCCTAAGTAAGAAGAGTACTAATTAACCCATGTCTTTGGCCATCTTTGCTTGCTTTCTATTGCTACTTTTGGTCTTACACAACTTCTTGCCCAGTTTGACCTTCGACCCTTCATTTTCTCTTAGTCTGGACACCAACGTCCATCTAGGACACCAACGTCATGCCCCCCGTCCCCTCTGGGTGCCCTTGACCTCTTTATACTTTGTTCACATATTTTGGGTCCTTTTTAGTTGTTTGGGCATCTTATCTTTTTGGTAGTCATCCTTTTCAGGGTTAATTACAAAATTCAAGCAAGGGAATCATATAAATATAAATTTATATGACCATAATAAATCACTAAGCACTAATCATTAGCTATGACCACCTAAGGTTGTATCCAAAGGCTATTTAAGAGAATTTGAGCATCCATTCTAACGTCCACACAAGGGCAAGGGACTAAATTCTTCTGCATACACTTCATAGGAGGGTAATTTCATTTTATTCCATATGTACACATCTACTTACATCTAGCTATTACTCGCTATCAAGTGCGACACGCAGAAGAGCCACCTAGGGCACGATTCTTCACACACACGTAGAACTAAATTAGGTCTGAAATGTAGTGCAGTACTCAGTCGTAAGATCACTAGTTTGACAATTGAGGATAGTCTGACCCCTCATTTACATTCTTTTCTTTTTGGGATTTAATGCACTTTTAAGGGTTTTGCAAATTAATTATTTATCGCAGGTTATCAACGACACCAACAATCATCATGTGACACACTCGCGATAAGAAGCGAAGGACAAAAAACACCTTGCGACCATTCAAAGATGGTTTTTTGAGCCATTTGGCAGTCATAGGCACCCAAAACTGGTCTACAATGATTGTACGTGCCCCTAATCCACTCCAGGTGCCCCAGTCCAACTCCATTTCTACATTTTTTGAGGTTTCATTGCAATAGTCTGCACTTCATATTTTCCAGTTCGTCACTTCGGCACAACCCAAGATTAATTACGAAACAACTAAGTCATTTTATCTCCTCTTTGCACTTAGGGTTTTAAATCTTAATTGTTTATTTACTTAGGTCATTTTTGAACTTATTTGTCTATTCATTGACTCCTACATTGCAATCAAATTTAGCCATCTATTTATTTCAATATTTGCTTAATCATTTTGGTGAACCCGTCGCTCGAATACACCTTCTCTGCTTATTTCTTAAGGACTTTTAACCATGGAGGTCTCCATCCATGGTTTTTTGCAAGACCATCTTGATTATATCAATAAACTCAGGACTTATTTAGCAAACACTTACATTCATCCACATACCTCACCAGAGTATGTGTATCATAAGTTTACGTCTGCTTTATCTCTCAATGAAGGTCAAATAACTTTCACATTCGATGAGTTTCCTTCTCAAGCAATGTTAGAACATGATCCCCATGTACATTCAAGTTTGTATTAATAATATCAATGTCAAGCATGCTTTAGTCGATAATGGCTCAGGACTCAATAATTGTAATATTGATTTTCTCCATTAATTGGGTCTATTTGAATCCTCTATGGCTCCTTCGTCTATTTATATTCGTGGATTTGACAATATACCCAAGCGTGTCTTAGGGACTATCGTACTCCCTATCACTGTGGGACCATGTACCTTACTCATTCCATGTCATGTAATGCCCAAAAACCTTAATTATAACATTTTCCTTGGGCGGCCTTGGATCCATGTTATGCATGTGGTCCCCTCTACGTTACATACATGGCTTAAATTCCTTTATCATGGAGTTGTTAATGATGTTCTAGCAGATCCAACACCATTTTCCTATTACAATTCTATTGAGCACTATGTTGATACTCCTAGTTCATATGCTCCAGATTATTCTAAAAATGGCCCTGAAGATCAATATTTAATCCGTTATGGTTTTTTTGGTAATGGCCTTGGCCAACAAGGACAAGGCATCACAGATCCATGGGCTATTCCCACTCAATCTAGCAAACTCGGTTTGGGACACCATCTTTTGTCTATACCTGCTTCGTAAGCTTCTACTACGTTGCATACTTCTTCACTTCTATTGGTATATCCAAACCTCATCGTTGATTCTACTTCTATTCCTTGGGATAACTCAGATACTTTTTCTACTGACAACTCCCTTTTGGAATACATGGGATTTTATGATCACTTCCCTTCCTCCCATCATAAGAGTTGTTCTCCATCATTTCTTAATGCTACTGCTTACTTTGGAGAGTCTGATGCACTTATTGACAATGTCGATTCTCCTAATACAATTCCTACTGACCCATACATTCAGGTTTGGCGTACTCTTCTTAATGAGGATACCATATAATACAACCTCAACACTTTTGATAACCCGAAAATCATTTTGTTATCCACTTCTCTCACACCCAGTGAACAACATGATATCAAACAAGTTCTTCAAGAATTTTTAAACATTTTCACATGGGACTATAATGATATGCCTGGGATTGATCCACCAGTAACCATGAATAACATCGTTCTCAACCCTGGTGCAAAGCCTATCCAATAGAAAATCTGAAAAATACACCTGAAGGTTGCACTCCTTGTTAAAGAAGAAATATAATGCCCCCTTGATGTTGGCTTTATTCGTTCCATCAATTATCCTGAATGGGTATCTAATATTGTCCCCGTCATGAAACCAGATGGCCGAGTACGTTATTGCATAGACTTTCGTGATGTAAACTTTAATGCCCACTCCTCTTCGACACATATTTTACTACGATTTTTAGTTTTGTTAATTGACACATGGACTTTATTATTATATCTTGGATAGCTTATAGATAGACATGATGGACATTATGATTTTTATTGTGTTTTGACGACTATATTTGGATTATTGTAATGACCCTGTGAATTCTTAGATGTTGAGAGTTGTTAATGATGTGAGGACATTAGGGATCAGTGATATATTTTTGAGTGCATACAATAGATACGAGTTACATTAGACGTACAAAATTCAATAGTTTTCATAAAAATATGAATTGTTATAGCTGGTAAATGTCAATGGATAGGGAATAATTGTAAGTGTAAATAATTGATAAGTGAAGTACGTGTTTTATCCTTTGACATATTGATTATGTCTAAATGATCAAACTAATCTTGTGATCTCATGGATTTTAGTAAAATGGTAGAATCAAATTATTTTATTATGGTTGATAGATGAAAGAATTGCTTAATTTTGATGACGACTATTGATTTCTATGTATGTGTTATTTCTCGATGTTATTGATGTGGTCATGAGGCCAAATAGGTATTATTGTTTATGATTGCAGGAAAATGATATCACTACTCACTGAAAAGGCATAGGGGACCAACCCTAGAAGAATGTTGGGTGTTTGCAACAAGGCCAATTTGACAACTTGTGTTATATGTGTGTGTGTTGTTTAATTTTTATGCTTGGTTTGGAGGTTTCCCATGGGAAGTGACCTCATGTGTGTGGCCATGGGTTGTGATGTTTCCCCCTTTTAATTTTTGAGTATTTATTTTGTGGTGCATGTATCTAATTAATTGTAAAATCTAGTCACTTTATCAGTGCTTGTTAATATGCTTTTAATTAGTTAATTTAACTTAACTGTAAACAAAAAGAATGATGTGACTATTGGGTAATTAATAGAGTAGATGGTCATTGATTTGTGCTTGACGTTGAATGAATTAATTGCATTTTAGAGGTGTGTACCCTTTCTTCTTTTCCAATCTCGAATTTTGCCTTATAGGCCACTTTTTGAGACTTGTGGGACTAGTTAACCTTGTCCCTTACATCTCAAACTCATCTACCAACCATAATTATGAAGTATGGAGCTAATTTTAGCCTTTTAATGCATTTTTTAAGTGTAAAAGAGTAAATAAAGTCACTTTTGTACTTACCACATTTAATATGTCCTTAGAAGGTATGGAGTGCATGCTCGAGTGTACATTTGTGCATGTTATAGTCTTACTTGTTCATTTAATTGCATTAGTCTTTGTGTGTTGACTTGTTAAGTTGGAATTGAGAAATGATGAAATGCCATCCTACATGGAGCCACCTTAGAACCCTCACATCCCTTTCTATTTATTGAGTGGATATGGAGGATATGGGGTTATTTGTTCTCATTCCTACACTAACATTTTGGGAATTTTGGCTTGGGATTGCATGCTTGGAGCTTTTAGAGTTGCATTTTGGGATTTTGCTTGGATTGAATGTGCTTGAAGCTTGTTGTTTGAAGATTTTGGAAGCTAAAAGGAGAGGTAGGATTTTCACTTATTGTTGCTTCTTTTATATATGTATGTACTAGTGAAATTTGTGATTTTTGAGTGTATGCTATTGTTGTGATTGTATTATGTTGGGATTGGGTAGATTTTGATCCTAAGAATGGTGTGGGAGATGGAAAATGGGACCATTGAGGAGGGAAAAAGGGAGTTGTGAGGCATGCATTTTGGAAGAAGTATGATTAGGGTGTTCCACGTACGGGGAGAGAAAAGGAAAATATTACTACACCTTGTGTGTTTGAAATGGGAAGAGAAAAGGATATATATATATATATATATATATATATATATAGAGAGAGAGAGAGAGAGAGAGAGAGAGAGAGAGAGAGAGAGTGTGTGTGTGTGTGTTTGTGTGTGTGTTTTGATGTGCACATGGAGGCTATTAGGTGGAACCCCTATTTCACTTGGGAGGCAAAAGGAGGTGGTTCCCATATTTTGTTGCTCCTTTGGCTTGTTGCCAAGCCTATGTGTTTATTAGAAAATTGTAAATCTTGTTTGCATGTGTTTATTTGAATGTGTTGCAATTTGTGGATTGTGTGTTTTGTGGAAGTCATTATAATTGTGAAGTTGTCAAAGTTGCAAACTCTCCCTATTGTTCTATGGTTGGGGATTGGGGGCCAATAAGGAGGGTGGCTTCTCCTCATTATTGGAATAAATGTTAGGTGGAGAGTGTCACCTACTCCCCTTTTCTTTGTATTGTGATTCAAATTTGAAGAGATGATTGAGTGCAAAGTTGAAGGTATGAAGTTAGAAGATGATATTGATATGAAGAATTGTGTATTTGAGCCTATGGAAGAATTCCTATGTTATAAATTTGACCATGTTATTTCTACTTAGAGTGGAAGGCTTGTAACTCTTGCATTGTAATGGAGTAGTTTCTTGTAAATGTATTTATCAACCTTGTATCATTATAGTTGAAAGAAGGACTTTGAAGCAGTATTGTAATTGGTATGAAGATCTTTCAAATCTGGACTTTTATTTAAAAGTTGTATTACAATGTCAATTTGAAAGGAATGGTGTTCTTGTGTGGAAAGTGAATGTTATTTCCTTTTTGTATGGTTGGAAAACTTGAATTTGAAAAAAAGAAAAAAGAAAATAAGGTTGTCATGGTTGAAGTTTCTTATTCTTGTTCTTTCCCTTTTAGTACTACTTGAGATAATAGCATGTTATTATGGTTGATATATTCCTCTTATTATTATTATTTTATTAATGACAAATAGTTTTAATGGGACTACACCTAGTTACAAGGAAGGCCCAACAACCAAATCAAACATGAAAAAAGCATCAAAAAAGGATCAGAATCCAGATAAAATATAAAGTCCAACAGTAACCCAAATAATAGCTACTAGGAAAAAGCAAAACATAGAAACAACTGCAATTACGCAGCCAAAAAGTAGCATACTATCTGAAACAGAGCAACAACTAAAACGCCACCAGCCAGACCAAGGGGTGTTATTTCTTGGAGGCCCTTTCAATCCTTGTTTTGATTGTGCGCAAAGAAGTGAATAACGCCTGAGTGGTAGTGTGTGTTGGATCATTCACGTTCAAGTTTGAGATAGCTTGGTTTCTTTCCTTCTCAGTCCCCCCAATGGCTTTAGCAATCCCGCTCAACATAGAAATGCTTCTAACCTGCTTCTCCAGAAACTTGCTAATGGCGTTGAAAATGGTCATATTATGGTCATGCCTGTCTTTGGCCCTCCCCAATCTATTGTCCAATAAGTTCAATTTTTTGTAAATATCCTCAGTCTGATCAATTTCAATACCGGCATCATCACTTAACTTTCTTTTCCCCTTCTGCTTGGTTAAATGATGCAGCTCTTTCTTGATATTCTCAACCTCTTTTTCCAATAAGTCCAGTCTGAGAAGAGTATTATCCCTCTCATATTGTAAGGTACTATCCTGACCAACATTGTTAATGTGTAAAACATTTTGAAAAACTTCCATTTCTCTGTTTCTTCTTAGAACACTGGAAAATGGAGGAGAGGCCACTCTGTTGAATTTGGGGTTCTTAGATTTGGTGGCTATGGCCTTGGAAGAGTTGGTTGGGTTGTTAGAGGGATTAGAGCAGATGGGAATGAGAAGGTCACTGGGGGAGGGAGGAATGGTTGGGAATTTGGAGAGGCAAAGTTTTTGTAGGAGGAAGATGAGACCCTGGTGAAGGGGGATGGCCTTGGTATGTTTCTTGAATTCTAGAATGGAACATTCAAGTGAATTCAAGAGGTAATGCGGGAAGCAAACTGTAAAGTTTCTCCTAAAGTGGTTGAGGAAAGACCAAGTCCTTGGTAGTAACAGTGACATACCGCCCTTCCAGGGAAATGAATTGAACCATCATTTTAGTAACATCATCATAGGGTTTCAGAATGGAGCTTACTTTAATTCCCGCCGCAATAAAGATGATCTCCTCCCCTTCTTTAGAAAACTTCTTTTCTTCTATAATTTTGTCAACCCATTTGCTAAAGAACTGACAGTCATCAAAATCAAGACCAGTCGCCTCAGCAGTCAGCTCCTCATTTATCAGCACATGATGACCCCCATACTTTACCTTCCTATCCTTCCAATCCATGGCAAAATGCACTGAAATGTTTTAGTCATGGCCCTGGATTTTTTTGATGAAGTTAAAAACACCCCCCTTTTTAGAAGATTCCAAAGCTCCAGGTTGTCGTTCCACACAGGATCGCAACTAGGTTCCAATTGGCACAGAGCACCTCCCATCATCTTCCCTCTGTAATATATGTGACTTCCCTGCTTAAAACCACCCTTAGAAGCTTTGTTTATGATATGACTAACCTAATTTTTTAAAATCCAACCACAAGTTTGAGAATCATGTGAACTTTTATGACCATTATTAGTATTACTTTTCTCACATGTGTGATCTGTCTTGTACTTTGAATCCCACGCAATCTCATTATAAATCCTACACAATGTGTGAGTGTCCACGTTTATCTTTATTAATACCATTTTGTACCTCCTTAGGGGTGCATTTCTCATCATCCCAATAGGTGATATTGTTGTTGGTGCCATAATTAGCCAAGGTGTCCGCCACCTTGTTTCCCTCCCTATAAGTATGCCCAATTTTGATATTTTTGAAAGTGTGGCAGATATTAATGGATTCCTCAATGAAATCTTTGATAGTCCAACTAGGGGGTGGATCTTATTAAGATGATTGATAATATTTAAGGAGTCCCCTTCCACTATGATGTTTTAGATGTTATAATCCTTAGCAAGCCTCGGCCCCCAAAGAGCTGCTAGGGATTCTGCATAATGATTAGTCTGATTACCCACTTTACCAACATAAGCAACAACTAAGCACCCTTTATGATCCCGAATTACCCCTCCACCAGCAGTTGCCCCTGAGTTGCCCTTGGAGGCTCCATCAAAGTTAAGTTTGTACCAAAAAGTTGGAGGGGGGATCCAATGGATTGTCGACCTATCAATGTTTGGAGTTCTCCATTTTTGCACATTTGCACATTTGCATCACCATTCTCATTATTATAAACTAGACAATGTATGCATTTAAATTGTTTTTATCAAACCCAAGAAATATGTTCATTTCATTTACTTGCAACTAGTTGATTAAAAAAGACTATTAATCCAACTAATTCACATATGGATTTATATACAATCTTTAAAAAATTACATATGCCCTTATAATATATTTTATAATAAACTTAAATTTTGTAATTATTTAATTAAATGTATATAGTCATAGTATATATATATATATATATATATATAACTTTGTTATATTAAGAACCTTCCACCAATTTAATAAAAAGTCTTTCCAATGTTATAATTTATTTAACAATATGTTCATAAATATTATATATATATATATAGAGAGAGAGAGAGTGTGTGTGTGTGTGTGTGTTTTGTTTTATTGTTGGGCCACATAGGCTTGCACGGATTTTAGGAAACAAGGCACAATGGGTAGGGTGGGGCAGCGCCCCACCCATATACATCTAAAACCCTACCCTATATTGGTTGCGGCCACTATATTACCTGTACTATTTTTCTTTTGGGATTATTTTGGTTGACCCCCTTCTCTAATACGCCAATATATATACATAAACACACACATTTATATACATTTTTAACAGAATGCATACCTCAGGTCGTGTTTGATAAATCTGGTTTTATTTAAAACAAGTGCAAAACATGTGTGTGCATGTGTGTGTGCGTGTGTGTATACACAAACCCTACATCTTTGAATATACCTCTTTTAGAAACAGAAATAAAATGGGGTAAAAATACCCATACCCAAATAGGGTAGACTCTCCATAAAAACACAAACAACAAATAATATTCATGACAAACCCTAGGAGAGGGATACAAGTAAAATAAGCACCCAAAATTGTGTGTATATCCTTCCAAACCAAGAAAAATCATTCATAATCTTTTCTTGGCTCCATGGCCTCCATTCTCCCAAACCTGTAAAACAAAATAATGAAAATGATAAGAATAGGGCAAGAAAAGAATAAAAGGAAACTCATAAGGATTTCTAGGGTTCCTTAGTCAAACCTAAGATCTAAGGGTCCCTATGGATTAGATCTAATGGTGGAGAATGAATCCTACAACTTTTTAAGTTGTGGGATTTTTTGTGGGATAAAGTGATTTAAATTAATAGTATGGGTATTAAGTGAAAGGGGCTTTTGTTGGGTTAGTATAGGATGTGACCCCCTTTTTATTATAGTTTGATAAATAATAATACATGACTTTGATTTAGAGATTAAACCAATAATATTGTGTATGGACATATAGATAATGATGCAAAGGAATTAAATTATCAAGAATTTAAATATATAAATAGATAACAAAATAATCGATAAGGGTGTTAAGTGGTTAGGGGAAGTAACTTTATATTGACTTGGGAAATGATTAAATCGCGAGCTTGAGAAAAAATTTAATGGGTAAACCAATACGATTAATTTTGCCATTATTTAAATAAAAATCAAGTGAACCTTAGAAGGGGTCTATATTTCGAAAAGGAATTGGAAAACAAACTAATAATATTTCATTATTTAATTATGACTACCTTATGAATGAGTAGAGATTATTAAAGAGGATTAATTAAACGTAGTTGATATTTATAATCATCGTAACCTTTAAAACAAAAAAAAATCTCACAATTTTTTCTGTAATAAATTAAAAGTATTTGATAAGGTCGTGGTGCGTAAAATGTGGGCATTACACTTAGTATCAGAGTGGAGGTTCAGACACTTGAACCTCTGGGATTAAAATAATAATAAAGACAATAAAAATTGTTCGGATTGTTGTTTTCCCAAATTTGAAAGGTCACCAACCTTGAGGGAGGTGAAGTGATTCGACTTCCATGGATTGCTTATGCGAAAATTTCACGAAATTGCTATTTCTAGAAATTACTATTTTTAGACAACACTGTGAAAATTATATTTTGGAGCCTTTCCATGAGGTTTTCAGGGTTTAAAATTTTCCAAACAATTTTTAACACTCCTTCATCACATTATACGTGTCCTAAGCTTTTTGACACCTTTTGGATGGAGTCAATCGAAGCTATGGTGCAAAAGTTATGCCTCCTGGAAGTTACATCGCTAGTTGAAGTGGAACTGTTACCCAGATTAGGTTTTTCGGGGCAATAAGTTGGGTGTTGTCGCTTTGAGGACTTAATTCCCATATGGGAGAGTGGATATAAATACATGGTGTCATATTAGATCTAGTTTTGTATGTATATTCTTATATGTGAGCTCGATGTAGAGTATTGTAGACACCAAAAAATTGCATCCCTTGACTTAGGCACATTTGCGACCAAAAACGAGACATTTTACGATAGTTTACCCTTTTGATTGCCTTTAATTAATTTGCTTCACACATCCTTCACATATCTCTAAAGTTTAGATTAATTATCCTCGTTCTCACACCTCACCCTTATTAACTCAGACACCTCACTTTGTCACTTCAATCAATTTACTAACTTTCCGAAAATGTAACTAAAACCACCTAACAACTTTCCTAAAAAATCACTAACCCATTCCCTAAACTAACTAGTCTTCTAACTAATCAAATATGCCAAAAAGCTAACTCCTCCTCGTGCAAATAAGTTAGCTCGTGCTTTTTTAACCACCCCTGATATTAACAACTTTGAAATCCACCATTTTGAGCTCAAAATGGAAGGAAATCATTCGATTTTCTAACCAAACTAGATTTCCCCGAAATCACTAGTGATTTACCTGATCATCAATGATCTATAAATACTTATTTGTAGACCTCATTTTCCAACACAAATTCTCAAGATTTGTAGGTACACTCTGTCTCAATCCTAACTCATCAAGCATCCAAGCACTTCACACCAAATTTATTCAACATGTCACCATGTTCAAGGAACATCAAATTCATCACCAGATTGCTCATTTTTGCCCTCCAACCACCTTCTTCCATTCATCTGTCACAACGATCCATTCTATAAGGTAAATCACTTGTTTTATTCATTTAAGACACTAGGAGCAGGTACGTTCTTACTTATACACCATTTAAATGTCGATAACACTTTATCTTTATTAAATTGGTAGCTCACTCAATTGATTTTAACTCTATTTAGGAAGTTGTTAGATTTCACAGTAATCGCTAGTGATTACCCCAATCGCCAACGATTTCTCTGAATCGCTATCGATTCCTATATTTTTGTACTTTTTCATCATTTTTAGCTAAATCTAACCAAAATGCAAAGCTTTTTCTTGTTATCTACTGATATTTTTTCTAACATGATGTCTTCAAATGGCATTAGGAGGCTCTAATATTCCTACAACTGATTCATTCCCTATTGTCCACCATCCATTATACTGGGAGCAATATGAATTGCTTCATGATTTGGAACTGTATGCCATCCAAGCAGCCCCGTTTAATCACACAGAAGCCATCTTTGCCTCCATGCAACGCATCTGTGAAGTCACTGATGACTTTTGGGATGCCTATGATGAAACATTGAGGCTACGAAAGGAGCTCCTCCAATATGAACGTCACTATGAGACTGGTCTTGAGCACTCAGAGGAGGACTACTACACTGCCTCGGAGTCTAATTCCACCAGCCATATCAGCATATCCAACTCAGACTCTACCTTCACCCGCCAATACGACACTTAGGAAGAAGATTCAAACTTCTTCACCGAAGACTATATTTTTGTTCTTGACTCTGATCTTACTAAAGAAGAGGGGGGAACCACTAATTCTGTAAATTCTTTTGTATCTAAGAATCTTTATATAGACCAGGAGTCTACTTTATGGGTGTAATCATAATCCACACTAGCCATATATGTATATAGTTAAATAAGTAATAATCACATGTTTATCTAACAAATTCGTAAACACTATTATATCTACTAAATAAAACTCAAATGTGTTCCTAAGCATTAATATTATCTTAACATAATTTGTATCCTTGTTTACAGGAAAAGGCTTTGATCCATTGCTTTAAAATGGTGCGCAAACAAAACATAATCAACATTCGCGGGTATCCCAAAAACCCCGCCATACTGAGGTCAAGCTCGGTTATTACGCCTTGAAAACATCAAGACAACTAAGGTATAAACCATGCTATACATTTTGGACACCGGGTGGAACCCTAATCCTTGTTAAATATTTTGTTTCATCATTAATTTGATCATTGTTTTCTACTGACTGCCAATCGCTAGTGATTGGCTCAATCGTCTGCGATTCTCCTGAATCGCTAACGATTTCTCTGTGTTTTTTTTTTTTACATTCCATCATCAATTTGTAGTGTTTTTCTTCTTTGTTTTCTGTTGTTTTTAATAAGATTGCAGGTCCTTTTTCTCTGGAAACTATGTTTTGGGATTTGTTAAGTAAACATTTGGCAAATTGCTAAAATTTAAATTCAAATTGAAAAAAAATGGAGGGCGTTCTTACGATAAATTCTAAAGCCGTCACTTTAAATTTATGTTTTGCATTCCCGGTTGTCTGTCTTCATCAAAATTCAACACTTCATTTTGGGATCTTAAAACAAGACAATTGCATCCTTTTTGCTCCACATAATCTAATTAGGAAAGTAAAATTGGTTGCATCCACTTACTCTTCCCTCACACACAACAAAATCGCTATCAAATAAAAAACACATCCAAACACTTCCCATCAAGGTGAAACTGATTAGGATTTCATCACCCAACAGGGAAACCGACTAGGTGTTCTGGCTGAGTATAATCTCCTGTCTATTGGTGCATTTTTTCTCAACACCTGACTCCCTTATCGCAGCGAGACCTTGAAGTGAGGGGTAGGCCCCAATATACATGCCCATACTAACAACAGTACAAAATTGGGCCTCACGTACCTTCAAGTATATCAAGGACTTTGCCCTTAAACATACCTTAAACTAGCGTTACACAACCACTTCCTAGGACCCTCGTTAACCATTTTACACATTTCACATTTTTTATAACTAAGGAATATAAATATAAAATAACACTTTGCTTACTCTTTTTCGTCTGTTTGTAAAATCAACCCACTTATTCACTAATCATTTACTATTTGTTTCGTGTGTGTGTTTGTTTATTATGGTTCTCACTAAACAACAAACATGTAATTTGTTTTCTAAAAACATGTCTATCTCACTGTTTACATTCCAACACCAAACTCCACTTCATACCACACCCCTACCTGCGACATTTTCCTCTCCTATGCAACCACAAGGTTTACTTCATCAAACAAACACATCCAACCCCTTTTCTGACAACCAAACTTGGAATGAATTAGGGACTAGCTATAACAATGAAACATGACAAAAATATTTTCACTCTCCACAATAATATCACGAACATATTTTCTATACACCAAAATCAGAACATACATTTTCTCCTATAGCATCCAAACCTCCTTTCTATAACAGGGGAGATCCTATTTTTGAAGAAATATTAGATTTGAATCCTATTACTCTCAATGCCTATCTGGAAACAAGAAATGTTCAAATGCAACCGTTCACACTGCAATCCATTGTTGCATGCTCACAACTCTTCACCCGTCATTACACAACTTATACATCAAAACCAAGACCCTGTTGTCCAATAGTTATATCCCTACACTTTAGGTTAACTCAAAACACTGAACAATAGTCCACCTCGGATTCCTACCAGTTCTACTAACCTGTTTGATACATCAAATGAACAATTGTTCACAAGTCAGCTCAAGGCATTTGATTGCTCCTGAGCTCCTTTCTAAGACCTTCACATGATCGCATCAAAAAACATGTTTACTCAACAATCCACATCCTCACCAAGTCCTTTTATAGGGTCCACACCTCCTCTAAGTTGTGTTGTTGGCTCCTCATCCACTCCTCTAGTCTCCACACAAGTACAAACACCTCCTTTGAGTTTTTTCGCCCCTTCTACAGTTATGCCTTCCCAACAGGTTACTACTCCAATCCAGAACATCACTATGTCCATTCCCACAATGACACCATTGGTTAATATTAGTGTCATTGCTAGTGCACACCATGTTTCACAATACACGCCCCAACCTTCACAACCATTGACCTCTGCACCACAACTGAACATCCCATGATATTGTATCCCACAAAAAGTTTTCCACAACAAGCTCCATCCTTTTCCACTTCGGCCATATATTTTCAAAAAACACCTACATATTCATAACCTCATACACATATATCGATGCCATTGCAGTACCAATATGTCCAAACCTCACAGCCTATCACTTCACAACAAGGCTCCTCATCTCATCAAAACATCCCATAGCACAACATCCCTTATCATCAAAACATCCCTCAACAAAATATCCCATATCAACAACACATACATCAATAGTATATACCTCAACAGAACATTCCACAACATCATACCCCATAACTGAATAACCCTTATCAATGTCATGTCCCATATCAACCTAACATCCCTCAGCAGAACACCTCCTATCAAAAAAACATCCCACAACAGTATCAAGCATACTCACAACCCAATCAACCTTTGTATCAACCTAGCTCATCTCCATAATAATCAATGACAAACTGACCCTCTTCAGGCTCTTCTAAGCCACATATCTAGTTTAGAAGCCACTTCATCAACATCCAAGAATGTGCTCTCTTATGACCAGAATTGTAATGAGCCCATTCATCCTTCTGTACCATATAAACTATATCTGCCTCACTAGGAGCTTCTAAAAATCAGTAAGTTTTATAGCAAAGAAGACCCTCAACAACACATTCGAGCCTTTTTTCATGCATGCTACCTGATAGATCATGATCAGGACCTCATGCTGAGGACCTTTCCCATGTCTCTTGTCGGTCCCGCCTTGGACTGGTACAACAACATTCCGCAACATTCCCTTTTCTCTTTCGCACAACTTGCACAATTATTCTTAGATCACTTTTCCATCAACATAGCTCGTAAAATCACCATTAATGACTTGTATGCCATTAGAAAATTTGAAGATGAGTCCATCATTGATTTTGTTCTCCCATTGGAGGGCCACTACCAATTAATTGTCCATTTTCACTACCACATCCAGAGCTAATTGAGATATTTTGTCATGCCTGTGCTAAACATATTTCATCCACCTTACAAATTCAATCATTCCAAACTTTTGACAAGGCTTTTACCATGGCCCGTAAACTAGAATTGTGAGCCCTAGAAGATGGTTGGGTAAAGCTTCATCGTAAGAAACCAAAAATGGAATTTTGCCCAAATTCAACATCCAACTCAGACAAGTCTAAATCAGCTTCCAACATCATTGTAGTTAAATCTACTCCTAAAGAAAATCCTACTATTGAACACATTCATCCACAACAAAACTATACACCCATCGCAAAAAATTATGGCACAATTTTTGAAAAAATGCTGCCTCCAACATAATCTCACTTATACCCATTCGACCCATCGATATATTGGTATCAAAACCCATTTAGTACCGCGATAATGACTATTGTAAATAACCCATAGGGTTAATAGTCATGACATAGAAAGGTGTCACACATTCCACAATGTGCTTCAAGATTTGATTGACAAGGGTGACCTTCACTTAGATAATTCAAACATGCCTCCGAACCAGAATCTTGACATATTTAAACAACCTTTCCTGAATCACCCCTCATCTTCTGAATCACCACAATTAAATGTCGCCCACACCATTAATAAAATAATAAATTTTGATCTTATTCCTCAACCCATTTTATCACCTAATGAAACAAAAGCCACAAAGTCAACACTAGAAGCCAATGAACCTAAAACTGTAGAATCTTCTCTTACTAAAATCACCATACAAACTACTCCAACACCCATGTCACCCAGTGATCCAGTACCCACAAAATCAATATTGGATTATGATAAACTCAAAATTGTGGAACTACCACTTGTCACTAAACCGGTTTCCATACCTTCACCAGACATTGTTCCCAAATCCATTTCCGTGCCCTCAGGTACAGTTACAACAAACCCCTTCATCATGATTTGTAAACAAAACTATGGTACCGCTCGAAACATTCTTAGCTCAACCACCTCCACCTAAACTAACAAAAGATTGTAGTCATCTCCAACCCGTAAAAGCAAATAATCTAAAATCTGCGAACCATTTATATTACATCAATCATATTATTCAAACCCCCTACCTTCACTATCATCAATGAGTACATCTAGTCAATCCAAAACTTTAAAGGGACCCAACAAACAAGGTGTTGTCTAGGTCTTTAGAAGTCCTCATTATGGCGAAACTTATCATTTCTATTATACTCCACCCTTTTTCCCACCTCTTCATCCAAGGGGCATGCCTTCTTTTGGGGAACCCCTTGTTATGTCAAAGCCAAGACCTACAAGGTCCCCCGAACAAAAAATTATCCAAAATCCTAATCAAGACCCCCTGTGCAATTCCTCTTCCATCATATTGATCAACCACCCCATTATTACAGGGGAAAAACCCATTTATCACGTTCCTATAGTAAGTCCTTATGTTGTGTCTACCATCCCACAGTGGAAAGCCACATCTAGACCCTCATTTGTTCACTCCTGCACAATTTGATTACATTCTGTTGTTGCCACCCATACAAGGTCCTCATCCCCTCTTTTTTGGGACAGCTATGAGGCCTCTACACCCACCAAATAAACAAACCACTGCCAAATGACATGTTTCACCTACCCCTAAGAGGAATGCATGCTTAGTTACATTCAAACCAAAAGGGTGTTATGCCACCATTTTGGACAATCTATTATGAGAATCACTATTTATGTTACCACCTTCTAAGTCTTCAAATCATTAGGGGTGGAAACCTTCCTAGTATGATTTTGATGCCTTTTGTGATTACCATGGAACATGAGGCCATACCATAGAAGTTTGTAAAAATTTCCACCATAAAGTTAAGAAGATTGGAAGTTCACTCTTTTCTTCCCTCTCAATAAAACACAACATCACTAGAAAAATCCATCCCTGAAACCTTGATTCATTAAGTCGATGTTCTCCACATCACCACTCACTCGCAAGACTATGACAAGGGGTCATCTGAGCCTAAAAAAGATAAGACTTCTGTCACCATACCTCCTCCTCGTGAACTATCAGCTCCACTTAAAAATTCTAAGGTGTCAATTTCTTTAGCTCCTGAGGATTATAATCAAACATCATCAAGATCTAATATTTCTATACCGACAATGACACCACCTTCTACTATGATAAAAAAGGTCATTGTTAAACAATTACACCAAGCCCCAGTCTGGATGTCACTTCTATGAACTTGTCCAAACATCACCTAGTCATAAGTAGACCATGATAGAAGCCCTTCAATCCATCACTATACCTTCTAACGACACAATTTTTCTTACAAAATTTGTAGGGGATCTTAAAACATCCACCTCTATATCATTCGAACCATCGAAATACCTTCTCTTAGACCAGAAGATCATGACTTAACCCTCTTCATCACTGCCCAGATCAATGATATTTCTATTAAAAGAGTCATGATTGACAGTGGTGAAGCCATCAATATCATATCCTCTCTGGTCTTTGACCATCTTAAGCTACCTAACACAATAGTCACCCAAACCCCAGTCCTATTACACTCCTTCAATGACACGATAACACCCACGTTAGGTATTGTCATCCTACCACTCAAAGTTGGTGTCAAAACCTTACCGGAACTCTTTTACATTATTGAAGGGGAGTTTCAATATAATATGTTATTAGGACATCCTTGGATATGCACCATGTGTTATGTTCCTTCCACTCTCCATCATTGTCTTAAACATGAACATGAAGGTCAATTTTATATGGTCCATGTTGACCCAAATCCATTCGCTAACTGTTACATGATGTATCATCCAAATGACGTACTTGTGCCTAAATCTATGCCTAAATCATCAGATAAAGCATCTACTAGCACAATAATACCTTCTTCCACATTACCAGATGATTCTTTTGTCAACAAGGCCATGAAATGCCTCACTCTTGGGGAATACCACCTTCTCATGCTTAACTCCATCCCATCACAAAAAACATACGGTCACCCTGATAAACAACCCATGTACGACCCAGATGTAGGAGATGTTATCTCCTATGGACCAACGTACGTTAAAACAAATCTCATCTATGGTGGACTCGACAACCCACCATCTCATCTAGTTAATCCACATCACACCACACCATTCACATCAAATTTTAAATCCCTTGACAATCCCAATTTCACTCACATGTATCTCTGTCATGGAAAGGTTTTGGCCTTGGCTGTTATGAACAAGAAACACATGTCCAACCTATCCTTCGTACCCTCCAACCTCACAAGAAAAGTGGTCTGGGATATAAAAGGTCTACTTTTGAAGTAACTGAGGCCACCGTATCTGAATAAGATGTGTCAATCACTATCCCTGAATCAAAATCATTATCTCCTGAAAACCTCATGGACAGAGATGACACTATACGCATTCCACGTAATTTTATTTAATCAAGATTGTATCATTGGGACCACTCACTTATCAATGCAGACAATACACTAAAATACTACTAATTTTTCATCCAAAAATGGTTGAAGAAGACTCATCCATTGTAGATATCCTTCAGTGTCAAGATGACCAAGATATTATTTTTCAGAAATATTTACCATCTGATACACCACCCATTTTAAATGAATCAACCATCGACGTTAACTTAGGAACCTCACAAGATCCCCATATAGTCAAAGTCGGTCAAAGCCTCAGTCCACAAGAATTACATGATTTCAAAAAATTCCTGAACAAAATATCATCCAGCCTTCACTTGTTCATATAGTGATACCCAGGATCGACCCCAACATTATGGTACATAACATAGTCACATATCCTGACATCAAGCTATTCAAACAAAAACTCTACAAGATGCGTCCTCATATATCTCTCTTTGTTAAAGAATATTTACAGTGTCTCTTAGTTGCTAATTTCATCATACCTATCGACTATCCACAATGGGTTTCCAATGTTGTCACTGTAACCAAAGCTTCAAGAAAAATCCGTATTTGCACAGACTTTAGGGATATCAATCTTGCTTTCCAAAAGATGATTTCCCTCTCCCGAACATAGACCAACTCATCGACCTAACAACAGGCCATGAAATGCTCTCCCTTATGGATGGTTTTTTAGGTTATAATCAAATTATCATTTCCCCTGATGACCAACACAAAACATATTTTATCATCCCTTGGGGAACCTTTTGTTACCGTGTTATGCCTTTTGGACTTAAAAATGTTGGGGCAACATACCAATGTGCCATGACATACATCTTCCATGACCTTATCCACAAAATTGTTGAGGATTATGTTGATGACCTCCTTGGAAATTCCAAATCTCAGAAAAACCACCTTGAATTCCTTGAATCGATTTTCACTCGTCTCATTCAATTTTGCATTTGCCTTAATCCTGCAAAGTGTGTTTTTGGTGTTCTCACTAGAAAGCTTTTGGGATTTATCATATCTATCCATGGAATTGAAGTTGATCCCACAAAAGTAAGGGCAATTATCGAAATGCCTCCACCTTCTAACCTCAAACAACTGTGTAGCCTTCAAGGAAAACTACAGTCCATTTGATAGATTCATATCACAATTTTTCTGACCATTGTCAACCATTTCATCATCTCCTCCATAAATATGTCAAGTTCAGTGGGATTCTGATTGCCAAAACCTTTGATAAATTAAACAATATTTGTTATCACCGTACCCGTCCTCACTCCACCACGTGAAGGGGAACCATTTTACTTATACATATCCACTTCAAAGCATGCCCTAGGAGCCATGCTTTCCCACTGTGATAATCAAGGCCATGAGAAGATGTGTACTACATTAGTCAAACACTTCACGAATACGAGACATGTTATACTAAAGCCAAAAAAATGTGTTGTGCATTATACTTTGCCACTTCCAAACTATGACATTATCTTCTTAATCACAAAACATACGTCGTCACTAGTTTTAACCCGCTTAAAGCCATGCATGAAAAACCTTATCATAATGACCACATAACATGATGGCTCATGTTAATGAATGAATTTGATCTTAGAAATTATATCACAAAAATCCATTAAAGGTCAGGCCATTGTTGATCAACTTGCTGAAGCACTTCTTCCAGATAATCAGCCACCTCATGAATGCTTCCCTGATGAGTCCATTAACAACATCATTGAATCTAATGATTATGAATCAGATTTTTTCCCCATTAAAATGATCCTCTTCTTTAATGGTGCTAAATTTCAAGGAGGAGGATCCAGTGTTGTTATCATACCACCCTAGAACATTCCCATTCCATTATTGTTCAAGCTCAATTTTGAGTGTACCAACAACATGGTACAATATGAAGCCTTAATCATGGGATTGCAAACCGCTATTATCTTAGGTGTCCATGGCCTAGAAATCTATGGAGACTCACAAATCATCATCAGTTAGGTTAAATGAGAATATCAATGTAAAAATGAGGTCCTTCAAAAGTATAAGGCCATTGTTGACTTTCTCCTTGGCGCATTCAATCATTATACCATTCAAACCATTCCATTATCTTCTAACAGATGTGCAAACATTATGGCTTCTCTAGGATCCCTTATCCCTTTTGAAACAAAAAAAATGAAAGGATAAAACTAAGATGTTTGTAGTCATTCAACGATTAGATCATCCTTCACATCAAAATGAGCTACCTTCCATAAACATCATTGAAAAAAATCCATCAGATCTATGGTACACCCAAATATTTGATTATCTTACTGAGTATAAACTCCCACCTGACCTATCACAAGGCACTAAATGATCATTCCTTCAACATGTCACTCACTTTGTTATCATAGGAGGAATCCTTTACAAACATAGTTTTGATGGTGTATTATTATGGTGTCTTAAATCACATGAATCAACCAACACAATCAAAGACGTCCATGATGGCATCTATGGAGGTCATTTAAGTGGCAACACCATTGTTATGCATATTATATGAGCTAGTTTATTATTGGCCCATTATCACTAAATATTTTTTACGCGTACGTAAAAAAAAAGTGTGTTAAGTGTCAACTTCATTCTGATCTGATTCACATCCCTAGTCAAGCATTACAAACCGCCCAAGACTTGTGGCCTTTCTCTCAATGGGGGTTACAATCTCATTGGTGAGATTAATCCAAAATCATCTCAACAACATCATTCAATCATTACAACAACCAAATACTTTACTAAATGGGTTGAAGCTATTCCTTTGACCTCAACAAAATTTGGACCCATCATCAACTTCATATATCAAAACATCATATGTCACTTCGGCATTCCACATAAGCTTATCACAGAATAATGGAAAATCCTTCAAGAATAAGGAGGTTAAAAAGATCTGTGATACATTTAACATCAAACTAAGTTTCTCATCACCATATTATCCTCAAGCAAATGGACAAGTTGAAGCTTCCAACAAAACACTTAAAAAAATCCTCATGAAAACCATAAATGACTCAAGCAAGAATTGGCATACTCAAATCCCGTTCGCTCTTATGTGGGCTTATTGAACTAGTATCCATACACCTACTGGAGCTAACCTTTATTCACTCATTTATGGCTCTAAATCTATCATACCCCTAGAAATTTAAATCCCATCACTTTGTGTATCCTTAAATATTTCATTCCTGATGAAGAATATCACCAAAATCATCTTGCACAACTAGAATTGTTGGATGAAAACCGTCTAATATCCCTTGAACATCACCAAGTTTATCAACAATGCATTAGTAGAGCATACAATAAGCATGTGAAGGAATGTGAATTCAAAATTGGTGATCTTGTGCTTAAGGAAAATAAAAATGTGACTAAATTAGATTGAAGTAAATGTGGAAAGTTTTCCCCTAATTGGATTGGTCCCTACATCATTACTCAAAAATATGGGTCAGGAGTGTATCGTCTCACTTCTCTTGATGGCGAACTTGAATAGGAGCCTCTAAATGCTTTGCACTTATGAACTTTCTACTGTTAAATGATTGATTATCATTACGACAGTTTCAGTCAAATTTTATCATTCCATTATAAACAATAAACATCATTTTACAAACATCCTTCAAAACCTCTGCATCTATACATGGGGCATATGGATATGTGTCTCCTATACATCTATCCCCTCCTTAATGAATAATTTATCAAAATATTTCTCTCAACTCAAAATAAATTCAAAAACACATACAGGTGCTTCTCAAAATAAATAGATTGATCCCTTGAAGGAAAACCATTCGAATATCATATTGTTAAAATTAAAGTAGACTGATCCCTCAAAGGAAAATTACCATTTTAAAGTCATGGACTGATCCCTTGAAGGATGTATGTTCAATCTAAATGAAAAATTTAGACCATACCCTCAAAGGATGGATACCCATGAAAATGGCTTCCCATTCTGATCAGCCTCTACAAACATATTAAAATAAAAAAAGCATCCTAGAAAGCTTCCCACATCGATTAGATTTCCCATAAGAAAACTTCCCGCACTAATCATTTTATTCATTAAATTTATTATCATAAAGAGTTGGGGCATTGATTCCCTTATGAATTTGTCAAAAGGGAGAACCCTTATCCCCCAGAAAGGCATGTATTCATATGGTCCTTTCATGCTTTTTTGTCCAAATCCACCATTATCAGTATGAACTGTCCATTGATAGTCTCATTTAACATTTTGAAAGGCTACAAGTGTAAGCTTTATCAAAACCCATTATGCATGTATTATTCAATGGGGGATCCTTTCCACTTTTACTTAATTTTATTTAATCACATTTTAATATGATATATGGGGTTAAGTCACATTTCCTAAAAATATAATCACATCAAGGCTCATAATCAAAATATAAACATCAGTATATCCAAATCATACTTCATACAACATAGAAAACATCATAAACATCATAGTAATCACAAAATCATAATCATCATCATTATATATGAAAAGTGTACAACCACATCATCCATGAAATATCAAGAATCTATCAACACAATAACTAAAAATAAACACCATCATATATATAAATATCAAATTCTACTGTATAAATGTCCACAGAATAAAAAATAATGTCATACACAAGAAAAAGGGCTTCTATGAGCCTACCATTAGACTATAAAGTCAATCAAACTAGGATCAGGAGTGTTTCCTGCTATAACACCACAAACTCCTCCTACACCGACATCCCCTCTCGATGGTCTCTGAGATGGGTGTCCCACACTCACTGCACTATCACTAGGTCTGGCCACTGATGTGGTGCCCCCTTGGGTAACTATATAGATCAACATATAAAGTGGCATCGAGGTAGTTCTTGATGATAATATCCACATAATAGTCTCTCTCCACCATCACATACCTCATAATGGGACATTATAAAATCATACGATAAGTGCTACATAACGCTCCTTATCTGTCAAACCAACATCGATAACTCTGTGCTAGAAAATAGAAGGCCATGTAATCCCCAAGGCCTTCTTGAAATGTATCTCTCTGACTCTTGTATCAGTCTCTATCAGAAGAGACTTGTATAAGTTTTGCATGGAGCTTATTCATGCTCTACGATCAAGCCATTTCTCTCCAATAAGAGTGTCTCGCACTCCTACTAAGTCATCTCGCTCTCTGTGAGTGACATCTCTCTCTGCCTCTACTATGTCCTTCTCAGTCATCAATGTAGTAACATCTGGAGCTATAAGCTACATCAAGATAAACCCTCTCCTCATCAGCCTCACCACGCTCCTTAGCTCCTCCCTCTTCTCAAGCCCACACTCATCTAACTAATTGGGTAGCCCTCTATGTTTCCCTCATCCTCTCAAAAATCCTTAATGGATAGGACCACCAAGAAGTAAAATATAGCGTGACCCACGCATCATCAATTAGTACCACATGACCATCCTCATCTAGATCCATCACCCTAGCTACTCAACAATAGGGTGTTGGCTCTGTCACAAATTATTGTGGGGTGTTGGTATCCCCATCCTCCTGCTTATATAAAATAGATCCTCATGTATATCCTGAACCAACCCAAACTGTCTCATCACCCTAATAAATGTACCAACTCATCCTCTCTAGCCCTGTGGCCCTGAACCAAGATATCCTGTTATAATTACAATATATCCTCAGAAAACCCTAACTAATCATGATAACCTACATACGGCCGCTAAATCACATCCCCCACCAAAATCCTGAAATCAAGGCCCTGTAATAGGTAGGCCCCTTGGCCTTCCTCTCTCTACCAGAGACTCGCACTCCATCTCATGAAGCCTGGGTACCTCACATCAATAACACTAGACAATCCAAATGGGCATGAGAAATGGCAATGTGCTCATGGGCCCAATAACTGCAGTAATAAGACCAACATCAATCATGTAACACTTTTGGGATTTCCAAGCCCACAACTCTCTATATGTCTGTGCTAATAAGGTAGGAGCCCACTCAAAGACTATATGGTGCTCCATCATCTCCGTGAAAACCCTGTCATCATCCATGGGAATCTCCCACCTCTTGAATCTGGACAGTTCGAAACATGAGATGCCCGATCATCATCATAGTCATCTGTGGGCACCCCTCTCTCTTAGAATCATATAGGGTCTAGTAATCAAACGCCCCTGAGGAGTATCTCACACCACGAGCCTCATCTCCGTACAATCGCTGCATGGTATATCCTCTCTTTGCATCTAAGATATAATAAATAGGATCCCCCCTAATTGCTAGTCTGGTAATACAGTGAACATCCTCCGAGGTGATTTTCATCTCCCTGTAGGAGGCCAAAAAGTATTGGTGGAAGGATTCCACCTCTCTAGAAATGCAAGTATCAAGTTGTGGCATCTATGAATCCACCTATAAAATCTCATCCCACCAAATCGCACCACCTCCAAATGATCTTAGTCATCATCAGAAAAATCCTCTATAATCTCATCTAAGCATCAAGGGGATACGATCTCAGATAGTCAACTGAGCATCCACCCAATAGAAAAACATGAAAGCGAACATTAATAACATGTAATTTTTTTAAAAATAAACACTTGCAACCATAAAATACCCTCATAAAACACAAGCCTAATACAAAAACATATGTAATGTTGTCTTAAACATCCAATAAAGTTAAACACATTTCCAAAAACAAAATTTTCTCACTCAAAACACAAAACATTTGGATTGCAGGTGAATTGCTAGCGATTCACCTCAATCACTAGCAATTGAAGGAATCACTAGTGATTCCTGTAATTTTTCCCTAGGGCATCCCTACACCTCGATACAACCCTAAATCCCTCTAAAACCCTAAAAATCCCTAAAATATTTGAAAAACAAAACAAAAACAAAATTTAGATCTTACCTCAGCAAGGATAGGGCTTTCGTTTATGGCTTGAGGAGGCCATTTTGTCAACTTTTGCTCACAAAGACATGATTTTTTCCTGCTCTGACAAGGTAACTATTGTATACAGTGCAACTTGATATATATACATTCCATTTGGGTATTTATACCCTAAAATTTTCCTTGACCTCAATCACTAGTGCAATTAGCCCTAATCATAAACGATTGCCTTATTTTGGTATTCCACACCTACATTGCTCAAAAACATGACATTTTACCCTCTGCACAAGGGTATCATGCTCTAATAAATTTCGTAGCCCTCAGATCTTTCACAACAACATAAACACAACATTGGTATTTTCCATACGTCTATGGGAGATGAGCCTTTTGGCCTCCATCACTTGGTTTTCCCACTCAACGGCTTTACCTGATCTGGATCATATACTTACATACATCGAGCCTTTTGGCCACCCTGTCAATTGATTCTCTAGCATTGTGCTTCATATCCCCACAGTTGGGGGAATCCTTCTCAAATAAAAACACACTAGTGCTCATTGTACTAATGTGGAATCACCCATGACAACATAATCCTTCTTTGTTTTTGTCTAACGATTTGTCAAAAATTACCAAACAAAAAGGGGCAAATGTAGACACTAAAAATTTGCATCCATTGAATTAGGCACATTCACGAGAAAAAATGACACATTTTATGATATTCAGGCTCCAAACAGTTCAGAACGAGTCCAAAAATTGGCTTATGGAGGGGGTAGTGGAGAGAGACACATGTCGGAATGATGCTTCTCCAAAGTTGAATCCAAGAAGGGAAATTCAAACGAGCGTCAAGATTCCACGCGTCTAAAGCCCAAAAAGTTGTGCGACTGTTGAAAAGTATTTGACTAAATAGGAAGGTGCCAAGTGTTGGCTTAGCGCAAGACTAAAATGGGAGCCCAAGGCGGAGACTCAAACTCACGCCAGCCCTCCACGTAGCAAATGGTCAACAGAGGTCAAAAGGCAGACATGTCGGATATCAAAAAGGGCTAAGTATAGAAGTGCTGGCGGAGTCTGCCAGGTGTCTAAGCGGTGCACCTCTAGGGGTAAATCTAAAAGTGGAAGCTCAAACGAGCGTCAGCTCGCCACGTAGCCCAAGACCCGAAAAGGTAAGGGAAAGGTCATCAAAAAGTCCAAAGACTTGCGGAGGCTTCCAAGTGTCGACCCGATGCTCCTTCAAAGGTAAATCTTGATTGGGCTTTCAAATGAGTGTGGAGCCTCCACGTGTTCAGTCTCTTTAAAGGGGGACAAAGCTGGGTTGAATGGTCAATGCATAGTAGTAGGCCGACGGAGAGTGCTAAGTGCCCAAACGGAGCTAACTCAAGGGTCGAATAGAGAGAGGATTCTCAAACAAGCGCCAGATCACCATGTGTCCCCGATCAAGAGATATGCCCCATCGAGCAAAGGACTTAGCCAAGAAACATAGAAATTGAGCAGGCTGGTGGAGGAGACCACGTGTCAGCCCTTCACTTTTCCAAAAGCAAGATACCGAGGCCACCCTCAGACATGCGCCAACCAACCATGTGTCCCATATTTAAGAAGGGGCCCATTTTTCAAATTGGTTTTCCCACTCTTTTGTACGGACCTGATACAATCTTTGAAGGGGCATATCTTTCGACTTAAGGCTCAAAATATTACAAATTTGACACCATTGGAAAGATCTCGGCTTCGCCCACGCCATGGAGATCTAAAAAATTAAGTTTGGGAAGGTTAGGTAAAGAAAAATTGAGAAAACGTCTTTAGGGCCATTAATGCGAGATCTATCTGCCTTGACAATCAGATCGAATGTGATCTACTATGTCGTTTCCTCCTCCTTCAAGACACCAAACCAGTGGTTGATGCAGTCAAGGCACATTTGGGGGCATATTTTGTAGGAGGCATTACTAGTAGTGGTTGAGCTTCGACCTGCTTTTTCCCCGCTTCTCTCTCTTTCTTTCTTCTCTCTGATTGAATCTATAAATACAGGGTTGGGACTCATTGTAAAGGGTTGGACATTCTTTTGTTTTGCAGGCTCCCCTTTCCTTCTGACAAGGGAACTCATGGAGTTTCAGACCTCCCCTCAGAGTTGTAATATGTTTCTTGCCTTTCTGGCCACTTGTAATGCATTGTATCAATCTACAGAGCAATAAAGTATGTTCGTGATTGATTTTAGATCCTTTCTTGTCATTTGCTCTCATCTGGTCTTTCATTATAAAGTTGGTTATCTGTGTTTGATTATCGTATGTATTTTGTTGGTTTGTGTCTATCGGTAAAACTAATGTTCATCATTCCTTTGGTGCATCACCTTATGGCTTAGTTTGATTTCCTACATTCCTTTTATCCCTACCTCCTTGGTAAAACTTAGATTAGGTTTAGGAATAGGCCCTCTGTAAGTTTTCATGCATGTACCTAAATAGAGGAATAGGAACCAACCTTTAATCTGGAGAGTTTTCCCATCTACAAAGTCCCATGCTTTGGGGAACAACCCAATGTTATGCTAATCACACCAAATGAATCTGCCTTAGAAAAGTAGATCTGACGACTCATTTGGGGGGTGTTGTGATTTTGCACTAACATTTACTTCACACATCCTTTACATATCTCTAAAGTTTGGATTAATTATTTATTAAATAGTTAATTATACTCATTCTCATACCTCACCCTTATTAAATCGAATGCCTCACTCGGTCACTTTAACCAATTTACTAACCTTCCAAAAATTTAACTAAAACCACCTAACAAATTTCCAAAAAAACACTAGCCCATACCCCAAACTAACTAGTCTTCTAACAAATCAAATATGCCAAAAAGTTAACTCCTCTTCATCTAAATAAGTTAGCTCGTAATTTTTAACCACCCCTCACATTAACAACTTCAAAATCCACCATTTTGAGCTCAAAATGGAAGGAAAACATTCGATTTTCTAACCAAACTAGATTTCCCTGAAATCACCGGTGATTTGCCTAATTACCAACAATCTATAAATACTTGTTTTCAGACCTCATTTTCCAACATGAATTCTTAAACTTTGCAGGTACACTCTGTCTCAATCCCAACTCATCAAGCATCCAAGCACTTCACACTAACTTTATTCAACGTCGCGTTATTCAAGGAACGTAAAATTCATCACTGGATTGCTTGTTTTCACCCTCCAACCACCTTCCTCCATTCATCTGTCACACTGATCCATTCTGCAAGGTAAATCACTTGTTTTGATTCATTGCAGACACTAGGAGCAGGTATGTTCTTGCTTATACACCATTTACATGTCGATAACACTCTATCTTTTTAAAATTGGTAGCTTAGTCAATTGATTTTAACGGTGTTTAGGAAGTTGCTAGATTTCACTGTAATCGCTAGCAATTACCCCAATTGCCAGTGATTTCTCTGAATCACTAGCGATTCCTATATTTTTATACTTTTTCATTATTTTCAGCTAAATCTAACCAAAATGCAAAACCTTTTCTTATTATCTATTGATATTTTGTCTAGCATGATGTCTTCAGATGGCATTAGGAGGCTCTAATTTTCCTACAACTGATTCATTCCCTGTCGCCTGCCGTCCATTAAACTAGGAGCAATATGAATTGCTTAACAATAAATACTTATTTGTGGACCTCATTTTCTAACATTAATTCTCAAGCTTCGCAGGTACACTCTGTCTCAATCCCATCTCATCAAGCATCCAAGCACTTCACATCAACTTTATTCAATGTCACATTATTCAAAGAACATCAAATTCATCACCGGATTTCTCGTTTTCACCCTCCAACCACCTTCCTCCATTCATTAGTCACATCGATCCATTCTGCAAGGTAAATCACTTGTTTTGATTCATTTCAAACACTAGGAGCAGGTATGTTCTTACTTATATACCATTTACATGTTGATAACACTCTATCTTTATTAAATTGGTAGTTTAGTCAATTAATTTTAATAGTGTTTAGGAAGCTGCTAGATTTCACAGTAATCGCTAACAATTACCCCAATCACCAATGATTTCTCTGAATCGCTAGTGATTCCTATATTTTTATACTTTTTCATCCTTTCCAGTTAAATCTAACCAAAATGCAAAGCTTTTACTTCTTATATACTGATATTTTGTCTAACTTGGCATCTTCAGATGGCATTAGGAGGCTCTAATTTTCATACAGCTGATTCATTCCCTGTCGTCTTCCATTCATTAAATTGGGAGCAATACAAATTGCTTCATGATTTAGAACTATATGACATCCAAGCAGCCCTGTTTGATCACCTAGAAGCCGTCTTCTCCTCAACGCAATGCATCTGTGAAGACACTAAAGCCTTTAGGTATGCCTATGACGAAACATTGAGGCTATGAGAGGAACTTGTCCAATACGAACGCCGCTACAAGACTAGCCTTGAACACTTGTAGGAGGACTACCACACTACCTCAAGTCTAATTCCACCAACCATATCAGCATATCAAACTCAGACTCTACCTTTTCCCACCAATACGACACTCGGGAAGAAGATTTAGACTTCTTCATCGAAGACTATATTTCTGTTCCTGACTCTGATCTTACTGAAGAAGAAGAGGGAACCACTAATTTTGTAGATTCTTTTGTTTCTAAGAATCTCTATACAGACCAAGAGTCTAGTTTATGGGTGTAATCATAATCCACACTAATCATATATGTATATAGTTAAATAAGTGATAATCACATGTTTATCTAACAACTTTGTAAACACTATTATATCTACTAAATAAATCATGAATGTTTTCCTAAACATTAATATTATCTTAACATAATTTGCATCCATGTTTATAGGAAGCTTGTTTACATGAAAAGGCTTTGATCCATTGCAATGGTGCACAAAAAAACATAATCAACATCCACGGGTATCCCAGAAACCCCACTATACTGAGGTCGATCTTGGTTATTACTCCTTGAAAACATCAAGACAACAAGGGTAAAAACCATGTTATACAAGTACCCATACCGGTGGCCATGAAGGGCTACGAAGTGATTGTGATGTGGATATTTCATGTGTTTTATATTTGTAAATTTAAGTTCTTTTATCATGGACCAACATTGTATTTTGATAACTTGTTGAGAAGCTATGAGGCTCTTCTTTTTTTTTTTTCTTATTTTTTCTTATTGATATATTTTTTTAGGGTTGAAATGACGATAATTAGCCATTTCTTTGGATTGCCGAATGTTTTCTTGAATTTTAATCTCTGGTAAATAACTTGGAGCTTGTTTTCCTCGCTGACCACGTTTGGCTAAATGTCGTCAAGAATCTTACATGGTTATTCTTATTGCTAATATGTTGACATGCTTCTTCTATCATGTTGTGTTATTGTGTTCTCTCATTGTATGGGGGTATTCCCTAGGGTGTCTTGATTATTATCTTAGGTGTTTTAGAGTTATGCCTTTTGTTTTGGACTGAATGGAAATTTGTGTTTCCTAGGCACCTTGGAGTAACCCTTTCAGATACTCGGCTTTTCCTAGGGAGAGGGATCTCTGTGTCATATCCTTGTAGTTATTAGATTTGTTACGGTAATTACACTCCCTTCTTGCATCCCTAGTATGAGTTTTATTCCTTCGTCAGGATAGATGTGACACTGAGCTATGAATTTAGGGAATTTTTTTTGGGATGGATTAACTCCTAGATAATTATACGTTTACTAGATTCCTAACTTAGTTACTTTGTGCTAATTAAGAAAAGATTGGCATTCTGGGACTATTAATCACCCTAGATTGAATATGGTTATACACGAGCTCCTTTGAACTTTGTGCTTAAATAAGTATGATTGTTTTGATCTTGGGGACCCATAGATGGATTTACCCTCATCTTAATCTATTAAATTGTTTAGCTTATATCACTTCTATGATCCTTTAGAATTGAGCTATGTGCTTAGGTAGATATGGGTACATTTCACTTCCTTTGGCCCTTTCTGCTTAGAGGATTTCGGTTATATGTAAGTCTTAAAGTTTCCAACCTTGGTTGTGTTTATGTTATGCGCTTTCATCCAAGGACTATAACTCTTGAGTCTTAGAGGCTATGTTTAAGTAAATCATGTTGATTACCCTATTGTTATTGGGATGTTCCTCTTGGTGAGGGAGGCGTGGTGTCATATTTGGTCATTTCTCCCCCTTATCCTCTTGATTTCTGCGTTGATGGTTTCTTGTGGAGGTGTACAAGTTTATTTTTGGGAACTCTCTCTCTCTTACATAGTGAACCTATCTTGAGTATAAGCCGTAAACATTATCTTCTCACCCACACTGATCTAAACCTCTTAAAATTGTAAGAGAAAATGTATAACTTCTTAATGTACCTCTTCATCATATCTTTTATTGATACTTGTGGAGACTCACTTGGAATGCATCGGTAATGCAAGTAACTTTGGGAAAACTCTGGTAAACTTGGTGTACTCCATTTTGGTTAATGACATCTTGTTTCTATAAACTGAGTAATGTGATAAACATGGCTTTTTCTACTTATTTAAAATTCATTTGGTAATGTGACAAAGATGAGAATATTCAGAAATCTAATTAGGAGGATTGGGATGTTCCAAACTTAATAAGTAAATGTGGGACATTAAGGAAAATTGTTCCTTACTCTAACCTTGTAGTTTAACATGAAAGAAATGAAAACTATGAAAAAAATAACAAAGAATCCCCCTATACTTCCCCTAGAAGTAGAATGGATAAATTTTTCCACCTATATAGAATGGTGAGGGGCGAGAAATCATGTCAACATTGGTAATGACACAAGATATGGGATATTAAAATATAAGGAGTGCATTAATTAGAAAGCCAACAAGAAATATGCTTAGCAAACATAACTATAACTTGTGTTTTATAATTTGGAATGTGGAACGGATAAATTTATGGTATTAAACACAAGCAGAATGTGTAAATATATAACCCTGATTGTATAAAATTGCTAATGTATGCCCTAAAATTATAAAGGACATAATCTGAAAATTTGAACTAATTGAAAGGTTCCCTTGAGCTAATGTATGAGTATCTAACCTCAATTTGCACCCTAATATTTTTGGTGTTACAAATAATATTGAAATGTTATTAAAAGAAATGTATCGAATATATATATTCTAGCCCTAACATAACATGTATTATGTTATCATTGTAAAGTTATCATGATATTTTAGGAAAGTTACGTATGTGATATTATATCATGAGTCATTTCAACATAAATCATGAAAAAATGGGTTGTTTCAATGCTAGACTAGTATAAAAATTAGTGTGAATCTCGTAATGAGCTCCAAAGTTGAAACCATGATAATAAATGATTATAACTCCCTTGTTATATGAAATAATAAACATATGTATAATGGTTATAACATAATTTACATGCTAGAGTATTTTGGACCTCTCATCAGTGGTATAGAAATTTCTGGAAGTATATATATACGGATTTTATCACCTTGTAAAATGGATTAAATGCTATATTCATATTGGTGGACCCTATATCCATATTTTCCAAAGGTGGAAACTATTTGAACCTTTAAAATATATTCTACCTACCATGAATAATGGAGTACTTTATTGACAGTGATGTGCGTTTTCTAATGTTGTTGCTTTCTTCCTTGAACATAAATGTGATGTAATTTTCCCTTGTTGGAACCTTTCAGGCCATTGTACCCTTTTTCCTCTTAGCTCAACATTTTTATGATTTGTGATATGTTGTGAAGTGAGTCTATATCTCCAGTTTTTAGGGAGGCACCCTTCTTGTGCTGGAATAGGTCATTGGTGACCTAGGCTTATTGACAAGCTTAGGCAACATATGTTAAGGGTATGAAGGTATTTTGGAAATCCTCCTACCTTTTGAGGAAACCATGATGTTGTCCCCCTTTTTCTTTGGGAAGAGAGAGTGAACAAGTTGTTTTTGTAAGCTTTTTGCAAGGATGTTTGGTGTGTTACCCTAGTAAATTCTTCGTTGGACCTCTCTCATTGCCTAATTTTCTCCTATCTCTCTTGGGTTTTGCTATGTGTTATGATATTAAGCTTGTGATTCATTTTAAGATTATTTTGAGCTAGGGCAGGATTTATAATTAATTAAATTCCATGTTTTGTTATATAGAGTGATTGGTATCTCTTGTGTTGATATAGTTAGTATGGGCTAAGGATTACTTATCATCAAATTGAAAATATTATCTAAAGTGTTGAAGTTTCTAAAATCAGGATTAGTGTTTGTGTGTTTGCAATATTTTAGTTACAAAATTCTAGTTATAGAAACCTTATGGCCAATATTATTCTTAGTAGTTACCATGAAAATTTAATTGAGTCCCTTCTAAAATTATATAAAAAAGTACCTTCTAATAAATAGATTTGCATCCTTGTAAACACTTCTGTTAAAATTAGGTGTATTCTTTGTTGACTAAGCCTCACCTTGTGTGGCCCTAAAATTGTTAGTTCTATAAGAAGGTGTGCCTTCTCATGTGTAAAATTTAAGGACATGATTGGTAGTTTGTTAATCTTGTCTAAAAGTAATGAAAATTGAAGCCTAATTCGTACCCTAATTTGAATTCTCATCTTTCCTTGTTGACCGTGTGTTGTATCTATGTGTGGCTACGTGGACACCTCTATGTAAATAACATGTTCCTATTCTTCTTGGAGCTTAGTATTTCATTCAATATTATTCCATCGACCATTCTTGTATAAATATTTTGTTTTTAAAACTTAGTTAACCTCGTAGAGATTATTCTAAAGGTCTTGATTGCTATCAATCTTGTTTTGATGAGGTTTAGTATATGTGCCTTATAGTCTCCTCTTTTGTAATAGTTTTGGAACAAACTTGGGTTCCAAGGGGAATTCTTTTTCTTTAAAGTAAAGAAACTGGTGGAAGGTAGGAGTTCTATCTTGTTCTCTACCTCTTTCTGTGACTTCCAGGAGTAAGTCGAGTCTAAGGGGAGGGAGATGTAATGCCCACTCCTCTTCAATACTTATTTTACTGTGATTTTTAGTATTGTTGATTGAGACATGGACTTTATTATTATATCTTGGATAGCTTATAGATAGACATGATAGACATTATGATTGTTATTGTGTTCTGACTACTATATTTGGATTATTGTACTAACCCTATGAATTCTGGGATTTTGAGAGTTGTTAATGATGCAAGTACATTACGGATCAGTGATATGTTGTTAAGTGCATCAAGTAGATATGAGTTACAATAGATGTACAAAATTCTATAGTTGTCGTAATAAATATGAATTGTTATAGCTAGTAAATGTAAATAGATAGGGAAGAATTGTAATTGTAATTAATTGATAAGTGAAGTATGTGTTTTATCCTTTGACGTATTGATTATGTGTAAATGATCAGACTAGTCTTGTGATCTCATGGATGTTAGTAAAATGGTAGAATCAAATTATTTTGATATGATTGATAGATGATAGAATTGCTTAATTTTGATGATGACTATTGATTTCTATTTATGTGTTATTTCTCAATGTTATTGATACAACCATGAGACTAGAGAGGTATTATTGGTTTGTTATTACAAGAAAATGATATCACTACTACACCGAAAGGGGATAGGGGACTAACCCTAGAAGAATTTTGGGTGTTTGTGACACAGGACAATTTGACAACTTGTATTATATATGTATATGTTGTGTAATTGATATGCTTGGTTATGAAGGTTTCCCATCGGTGGGGTGACCTCATGTGTGTGGCCATGGGTTATGATGTTTTTCCTTCGTTTTACTTTTTGTAGTATATATTTTGTGGTGCATGTATCTAATTAATTGTAAAATATAGTCACTTTATTAGTGCATGTTAATATGATTTTAAGTAGTTAGTTTAAGTTAATTTTAAACTAAAAGAACGATGTGAATAATTGGGTAATTAAGTAGGAGTAGATGGTCCTTGATTTGTGCTTGACGTTGAATGAATTAATTTAATTTTAGAGATGTGTACTCTTCCTTCTTTCTCAATCTCGATTTTTTCCTTATAGGCCACTTTTTGAGACTTGTGTGACAAGTTAACCTTGTCCCTTACATCTCAAACTCATCTACCAACCGTACTTATGAAGTATGGAGATAGTTTTAGAAATTTTAATACATTTGTTGAGTGTAAAAGAGTAAATAAATTCAATTTTCATACTTATCACATATTAATATGCCCTTAGGAAGATATGGATTGCATGTTAGAGTGTACATTTGTGCATGTCAAAGTCTTACTTGTTCATTTTAATTGCATTGGTCTTTGTGTGTTGACTTGTTGAGTTGGAATTGAGGAATGATGAAGTGGCATCCTACATGGAGCCAAATCATAATCATCACCTCCTTTTCTATTTATTTAAGTGAATTTGGAGAAATTGGGGTTACTTGTTCTTATACTCTACACTTGCATTTTTGGAATTTTGGCTTTGAGATTACATGTTTGGAGATTTTGGAGTTGCATTTTGCGATTTTGTTTGGATTGAAGGTGCTTGAAGCTTGTTGTGTGAAGATTTTGGAAGCTAAATGGAGAGGTAGGATCTTCACTTATTGTTGCTTCTTATGTATGTATGTATGTATGTATGTAGTAGTGAAATTTGTGATTATTGAGTGTATGTTATGTGTGTTGTGATTGCATTATGTTGGGATTGGGTAAATTTTGACCCTAATAATGGTGTGGGAGATAGAAAATGGGACCACTTTGGGAGGGAAAGAGGGAATTTTGAGACACGAATTTTGGAGGGAGTATGAGTAGGGATGTTCCACCTACGGGGAGATAAGAGGATAAAAATTGCTACACTTTGTGTATATTGTATTGGGAGGGAAAAGGGATATGTTGAATGATTGTGATGTGCACTTGGAGGTCTTTTGGGTGGAACCCATGTATTTCATTTGGGAGGTAAAAGGAGTTGGTTCCCATATTTACTTGCTCCTTTGGCTTGTTGTCAAACCTATGTGCTTGTTTTGGAATGAATTGAAAAATCTTTTTGATTGAACTTGCTTGAAAGATTTGATTAAGTCTTAAATATATTGTATGAGTGTTGAAAAAATGTATGTGTGTTTTCTGTGGAAGACATTATAATTGTGAAGATTGTCAAATTTTCAAAAAGACCTTATTGTTCTATGGTTTGGAGCTTGGGGGCCAATAAAAAGGATGGCTTCTCCTCCTTATTAGATTAAAGGTTGGGCAGAGAGCGTCACGTATCCCCATTTCTTTGTATTGTGATTCAAATTTGAAGAGATGAAAGAGTGCAAATGTTGAAGCTGGGAAGTTGGAAGATGATATTGATATGAAGACTTGTGTATTTGAGCCTATGGAAGAAATCCTATGTTTTAAATTTGGCCATGTTGTTTCCACTTAGAGTTGAAGGCTTGTAACTCTTGCGTTTTAATGGAGTATTTTCTTATAAATGTATTTATCAACCTTGTATCATTATAATTTAAAGGACTTTGAAGTAGTATTGTAATTGATATGAATATCTTTCAAATCTGAACTTTTATTTAGTAGCTGTATTATGATTTCAATTTGAAAGGAATGGTGTTCATGTGTGGAAAGTGGATGTTGTTTCCTTTTTGTATGGTTGGTAAACTTGAATCTGGAAAAAAAAAAGGGTTGTCATGGTTGAAGTTTCTTGTTCTTGTTCTTTCCCTTTTAGTACTACTTGAGATAATAATATGTTACCATGGTTGTTATATTCCTCTCATTATTGTAAACTAGACAATATAGGCATTTAAATAGTTTTTATCAACCCCAAGAAATATGTTCATTTCATTTACTTGCAACTAGTTGATTAAAAAGGGCTATTAATCGAACTAATTCACATATGGATTTATATATAAATTTAATAAATTACATACGCCCTTATAATTTATTTTTATAATCAACTTGAATTCGATAGTTTGGTTAAAATAGAAATAAAACTAATATTATATATATAAGAACATTTTTTTATTTGGGCCACATAAGCCTGTGTGGCTTTTAGGAAACATGGCACAATGGGTAGGTTGGGGTGGTGCCCCACCCATATACATCTAAAACCATACCCTATGTTGGTTGCGACCACTATATTACCTGTGTTGTTTTTCTTTTGGGATTATTTCGGTCGACCCCTTTCTCTAATACACACACACACACACACACACACACACACATATTTATATACATTTTAATAGGTCATATACCTCATGTCGTGTTTTATAAATCTGGTTTTATTTAAAATAAGTGCAAAACATGTGTGTGTGTGTGTGTGTACACAAACCCTACATCTTTAAATATACCTCTTTTAGAACCAGAAATAAAATGGGGCAAAAAAACCCATACCCAAATAGGGTAGACTCTCCATAAAAATACAAACAACAAATAATATTCATGGAAAACCCTAGGAGAGGGATGCAAGTAAAATAAGCACCCAAAATTGTGTGTATATCCTTCCAAACCAAGCAAAATCATCCATAATCTCTTCTTGGCTCCATGGCCTCTATTCTTACTTAACTTACAAAACAAAATAGTGAAAATGACAAGAATAGGAAAAGATAGACAATAAAAGGTAAACTCACAAGGATTTATAGGGTTCCTTAGTCAAAACTTAAGATCTAAGGGTGCCTATGGATTATATCTAATGGTGGAGAATGAATCCTACAACTTTTTAAGTTGTGGGCTTTTTTTTGGGACAGAGTGATTTAAATTAATAGTGTGGGTATTAAGTGAAATGGGATTTTGGTGGTTTAGGATATAGATGATGACCCACTTTTTACTATTGTTCGATAAATAATAATACATTATTTTGATTTAGAGCACTAAACCTATAATATTGTGCACGGACAATTAGATATTGATACAAAGGAATCAAATAATTTTTAATTTAAATATATAAATAGATAACTAAATAATGGATAGGGGTGTTAAGTGGTCAGGGGAAGTAAATTTATATCGACTTGGGAAATGATTAAATCATGAGCTTAAGAAAAATTTGAATGGGTGAACCAATACGATTAATGTTGCGATCATTTAAATAAAAATCAAGCGAAGCTTAGAAGGGGTCTATATTTCGAAAAGGATTTGGAAAATAAACTAATAATATTTCATTATTTAATTACGATTACCTTATGAATGAGTAGAGATTATTAACATGGATTAACTAAACGTAGTTGATATCTATAATCCTTGTAACCTTTAAAACAAAACAAAAAATTCCTGCAATTTTTTCTATAATAAATTAGAAGTATTTGATAAGTTCTTGGTGCGTAAAATGTGGGCATTACATAAACAAGGCTATTCCCAAAGATAGCTTCCCTTTACCACACATCGATGCCATTGTTGATTCAACAATTGGATGCGATACTCTTTCCTTCATGGATGGCTTCGTTGGTTACAACCAAATCAAAATCAATCCAACAGATCACAAAATAACTTCTTTTACTACACAATGGGGAAATTTTTGCTACACAGTCATGCCCTTTGGCCTTAAAAATGTTGGGGCCATGTATCAACGCGTAATGATGCACATCTTTCATGATTATATCCACAAGATTCTCAAAGACTATCTTGACAATATACTTACTAAATGACGACATCTTTCTACACATGCTCAAGACCTTCACACACTCTTTGAATGACTGCGACAATATCAAGTATGTTTAAATCCAAAAAAGTGTATTTTTGGAGTCACAATCGACAAGCTCCTTGGATACATTATCTCACAACCTGGCCTCAAAATTAACCCCAATAAAATAAAGGCAATTGTTGACATGGTTCCACCCCAAAATTTACATCAATTGCGTTAATTATAAGGGAAAATTCAAGATATTCAATGGTTTATTACGTGGCTCACTGATAAAACCTAGTCGTTACGTGCTTGATTAAGAAGGATGCTAAGTTTGTCTAGGATGATTACCACCAACAAAAATTTGGTGTCATAAAAGCATATCATTTAAATCCACCAGTCTTAATCCCACCTATGACCAACCATCCTTTATTGTTATATATATATATATATAACCATTCTTTATATATATATATATATATATTATATCTGTCACATTTCATGCCTTAGGGGCCCTCCTCACACAACACGATGATTCTCAATGCGAAAGGGAAATCTATTATATCAATTGAACATTACTCTCTTATGAATGAAAATATAGTTATGTTGAAAAGCTATGTCTTGGCTTGGTCTTTGTAGTAAACAAATTGCATTATTTTCTTAGTCATAAAGTACATATCATTATTGAAGTAGATCCATTACGATACCTCTTGTCTCGCACGTATCTCTCGGGACGTCTAGCACGTTGGGTCATGTTACTTACCAAATTCAAATTCAAATTCATCCCACAAAAAGAAATTAAAGGTCAAGTCATTATGGATCAACTAGTTGAATCACCTCTACCTGATGCATCTCCCATCTCTGATTCCTTTCGCGATGGTTTCACTACTTAATCCATTGATTCTGATACCTAGACTATGTATTTTTATGGGTCTCATTTCCGCTCTGACACTGGGGTCGAGATAGTCTTCATCACTTTGCATGGTGATCCTCTCCCCTTTGCATACTGCTTAGGGTTTTCTTGCACTAATAACATCGTTAAGTATGAATCCCTTATTCTTGGCCTTCTCACTGCTCAAAAGCTACTTGTTCGCAATATCTGTATACACGGTGATTCACAACTCATTATTAATCAAGTTAATGATACATAATATACAAAAGAAGAGCACTTAATCCCATATAATATGATTGTCAAAGATCTCTTAACTACGTTCGAGTCTTACTCTATTGTTTTTATCCTCTGTAAGGACATTTGTCATGCAGATGTTATAGCGAGTGCGACATCACTTATTCCTTGGGACATCACCGATGAGCAAGCCACATTCATCATTTGGTACTTACGACATCCTTCCACTTTTACTCTACCTTTAACAGCTTGTGTCACCACACGTAGTCGTGACAACCCCTAAATGGTTCACTCCAATTTACAACATTCTATACCGATAAACTAATCCTCATGGCTAATGACCTCATGAAGCTCATCGCTTGTGATATGAAGCCGCCCATTATATCATCATAGGGGCAGAATTATCTAAACTGAGCTTGATGGTCGTGTGATATGATGTTTAGGACTCATCGAAATTCCCACCGCTATCTCCCAAATACATGACAACATGTGTGATGGCCATTTCTATGGAAAAGTTATGTCACAAAAGCTCTTGCGTCAAGGATATCATTGGCTTACCACGGAGTAATACTGCCTAGAATACGCTACATGTTGCGAAAAATGCCAAAAGCACAAAAATATTTACCATGTGCTTGCATGTAATCTTCAATCGATTGCTCCAACATGACCATTCTCTATGGGATTTTGATCTTATTGACTTGATAAATCCTAAATCGGATGAGGGCCATAAATTTATTATTACTACCACAAAATATTTCACCAAATGGATATAAGCAACACTACTGTGGAATACAATTGGTATTGACATTTGCAGATTCATCACTACATAAATCATTACCCACTTTGGCATTCCCTTTGTCATTATTACCGATAAAGGATATTCTTTCAAATATAAGAATGTTAAAATGTTTTGCAAAAACTCAAAATTAAATAGTCATTTTCTACCCCTTATTACCCATAGTGAAATGGCCAAGTCAAGGCCATCAATAAAACTCTTGTCAAAATTTTATGTAAGACTATTTCCACTAGTGGTGATGAATGGCATAATCAACTCTTCTACACTCTTTGGGCTTACCGTACTAGTGTGCGCACGCCCAATAACGCCACTCCTTTTTCACTAGTCTATGGTATTCAGGTCATCATCCCATTGGAACTCGAGATACCCTCATTAAATGTTTCACTTAAAGGCATCCTTAAAGACAATGAATATCGTGAAAAATCTTTACATGAGATGGAAATGTTGGACTCTCACCATGTCCAAGCACTAGAATACCTCTATGCATATTATTCTTGCATCACCCAGGCATACAATTGAAAAACTCATCCTCAAGAATTCAATATAGGTGACCTGGTATTACAAGAAAAATAGAAAAACATGAATGTTTACGCTCCTTACAAAGCCAAATTCAAGCCCAACTGGCTTGGTCCTTATATTATCACTAACAAGCTTGGAAGCGGTGTCTATCGCCTTGCCTCTCTTTTGGGTAAAACATTAAATAACCCATTCAATGTTATGCACCTTAAGAGATATTATGCATAAACTAACGCTCATTTATTGATGACACACTCTCGTGCTTTGGTTCACACTTGATTGTTGAGGGCATACTATACACATGAATCTCACACACTACACACTACACACTACACACTACACACTACACACTACACACTACACACTACACACTACACACTACACACTACAATATACACTACACATTACACTCTTCACATGTCATGTGTTATTCACACCTCTTTCTCGCAACATCTATCACATATTATACACACTATTCACACTACACATTCACACTATATCTTTCTCACATCTACTTTTACACACTGCGCTCATTACCCTATGACGCACTCTAGTTCCATGGTTCATACTTGATTACCTAAGGTTTCAATCTAAAATGAACCTCACCACACTCACTCACTCACTCACTCAATGTAGTCACTAAATCACACACTTTAAGTCAATATTTAGTCCCGGTCTCCTACTACTATTCATATGGTTTTTGAGTGAAGAAAGTACTAATTAACCCATGTCCATTGGCCATTTTACTTTGCTTTCTATCATCACTTTTGATCCTCCAACCATACTTACCCAGTCTATTTTGTCATTCTGCATTATTCTTATTCCTGATTGGGGCACCCCAAAGCGCCCTAGTCCCCTCTCGGCACCCTAATCCTCTTTGCACTTTACTCTTACCTTTTGGGCACTTTCTAGCTGTTTGAGATTTCTATCTTTTTGGTGGTCGGCATTTTTGGGGTTGATTACAAAATTAGAACAAGAGAACCATATCAATATAAAGTTATGTGACCACAATGAGGGACCAAACACTAAGCATCTACTATCACCATCTAGAGTTGCATACATCAAAGGCACCTAAAGCTACATTTACATCCATCTAGCTCCATCACAAGGCACACAAGGCTGGTTCATCTGCATCACACTTCATAGGAGGGAAGTCTATTATTTCCATGCACACATTTACTACATTCTACATCTAGTTATTTTCTCGCTACCTCACAAAGTGTGACTGGCATAAGAGCAACCTAGGGCACAATTCTCTCACACACACACACACACACACACACACACACACACACACACACACCTATAACTACATTAGGTTTGAGATGTAGTGCAGTGCTAAGTTAATAAGTCCACCATTGTGGTCGTTGAGGATAATTCAACCCCTTTATATATATATATTTTTAGGGTTTTGATGCTTTACTTAGGGTTTTACAGGTTTTTTCTTCATATTTGATTTACAACGACATCCAACGTAGTTTAGTGAGATTCATGCAACAAGTAATGAAGGCAAATAATCACTTAGCGACACCTCAGATGAGGGTTTTAGGATGTTTTTGTAGACTAGGATGCCAAAATCTCATATTAGGGCACCCACGGGTGCCCCTGTCCCTTTCCAGGCTCCCCAGTCTAGTCAGAAGTCTCTGATCTGCATTTTCTCAGGCTTATGTGTGGTCATTTCCTCCTCCTGTCCAACTGGTCTCCATTGCGACACAACCTTGCAAGCTCGACAAATCAGCTAAGGAATTCTTAACCCTCTTTGGCACATTAGGGTTTTACATTTATATTTACTTAGTTGTTTGGGTCATTTCCTTTATTTATTTAGTTGTTATTTATTGCTTTACATATCATTATATTATGCTAAAATATCACATTTTAGCTTAATCATTTTGGTGAATTTGTACTCGATCTTCATGATTTTAGGATCCTCGCTCTTTACTCATCATCCTAGAGTCTAGTCATTATGGGCATCTAAATCAAAGATTATTAGCTTGCACATCCTGGTGTAAGCCATAAAGTCTAACATCTTCTTGCTACTACTCGCATTCGTGTTGATATGCACCCTGACTCGGTATATCCAACTTTTGTAGATGAATTTTCTCAGCACATAACATTCAAATCTAATCTTCTTGTTGGTCTAACCACTTTTGGCAATAATCCACCCTTGCATATTATGATTCACATCTATAATGTGGGTGTCAGTGTACTCTAATTGATAACAGATCTAAATGTAATATTTGTCCTGTGTCATTCCTTGAAAAGCTTGGTATTTTTGTTGGCGATGTTAGTCCATCATCTCTCTCACTTCGTGCATGTCATGGTTCAATTTGCCCATGCATATGTCACATTGTTCTTCATATCACTATAGGGCCAAAAAATCTCAACACAGTCTTTTTTGTCATTGGATTTTCGATCTCATTGAACTATTTGCTTGGTAGGTCATGGCTCCATGCCATGCAAGTTGTTGCTTCTACCATATATCATTATGTCAAATTCATACATGAAGGTATTGAATATATTTTACTTCATGACCATGATGCATACAAATATTGTGACTGATATCTTATTACTACTCTTCCTATTCCACGCACTAATACTACATATGATCCTCAACCAATAGATGAACTACCTCATTTGTCACCACTTAAGAGTGCCATTTGTGTGATAGATGCAATATCTTTCACCCCATCACCTTCTACTACTACTGCTATGATTCCTTATCGGGGGCCTACCCAACATATGGATGTCAATCTATCCTCTGCACTTTCACATGTTTCACCTCCATTAACACGCCTATCATTTACTTGTACTCTTTTCATGAATGATTCATATTGGGAACATATTCCATTTGCTCGTAATTGTGACAACACTATATGTTCACATGATGGTTTGGCTAGGATTGGATTCGATTTTGACTATATTTACCCTCCAACACATAATCCTCATCTATATTATGGAGTCATCACCGTTACTACAACTTATGGTCTACGTGTATTCCATCTCACAGTCTACCTTCCACGTATACTTCCTTCTACTCCACTCACATTAGGAAAATCTTGGCTTACATTTATAAAAGGCACATTGGACCATGATTATACTGATACATCATTTCTCATGCCCTTTGTTTGTGTATTCATTTGCAACAATTATTTCCTTGGATATACATAAAATCTCACTCGCTGGTATGCGCATGGGTGTCCCTTACCACCCTTCACTGATGAGGAATATGTTATGGGCATGTATTATTTATGCCTCAATGGCTCATTGTACAACCAACCCAATACTATAGCTTATCAGGTTTTTGATGCAGAACCCTATGGCTTTGATCTAGACACTAGTTCGACCTCCTTGATGATATTACTTGATTCTTTCACTTCCTTGTAAACTTGGGGGCATCACGCTTATTACCCCCCACCATTCTCACATTGACAAATGTTTCATAATTGCATTTTCAACCTCCTAGCATAAGCATTGTTATCTACACTCTACACATCATCATTACCCTATGACACACTCTTGGGCTATGGTTCACACTTGACTGTTGAGGGATTTCTCTACACATGGACCCCAGACACTACACAGTAGTTACTACACATTAAGCACTACATAGCATCACACAATCCTACATTATCTACATATTACAATCTCCATCATAGGCTATTGGCGTTGCGAGTCTTCATACATCCCACTCTTTACATCCTACATCTTGTCTTACATACATCATAAATGTTCTACACATAACTCATACACTACACCATAGCTATCACATATTGCATGTTTTATGCATTATACATGTCATCTTACATTGTGTCTTATATCTATTATACATCTACAAATCTTAGGGCATCTACAAACATTATATTTCACATCGTTCATCCTACCACACATATTACACATTTTACATATTCACCTCTACACGTTGCACTCACTACCCGATGTCTCACTCTAGTCTCATGGTCCATACTAGATTGTTAAGGGTGTACATAAAAAATGAACCACATCATGCTCACAAGGTCATCATTCGATCTGCTCATGTGACATTCCTAGAATTAGTGATATACACCTTAGGTTGTAGGGTCACTTATTCTAGCATCATCTCGTGATAGGTTATATCATCACTTTTGCTTATATCATTTAGTGGTATACGCTTTAGGATAAATCACTACCTCTTTTCTATTCATCTAGTCATGATATACACTTACCCTATAAGGTCTGACATAGTTCATCTCTATGTCACTTCTCATCACCACACACTCATCACAACATGCTACACATAACACATAGTTCGACCATTTTCCGATGACGCACTATCGCTTATGGTTTAGTCTTGACTGTTGAGGGAGCATACTAAATGAACCTCACTGCATATAGTTTCATCCACTCAGGGGGCATGCGGCTGCTATCATCCACTTTGCATTCCATTCCATCCATCCACAATATAATGCATTTTATGGTTGCATTTACTCTTTCTTCAACTTGTTTTTACATGTTTCACTTCACTACACATGTTAGATATATCTCTTGTATGTCATTGTCTTTACCGTACACACATACACGTTCACATCCTTTTCTAGTTTTGATCATAAATACAGATCTTCTATAGGCAACCCTGAAGATTGACACACTACCTACCGGGGGCATCCACATTCATACACTACAAGAAGTATTGTTTCATCTTGTACTTAGCACTTTTCATTATCATGTTATACATGCTTTGAAATACTTGCTATTTTTTCAACATGCTAACGGGTGCTTCATGTGAAAAATTTGTTATGCAAGGATATTTTCTTCCATACTTGTTTGTTGTTTGTTATTTCTTGTTATTGTTTACAGGCCTTTCCCTTTGCTGTGTGTACACACTTGTTTGTTTACAACCATGATAGCCTTGAGTGTCTTGTGACACCATGAGTGGTGTCCCATGTTTTCCACCCACTTTGTGCGGCCTACATTTTCTTTTTGGGTGTTTATGTGCTTATGTGATAGTTTACACATTGTTTGTTTTTACATGCATGCTTGTTTGTACTAACACTTATTTTCTAGCCACTTGTTTGCATGTGACTTGGTATTTATCAAGAAGATTCCCTTCCCCCTACAGGGCATAGTTTTAGTCCATGTGATCGGTCCTCTTTTGGGGCAACATTCTCCTATCTGCGACGTCTCATGCACTCCCAAAGAGGGGGAAATCATTTGGGGTTTGCACGTGGTACTAGTCCATGAATCAATCTAAAATTTACGAGTGGGTTCAACCAGTTTATGAACCCCATACACAACGGATTTTACAAGGAACATTTTCGCTAACATTATGGGGAGTAGTTATAGGATGGAGGATACAATGAACTTTCCTCCCTACACTACTTCAGATGGTGGCATCAGATCGTCCAAAAGACAAAACAGTACAGAGATTTCATCACCAATATCAGGGAAGCAGTTACAGGTTGGAGAATAAAACAGCTTTCTCCCTATACTTCTTCGGCCATAGTGGCGTGAGATTGCCTACAAAACTTGCACTCCACCGACAGTTACATGATATCCTTTCTACACTCTTTTGTCTCATCATGGATCGGGTGCACATGTTCCTTTTTCATTTTCATAATTTCATTTACAGTCTTTTTACTATATACTTGTGTTTTTACACATATACATGCATATTTGACTACTTGATCATCTTATTTTTTGTAGGTCCGTCTATATGGGAAGTAAGCAGTCAACACAACACACACATGACGAGTAGATTAAACACCTAATATTAACCATGCAGGTACACCACACACATTAGCATCTGCACACGTGCTTCCACCCTAGGTTCACTCTCATCACTTTTGCATCTTTAGTCTCCACAATCCATCTTTTTGTCACTCCACGCTTGGTTTAGTCCTTTGTCACGTTTCTACATGACTCTGCAAGAATTATTAGGTATGAATCTCTATCTAGTTTATGTTATCGAGATTTTTTCTCACCAACATAAAGTGGGGGCAAATATAGTCATTAAATCACACACTTTGAGTTTATATTTAGTCCCAGTTTCATACTTCTATTCATATGGTTTTTGAGTGAAAAAAGTACTAATTAACCCATGTCCATTGGCCATTTTACTTTACTTTCTGTTGTCACTTCTGATCCTTTGACCATACTTTCCCAGTCTATTTTGTCATTCTGTGTTATTCTTATTCCTAACTGGAGCACCCTAGTCACCCTGGTCACCTTTGGGCGCCCTGATCCCCTTTGCACTTTACTTTCACCTTTTCGGAACTTTCTAGCCATTTGAGCTTTCTATATTTTTGGTGGTCAGCCTTTTCGGGGTTAATTATGAAAGTAAAACAAGAGAACTATATAAATATAAATTTATGTGACCATAATGAAGGACCAAGCACTAAACATCTACTATCACCATCTAGAGTTGCATCTAAAGCTACATTTACATCTATCTAGCTCCATCATAAGGCACAAAAGGCTGATTCATCTGCATCACACTTTATAGGAGTGGAGTCTAATATTTTCATGCACACATTTACTACATTCTACATCTAGTGATTTGTTTGTTACCTCACAAAGTGTGACTAACACAAGACCAACCTAGGGCACGATTTGCACACACACCTAGAACTACATTGGGTCTGAGATGTAGTGACACACTTAATTAGTAAGACCACCATTAGGGACATTGAGGACCGTTCAACCCCTTTATATGCATATTTTTTTTCTACGGTTTTGATGTTGTTCTTGGGGTTTTGCAGGTGCTTTCTTCATCTCTTATTTATAGTGATATCCAAAGCATTTCAGTGACATTCACACGACATGCAACAAAAGTAGGTAGTCACTTAGCAACACATCAGAGGAGGGTGGTTTTAGGGTTTTTCCGCAGACTAGGGTGCCCAAATCTCAGACTCGGGCACCCATGGGTAATCCTATACCTTTCCATGTGCCCTAGTCTAGTCAGAAAGCTAAGATCTACATTTTCTCAAGCTTCTGTGTGGTCATTTCCTCCTCCTATCCAACCAATCTCCACTACGACACAACCCCGCAAGCTTGGAAAATCAGCTAAGGAATTATTAACCCTCTCTAGCACATTAGGGTTTTACATTTGTATTTACTTAATTACTTAGGAAATTTCCTTTATTTATTTAGTTATTATTTACTGCTTTGCATAACATTAGATTAGGCTAAAATATCACATTTTAGTTTGTTGGCTCGATTTTTTGAATAGCTAAAAACCTAGGCAGTCATGAGATAAATCTCCCTCATTTATCGGCGAGGCTACCATGCAAGATGTTTATCAATCTGGTAAGTATGAAACTTTAATAACTATTTGTGGGGGTTTTACTTTAATCATAAAGCTCATGAACCATAGCTAAGCAATTCTACAACAAGTAAGCAGTTGTTTATGAAGTATTTGCAAATGGGGGAAATAATGGAATTCAGTAAAGAAGAAAGGAAGATATATAATTCAACTAATAGTTTACAGAGTTGGTCTCATACATATAGATTAAATAAACAAGTAGATCTAACAATATTTAGAAGCAAAGGAAAAGAAAAGCTTCTAATCTAAATCTTAGATAACACAAATTTTATCCAAAGATCCACACAAAAGTAAGAAGCAAATGCACCATGGACACAAAGTTCTCTGGAAATCCTCCTTTATTCAATTCCTCGGCTTTCAAAAAAAAGACATCAAGGGCTGCAACACAAAGTCTGGAACTCAAGAATGTTGATTAAACAATTCTCCTCCTTTAACCCGTAGGCTCTTCCTCTATTTATATTGGATAGAGGGAAATTACAAATAGGATGCTTTAAATGAATTCCCGCATGCGGAAGCTATAGAAAAGGAGACAACTGACAATCTTCCTCCTGGAATTCCTCTTTGCATGACATGCATGATTTATAACTGAAAATAGAACCTTCTATTTTGCATGTCTGCCTCCTATTTCCAAGTAATTAACTTCTTCCAGTAACTTGAAGTAACAAATTTTATAGCTAATTACCTAAGTTTTACAATTTTAATTCATTGCTCAATTGCTTTGTCGGAGAAAATAAGAGAAAGAAGAAGAAATTAGAAGACATATGTTGCAACACTCCCAGTCTTGTTCTTCTTCCATACTCTACATGTTGATCCACCCTGTATTGCACTTCTGCTTGATCCACTTTAACAATGAATGATCTGAGTGATATCTATACCTTGAATCTGAGATGTTTTTTCCTCCCATATGTTGTTGAATCCTTTCCTTTGATTCTCACCAAACTGGATCTGGAAGCAGCTGACTGTGATTTTTCTTGCGGGTGTTGCCTTTGACCTATCTTCCCTCTTATCCTTGAAGCTTTTTCAATTCTTCTCCAGTACAATGTTTGTCGTAAACAATTCAGACAAAACTCGTCACCTTTTATTTTTAATTGCACATGAGCAATTAAAAATTCTAGAAAGCACCCCGACCCCGGGTGAAGGCAAATACAAGTAAATTCAATGAAGGCTTCAACTGGAAGATTGGGAGCACATGCATAAGCTCCTAAAAGGAATTTCCAATGCAATGACTTCCACATGTGCTGCATTAGAAACAAGAGGATGAATTTTTGCCAGAAGTCTTTGCAATTATGAGAGCTGGATCTATTTCTTCCTCTGATTCGAAAGATATATTCAATGTATCAAACATTAACTTTTGTTTTCTTCACCAACATGGGCATAAATGAAGTATTCCTACAAATAATTCAGACAAGTATTCAGTCCATAACATGAATATCAAATTTCTTCACCAAGATTTGATTATAAAGCTCGGTGCCCTCTATTTTTAGACTTTGCTTATATGCCAAGCAAACTAAAAAATATTATTTTATTCACTCATGGGCTCACATCAACATGCAAATAGCTAGAATAATGAAAAGAAAACCTTTCCAACCCTAGGCACCAAAACTGGATGCTTCCTGAAAATTTAAAAAAAAAGCCAACTTTTAGGCATTTAGCTATGCAAGAATGGGTCGCACTTTTTGGCTAGAAGCCATGCTAAAAATAAGAAGGAAAAGCAATGGGAATTTTTACCCTTCTAGGTAGCTCCAAAAATCTCATCTTTCACTTAAGTGATTTAACTTTAATGATGGGAAAAACAACCTTCCAGGAAGGCTCGAAATTCCCATCTTCCTTCCACCACCAAAATTCCCATTGGCACTTAAAATATTTCCTTCAAAAAAGTGTGACTTGCATAAAAGAGAGATCTTTTCCAAAAGTGCGACTTGCATGGGTGAATAAAAATTCATTGATGGGAATTCTTACCCTTCCCGATAGCCCCAAAAGTCTCATTTGTACTTTAAGTGGTTTATCTTTCTTAATGGGAAAAAAAACCTTCTAGGAAGGCTCCAAATTCCCACCTTCCTGCCAACACCAAAATTCCCATTGACACTTAAGTGATTTAACTTTAACAATGGGAAAAAACAACCTTCTAGGAAGGCTCTAAATTCCCACCTTCCTGCCAACACAAAAATTCCCATTGGCACTTAAGTGATTTACCTTTAATGATGGGAAAAAACAACCCTCTATGAAGGCTCGAAATGCCCATCTTCCTTTCACCACCAAAATTCCCATTGGCACTTAAAAAATGTCCTTCCAAAAAATGCGACTTGCATGGAAGAAAGCTTCTTTCCAAAAGTGCAACTTGTATTAAAATTTGCTCTTCCCAACAAATGCAACTTGCATGACTTTTGCTCTTAAAGTTGTGTGAAAACTCATCAACAACATTTTGTTTCCATTTTTGGATTTTTGGTGAAGAAAACACAAGCATAGAATAAAATTTTCCATTTTTAGAAAGGGTTGGGGAAGATGTAGCAAAAAAAACTTGCAAGTGCCATAACATTCACTTCGTGGCTTCGTTTTAGGTGTTGTCTTCTCTAAAAGTGCATATTTTCTCGAGCTCTACACGTTGATGTAATTTTTTTCTTTTTTTTTCATAAAATCCATTTTACACCTTTTTGGACCAAGCAACTTCTTGCAATCTCCTGAAAGAATCATGAGCTCTGATCGCCTTTAGATAGATTCGTAATTAAAAATACTGGATAACTTTTCAAAATCCCAGGCCTGGGAAAAGGTCTGGTAGGAAGAATGAATAGGCTACGGGGATTGCCAGATGGAAAAATAGAGAAATACAAAAGAGAAATAAAAAACCCGAGATAAGTTGCGGGCAATTGCTCGAAAAATTTCTCCGATTAGCTGATCTACAAAAATTCTTCCCGTTGGGTGAATGCTCCATAATGATGATGGGGTGAAGTGTTTTATATAACGTTAAATCCTCTGTAGGGTTCAATTAGCAACATAATTTATTTTTAAACAGAACTTTATTTATTTAATAAATAAATAAATAAATAAAATTCTCTCAGACAAAACCTAGCAAAGGGATAGAGTGAGTTTTAGCATGTGGTTATTTGTTAAATTTGGCTTAAATGACTCTCTGGAGATAGCTTAGAGCAATGCAAACAACTGTAGGACAAACATGCACAAAACAACCCATCACTTTGAAAAGAACGATTTTTTAAAAAAGGGGTAGTCCCAGATTTCAGGGTGAAATCTCGGGGACACCAGTTGGCTCTGTCTGTGGACATCTTTACCTTTGTCAAAATGAAAGGAGTGAAGATGAGATCCCAACATCTCTGGTTTCATGTCTTTTCCATTGGGTTCAGGGTCAGGCCACAAAACAAAACAAAAGAAAAAGAAAAGAAAAGAAAAAAACAAAAGTTTTATTTATATACAAACAGGTTTTACCTTGTATCTCAGTTTCTGAATAGCTTCGGATGTTGCCCATTGAAAGGCAGGGGTAACTCAATTCCATCCTGGTAGGCCAGGATGAAGCTACCCATTTTGGTAGTTCTTTTGATCACAAAGGGCCCTTTCTAGAGTGAATAAGATTGTCATGCATGTCCTTCGATTTGTGCTTCTTGTCCCACCAGAGTACCCAGTATCTGATCTTGAACTTCCTTTCTATGACCTTCTTGTAAAATACTTTGAGAAATTCCTTAACATCTTCATCTTCTGGTGGCTCATCCTTTCTTCTCTCTGTGGTGGGTAAATCTGCATCAAATTCCCCCGTACCCAAATTTATCAGTTGCATTCCTGAGGAAGAGCTATCACCATGTTATTTGTTTTTCTTCAGGCACCGATCATGCTTGTTGAAAGTCTCCACTAAGGAAACTAAACCCCTGGGAATTTTTTTACCTTTTGGCTGGATTATTCCACTACTGTCATCATAACTTGGATCACTTTTTCTTGTGATTGTTTGTCATGGTGGTGATTTACTCCCTTCAACACACAACCTGTCAAAGTTGTCTTGTTCCAGACATGCAGATGTTTGTTTGCCACCATTGAAATTTTGCCACTATTTAACATTATCAGGGACTTTGGGGCGGTAGATCATCTCCACTTTATAGTTTCCTTGTCTAAATATGGACGATGGTCTATATGGATTCAATAGTGCAGCTGTGACTGCCAAAGAGTCTACCTTGGAATTCTGATTTGTTGGAATGAAGTCGATAGAGAAGGCTACAAAATCGAGTGTGGCAGAAAGCAATCTATCTCTGTAATACTTCATCTTATCTCCTTTGACTTGATTTTGCCCTCATACTTGCTTTACTAGAAGTTCAACATATCCTTGGGCTTTGAGGAGTTTTACTCCTTTCGTCCTAGTTTGCTCCATTCCTAGCAACAATACTTAATACTCCACCATGTTGTTGGTGTTCTCGAACATCAACTTGTGGGAGTATGAGAATATCTCATGATCTGGAGATATTAATAGAACAACGACTCCTAATCCAAAAGAACAACATGTGCCTTTAAACTCCAACGTCCAAACCTTTTCCTCTTCTTTTGCAGGCTTTGGTTGAATTTTTGGCTCTAGAACACCTTTATCCATTTCCAAGAAGTATACACTGTGGTCAGACCCCTAAAAAATAATTTGAGATATAGGATCTTCATATTTTGTAACAATGTACTTGGACTTCTTTTCTAGCTCCAGCTCGTGACTTATTCCTTTGATAGGAATATAGGAACATGACTAATCCATCTTTACTTCCCCTCCCAGCTCTTTGTAAAAGTTTCTACTTAGCAACATCCCGTAGGAGATAGAAATATCTACAGCTAAGATTGTCATCTTTAATCTTTTGTCAGGAAAAGTTGGCAGAACAACTTGTGCATCTTTGATTTGTCTGATTAAAAGGACTTGTCTCTCCACGTAATACCACCTTTTTATGGTCTTTATCAAGGTAAGCCCAAGAGCATCTGCAAATTTTGTTGGCATGCCATTGTTAGAAGCACCTGAATCTAGAATGCAATTGCTTAACTTGAAACCATTAAGCAATAGGGAGACATAGAAAGGTTCTACTCTTTTAGGAGATAATGAGGGTTTAAGTACTACAACGTTGTTCTGGGGAGGAGTATCTTATGGCTTAGGAAAAAGACATCTTGATGTAATGAATTTCCCTGGTGACTGCACATACCTAACTAACCTATTTAACTGCTAAGAAAAAGATCTCATTTATTTGGTTTTTGACATTTGAACTCTACTTTTCTTGGCATGATCAATAATGTCAAAAGAAGGTATATATTCAGATACCTAAGTTGCTTTATGTGTTTGAGATGAAGAACTCACATTCTTATTTTTGGGAGCTAAGGAAGAAGGTAAAGGGCTTCCCCTTCTTTGTTCATCAGCTAATGCCTCAGCTTAGCGAGTTTTTGATTGTGTAAATACTACATATGCACGACCATGGTTGTCTTCAAGAAGCTCCTCATAGTCATGTTTAGATTTGTAGTTTAGGTAATTAATGTTGGATTCGTTAGTAGGACCTACAAAATCATCATTCTCGAGTTGATCAGTGACAACTTCTTGGTCTTCTTCATTCATCTCCACATTGTTTCTGGGAGCAGCTTCAATTGCTAATCTTTGGGAACCAACAATGCGGTTCCGGTTGTTGTTAAAATTCTGAGCAGGGGAAATGTTATTGCACTGAGCCATTTGTTTATTCATCTATGACATCTCATTTGCTAACTTTTTCAATAGTGAATCGGAAGTGGTAGCAGAGGATGAACTTTCAGCTCTAGAAGTGTTTCTCTTTATCTTTCCATCCATGATGAGGTCATCTTCAATTTCAACCGCCATGTTTTGAGCTGCTAACAAGTCAACAAGACATGCTCTTCGCAGTTGATAGCTTACTTCAGGAAGTAAAGCATTGATGAAGAATAATTTATGATTCTTGTCATTCAGAGAAGCAGAAGATGAAATTTTATAAATTAATCTTGGAATTTTGCAATAAAATCCCGCATGTGCTCTTCTGGCTCCTTCTTCAGCTGAGTCATCTGAGTTATCAATGTACTGGAATCTTCAGTTGACTTGAATATTTTCAGGAATGCATCTTGCATAGTATCCCATTTGGTTATGGTGCTAGGAGTTAGCTGGTAGAACTATTCTCCAACCAAGTCGTGCAAAGTCTCTATGAAAATTCTGACAGACAAATCTTCATGTTCTACTGTGAGCACTTCGCAAGATATGAAAAACGCAGCCAAGTGGTCATTTAGATTTTGCTTTCCATCTCCAAAGAATTTTTGAAAATTCTTTCTTGTCCCTTTAGGTAGATCATGCATTGGAGGAGTTAGATTCAGAGGTCCAAAAGCTATGCCCCATGGAACAGGTGTTGCAGGGGCAAGTGGTTGATTCTGCATCATGAAAGGAGCACACCTTCTTCAAGAATAGGATGGGTGAATAATCCCTGCTGCTATATTGTGTTAAACATGATCCAGATCTGGAGGAGTTTAAAATCTTCTTCCTGGTGAAAGAATAGATCTGTGGGTTCTAACTTGAGGAGAATGATTGAAATTAAATTTCTCCTACAATCTATAAAAATGATTAGCCCTTCCTTTAGCTCTGTTAGACCGCATGAATGCACGTTCAACCAGGTTAAGCCTATAATATAAAATAGGATTGGAAAGAAAAATCTCTGGTCTGCTAATTTGTGTTGTGCCCCAGCAGAGCCACCAAAAACTATTGGCTAGATTTTCTACACAGCTAAAAACCTAGGCAGTCATGAGATAAATCTCTCTCATTTACCGGTGAGGCTCCCATGTAAGATGTTTATCAATCTGGTAAGTATGAAACTTTAATAACTATTTGTGGGGGTTTTACTTTAATCACAAAGCTCATGAACCATAGCTAAGCAATTATGCAGCAAGTACGTAGTCTGTTTATGAAGTATTTGTAGAATGGGGGAAATAATGGAATTTGGGAAATAAGGATGGAAGATGTGTGATTCAACCAACAGTTATACATAGTTGGTCCTCATACACACAGATTAAATAAACAAATAGATCTCACAAAATTTAAAAGTAAAGGAAACAGAATAAGCTTCTAACCTAAATCTTAGATAGCAGAAATTTTATCCAAAAAAATCCACACATAGAAGCAAGAAGCAAATGCACCATGTAGACACAAAGTTCTCCATGGAATATGCCTCCTTTATTCAATTCTCCTCGGCTTTCACAAAAAAAAACATCAAGGGTTATAGCACAAAGTGTCTGGAAACTCAAGAATGCTGATTAGAAAAATTGTGATCGTCTAACCCATAGGCTCTTCCTCTATTTATAACAAATAGAGAGAAATTACAAATAGGAAGCTTTTAAGGAATTTTCACATGCAAAATCTATAGAAAAGGGGAAGCAGTTAACATTATTCTTCCTAGAATTCCTCTTTGAATGACATGCATGATTTGTAACTAAAAATAGAACCTTACTATTTTACATTTCTGCCACCTATTTCCAAGTAATTGACTTCTTCCAGTAACTTGAAGTAACGATATTTTATAGCCAATTACCTAAGTTTTACAATTTTAATTTATAGCTCAATTGCTTTGCTGGAGAAACTAAGAGAAAGAAATAGAAGAAGAAATTAGAAGAAAGATGTTGCAACACTCCTGGTCTTGTTCTTCTTCCATACTCTGTATGTTGATCCAGCCTGTATTACACTTCTGCTTTATCCACTTTAACAATGAATGATCTGAGTGATATCTATACCTTGAATCTGAGATGTTTTTTCCTCCCATATGTTGTTGAATCCTTTCCTTTGATTCTCACCAAACTGGATCTGGAAGCAAATGACTGTGATTTTTTCTTACGAGTGTTACCTCTGGCCTATTTTCCCTCTTATCCTTGAAGCTTTTGTAGTTCTTCTCCAGTACGTGCACCAGTGCAAAGTTTGTCGTAAACAATTCAGACAACCTACTTTCATTTCTAATTGCATATGAGCAATTTTAAATTCTAGAAAGCACCCCGGGTGAAGGAAAATACAAGTAAATTCAATGAAGGCTTCAATTGGAAGATTGGGAAGCACATGCACAAGCTCTTAAAAGGCATTTCTAATGCAACGACTTCCACATGAGCTGCATTAGAAACAAGAGGATGAATTTTTCCTAGAAGCCCTTGTAATTATGAGAGATGGATCTATTTCTTCATCTGATTTTGAAGATATATTTAATGTATCAGACATTGATTTCTCCTTTCTTCACCAATATGGGCATGAAATCTAGGGTTTAGAAAAGGGATTGAGAGAGTTGATTATTATTGTGGAAATAATTATGAGAGAGAGAATTCTTGGAGAAGAAGCACAAGCTTGAGAGACATAAAATATTGTACATATGAGAGGTGTGGAAGATTGTAAATCTTCATTATATATCTCTTGAAAGCTTTGGATAATAGCTTGACTTGTTTCTTGGTGGATGTAGCCCACACTGGGTGAACCACGTTAAATCTGATGTTGATTTATATCTCTTGTTTTTTATATTCCTTCTGGTAGAATATTCGATTTTATTGTATCTATGTTTGGATCTGATATATTATCCGTATGAACTTGTACTAACCCCAACAATTGGCATCATAACTTTGTTTGAGGGTTTTATGTGTTGACAGATTTACTCACAGAGGGTTTTCTGATTGAGTGAGAACTACATCAATAGCAGAAGAAAAAAATACAAGGTAGAGAAGTTTGATGATCGAATTTATCAATTATGGAAGATGCAGATTGAGGATTATCTATATCAAAGAGATTTGTAATTACCGTTGGATGAAAAGTTTAGGCCTACGAAGATGAATGATGAAGAATGGAAGATTCTTGACAAAAAGGCTTTAGGATCTATAAGATTAAGCCTGACAGCATCCGTGGCTTCCAATATTACAGAAGCGACTTCTATGGTAGAATTAATGAAATCTCTTGCTAATTTATATGAAAAACCTAGTGCTTCAAATAAATTTTATTTGATGAAGAAACTATTTAGTTCTAAGATGCATGAAGGTGGATCTGCATCTAGTCATTTGAATTATTTCCGATCTATTGTAAATAAATTAAAATACGTTGATATTCCATTTGATGATGAAGTGAAAACACTCTTATTCTTATGTTATTTTATCTCATAGTTGGGATAACTTGGTAATGATTGCTAGTAATACAATATCTGCTAATAATATTTTGAAGTTTGATGATGTGGTTAGTATAATCTTGAATGAAGAAATTCACAGGAAAAGTACAGAGGAATCATCATCTGGGAATGCTTTGAATGTAGAAAGAAGAGGCATGCATAATGAGAGATCCAAGAGTAAGAATAATGAGAAATCAATGTCAAGAGATAGCAAATCTAAATATAGAGGTAAGGGAATTACCTTTTGGAAATGTGGAAATAAAGGGCATGTAAAGAAAGATTATTCGTCAAAGGATAAAGAGAACCAACACCTAGACAAAAATAAAGAGGGAAATATTACAACAGAAGTAATGCAAGATGCTCTTATTATTTCTTTGGATAATAGAATAAAATCATGGGTTTTAGATTTATGAGCTTCTTTCTATGCAACCCCTAATAAGGGTTATTTTAGAAATTATGTCCAAGGTAATTTTGGGCATGTTTATTTGGGTGATGACGAACCTTGCAGTATTACTGGTAAAGGGGAAGTTCATCTAAAATTGTAGAATGGAAATACATGGGTATTGAAAGATGTGAGGCATGTGCCAAGCCTTAAGAGGAATCTTATTTTTACAGGGCAACTAGGTGAAGTTGGTTGCATGGTTACATTCACAGCAGACTCTTGGAAAGTCACCAAGGGTGCCTTTGTTATGGCAAGAGGCAAGATGATAGAAAAATTATATTTATCTACATGTGTTACTGATTCCTTTTATGTGTTATCTACTTCAGATTCAGATGCATGCATGTGGCATAATCGGTTGGGCCATATGAGTAAAAAAGGAATGCATATCTTAAAGGCTAAGGGTAAGTTATCATATTTGAAAGATTTAGATCTTGATTTATGTGATCATTGTATCTTTGGAAAGCAAAAGAGAGTGAGATTCTTAAAGTTGGGGCAACTAAGAAGGAATAAAAATTGGAGCTTGTAAACTCAGATGTGTGGGGATCGGCCCAGGTAGCTTCTCATGGAGGATCCCAGTATTATGTGACTTTCATTGATGATGCTACAAGAAAGGTATGGGTTTATTGTATTAAACATAAATCTGATGTTTTTGAGACTTTCAAAATATGGAAAGCCCTTGTTGAAAATGAATCAAATTCAAAGTTAAAGTGCCTTAAATCTGACAGTAGTGGTCAATATTGTAACAAAGCTTTCAATGATTATTGTTCAGTGAATGGAATATGTAGAGAAAGGACAGTTCTAAGAATACCACAAGAGAATGGCGTTGTAGAAAGAATAAACAGGACAATCATGAAACGTGCTAGAAGTATGAGGATACATGTTAGATTGCCCTTGTAGTTTTGGGCAGAAGTAGTTGATACAACGGTTTATTTGATTAACCACGAGCTTTCAAGTTCACTAGATGGAGGAATACTAGAGGAAGCTTGGACTGGAAAAGAGGTAGATCTTTCTTTTCTTAAAGTTTTTGGTTGAGAAGCTTTTTTACATATTGATAAGGAAAATAGAAAAAAGTTGGATGCAAAATCCAATATATACACTTTTATTGGTTACAGATCTGGTGATTTCGGATTCCATTTTTGGGATTTAGAGAATTCTAATATTATTAGGAGTTGTGACATTGAATGTAATGAAAAGAGAATGTGCAGGGATCAAACTTTGGTACTCAAGGATGGACCGGTTGAGAATTTTGTTTCAAAAGGCATACCTACAGGGTTACACAGTAACCGGTGTCAGTTGATCCTTGACCAACATCGGTCAAATGAGCCGGTATCGGTTACAGAAGAGTCAAACCAACATCAGTTAGCAGAACTAACATCAGTTATAGGTGATCGACATCGATCACTGTCAGAACTAGAAACAAATGTCCAGGAGGTCCAGAAAGAGCCTCCGGTACCCCAAGCTTTTGTGAGAAGGTCAAAAAGGGTAAGTAAACATCTAGAAAGATTTACACCTTCTCTATCTTATTTATTATTGATTGATAATAGTAAATCATAAAGTTTTTAAGAAGCAATGCAATATAAGATTCACGTGCAGTGGAAACATGGCATGGATGAGAAGATGGACTCCTTGGAACGAAACCAGACTTGAGATTTGGTTAAGTTGCCAGAAAGTAAGAGGTCATTGCAGAACAAATGGGTTTACAAGATCAAGGAAGAAGATGGCAGATAGAAAAGGTACAAGGCTAGGCTTGTAGTAAAGGGATTTGTAAAGAAAGCAGGTATTTAATTTGGTGAAATATTTTCTCCTATTGTTAAAATGACTTCCATATGTATTGTATTGCGTATAGTTGCATTAGATGATTTACATTTAGAGAAACTACATGTGAAGATGACTTTCCTTTATGGTGATTTAGATGAAGAGATTTATATGTAATAACCACTTGGGTATGAAGTCAAGGGTAAAGAGAAATTAGTGTGCAGGTTGAAAAAGAGTCTATATGGGCTTAAACAAACTCCAAGGCAATGGTACATGAAGTTTGATAGTTTCATGCATGACCATGGTTACACTTCATTTGGCAAAGAACTCAACGTTTCATTCTAGAATGAAACACATTTAGTTGAGGTATCACTTCATACGACAGGTATTGGAGGATGGGCAGTTGAAACTGGAGAAGATTCATATGAGTGAAAACCTTGTGGATATGCTAACGAAGCCATTAGCAAAAGATAAGTTGGAGCTACACTCCACTTCTATTGGTCTTCAAGTTTGAGACTTGAAGAGGAAGAAACAAAGCTAAGGAAAGGATCCAAGAATGACTTTGTACATGTATAGTGCAATAATTTATCTCTAAGTGCGAGATTGTTGAGTTGTGGAACTCAATTACTTCAATTTAGCATGTTATATTAAACTTGTTAGAAAACATAGTAACCGACATCGGTTATAAAGGAACCAACATTGGTTATAAAGGAACTGACATTGGTTATGAAGGGACCGACATTGGTCACCTATGATCGACATTGGTCAGGCAAGTAGGAACCGACATCAGTTAGGGCTAACTGACGTCGGTTACTTGTGCGTGGGTGTTTTATTTTTACTCACGGAAATTAGATCTAAATTTAGTATTAAAACAAATCTATTGATTGTAATTGCATAGCTAAGTGCCCTAAGTTTTTATATGCCTTTTTAAGCATGAAAGCTAAGGTTTAGAAAATGGATTGAGAGAGTTGATGATTATTGTGGAAATAATTGTGAGAGAGAGAATTCTTGGAGAAGAAGGAGAAGCTTGAGAGAAAGAAATTACTGTACATCTGAGAGGTGTGGAAGATTGTAAATCTTCATTGTATATCTTTTGAAAGCTTTGGATAATAGATTGACTTGTTTCTTGGTGGATGTAGCCCACACTGGGTGAACCACATTAAATCTGGTGTTGATTTATATCTCTTGTTTTGTATATTCCTTCTAGTAGAATATCCACTTTTATTGCATGTATGCTTAGATCTGATATATTATCTGTTCAACCTTGTGCTAACCCTAACAATATTCTCTCAGACAAAACCTAGCGAAGGGATAGAGTGAGTTTTAGCATGTGGGTATTTGTCAAATTTGGATTTTATGACTCTCTAGAGATAGCTTAGAGCAATGCAAACAACTGCAGGCAAAACAAACACAAAATGACCCATTACTTTAAAAAGAACAATTTTTTTAAAAAGGGGTAGTCCTAAATTTCAGGGTGAAATCTCAGGGACACCATAGTTTAATCACTCACACACTCTCTACACTCTACGCTTTTCATGATCACATCTTTCTAGCGCACATTCGAACCATTTCCTGATGACACACTCTTGTTCTATGGTTCATTCTTAATTGTTGGGGGTCATTTATAAATGAACGTCATCACATGCATATTCATTCACACTCGTTCAAGGGCACGATGCTTCTACCATTCACTCTACATTCCATTCTTTCTTATCCACAACATATTACATATCTTGGTCACATTATTCTTGCTTGCTTATGTTTTTACATGTACACTTTATTACATATGTTAGTTAGATATCTTGTGTGTCATTATTCTTATCATACACACATATGTGTTCACTTACCTTCTAGTTGTGATCGCAAGCTTTACATATATATTTACACGCATCATGGATGCTTAGCGTAGTACCTCATACCAGTTCGACAACAACTCTTGGGGGCATCCACTTTCATACACTACAGGTGTTATTGTTTCATTTTTCATAGCACATCATTATTCGATTACACACTTTGACATACTTTCTATCTTTTTAACATGTTAACAGGTGTGTACCATTTGTCTTGCAAGTCTATTTGCTTCCATGGTTGTCTGTTACATTTCTTGTTATTATATGCCATTGATTATGATTGTTTTCCATTGTTTGTGGACTTTTCCCTTTGTCTTGTGTGCACACTGTCTGCTTTTGGGTATATTGGCCTTGCGTGTCTTAAAGCATTGTGAGTGATGTCCCATGTTTGAAACCTGATTTTCTCAATCTACATTGTCTTCTTGCATATTGCTTTCTTACGTCTTAGCTTACACATTGTTTGCTTAGCTTACATATTGTCTTATACATTCATGTTTGTCTTTTCTTTCACTAATGCTTGTTTCTAGTCACTTTGTTTGGGTGTGCCTTTGTCTCTACTAAGTACACTCCCCCTATATGACATCAATTTCAATTCAGCGGTCAGTGCTCCTTTGGATTGCATGCTCCTCAATGACGTTGCATGCACCCCAAATGAGGGGGGCATAATTTGGGTGAATCATTCACCCCATACAATGTCTTACAATCACAGTTCAACATAGTTCAGTACTAGTACAACATAGTCATCAGTCACAACAACGACCCAGATCCTGACTCGAGTCCTTAGCACAACACATACACTAACACCCAGACTAATACAGTAGCTCCTGGGGGGCCCTGACCCTTCCTAGACACCTATGACCAAGGGGTAATTACACAACATTTTTCAGTTCAACACATTTCTCATCACTTCACACAATGATTTTTATAGGGCACACAATCCTTAACACTCGACATGCATGCACTACACAACATTTTCTACTTTCACGTTGGATCAAAATTATGCAAACTGGATCAAATTTTTACACACCATTTGTAGTGGTGTTCTACATTTCTGGAAGCAGTTAAAGGTTGGAGGATGACATTAACATTTTCTCCCTACACTTCTTTTGTTTTCTTCCATGAGATCACCCAAAAAACTCGCACTCGACGCAACTGAGGAGATCACCTGAAAAAATTGTTCTTCTACATCATCTTCAAGATCATTTCTACACTCTTTTTCATCATGGATCAGGTGCACACGTTCCCTTTTCACATTTTAAATACTTTCTTACATGCTTTTTACACATTTTGATCATATACACATGTATTTGACTACTTGTTCATTTTGGTCTTTTGCACATGCATCCTTGTGGGAAGTGATAGTCACATCAACATCAATCATAATCAAAACATCAGGAATAATTGACTTGAACAACATGTACGATCACAACATCGATACATACGCTCTCACCTTAGGGTCATCATCTTCATCACTGCACTTCCTCTCCTTTAGTTTCCATGCTTCAAATTTTTATCACTCCACGCTTTTTCTCGTCTCTTGGCATGCTTTTCGCCATCAATCTACATGGTTATCAGATATGCATATCTTATTTACTTTATGTTATCAAGCATTCACTCAGAAACATAAAGTGGGGGTGAATGTAGACACAAAATCACACACTTTGGGTATCTATCTAGTCCTGATCACATACTACTATTCATATGATTCCTAAGTAAGAAGAGTACTAATCATCCCATATCTTTGGCCATATTTTCTTACTTTCTATTGCCACTTTTGGTCTTACATGCCTTCTTTCCCAGTATGACCTTCGACCCTTCAATTTCTCTGAGTCTAGACACCAACGTCCAGCTAAGGCGCTGACGCTAGGAGCCCTCGTCCCCTCTGGGTGCCCTGACATTTTAACACTTTTTTTCACATCTTTTGGGTCCTTTCTAGCCGTTTGGGCATCTTATCTTTTTGTAGTCATCCTTTTTGGGGTTAATTATAAAAGTCAAGTAAGGAAATCATATAAATATAAATTTATGTGACCATAATAAAACACCAAACACTAAGCATTAGCTATCACCACCTAAGGTTGCATCCAAATGTTATTCAAGAGCATTCAAGCATCCATATGAGGGCAAGGGACTGCATTCTTCTACATACACTTCATAGGAGGGGAAGTTAATTTTATTCCATACACACATCTACTTACATCTTCTACATATAGTTATTTCTCACTATCAAGTGCGACATGCATAAGAGCCACCTAGGGAACGATTCTTCACACACACACACACATATAGAACTACGTTGGGTCTGAAATGTAGTGCAATGCTCAGTCGTAAGATCACTGGTTTGACGGTTGAGGACATTCTGACCCCTCATTTGCATTATTTTCCTTTTGGGACTTGATGCACTCTTGAGGGTTTTGCAGGTGAATTCTTTATCGCATGTTATCAACGACATCAACGATCATCGTGCGAAATACTAATGACAAGAAGTGAAGGACATCAAACACATTATGACCAATCAAAGATGGTTTTTTGTTAGCAGTCACAAGCGCCCATAATTGGTCTACAACGTGCGTAAGCGCCCCTAACCCACTCTAGGCACCCCAGTCCAACATATTCATCCATCTTTGCATTTTTTGGGGTTTCATTGCGACAATATGCAATTCAGATTTTCCAGTTCGTCACTTTGACACAACCCAATATTAATTGTGAAACATCTAAGTCATTTTATCTCCTCTTTGTACATAGGGTTTTAAATCTTAATTATTTATTTACTTTGGTCACTTTTGTACTTATTTGTCTATTTATTTACTGCTACATTGCAATCAGATTTAAGCATCTATTTATATCAATATTTGCTTAATCACCTTCAAACAACCTTAAATACCTTTTTCCCTGTAGGCTTCCCAACTAAGCTTATTGTGAGAGTCAAGCCTGAGATAATTGTATTCTTCCACTACTTTTAATGGTCTTCCTTCGAAAAGGATTTTTTTTGTTTGTATTGAAAGTATCACAATTTTGGTCTTAGTGATATTTGAACATAGTTATGCTTCATGATTGTTGAGCAAGGTCTTTGAGCTCTCTAAGTTAGCCTATAAGTGTACAAGCCCCCCATCCTTTATTACTTCACACATATATTGAACTAATAAAGTGAGGGTTAAACGGGTCCTCTCATTTTAAAAAATCATTTACATATATTACTTTGGGTTTTTATTATAATCAACGACCATTTGGTCTATTGGTGAAGTTGGTTGGCTTGCATAGGCCACCAGGGATTAATTCTTGTTGAATGCAAAGGTCCCTGACACCCCGACACAGAGAGTCAAGTGGTTAAGACTAGGATCGTGCCTTGGATGAATTTGATGGCATGTATTCCCCTTACCCGTAGCTGCTTAGCTGAAGGTGCTCATCGGTTTAGTTTGTAGGCTTACTCAGTATTATAATTTTGCTATATGTTTCCTCCAAAACATGGGTAGAGATGCTAACAATCTATGTAAACCAATGCCTAGTTGTAATGCTTCAATATTCAATAAAAATGTACAATAGATCTAAAATTTCAAATGGCAAGTGGTAGGCCATTTGGCCATCATTTACTAGTTATTGCCACAACAGTTACCACCTTTTATGTGCCAATATAACTACCATGAAAACTGAACATAAAATACAAGTATCAAGCTAACATTATACTATGATTGGTTCACATATTATAGATGCTTTCAAATCCAAAATAAATCCATCATAAAAAAAATTGAATATGTCATCAGGAAACACGTGGAAAGCTTATCAGGTCTTTTAAATTATCCACTACAGGGATGTTACCTGTGACCTCAACCTCACAGTGAGAGGGGTTTGCTCTAAGATGCACAATACTTGGGCATGTATGCTCTTCTAAAAACTTATTACTTCACACTTCACCTCCCAATTCACTCTAATCTTGAAGACCGTCAAGATGTTATTTTTGATGAGGGTAATTCATTAACCCTTAATACATATTCTAGAACCCAATAAAAACATGTTCTTCACAAACCAGAGTACCCATATCTTGACCAATTTCAACCTCCATAGATTCCTAGGTACTTTTATTTATTTCATTATGTACCCTCATGCTCCATTGGGGGGTTCACTTAGTAAAAGTATGATATAACATGTTCATTCGAAGGGTATTAAACAATACCTGTAATGTTAGTTTTTTACTTCTAGTTATTCAATTGATAATACCCCCTCTTGTTATATTATTATAATGAAAATACCCCTAATTTTTCCATGTACCTTACTTACCCATTTTTTCCATTACAATTTTATTTACCCCTTTTTATTCCTACCCTAATATATCATGATTCCCACTCAATTATTATTTTCTTAATATGCCTTTGCTCTAGAAAGATATTTTTAAGTCGTTTGAGACCTATTACCAATTATCTCAATGTTAATTTGTAATCATTTATCAATAGTTCTTCAAATAATTAAAATAGTGAAATAATATAATTTTTTTAAAAAAAATACCCGATCCTAGTTTTCTATTGTCTTAATATTTTTGGGTTAAAAATCTCCTAACTGAGATTTCCTTATTAAAAAAGAGATCATAATTTAACTTTATGAATACTCCTTTTGTGATTTTAAGTATTTAGTTTTTAAAATCAGGGTTCAAGTGTTTCAGTTTTATATTAAAACTAGTTCTACCTATCCTCTGGCACAACTCTCTAACCTACCCCCAATACCTAATTCAAAATATTAATAAATTAAACCCTTTCACCCCGAATGTCTATCGATATATTGACTTTGATTTTATCAATTTTAATTACCTCAATATGAATGAACGTGCTAGGATATTACCTAGCTACTGAACCCCATGTCATGCTCCAACACTAATATTTTGCTAAAAATAAGTTTTAAAACATCCCATGCATTCATAAACTGTCCACAAATAAAAAAATTGTAAGAGTCAGACTTCACTCCATCAAAATTCGTTTTGGAAATGCGCTCTGGAGTCAGCTTTGCTAGGGTTTCTTGCTTTCGAACTTGTCATTCCACAACCTTCTTGGGCTCTGCGGGATATTAATACCATCATTTTTTTAGGGTTTCCCACTCGTTGGGCACCTCTATATAATGACCTCTCCCTCTTCAAGCCCGATTGTTACAACTGTGGTCGGAGATAGTGGAGCTTTGAGTAATGACGCTGCCTGTGAAACATCCTCAAAAGTTTGTCCCAAAGGTCTTCCACGAGGTAATGTTTCTCCTCCTGATGTGGTTTTACCTATTTCTGACTTTAATGGTACTTGTAACTAGTTGGAACAATTATGTCTCATTGGGTATTTTGTGGGTCACATCCCCTCTCAGAGCATGCTCAAATCCTGGGTTAACACAGCCTGGACTCCTCATGGATTGATAGAGTCCAAAATATGACCAAAGGATGTTTCGTTTCTCACTTCTCTGGCCCAGCCAATGCCCCCAATATTTTGGCTTGACAAGCCACCTGGTATGTCCATAACTCTTTGCTAGTCCTATTTTCATGGACTAAAGACTTTTTAGTTTCTGAGTATGTCACACTTAAAGTGCCAATCTGGGTAGAATTTCCTGGCCTACACTTGCCTTGTGTTCATTTCTTGCATTAAATTGATTCTTACATCAGGTGGGTGGTTTGCCTCAAACCAGACTGGTTTTACCACGCTCATCCACAAATCATGTTTGCATTAAGGTAGATATTTCTTGAGACCTAAAAGAATTTGTGGAAATCTAGATGGGAGACACACATTACTCCCAACGTATTCTATATATCAACTTTCCTAACACTTGCTTATGTTGCCACGCCTCTGATCATAAGATCAAAGACTACCCTCTTTATGTTCCTCACAGTCACCTAGTTTCCAAAACAACCTCTAAACCAACCAAACCCCCTCAGGAGGAAGGTTTGCAAACAACAAAGGGTAGGAAAAACAAGAATAAAAATCAGTAATCCAAGGCCTTTGGTATAAACAGTCAGCATGAGCCAGCGGTTAAGGAACATAGCCCGGAAGATAAGGAGCCAATTGGTGCTACTAAGGAGCCAACTGTTGTTGCCAACTCATCATTCCAGTTACCAAAATACTCAAGAAAACCCAAGGCAACCTCAATTCTCATGGACCAGATAAATTTTGTTTATAATGTCACCATGCCGCAACCTTCCTCGTTGTTTTAACAAACAACTCATAGGGGTCAACCAAACGGCACTGAAGTCCTCGCATATCTTGGGATCATAGCCCGGTGCACAATGTGGACTCAAAAGAAGAGGAGTATAACATCACCTATGCCGAGTGGAAGAAAATCAATATGCATGATTTTTGTAGCATGACAATGCTCAATTCCTGTAAAACCGGTTCGATACCCTTGATGGTTTAGATGCTGATGGCATGGCTCTTGATCAACGTCTCCCATGAATTTTTTATATTGGAATGTTTGGGATCTAACAGACTCCTATCATAAGTATGTTTTTCATGAGAATCGACAAAGATTTGTCAATTTAGATGTTTTTTTTTGTAGGAGGTGAAAATTCCAAGTTTTCAGTTATAGATGGTTTGTAAATCCATCCGTCCTGACAACTTGGCATTCTGTAGTAATCATGAAGTGGGCCGTGGGGGTTTAATTTCTCTTTTTGCTCCCAAATGACGGCCCTTTTTAATTGATCGTGGCATCGACCCCACCAACCATGCCATATGGGTCCTATTTAATGTTGACGACTACCCTTTTGGCCTCATTAATATATATACCTCTAACGATGCAGCCAAAAGGGCCGATCTTTGGTGGTGGATAACTTGCACAATTCTTGACGCTTATTAGGTCATAAGTGGTGATTTTAATACGGTTGACTCACCTACCGATGAGATGGATAACCATCGAAAGGGAAGCATGGTTTTACATGCGCAATAAGTTTGGGTTTTATGACCCTAATACTTCTCGTACTCCCACTTCTGATGTGTGGTACACTTGGTCAAATCTTCAAGGAGGATCAGATTGGGTTATTAAATGGCTCGATAGAGCCATGCTGTCACCTCAAGTTTTTTTTTTATTTTGACATTTAATCCATGCTTATGGAGGTCATGCTTGATTTTATACTATTTGATCATTCCCCTATACAATTTCATATCACTTGGCATGATAAACACACTTTTTGTCATAAAAGGCCAATTCTTTCTTAATACTGCCTTGATATAGCATGAGCCCACACTCAATCATATCAAGCATGTGTGGAACTTAGCCCCGCGACCAAGTCATTGTTAGCACTTTCATCCACCTATGCACATCAGTTGGACTCAATGGTGGGAGGACGCTATCACTCATACTACTAGATTTCTCATAATATATGGCCGAAAGCTAGCCAAAATCAGACGTCGCTCCTATTTTGCCAATACCTCTACTCTTAGCTACGCAGTGGTGGTACTTCAAGGCAACCCCTTCTCTGAAACTCTACAACTTCAGGTTGCAATGTTTGACCAACAGATTCAAATTGTTGATAACTACAATGCTCGAGGAGCTTAGATTCATGCTCGTGTGCACTATCTTAAAATTGGCGACCGAGTCTCAAAAGAATTCTCAACAAATTTGGGCCATCTTTGATGGAAAAATTCGGGTCATTGATCCTCAAGGCATGCTACAAGCATTTGTGTGATATTATAAGTTGGTCTTTCAGGCTCAACAACCCTCTTCTGATAGACAAACAACCCTTAAACAATGTCTGGCTGTTGTGCCAAGCAAACTTTCTCAAGCTCAGTAGGTTGTCTATGACCGAATGCTTACCATTGATGACCTCCATGATGCAGTAATGCAAATGGCCAATGATAAGGCCCCGAGTTGTGATGACTACTACCCTTGCAAATTCTACAAAGCCTTATGGGATTTTGTCAGGTAATACCTTCTTCAAGTCTACCTCGAAGGGTTTCAGAATCAGTCATTGGGGTTGTCTATCGACAAAGGGAATATTAAATTCATCCTGAAGCAAGGGGATCTAGAGTAAATTACTTGTTGGCGGCCTATCACTTTGTTGAATGTCTCCTACAAAATAATTGCTAAAGCTCTAGCTATGCTGCTGCGTAGCATTCTCCCTATTGTGATTCAATAAAAACAAACTGAGTTCATTCAGGGGCAATACATCCTAGACAACATCATTGCAGTTTGGGAAGGCATGAAATGGGCTTACAGATCCAATCAATTTGCCATGTTCATTAAAATTGATTCTGAGAAAGCTTATGATCGGAATGAATGGTTATTTATCCTTGGTATGCCGCAAGCTCTTGGGTTCGGCCCCAATTTCATCTAAACAGTCATAATGCTATTTGTTGATGCTTCTACCCAGATCACTATTAATGGCCTCATCTCTGTGTCCTTTGGATTGTTCTGATCCATTCGGCAAGGGTCCCCGTTAGCGTCAATGCTCTATGTGCTTGCGGCTGAAGGTTTTGGGTATATGTTGGCTCACGCTAAAACCCAAGGGCTCGTCAGGGGCATTTCACTACCCTCTGCAAACAATTCTCAATTGCTCAACAATCACTTAACATATGATTCATTTCTCACGCTCATTGAGGAAGAATCTAATATCCGTAATATTATGCACTACCTTGATGTCTTTTGTTTAGTGTCTGGTTATTCTATTTAATGGTGGAAAACTCAGTGCTACAGGTAATCTTTCCTCCAAGCACCCATTTGGCTCACCTCTTTTGAGTGGAAGATTCTCGCACATGACAAAAATCTTTAAATTTTTAGGCATCCCCTTTACCTTTTAAGCTTCACCGACTGAGCTATGATAATATGTCATTCAACGGGTGGCCAAAAAATTGGACTATTGGATTACCATAACTCTGTCCCTGGTAAGGAAATTCCAAATTTACTCCAAAGTGCTGACAATCACACACGTTTACTACTCTTTGTGTTGGGTGCCTTCCAAAGCCTCCATTCAAAAACAGGAAAAACACCTCAAAGCCTTTCTTTGGGCCAACACCTCCACTGGTAAAGGTTTTCATTGAGTGGCTTGGGAAATTTGTTTCCTTCCCTGCAACTCTAGGGGCTTAGGCCTTATTGAAATACAATGCCAAGGGCGGGTACTCTGTGCCAAATGGATTGTTTGATGCATCATTGGCCAAGAAGTGTGGAAAGTGATTTTGCGCCATGGTATAGAAGAAGGATCACCTTACGGCTACTCTACATTAAAAGGATTGGGGTTTGTCAACCTCCATATTGCTTCATTGCTTGTTAAAGTGGTCGGTACTTTTGTGCTTTAAAGCATTTGTAAAGCTTAGGAATGTATCAAACCATGGCTTCAATGGAAAGGTGATGGCTTTCGTAATGGGATTTCCATTAACCATCATTCCCTTTGGTGCTCGCCAATTTTTTAGGCTCAGGATAAGTGTTTCACATATATCTAGGGGTTTTTTGCTCTCAAAATCTTCAAGTGTGGAATTCACACCATCCAAGACTTATTTTGTAAACACTCTCAATATTGATACTCTTGGCTTAAGCTTAAAGCTCGATTTTGCCTGACCAACTAGGATTAAGCTAGCATTACTAAAGTGCTCAATTCGGTCCTTGACCATATGCTGTATAAAATTTCTGTGCACTCCTCTCACCCTTGGTGGACGGATTGCAAGTGGTATGTTGATACTTTGTTTTGTAATTATTCCACCCGTAAAGGCTATTACTGGATTTTGCCTCATCTTCCCATGGTTGAAAAACTCAACACTCATTGGGGCATTCATTCCACTCTGTCTTCATGGAGTCAACGATTTGACACTGTCTGGTCTACCTGTGTGAAGCCAAAAATTACTCACTTTCTTTGGTGTGTTCTGCACCAAGACCTTCCCATAGGGTCTTGACTTGTTCAAATTGGGATCCCGACACCCAAGTGCCCATTCTGTGGCCACTTGGAAACTCTTTTGCATCTTTTTTGGTCTTGTCTGAAAGTGCAACTTTCTTAGAGTTGGATACATTCATTTTTCTTTCCTCTCAAACCACATTGTTTTACTTGACAAAATATCCTCCTAGGAGATAACCCCAAACTTCTGTTGTTGTTCACCCAGATTTGACATGTTTTCAAGGGGGAAATTATGTTTTGGATATGGAAAGAAAAAAATGTTTTTTTCTTTGGAAATTATTTTTTAGTGTTTAACAAATCTATGGTTATCTCTAATGTGTTGTTGCAGATTCAAGTCTAGGATAATAAAGTGGCTTTGGAAGTGGACCACCTTTAGACTTTGTTGCAGCATTGGGGTGATGCCCCATGCAATGTCACCCAGGAGCCACCCTCACCATCTTGGTGCTCCTCGCCGCATGGTCGTGGTGGTTGCCCGCAACTGCTCTCAGCGGCGTTCTTTCAGCCGGGCTCGTCGCTCGCCCCACCCTCACCAACAGAGGAGTCACTCACCACTAGCTCGCTAGTAAGGCTGGGGGTCCCCTGCTCGCCAACGTGGGTGGGGATCCCCTGTCGACCCCCGAGTTGCACACATTTGATGGTTGGAACTTTCCCCTACCGCCACTGTTACCTTCTAACAAGTTTCCTCATATCTCTCTTGTCGTTCCTCTCAGGAGGAGGCAAAAAAAGAAGAAGAAAATACCCCTGGTTGGGATATTCCAAATTCCGATAAGGACTCCCAGGCTCGGGTTGGCTGAATGATCATGATCCCCTTGCTTCGGGAATGTTTGTTGCTGCTGCATAATGTTGTGTTTTGATGGTTTCCTAAGCGTTGCCTAGTTCATTTGTTTTTGTCCTATGCTCAACCTAGTTTGCTTGTGGTTTGGGGGTGTGCTCTCATACTGCTTGTTTTTTGCTGAAAGCTATCTTATATCTTATTGCATTAATATAATATAAGATCTCTTTTCATAAAAAAAAATAGAAACAAAATGTGTGGATTCATAAAAGCAAGAATGTCCAAATCCATTCTCGAAAGGGGATAACAACTTATGGGAAAAGGCAAATGCTTCCCATACCACCTTTGACCACCCTCTTGGGTTAGGGAGATAAATTGCGTCAGGGAGATAAAAGTTGATTATTTAAAAGGTTTATTAAAAATAAAAAAATAATTATCAAGAATGATCGAGCAACAATAAAACATGGGATAAAAGCTTATGACCAAATAAAGCTTATGAAAATAAAAACACCGGAAGAGGGTCTCCCTAACGTCACACACGAGTGTTTGTATGGGCAAAGGCAAATGCTTCTGATAATGAATTAGTTGCAAAATGATTATAAGCACAAAGCCTTATTCCTTAACGAAATCAAACCAAGGTCTTGCCCAGACACATTATGATAAGAGGAAAATTAAATTTGCAATTAATCCTTGAGAAACGATTTTAGTTGCAGCTTGACAAATACTTTAGATCAAAGTTCAATTACTGTTACCGGAGCATATGGTATCATTATGATCAAGCCATTATACTCACATTTAGGAGAATCTAGGTGAGAAGAATTCCACTACAAAAATTACAAAAATACTACATTCATATTATTATTATTGTTTTCCTATTAATTAGGTCTTTATCTATGTTAGTTTTTATATTTTTCTCTAATTTTTATATTGTCTTAGGAGATTGAGTGCTCTCTTTTGGTATATTAAAAGTTATCAGCAGAGGTGTTTCATACCCTAGGCAACCTAGGTAGTTGCTTAGGACACACAATGGAGAGGGGTGCCATAGTTTGAAAAAAAAAATGTCAGCTAGGCTTTCCAGACAGTCGGCTTTACCAGTTTGCAAAAAAAATAAAATAAGTAACCGCTTCACCACACACACATATATATTAACAAAAGGAAATTCATTAAAGGAAAAATATTGCCATTGGTTCCAGGTTTATGCCGTATGCGAATCGCCATAACCGTTACATGTGCAAAGGCTAACCATTTCATCCTACAGGCGGCAGGGCCCATGTTTGCCATGGAATTTCATTACTGTGCCTGTTTCTTAGCTGCATTAAAAGAACACAACGATTAGCTAAAACATTCATAACAAAACATATGAAACAAGAATGGAGGAGGATGTATATATAACAACTAACCAGCTCGAGCAAGCCACATGTACAAGATACATTTCTCAAAGACCCACTTATGCCGAGCATCTTGAACACAATCCCATTAATAGAGTCTCCTGCCCCCATTCAATTGTCTTCGTCAATGATTTTGCTCCTAGTTTTATTCGATCTCTTCCAAGAAAACAACTTGCCAAAGCAAAGTCGGTTGCCGTAAGCCATCACCGCAGTCCCCTTGGTTCCAGTTACCAGTACCCCGCCAAGTGGTTTCGAGCATCAATGAGAAAATGCTTCGTGCAAAAAGCTCTTGTCATGGCTTTATTTATAGGAAAATGAACTGTGGTTAAGGTATTTGATTACTGTTAAAGCGAAATTAAACCATTGAAAAAGAAGAAAATGTGATAAGATGTCAAATCCACGTTCTAAACGTTTCATATTTATCTTCGTGCACTAAGAGTAATAGCTATATAACAAACATGCACATGCAGGTGGGCGGCTGGCCCTAGAGGGTGGTGGCATATGTTCTGAGTACTGCCTAGAGCGCTTTAAAACCTTAATTCGCCCTTGCTTATTAGTTTTAATTAACGTTGATATGTAATATTATTATTATATTTACATTTAATATATATGTTTAAAAAGTTGATTTCTTATTGTAAACATCAATACGATAGAGCATATTTTCTCGCCCATCCATTGATACGGTTTATAATAGAATCTAGTTCTATTTTACTCTTAATTTTTTAAAAAATATCTAAACAATTGTCAAATTCAACTTACAACACTAAAATCTATAACATTTGTATAACCATCGGGGAAAGACACCATGCGTGAGTACTACCAAATCGGCGAACATTTTAATTGTAATGGGTTATTGTTTCCTACATTCCACTTGGACCATGTTCTTTGGGACCACTTTTTTATAACTGTAACTATCCTATATTGATATTATTAATATATTGAAAGGCACCATGCGTGAGTACTACCAAATCGGCGAACATTTTAATTGTAACTGTTTATTTTTCCCTACATTTCACTTGGACCATGTTCTTTGGGACCACTTTTTATAATTCTAACTATCCTATATTGATATTATCAATATATTGAATTATTCCCAATTAAAAAAACAAAACTAAAATAAATATACGTGTCACCATAGGACCTACCCAAACGGACATTTGCTGCTAATTGCTATAAAGTATAAACCCATACCAAACCCTAGCGACTAAAAAGCCCTAAATGTTTGTATAACGCTAGAAGCCATTGCGCTATCTTGTATCGAACGCCTGTATCCCGCAACTACCGAAGCTGGGTACGGGAAGATTTTTTTTAAAGATTTGTTTTGGTATTCCTCTGTGTAGGCGCTGGTAAGATTCGAACTCTCGAGCTACTCCCTTTTTGTTGCATTTGTTTAGACGATATATATTAGTATAAATGGATGGAGATGATGATTCTTTCCCCGAATGATCGACAACGATTCCAATCCACTGCAAAATCTCGTTAGAGATAAGCCAGATTATCTGATCCATCCTTTTAACAATTGTTGTAATGTTTTAGTTTCGAATGTATGTGCCGGATTTATAAGTTTGTGTAGGCTTTCTATCACCCACGAACTTAAAAATCATGAAACCCTAGCATACTATAAATTATTGTAGACTGGCTATCGAATCTAAACAGACTAGATATTTATATAGGGCCGCTGGCAAACACTAACAAGGTATAGATTTGTGTAAGGCGGCTGTTAAACCCCAACTGTAAAACCCTAAATTGAAATTGTCGATTCTCAAATATGTTAGGGTTTGGTAATGAAATACATGCGACGGGACTCTAGACTGGAGCGACTGATTATGTGTCGTAGATTCCATAGTGAACGTCACAGAGCAAAATCTGTTCGTTGATGCCGTTTGCTGGATCACACTTCATGTGATCCAAAAAGGCGGCTCCGAGTGGGAGAATGTTATATTCTATGGCCCTGGGTAATGCGGCGTCGCTGCTATGATCCTTTGGGACAGGCCATAACAGTCACATTACAACTTAATCATTTTTAATTTATGTCATTTTAAGTCATTTTAAGGTTCTTTGTTCAATCTGATTTCTACTGTGTGTTTTATTATTTTTTTAAGTCGCATTTCAATTGTGTATATACCATCCATCATCCGAATTAGATATTTGAATAGTCACCCTGATTACATCATGAGTTACAATGTCTAATTCTATAGGCCTACAAATTTTTCACAGCTAAAAATCTCTCAGATGTATTATATATGTATATCTCTAGATTTTCCATAATATAAGATTTCTCCAAAACAATTCAAAATCTCTCGGATATATTTATTGGGTAAGGTTCCGTGGAGGTGTTTTATGTGGTGAAGGTTCCATCGAGGTGCTACTGGTCCAAAAAACTATGCAGCTAAAGTTCTTGAGAGTCGGGGTTGGAAGTTTCCATTGCTATTTGGGAATTTCTAGATATATTATGTATCATGTATGTATATCTCTAGATTTTCCATAATGTAAGACTTCTCCAAAACAATTCAAAATCTCTAGATATATTATGTATTATGTATGAATATCTGTAGATTTTCCATAATATAAGATTTCTCTAAAACAATTCAAAATCTCTCGGATATATTTATTGGGGAAGGTTCCGTGGAGGTATTTATGTGGTGAAGGTTCCATCGAGATGCTACTGGTCCAAAAAAAACTATGCAGCTAAAGTTTGAATGAGTCGGAGTTGGAAGTTTCTATTGCTGTTTGGGAATTTCTAGATATATATTATGTATTATATATGTATATCTCTAGATTTTCCATAATATAAGATTTCTCCAAAACAATTCAAAATCTTTAGATATATTATGTATTATGTATGAATATCTCTAGATTTTCCATAATATAAGAATTTCTCCAAAACAATTCAAAATCTGTTGGATATATTTATTGGGTAAGGTTCTGTGGAGGTATTTATGTGGTGAAGGTTCCATCGAGGTGCTACTGGTCCAAAAAAAATTATGCAGCGAAAGTTCTAACGAGTCGAGTTGGAAGTTTCTATTGTTGTTTGGGAATTTCTAGATATATTATGTATTATGTATGTGTATCTCTAGATTTTCCATCATATAAGATTTCTCCAAAACAATTCAAAATCTCTAGATATATTATGTATTATGTATGTATATCTCTAGATTTTCCATAATATAAGATTTCTCCAAAACAATTCAAAATCTCTCGGATATATTTATTGGGTAAGGTTCCGTGGAGGTGTTTTATGTGGTGAAGGTTCCATCGAGGTGCTACTGGTCCAAAAAACTATGCAGCTAAAGTTCTTGAGAGTCGGGGTTGGAAGTTTCCATTGCTATTTGGGAATTTCTAAGCCCGTATCACACCCTGATGTGTAGACTGTTTGGTTTTTGATAGGCTCTTTGGTTTTCGGTTGGCTCCTTGATTTACATTCTTGAAACCCCCCTGCCCCCTCCACACACACATTTGGGAATTTTTAGGCCCATATGACACCCTGGTTCGAGGAATCTTTAGTTTTGGTTGGCTCTTTGATTTATCCACTGAATAGAAATACAGTTATAATCCCTCCATAATTCTACTCTTGAAAATCCCCCCGTCCCACACACATTTTTATTTATTAAACATCAAGGTGCAATTAAAGACCTCCCCCAACAGGGATTAGTATTTCTATTTATTTGGTAATTACTGTGTCATTTAAAACAATATTATTTATTTTTGTTAAAATTTAATAAATTTTTTAAAATTTTGAAGTAGTTATATTTTAGGGACAGAATTTTTGGCTCCATAAGACAATTGGAGGCCAAAAAAAAATCCACTCTAAAATTTTAAGGAGTTTTTTTAATACTTAATCTATGTTTAAGCTTCTCACTCATTTATCCTTTCTAATAATTAATTTAAAATTAATGGAATCTTACTTTTGTTTATACCAAATAGTACTATTTTATCTTAAAAGAGAATAATAAACAATGATGGGATCCTATCAATAAATTTCCTGTTCGAAATTGTCAACTTGCTACTTACATTAGACTGCGGCCTAAATCATTGAAATCCAACTTAAATAACTTTGTTTTGAGCATTTTGGACTTGTTATGACCTCCATGATTTCTCTAGATGTGTAGGCTGGCTTGCAGAGTGGGTAGTTTGGAAACGGCATTTTTGACTTGGTCTTTGCCTTATCATGTGACATTTGAAGTTATGTCCTAAGATTTCTCCTAGTGGAATATTAGTGGGTAGTTTGACTTGTTTTTTTCTTCTTAAAATTGGGACAACAATGTTACCTATGCATCATTAATAGCACTTGTCTTTGATAAAATCTGGAAACTAGATTGGGTAGAAAGGCCCTATGAATAATTTTCCTAGAAACATGTGTACATTCTTCGTATGCCCTTTCTAATATTGATTACCCTTCACTTTGTTTTTTATGTGCTCTTTATAACAAGATATTTCCTTTCAATTTGTTTTTTTTAACGTCCTTTTTACTTTGTTGTTAGAATGCAATGAGTGGTTTTGGAATATATTTGAAAAACATAATGATGAACATTGGTAATGTGGAAAAAAATAAAATTTCTCTTAGAGATGTTTGGAGATGTTTTTATATTAGAAGAAATGAGATGTTTTTATATAGAAGAAATGAGATGTTTTAAGGATTTTAAGAAAATCCTTAAAATATAATTCTTAGTTACTGATTATAGAAGTGTCTTCTTTATATAAGGAGAAGGTATAGTTAAAATTTTTAAGAAAGTTCTTAAAATATAAATTGTAGATAAGACTACAAAAGTGTCATTATTACATAAAATAAATTGAATAAATTAAAGTTGAATAAATTTTAAGAAAATGTTTGAAATGTAATTTGTAGATAGGATTATTAAATATATTTTAAAAAGTTGGTTAATCTAAATTTAAAAAGTAGCTAGAATCTAAAAATTTATGAAACTTGATCACACATTGAAAATTTAAATGGATAGATTGAGATTGATTATCAAGAATCAAAACAAGATGTTTTTGGCAAAAACAAACTTATCAATGAGAGCTTTGATTCCTCATCTAGTTCCTTCAAATATTTAATAATGAAATCTCTTATGGATGGCTTATAGGCTTCCTTTAGATTTTGGGTTAAGGGAAAACCCCACAAAGATCTTGTTATTTAAGCCTATAAAAAAAAGAAATAACCAATTCTTTAAGTAAAATTTAGCCAAACAAATCCATAACTAATAAGTAGTAAAGTTATGTAGTATTCTATTATATTTGGGTACAATTTACATTAAGAAAATTAGACATGAGGTTAGGTATTGTAAATAAAAAGTCATATCTTTATGGCATAATGACTTTAAAAAGATTGTTAAGGATAATTTAATCAAATTTTAGTAACTAGTAATATATCAAAGACACCAAAAAAAAGCTAATAGATTGAAGAACAAATTTTTTTCCCAGTGAAACTCAAACATTTAAGATAAATTGAGGAGAAAACCATGAAGAAAGAGCTTCTATGTTTTTTAATATAAAACATATTAGTTGTATTAGTTGTAGAATAGGCTAAAAGGCTAAACATGAATTTGTAGGATAGGACAGAGTCTTAATAATGAATGTTATAACATTAAACATGAATTTTTAACCCGAGACAAAAAAAACATAATGTTGGATGTTATAATTAAGATGGGACAAAAAGTCTTAATAATGTATGTTATAAAAGTAGTCAGAATCCTTAAAACCAGACAAGAAATCATAATGTTGGATGTTATAAATGCAAACATGAATTTTCGCAATAGGACATGAAATCTTATGAATGGATTTTATAAAGTATGGAGCGAAGGTGGAAAAGAAGACATTCAGCCAAAAAAATTAATAGATAATTAAAAAAAGTCTTGTCAAATATTACATATGAGGGGGCTTGAAAAAAGGTCCATCCACTAAAAGACTTTTTTATTCTTGAAAGAAAATAGGAAAGGCATTTAAACAAGATTGCCACAATTTCAATGTAGAGATTGTAATCAAATTAGTATGTATGCAAATCGTATTTTTACAAAAGATGTATTAGGACCTAATTAACGCTATAAAATAAGTATTAGAATTCACCAACAACATTTGAAGGGGTTATACATTCACCAAGGCACGAAACTACTTTGTTGGAATGTCACAGCTTGAATGATTTCAACAAGATTTGCTTTGTGAAGTGGTTATTAGTAGGAATGAAATCTGAAAAAAGTGTAGAAGGATAAGAAGGGAGGGAATTATTGTAACACTTGTTACTCAAAATTTTCAAGAACATTAATCATACAATTCAAAATTGGATCGTCTTACCAAATGTGTGTAGCAGGCTTGCAATTGACAAGCTGTAGGCCATTTTTGTGATTTTAACTATATATTACATGTGAATATTTTTAAAAACTGAATATAATGATAGCTACAAATTTTGAAAATTGTAAATTTTTTGAAGTGGTTTATATAAAAACATAATACTATATATATATATATATATTCTTATATATATATATATATATATATTATATATATATATATGGATTATAGATATATCTATAAATATCACTCGAATGTATAGCCACAAGAAAAAGCTAAGCCGTTAGTGAATTTTGATTTGATAGGCACAATTAATTAGATGAGTTGCCTGTAACTAAAATGGGTGTCTTTGAAAGAACCCAAACCCCTTTGCCTGATTTTTTTTTTATAGATTGTTCAGGTTTGGAACTATATTGATAATGTCAAAAGAAACCATAGAACACCATTCTCAAACTGCACCAACAAATTAAATAAAACAAACCCTGCAAGCCGGATAAATACAGAAAATGTGTCTAGGGTTTAAACAGACATATTTCTTCACAAATAATTCAGCCGTGAATTTAATATTGATTTATAATGGCAAATATTTACGGCAAAACAACCAGAAGTCTGCAAATGGATTGATAACAAAATATTGCCCATAACCGGTTGCCGTAATTTATTCAAAATTGCTTTGCTTCACTTCACAAAAATTTGTAGATGATTTGAAAATAGAAATCAAATTTTATAGAACATGCCAAATCAGTCCCAGACTGGGTCGATCCAATAGAAGAAGAATTGGTGCAATTTATTCTCCAAAATACCCCCAAAATATACTGCTGGAAATGATTGAAAATAACTTTGAAAATCTGATTACAACTAATGGGAATTTTTGAGTGAAAAACCCTATCAACTCTTGGGGTTTTTTGTCCACAAGAGATTAAATCCACATGGGACTTTGTCCTTGGAATTTTTAATGCAAAAGTTGAAACTTCATGCAAGAGATAATGTCATAAAATATTTTTGGATACCTCTAGGCAAATCGCCTTCTTCTTCATATAGGAAATCAACCCCAAAGTGACCTTTGGACTTCCCATGAAAGTGACTTTTGGAATTCCCATGAAGGTAACCCTTGGACTTCCAAATCACATTCTCCCTTTGGAAGTACATTTTAATTAAGTGCTTTTATTTTATTGCACTTTCCTAAGTTTTAATTTAAAGTTAAGTCTATTAATTTATCATATGTGCTATTTATAATATTACCTTTTAATTTTAGTACAATATAATAAAGTTAATAAACTTAAGTCACCCTCAAGCTCACCCTTTGGCCATCGGGTAGACAAAATAGGCCAAAGGTCTTCAATAAAGGTCACTCGAGAAGGAGGGACATTACAATCCTCCCTTCCCAGAGTTGCCTTCCCGGAGTTGCTTGCCCACAAGCAACTGGAAAGCTAGATGTTGAAGCATAGACTCACATTCCCATGTAACATCCTTCAATGGCAAGTCTCTCCAACGATCTAGGTACTCTCAAATCACTCTACTCCGCAACCTCATTTCTCTCCTATCCAGGATCTTCTCAAGTACTAGATCCAACTGTCCCTTATCATCCAATGGCGGTAACTCTGTAGAAGGAACCACTTGCCACCCAAGGCCTTCTTTAAGCAAGAAACATGAAAAACATTGTGTATCTTACTTTCAAAAGGTAACTCCAGCTCATAAGCTACCTCTCCAACTCTCCTCACCACTTTGTGTGGACCGTAAAACTGAGGTTTAAGCTTTTTAGCACCACTCCTCTTGAGAGTACTTTGTCTATATGGTTGTAGACGTAGAAATACCATGTCTCCAACCTCAAATGATCTCTCAATCCTGTGCCGGTCATCATACATCTTCTGTTGGTTATGTGCATGTTGGATCTTATCCTTAAGTGCTCTAAGGATAACTTGACTGTCCTGTAAACACTCCTGAGCCTTAGGAGCTCTATTGTCCCCAAAGGCCAAATCAACAAAGGATGTCGCATAATACCCATACAATGCTCGAAGGGGGTCATACTAATAGACATGTGGTAAGTAATATTATAACAATACTCACATAAGTACAACCTTCTTACCCATGCCTTCTGCTGCCCTGAAACATAATTACGAAGATGACCCTCTATCCATTTGTTCACAATTTATGTTTGTCCATTAGTCTAAGGGTGGTAACTCGTACTTGGAGTCAACTTTGTACCTGCCAACATGAAAAGGTCTTGCCAAAATGTGCTCAAGAACTTGCTATCCTGGTCATTGACAATGTTCTTCGAAAGCCTATGTAATCTGAATACTTATCTAAAGAACAAATCAACGACATGTGGTGCCTTAAAGCTAGTCGAAATAGCGAAGAAGTGTGCATATTTGGTCAACCTGTCAACAACTGCATAAATGCGATTGTTCCCCTGCACAACGGGAAGACCTGTAATAAAATCCATCGAAATGCTCTCCCATTTCTGCTCTAGAATGGGCAAGGGCTGCAATAAACCTGTAGGAAATGTATACTCTGACTTGTTCTAATGACAAGTCACACATTCACGTACATGGCAAAGAACATTCTCCTTGAGACCCTTCCAAGAGAATCTCTCACTAACCTTTCTGTATGTTTTGAAGTACTGGGGATGTCTTGCAAGTGGTGCATCATGGAAGGCACGAGGAATCTTCTCATTGAGTTTAGATTCAGGAACTAAATAAATTCAGCCCTTATAGTAAATCAAATTAGTGATTCCCTGGGATAGCTCATTCTGAATCTTACCATCCAAAATCTCACATGTCAATGAATTTTTGTAATACTCAACTAATAGTTGAGATTTCCAATCCACTGAAATCTTACTAAAGGAACATAGGGTAGCAAGATGTGGCCTCCTAGAAAGTGCATCTGTCATCACCAATCCGGCACTATGATAATTCTTCACCGGGAACTCCTCGTGCTATGATTATTTACTAATGCACAGCCTTTAATTTGGTGGATGTAATCTGGAAACAAAACAACAACATAACACAAGAATACCATCGACTATGGAATGATGACAAATCAGAAATATCAAAGTAAATTATAATATTAACATGAAATTGTTACAATCTCACCCATGAGGTACTTCAAGTGTTATTGACTTCACTTGTCTTTCACCAAGACTATGGGAGAAACTTTACAATTACACCTCTTAATGGCTTCTTCAACACACCTTTAAACTGATGGCTTCCTTCGCACACTTCCTACAATATTTCTCACTACTTCCTTCTATGCTAAATGAGGGGGGTGGCCTCTCTATTTATAGAACTTCCAGGCTTATCCATTTTATCTCTAAGATAGGATGAGAAATCCACTCTGACGAATCATATTCCATACCTTAACTCTTATCTGTACATGTAAGCTTATCTTTTAAGATAAGATAAACCTTATCATTTTACATGGGTTTCACATTTTTAGACTTTTTACAAATAAAATACACAAAATATTTATGACCTCACTCTTTGTCCTTATTACCAATATAATATTTCTAATTCCTAATCATGTAGACCCTACTTCTCTAATTACCCAAACTTTGACATTTTAACATTACCGGACCACTTACGACAAATATTTACTTTTTACAACATTCCTATTGTACTTTGACTGTTATCGTACTCCACATTATTGACGGCACCGTACTAACGGCGCTATTATCTTCTATCAGATGCACTACTAATTACACTTAACATCCTATTCCTAATACATACATTGATGAAATAGAAATTACGGAGGAAAATTTTAGTGTCGACATCTTCCCCCTTCCTAGCTTCTACTCCGTCCTCGGAGTAGACTATTCTGGTGCTTGGAAAATCTTCAACTTGTTGTGGTTGACCCATTTCGTAATGGGAGTGCCATCCAATTCCTCCAGTCGGTACGTACCATTTTCATGCACAGCTGCTATTTTGTAGGGCCCCATCTATTTTGGAAGAAATTTTTTGTCTTCTTTTTTTGTATCTGGAATCATATACTAGAACCAACTCATTCACATGAAATGGAGACCAACGGATCTTTTGATCAAAGTATTCCTTCTGCTTCATTTTCTTCTTATGGCTTGTATCCTTTGCTATTTCCCTCATTTCCTCTAGTAAATGAAGATGTACCAACCTTTCTTTTACTGAATCACTTTCATCCATCCTTTCATTTTTCATAACTCTCACAGTGGGAATATCAAACTCAATAGGAAGAACTGAATCAATGCCATTGGCCAACTGAAATGGGGAGTATCTTGTTGCTGACTTTGATGTTTCCCTATATGCCCACAATGCTGCATGAATCCTTTTATCTCACTTATGTACCTGTAAGGCTGCATCTTTTGCTAGAATTTGACACAACACAAAATTTGTTCGTTCCACCTGTCTATTTGTGCTTGGCTTGTATGTTGTTGCCTTTCTGTGCTTAATAGAAAACTTATTGACTAGGGCTTCTACCACCTCATTAATGAAGTGGCTTCCTTGATCTGTTACAATTTTTAATGGAAATCAAATCTGGTGACAATGCGTTCATATATGAACCTTGCCACTTCATCCATGGAAGCTGTTTTCAATGGCCTAACTTCAACCCACTTGGTTAAATAATATGTGGCAACTACAATATACTTATTTTGGCGTGAGGTAGTTGGAAGTGGACTTACAATGTCTATTCCCCACTTTTTAAAGGGACCAAGTGGAAGAATAGGGCATAATGGAGCTGATGAAGTCTTACGGTTACCATGTGTTTGACAAATATCACATGTCTTACAATAATTATAACAATCTTTAAAAAGAGTGGGCCAGTGATAACCTGCATCCAAGATCCTTCTTGCTGTAAGTTGTCCAGAGAAGTGCCCTCCACGTGTACCATTGTGGAATTCTTCTAGCAGTTCCTTCCCTTGATCACGTCCAACTGCCCTCTTGTACTGTCCATCAGGTCTTATTCGAAATAATACTCCATGCAGAATAGAATATGGACGACTGGCTTGAGTAATCTTTCTCTTAGTCTTTGCATTGGCACCATCAGGAAACTTGAATTCATTCAGATAATTCCAAATATCTATGTATTCACTAGGGATTGTGTCAAGGGATAACAATGCTGAATCAGGGAAATCATCATCATCACAAGATGATCCTAAACCATCATAGGCTCGAGAGAGTGCATCTGCATTGACATGCTTCTTTCCTGGCCTATCTATAATATCAAATTCAAATTCTTGTAGCAAAATTATCCATCTTGCTATCCTCCATGATGGGTTAGACTTATTTACAATATATTTTAGAGCATGATGATCTGTTACAACTAGAAATTTTTACCCTAGCAAGTAATTTCTAAATTTCTTTACAGCAAAAATGATAGTCAGAGCCTCTTTTTTAGTTACAGTATAATTTACCTCAGCACTGCTCATTTGTCTGCTCCCAAAGTAAATTGGATGTTCATTCCCATTTTCATCCTTTTGGTTCAAAGTACTTCTTAGTGCTGCATCTGAGGCATCAGTGTACACAATGAATGGCTTGCTCTAATCTGGATTCTTCAAAACAGGTGAAGACACCAGGGCTTCCTTCAGTTGTCCAAAAGCTTCATGCGCCTTATTTCCTGGTTCATAAGTAACATCCTTCTTCAAGAACTGGGTTAGTGGCTGTGCAATTTTAGAGAAATTCTTGATGAACCTTCTATAGTAACCCACATGGCCTAAAAATGATCTCAACTTACTTCTATTCATAGGAAATGGTAAATCTTTGATTTTTGAAACTTTATCAGGATCAGTACCAATACCATCTCTGGATACAACATGCCCTAACAAAACGCCTTTAGAACATCCAAAGACACACTTTGTAGGGTTTAGTGAGGCTTGTGCTTCATCTAACCTTTGAAATGTTGTATCCATCTGGTGCAGGTGGTCCAACTTGCTCCCATAGATGTAAAAATCATCCAGAAATACTCTGATGAAGGTCCCAATGTAGGGTTCGAACACCCTATTCATCAAACGCTGGAATGTTGCTGGAGCATTACACAACCCAAAAGACATAACTCTATAAGCAAACATTCCCCAAGGACTGTGAACGTGGTCTTAAGCTGATTTTTCTCTGCTATACGAACTTGGTTGTAGCCGCTATATCCATCAGCAAAACTATAGCACTCTTGGCCAGCGACTTCGTCCAAGATCTGATCTGAAAATGGAAGAGGGTAATGACCCTTCTTTGTTGCCTTATTGAGCTTCCTGTAATCAACACAAATGCGTAGCTTCCCATTCTTTTTTATTAAGATCACAATGAGAGAAACCCATTCTGAATTCTCCACAGCAAATATGAATCCTGCATCAAGCAACTTATCTATTTCTTCTTTTACAGTCTTGGAAAAATTAGGATTCATTCTATATGGCATTTGCTTTATGGGCTTAGCACCATCTACTAGCTCAATACAATATTCTACCCAACTTACTTGACGGAGTTCGTTGTAATCAAAAGTGAATAGGTGTATGTACCTTCGAAAGAGCTGGAGGTAGGATTCCTTCTCACTCTCCATCACAGCATCACCAATCTTTATTTGTTGGAGACGATCATCAACTTCTTCTTCAGATAATTTTATGGGGTCATGAGTTGGTGTGACTGGAAGGATATCCATGACTGAAACATCAACCTCACTTTCTTCATCTTCAGTGTCCACTTCACTGGTACTAGAGTAATCAGAGGATGTCCAATCATCAGTTTCATCACTTGAATCCACAGGTTCTGCCTTATGATGTTGAGGGATCACGTTTATCTTCACCCTCTCTCTACCACGTCCAAGTGTCATGAAACCTTCATTCCAGTAGTTTCTTGCAAGAATTCTACTTAGCCATGGTCTTTCCAGCAGCATTGAGTACGCAACAGTACCATTTTTCATCACCTAAAAGTCTACCACACATACAACACCCATAACAGATATTGCCACATTTGAAACTACACCTTCTGGTTTAGTTTTTCCCTTATTTAATGACCTTAACATAAGTGTTGAAGGGCGATCAATTTTTAACCCCAACATATTCATTACAGACTCGGTCATTACATTAACTGCAGCACCTCTATCAACTAAGACATCATGAATTGAAATACCATTACATAATACCTCAGCTTGTGGAGCATAGGGATCCGCCTCTGCCTCCAAAACAGGGACCTCAACCTCCTTCCTTCGTCGAGCATTGAGTCCACTTCGCAACTCTCGCCTCTTCTCAGAAGACATAGCCAAGAGTTGACCATATGTAATATTTACAGGCCTTTTGGACAGATCTTCCAAGATGGAGCATGGTGCTTGCCCCTGTGAAATCAGAAAATTCTGCACACCCAACTTTCTTCTCCTATGTTTCTTACTAGTTTCTCCTTTCATCTTCTTAGGATCATTTCCATCTTGATTATATTTTTCTTTCTTTCTTTTTGTTACAAACACATCTACTTCATTATTTCTGCTCTTATCTACTACATCAAAAGAATTCACAGGTGCTTTTCCTTTATCATTATCTCATTTACTAGATGTAGAAGCTCTATTTGGACAATTATACTTATAATGACCCTTTTTATAACAACCATAACATAAAACTTCAGAAATATTTCTTTTTGGACCTCTATCTCCTCCCTGAGAACTAAATTCTTTTTCTTGAAGAAGATTAATAGTTAACTGACCCATCTTTTTGAGCAAATTTTCATACTCAGTAGATGTACTAGGAGAAATATTTGTGCTCACCGGGAGTGGTTGTGGATTCTGGACCAAAGGTGCTGGCGTAGGCTCTACTTTAACAACAATTTCTTTGGGCTCCTCTTCCATGCTTTCTTCTTGCCTTCTTGCAATCTCTTTTGCTTGTTCAATGGTAGCTGGGTGGTCATATTTCACTCGTTGTCTGATCTCTGGCTTCATCCCAAGAATGAAGTGCTTACATAGGAGATTATCCACGCCATTCATCAACCCATCCGCTAATCCTTCCTTCCGGATCTGGGCATCGAGCTTCCTCCTTAGCTCTAGAACACGAGCATGATAATCCCTTATCTTCTCCTTCTCTCATTGGGATAACTTTGTGATATTGATCATGAGATCTGCATATTTCTGTTGTTCACCAAATTCTTCAAGAAAATTTTTAGTTAATAAATCCCATGAATTTTTCACATTATCACCTAGTGTTTCAAACCACCTAAGTGCTGAACCATCCAAAAAGGTAGGAAAAAATTCAGTCTATTGTTCCCTTCTTATAAGGCCATTACAAATACAAGATCGCTTAAACTCTTGAATGAAAGAAGAAGCATCTTCATTAGATTGAGATGAAAAAATAGGAATCTTTCCCATTTTCAAAAGTAACCACCGTGAAATACCAACCCACAAGTACAATCAACAAGACCTATGTGCACAAATAATTGGAATCACTATACTAGAAAGTGACTTTACACCTTTCTACAGTAAAATAGAAATGACCACGGTAAACTATGGTAAAACTTGACTTACTGCGGTAAAAACTGACTTTACTGTGGTAAACACTATTCATGGTAAAAAGTGAAGTTACTGCGGTAAATACTATTCACGGTAAAAAGTGACTTTACTGTGATAAATACTATTCCCAACAAAAATGACTTTACCGTGGTAACTACTATTTATGGCAAAAATGACTTTACCATAGTAACTACTATGCACAGTAAAAACAAGGTTACCCTCCAATTGATTTTTGACTAAGTGGGAATATCTCTCCAGAAAATCCATCAACGAGGAATGGTCCTGGCAACGAAACCAAAATTCATCACCAATCCGGCACTATGATAATTCTTCACCGGGAACTCCTCGTGCTATGATTATTTACTAATGCACAGCCTTTAATTTGGTGGATGTAATCTGGAAACAAAACAACATAACACAAGAATACCATCGACTATGGAATGATGACAAATCTGAAATATCAAAGTAAATTATAATATTAACATGAAATTGTTACAATCTCACCCATGAGGTACTTCAAATGTTATTGACTTCACTTGCCTTTCACCAAGACTATGGGAGAAACTTTACAATTACACTTCTTAATGGCTTCTTCAACACACCTTTAAACTGATGGCTTCCTTCGCACACTTCCTACAATATTTCTCACTACTTCCTTCTATACTAAATGAGGGGGGTGGCCTCTCTATTTATAGAACTTCCAGGCTTATCCATCTTATCTCTAAGATAGGATAAGAAATCCACTCTGACGAATCATATTCCATACCTTAACTCTTATCTGTACATGTAAGCTTATCTTTTAAGATAAGATAAACCTTATCATTTTACATGGGTTCCACATTTTTAAACTTTTTACAAATAAAATACACAAAATATTTATGACCTCACTCTTTGTCCTTATTACCAATATAATATTTCTAATTCCTAATCATGTAGACCCTACTTATCTAATTACCCAAACTTTGACATTTTAACATTACCGGACCACTTACGACAAATATTTACTTTTTGCAACATTCCTATTGTACTTTGACTATTACCATACTTCACATTATTGGTGGCATCGTACTGACGGCGCCGTTATCTTCTATCAGACGCTACTACTAATTACACTTAACAATATCCTATTCCTAATACATACATTGATGAAATAGAAATTACGGAGGAAAATTTTAGTGTCGACACATCTACCACTACATTTTTCTTCCCCTTGACATACTCGATGTTAAATCATATGCTTGGATCCCGCTGACCCACTTCTACTGCCTCTCACTAAGCTCCTTCTGCTCCAAAAAGTACTTTAAGCTATTGTGGTCGGTCCTCATCACAAACTTCCCTCCTACCAGGTATTGTCTGAACTTTGCCAAAGCGTGCATAATGGTAAACATCTCCTTGTCATAAATGGAGCACAATATCTCATTCTCTCTTAGCTTTCTGCTCTCGTAGGCAATGGGATGACGATCCTGCATCAAAAATGCACCAACACATGAACCCGAATCATCACACTCCAAAATGAAAGGCCATGAAAAATCTGGAAGAGCCAATACTGGACAAGTGCTCATAGCCTCCTTGAGCCTGTCAAATGCTACCTGTGCCTCGTTTGACCATCTGAATGCTCCTTTCTGCGTGAGATCTTTCAAGGGAGCTGCAAGATTGGAGTAGCCTCGAACAAACCTCTTGTTGTAGCCACATAGTCCTAGGAATCCCTACAAGTCTGAAATGTTCCTTGGTAGTGGCCAATCCTGTATAGTCTGTATCTTGTCCTGGTGAACCTTGACACCGTTGGCCCCAATGATATGTCCAATATACATAATCTTAGTAAGTCCAAGCTCGCATTTGGACATCTTAGCAAATAGAGTTTGAACCTCCATGATGCCAAGAACCTCGTCCAAATGTCTCAAGTGATCTTCCCACGTCATGCTGTAGATTAAGATATCATCAAAAAACACAAGCACAGACTTCCTAAACTACCTATTGAAGAGATGGTTCATGCATCACTGGAAAGTGGTAGGTGCATTGGTGAGACCGAATGGCATCACCAAGAACTCATAGTGTTCGTAGTGACATCAAAATGTTGTCTTGTGGATGACCTCCTCCAGAATACAAATATGATGATACCCCGAGCGAAGATCAATCTTCAAAAAGTAGATGGGTCTATACAACTCATCTATACGGGGAATGGGGTACCTGTTTTTGATGGTCTTCTTATTGAGTGCTCGGTAGTCAATACCCATCCTCAGGGTCCCATCCTTCTTCTTCATCAACACAACCGGAGAAGTGAAGGGGCTCGAACTAGGATGAATATGCCCCATATCCAAGAGCTCTCTGACAACCTTCTCGATCTCATCCTTAAACTTCTTAGGATGTTGATATGGCATAGTGATCACAGGCTTGGCACTCTCCTTTAGCTCAATGACATGCTCAAATCCCCTGTTTGGTGGTGTACCTGGAGGAATATCACCAAACACTAGACCATGCTTATCTAGTATTTTTTGGATATCCACATGAAATGGCTGCCCGTTATCTGAAGAAGACTTGGACGAAATCAAGCATTGGGTTACCCATGTGACCTCTCCATGCCTGACAAGGTACTCCATCCTGTGTGCTGAAATAACTCTAGGCCCACCATATGAAAGAGCCCTAAGCATAATTTTCTTCCCATCCGCCATGAACTCCAACTCCATCCTTTTGAAGTCTTGCACATACCTCCCAAGGGACTCTAACCACTTGATGCCCAAAACTGTATCAATCTCACCAAGACCAACAACATAGAAATCATCAGTTAGTGTGTAGTCCCCCAACTCAATACTAAGTTGAGGAATCCTCATAGTGAAACTCATAACAAAACCATGTGCAACTCGCACACTAAACCCCTCAAATTCCTCAACCTGTAATCCACGCTTCATCACAAACCCCTCGTCGATGAAGTTGTGTGTAACTCCACTGTCAATCAAACAAACAACCCGCTGCCCCTGAAGTACTCCTTTCAATCGAAAGGGATGGTACCTAGGGACTCTAGAAAGTGTGGCAATAGTGCTCGAATCTGGTATCTCACTCTCCATAAGCTCTATCTAGGGCTGTTACTCATGTGCACCGTGATCACCATCATTGTCCTTTGTATCTGTATCTAGTGAAGGCTCCTCATCCTCATCTGAAATTACTTCAATGAGGTGCACCTTGCCTTTACCAAGGCAATTATGTCCAGGTTCCCAATGATCCTTACAATGAAAACAAAGCTTCTTCCTCCTTAACTCATTATGAGTCTCTTGATCCATCTTAGGAGGGGGAGCACTCTTCCACTGCATAGTGGATCACTGGAATGGCTTGGAGCTTGTGGGAAACTTCTTATTGGGATGATAAGAAGTGGGGGACGTCTCCAAATCTAAATCCGTTTGGATGACATCATGCAACGTCCTAGGCCTAAGAGCCTTGACCAATCCTCGCATCATGTCATGAAGGCCCTCTATAAAAAGCATCAGTACCCTTCTCTCAGATATCTCAGAAACCATCACTACTATCCGCTGAAACTCGTTGATGTAGGCATCAATGTGTCCATTCTGGAGAAGCTGCGCCAAATCTCTATAGTAAAGCTCCACATCCTTGCGGTCGAATATCAAAATCAACCTCTTGCTGAACTCCCTGTATGACTGTATGAGACTGTGGCTTTATGTGACTAGTCCATGATGCCACCAATTGTATGTAACTCCCTCTAGATGGAGAGTGGTAAATTGAATGGCCTCCTGCTCTTATATGGGTATGAGGGTCAGATAGGTGTCAAGCTTATGGATCCAAGCTCTGGCACTAATCTTTCCGCTACCCTCAAAGGTAGATAGGGTCGTCTTATTGGTGGCCTACTTTAGCTCCTGGTTCTGTACTATAGGTATCTAATCCTGTTTGGCCCTCAAACTATCTCTCCTCTGTGCACAATACTGAGGTAAGGAAAAGGCATCTCTAACGTGCTGTGGTAAATTCCTCCACTCATCAGTAGCTGTCATAACATTGTCCTGGAAATCCACTCCCTCAAGTGGGTCTTCAACTACTGGTGGATCATCTCTAGGCAAAAAACTAGGCTGCATAGGCCTATCTGTTGTCTTGGTAGGAATCCTCTCCTTTGTATGAGTGTGCCTCCTCTCATGGTGAGGTGATCCCCTCACGCTGCCAATCTCAGAAGGAGATATACTTTGCCTCCTGATAGATACAGATTTATCTTTCCTATCATGTCTATCTCGTGGCCCACCTAAGGCCAATCTATCAAGAGTGGAGCCCATATGCTCCATGGACTGAATCAACTGCTATTGGGAAGCTACCATGGCTCTTAGTAGTTCTCGGTTTGGATCTTCTTGCTCATCCCGGGGAGGACTACAAGATCCTTCTCTTCTGTCACCCATATCTCCAATACTTGTCCCAAAATCAGCACCAAGTCGTGCTTGTCTCCTAGTGTAATACTTGTGTGTTCCAAACTCTGGTGGCTGCATTAAATCAAAACCCTCCAGGTGGGAGGAGCATTGCTCTGATAACACTGAAAGATCCCCAATAAATATTTTGCCCAAATTTGAATTTTTCCCACTCACAAATAACAAGATATAAGTTTTGAAAGCTATGGTAATTAAACTAGGGCAAAACTGAATTTAATAGAGGAAATGTGACTAGGGTTTGGATGAGAAACCAATGCATATCACTCTAAAACAATTGTATTCTTTTCAAAAACTAATTTCCATTTTTTTGAAGCCCAAATATATTAAAATCAGATTTTTTAGAAGCCACAAATGATCATAAATAAGAAATGAAATCTGATTATAAAACTACTTGAAAACCACTGTGAAAACCCTCTAAAAATTATAAAATTGCTTTGCTTCACTTCACAAAAATCTGTAGATTATTTGACAATAGAAATTAGATATAAATACCTCAAAGAACATGCCAAATTAGTCACAAATTGGGTCGATCCAATAGAAGAAGAACTGTTGCAATTTATTCTCCAAAATACCCTCAAAATACACTGTTGGAAATAATTGAAAATAACTCTGAAAATTTGATTACAACCAATGCGAATTTCTGAGTGAAAAACCCTCTCAACTCTTGGGGTTTTCATCCACAAGAGATTAAATCCACAAGGGGTTTCGTCCTTGGAATTTTTAATACAAAAACTGAAGCTTCAAACGATAAAAAATGTCATAAAATATTTTTGGATACCTCTAGGCAAATCACCTTCTTCTTTATATAGGAAATGGGACCCAAAGTGACCTTTGGACTTTCCATGAAAGTGACCTTTGGAATTCCCATGAAAGTGACCCTTAGACTTCCAAATCACATTCTCCCTTAGAAAATACATTTTAATTAAATGCTTTTATTTTATTGCCCTTTCTTAAGTTTTAATTTAAAGTTAAGTCTATTAATTTATTATATGTGCTCTTTATAATATTATCTTTTAATTTTAGCACAATATAATAAAGTTAATAAACTTAAGTCACCCTTAAGCTCACCCTTTGGCCGTCAAGTAGACAAAATAGGCCAAAGGTCTTCAATAAAGGTCACCCGAGAAGGAGGGATATTACACATTCCCCTATGGGCTATACAATTCCGAGAAGCTTTCAAGAATAATCTTGATCTTTCTCATAATGTATTGGTTTATTAAATAAACTGCCTCCCCCTCCCTTGCCCCCCTTTTTTTCTTTTCGATGATTTATAGATATTGAACTTCGATAATTAATGTACTATTTTTTCAACTAGGGGGTGTTTGAAACATACACTAATAATGGGAGGAAAAGTTGTGAAATGGAGTTTGTAAGTTCCATAACATCCCTTTCTTTTCTTCCCCTTTTAAAAAAAGTTTGTCCATAGTAAAAACTGATAAAATTTTATAATAGCATGATATTAATGAGATATTTATTTTTTGTGGGATTTCTATGCATGCATTTTTTATTTATTATTTCAATGATATCCATTCAAATGACCCTTTTAAATGTATGTTTGGTAATATTTACAAGGTAAGAGGGTTCATTTTAGCATATAAATATTGTAAACATTCTAGTTAAATTGTTTGTGGAAGCCAACAACTTGACAATATTATTGATTTATTATTATGATGGATCTCAAGGCCCAACCTCAACCTAGATGGATGTATGATCAGACTATTTAACCAACAATTTTATGTGTATGAATTAATATAATCCCTTCTAAATAGAGGTTAAATTTTTCTTGATGTAGACATGCCATTTCTCAAGGGTTTAATCTCAACATAATTAGCTTTAAATATTGGATAACAATTTTAGTCAACAAGGATTCACCACACACTAGCTGTAATTTAGACATTTGCTATCCAACATAAGAAACACAAATACAACAATAGAGGATTAAAAAATTCTCATGTTAAGAACAAACTTGCACATGTTAGTAGAATAATAAGAGATCTTTAAAGGGTTCAAACATTGATGTAACAAAAAAATTGGTTATAATACATAACAAAGAGATGCTTAGAGTGCTATATGTTCCTATTTCGATAAACATAGTCAAATATGCGATAAACATAGTCGAATATAGCTCAAATTGAGTCTCACCAAACCTCAATGACATTTAGCTTGAGACAAATGTCATTTTGTACAAAGGATGGAACTATGCTTACATCTAGCCTATGGGTGAAGAGAGGGTTGATTAATGGGGCCCTCGATTAGGTAGTTCACACTATCAACCATTCATAATCAAAACCCCCAAACTAGCTGTTGTGCCCATGATTTCACAACTCAAAATAACTAGTAAAAATTGGGACATTTTTTAACAACATAAGTTAAAGTATTAATATGATATTAAACCATTAAAAGTCAACTCGCTAGTCCTATTAAATGTTATAAGAAGTAATCTAAGTACCGTTTGCACAAAAAGTAAGGTTACTTTTGTTTAGTTAACTCTAAGCTATAAACTTAGTTACGTGATATGAAAATAGTGCATACTATTGTTTACGCAATTGGGAGTCACCTAGGTTTCAATTTGGTTGTCACCATCAAGTGACCTCATCGAACAAGGTAGGGAAGATTTTAATCGTTAGCTCGAGTGGTTAAAATTTAACCAAGTGTGAAAATAGATACTATAGATCTAATTACGCAACTTAAGGTCACCGTTCAAATCTTCATTGTTTAATAATGCCATGAGGGCAACCCAAATACCGTCGTATAATTTTATGCTATTTAAGAGAATTCTAATCAAAGATATCTAGAAAAAAATCAAGTGTTACTTGCACATATTAAGGTCATTTGTGGAATTATCACCATCATCTTATTGTGCAATTGATTAAACAAACTAAACCACTTCTATCCTGAAATATTGTTTTGAGTTAAAGATTTTTTTTGAACTACCATAACAATATTACACGATTAAACACGACTTAGATTTGACTAGAGGTTATATGATTATTGTGTTTTCCCCACCAAAGGGCTAGTTTAGTGAGATAAGAAATTAGTTAAACATGGTTTAGGCTAGTTAATTTGGACATGGGTCCCATTTGGCTCCATCTAAATGGACCTGTTATCCAAAATTCACCCCTCAAGGTAATTTTGATAACATGCATCAAATTCTTTAGTTCTAAGCAAACAGATTGATTTAGGGACCGAAATCGTGTTTTTGGGGCCCCCTCGGCTTCCTTCTAACTCACCTATCCAAGAAGAAAACCCAACGAGTTAGAAAAGGTGAAAAAATTGTAAAAAACCAAGCTTGGGGCCGAAAAATGAAGAAAATCAGCTAAGTCCTAGTCCAGGCGGTCTGTAGGACAGTTGGGACGTTGGGGCACGAATCGGCCGAAAATCTGCCAGGTGGTCTGCGCAGCATTTGGGACAATTGGGACGTTGGGACGCGAGGGACGTGAAAAGGCGAACCGGCCGAAAAGTGGGAAAAATCGACTAAGTGCTGTTTTCGCGCAGTTTGGGATAGTCGGGCCAAAGGTACGCGCGGGATGCGAAAATCCGAACCGGCCGAGAGAAAAAATTGTCAAGTTTGGGATATCTGGGACAAAAGTACGCGGAGGACGCGAACCGGCCGATTCGGCCGAAACATGAGACTTTCATCCAAGGAAGTTTGGGACATCCGGGCCAAAGGTACGCGCAGGACGTGAAACGCCGAAGCGGCTGAAGGCAAAGAAGAAAAGTTAACGTTTGACCCGTGAAACTTCAAATGGCCATAACTTTTGACTCCGAGCTCCGATTTTCACAAAGTTGGACTCTCTGGAATGAGCGCGACGTCCTCTACGCCAAAAAAACTAGATTTCTTATTTTTAATAAGGGTAGATATATTTAAATAAAAGAAACATATTCGGCTCTAGTCAGTCAATGCGCATTCCCGTTAAATGACAGAAAACGCCTGCCAGATCCAAAATAGCTGCCCGCACTCAGAAGGCCATAACTTTTGCATTTCTCAACAAAATCACACAAAATTGGTACCGTTGGAATCGTGGCTCCAATCCCGACGCACAACAATCAAGAAATTATGGATTTGGTGAGAGATCGATGGAGATTTTTTTATAAAATGTGGCTGAGTTCATAACAGTGTTTCATTTGGTGGTTGGGAGTGCAATTAAGAGGCATGGTCATCATTCTTTCTCTGCTGCAGCACCTGGGACAGTATGGGGAGCCTTTTGCAAGTAATATATAATCATTTTACTCCATTTAATGCCTCTTACAGGTGGTTGAAGGATAGATTTCGGGATTTTCATTTTCCCTTCTCTTTTCCTTCTCATTTTTCTATAAATTGGAGTGTTGGGCTCATTGTAAAGGGGAGGTAATTCTTTGTAGCAAAGCTCTGTCAAAATTGCTTTGTGAAGCCAATGTGCTGCAGGCCCTTGTAGTGGACTCCTTACATGGTGATCCAGGCCCTTATCTTGTAATAGATTGAACTGTACATATTACGGAGCAATAAAATATCAGTTTGTGGATGTATCTTCCCCTGCTGTGTTTTCTTGCATTCTTCTTGCCCCTTTAATCTTTCTACAAGAATATTGTGTCTATTATTATGTTCTTGCAGGGATTCATTATCATTGTGTATGCTTGGAATATTGTTGTGAATGCATTTTACTAGATTATGGAGAATTGTCATCACCTCTTCTAATGTGCACTTTGCCTCTGTATTTCACACATTTGGAGACTACTCTCACACCCTCCTTTTCTGGTATATCACCGCTTTAGTGTAGGCTTTCATTTTATGCATTCTCTCTCCTTGGTCCCTTGGAAATTTAGATTAGAATAATTAGTTTCCCCTGCATTAGAGTAGATTGTGGCAGGTAGTTTAGGAGGAAGGACCAGCTTTCTCTGGAGGTCTATCTCAAGTAGCAAGTCCCACAACTTGGAGATAGTACCCATGTTATCCAATCACATCGTGAGTTCAAGTATTGCACTTGTATAAACACCAGGGTGTTGTGATTCGGTGATAACAGGACCTATGCTCATTGCACCAAAATCGTTATTTAATTAATTATTACGCTGAAGGGCATATGGGAAACGCCATTCCGGTCATTTCGGCGACTATGTTAAATTTGACGGCCTTTTGGATGTTTTTTCAAGGTGTTTTATTTTAACGACGGTTTGACGTTTTTTTTGTTGCTTTTACGGGTTTTTTATTTTTAGCTTTATGAGCCAGGGATCACTGTCTTCTAATCCCAACTCCTTTTGAAGAAGCCACGAAGGGGCCTATGTGCTCAACCCTAAATCTAGACATACGAAGTCTGGTGATGCAGTTGCAACAAGGTTGGGAGTTGTAGATGGAGGTCTTGATGTAGAGGAAACTCAGGCAGTGTTTGATCTTTTGAACCATGAGCTCTCTGCATTGTTGAAGATGACATCAACAGATTTATGGAAAGCAGTTGCTACATATGTTTCCCTTCATCAATTTTTAGACACCTATCTCCAATACAAAAGAAGATGGTATGCCATAAATCTTGATACCCAATTTGGGGAATTTGCTAGTTTGGTGACCGGGTGATCAAGAGCAATGTCATTGTGTGTTCATTATTTTTATATCGAATGTCATCAAATCATGACCGATTTGGTTTTCATGTAAAATCAAGACCTATGTCGAACCGTGTGTAGAACATGATTTTGTATGGGTCATCAAATTCAGGGCACCAAAAATCATGCTATTTGATTTTCACTGTGTTTGTTAGTAACAGAGAAAAAATAATTCCCCATCTATCTCTTCATTCACTGCCTTCAAATTTTTTACCACTCCTTTATTGGAAATGTACATGTAATCATATGAAGAATTCCAAGATATAAACCATTTGCAGGGTTGAAGAGTGATTGATGTCGTGCAAATCAGGACCTTCTGCATCTTGGCTAGTGGTCTGGTGGCATGTATTTGGGGATCAATATTTTTTAACAACCATTTGGTTAATGCAAACATTAGCCAGGAAATTTTACTAGTTGTACAACTAGGATGGATAACTATTGAATGCATTTGGTACATATTACAAATGGCCTTATGAGGAGCTAAGATCTTTTGTCAATTGCTAAGGTAGATAATAACGTATAGATAAGAGTTTGTTGTCTCAGTTACAGTGTTTTGATAAACCAAAATCTCACATTCTAAAGTGCTAATTGGTTTCAGTTGTTTAAGACTCCATGTAATATCCTTTGTGTTTACCATCTATATATTTATGGCATAGTTACCTCCTAAGGAAATTATTACATTGCAGTTTATTCATATGAGCAAAATGTACAAAGAACTTGTTTTAGGGACCAAATTAATGTTGTAAACTAGATGTCCTTGCATGTAACGCCATGGTAGCATGACATAAAAGTGAATGGGTTTGTTGAATACAAGGCCTTAAGGGGCAGTTACCATGCAATTGAAGGTTTAGAAGCCAAACTTCACAACATTTGCTTACATATCCAACCTAGGTCCAAATCAGTCTCTAAAAATCACGCAACCTTCTGATGTTGAGAGCACATTGAGCATTTACTTTGAACTTGCATTTGTTTTTACAAGTTTGCCAACATAAGCTAAAACATTATAATTTATCGAATAAGTTGACAATACTTATCAGGAAATTCAATTGAACAGAATTGATGTGCTACCGGTTCCCTTACTACCAAGATCATATGAAGAATCCCCAAGTATAATTCATTATGGAGGAGGATTTTATGTACTTATTTGTCTCTGTCTTTCGACATATCATTGTTTGAGTACATGGTTTCTCAATTTACTTGAAATGTAAATCCACACCAAAACCTCGAACCTGGGTACTTGGCGAGGCACTTACAATTTGTTTTAAAAACTTATTAAATATTTACTATTATTTGCAGATTCATATCCCTAGAAAATGTGCCCATGCAATATTGTGGACTGAGCAGGCCCGAGGATGGAGAGCTTGGTCCCAACAAACATGCATCACAAATCACCATCAAGGGTGGAGAAAAAATCAATCTTGAGATCGAGGGCATGGAGTTAAAATATCTTACTTCCTTTAAACTTTGCATAGTTTGAATGCTCTTGCAATTCCCTAAAATTTGCATGTGTTTTTGGGTTTGGTTTTCTTGGTTTTTCCTTTTCCTCCGGAGTTAGATTGAGCTTCAAGTTTGTGCATGAAATTTATGCGTATGGATTATGAGATTGATTTCTATCTTAGGATCCATGAGTTCTGAATATATATGTTTAATGCATCCCTGAAGTTTTATAGGTTTTCAACTTTTATGACAATCTAATAATTCTCCTGTTTGGATTTGTTTCAATCAGAAAATTGTCTCTAATTTGTTTTGGAGGCTTTGGCTTGCAAAATCCCAATTCATGTTTTTTTGTATATATTAATGATTACTAAGAAAGCTATTTATAAGTTTTGTGGGTGACTATCATATAGACATTTCATCTTGTCCTACAGTTTGTTGTTAGCTGGTTTTGCATTTATCTTTGATTTACATTTTCAGTATTGGATTTTGTGCCAAAGCTTGCATGGGGCTTACAAAGGTGGTTTTGTTGGGCTTCCCTATTTTATTGGTTGGTGGGATCTGTGGGGGCTTTGAAACATCTGAAATTGTAAGTCTTGTACATATAGGATTTTATAGAGCATAAACAAGGAAGCATGGTTTCTATGAATGAACATTATATTGACTTGATGATTCATCTCAATTATAAATTCAAGGAATTTGAGTGGAAATAGACTGTTTGGGTTTTTGCCATAGGAGTTTGGAAATCTGAGTATAGTGGATATGTAAGTTCTTTATACTAAAAATCTGATTATTTGACTTAGAAGGTCATGTTTTTTGATCTATATGTTATGCATTTTCATTTTAAGGGAAACTGTAACTTAGTGTGGTTTTTTTCAATGTTGAAATAGAAGAATCCAATCAATCTCTAACCTTCTTATTAAAATGGATTGTTGGAGAATCTAACAAGTGTTTTTTTAATTTTTATTTTCGTATAGGATCATCAAAGAAGATTAAGCTAGACTAGGACACTCGGCTTAAGATTGCTCATGGTGCTGCAGAAGGATTACCATAACTTCATCATGACTTTAACCCACACATTGTTCACATGGATGTGAAGACTTCTAGCATTCTTTTGGATGATAATTTTGAAGCACATTTGTCATACTTTTGCATTCCCAAGTGCATTTCCTCATAGGGCCAAAACCCACACCTCTTGCCTATGTTATGGGTACAATTGGTTACATTGACCCTGAATATGCAAGAACATCAAGGCTTAGTGAGAAATCTGATGTATATAGCTATGGAATTGTTCTTCTGGAGTTGCTGACGGGAAGGAAAGCTATAAACAATGACTCAAATTTTCTTCATTTGGTAAGATTTAATGTTTGTTAATTTTCTTTCAGAGCTTACACTGTAAACTGTTTAAGTATTTTTAAGGTTTGTTGTCTGGAGCATGGAGAAATCAAATATGGATGGAGTTGTCTTTGACATTGGCATATGAACAGAGATACTATCAAAAGTAGACAACAAAAAAATCATGGAAACAGTTGATACAAAAGTTGTAGCAACGTGCAGGGATCTTGGGATTGTAAGAAAAATCTTCTAGTTGGCCTTGCTTTGCACCAAGAAATGGCCCAAACAAAACCATGCAACATCAACAAAGAATTGATTACACCTCTCCCAACAAGGTTACGTATAATTATGTGAGACTACAAGAAAGGAGAAAGCTTTCTATGACCTTAAAATTAATTTGGCCCGAGAAGCAATGCATACAAGACATGCTCTTATGATGGAAAAGACCATAAGAGGATAAAAAATATTTAAATTGTCTCAACTTGAAATTCTAGCAATACTATATTGGTTTTGGCATTCCCTATTCTTACCTTTAGAATCAACAAATTCAAACTTCAAAGCTTCCTCGTGAGAAATCTTTGTGCATTCCGATGATTCACTTTGTTGGATTGGAGTGTCATGGCATTCTTCTATACCTAGTTGATTTCCAATCTGACATCTAAAACAACTTCCACCGAACCCTACGTAATCAATACATACACAAGATACATAGGCATGAGTTGGCATTTTTGAGGGCCAAATCTAGGAAGAATAGCTTGCATCTACTCCATGTTCCATATCAAGCTTTTCCAAGTTGCGTCCTGACAATCACCAACATCATTTCCAATACATGCAACCACAACAGAAATCTTTGCATTGCCCCAGAGGGGTACAACTGTCTGTGGTTGGAAAATTGACTTAAGGAACACTTATCATCCCCTGTGAAAACAATTGCCCCCGTGTTGTCATCTGACCTTGCCTCGCTTGGTTGTATTTTCTCCGCCGGAGAAAAATTATTCCTTTATTCAGAAATTTCTCCTCCATCCACACTATAGTGAGATTTTTGTTAATCATGACAAACTATGACTTGAAAAGTTGTTTTGGAAACTTGTTCGCCTTTCTTAATATCTTTTCGTGGTGCAACATTAAGAAAATGTGATATCTTAGCCCAAGAGTTATGTATACATGTTGTAACGATGAAATTTCAGGCTCTAGGTCCACAATCATTTCAACTAAGGGCTTACCATTATCTGCCACAGATGACTCACCACTCCTTACAACAATAGTAAATGGCTTATCAGTTTGATCTGTAATAAAAATTTGAACATTCTTAGAAATATCAACAGTGGCAGCATTCTGAATATGCTTTCTTTTCTTCTTGTAAAGTTCCATTTCTTGCTGCATTTGCTGCATATTTAAGCACCAGTGGTTACAATAACATATTTTGTACAGAAAATTAGGATGATTATTCTATGCAACACTTGATAAATGCTCGTCAGAACAAAAAGGTTCAACTCTCTTATTAAACTATTTAAATGCAAATAACAAAAATAAAAGGGGGTAGAAGATGAGCATAATGTACGTTCTCAGGCAATTTGGGGAAAAATATGCTCGTTGTGAATCAAAATTGGAAATGATATTCTCTACATTAGTATTGACCTAACATTAAATATGATGACGGTAAAAAAAACTTCACTTACTAACAAAAGGAAAGGTCAAAGCAATGTATCAAATACAACAAATCATATCAATGTACATAATCATCCAATAAACAAACATTAAAATCAATGAGAAGTGTGATAAATAATGTAAGGTCCAAGGATTGTATCAAAGATAGAAAATAATCTCAAAATAAATAATCATCCAATAAACAAGTGTTAAAATCAATGAAGAGTGTGATAAATAATGTAACACCTGTAATTGGCGGTCTTCGAAGGGCATATTAGTGCTGAAATTGGCTTTGCAATAATCAACATTGCATTCTCTGCCAAGTAGAGAGATACATTGACTATAAAGATTTGGACTTGACAATTCTTCTGATATGTCCAATTTTGATAAATAAAACTTTACTCCATCAAATGCATACTTCTTTGTCTTCTTTGCTTCAGACACCAAAGATGCTGGTATTGTTGGAATGACCTTTTGGTAGACATCAAATCTTTTAATCTGAATCCTTTCACGAGACTTTTCCCTTCTGATTTTCTTGTGCCTCTCTTGGGAAATTGTTACCAATGATTGCTCACAATGTAATTTAAAATTATCATTAATGCAATGCATTTTGAAAGTATTATTAAATAAAATGTAATCTTACAAAATTATAAGTTGTTGTCTATTTCTATAAAAAAAGTTGTACTTTTTATTTTAAAAATATATTATGCAAAATAATTTTAATCACAATTGTTTGTTGGTTTTTTTATGGACAAAGTTTTCATATTGCCCTGCAAATTCGTTTTCACATGAGATTTCCAATAGCCATGGATATATACTGCCTAATAATCATTCATCCCATCTACTTACAAGTTGTGTTTGGTGTACCCTTCTGCACTTTTCAAGCTTTTATTAAGCATTTTGACAAAGTTTTAAATCGACTTGCCCTTCCTCGCAGGGTATTGGATGTGCAAGTCATAGAGGCTTTGCCACTGCTTGTGTATTCAGCTACAACATCACAAAGCTTTAAAGAGCAGCGGCTCCAGTGTGCAATTTGCCTCTCTGAATTTGAGGATGGCGATAAATGCAGGCACTTGCTCACATGAATTCAATTCCTTTATATGAATTGTATTAATAAGTGGCTTCATTTGTACCATTATATTAGCCCTCATAACATAATGATTTTACTCACTGTGTAGAATGTCCCAGAGACTTCCATTTACCATGTAATCATAAAACAACAAGTTTCCATGTGGAGAAAGCAAATATCCATGCAGACTTACAAGATTGTGATGCTTGATGCTTCCAACAGTTTCCAGCTCAGTTTCAAATTCATGCAAGCTTTGTGGATAGTAACTGTACAGTCTTTTTATAACAATTGGCTTACAATTCTGTAGAATACATTTATAAACAGTGCTTGTAGCACCATAGCGAATTACAGTATCATCTATTATTAGGGCAAGGAAATTAAATTTACAAATCCTATCTTTCAAAACTTCACAAAGAAACAAGTGGAAAAAGGAATCATCACAATGTAGTAAGACTGAGACAGTTGGCTAACTGCAATGGCACTTTCCTTGATAAATTGTATAAATTCAGCTAGAATATCCATTTCTCTATAAATTATAATCCAAAAAAAATGCAAATTGTTCTCAAGGAACAATGCAAACCCTTACAATCAGTGGGTCATTACACCAGCAGAGTTGTCACTAGAGAAAAGGGTGTGTTGAGAATATTATCAATGCTTTTGGTGAAAAAAGTAGTAGAGCCAATGATCCCAAAACATATGGTTTGGAACAATGCTTCAAACAACAAATTTAGGCTTAGGCGAAGTTGAATCCGGATTTATTTCCTCTATTAAAAAATTCTAATCCTTGATGATGATTATGATGCCTAGGCAGTTCTCAAAAAGGTTCTGACCTTTACCAAGCTTTTTCAACGACTGTTTTCCAAGAAGGAGATGCACATTTTTTGGTGGGGTTTGACAGCGCTGGTAAAACTACCATTTTATACATGTTCAAGCTGGGGAAGCTCGTCACCACCATTCCAACTATTGGTCATACTTCTTTACTCCAATGAATAATGATTCAAGGGTACTATTTTTTTTGTAGCATGATTTAGAAAAGTTGCTCGTGTCGGTGAGAATTATTTCTTCTAGAATTCCTAGCTATACTAATATGACACTCACAAAAGTTGGCTCTTTATCTGTGGAGGTTAGATTCTTTTTTGTTGTCTTGTTTCATATTTACAATCACATAAGAGAGCCTCCTCTCTGCCCCCCCTCTTTCAGGCATACACACACACATCTTGCAAATAGAATAAACTGTACTAATAAGTAGTTAAAGGTATTCAATTATGCAACTTCTGTATCAACAGTTTCAGCATTTTTTTGTGAGTGCAGATCTTTCCTCATATTTGATTTGTGAGTGTGGAAAGTGGTATCAAATGTATTCATGTTTAGTGCCAAAAACATTGGTCACAAAAGACTACCACTGATCCATAGGGATCCAAAAGGAATCTACTTCATCAGATCGTTCAGCATGAAGAAGGAAAATAAATACACAAAGGTTGTCTTTATAGTAACATGACTGCTACTCTGTGTATAGCGGCGGTTACAGAACCGCCGCCCAGCCAGGGCGGCAGTCCTGAGACCGCTGGTCTGCATTGGGCGGCGGTCCAATAAAACATGAAATGAACAACCTCAGAATTTGAAAGGTTGTTCATGTCTCTTCTCCTCCATGACCTTTCCAATTTTTTTCATACTTTTAAAATAATGGGTCGTTTTGTATTTTTATTGCCTGAAAGTTCTTGTATTGCATCAAGATAATCCCAAAGAGCCATATTAGCCTTTTTCGCCAAATACCCAGATGCCCAAAGTTGTTATATTCTGTCATCGGGATTTGTCTGCGGGAAATTTGTATTTAATTATTTTGAGCCCCGTATGAGGCTATTTGCGCTCCGTTTTAACTATGTTATGATCGAACATATCATTATTCCCTTGTACCAGAAGGATTTTAACAAGGAATGAGTTTTGGGCTTTATTTGTGACTTTTGGCAATTTTTCGTGTTTTTGTGTTGTCCCGTTTCGCTTTCTGTGAAATTTCTCTAGAACAATTCCTTTGCCGGGTAAGCCTGATTTTTGGCCTAGAGCAGCTGGAAAACATATACGCACATTATGTCTGGAGGAAGTCACCATCGGAGGTCTGGATCACTGGGAAAAAGCGAAGTCGTGCACGGAAAAGCCCTTGCGGGGATGGGCGCATTTTTGGAAAACAAAGGATTTAAGCTGCAATGGGAAAAATAGAAGCCGCAGGCATGATGAGAATTTTATTGCCTGCCTTGCAGGGTACTTTTTCTCGTGATATAAAATTCACTTAAGCTGAAGTGGGAAAATTAGAAGCAACAGGCAGGTGGGATTTTATTGCCTGCCTTGCAGGGTACTTTTTCCCATGATAGAAAATTCACTTAAGCTGTAGTGGGAAAAATAGAAGCAGTAGGCAGGTGGGAATTTTGTACCTGCTTAGCAGGGTACTTTTTCCCGTAATATAAAATTCACTTAAGCTGCAGTGGGAAAGTTAGAGGCTGCAGGCAGGCGGAAATTTATTGCCTGCCTTGCAGGGTAAAAATTCCCATGGTGAAATAAAAGAAAAGTGACTTAAGAGAAATCACGGGATTTTATTGCCTGCCTTGCAGGGTAAATAATCCCATTGTCAAAGTCAAATCACTTGAGTGGATCATGGGATTTCCGGGGTTGCCTTGCAGGGTAAAAAATCCCATTGTCAGAAATTCTTAAAAATAGAATTCTATTATGCAAGAAAGTGCGACCCACCTTGGGTGAATAATAATGCATTAAATAAATATTTGTTAATATTTATTCACCCAATTTTGGCACCTAGGCTTGTGGAAAAGTCAACAAAAGCAAAGGGGAATAAATCAATTGGAAATAGAATTCCAAAATTAAATAAATTTAATTTATTTAATGCAGCCCCTTTTGAGAAGGAATTAATACTTTTTAAAGTATTAAATGATTATATTAATTCCTATTTTCAGTGGCTATGGTCAAAGCACACTCTGAAGCTTAAGTGAAGTGAAGTGTGGATGATTAAATTGAATTAATTTAATTGATTGGATGGCTGTCCTTAAACATGCTATATTTAAAAGAGAAGAGCTTGATTTTTAATTAATTAATTGCCTTTAATTGTTAGGGCAATTATTAATTATAGAATTGTGAGGGTTATATAAGCATGGGCAGCCATATGGGTGAATTATTTAATTCACAGGTAAAGAATTGCAGCCAAGAGGAAAAGTGCGCCCCCATTTGAAGAAGGATTTTGCTCAGGCAAGGTGGAAACAAGGCTAAAAGCTTCCAAATTTGGCGTATGCTTTGAAGGAGGTTGTTCTTTGTCTGCATAATTGTTTGCACAGGTGTTACAGGAGCTCAGGTGTTGTTGAAAGGATTCATGCTCTTTTTATGTGCAAATTAAACACCATTTTTTGGGGTAGCAGGCTTGAAAAGTGCAGATTTTTACAATTAAAATTCACTATTCATGCTCCGGTGGGCATTTTTGTCTGGATAAATTACAGGAATTCATTACAGGCGCTTTACAAAGGAAAAGAAGCTTTTATCAATGTCCAATACATTGAATATATCCTCCGAATATGAAGAATTGTCTAGATCTGCACCATTATTGAAGAATTCCAATCAAATAAGAAGAAAAAGACATATTCAGACAAAGATAGACAAAGCTATGGCGAAGAAAGATGAAAAAGAAAGCACAACAGAGTCATGCATCAATTCTAAATTTGCAGATATTGGAAACACGGATCTAGGCTCGGAACCTCTTGGTAAATTGATAGACAGATCCAGAGCAGGAAAGACTTCACTCATGCGTGCAGATTAAAAGCAGTGAAATTATTCGAGCTGCAGCTTTTCCATCCACAGCCTAGTTACCATAATTTGTTATGCAAATCCATATGTAGATCCAGATCCAGATCTCATAGTTGCAAAAGCTTCTGGCACAGGCTTCATCCTCTTGTTTCGAATGCAGCCCATGAAGAAGACAGTGCATGGAAAATTCCTTCCAAGACCTTGTGCATGTGCTCTCATCTTCCAGTTGAAGCCTTCATTGAATTTTCATTCACCCTGAGTGCTTTCTAGAATTTTTAATTGCTCATATGCAATTAAAAATAAGGATGATGAGTTATCTACGACCAACCTTGCACTAATGCATATACAACAGAAGAACCTCAAAAGCTTCAAGGATAAAAGAGAAGACAATGTGAAGGAAAAATTCCAACTTGCTTCCAATTCCAACTGCTTACAATTCCAACTTGTTTCTAGATCCAGCCGCTTCAAGATCCAACTAATTCCAGCTTGTTTCCAGATCCAGTTTGAATCAGCTGCATGCAGACATGAAAAAAGACAAAGTCAGCTTTCCTCTTCCTTCTTCTTTCCTTCGACAAAATAATTGAGTGATCAATTAAATTATACAACTTAAAGTGATTGGTTTAAAATCCATTACTTGAAGAAGTCAACTACTTGGAGATAGGTGGCAGGTGTGCAAAATATAAAGTTCTATTTTCAGTTGCAAATCATACATGTTACGCAAAGAGGAATTCCAAGAGGAAGATTGCCATCTGTTTCTTTCTGACTTCCACATGTGCCAGTTCAACTAAAAGCTTCCAACTTGTAATTGCCCCTCTACATTCTATAAGTAGAGGAAGAACCTTCGGGTTAAGGATCGATCATAATTTGTGAGAAGCAATCTTGTGTTCTAGACTTTGTGCTGAACCCCTGAGAGCAACTTGGAGCAAAGGAATACAAAAGAGCAGGTTTTCGGAGAACTTTGTGTCACATAGTACTTTGTTTCTTGCTTTTAATCTTAGATCTCTTAATAAAATTTGTGTTATTTTAGATCTGGATCTAGAGCTGCCTTTGTTTTATAATTCTGTGTGTTCATATCTATTATGTTTCTTCTATGTGCATGCAATTAGCTCTGCTATCTACTAATTGGGATGCACATCTTCCCCATTTCTTCTCTATATTTCCTTCACTTCTTTCTTCTATAAAATACTTCCTTTCTTGAACAACTGCTTACTTACTGCAGAACTTCTTCGTTATGGTTCATGAACTAAGTGGTTAAAGTAAAACCCCTGATAGATAATAACACATTTTTATTGACAAATATGACACGGGAGCCTCACCGGTTAAATGAGGGAGATTTATCTCATGACTGCCTAAGTTTGATGCTAAGCAGTTAAAATAGTTAGAAGTCTACTTTAGTGTCCATAATGTCACTAAGGCACAGACGATCACCTTTGCACATCTCAAAATGGAGGGACATGCTCTAGTTTGGTGGGAAATACATCTAACCACTTGCTATCTCTATCATTTTCTAATTGAAAGTAGAACAATAGTGTTTAGTTTGTGATTCTATGGATAATTCCAAAGTTGAAGAGTTTACAGATCATTTTAGTATCAGAGATAACAAGTATCTAGGACTGTGGTATTTCATTCTTGAATTTGTATGACCGTGACAAGATCTGAAGGTGAAGAGGCTTTACCTTGCGATCCAGAAATTTCTACAAAGAAGTGGAAACACAGAATTCAGGGACAAATGAAGGAAGATTAATTGGTCCATATAATTGAGATGTTGGATACCATGATGGATAGGATGTTTAGAAGGCAAGAATAACTTGCAGATTTACAGAAGACATATTCTGTAAAGTAAGACTCCATGGACTCGATGGTTCGAGGCTTACCTGAAAAATTTGACATAGGGAAGAGGTACCATGCAGAAAATTATGGGGAAGAGCATGAAGAAGAGACTTCAAATGCAAGAGAAAAGGTAAAATTTGACCATACTCCTTTTAAAGTTGAGACGAAAGTTGAGATTAAAATATTTAAAGGAAAAGTAGATTCAGAGTTGCTTGATAAATGGTTAAAATAGTTAGAATTTTACTTTAGCATCCATAATGTCACTGAGGCATAGAGGATCACCTTTGCACATCTGAAAATGGAGGGGCATGATCTGGTTTGGTGGAAAACCCATCTAACCACTTGTGAAAAGAATAAGCATCCTATTGTGAAAGCTTGGCAAGAATTTAAAGAATTACTTAGAGCTATAACTTCTATCCTATTGGCCACAAGACTGACCAAATGATTAAATGGTAGTATTTTAGACAAGGTAGTGGTCAAAGTGTGTAGGACTATACTACGGAGTTTCCGAGGCAGGCCATGTTGTTAAACATGAACTTGGAGGATGAGGATATTCTGACTAAGTACTTAGGAGGACTTCACACTCACCTTTGAAGAAAATTCATCTCCACAAAGCCAAAGATCTCAATGAAGCATGTGTGCAGGCATACTACATAGATGATGAAAAGAATTAAGGAGAATCAGAGACAAGGGAAAGGCAGTCGAAAAATCAGAAAAAAAAATAATATGGGCAAACAAGTAACAAGGGTAAATGGAAAGGGAAAGGTAAACAAGCTACTACTACTTTAAATACTTATAAAGATCCCAAGAATGTTTGAAATAACTATGATATCAATGGTCATACTAACACTACATGTTCAAAGTTGCATCCGTAGGTACATCTGAAGAACCAAACCAAGGACTCAAAGAAGTCCATGACAACTATAAAAATAGAAGGGGAGGTAGAAATAAAATATGAATATTATGTAGATGAAAGCCTTGGATGCACGGCCACCAACATGGACAACTAGGAAGAGGAGATGAGTAGACTATACCAGATCAAAATCCAGATCAAGAGAACTAAGGTAAATGATTTGGTTGATACCGGTTCTCAGTCTAACTTGATTTCTGAAGCAGTTGTAAAGAAGCTTGGTCTTGAGACTTATGAGCATCCACACCCTTATCCTTTGGGTTGGGTGAAGAAGGGTGTTGAAATTCAGGTAACAAGAAGATGTAAGGTCAAGTTTGGGATAAATTCCCAGTATATTGATGTTTTGGAAGCTGACGTTATTCCACTTGATGTTTTTGATGTTGTATTTGGGGATTCCTTACTTGTATATTAGGGATGCTATATTTATGAGAAGGGAAAACCGGTACAGATGGGTCAAGGATGGGATCAACTACAACATCCAGGCACACCAATGTAAGATACAGGTTACTATGGTGAGTTCTAACCAAGAAAAATGACTTATTCAGGCAAATCATAATCAGTTTTGTTTACTTTTGTTAAAGGATAAACAAGATGGGGTAGAAGTTTCAGAGATTTCTAACCAAGGAAAGCATGATTTGGATAGTATTATTCAGTCTTTTCAGGAAGTATTTCAAGCTCCCAGTGGGTTACCACCAAAACGGGAAGTAGAGCATGAGATTCAACTATTTCCAGAGTCCCCTCTACCGAACATCAGGTTGTATAGGAAATCCTTGCTTGAGAGTATTGAAGTAAAGAAACAACTCCATGAACTACTAGACCAAGGGGTGATACGTCTGAGCACCTCACCATGTGGTTTGCCTATTGTGATGGTGCCAAAGAAGGATGGTTCTTGGAGAATTTTCATCAACTACCGCGCTTTGAACAAGATCACCATAAAGAACATATATCCACTTCCCCGCATAGATGATCTCTTGGACCAGCTTCAACATGCCAAATTCTTCACGAAGTTGGATCTCAAGTCAGGTTATCACCAAGTCATAATGAAGGAGGAGGATATATGGAAGACTTCCTTCAAGACAAAACATGGTTTGTATAAATGGTTAGTACTTCCTTTTGGGTTATGCAATGCACCCGCTACATTTATGAGATTGATGAATGATGTATTGCTGGATTTCATAGATTCATGTGTCATTGTATATCTAGACAATATATTGATTTTTAGCACCACATGGGAAGAACATCTAACTCATTTACAACAAGTATTGTAAGTTCTCAGGGAGAAACAACTGCTTTGTAATATGAAGAAATGTGAATTTTCCAAACAGTCACTTGTCTATCTTGGGCACGTGGTTGGAGGAGGAGAGCTATGAGTGGATCCAAAGAAGGTGGAAGCCATCACTAATTGGCTAACACCAAAAGGAGACACATAGACTAGGATTTTTGTGGGAGCAGTACAGTACATGTGGAAGTTCATTCCGGGATTCTCCGTAATTACAACACCTCTACACACAGTGGCCGCAAAGAGTAAGGGTTTTGACTGGGGTAAGGAACAAGACAAATCCTTTGAGTTATTGAAATACAAGATTAGTCATGCTCTAGTACTTGCTCTTCCTAATTTGCAGCAACCTTTTGAAGTATAGACAAATGTCAGTGATTACGCTATGGGCGCAGTGTTGCTTCAAGGAGGTAAACCAGTATGCTATCATTTTGAAACTTTCACTTCAGCAGTTAAAGGATATTCAATATATGATAAGGAAATGTATGCACTAGTTCAGGAAATTAAAAAATGGAAGCATTATTTGTTGGGTAAAGAAACTATTGTGCACACTGACCACAAACCTCTCCAGTATTTGCAAGCACAGTCTAAATTACAGCAGGAAAGGCACTACAAATGGATGGGGTTCCTTCAGCAGTTCCATCTGGTGATCAAATACAAGAAGGGTAGTACAAACTTGGTGACAGACATGTTGTCTAGGCCACCCACATAGGAGAAGTTTACTATTTGGCCACTATCTCTCAAATTGATCCCTTCACGAAGGAAGCTTACAAAGAGGCATATGCCTAGGACAAAGACTTTGGGTGACATTTCAGCAGTTGCAGTCCCAAGGGACTTAAAGGACAAGGATTGAAGATTTTTATCTCAAGGATGGGCTGCTCTACCGATAGGGGAAGCTTTGTGTGCCTAAAGAAGAAAGACTTCTATTGATGAGGGAAGCACATACCTTAAAATTAGTGGGACATTTCGGTGTTGGTAAGACCCTAGCCCACTTGCAAAGGTACGTGTATTGGCCCAATATGCAAGAAGAAGTATCAAAATTTATACGTGGATGTAAACTTTGTTGTACCGGCAAGCCTAAGACTAGGAAGGAGGGTTTGTATATGCCTTTTCCAATACCTACTCGTCCATGGGAGGACATTTCTATGGATTTTTTAGGAGGATTACCTATGTCTAAACATGGCCATGACTATCTCTATGTTGTTGTTGATAGATTCAGTAAGATGTGTATTCTTATGGCATGTAAAAAAGACAATAAAAGCACATGAGGCAACAGATATTTTCTTTGCTAATGTATGGGTGCATTTTGGTTTTCCAAAGCTCTATTGTTTCTAACAGGGATTCCAGGTTCTTGGGGAAGTTTTGGACTACTTTGTGGGACAAGATGGATACCAGGTTACAAAGGAGCACAACTTTCCATCCACAGACAGATGGACAGACACAAGGTGGTGAATAGGACTTTGGTACAGTTGATCAGAGGGTATAACAGCAAATACCCAAGGACTTGGGATGAGTCCTTAGCCTACATTCAACATTCCTATAACCGGGCAGTACACACATCCACTATGAAGTCACCATTTGAAGCATGCTTGGGATATCTACCTATAAATCCACTAGACATAGTAGTTGGGCAGTAGGATGAGGAGGAGACACGAGACACAAAGGTGACTAGAGAAAACAAATTCATTGAGAGGATCTGGAAAATCCATCTCAAAGTCAAAGAACAGCTAGAGAAATCTCAAGCCAAGTATAAAGCTAGGCACGATCAGCATAGGAGGGAACATAAGCTTCATGTTGGAGATATAGTTTGGCTTTACTTGAGCAAGGAGAGACTACAAGGTCAAGCACGAAAGCTCAAGCCACTACGATATGGGCCCTTCACCATATTGGAGTAGGTTGGAGAAAATGCCTTTTGACTTGATTTGTCGTCATTTATGAGGATTTACTCTGTAGTAAACTATGAGAACTTGCACCTATATGATCCATCCATGCTAGATGAAGATGAAGGACTATAGTTGCTACCTTCCATTGAGGATTGTGTCTTGGACTCACGAGGTGAATTGGAGGAGGATGTAGTGCTGCAACAGAAGGTCAGAGAGACTAGGAGAGGTCCGCAGGAGTCTTGGTAGATTGGACTGAAAGGAAATACACCAAGGCAGGCCTTGGTGGTACTCGAAGGAGAAAGTGAGGGAATTATTTCCTCATCTACTCCCCCAATAAGCTTTTGTGGGACCAAAATCCTCCTAAGCAGGGGAGGTGTGATCCATAGGGATCCAAAAGGACTCTACTTCATCAGATCAGTTAGCAAGAAAAAGGAAAATAAATACACAGAGGTTATATCTTTATAGTAACAGGATCGCCACTCTGTGTAGAGTGGTGGTTACAGAACCACCGCCCAACAAGGGTGGCGGTCCTGAGACCACCGTTTGCATTGGGCGATGGTCCTGGCTCTTTCAGACATAAAATAAAAACATGAAATGAACAACCTCAGAATTTGAAAGGTTGTTGTGCATCTCTTCTCCTCCATGACCTTTCCCATCCTCCAGTGCATAGGAGGACATGAGAAAGGCTATAAATACATGTTTGTAGAAGATAACAAGATCATTGAAGTAAGAAAACAAGTGAGCAATAAGTTCTTACTACTGTAATTGTGTTTTGTAGAAGAAAGGAGCATTGAGACAGAAGCAAGCAAGTAATTGGGAGGAAGTGTGAGATATTATTTAATTCCCTCCATACTTATTGTAATTTATGTACTTATTGTTTGAATTGGCCAATAAAAGTGGGAAGAAAGAGCAATTGCCCTTCCTGACTGGTTTTCCTCCTCTGGAGGTTTCCAGGATAAAACTTGTTGGTGTTTGTGAGTTTATATTCTTTCCTTTCCTACAATTGTTGATTCTAAGCATAAGCAAAATTCATTCACTAGCTATCTCTGTCATTTTCTAATCAAAAGTAGAACAACATCAATTAATTTTTGATTCTGTGGATAATTCCAAAGTTGAAGAGTTTACATATCAACCACTCATGATATAAAAACTGCAAATGTACAGAAATATTCATATATTCATGTTTAGTTCAAATAAAATAGTCCTCAAAATGCTACCACTCATGATATAAGATTTACAACTGTATATGTATGAATTTGAAATCTAAATATAAAACCTTTAAATGTAAAGCTTCATTTATACTCCTACACTAACACTATCAATCACACCCCTTATCAACATCAGCTACAAAAGTAATAAGTATCCCTCTAAATCAAATAACATATACCATTCGATGTTCACATTGCAAGTAAATAAACTTATTCACCCAACATATAGGGCAAGGTGAGGCCACTTGTTCATCCAAAGTCAAATCATAAGCCCCAATGAGCAAGTGGCATTATCTAGGTTGAAAGAGGACCCTAGGATCAAATGACTCTGAACCATTGATCCTAGGTTTTTGTGAAAACCCTAATTTTTTTCTTTTAACTTCTTTATACTCTCACTTCTCTCCTTTTGCTTCTCATTTCTTTGGTTTCTTTTTGGTTGAGCAGGTTATGGATGAGGAGCTCATAGAGGCACATGTTAACTTATTTGTTTAATCTCCAATTATTTCCATTTGGTTCTCAAACCCTTCATTAGGGTTATTGGGAGAGAAACAACACACACACACACACATGCACGCGCACACACACACACACACACACACACACACACACACACGCACAAACACGTACATCCACACAACCACACATGCGCAAGCGCACATACCCACACCTAATACAATAAATTATTTTGTTTCCAAAATATATATTTGTGTTAACATCAAAATAGGGCGGCTAAGGGTCTGTATGTAGGAGTTAATAGGGGTAAGGAAGGGCCATATGACCTTGGAACAATAAGCATAATAGATAATGGGGTCGAGCCCCATATAAAGGAGGGACATTGGACAATGGCAAGGCTTTCATGGGTCCATAGGGGTGGGGGGGAGAGCAACGGTTGCGGCCAGGACGCGGCCCCCAATAGAAATTATATATATTTTTAAAAACACATCATATATATATATCCAAAGACATTTCTATTTGTATTATTTGTAAAGAAGACTAAATTCTTATTATTAAGTATTTGCCTATTTACAAAATACAAGTCTTTTATAACTCATTTAATTAGAAGCAAAACCATATAATTTAAATCCTCTATTTTATTTTCTAAAAACACTTATAAATGTGTATATATACATCCATACACACACACACACACACACACACACACACACACATCCATATGTGTGTGTGTGTGTGTGTGTGTGTGTGTGTGTGTGTATGAATGTATATATATATATATATATATACACACACACACACACACACACACACACACACACACATCCATATATATATGTGTGTGTGTGTGTATGTATGGATGTATATATATATACACACACATCCATATATATATATATATATATATATATATATATATATATATATATATATATTCCATCTGATACATACATACATGCATAAATAACTATATCAATGAATCTCAAAGGCATATATATATTTTTTGATTTCATACCTGGAGTTAATGAGTCCTATATACTCCTTTGAAACCAAAAATGAATCTATAACTAGATAGATAAACTATGAGCTGTTATTTTTGAAAGAGATAAGATTACTATAGAGATTTAATAATACATAAAACTACTTCCATTAAGGACATTCCAAATGCAACAAACATGCTTACAAATTTAATCAATCCCAACACTAGTATAATGATTTACAAGTTCAACAAAGTCTAACCATGCATCAAACAAACCCAAATCAAATGCAAACACAATGTTATATTTCTTGAGCGGCTTAACTCAAAAAAATTAATTAAAGGAAAGTTTACAATTTATCACAAGTTCCATAAGCCCAAATTATACCTACAATTTACTTTATGAGACAATACCAATTTGGAGGATTTTAAGTTGCACAAGTTAATATTTCCTTCATTCCAATAAGACAAGATTTATACATAAGATTCAATCCTATCTTCAACCAAGGACAATGCAAATCTAAACTAGTTTTTCCTCATTACAAAATTTATAATTTAAATAACAATAAGATTTTCCATTCTAATACAACACAACTTCTCATTCCCCCTCTTCCCAAATTAACAAGAAACTATATAATTCCTTAAATGAAAGTGGATAAGCATCCCATTAAGTGGGAACAACTTGTCAAAATTTCAAATGAATCTTCTATTCACCCAAAGCAAGGACCAATTTCAATGCAAGCTCCAAAATTCAAGCTCCAACTCCCTTAGCAAACCTCCAAGATCACAAGAAGAAATGGCTTGGTTGTCTACCCAACCAAATGGAAACATTACATGCCACTTCCAATAAGGAGGACATGCTAGCATCCCTCCAAGCCCATGGGAGAGAGGGGAATTATGCATCCAAGATTGCACAATGAGGAATGAAGGAGTAAAATACAAAACAATAATACCCAAGCAAACAAGGTAAGGTGAAAGCAACACAAACCCAAGAAGTTACATATTTCAATAGGTGGGGAAGAGAGGTAGTAAGTCCCATATAACAAAAATTATCAAGTAACAAAATAAGTTTATATATCTTTTCCAAGTATCCATAAGCCACCAAAATCTCCTTATCCCTCCCATAGGCCTTATATCTCCTCGCCTCTTCCTTGCCAAGGTTTTTCAAACCTTGGAGGTTTTTTAGCAAGGATGGGAGATGGATCCCAAACCATATGGAAACTTATCTCCCACTTCAACCAAATGAAGGGAATTTAGTAGGAATCCTAAAAAGGGTTTCCCATCAAGCCTTGTGGGAGTAAGAGGGATTCTTCCCTCTTCCCCAACACTCCAAAGTCCACTCCCCAAAGGGGATGGATGGAGAAAAATAATAAGAAAGTAAAGGCAACTAAAACAAATCCAACATATCATTCCAACACCAAAAAACAAACAAGATAACAAGAATATTTCATTTTAAACAATGATCAAATTAGAAGATGTGAGACCTACCTCACAAGCAAAAGATTCCAACACCAAATTACAAGTCCAAACAAAAAAAGCTCTTTTTCTCCAAAAGCTCTCACAAGCTCCAAGCAAAAATGAACCAAGATTGCCTTCCACACTCCAAATTGGAGGGTTAAATAAGAAAAAAGTCTCAACACAATAAATCAATGGCAAGATGATATGTGTCATCCGTGATTAAGTGGCCAAAAACCCGCTTAACCAAGGATAAACTAAATTAAACCTTCCCTAATCAAGTGGAAAATAATTAACTCATGAAAAATGACTTAAACCGGCAATTAGAATAGATAAAACCAAATTAATTTTAAGTGGAGAAAAAGTGAGTTAAAATAACCAAAATAATTAAATACACATGCAAAGAGGGATAATTTTAACATTTCCCATCCTTGGTTTACAATATAATAGAATAAGGACATAACAAATGAGGGGGGAAAATTCGACCTAAACAAATCGTTGTGTAACTTAGAGGTGTAACCCTTGAGTCCCACGTTCTCATGTGGCAAAACTTGTATCTTGCACACTCAATTCACACATCATACCTGCTCAATGTCAAAAACCAAATAAAACGATAAGACACATATCAAAATGATACAATCAAACATATGATGATCTATCCAAATTAATTACGCAACATCCATCCATCAATGAGATATGTATAAAAATTACGACAAATATTCATAATACAATCCGTGTAAATATCATATTAACAATATCTATATCATCATATCAAAACCAATCAATAATGATAAAATATGTGAATTGCCATCATATGCCACATACATCATCCAACCAAGAACAAGTTAGCAACTTAGTGCTAATATGATGAAAAAATCAAAATTATTCAAATCAAATAGCCACGATAATATTAATTCTAATTTCTCAATCATGAATAATACATTGAGTCAACGTTATCATCAAAGGAAACAAAACCAGTGGGCACTACATCCCTCTCCCCTAGAAATAAACTTCCTCGTCCCTGGAAGGGGTGAGAATAATGAATTCTCAAAGGTGTTACATCCTCCCACAAAGTTGATTGTCTCATCAAAACATGTCCCACTAAAACCTACTTGGTTCAATATCAAGTGTACTTTTGGAATATGAGAATGTTAAGAAAAACCTAAGCTATCAAATAGTTCGTCAATATCATCACCCAAAATCTCTACGAGGTTCAAAATAATTGGATGCTCAATACAAAGGTTAACCTAAGGAAACACATAATGGGAGAGTAAAAGGCACTACATTATATTTTTCTATAAGGGTTGACAAGTTACATGCACTTGATCTGCGCAAGGCCACTCATGGGTGTCATATACACCCAATGAGAAAGGTAAATTTTTAATTTTACGAAAGGTTTTGATTCTTATCCGTGCTCACATTTTTACAAAAAGATAAATTATTCACATGCCCTACAAAACTGCACTTGTATTTTCACTTTACCAACATATCACTGAAAGGGTGATGACTAGATTCGACAACAATGTCTACAAGTGTGTTTACAGTACACATTGAGAGTACACAATATAATAAATATCTTACATATAACCTTATAGTTAAATTATTTACTAGTCTTGTCTTAGATTTTGTATAGATTTTACCTTTTCTCATCGATCATATATCACACTCGATAATTTTGATTTAAAAAACCAAGCAAGGAAAGGTTTTTTTTCTTTTTCTTTAAAATTTAATTGAAGTTCAGCCATGTTAACCCAAAACTGCTCCATAATATCCTGAAAAATCCACTTCCATTTATTGAACCCATTTAATTGGTTTTGAACTCAACATGACATAAGAAAAAATTCTATTACGATCACAAATGTTACTATTATAGCCAAAAGAGAAGTCAAATAAATGAGATGAAATAGGTATTTAAAGGGGGGTTTCATTTCTCACAAAGTTCTTAGGGAAATCCCAAATATTTCCTTGGACAAACATGATATGACTTTCCTCTTCACATTTTCCAAAGAAGACAACGATAAACATTCCTTCCAAACAAGAAAGAGCTTTCACAATTTTTTTTCTGAATATCCTTAACATGTGTTGCCATAAACTTGTCCACTAATCTAGGTCACCAATCACACACTAAGTTCCAAAGGAAGGGTAATTCCCTAAAAACTAGAGGTATAAGTCCATTTTATAATAAGTAACTCAAGTTTACAATTTCATCAAGCTGTATAAATAATGGGGCTACATTGGTTGAGAATTCCCCAACAAGTACGATTTCACATTCCAAAATCAGAGGCACAATGTCTATCAAAGGAATTTTGATTCGCAAGATGTCATCATCCAAGGGGGGTGGGAGAATTGGATAATAGTCACTTTTAGCATTTCAATAGGTAGAGCCCAAGAGTTTTCACTATAACAAAGTATAAGGGTTTTGAATTTAATTAACAACCTTATATATAGGTATCCTAAGGATAATGAAACCCATGGAAGATCTAAAGTGCAATTTGACACCTCCATATTATATGCATTATCTTTCCTAGTTAAATTAACAAAATATTTGAAAGTTGCATTAACCGAATTCACATGACCATAACTTAGTATATAACATAAACCAAAAGTCTATAATGCAATCGAAGAGAACGACAATATACATTTACATTGATTCAATGCAACTAGGTCATGTCTTTACCAGATTCAAGGGGCATAGATGAAAACATGGACATACAACCAAGGTTGTTTCTTTATATAATTTTACTTTTTCTCAACACTTGCAATTAACCACATTTAATTTGCAAGAAAGCAACACACGTTACAAGTACAATATAGATATAAATTTATTTTATTTTAGTCGGTTTGTTATTACATTTTATTAATTAATTTATATTTATTCCACAAAATTGCGACATCATGGACCAACATCAAGGTTGGCATGGAATTTCTCCCAACTACGTGAGCGACTGAATATATCATTTGATTTCTAGAGAGAAGGGAGAAAGAGGGTGAGATAATACTTTGTTATTTTCACATAATCATTGTTTTTCAATCTAAGAGATAGGGTTAGAGAGAGGAAACAACCTCACAAAGTTCACTTTCAGGCATTAGGTACTGACAATCACATCTCCTAAATAGATTTCTTATAAATTCATGTTTATTACATTAAAAAATTTAACATCTAATGAGTAACAAGGTCCAACCAAGTTGCATTGCCACATCCAAAGTAGCAACATTTAACAAGTGACCACTAACAATATCTGAACATACCAAGTTCAAAAAGGGTTCTCAAGTAATACAAACATCATTGATGTATTGAAAAAATCCCTCATAAGTCACACTAACGATCTTGATGAAATTTTAGTTGAGCCCAAAGTTTGTTTCTACCAGTTCAAGGGATTATGGGTTCCAAGAAGATAAAATGGCTATGGGTTAACCCTTGAATAAAATCAGCTGAAAAAGAGGATACCGAAATCATCACTTCCAAATCATTTTTTAATTAGATGAAAAGTTAGGTGGGTTGATAAAAATATTTTTTATTAAGGTATACTTATTTGAGCCATACTTTTCTGAAAGGAATTTGCAAAGTTTAAACGTTGCTTTTGTTGACATTTCTTACAAAGTGGTTTAGAAGTCAAGCTCAAATAATAAATTCTCAAGGAAATATTTTTTCTAAGTCATATTCTAAAAATTTAAAGCGATGGGAAAAACATTCAAGACAATAGGTTACACAAAAATCGTGCCCACTATTCATTTCACACCTATTCCAAATGGGTTTTGCAAGGTCAAAAAGAGGTGTTTTTAACACCGCACGCAAGTGTTTTCAGAGATAATGATCTAATTTGGAGAGGAATGTAGAATCTATATGAACAAAAGCACACACTCAAAATTAGGGATATAATTTTTCACACTCCCGTCATGATTACCAAGTGTTTCCAACAATAAACCAAGGCTCTTTACTATGTCTAAAATGAAAAAACTAACCCAATCAACAACCAAAAACAATTCCCTATACTATACTCTTATGGGTGATAACATTCAACCAAAACACACATATAACACATCACGTTTAAAACGCTAAATTAGTTTCACTCACCAAAGGTGTCTCGAAATGTCAAACGGGTCAGTAGGACCCAATTTCCCCATTACATGAACTAACCCAAAAGGTTACAGAAATGCCTAACAAGAAGAGTGTCAATAACCCAAATGATAGAACTAAAACATCTAACATATTCTTTGTTATACAAAAAATCTAATGAGACTTACTAAAATTGAAACTTACAACTGGATTTCAAACTGGAAGCATCTCTATGGATCCATTTATTTAAAATTTGCTATTGCATTTCAGCAGTCCTAGGCAAAGTGGCTAAGAAACGCGGTTTGAAAACAAGCATCCACAACTCAAAAACACATTAGGTTGATTTCAATCTACTCCACTATATGTAGAGAAACCATAGAAATTGATTGAGATCATTTCTGACAACCAAGATGTATTTTCTGACTACCTTTCCGGAGCTGGTTGTCATAGTTGACCCGGTACATTCTTGCTGCAAAACGACAAGTGACCTACAAAACATGCTTGAAAAACTAGCTCCGAAAGCAATTTTTTAAAACTAAGAGGTCATGGAAAATTTCATGGAGAAATTCTACAGGTATGTGGTGATACATTTCAGTATCTCACCATGAATCTCTAAACCACGGGTCAAAACCAAAATAATTTTCTAATTTTTAATAGTTGTCCCATACAAAAAAATAGCCAGCTGGGCTCAAAAACACAAGCTGATAAGTTATCTAACAATCATCTCAAGCTGGTTTAAATGTCTATGTGACATTCCATATCACCAAGGAACACAATCAAAGCTTGACATCTTCGCTACGAGAGTCATGGAGGCATTTTGCATGCTGTTTTCAAACGTCATTTTCTAACTTTTAGAGAAGTGTTTTACAATATAATGTTTGAACGTAAAATTGTGTTCAAATCTTACTTGGTGGCCACATTTTCCAAATTTAGTCATCTAAGCTTAAAATTAGTCTCGAAACACATCTCGTGAACAGGGTCAACAGTCCAAAACGATCATTTCAGTTGTGTGGAATCCAACTTCTTGTCGTGACATTCTGCGAACATAGGAAGTAAGTGATTAAGTTTAGCAGAAATGTTTTCATTGAATGGGAAAATTAACTAATCCAAACTTATTAATTTCATACTTAATGAATCCCTAGTGCACGTGGTGTTGAAACAAAATTCTAATACCAGATGTCGTACCCATGATTTCACGACCCAAAATAACCATCCAAATAACTAGTACAAATTGGGACAATTTAGTATTATGACGAGATTAAACCTTTAATATGCCAACTCGATAGTCCTATTAAAGGTGATAAAAAGTAATCCAAGTACCTCCTATGTAAAAACTAAGGTTACTTCTGTTTAGTTAACTCCAAGTTCTATAAACTTAGTTACGAGATATGAAGATAGGCCATACTATTGTTTATGCAATTGGGAGTCACTTAGGTTTCAATTTCATTTCCCCCACCAAGTGACCTCGTCGAACAAAGTAGGGATGCTAATTTTAATTGTTATCTCGAGTAGTTAAAATTCAACCAAGGGCGAAATTAGATACTGTAGATCTAATTACACATCTTAAGGCCACCATTCAAATCTTCATTATTTACTAGTGCCATGAGGGCACACCAAACATCGTCGTATTATTTTATGCAATTTAAGATGATTCTAATAAGAGATGTCTATAAATAAATCAAGTGTTACTTGTACTTATTAAGGTTATTTGTGGAAATATCACCATCATCTTATTGTGCTATTGATTAAATGTTACTAAACCAATTCTATCCTGAAATATTGTTTTGAGTTAGGGATGTTTTTCGAACTACCATAATAATATTGCATGATTAAACATGACTTAAATTTAATTAGAGGCTATAGGATTATTGCGTTTTCCCCACCAAGGGGCTAGTTTAACAAGATATGAAGTTAGTTAAACACGGTTTAGGTTAGTTAAAAATTATTATTTAATTAATTATAAATCACCTTATTCACCCAACATTTAGGGCAAGGTGAGCCCACTTGTTCATCCAATGTCAACCTTAAGCCCTAATGAGCAAGTGACATTATCTAGGTTGAAAGAGGCCCCTAGGATCAAATGACTCTTCACCATTGTCCTAGGTTTTTGTGAAAACCCTAATTTATTCTTTAACTTCATTATACTCTCACTTCTCTCGTTTTCTTCTCAAATCTTTGGTTTCTTTTTGGTTGAGAAGGTTATGGATGATGAATTCATGGAGGCGCACATTAACTTATGTGTTCAATCTCCAATTATTTCCGTTTGGTTTTGAAACCCTTCATTAGGATTAATGGGAGAGAAACAACACACACACACACACACACACACACACACACACACATGTATATGCATATATTATTATTATTATTATTTTAAAACAAAATACCATATTGCAGAGGCACACACACACACATTGCCTGTACAACCACTTATTAGATTTCCTAAATATATATTTACGTGTGGGCATTAGCAAGGGGCAACCAAGGGCCATACGGTCTTGGAGTAGCAGACATAGTAAATAATAGGGTTGAACCCCATACAAAAGAGGGATGCTGGATAATGGTAAGTCTTTGTGATGGGGAGATGCGACCCCAATAAAAATAATAATTTTAAAAATAATTAAACACACACACACATAACCAAATACATTTTTATTTGTATTATTTGAATTTTAAAGAAGACCAAATTCTTTTAAATAAATAAGTATTTTCCTATTTACAAAAATACACATATTTTACAACTCATTTAATTAGAAGTAAAAATGTATAATTTAAATCCTCTGTTTTATTTTCTAAACATACTTATAAATGTGTATATATACATTTATACATATCATATTCCATATGATATCTACGTACTCACACATAAAACTATATCATTGAATCTCAAAATCATATATATATATATATATATATATATATATATATATATATATATATATTTGATTTCATACATGGAGTTAATGAGTCGTATATACTCCTTTGAAACCAAGTAAGAAGACATAACCAGATAGATAAACTAGGAGTTTTTATTTATGAAAGAGGTAAGATTAACATAGAGATTGAATAACACCAAAAACTACTTCCATTGAGGACATTCAAAATGCAATAAGCACACTTGCATATTTCGGAAGATATTAATTGATTGGAAGGGGGTTGTTCTTTCTCATGCTGGTAAGTGTTTATTGATCCAAAGCACTTTGCAAACTTTTCTTATATAAATGATGTCCATGTTCAAAATCCATTCTTTGATCATTGATAAGATCAGGGGTGTTTCTTACCCTAGGCAACCTAGGCAGTTCCCTAGGGCGCATAAAAAGGGAGGGCGCCATATTTTATAAAAAAAAATCATGTCGGTAGTCGGCTTGTTAAATTTTTGCAAAAAAATTGATATTAATAGTTAATCCCCGAACCGGCACGCCCACAGCCCATTCAGTGCATTCGTTGTTTCAGTTTCACATATATAAAAACAATTACAAATTGAGGGAAGCAGATCATTTAACACTAGCACTAGCACTAGCAAAAGGTCAAAGACTCACAGGTGATTGATGATCCTCATCCGTTATAAAAAAACATTAGTCCTCGAGGTGTTACGGTGTTAAAGAATGGTCCTCGGACCTCCGTGAAGCCTAAAGGGAGAGTCGAGACTGCCACTAGAGTATGTTGTGAGCCTGTGTGCTACTGTGCACTGTCAAATTCCATCTCCTCTATCCTCACCTGGAAATCGTCCCTCCTTACTGTTATTTCATTGCTTACCCCTTTTGAGAGCGCTTCCGACTTCGACTGAAACCTTGAGAATTTCGACACCATTTATTTCAAATTGCACTGAAATACACAGAGCGAGCCGCTAGAATCCCACCCAGATAAAAAGTAGCTAGCAAATTACCGTGAGTAGTTAAAGCTCTCTCCCCTTCATAGAATTGAAATATCGCGGTTTTTTGATTGTCATAAATAGTGGTGAAGGACTTGGTGTGGACGCAAGAAATGCTTAAATTATTTGGAACGACAACATCCATGACACCGCCGTTAGTTTTAATTCCAAGGCTTAGAGGAGTACTCAACCACAATGTTGAGATTGCAGTCGTTGTTCAATACAGAGGCCACGACAGCTGCATCGTAAGCCAATGGCTCGTCGCGGATTCAGGATTTTTTTATGACACCTTACTTTGACACATCGAAGAAGGGCACTAAGAATGTTTGGAACCTTGGGAAAGCGTGTTGTTGTTGTGTTGTAGATCCTCCCACCAACAAAATTTGTTATTTGGGGGTAACGTATTTATACTCAACTAGAGTATCTTAAGGAACGAGTTGTTTAACTTTACCTAATTTCAAAATTCAACAGGAGCTTGGCCTTTGAATTAGACATTTTCTCCAAAGATAAAAAAAGCAAAGTTCCTTTTAAATAAAGGTGAACCGGACTGGTAATGTATATTGTTGACTTCGTCATCATCGTGGGGGAAGAACATAAAAACTATATATTGAAAAAATTTTTCTCAAAAAATCATATATTATACTATATATATATCTATATATATATATATATATATATAGTTATTTCATACATGGAGTAGAGTGGTATATCCTCCTTTGAAACCAAGTAAGAAGACATAACCAGATAGATAAACTAGGAGTTTTTATTTATGAAAGAGGTAAGATTCACATAGAGATTGAATAAACACCAAAAACTACTTCCATTGAGGACATTCAAAATGCAATAAGCACACTTGCATATTTCGGAAGATATTAATTGATTGGAAGGGGGTTGTTCTTTCTCATGCTGGTAAGTGTTTATTGATCCAAGCACTTTGCAAACTTTTCTTATATAACTGATGTCCATGTTCAAAATCCATTCTTTGATCATGATAAGATCAGGGGTGTTTCTTACCCTAGGCAACCTAGGCAGTTCCCTAGGGCGCATAAAAAGGAGAGGGCGCCATATTTTATAAAAAAAATCATGTCGGTAGTCGGCTTTGTTAAATTTTTGCAAAAAATTGATATTAATAGTAATCCCCGAACCGGCACGCCCACAGCCCATTCAGTGCATTCGTTGTTTCAGTTTCACATATATAAAAACAATTACAAATTGAGGGAAGCAGATCATTTAACACTAGCACTAGCACTAGCAAAAGGTCAAGACTCACAGGTGATTGATGATCCTCATCCGTTATAAAAAAACATTAGTCCTCGAGGTGTTACGGTGTTAAAGAATGGTCCTCGGACCTCCGTGAAGCCTAAAGGGAGAGTCGAGACTGCCACCTAGAGTATGTTGTGAGCCTGTGTGCTACTGTGCACTGTCAAATTCCATCTCCTCTATCCTCACCTGGAAATCGTCCCTCCTTACTGTTATTTCATTGCTTACCCCTTTTGAGAGCGCTTCCGACTTCGACTGAAACCTTGAGAATTTCGACACCATTTATTTCAAATTGCACTGAACTACACAGAGCGAGCCGCTAGAATCCCACCCAGATAAAAAGTAGCTAGCCAAATTACCGTGAGTAGTTAAAGCTCTCTCCCCTTCATAGAATTGAAATATCGCGGTTTTTTGATTGTCATAAATAGTGGTGAAGGACTTGGTGTGGACGCAAGAAATGCTTAAATTATTTGGAACGACAACATCCATGACACCGCCGTTAGTTTTAATTCCAAGGCTTAGAGGAGTACTCAACCACAATGTTGAGATTGCAGTCGTTGTTCAATACAGAGGCCACGACAGCTGCATCGTAAGCAATGGCTTCGTCGGGATTCAGATTTTTATGACACCTTACTTTGCCATCGAAGAAGGCACTAAGAAGTTTTTGAAACCTTGGAAAGCGTGTAGATCCTCCCACCAACATAAATTTGTCTATTTGGGTAACGTATTTATTACTCAACTCAGATATCTTTAAGTAACGAGTTTAACTTTACTAATTTCAAAATTCAACAGGAGCTTGGCCTTGCATTAGACATTTCTCCAAAGATCAAAGCCTAAAGTTCCTTTTAAATCAAGTTGAACACCGGATCTGGTAATGTATATTGTGACTCGTCATTCATCTTGGGGGAAGAACATAAAGCTAAGTGATCAAACCCTAACTGCTCTAGCCTCTTACATTTGATATTGCAGTAATAAAATGTGTTAAAAGTTATACTATAATTGTTTAAAAAACATGCACATACAGGTGGGTCACTGGTCCCGGATGGGAGGGGGGGCGTACGCTCTGAGTACTGCCTCGGGCGCTTTGAAACCTTAATTCGGCCCTGGATAAGATAGAAAATATTTCTTTGGACTGAAGTGGAAGATCCGGCTCGTTGCTTGGGAAAAAGGTATGTCTTCCTAAAAGTGTTGGTGGCCTTGCAATCAAAAGCATTAAATTAATGAATTCAACTATCATTGCCAAAATGGGCTAGAGATTTATTAAAGAATCTAACTCATGGATGGGCGTTCTTCAAGTTAAATATATGGGAACTTTCTTCTTAGCAGTTGGAAGATCCTTAATAAAGGCACTAAATGGAACATTCGCACTGGAGTTCAGATTTCTTTTTCGCATGATAAATGGATTCTTCCGACTACCTTAAAGGATACTACAACCTGACAGAATCTAGTTGAGCAATTTAGCTCGAAATATGGGGATAAAGTTAAGTGATTATATTGAGAAATTTAGCTTGAAGTATGGGGATAAAATAAGTGATTAAGTGATAGTTTTGGTTCTATAATAGATTCTTATACTAGGAACATGGGCATTCAATCCAATCACATGGTTGAGGCTCTTGCGGCTTTATGGGGCATTAAACTTGCTAGAGATATGAACCTTTCTCAACTTTGTGTGGAAGGTGATTCTCTAAACATCTTTAATTGCATTAAGGGAAAGAGTAAACTTAGCTGGTCTATTTGTAATATTGTTGAGGAAGCTATTGACATTCTTCATTCTTTTAAGGGGTTTCATATTCAACACACTTATAGATAAGGTAATCACATTGCCGATTGCTTTGCTAATATTGGTGTTGAGACCCCCGATTTTAAAAAATGGTTTGGAAAGGAGGATATTCCTCATGGAATTATGAGTAAATCAATCATAGGAGAATAATTCCAAATCTTTTCGTATCCCTCCAAATTGATGTGACATGTATTTGTATTTATGAAGTGTATTGCTTATTGTTTTGGTGTTAATTGGGCTTATATTTCTCTCCTTTCGGACTGTTTTCCAAGAATAGTTCTACATGTTATTGAGTTAGGACTCCCTCCTCAATTTCATTCCAATGACCAACATTGCAAGAAGTTAGTGGGCTCCATGTCTACAATGGGAGATGATCCTTACAGAGTTGAACCAATCTTGAACAAATCTTGGAAAGAGGACATAATCCTTTGGAGTATCTTGCAAACCGATGGTTTTTCCATTTGTTTGGAAAGAATCAAGGGATACGATCCCCGTATCTCGCTAGAGTTCTCCAAGAGTTGGACGAAGAGATGGGTATCCATCAAAGGCCTACGCACTAAAATATCTGAAGAGTTGATTGCCACATTCACAAGTCTTAACATGGATGGTATTCAATTTCAGAAGAAGGATTGCAACAAATAAGAAGAGGAAAGCAAATTTCTCTAGGAGGGCGAACAACTTAACCCTTTATAAAGTGGCTTTATGAGAGATTCCCTCCCTAGACATTTTAATGAAGTGGCTAGGCTGATAATGAAGTATATCACATTGGATGGACACTTCCAGGTTGTCAAAGCCCACCATTTCGTGTTTCTCAATCACTTCAGGCATCAATATCGGGTTAGTATTCTTTTTTTTATCCTCCTTTCATTGCAAGCCTCTAATATGGAGATTAAATGGGGAAAAAGAATCGTTCCCCTACATCAAGCATTCATTCTCCTCATTTATAACCATGTCCTTGATAAGATCCCCAAACCCTTTGTTAGGATTAAGTTTAATCCCTTTAAATCTAAGGAGAAGTCTAACAAGTTTGTTGGAGGTAAATCAACTTCTCAAATAATATTCAGAAGCCATACTCGAAATGAGAGGGGGAATATAGATTGTGAAGACTTAGTGAATGGAAACAATAGGGATAAGAAGGTTGCCAAATTTTTGCGGGATATGGGAAAATAATTGAAGAATTGGCTCGATCTAGGAAAGGTAAAGACAAGAAGGTCATTCTTGGGGAGAATAATTAGGAAGAGAAGGTTGCTTGTCTGATTGAGGAGAATATTTCCATGGCGTAAAGGATTTGTTCGTACTCAATTCAATTGTCGATCAAGAGACTTTAGCTACTACAAGTAGAAAGCACAAAAACAATGGTACAAATGGGATTAGGGAGCATATTCAAAATCTGTTGAAAGAATTAGAAACAATTGTATCTAACATGAAGGTGGTCCTTACTGAAATGTCCACATCGTTCCTATGTTTTTTTCTATTTCTGCTTGTTGTTCTAGTGTTGTAGTTTGGTTGTTTCTTTGTTGTTATGGTGTTGTTCTTGGTAGTTCTGTTTCCCTTTATCTATTGTTGGATGTATGGTTATATTTGGGCAATAAGTCCTCTTCTTTGGATGTAACGGGGTTGGGCCCTGTTAATTTGCCCCCTTTTACCAATAACTAAAAAAATTTGGATCCCTTTTCTAGTGATGATGTTGCTTATGCATGACATTGACCTTCTACAAAATGTCTTGTATTAGTTAAGTGTGTTGAATTTTTCACAAATCTTTCTAGATTCATGTTGTTATGTGCGAAGCGTCTTCCATTGAGGCAAAAGGTGGAGCTAAGAAAATTTGCATCAATGGTTTGAACCTAACCCCTTAAAGGGGCTACATCCACTATATCTATTAGAGTTTTGGAAGGCTTGATTGTAGCCACAATAAATGTATGGATGTCTAGAATGACATATTTTGTGTGGATGTACAATCATGTGAATTCACTACCTTTGTTTGTCCATTTGTTTGTTTCTGGAAGAAAATTGACTTGATCAATTTGATATTTGTTAGGAACTCGTGAGTGGACTAAAAGATACTCAAAAGTAGTGCCTACCCATGTGGGACCCAAACACATGACCAAAATACCAGGATTTTTTTTTACATACATTTTACTTGATACAACTATGCAACACCAAGAAGACTCACAAGAGATTGTACGACACCACTTGTAACATTTACACCAAGATGAAGGACATGCAATAAGTAAGATGACACAAGATGCAACCCAACACCACACTCATATACACGAGCAAGAATGAAACCATGACCCAACGCAACATGAGTTTCATGAATTGGCACTTTTCACAATATTACATTTTCGTGGTTAAAACTTTGTCGTATTCATATCCCTTTTTTTCCTTGAAGGTTTCAAGAGCACTTAACAAACAACCATATAATTTCATCCACAAGGCTACACATTATTCATTTAAGTTTAGAACTAACTTATAACCAATACACTTATTTGGTTATTTTCTTTATTACTATTGTTTCCGTAACTCAATAATAGATTAAAACATTTTATCCCACATGTGAGAGTCTCTTAGCTCTTGGTATCAAAACTAGAGTTTCCGTGTCACCTAAAATCACATTTTCCTGACATTTTAGTCACTATGGTTTAATAATCGATTAGTGTCGTTTCCAATATAGTTATGTGCCATAAATTTTGTTTTCTAGACAAGAGATTAAGATGCTCGAATACTCGAACTCTCGTAGAGTAATTTATAAGAACTTTCAATAACAAAACGAGGCCTAACTAAGTATAAGGTAATTCTAAGTTTCACTTGTGTGTCCATTTTATATCGCTCACATATAAGAGAGTTAGGATTTTAGTAAAGGTTCTAAGTGGGGTAACTCCCCTGCCCCCCCACTTTGTGGTTTGCCAAAGTATACTTGATCATATTTCAATAATAAACATTACCTTCTTTATTACTCTTAAGATCCCATACACGTACAAAGATTGGTCCCTCTTGGGAAACTTAGCATAAAAAGGCAACCATCAAAAACATTGATACACAAAACGTCAATCATGTCACAAAGGGGTATTACACCCTTAACTACAATAACATGCATACTTCCACGAACATAAGAAATCCTTTTGACACACATGCCTAAAAAGTACTACTAAGCCTCAAGGAACACATGAGAAGATTTGTTTCAAGGCATATCTAGAAGGAAGAGAGGTGGTTTCTAACACTAAGATGCCTATTAGCAATACAATCCTTTTGAGAATCATCAAGAGATCGAAACTTCTCTTAAACCCGACAAGGAAGACGACGCACAAATAACCCAATGCTCAAGGGTAACCTTCTTAAGGGATGATAGATTGGGATCAATTGGTTAGTGTTTAAAATAATAACCTACTAAAAGTGGTCAACCATAACCATTCTTAAATAAGGTGGTTTCATTACTTCTGAGTGTTCCAAACCTTTTAGTAACACACACAAGAATACAAAATCACTTCATTTACATAGGAGCGCAATTATAACATTTTCATTTCGTTTCTAGTTAAAATGTACATCCACACCATTAACAAGATATACCTATAATCAAAATCACCCCTAAAATAGGATGCCCATTTCCCCCAAGATACCAATACACTACAAGATCTCACTTATCACAACATAATCCATAATTAACATTCATGATTATAACATAGTATTGATACATCTATTTAACATTACATGTATTATTCCATGACAATCCATATTACAAAAACACACCAACAATGCTACCATTTACTTTTTGTCCCGTGTACCTGCAACCATCGCATGGTCAACACAACAACTGGCATGGCATCAAACTACAATTTACAATTTTTCATAGTTTTCTAACAATAATGAAACTATATTTAACACACTTCAAAGGAGAGTAAGAGATGCAATGTCATTTCATTTCATTTCCAAAACCAATGAGAGAGTTAGAGAGAGGAGAGAGAAAATAATTATTTTTCGCAATCAATTTCTTAACAAACAAATGTCAAAAGAAAGTTTCCTACAGTCATGTATTCATGTTTACAAGGTTTCTCTATTGTTATTTTTCTTGGATAAGTTCATATGATAGTTTTTACCAATTAGTCGCAAGTTTCCAAAAACGTCAAATTTAGACAAGTTTCTCACAAACCAACGTTCAAAAACCATATTCAAGAATCAAACATTCAAGAAAACAAATTTCTACATATTCCCCTATATACAAGGAAACACTCAGAGCTGACGGAACCCCAAACTGACAAACAAGATGAAAATGGCGCTCGACTTTCCAGAGCTACCGATCGTAAATGCACTCAAGTAGCTTTGTCGCTCAATGACTGGAGGCCTACAAAACCTATCAGGAAAACTAGCTTGTGAGATGTTGTAATAATTGTCTCGTAGAAATATAAGAGGTTTGTGGGAGCCAAAATCCGTTTCGACACCTAGGGCCAAAACGACGGGTCAAAACCAAATTACATTTTTTCACTTTCATCAGCTGTTTAAAGTTGCGAACTAACCTAATGGGCCCTAAACACGTTACGAAACAATGTCAAATGAACTTTAAAGGAACAACCCAGTGTTCCATTGGACACTCCACATGACAAGGTAGATGGCTGAAGTTTGTTTTTCTCATTTCGGGGTTTATAGGGATGTTGGTGTCCCCAAATTTCACCTTGAAATCTGAGACTACCCTATGTTAAAATTTTCGTACTTTTAAAATAATGGGTTGTTTTGTGTTTTTATTGCCAGAAAGTTCCTGTATTTTGTCAAGATATTCCCAAAGAGCCGTAGTAGCCATTTTCGCCAAATACCTAGATGCCCAAAATTGTTATATCTATCGTCGGAATTTGCTCGCAGAAAATTTGTATTTAATTATTTTGAGCCCCATTTGAGGCAAATTGTGCTCCGATTTAATCCTGTTGTGATCGTACATGCCATTTTTCCCATATACCAGTAGGGTTTTAAGTAGGAATGCATTCTGGGCTTTATTTGTAACTTTTGGCAATGTTTTGTGTTTTTAGTGTTTTCTTGTTTCGTTTTCTGTGAAATTTCTCTGGATCAATTCCTTTGCCGGTTTGGCCTGATTCTTGGCCTAGAGTATCTGGAGATCACATATGCACGTTGTGGTAGAAGGAATTCGCCATCGGAGGTCTGGTTCTCTTGGAAAAGATGAAGTCGTGCACCAAAAAACTTCTTCTGGGCTGGCTGCATTTTTGGAAATAGAGGGTTTGAAGTGGATCATGGGATTTTTGGAAGCAGCAAGTAGATGAAAATTTTGTACCTGCCTAACAAGGTACTTTTTTCCATGGAAGCAACGTCACTTAAGTCACAATGGGAAAATTGGAGGCAACAGGTAGGCGAAAATTTCTTATCTGCCTTGTAGGGTAAAAATTCCCATTGTGAAATAAAAGAAAAATCACTTAAAGCATTGATGGGATTTTCTTACCTGCCTTGCAGGGTAAATAATTCCATTATGAAAGTCAAACAACTTAAGTGGATCATGGGATTTTTAGTCTCAGCAGGTGGGTGAAATTTTTGTACCTACCTTGTAGGGTACCTTTTCCTATGAAGGCAAAGTCACTTAAGTTATGATTGGAAAATTAGAGGTAGCAGGCAAGCGAGAATTTTTTACCTGCCTTGCAGGGTAAAAATTTCCATGATGGAATTAAAAAAAAACAACTTAAGTTAATCATGGGATTTTATTGCCTGCATGGCATGGTAAATAATTCCATTATGAAAGTCAAATGACTTAAGTGAATCATGAGATTTTCAGGGCTGCCTTGCAAGGTAAATAATCCCATTGTCATGTGACTTTTAAAAATAGAAATTCCTTATTCCAAAAAGTACGACCCACCTTGGGTGAATAATAATACATTAAATAAATATTAGTTAATATTTATTCACCCAATTTTGGCGCCCAGGCTTGTGGAAAAGTCAGTAAAGGAAAATGGACAAAATAAATTTAAAAATAGAATTCCAAAATTAAATAAATTTAATTTATTTAATGCAGCCCCATTTGGGAGAGAAATAATACTTTTTAAAGTATTAAATGATTAAATTAATTCATATTTTCAGTGGCTAAGGTCAAAGCATACTGTGAGATTTGAGTTAACTGGAAGCAGAAGTCTAAAATTAAATAAATTTAATTTATTTAATAGCAGCCATGAGCATGCACAAAATAGGCGCCCCATTTGAAGAGTGAAACTTATTAATTAATTAATTAATTGTCAGGAATAGGAAGACATTAATTAATTATAGAATGGTGAAGATTATATAAGCAGAGGCTGCCATATGGATGAATTAATTAATTCACAGGCAGAGAAGTGCAACCCAGAGGAAAAGTGCGCCCCATTTGGAGAGGGTTTTTGCTCAGAAGAAGGTGAAATTAATGCTGAAACCTTCCAATTTTGGCGCACAGGTTGAAGGAGGTTGATTTGTGTCTGGATAATTGTTTGCATAAGTGATACAGGTGCTCAGGTGAAGTTGGTAAAATCCATGCTTGCTTTGCATGTAAATAAAACATCAAATTTTGGGGCATTAAGCTTGAATTATGTAGATTTTTATGATTAAAATCCATTGTTCATGCTCTAGTTGCCATCTTTGTCTGAATTAATTGCAGGAATTCATTATAGGTGCTTTATAAGAGAAAGGGAGCTTAAATCAATGTCCAATACATTGAACATATCCTCCGAATATGAAGAGTTATCTAGATCTGCACTAGTTTTGAAGAATTCCGGCCGAATAAGGAGAAAAAGAATTGTTCAGACAAAGATAGACACATATACTGCCATGGCAAAGCGGGATGAAATGGAAGGATCAACAAAATTATGCATAGCTTCCAGATTTGCTGAAGTCAACAGATCCAGACCCAGATCTCATAATTGCAAAAGTTTCCGGCACAAAGGCTTCATCCTCTTGTTTCGAACGCAACCCGTGAAGAAGTCAGTGCGTGGAAAATTTCTTTCAGGATCTTGTGCATGTGCTCCCAATCTTCTAGTTGAAACCTTCATTGAAGTTGCATTCACCCGGAGTGCTTTCCAGATTTTTTTTTTAATTGCTCATGCAATTAAAAATAAAAATGATGAGTTATTTACGACAGACATTGCATTGATGCATGTACAGGAGAAGAACTGCAAAAGCTTCAAGGATAAGAGGGAAGACAAGGCAAATGCAACACTCGTAAGCAAGTTTCTAGATCCAGCTTGCTTCCAGATCCAGTTGCTCCCAGGTCCAGTTTGGTGAGAATCAAAGACAAAAGAATCAACTGCATGCAGAATATGAAAAAGGACAAGACTGCAGGTTTCCTCTTTCTTCTTCTTTCTCTTATTTCCTCTGACAGTAATTGAGTGATCAATTAAATTATACACTTTAAGTGATTGGTTTAAAAGCCATTACTTGAATAAGTCAACTATTTGGAGATAGGTGGCAGACGTGTAAAATAAAAGGTTCTATTTTCAGTTGCAAATCATGCATGTCATGTAAAGAGAAATTCCAAGAGGGAGATTGCCAGTTGTTTCCTTTCCCACTTCCACATGTGCTAGTTCAACTAAAAGCTTTTGACTTGTAATTGCCCCTCTACATTCGATAAGTAGAGGAAGAAGCTTCGGGTTAAGAATCAGAATTTGTAAGCAGCATTCTTATGTTCCAGACTTTGTGCTGAAACCCCTGATAGCCACTTGAAGTAAAAGAATATAAAGGAGCAGGTTTCTGGAGAACTTTGTGTCACGGTGTATTGTGTTTCTAGCTTTTTATCTTAGATCTTTTAATAAACTTTGTGTTATTTCAAATCTAGATCTAGAGTTGCCTTTGCTTATAATTATGTGTGTTGATATCTATTGGTTTCTTCTATGTGCATGCAATCAACTCTGTTATCTATGATTGGGATGCACATCTTCCCCATTTCTTCCCTGTGTTTACATAATTCCCTTCTTCTTTAAATATTTTCTTTCTTAAACAACGGCTTACTTGCTGCAAAACTGCACAACTATGGTTCATGAGCTAAACAATTAAAGTAAAACCCCATATAGATACTAGCATACTTTAATTGACAAATCTGACACGAGAGCCTTACCGATAAATGAGGGAGATTTATCTCATGACTGCCTAAGTTTTATGCTATGCAGAAAATCTAGCCAACAGATGTTTTACGCATCATTGAAAACAAGTTTTTATTAACATTACACCAGGTCGTCAAGGAGTTTTTTTTTTACTTAGTTTCCCGTTTTAACATGCCAACCGCATGGTTTCCAAAACCAAAACTAGTATAAAAGTTTTCCAACATCTCATGAGGTAGATTGGGAGTAGAGTTTACATTCCAAGTTACTTTTTTTTAGTTGCTTACAAAATAGAGGTAAATTTCCTATAAGCACTATGTCTCATTTAGTTAACCGATAATTTATTCTAATTTAGATTGATTTTCTAATACATTGAAATAAGAAAACTAAAATCATTAAAATCATGTAAGAAGGGTAAGATGACCATGCTTGTTACCTGAATTGGTGAGGTAACATATCAAACAGAGCTCAGTTTGTGGTTGTCTAAAATATTCAGATTTTATCAATTGCTCTGGTGCCTTGAAAGCTTCCTTATTTTCTCTTCTCAAAAAATAATCCACTCCTAGTCCTTTCTCAAATTTGCTCCTTATTTCAACGTTGCACAATTGGAAACAAGCCGAGAAGGTAGAAGGAAAAATTGTTGAGCTGGCTTTGCTCGTCAATGGAAATTGTTTAATGTTTCCAGGACCTTTTCACTAAGCTCCAATTGTGCACAAACTTTCATCATAACAACGCCAAGACCATGCATTTTGGAGAGGCTTTTCGTCAAATAGTTTGCATGCCAAGATCACACTTCCACATTCACATACAAATCTGCTTATACACTTGCAATTAATCAACAAATACACTTCCCATAATGATTTTACGGGTGCCCATGGCCTACTGTTGGCTCTAGATTTTCGCAGAATCTAGGAAGATAGCAACAAGGTTGTAGGGGTGGCTTCAAACCTGCCAATTTGCATTTGATAGAAGGTTTCCAAAGCCATTTTCAACAACTCAAATTGTGCACTATCAACAGTTATGGTTATCCATGAAACCAAATAACATTCCAAGCATTTTACCAAACAATTTACCAACCTTGCATAAGGCCATGCAATCTCCTCTGTGTCATCCCAATTTTATCCAAACAGACAATGTGCCATGCACATGCTGCCATCTTTGCCTTAGCACTCCACACATGCTCACGCACTACACCCATTGCTTAGCACTCCACACATGTTCACGCACTACACCCATTGCTTAGCAAAAACGACCCTAAGGCCTTTTTAACGGATCCATATTGTGCATACCCTATAATCATTTCTATCCAAAGACTGTACTTCACTAAGATCTTTTATCAATCAGTTTGCTGCAATGAGTAAGTCTCTTTACTTCACTTCGAAAGAACTCATTGAAGATTGTATAGAAGCCATCTACATCATTTGTTTGACCATGAGGTGAAGCTCCTTTCTCAGAACCCTTAGTACTGACCTCTTCATATTGAGTTCGCTTCATGGGATATTTTAGAATCTCATAAGCATCTTGTATTTCTGGAAACATACGTTTAACATTGGAGTCCCTCCCCCCTTTAGTCAAAATTGGATGATATTTCTTTGCCAATTCCCAAAAGGCAATTTTGATTTCATCTTTGCTGACACCTCTATGAATTCCAAGAGTTTCATATGGATCTCTAAGAGCCATATGAACACCTAAAGAGTAAAAACTATGTTTTTTTTTGCCAAAAACAACATGAATGTCGAACTTCCTAGGATCCTTTAACAAAAGCATTTCCAGTTGTCGCTTTCTTGCTAATTGTCTGACAACAATGAGCCAACATGAAGATGCATCCCTTGGAACTGCTCTAAATAAAAAATTGTCTTCAAATTTTCTTTGTTGTAGTGCTGTTGAAACAGATGCTATGTATTTTTTTTAAGATTAAAAAAATCTATCTTGGCCAAATCTATTCATTTCCAAACGCTCAAATCGACCCAGAGATAACCACGAATTTCACATTCGAGCCTCCCAAAATAGCACAAGCTTAGAGAATATTGACACATATGTGGAAATTGGTTTTATACAAGATCATGCACATATGCCCCAAAGTCTCCAGAGCCCTTTTTTTCCCACAACAACATGTTTCCAAACCCACTCACTCCTTTGACAACCCGACACGAGCCCAACCTTCAATGACCATCCTACAGTCCTTGGGAAAGGGTTCCAAATGCACTTATTCGACAACCGAGATAGGGTTATCATGATCCCCATGACACGCAGGAATTTGATAAGAACTTTGCATACAATAAATCTATAAATTACAGAAGATAACACAACACCAGATATATGTGGGGCCAAGATGCCCTAATATCAATATATGCAGAATAATACCCTTAAGGTAGGGCAACACCATAGAACGCTCCTTAAGGAAGGAGTAACTCCACAATCTCCCAAGATCGGAATCCACTTCGAGGGGGACACCTCCAACATACCTCTACCAAGTAGAAGACTCAAATCATACATCCATGACATTGATACTTACATCCATTATATAGACATACATTACTCTTAATAGATGGGCAATACATAATCCCAATGTAGGCCGACTCATTACCCAATATAACTAATTCCTATGTGACCCCATATAACTAACTAAGGGGTTGTGTGCCACATGTCGGCATCTCCATCAACCCATATACATTATATTATAATATCCCAAGGTACATAACATTTCCTCCCTCTTTGACATGTTTCATCCCCGAAACATAAGAAGAAGCCATATAATGAGTGTGCTTTAAATTATTGTAGACTTGTTGCCAAACTCGATCATCCAACCAAACATATGAAATCCTAGTGGGTGTTGCTACTCCAAACCTAATTCTATATTCCATTGTGCTCATCTGATTCCATCCTGGTCCATATGTGTTCCTCCTCGGCATCCATGCATATCCATAATGATTATTCCTGTGATTCCATGTCATACAATTATTATTCCATTGATTCCATGTATAGCCAAAATTATTACTCCTCCAATTCCCTGTATATCCATATGGATTGCTGACCTCATATGTCCAAACATGTCTCCATGATTTTTTCCTCTCATAATGATGTGGGTGTCTATATGGTGCAACCTTAGTATGCTCAATCTTATGAATCTTTTCCTCTACTTTCTTTTCCTCTTCGAACTTATTTGTTATTTCTATTTTCTCTTGAGTAGAGAAATTATTTTTGAATTTTTCATCACATTCTTCATCATATCCTTCTGATTCATCCTTATTCCCTTCTTCACCATCTTCAAGTTCATCTTCATGATCCAATTTTACATTACTTTTTTCCTTGCTAAGTGTGATATCTTGCAATGTAATTTTCTTTCTCTTGTACCAGAATTTCATGAATTTCTTTTACACATTAATATTGATTGTTCCCAATGTCCCTAACCAAGGATATCCAAGAATAATATCAATACCATCCATATCTAAATCATAAAAATATGAATGTAAAACATATTTATCCATAGAAAGCTTTAAATCTTCAAAAACTTGAATCTACTTACCATCCATTTGAGATTCCTTGATATGCTTTGGTTGAACATGTAGATGTTGAGCTACATTCATATTAATGAATTTATATTTGATACTAGGGTTTATGAAAAAAATTACCTTTTTCCTTTGAATGTTCCCTTCAAACTGAAATATTGAAGCTTCCTTCCTTGGAGATGCATTATTTGAAGTTGTATCTCGATTTGTTATCTCTCCTTCTAAATCCTGTGTAGCAGCTTCAACCTCAACATTTTCTTCTTCTTCTTCTTCTTCTTCTTCTTCTTCTTCTTCTTCTTCTTCTTCTTCTTACATTTACTCTTCCTCACTATTATCATTAAATTCTTCTACTTCCTCTTGCTTTTCTTCTTTTGTTTCCCACCTGTCCATGAAAACCTGTTCCAGTTCCTCTAAAGACCAATTAGATTTTTCCTTTTCTAACTTAGAAAACCAAATATGTGTAGGCCCACTAATCCACAACTTGAAGAACCAAATATATGATGTTTTAGAGAATTTATACCTAAATTTGTTCCACCATTCTCTAGCATCAATCCTGCCATCTCCAAAAAAAGTTACCATCCCATGATCCACAAAACTAGGGTTTAAGGAATAGACCCTTTTTATCAAAACTTATTCTAACCCTTTCGGCTGAAGGTCGACCAAAAATCATAAATCACAGAATACAAACCCCAATTTAATTTTTAAGAGATTTCCAAAAATTTAAGAAATTCAAGAAAATTCCAACAATTGTGGTCTGTGGAGTAAAATATTGACAAAACATAAAACTACAATAAATCTTATAAAATAGATCCAAAAATTATAAAATTTTTACCATAGCTTTCTGAAAGGGATTCACAATGCTGGTAAAAATTTAGAAAATTATTTCCAAAAAATAAATCCTATAAAGCAAATCTAGGCGAAACTCTAAAAATGAAATAACGTCCACAAAACACCTCAAATTTTTTTGATATTTGAACTGTATCTTTCTGAAACCATTTCTCAACTGTGGTAAAATTTTTTGAGAAAAATTCACATCGAATTTCAAAATATATCCGAATCACTAAAATTAGGGTCTGAACCCAATGTTTTTTTTGTTTTGCCGAAATCAATGCTCTGATACCCAATATAATAACTTCTTTGCAGAAAACCTCGCTCTGATACCAAATGTAATGAACTGTTACACTAAAACCTCGAGGCATTTAGTGAAATCCGTACATGAGCATCATAACATCCCACCACGCTTCCATAGCCCGGACCCTGGGCTAGATTTGCGCCCATATAGCTAGACCACACCTTGCCCTATACGAGCCTTAGGTGAACACTGCAATGCCGATGTAGCTACCCATGTAGGGACGCGAACCTAGGTGGTCACTCTGATACCAAATGTAATGAACCGTTACACCAACACTCAATTGAGGCATTAGTGAAATCTGCACATGAGGATCATAACATCCCACCACGCTAGGATCGTACACCATAAACCCCAGGCTAGATTTGCACCCGTATAGCATAGACAACATTCCTTGCCCTAATACGAGCCCCGGATGTGAACACTACAATGTCGGCGTAGCTACCCATGTCGGGACTAGAACTTGGTTGGTCGCTTTGATACCAAATGTGGAACCCATATGGAATGCTAGGACTTCATGCCACATGTAAAAAAATGGGTTCACACACACACACACACACACACACACACACACACACACACACACACACACACACACACACACACACACACACATCACACACACACACACACACACAAAAGTAAATACAACAAATATGTACCAAACCAAATTCCTAAACCTTCATCAACAACCTCCTGGCATGTGCCATCCTAAGAGCCTTCAAACATGATACAAAGATACATAAAAAAATAACAAAGAGTTGAGTTATGTTAAATGATTTCATTACAAATTGGCACATCGAACCATTCTTCCAATACCTTCTCTTTTTCCACCTCTTCTTCTAATATGCAAACACTTCTTATCCTTGTCTAAATCATGTAATTCAAGCATATGATTTTAAATAAGATTTGTAGGAAACACTATATTTTATTATTAACACAAACACACACACACACATGCAATGTTGGAAATATTGTCATCCTGATGTCAAGGGGATGCTGACTTAAGTATCTTTCTTGCTCATGTTAGCATTTGATATTTTCATTAATTCTTACAGATGTGTGCCTATTATGAAAAAGATGTTTTAGTTTGAATTCTACATGCCATGCGCTAAAGAAAACATTTATTTTAATGTAACTCTAGGGGGTTTTTTAGTGTACCACAGGTTTGTGTAGTGTTATGCGGGTTTTTTTTAGTGTTCCACGATTGTTTATAGTATTTTGGTTTGTTTGAAATAATGCCACACAACGAAGAAACATACTATAGAAGTCAGCTAGTGATACAATAGAAAGGAGGATATCCATAAAACAAAGATAAATGTCCAAAATGTACATATTTATCCATGATGGTCATGTAATGCCACGAGACCAAGATAAAATAGGGGATGTCCATAGGAGTCTTGAAAAATTCAAATATTTAAATTTCAAAGTATTCTAAAGCCAACTCATGATGAATATTCTTAAAGGATGCTGACTCATGAAAAAATATATCTAGTTCATAAATTGAACATGGTATATAAGTGAATTCAATTGTGAATTCAATGTGACCACTTACTATATGATGATGCCATCTTGAAAAGAAATTGGACTCCTCTTTTCTCTGAAAAAGATAAGAGAGGTACACCTAATGAAAACATATAAAGTCTGAGTGTTTAGAGAAGAAAGAGGAAGAGAAAACTCAAACAATTAGAATGTCAATTTTTTGAAGAATCATTGAAGAGTGAGAAGTATATAAGCAAAGTGTAAAGTGCGGGTATACATAAATAACAAGAAGAAGTGAAGAGTTATTCTATACACCATCATCAAGTTGAAGAAACAACTACAATGTGGTCTACATCTTTTTATTGTTGAGTTGGTGCTCGACATTGGGGATTGGTGTCTCCAGTAGGTTGGTGCCTACGTGCAACATAATGTAAAACAATTAATTTTGTGGATGGATTTGGAAATTTAAGATCCAAACATCCTTTATCACCATGTGGGTTTTCTCATTGAAAGGGTTTACACATAAATATTGTGTTGTGCAAGTGTTATATCTTGTGTAATTGTTGATGATTATGGCTGTTAAATTTTAAACTATAAAAAATTGGATAATACTGATTCACCCCCTCTCAATATAAGTTTGTTTTCTACATTTGGTATCAGAGCAATTTTCTTCAAAACAATCTAACCATTGGAAGGTTGATCTCAGAAGCACACATGACAAGTCAAGAAGGTTTATCCTCAAACAAGGCTCCATTGTTTGATGAAACAAATTATACCTTTTGGAGTATAAGGATGCATACCAATCTAATGGCTCTAGGGTTTGATATATGGTAATATGTTGTTAATGGTTATACAACTCCAACAACCCCTCTAGTAGATCAATCTGGAAAGAACGTAAGTGAAAGCTATGAACGCTATATTGAGTGGATTGTGTGAGGTAGAATTTGTCAAAGTGATGCATTGTGGTTCAACAAAGGAAATTTGGGATAAGCTCAGAAATTTCTATGAAGGAGATGATAAAGTAAATAAATCCAAACTCCAAATACATAGAGGTCAGTTTGAAATTTTGAAGATGAAGGATGAAAAAAACATGTAATAACTTATCCTCTAGTTCCTGGAAATACGACTAATTATTTTTCTTTGATCCATACCAGAAGACAAGTGATACTTATTCTTTCATAGCTAGGTCACAATTTATTCCATCACAAAACATTTTTATAGGCTTGTTGTATATAAAATTAACTATACAACCACATACCATTATACTCAATATGATCCTTTCATTTATTTGACATAATAATTTAGCAAAGATATCTTTTTATACTAATTTAGTTAATTCATTGTTTTCATTTGTCACCACAATTAGATCCATTTCAAGTATTAGCTAATGATATTCAAAATTTGGTCATTCTATAAGGGTTATATCATTGATCCAAGTTACAAGTAATGGGAGCATTCTTTAGTACCTATCACCAAGCTCCTAACTCATTTACAACTCATATACCAGAAGAGTGAATAAACTATTGTGTCCACCGAAGAAGCTCCTTTATACACAATATTGACCTTGTTGTGATTTAGTTAGGATTTGTCCTTAACTTTTATTCCTCTTCTTATTCGAATAAAAACAATGGCTTCTCCATCAGATAATAATCCCATAAAAATTACACAAATGATTCCAAACGTAGTATTCAAGTGTATAAACTTAAACATGTTATAAGTCATTCTTTTGTAAAGATATCTTCCCATTGATAAAAATGATTCAATTTATATCTAAGGTTGTTATTATGAAACGACACATAACCTAAATCATAACAATTTTTTTTCTTTCATTTCATGAACTCAAGTCTATAAGGAGTCATAGTATCCATTCCTATTATCTCATAATTAACTTTTGGAATATTAAGCTTGGATTGTAAGTTGTGAACTCCTTTTCTTTAGTTTACGACATTTTGATCTATTTATTTCACTTGAGGTTGATCAAATGCTTCAAAATATTGGGTCCTTAAGCCAATTTTATGCTGTAAAAATAACGCGTGCAAGGGTATTGGTTCCTCAATCCAAATTTTTGGTTTGACTTAATGTGTAAGTTTACTTCATCACTTCACCATACCTCGGTACGTTCCACAGACTCCTTGGAATGTTCATTGTGTGAAGCCCTAGTATAGGAGATTATTATTTTGGGCACTATGAGTGACCCCAATTTTGTAATGTATTGTGCTTTGAATTATTAATTTTGTTTAGGGTTGCTAGTGAAGTTGTAAACTTGCTTTGGGAGTTAATAATCCCAGTTTCATTTAAATTGTTGATTATGTTTAATGTGTCACTTAATCACAAGGGTTTAGGGTCACATGTGAGACCCTTGGGTGGTCCCCACACCCTCTACCCTTGTGCCAAAAATGCAAAACCTGAAATTAGGGTATTTTGGGCATTTTAAGGGACCCCTTTGTAGCTTGGGAGTCCCCCTATCATAAAAATGAGCCCTTGGACCCTACCTCATGGGTAGGGGGGCTTGTTTTCAAGGCTAGAGGGAGTTTTCCCTCCTTTTTTACCTCTTGTTTGGTCACATCCATGTAAGGGATGTGGATTTGTGTGTTTATCAAAAGTTCCACTTATTTTGTCTTGCTTACATTTAAGGGAATTTGGGAGAAGAGGGCAAAAAGTTAATTTTACCCCTTCTCTCTTTTGTTTTGGCATCTTTGACCTTGATGAGGGAGAAGGGTGACACATGTCACCCCTTCATTTGTGAGGATGCTTGTTTGCTCCTCTTCAAATTCCCATTCATGGGAAATGAAAGGGACTTTTTTTTGAAACTTCTTGCTTGGGGATGCTTGTGGATTTTAGAGCTTGGAGATTGGCTTGAGTCAAGGTGTGGAGACATTGAAGTTGGAGAGCTTTTTGGAGAGCTTTCCTTGAGGTAGGCTCTCATGTCTTTGTTGTGTTGTTTTCCTTTTTGATGCTTGTTTGGGTGTTGAAAATTGTTATTGTTGTATGTAGCTTTTAGTTGTTGTTTGTGTGTTTTACTCCCTCCATCATATGACATGATGGAGTTCTGGAGTGTGGGGGAAGAGAGGAAATTTTCCCTCTCAATCCTCAAGGCTTGATGGACAAGCCTTGTAGGGTCTTATTATTTTCCCCATCAAATGGTTGAGGTGGGGAAGTTGATTCATTTGGCTTGAATCTCCTTCCCCATTTTTGGTAAGGAAACCCCCTTGGGGTTTGAAAATCCTTCCAAGGAGGACTTGGAGAAAGGGGGAGAAATAAGGAGGGCTTTGATTGAATCAGGAGCAATAAGGAGGATATGGAGATGTGTATTTTGTGCAAATAATTTTGACGTATAATTTTGGAGAACTTTTCTCCTCTCTTCCCCATTTTTGGAGGATGAACATGGGTTCTCCTCCTTGTAAATTGGAGTCTTGTGTTGTTGTGAACAATTTTTGTGTGCTTGTATCATTGTTGGTTTACCCTCTTTCTTGTGCAAGTTTTGGTAGTTGCCCTCTTTCCCATGGGCTTGGGGGAGGCTAACATGCATCCCAACCTTGGGAGAGGCATGTGATGATGCCTATGGTTGGGTGGCAAACAAACTCTCTCTCCTTGTATGTTGTTCTTGAAGACATGAATGTAGGAGCTCAAGTTGATAGTTGGAAATTGTTGAGATTCTTGGTTTTCTCAAATCCTTGTAAAACTTTTCTTGTGTTGTAACCTCTTGAGCATGGCATGAGGAATTAAATTGTACACCTTGTAAAATCTCTATTTTTTTTTAGATTTGCAAGCTCAAAATTTGGAGTAATACTTGAGTTTGTAAACTACCTCTTTACCTTGTAAAGAATAATCTTGTGATCAACCTTCTTGGGTAGATAATCATTGGTGTAAGATGGTATATGTGAACTTCAAATCTTAAAAAAGGAAATATTGTATTTGTTGTTTTTTTTAAATATGAAAATCTGATATGTTATCTCCTTTTGAAAGAAAGAATATGCATTTGAAAATATGCCTTCATGTTAACATGTATGTACTCTTCATGATGAATATCTTTCCTTTGTTATAAATATGAAATAATCATACTCCATCTTCTAATGTTGTATTAGAAAATCTTTTGAAGTAAATATTTGATAATATTAAGTTCATTCGGTAACACATAATAAGATTAAAATCGGTTATTCATTTAAAGTTGAAATCTACATTGTTTATCGTTGTGTACAAAAAAAAAAAGGAGGTATAAATCATAGCTTAATCACTTTATTCATACAAGAAGATTTTGCATATTTTTAAGTAAAAGATGGAGGATATATTTTTTGTATATACGTTATATGTAGTACATATGAGTGTATGATTTATATATATATATATATATATATATATATATAATATCATATTTCTTAGACATATATTATAATATAAAAATCTAATTGTAATATACACTGTTTTTTTTTATTTAAAACGTTTTTATAAACAAATTTTATTCAAAACAAAAGAAAAAAAAAGTATATTATTTTGGGGGAGGGTCGGCCCCCTCCCCCCCAGCCGACTGTCCCAGTTAAAAAAAAAAAATGTAATGGCAGGGGGCGGGGGCGAACTCCCCCCACACCCCTGTAACTGCCGTGGGTGGTGCTGCCCCCACGGACCCTTCCCCCTCTGTACAAACCGCCGCCGCCGCCCCACTACACCGTCCCTCCCTCCGCCCGGCGCCGTCCTTCCTCCACCCCTGCGCCATTGTTCACGGGGGCGCTGCCCCCACATTCACCCCCTCTACCAAAACCTGCCCCCGCACCCTTGCATTTCCACAGGGCACTGCCCCTGCCGCGCCCCCATCCTACCTCCCTACCTTCACACAGGGTCTCTCTACAAATCCGCCGCCCTTCTCATTTAATAACACACACAAAATATAGGTATACAAAAAAATAAATTTGCATGTGTTAAACACAAAAGACAAAAAAAAAGGGGGGGGAATAAAACTAAATAAGAAAAGGATAATTATGTTGTTGAATCTCTTACATTACCATGCAAATCCAATAAAACCTTATAGTTCTCCACCTGCAAAGAACAACCAAAACAAATGAGAAGAGAAATGGAAAGAGGGAGAAAAGAATAACCAAGAGATAGCTAGGGCAACTTTAGGGCTTCCTTCTAAACCAAGGGACAAGATTGATTTAATCGAAGGGTCATTATTCCACCCTGCACCTTTCTTTTGTCATGGGTTTTTAATGGGATATATATCAAAAGGAGAGGGTGATGAACCTAAGGAGAGGGTGAATAGAATAAAAGAGGTGTAGACTTATTCTTTTAGGGCCTTAGTAAAATTAAAATATAATTAAATAATTAATTTTGAGTTTAGGGTTAGAGAACAAGTTAAATTAGAAAAATTAAATGGTATAAAATTAGTAGTCAAGATTTTTTTTAAGAGATGTATTAGTATTAACTAAACACTTCAAAAAAAATTCAGTCTGTTTGGTGCGTTTTTCAGTGTCCCAGATGGGGCATTACATATTATATCATTCATTTATGATTTATTATGCTTAGGAGGTCGGCCTCAGTAGTGGCCATAAGTTAGAATGGTATATATAGTGGTTAGAAGGTTGTAGTTAATCATCATATTGAGTATTAGAGTGTTATTGTATGGTTTAGAGGTTACCCTTTCGAAGTGGTATTGGAGGTTGCCCCCTCGAAGTGACAAAGCTATTATATGAGCATATTGTCATCATTTATCTATATTTTGGTGTTCTCTCATGTTATTCAGCTGTATATGTTCTGATTTATACAAGTAATATCCTTACAAAATTGGTGACAACACAAGCACAAAGGGGCAATACAAAAAGCATGTTTTCTATTAAAGACAATGGCCCAGGGCAACTGAAGTGAACTCGCTTTCTCAAAGAATAGATTTGTGGTGCCTCCTATCAAAATACCCTACCTTCAAATTGTCAGAATTGCCATATGGAATAACTTATCCACCATAACAGACACAATCACGACCAATCCCAACATGAAATCCATTAAGACAATCCTATGGTTTGTCTAAGCATGTGTCGTGTTTCATTAAGAATATTAATTGACATCACCATGAATCTTTGGTTAGGATAGGCACTTCTACAATACTATGACAATTTGTTTCATCCCAAAGTACCATGCCACTTGACTTTGGTGTCCCCCCATATCATCTTTGCGTGTATGCTTAACATGATGTAGAGATGTTCTAGATGACATAGAACCATCTTACATACGAAATTCAAGGAAATGTTTGTTTGACACTAACACACGATATGTCCCACTCAATCATGGCCATGACCATACTCTTGGGGCTAAATTAGAGTCTCTAATCTACATGAGTCAAATGTTTATCAATGTTGATATTGTAGGTTAGCTCAGAGAATCACAACCCAATTGACAATGTGTTTGATATTAAGATGAAACTACTTCAATTAGGTGGAACACCTATGATGGTGGTCATTGTGCAATTTACCTTAAGCTTGCATGAATTTAGAGGCTTGTTATCTATGTGGATGAATTTGTTTTCCCAAAACATAATTGCTTCCATTATTGACATCTTTAGACAATGGTATAGAGCTTTCTATCATATGTTAGAAATACAAGAATCACGTCAATGAGTGTCTCACGATGATACACCGTTGGTTACATTTTGAGTAAGGACATGACCTAACGCATACTTTCAAGTGTCTCAATCTTAAAAGGATGTTGCAAATTCAAAAGAATACACAATGGTGTTAAGCATAGTTGACAACTCATCAAATGTATGGTGTGCCCCAATCAAACTGAAATTTTGCATTGTTCCTCATTTGGTGGCTTGATTCAAGGGTTGCACAATCTGGGAGAATCCCAACAAACACCTAAGGTTGAAATTGGCCAATCCCAAGAAGTTGTGAAACTCTCCAAGGGTCCTTAGTGTTGGCCAATATCAAATCCGTTGAATCTTATTTGAATTTGCATTAGGTCATCTTCATACACAATGTAGCAAAAATAATAGATCCTTTGCATGCCAAACAAACATTTTTCAAGTTGGCATATGGTTTGTGTTAAAACAAGATGTCAAGCACATGTTAGACATGTTGCAGGTGCTCCACCCAAGTGTAATTAAAAATTAGTATGTTGTCCAAGTCTAAGCAACCAAGTCTATAAAGGGCCAAAAAACAACATTCATCATTGTCATGAACATTACAAGTACATTGGTCAAACCAAATGACATGATCAACCACACAAAGTATTCTTCCTTTGCCTTGAATAAAGTCTTGCACACATTTATTGGGTTGATTAGTACCCTACGACATATCAATTTGAGAGATAAATCTTGGCAAAACTATTCTGCACTTGACTTAATCTAACAAATAGTCAATCTTGAAAATTAGGCACCTATTTTTCATAGTGATTTTATTTATAACTTGATGGTCAATAAAGAGGCACCATGTCACATCATTTTTTTGAGCCAATTTGATCAAGTTTCCATATGGTGATATGTTTTGTCAAATGTGAATTGTGTACCAATGCCTAAATATACCACTTGATCACATCATTCTCCAAAACAAAACATTGCATAGGGGGGCATTTGATAAAGGGATTATAATGAAGAGGTTTACCAGGGCCTTTATGAATAGTGTAGCATAAACCTTGAGGGAGATGTGAAGATGTTCCTATACTCATATGTCATCCAATTCACGTCTTTGTCACACTCTTTGACAATTTGCAAGAGTTTGGACTATAATAATGCTCTTTTTGTTGTATATCAGGAGCTACCTTTGGTATTTTGTAGTTGATATTTTAAGGTGATTATGACACTTTGAAGCATTTACTCGTAACATTGTGTTGCTCTCACGTGTGAGTCTCCCAAACATAACATTAATGATTAGGTTTCCATTACATAGAGAATGTCATCCTACAACAACTTGATTGTGTATGAGACCCTATATAGTTGATTAACACGTATGTCCCTACCTTGATTCAACCAACTAATTGTGTTGGGGTAACACTTCATTCATAGATTCACCATCATAAGGTTTTAGAAATGGTTGGGGTGAGGCTTAAATGGCAGGTTCACTATCCTAAGGTTTCACAAAATCAAATACTTTTGACTTTCACAATTTACAATATTGACACATAGAGTCATCCCCTTCACCCACGATTATGAGAACAATTCAAGCTCTCCCTTCTCTTGGTATGAGAGGGAATCTTATGTCATGACAATGTTGTCATAAGGTTCCTTTGTGACTTATTTCCCTTGTTCACAATATGTAGTAATGTCACTGTTGAGGTAGGTGCATATGTTTTGGAGTCTCTGACAATCAATAGTATTTTTAGGTACAACACTTATCACATCATTGCCATTTGCTTTTGTGGATGCCACACTACATTTTATTATTTGGTTTTCTATTAGGGGGGAATTCTTGAAAAGGAATTTTTGGTTGATTTTGTGGGAGTTCTTGACGTGATAGTATCATTTGACTTGATGTCACCCTTATCATTCTTGCAGTTTGACTTGTTGAACATGATTTTTATTGTTGCCTTCACATTGGGTTTTTCTTCTATCTCGACCTCAAACCTTCAGGATTCTCCCAATGACATCAACTTCAAGGATTCTATTTTTTATTGGTCAAAACTTTAAGACATTGCAATATTTGAGAACTTTCTCTCACTATCACATATGCCAACATTCATTGACAAGTAATGGAATGCATTGGTGTAATCTTGCACCGTTTGTTGTCCTTAGTGCTATTGTCGAAACTTTTTGTATTGGTCATCAAATTTCTTCTCAAGGTAGTACTCTTTGATCCCCTCTACATAATTTATCGAATTTTGACTAGAGCACCCTTTTTATTAGTGTTAGGTCACCTCAGTCTTCATCCTTTTCTTTATTGTTTTTAAGACAATATGATTACTATATTTTTGACATGTGACATGACCTTGAGAAGTGCAAATGTCATATTTTCATTATAAAAATTATATTTAAGAACATATGTGATCCAATTGGTTGAGCCATACATATGATGCAAATGCGTTAATTGACTTCATAAAGAAAAACATTAAAATTCACTTTGGACCCCAACGTGTCTACTTGATGAAGAGGTGGATGCTTCTTGGTCAATTCGTGAAATGACATTAGCAAATTATTCCATCATCTCCCTCGTCTACTTCCCGCAGGGTTCCTTTAGCAATCCTTGAAGGATCTCTTATCCCTCTATTATTTCATCTAATATTGTATGAATTAACACGCAAGATAATTGAAAGGGTTGTAAATCTCAAGATCATACTTCCTATAGTCTAATCTTGTTCAATGGGACATACCAAAATGGAATAGATGGCTCTAATATTGTTAATTGAATATAATTGAAAATATGGAGGACAATACTCTCAATTGCTATTAGTAATATAGAAGAAAAATATTGTGGAGATTCCATAAATAAAACCAATGCCAATTGTGTAACCACTCGGCAAATTAACAAACTTTATAATAAATTCCTGCAATTCAAGGAGAATTTCATTTTTTATGATCATGAACTGCAAATTAAAGATTGTGGAGGGAATGAGATGTCTAGGAGGGGTATGTATATCTTCCTATATATTGTATCTGCACGGCCTAAGCAATAGTTCAGGTCACACACTCCCATAATCCCTTTCTGCCACTTTTCATTTGAATAATCCCTTTTTCGCCAAATTGCCCGAGGCTTATGCTATTAATGATTTTTATGTAAATGAAATTCAAAGATTAATGACAAACGAAAGAACAAAATAATTGCAATGTAAATCTACAATCTTCATTGATATGTGAGAACTAGTATACAATGTTAGCAATTTCTATTTCTTACAATTCAATAACAAATCTTCTATAACTATTTCAAGCAAGAAATGGGAATTTCATAAATAGAAACTGAAACCATTATCTCGAGAATCTAAAAAGCCACCTATTTTCCCCAAGAAGTGAACATTTTGTTACATAAAACTAAACAGAAAATTTCAACTTACCAAGAAAATCAGAATTGTTTATTTTTATAAGATCTTTCGTGATTATGAGGTCCTTTGGTCTATATTTGGGGGTCAAAATTTTCTAGGAAAATATTGTCTTGTGCAACCATTTTGATGGTTGTATGGTATGACCTAGGCTTCCTAACGTATTAAGAAGTTTGAAATTCTGATTCAATTGTGAAGGACTTGTGCCTCCATTAATGTGGGCATATTATGTTCCAATAGTGAATAACTTACGCCTCTAGTAAAGTGGCATGCTATGTTCCAATGGCGAACAATTGATGCCTCTAGTAATGTCGCATACTATGTTTTTCAATATGTTTCCAAAACTTAGACTCAAATTGCTACTTGAGTCACTAGCATTACCAAACTTCTTATAATAGAGAGACAATTGCCTCCAATTCTTTCCACAACTTAAAAATTAAAAAATGTGCAAGATAGTAGTGATATGTGTTAATAAAATACATATGCTTAGTATTGAATGTCGTCTAATCCCACCAAATGGGCATTTTCTTTTTAAAACCATATAAAAACCTTTATACGCTATATTTACTTATCATACCTTAAACAAAGCTTCTACACCTTTTCAATAAAGGTGATAAACCCAACTGTCAAGAATAGTACTTGAACCATACCAAGGTTTTGAAATATCACTCAATCTATTAGGAGAATGATACACCCCTTCTAAGGTGATGTTTGTTGCTCCTTTCAAATGAGATGAGATTTCAGGAACCACTCCATCTCCCCATACATCAGCTTGTCCACATACCTATCAATTTTATAAATAAGTAAAATATTCTCGATGTTTTGTTAAAAGCGAACCATAATCTTCCATGACAAGTAAATGATAAAACCCTCTAGCATGTATTTGTACTATAATATGATCATTTACATTGTAAATTTATATATGAACATTCCATTGATATAAACTACCTAACCTTTTGATTTGGACAAGTAATCATTGTGTAAACTATTGAAATATATATGTTTGTGGTACCATTAATTATGGTGCTGTAATAGTAAATCTACAAACTTGACTTCAGATGAAGACCGAGTAACAAACCAAATACGGCTTAAACAAACATTTATTCAGCATATGCAATATAAGCAACTTTGGTAGAAGCATATACCTAGTTTCTTTTTATGCTGAATTTGAGGGAAGTAATGAGGAGCATCACTTTTCATTAAAGATATAGCCAAAAAATAGTCGAAGCCAAATGTATCAATGTAGCAAGAGGGTAGGGGACTTGTAGTGTTAAATGAATTTCATCTCATTATCAAAATCAATTATCTATGTTCTACAAAATTCTTTTTAACATATTTTATTGAAATACCTAATCTCTATTAATGCAAAATCATCTTGTTGACAAGAACTCTTGTACACTTGCATCTTCAAGAGTTGCAACATCATGTAACACCTTCCATGAACTTAAGACTAATCATATAAGAGATTACTGCTCGTTTCTTAAGGAGGAGAAATGATTATTTGTTACAGCCTCGAAAGCAGAAGTCAATGTATTAGGTTCATGCAAGTTGGAGATACACCAAGTCTCCTTATCATGAGAAGGCTTACTCATTTTCCATCCCTTTGTAATTAATTTTGGATAGTTCCTAGAAGGATAAGCATCAAATGGTAATATGCAACACACAAAATTAAAGTTTCATAATCTACAAATTGTTCAAAATATTATGTAAAATATTTAAATATATTTTAATCAATGGAGGATTCTTAAGGTCAAGATATGCAATTATCTAGTAGGACCACAGAGAAAAAAGTATGCACATTTAAAGTATTTACCAAGAAAGTGATCAAATTTTCAATAAGTATTTTGACATACAATTCCAAAGGAAGACCAACGAAACATCAGTGTTTTAAAAACTGATCAAACCGGAACTAGAACTGGAACCAGCCGATTCGACTGGTTCAATACAAAAATGTGCAAACCAGTAGAAAAATTGGCTCGGGGAACAGTTCCAAATTGAACCAGTCAGTTCCGTACTAAACCAGCCAGTTAGGTACGAAACCGGTCCAAACCGGCCAGTTTTGTCCTGAACCAGTCTGAACTGGTCTGTGCCAACTAAAGCAGCAATTTGACATTTTTTTACAAAAAAATTAATCCAACTTTTTAGTTGTTTTTTTTCAACCTTAACCCAAATGAGCTGCAAGAAAATTGTAATGTAGTAAATACATATATTCTCCCAAATGAGAGTCAGTAAGTATCAGTAATAGAACAGCTTTCAACATGGTTCTTCAATGTTAATCATAGAGTAACCGAGTCACTCAATAATCTTGAACCAAATCCACAAATAGTGGAACTAGATTAAGCACAAGGAGTCCGTGACTCTCAAGGCTGAGTAATATAAGGAAAGGAAGGAGTCACATAGCAGAAAAAATATATAGTGCTCATAACATAGCAGCTGATCATACCAAAAAGACAAATAACGGTTCTCTCTTGGACCATGCACCAAATTCACTTGAAATCTCTAATCAAGCTCCAATGGAGAGGAAAAGCCAATTCAGATTTTTTAAATGTGGCTGTCTTGTCCATGATTCACACAAAACATAGAAAAATGGTGGTCAGAAGCTCCTAACATTCCTAGGCATGATATTGTTCAAGTTCACAAAAAAATTGAAATATCTCAAAATGAAGCTAAAGAGATGGAGCAAAGAAGAATTTAAAAATATATTTGCACAGTTAGAGCAAATAAATGATCATCTTGGGAGCATTTGAAAAAAACAAAGATATGGACTTACATATAACCTCGTAAACAAAGAACAATGTCTTATAAAGCAATTGGCCCTCAATCGAAAGAAAGAACAATATTGAATAGAAATATCAAGGGATCAATGGATTAAAAAAGATGTGCAAAAAAATTCTACCACTGATCTGTCCTCAACAGACGACCACATACAAAATTTGTGCAACGAATTCAAGTTGCAAATGGGGGATAGATTAGAACAGAAAAAGAAATTAGAAAGTACGCCATGGGACCTTCCCCAAATACACAAGATAAAAGCAGCTCAAAGAGAAATTCTTCAACACATTCCTAAACTCATTGAGAAAGCAAATAATAAAAGCATCATGCAGCCATCCAAGGAGGAGGAAATGAAAGCGTAGTGTTCACTTTTCAACCAGATAAATCTCAAAGACCTGATGGCAATCATGCCCTCTTTTATCAACCCTTCTACAAAATATAAAGAGGGATTTAATGGCTTTGATAGAGGAATGACTTGAGGCACAGAAAAATGCTAGAGCAGATAAAATTCACCAAGCTGGCTCTCACACTCAAGATTGCCTAGATGGATTAATACCATCTAATTGCATTATGAAAGATCCTATCAAAACCTACTGCCTCCTGGATCAAATCTTTGTTACCCAAACTAATTTCAAATCCACAATCAGACTTTGTACCCGATAGGAACATTCCAGATATATTCTAGCCGTTGAAGAGATAATTCACTCTTTAAAAAATAAGATACGCACAGAATTCTAATTAAGGTAGAAATTTCTAAATCTTGTGATCACTGCAATTGGAATTTAATTAAGAGAACCCTTCCACCTTCTGATTCTAAACAGTCAGTTATCAGTTGGATCATTAGTTGCACTCGTACTGCCTCTTTCACTATTATGATCAATGGGAACACAGAAATTCCTTTCACAACTACTAGAGGAGTCAAGCAAAGGGATCCATTAAGCTGGTTCTCTTGGGAGAGAATTTATGTAAGTCAATTGCAAATATGATTTGCAATAAAAAATTAGATTTATGGGATCCCGACTGTGTATTGGGGCACTAGCTACTCCAATTTTCACTTTGATGATGATACTCTTCTTTATGCAGACAATTGCAAAAAGGGGGATGGATTGCTCCCACAATGTGTCCCAATTGTCAAGCAAATGTAGAAAACATACGTCATTTAGTTTTTCAACGCCAATTTTCCCCATCAGTTTGAGAACTGATGGCTACTCAGATTAGTCACAGACTCACAGCAAACTGAGATCGACCTAATCTACTTCATTGGAAAAATGGACAAATTTGAGAACAGATATGAAAATCATACAAACTATGCACTTTTCATATCAACTATGCACAGATCTTCCAGGTCTTTTCATACAGCATATTTGACAGCAAGCAATTCTAGAATTTTTGACAAGGACATAACACTTGTTCAAATTGTTTCACATATAAAAAATGATGTCAAGAGCACGGCCCACATTTATTCATCAAAAGTTACTGACATCTATGAATATATGGTACTGTCACCTGACTAAGAAGTGGAACATTCCTTTCCATTATAAAATAACTAGGATTGGAATTCGAGCAAAGTAAAATATGGATTCTCACACAAGCTAATTTTTCTATATTTATCTTTGACGGGGCAGCAAAAAACAACCCAGGCAGAGCAGGAATAGGGGCGGCAATCATTCGAACTACTTTTGGAGAACCTCTTCTGGGGTACTCTAAGGGAGTAGGCATCCAAACAAACATGACCAAATAAAATGGCTTTGCACATTGGGATCCTTCAGGAAAAAGAATCAGGAATCCAAAAAATTTCTATAGGAGATTCAAACATGTTAATTAAACTCATTCACACAACTCAAAAAATTTACTTCGGGTCTTCAATATAGGATTCACAAGTTGGACGGAGGATGTCAAATACAATAATTAAAAATGAAGATTATGGTGGGGTTTAGTTAGTGCAACTGCAAATTTAACATAGAAAGGAACATTATCATTCTGTAGCCAATCTCTATGCCAAAATGGCAGTTGACTATGATAAACATAAAAATACATAGGTAGCATAATGCATTTCCTATTCCTGTTCAGTTATTCGTCGCTTAGAGAAATCACCACTTTTCCTTTTGGACAATATGGTTAACAGTCAAAATCAAGGTTGAGGTGGACATGATCCAGAGACAACAGTTCAAAGTCAACTCTCTTGCTGGACTGATAAAAATTCATAATGTTAGTGACATCAAGTCCATTTTGGTTTCTGTCCTTCATTACAAGCTATTTTTTCTTTTTACCCAATGACAACATTATCTAAAAATCTTTCTTGTATTTTTCACTTTAAGTTTCCACTGATTTATCTTCACACTTTTCGCTATTCCTATAATCAAGTGCCTTGTGGTCCACTTCAATGTTTGTGATCCTTGTAAAAATCTTCTGAGGCGACATCTCTTTACCCACTATCACGAAGTTTTTCATTGCCTATTTTACCAATTTCATTTGCTACCATACCTGTCTTCTTCAATTTTTTCATATTTGTTTTAACGAAATAGCCCTCATCGTGATAATACTAAGGCCGGTGTCTTGGTTTCCCATGGGACATACCGCTCACAAAGATTTCAAACCTAGTCTATAGCCCTTCCAGTACTTACTTTGTTATCTCCCTTTTTTTATGTATACCATTGTATTTTATGCTTTTCCATTAGTAGGGTTCTATCTCATCCATTTGTAGTGAGTGCGTATCCTATTAAAAGCAAGAGGCTATTGCACATAATTCAGGGAGCTCTAAGCAAATGTAAAAGATCTAAACCTGAGAAGAAGAAGACCAACAGGCTTCCAACAAATCTATGGTACGATGAACAATGAAAGGCAGAAAGGAAAAATGGCTAGGAAAAAAAAGGAAGAATATATGAGAACAATAAAAGCAATGCTGATATACTTAGGGATACATGATCCAAAAAGATTTTGAAGAGAGCTGCATAAAGAAAAGACACAAACAGAAAATATCATTACAGCAGGTGGTTGGAGTTAAGAACAGTTTTAGTAATGTGAAAAGGAGATAGACTCACCACTTACAGTCAATGCTAAAGAACTTTTCACAAATAGAGAAATCCAGTAAAAGATCATAGATGGTCTGCAATGGGGAACAAAATCCTATCACCACACATCAAAGAAATATTTAAACAGATTATTCAGAATGGCTTCCTGATAGAGGGGACAACTAGTCCAACCATATACCCTTGTTCAAAAGTGGGGATGCTAAGGACCCTTCAAACTACCTAACCATCATGGTTAATCCCTTCTTTGCAAAACTTTTTGGGTGCATGATAGAACATAGAATCGACAATGGGGCCGACGAAAAAGAAAAGAGAGCAAAAGGCCAAGCAGGTTCTAAACCAAATTATTTAAAAATAGATCATTGTCTCACGCTAAGACACTTAGTTCAAAAGGTTTGCAATAAAAAAGGTGAAGTCTTATTGTTTCGTAGATTTCAAGAAAGCATTAAATACAGTTCTGAGGAGTAAATTATGGAGCAAAATAGAGGAACTAAGGGTCCTTGTTCACTATACGGCAGCAATACACAGAATTTATGAGCAAGTCAAGGCCATAATGATGCAGGAGCACCTAACGTCTAGAAGAATCCTCCACAATTTTGGCAGAGTGTGGGTGCATGTGAGGATGGAGAGCAAGTGGAATAAAGAGAGGAAGCACAGCAAAGTCAAGTGGCGATCGCATGGAAGTACACAAGGGTTTTGCACAATGGCTAGTAGTGAAGAGTGTAGTGTGCGGTTGAAGAGGGGGTGCATTAGTGCGTGGAAGGTTTGGCAAAGCGCGAAGAAGTGGAGCGTGCATGGTTTTGTGGAGAAGGAAGGAAGCGAGGTGTGGAAGAAAAATGCGCAGTGATTGTGTGTAGGACTTGGTGTCCCCAGATTTCACCCTGAAATCTAGGACCACCCATTTGAATTTTTTTTTCGTTCTTTTAAAATAACGGGTCTTTTGTGTTTTTATTGCTAGAAGATGTCTGTATTATGTTAGGATATTCCCAGTGAATCATATGAGTCAATTTCGACAAATACCCAGATGCCCAAACTCGTTTTATCCCCCGCCAAGTTTTGTCTGCGGGAAATTTTTATTTAATTATTTATTGAATAAATAATGACACGTTTGAAGTAAATTGTGCTCTGGTTGAATCCTGTTGCAGTTTTGCATGCCAATATTCATTCGTCTCATTAGGGTTTTCACCAAGAATGAATTCAGAGCATTATCTGCAACTTTTGGCAGCGTTTTTCGCTTATATTTATTTCTTTTGCGTTTTTCTCCGGTTTTCTCCTCAGTTTCTCTGTGAAATACTCCTAGGTCAATTCCTTAGCCAGTATAGTTCGTTTAATTGCCTGAAGCATCTGGAGATCATCTATCGACACAACACTAGAAGGAATCAGCCTCAAAATGCAAGCTTCTGACCAAAAAAGATGAAGTCATGCACAAAAAGCCTCTCCCAAGCAAGTCACATTTTCTGGCATTTATGAGTGTAAGCTGCAATGGGATTTTTGGTAGCTGTAGGCAGGCGGGAATTTCTTACCTGCCTTGCAAGGTACATTTTCCCATGAAGTCAAAGTCACTTAAGATGCGATGAGAAAATTAGAGGCGGCAGACAGGTGGGAATTTCTTACTTGCCTTGCAGGGTGAAAATTCCCATTATAAAATAAAGAAAAATCACTTAAAGCACCGATGGGAATTTTCTGTCTGCTTAGCAGACTAACTTTTCCCATCAGAATGTTTTATTCACCCATACAAGTCGCACTTTTTCAAAACAAGCTATTTTTAATGCAAGTCGCACTTTTTGGGAAGTCACTTAAGCTGCAGTGGGAAAATTGGAGGTGGTAGGCAAGAGGGAATTTATTACCTGCCTTGCAGGGTAAAAATTCCTATTATAAAAGTCAAATAACTTAAGTGGAAGAAGGGATTTTTAGAGCTACAGTGCAAGGTGAAAATTCCCATCAGAAGTTGATTTCTTAATTTTAGAATTCACCCTTGCCAAAAAGTGCGACCCATTTGGGCATTAAACAAAGCTTTTAATGATATTAATAGTTGCTTTGTCTAATTTTGGCGCCAAGGATGGAGGAAAAGTCAATGCATGAAGATAAGCCAAAGAGAACTGAAGGAAGCATGCTAAAAATAAATAAATTAAATTTATTTAATGGAAGCCAGCAACATGCAAAAATAGGCGCCCAATTTAAGTTAATACGCATGTTTGTTTATTAATTAATTGCTAGGAATAGGATGGACAATTATTAGAAATAGAATGTTGAGGGTTATATAAGCATGGGTTGCCATAATGAAGAAGCAATTAATTTTTTTTGCTAAGGATTGCAGCTTGTACAATTTTGGCGCCAAAGAAAGGTGGATTTGTGCATCAAGGTGTTTTTCATTGCTGGGAAGCTTCAAGGTTTGACGCCTAGGGTTGGAATAACTTGATTTATGCTATGGTAATTATCTGTATGTTGCTATAAGTGCCCAGGTGAATTTAAAAATATTTATTCTTGCTTTGCATGCAAGCAAAACCTCAAATTTTAAGGCAACGGGCTTCATATCCAGATTTTTGGTGACAAAAATCAAGTATTCATGCTCTGGACTTCAATGTTGTCTTAAATAATTACAGGCTAGACAGTCTGGATATGGGTACGGGTACGGTATGCCGATACGGCAAAATTTTAAAAATCTTGGGTACGGTACATTTTTGGGTACGTTATATATATATATATATTTATATATACATGTATATAAATATATAAATATGCATATAAATTATAAATTTAAAGAAGCATTTGCATACTTATTGAAATTTAATTCTCATACATTGCATGCAGCATACTTATTGAAATTTAATACTCATGAGTCATAGATTTATACAACTTAAAATCATTCATAGAACATGAAAACAAAATTGAAATTTCCAATACTTTGAGAATTGAGACTTGAGTTTGTATTGATAATTGATTCAGAATGACATAATGTTCAAAGAATCAAAACATGATAGTACATTCAAGTTCTCAACTCTAGAGCATATCATCTAGATGATCGTCAAAATCATCTTCATGGATGCCACTTGCAGCTCCACTCCCACTAGCTCCACTTTCGAACACTTGTGAAGGGCTCCCTGGAAGGTCCTCATCAATGCCAAGAAGTGAAACATTGGCTAAACAAGCAGCTGAAGCTTCAAAGTCTGTGTTTTCAGGTTGGAGGTCCCAAAGCTTGTTAGGACCACTAGTATACTCTTGCGTCTTGTGGGTTAAGAGGCACAAGTTGGAATGAACGTATACTAGATCTTCAGCCTTCTTCGATGCCAACATGCTGCGTTTGGCTGAGTGGATGAAGCCATAAGTACTCCAGTTGCGCTCTGCAGAAGAATTACTAGCCACCTGTCACAAAAAGCAAAGTATTAATATTATAAATTATTAATTAAAAAAAGAATGATATCATTTTGATTCTTGAATTTTAATTCGTAATTGGTAATTAAAATATCAAATAACAAGTTACAAACTTTATACCTGTGACAGCAATTTGATCGCAACTGGTCGTAAGAACTTGGCATCATGGCCGTGACAAGTCCACCACGTGATTGGATCCGTGGTGGGTTTGTCACAAATAGCCTCTACCTCTCCCATGCTACCTTGTCCATTTACAAACATTGACATCTCCTGGCGGATTGCAAGTGATGTAGCTGGATCTGGAAACAACCTCCTGAATGCTACTCTCGTCCCATTTGCAACCTCGTGGTCATCATATGGTCGTTGTCTACCAGCTCTCCCAACTATTTCACTGCTGTAATATTTGGGATTTAAAGCATAAGCAAGGAGATGTAATGGGGTGGTCATTTTGTTCCACCTTTTCACGATCACATTTTTAACTTCATTATAAAAATTTTCTTCAGGATCCTGCTATTTTTGCCTGTATGACATCATCTAATTTTTTCAAGCATAGAGTCAATGCCATCATAGATCTCCCCTATGCAAGCATTATCTGTGTCTGCATATCTAATCATAGATAAAATAGGCTCAGTAAAACTAAGCAAGTATGCAACCTTTGCCCACCAAATATCATCAAGTATCACTAATTTTATTTTGATGGCTCTTTCTGTGTTTGATTGCCTCCACACGGACCAAACATTATCAATCACCATAAGCTTTAAGGCTTGTTTTACCTTCACAAGTCGTCTCAAGACGAGCATGTGAGAGACAAATCTTGTTTTCAGCAACCTATTAAAATAAATTAAAGCAAGTTAATTAAATTTTTTTTTTTTAAAAGGAATTCAATTGATAATTTGATATTTCATAAAAAGTTAGCGAATAAAAATTAGAAACTAGGAAATTGTTTGGTTACCTTCAGCAACTCCAATGTCGAGAACCTCCTAAAGATAGCCTGGGACATATGATGATTTGTGATAAACATTTGGATCTCATTTGCCTCTGTATAAACTTCCTCAATCCATGGTATTTTTCCAATTTTCTGCATGCATCAAATTCAAGGAGTGTACTGCACAAGGTGTCCAAAAAATGTGCTCATATCTCCCCTCAACAATCAGCCTTGCTGCTCTAGCAATTTTTGGCATTGTCCGTGATGACTTGGACAACGCTTGCAGGGCCCACTGACTCAATAGCCTCAATCAAAATATTAGCAATAAATTGAGCATCTTTCACTTCACCCTCACAATCAACAACCCTTAAGAACATTGCCCCTTTAGGGCACACTGCAACAATGTTGATTAGGGGTCTATTTTGGGCATCTTTCCATCCATCTGATATAATAGAGACTCCTGAAGTAATCCAAGAATCTCTAATTGGTTGTAGAGATGTCTGAATGTGTTGCACTTCTTTTGTCAAAAGAGAAGTGCGAACCTTATTATAGGTAGGGCTTGTATACCCCTGTGGTGCCTCATTAATGCCTCTCACTATCTGCTGCCAATAAGGTGATCTCAAGATATTGAATGGCAGTCCATATGCAAATATACACCGAGACACCAATTCATCTGCAATATCCCTCTTCTCGATGTTAAATGATTTTTCTAATGGGCCTTTTGTTCTCTTGTTTGATGGCCCTGAAGTATCTGCATCAAAAGGGTCATCAACTGGAATAGTTTCAGCACGAGTCTCAAAGACAGGATGAAATGATGGTGTTGATGTTGGTGGTTTTCCCATGGACCTCTGCTGTAAAGAAACAGTTCTAGAGCGAGCTCTTGCTGCTTCAATGTTTGCATCCTCTTGCTTTTTTAGGTATGTGGCTATGGTTTTCTTTTCCACCTTCTTACATGGTCTAATACCCGTCCTCGATACCCCAGTCAAATGAACTCTCAAACGGGTATATGAGGATTTAAATGAGGCGGCACAATGGGGACATGTCCAAACACGGACACCACCACCGGCAACAAGCTCTACCACTTCCACATGTCTCCATAAAGGAAAATTCGGATCCATTTTCACTGCAATACCACCCGAAACATTTTCCCCCTCTTGCCCCACTGAAGCTGAACTGGATGCCATGATTGTAGGATTAATTCAATAACCTACAATAAGAGATATTTTTTAAAACATTGCTAAATAATAAATATTAAAATAATTTGTTGACCCATACACGTCATTCTCTGATTCTGATCACCAAGTTTGCCACAAATGGTGCGAGGTGAGAGCATACACAGAGGGTAGACGTTTAAATTTTTAACAAATTCAATTTTAAACTTTAAAATTTCAAAAAAACGAACACATAACTAACTAAAAAAATTAAATAGTTAGTCCTACATGTCAATCTGTGATTCTGATCACCAAGTTCGCCATAAATGGTGCGAGGTGAGAGCATACACAGAGGGTAGACGTTTAATTAAATAAAACTTCACTATTAAACTTAAAATACGGAAAAATAAATAATATATTATATTTTAATAACTGTAAAATAAATAAATTATTAAATATTAAAAATAAATTTAGATCATGATCAATAATCATGAATGATGTGTTTGAAACACATCATTCATGATATTGATCATATTCATAAACAAAACATTGCTCAAAAAATTAAAAAAAAAATGCCTGAATGCATGTAAAATACCTGGAAAAATCCTCCTTGATGTTTGTAGACTTGCTTCTCCTTCTCTCTTCCTCCTTCAAGCTCAATCACTCTCTCCTCCAAGCTCTTTTTCTCTCCAAGCTCTTCCTTTCTCCTTCAACCTCTCTTTCTCTCTCTCCTAGAAGCTCAAGCAAAATATCAAATATAATGAAATATTGAGTGTGAGAAAAAAGTAGAGGGATTGGTTGTTTATATAAGTGTTGGGGGGGGGGGGTCGGTTAGGGTTAGCTTAGATTTAGAAAGTCTTAAAATTAAAAAAAAATGCTATTTTTTTGAGTTTTTATGACAATCGCTTTAAAAAACGCGTGAAAAAAAAGTACGCTCAGAAACGTACCCATAGGGGACAGGGTACGGTCCGAGTACTGCAAAACCGTACCCAGACCGTACCCTGTCACATGTGGGTACGTTTCCGAGCATACCCACAGCGTACCGTACCCCGTACCAGTACCTGGTACGTTTCCAAGCTGGTACGGGGTGCCCTAAGGCGTTTCCAGACAGTCTAGATTACAGGTATTCATTACAGGTGTTCATACAGGTGAAAGGGGAGTTCAAATCAATGTCAGGTACATTGAATATATCTTCCGAATCTAAAGAAATTGCTAGATCTGCACGAATTGATCCAGTTATAAAGAATTCCGACAGGATTAAAAGAAAAAGAACACAGACAAAGATTGCCCAGACAAAGATTGCTCCAGCCATGATGAAGTGAGATGAAAGAGAAGGGTCAGCAGAATCATGCATAGCTTCCATATTTGCTGATATCAATGACACAGACATAGGCCCAGAACCCATCTCTGAAATAATTGACAGATCTAGGGCTGGAAAGACATTTCTCATGCAGACAATGAAAAACAATGGAATTATTCGAGCATCAACATTCCCAGTCACAACTCAGTTGCCTGAATTTGTCATGAAGTGTGTGAGATCTTATCATCTTGTTTCCAGAACAATTTGGGATGCTGCAGGAAAGACAATTAGTAGGCTGGATGCATAGTTTATCAATTATTGTCTGAAGATTCCGACACGAACGGTGGTGATTGCAATCAACATGCTGGATGTAGGAAACAAATGGGAGAAACATAAAGCGGATTGCGTGGGCAAATGAACAACAGATATATGAAGAAGCCCAGGTCCCCATCAAAGTTCTCGAGGACCCTTCCGCGATCCAACTTGGTGTAGGAGGTGGATGATATCACTAAATTGCTTTACAGGATAAATGGAGAAGCCAATACTCACAACTTTCGCTCATGGATGTATGCTTTCGTGAGGACTATCGAGATCAACAGAGCTGATTTGATAATCAATTGGGCAGAGATCATCAGTGACAACATCAATGAGCAACTTCGGAGTGTGAGGTGGACTTACAACTTCAAAATGACTCCATACTTGGTATATGCATCAGCTTCGTAGGGTATATTTTCCAAGCTGGATAGACGGGGCGTACTGGCAAAAGATCCTATCTTTGAGTGCTATCCACAGTTGACAGTTCTTGAATGCCACAAAGATTACAAAGTGGTCAACGATGGGTTCTATGAATTTATTTGCAAACTAAATAGTGATCTAAAGACCAACAAGGTGAGTAACGAGGCTTGGGAAGCTGTATCTCAGCATGGCTACATTTTCATCCAGTTTGTAGACTTCACCTATCTCAGGGTAACTGGTTTTTCGGGAGAACCAGTAAAGTTGCCGAGGTATCCAAACGACAAGTGGGTCATCATGGAGTTGTGAAGACAACTCGTGGAGATGCATGACTTATAATCAAAGCGGCACAAGTCTACAGGTTTCTTTCTAGTTACAGTGGGTTACTACAGCTGCCAGAGCATCCACAAAGCTAGAGGAGTCAAAGCTGAAATGTTTTCTGAGTATGAGCTTGGGCTCTTCCCAGCACAGTTGAACTTTGACCCATATGGAGTAGCGAGGAAGACAATCTCCCAGGAATACTCACATGTGCCTTTGTTGGGGGACTTCTGGATGAAGTGCAGGAACGAGTACGAAGTCAGAAAGAAAGACTTCAGCAGGTTATCGGCGCAACAAGTTTCTGATTATGGTTTGGCATGGATACCTGCAGATCTCGCAGATGATGGGCATGTGATACTTGACTCGTATCATCAGATGGGAGGAGATAGAGCTGCTCTTCAAGAAAACATTGGTGGCTGCCAGATGATTGAAGAAAGATCTTCCGCAGTTCTGGTTAACACTTCGAACTGGTTACTAACAAAGGGGTATTGCCTGGATGAAGCTTTGATGAATCAGATCACAGGAAACTTTGCCGCAGGAGACTTCAGCAAGAGGAAGCACGAAGGTGAAAGCAACAGAAGGTCGGAAAAGCGTAAAGTTCACAAGAAGTCTCACATACAGGAGAATGCCAAATCTACAGCTATTGTATCAGTTCCAACTTCTCCAACATCAACTCATAGGACTTTAGCAGCCCCGAAACCCCAGAGAGATCTTGTTGTTCCTTCTTTGAATCCAACGTCATTTGTATTTTCTCCACGACCACTCAAGTCTTCACCTATCCATGCGGAGAAGTTGAAAGCACAGATGGCGGAGTTTGAAAAAGTATTATCTTTAGACAATTCAGAGGGTGGCAGTCATAACACGGTGGCAAATTCCGATAGAGCGGAGTCAGAGCATGAGATGGTAGTGCACTCAGTGACTTGTCATTCCACAAGAAGCAACTTTTCATCATGGTTAGCTTTGCAGACGATCTTAGAAGCCAGAGAGGAGATCAACCTGGAAGAACACGACTTTCAGCTACTCCTGAGTTTGGGTGGAAGAGATATAAGACCTAAAGTTGCCAAAATGACTTCTAGGTTGATTATTGAGGAATCGGGAAAAAAGTTCACTGAGTTATCTGTTCTAGTAGAAGGAAAGCACAAAGGAGAGTTCACGACAGCTGATATAGCAGTGACCAAAGTGCCAATAGGTCAAACTATCACAGAAGGATTAAAACAGGATACGCAGACACTAATGATTGCTTTATTTCTTAAGCTTGACAAAGAGAAGGCTGAGAGATCCAAGCTTCAAAAGCAGGTGTTCCGGTTGTGCGAGATCATTGCTAAAGTTGCCAAACCTTTATGTCAGCCCATTCTAGCACATGAGCAGGTGAGTGATCATTTGATGCAGGAGGTAGAAGATGTAGGGGACCAGGTCAAAGCTATTGCCCACTGGAAGGAACAAATCATTCACCAAGCTTCAGAGCAATTTGAACCAATACCGGCTGAATTGGAGAACATGCACAGGGCAGTATCTCAACTATAGGAACTGATGACACAGATAGAAGATGAGAACATAGTTGCTGAAAGTCATCTAGATACTTTGGCTAAGATACACTTGTTGTTGAAGGATGTGTTGATTGCAGAGCAGATCGTGCCTGGCGGATTGGTAAAAAAGGGGAAGTAGTTAGAAATTTTAGTTTCCTTCTGCGTAGAGATCCTCAAACTCATGCTGAAGAGGATGCAGTTGCTAGAGAGTAAGATGGGAGAAGTGCCAGTGAGCATCCCAAATGAATTACCTGCTTCCCATGAGGAATTTATGCTGGTTGTGCGAAAAGAAGATGAAGCCACCTACCTTCACGATGGATTCAATTGGTAGACTCATAAAGCTTCAGGAAGATGTTGAGGGATATGGGCCTGGTTTAGAGAAAGTGAAAGCTAACGCTACTGCTTTATCTAGAAGGTTGTTACAGTTCAGAACAGAGAGATGTTATTGTTAAAACAGATGGGAAAATGTTGAATTACATGTTTGACAATTATATTCAATATCAAAACAAAAAGAAAGTATAGGCGTTACAGTTGGAAGATATTCATTCTTCTCTTCTTTCTTATCTTATTTCTTATATTCTCGAATGAAAATGTAAATTAAAGTTATTGGTTGAAAAACCATTACTTTAAGTTATTTGGAAAGATTCTTTAAGATAGGTGGTAGATGTGCACAATTTTTGCTCAAACTCCTGATGCATGTCACTAAGAGAGGAATTCTAGGAAGATGACTGCCAAATGTTCTCTTTACTACTTCATGTTCTACTTCAGTTGCAGTTTCCCATTTGTAATTTCCCCTCTACACATTATAAGTAGAGGAAGAACTTACGGGTTAAAGGATCGGAATTTGTAATCAACATTCTTGTGTTCCAGACTTTGAGCTGAGACCCTTGATAGCTTTCTGTAAGCAGAGGAACAAAAAAGAGATTTCCGGAGAACTTTGTGTCAACGGTGCATTCTTCTCGTATTTATTTCTAGATCTATTCATAAACTTTTTGTTATTCTAGATCTAGATCTGAAAGTTTCGTTTGCTTTGAATTTTGTATTTCATGATCTATTTATGTGTATCCGATCAACTCTATGAACTATTGATTGGGTTGCACATCTTCTCTCCTTTCTTCTTGTTTCCTATTATTTTCCTCTTCTGTAGATTTTTCCTTTCTTTTATAGCTGCTTACTTGTTGTAAAATTGTCTAGCTATGGTTCATGAGCTACATAGTTAAAGTAATACCAACAGATAGATACTAGAAAACATAACTGACAAAATCTTATACGGGAGCCTCACCGGTAAATGAGAGACTTTTATCTCATGACTGCCTAGGTTTTTAGCTAAAAAATCTAACCAACAAATGTGCAATTTAAAATTTAGGCATCATAGTTTTCATGGATCTTGCAAATCAGAATTAAAATTGGGGGTTTTACAGGACAAGCATTAATTTCAGGTTGTTGGGATTCATTTCCAACAGAAGAGCTTCGGAAAGCTCATATTCAGGTTGTAGTTGGCATGAAAAAAAATCAAGTGGGCGGTTATTGGCTATTGTAGGGATGTCATTTTTGACTCTCCCCTTTTTTGGGTGGTCACGCTCTAGAGCATCTACATGATGGCAACTCATTGTGTCTCAATAGATGATAGTGGCATCTCCATTGCTTGTTAGAATTGCAGCGGTATGTTATGGTCTTCTCCATGTACTTTCCAAGATGTGGTTGCTTCGCAAGATATCTTCATATTGAGACCCACTAGAGCTTTGAGTGGGCTCTCCCCCCAATCACATGTTCTGCTTAGGTCTCGGCCTATTAGAGGGAGACCCATACATTTGGTGGTGTGCATGTTACAAGGGGAATGGCTTGCCTCATTCATGACAACCTTAGAGCTAGAGTATCATTGGTAGCTTCTGACATCCATTCTAGATACATGTGGTTGTAGGTTTAGAGGGGACCACCTCCATCTGTGATATCTTCATTGCATTATGTTATTTTTCCCCGCCTCATTGCTCTTCACAGTGCACGTTGATGGGGACTTGTACTTTGACCTTTATTTGGATATATCCCAGTATTCCTTAGTGGGCGATGTTCTTCTGGGCGACTTCAATGCCCATATAGGGACCCACTAGACACCTATTCATGATCTTGCATAGGATGAGCTATGCTGTTAGGAGTTGGATCTTGAGAAATTGGGTTTACAAAGAGAATTGACAAATGGAAATACTTTGGTCACAACTTATGGGATGTGCCTTGTCTAGATAGGGGAATCACAGAGTCTCGACATCCTTAATGGGCTTCCATGTTTCCCCAAGTCTAGTTGATTCACTTGTTCCCCCCATGGGGGGGGGGGGGTAAGCGAGCACAATGGATTATGTCCTCACTTGTAGATCCCTCATCCCTCACATCTAGGATTTCCTTAATTCCCAACAATTCCCACTTTTTGACAATGCTTCCCTGATTTTCATCCTTGATGTTGCTTCTCACTCCTACCTGCCACTGCATCCCATCGCGACCCCAACACTTGCCACACCACAATCCACTTTGATGATGATTATACCATCGACTAAGCTACCCGACTCTCCCAACTTATTTTTGGGTATTATTCCCTTCCTTTCTCCACTGTAGAGTCCATGTAGGAGTTTTAACGTCACTCCTAGGATGCGACCCTCGACTCCTGCCCCCACACTGTGCACTATTCTGGATCACCTCATGCCTATGGGTCTTGTCATATGAACCGATGGTATGAAGATGAGTGCAAATCCCTACATCAAAGACTTTGAGTTTTGCTAGCCCATGAGCCTCGCTCCATATCTGCCACTCGTGAGGTTATAGTTCTCTTCTTCGATGAAAGAAACATGAGTCTCTTATGTCTAGGCGGTTTTCTATGCTTGCTACCCTCTATCATACCCCTAAAACCTTTCGGTGCACTCTCTTCCCAAAGAAGGTTCACTCTTAAAACATCGATCCCCAGGCATGGGTTTCCTATGCTAGCTTTCTCAATGACATCCTAGAGCAGTCCACTGTCATTGTCTCCACCCCACCATCTTCCTCTACTATTTTGTAATGTCCCCTTTTCTAAATAAATAATAATTTAATGTAAGTGCTAAAAAGTAACTTATGATATAAACGCACTTATATTCTATTATTAAAGTGACTTTATGATAAAGTGCATTCATAACGATAAAATAGAAATAAGGAAGTCACTTTAGAAATTAAAAGTCACTTTTAGTCCCACATGGAGCACCTAACTTGGAAAAAGGCAATGAAAGGTTATAAAAGAAGGTTTGGGGATTCATTTGAGGATCATCTATTATGATATGAAATCACTTTTATTGGAGAGTTGGATGCATTGCTTTCACATTCCCATAGAGGACAAAAACCCTTCTTGGTAGGCTTATTGAGGACGAAAACTCTCAATAGTTATCAAATTTGAGGATGTAGCCCCTCAAGATCTTCAGTGGAGACTTCATATAGAGGTTGCAATCGTGCTTCAATCAGTATTATCAGAGATTTTGGGCTGTTTTCAATGCTAGGGTGTAATGTCACCACTTTTGAAGACCCTTAGCCTAACTTTCCCCGCGGCCTTTGGAATGTTGCAAGGGGAAAAATTATATTAAATAATTAAATATTATTGCCTGTAGAGTGATTTTTATCATTTGACATCATAAAACAATAATTATTTAATTATTTAATTATGTAATTTAATTCCCACAATGCAAAATTAAAAGGGGAATTAATTAAATAACTTTTGGGTGGCTTTTAATATTAAAATCATCCTTAGAAAGGGGACGCCACACCTAGGGAGGATAAACTATTTTTATTTAATGATATCCCTCTCCTAGAGATTTCGAATTTTGTGCCTCCTTGTTTATAAAAGGAGAGCTTCGGATCATTGTGAGACTTATGTCGGATTGATCATTTGATTTCACTCCATGCTTAGAGTATTGAGATGTATGCTCTAGCTCTGTCTCTTTCATTGTAAACTTCATTTGGAAGCCTTTTTGAAGATATTGAAGACTCTCTTGTTCCATTCATTGAGTTCTCTAGTGTTGATGTGTATTTTGTGCATTATTTCTCCATTAGAAGATTGACACATTTATTTAGAGTGAAATATGCATGTTGTGGATGAGTGTTGAAGAGTTTTAGAGTGTTCTATGATCTAATTTTTAATGTTGCAATTAATTCCAGTTATGGCGACTTGTGTTGGGTCATGTTTTGGCATGTTTTGAGAGTGAACAAGTTAAAATATAATCTAATCTATGTTGGCATAATTTTCCAAGTGTAGGACTATTATTTGGAGGGTTTTTGAAGCATAAAAAGAGCTGAAAATAATTTATGCCATTCCCTCTAACCCTAGCGATTGGTTTGGGAATTTTGGGGGCTGTTTTGGAGAGTTTTCGGTGGTTTAAAAATTCAGATTTTTATCTCTTCAGAAAGCCCTTGAATTATAGATTAGTTTGCACTTTATTTCACAGAAAAACACTGAGTATTTGAATGAGTTATGAATTTTTGAATATTTTAGCTGTCTGCAAGCTATTTGGACATTATTAATTAATATTTATTTCAATTATGCAATTTTGGGGTCAATTTAATATTGGATTTGGTTGTAGAAATTAGGAGGAATAAGGAGGAAGTGATTTCATAATTTTTGGAGTGAATTTGATACCCTAAATGTGCTGGGCGACCTAATTTTTAGGGCAAAATTAGGGTTTTATGTTGGCTGTGCAAAAATTGATTTTGGGACATTGTTCTTCATATTTTGTGGCCCAAAATCCAAAGTTTGAGAATTTTTGCTTGGATGGTTAAGTGGGAAATAATTTTGGAAGATTGCAGAATGTCTTCATATAGTTTTTCTTGTTCATGTTGCAATCTTGTGTTAAAATCTCTTTGAATCACATAAAATCTCATCCCTGTGATAGTCTAGTGGCATTTACAATTTCATTATGAGAAGAGCTTTCATTTGGTAATGAAATAAACAATTTAAAATCACTTTACCTTCATTTGTTGACGGAGATTGTTTGTAAGTCTTTGGGTGTACCTTAGGCGTGATAAACCAGAGGTTTCTAATGTTTAATTGAGTCTTTTAACTCGATCCTTCATGTTAAATTCTTGAAGATTGTGTGAAAACATGTAGATATCAGCGTCCATTAATGCACACCTTCTGGTTGAAGGAATATTTTAGTTATTCTGAAGCTTTCTGTTGTTGAATTGGTGTCACTCAGATTTCACCCTGAAATCTGTGACTACCCAATTCGAAAAAACTTCGTACTTTTAAAATAGTGGGTCATTTGTTGTTTTTATTGCCTGAAAGTTCCTGTATTGCGTCAAGATAATCCCAAAGAGCCATATTAGCCCCTTTCGCCAAATACCCAGATGCCCAAAATTGTTTTATTCTGTCGTCGGGATTTGTCTGCGGGAAATTTGTATTTAATTATTTTGAGCCCCGTATGAGGCTATTTGCGCTCCGTTTTAACTCCGTTATAAGCGAATATGTTATTATTCCTATATACCGGAAGGATTTTAACTTATTTTAAGTTTTGGGCTTTATTTGTGACTTTTGGCAATTTTTCGTGTTTTTGTGGTGTCCCGTTCTGTTTTCTGTAAAATTTCTCTGGAACAACTCCTTCGCCGAGTAAGCCCGATTTTTGGCCTGGAGCAACTGGAAAACATACACGCACATTTTGCCCGAAGGAAGTCATCATCGGAGGTATGGATCACTAGGAAAAAGTGAAGTCGTGCACAGAAAAGCCCCTGCGGGGATGGGCGCATTTTTGGAAAACAATGGATTTAAGCTGCGATGGGAAAAATATAAGCCGCAGGCAGGGTGGGAATTGTATACCTGCCTGGCAGGATACTTTTTCCCGTGTTATAAAAGTCACTTAAGCTGCAGTGGGAAAAATAGAGGCTACAGGCAGGCGGGAATTTATTGCCTACCTTGTAAGGATAAAAATTCCCATGATATAATAAAAGGAAAGTGACTTAAGTGAAATCATGGGATTTTAGTGCCTGCCTTGCAGGGTAAAGAATCCCATTGTCAAAGTCAAATCACTTAAGTGGATCATGGGATTTTGGTGCCTGCCTGACAGCGTAAAGAATCCCATTATGGTGAAAATTCTTAAAAATAGAATTACATGTGCAAAAAAAGTGCGCCCCCTTTGGTGATGGATTAAAGTGATTAAATTGATTATTTTAAATAATCTTTCTTCCTTCAAAAAGTGCGCCCAAGCTTGAGGAGGTCAAAAAAGTCAAAGGAGGAATAAAAGAAATTAATTAAATTAATTTAATTTAATTTATTTAGTGGCTACCCCCTTCTCTCACAAAGTGCGCCCCATTTGGGCATTATTTAATGATTTTTGAAGCATAAAAGCATTCCATTAATTTCTATTTTCAGTGGCTTTGGTCAAAGCACACTGTGAGACTTGAGTGAAGTGCTGTCGTGAAGCATTAAGTTGGATTAATTCACAGGTGTTGCATGGATGTCCTTAAACATGCTGTTGATTAAAAGAGAAAAGCATGATTTTTCATTAATTAATTGCCTTTAATTGTTAGGGCAATTATTAATTACACCAATTGTGAAGGTTATATAAGCATGGGCAGCCATATGCTTGAATTATTTAAGTCACAGATTAAGAATTGCAGCAAGGAGAATAAGTGCGCCCCCATTAGAGGATGGATTTTGCATAGACAAAGTGCTAACAAAGGCTAAAAGCTTCCAGATTTGGCGCATGCTTTGGAGAAGGTTGATCTTCGTCGAGATAGTTGTTTTCACAGGTGTTACAGGAGCTCAGGTGTTGATTGAAAGGATTCATGCTCTCTTTATGTGCAAATTAAACACCAATTTTTGGGGCAGCACGCTTGAAAAGTGCAGATTTTTATAATTTAAATTCACTATTCATGCTCCGGTGGCCATTTTTGTCTGAATAAATTGCAGGAACTCATTACAGGTGCTTTATAAAAGAAAAGGAGTATTTATCAATGTCCAATACATTGCAAATATCCTCCGAATCTGAAGAATTGTCCAGATCTGCACCAGTATTGAAGAAATCCGGCCAAATTAGAAGAAAAAGAATTATTCAGACAAAGATTGATAAAGCCATGGCAAAAGGAGATGAAAAAGAGAGCACGATGGATTCATGCATTGCTTCTAAACTTTCAGACATAGGAGACACGGATCTAGGCTCAGAACCTCTTTCTGATTTGATTAACAGATCCAGAGCTGGAAAGACTTCACTCATGCGTGCGGTCAAAAGTAGTGGAATTATTCGAGCTGCAGCTTTCCCATGTACAGCCCAATTGCCAGAGTTTGTGATGGAGTGTGCTAGATCTTATCATCCTTCATCCAGATCAGTGCGTGATGTAGCGGGAAAGACAATAATTCGTTTGGATGCGGAATTCTTCGATTATTGTTTGAAGATTCCAGTACGAAAGGTGGTGACTTCTATTAGCATTCAGGATGCTGACAGTAGGTGGGAAAAGCATAGAGCTGACTGTGTGAGCATCATGAATAGCCGGTTCATGAAGAAGCCTAGATCCCCTTCCAAGTTCCCGAGAACTCTTCCACGATCCAATTTGGTGCAGGAGGCGGATGATATTGTCAAATTGCTATGCAGGTTGAATGGTGAAGCGAATGCCTACACTTTTCGGACTTGGATGTATGCTTTCATCAGGTCCATTGAAATCAACAAGGTTGATTCTATAATCAGTTGGTCAGAAATTATTAGCAGCAATATCGGTGAGTAACTGCGGAACGTAAAGCGTACCTTCAGCTTCAAGATGACTTCATACTTGGTATATGCTGCAACTTCACAGGGTGTCTTTTCTAAGCTGGATAGATGTGGTATTCTTTCCAAGGATCCCATTTTCGAGTGCTACCCGCAGCTTACTGCACCTGCGTGCGAGAAGGACTTCAAAGTGATCAACGATGGTTTCTTCAACGATTTCACCTGCAGGTTAGACAAAGACTTGAAGACTCACAGGGTAAGCAAGGAAGCATGGGAAGCAGTGTCCAAGATTGGCAGTGTATTCATCCAGTTTGCAGATTTCACATACATCAGGGTTACGAGCTTTTCAAGTGAACCAACAAAGATGCCAAGGTACCCGAGTGACAGATTGATTGCCATGGAACTGAGCAGGCAACTTGTGGAGTTACACGACCTTCAGTCGAAGCGGCACAAGTCTACGGGCTTTTTCCCACTCACTGTGGGATATTACAGTTGCATCAGCATTCACAGAGCTCGAGGAATGGAAGCACAGATGTTGTCCGAGTATGAGCAAGAGTTCTTCCCTGCACGGCTCAATTTCGATCCATTTGGAATAGCCAAGAAGACAATCTCCTAGGAGTACGCACATGTGCCTTCGTTAGAAGATTTCTGGATGAAGTGCAGAAGTGAGTACGAGGTCAAAAAGAAAGATTTCAGCAGGCTGTCGGCAAAGCAAGTATTTGACTTTGGACTAGCGCGGATACCTGCGGATCTTAAAGATGATGGGAACGTGGTACTTGACACTTACCATCAAATGGGAGGAGATAAAGCTCTACTGCAGGATAGCAATGGTGGCTGCAGCACAATAGAAGAAAGATCCGGAGCTGTGTTGGTGAGTACTTCGAGCTGGCTGCTAACGAAGGGATACTGCCTTGATGAAGTATTGATGAATCAAATCGCGGGCAACTTCGGCGCAGGAGATTCCCTCAAGCGAAAGCATGAAGGAGAGAGCAGCAGAAGGTCCGAGAAGTTGAAAGTACGCAGAAGATCTCAAGAGAAAGAGAAGACCACTTCTGCGACCATAGCTTTGACTCCGACTTCTCCAGTACCTAGTGGATCACCAACTATCGCACCACAGCAGCAGGATGCTTCCATGCCTTCATTAAAACCAGCAACGTTCATCTTCTCTCCGCAGCCACTTCGTTCAGCACTCGTTCTAAAGGAGATGTTGAAGTTGCAGATGACGGAGTTCGAAAGAGCTTTGTCCTTGGATGTTTCAGAGGATGGCAGCCATGATACTGTGACACTTTCTGATGGATAGGATGCAGAGCAGGAAATGGTAGTGCATTTAGCAACTTCTCATTCTCCGAGAAGTAATTTCTCGGAATGGTTAGCTTTGCAGTTGGTTCCAGAAGCAAGAGTAGAGATGAACTTAGAGGAACATGACTTGCAGCTACTTCAGGATCTGAGCAGAAGAGACAGAAGGCCTAAAGTTGCTAAAGCAACTTCTAGGTTGATCATCGAGGATTCGGGAGAGAAGTTTGCTGAGATATTAATCCCGGCGGAAGGAAAGGTAGAAGAGGAACTCACGGCATAAGATGTGACGGTGACCAAAATACCACTCGGTCAAGCTACCACTGAAGGATTAAAGCAGGACACGCAAACGTTGCTGGATGCTTTGTTCCTTAGGCTTGACAGTGAAAAGGCGGAGAAAGAAAGAGCTGCAAAAGCAAATATCTCAATTATGTGAGATCATAGCCAAGGTTGCTAAACCTTCCGTTCAGCCCATTTCAGCGCAGGTGAGTGATCATCTTATGCAGGAAATGGAAGATGCAAGCAATCAAGTAAAGGCTATTGATGAATGGAAGGATCTGATTATTCGTCAAGCTTCTGTGCAACTTGGGGAAGTGCCAGCCCGCCTAAAGGTTATGAACGATGCAGCAAATCAACTAAAGCAACTGATAGAAAACATAGAAGGAATAAATACAGTTGCAGAGAGTAACCTAAGTAATTTGGCCGAGATCAACAAGCTGCCGGGAGATGTATTGGTTGCAGAACAAATTGTGCCGGATGGATCAGTCGAGAAGGGGAAGCAGCTAGAGTTTGCAATATCTTTCCGTTTGGAGATCTGCAGAGTTTTGCTGAAGAGGATGCAGGCGCTTGAGAGTAGAACATCAGATTTACCGGATAGTATTATTTCTTTCACGGAGGAAAGAGTGGATGGAGGTATTACTTCATACGTGCGGATTGTTTCTAACGAGTTGCATGATTCCCTGGAGGGTTCTCTTCTGATGGTGCAAAAGAGGATTGAAAAAGCCACCAAGCCTTTCATGATGAACTCTATCAGTAGGCTGGTGACACTGCAGGTAGACATTGCGAGATTTGGGCCAAGTTTGGAAGAAGTGGAAGCATGCAGCAAAGTGTTGAATGAAGGATTGCTACAATTTAGGACAGAAAAGGAAGCAGTAGCTAAAACAGATGGAAAGATGTTGAACTATATGTTCGACAAGTATATCAGATATCAGAACAAGAAAAAGATGTAGATGTTACAGCTGGCAGGACTTCTTCTATTTCTTTCTTCTTCTATTTTCTATGTTCCCGGATGAAATTGTAAACTTCTAAGTTATTGGTTTTGCAACCATTACTCGAAGTCATGTGGAACCTTTCTATTAGTTAAGTGATACATGTGTTACTTAAGAAGAAGTTAGTTGAGGATGATTGCCAAATGTCATCTTTACTTGTTGTTCATACTTTAGTTCAGTTTGAGTCTTCTATTTGTACTTTCCCTCCTACATTCTATAAGTAGGAGAAGAACCTACGGGTTAATGATCGATCAGAATTTGTAAGAAGCAATCTTGTGTTCTAGACTTTGTGCTGAACTCCTGAGAGCCACTTGTTGTAGAGGAATAGAAAGAAGTAGGTTTCCGGAGAACTTTGTGTCATGGCTTACTGTGTTTCTTGCTTTTAAATCTTATATCTTTAAAGTTAACTTTGTGTTATTTTAGATCTGGATCTAGAACTGCCTTTGATTTAGAATTATGTGTGTTCAAATCTATTAAGTTTCTTTTATGTGCATGCGATTAGCTCTTGATATCTACTAATTGGGATGCACATCTTCCTTATTTCTTCTCTGTAATTCCTCTACTTCCTTCTTATATAATTTTCCTTTCTTAAACAACTGCTTACTTGCTGCAGAAATTTGTTAGTTATGGTTCATGAACTAAGTTGTTAAAGTAAAACCCCTGATAGATAAAAAACACATTTATATTGACAAATCTGACACGGGAGCCTCACCGGTTAAATGAGGGAGATTTATCTCATGACTGCCTAGGTTTGATGCTATGCAGAAAATCTAGCCAACAAGAAGATATGAAGGCCAAGCTCTATAGGTTTGGGAGATGTCTTGAATTTACTTCTCATGAGAAGAGTGTGTTGCTCAACACTCTTAAAGAAGCGGGAAGTTGTTTATCTTTGATAGAGCAATCAAATTATGACTCTATGTCTGTAGCAATGGACCCCTTGATGACCCATTTGGCTAGATCCAATCTATTAAGGCATGATGTGGTGGATGCGAGGCTCTTAGTCGTCACTTATATTAGCGAGATCACAAAAATAACAACCCCAAGCTTGCCATATGATGACACTACCATGGAGGAGATCTATGAGCTCATGGTGGGAAGCTTTCAAAAATTTTGGGATACCACAAACCTTCACTTTGATAAGAGGCTTAAGATGAATTGGAAAACATGGCTAAGGTAAGATCTTGCATACCAATGTTAGATCTTGATTGTGATGATTTTATTTTCCACAAGTTTGAAGTCTTGCTTTGTTGTCCTACATGAGGATCATTCACAAAATTTAATGGTAGCAATGCAAACCAGAAATGTCCCTAATGTTGAATGAATATGAGGAATCCTCCACAACCATTTCTATCCATACTTATGGAAGGTTTGGGACAAGAAAACCAATGTATGGCTCACACCTTAGCAAAAAGAGTTGTGGATCCATGTTCAAGCTAAGTGAAGACATGCATACAAGGTATGAGCAGTTATACACTCATGCTTGGGGTCAAAAAACACATACAACCAAGCACATGATTGTGGGTTCAAAAAAGATAAAATTTCAGAACTTGTAGAGATCAAAGTGATGAATCTCAACATGTGGGGCAACCATGTAAGATTCCATTGTGAGAATGAGGCTCATGAGTTGTTCATGTCATTCATGGCATGAAAGAAAACGCACATGTTTTTTCTAACTTGTTTGCTTCATGTGCAGATTTAAAAAAGAAATTGTAGCTGAAGACACTCCTATGTTGAGATTCATCACAAGTTATTGCAAATGCTTCACCACCTGATTGGCATGAGATCTCGACTTTGGAAGTGTTAAATTTTTGCACTCAGATGCATGAACTTGTTATTGCTTGAGGGAAAACAATCTTGGGAAGGGAGGACTGTACTGTCCCCTTGTTTGGGACATTGCCCGTGAAATTGAAGACTTGAAGACCCTCAACCCATTCTCTCTTCTGACAGGTTTGAGGATTGAGCTTGAAGATGGTCTTAAGATGTTTGTTGTCTATTTTGTAACCCCTTGGCATGCCTTGCGCTACCAGGAGGGCTCTCTAAGTTAGTTAAATGTGCCCATATAATAGTTGCTTTTATTATTTAATTAAAAATAATAAAGTGCACATAGTCTTAGTTTATTAAATATTTTATTATAACGAGAGTTTATGTTTTGCCTCCAAACAAGGGTAATGTCAGTCATTGGATATTACACCCCTTAGTTCTATAAAAGGAGGTCGCATTTCTTTTAGTGGGTTATGTTGATTGAACTTTTGAATTTACTCCATGCTTCGAGAAATGAGATGTATGCCCTAACTCTTGCATTGTGCTCTCTCATTGTAAGCTTCATTTGGATTCATTGTTGAAGATATTGAAGACTCCATTGTTCTCTTCATTTGTTCTCTTGTGTTGAGTGTGTTTATGCATGATAGTTTCTCCATTCTAGCATTGGTGACTTGCTCTAGGGTGTTGGCACATTTTTTGAAGGGTAAAATCTGCATGTTATTGGTGAAGGGTTTAAGGTACTTTTTTGTCAATTGTCACTACTGCAATTTATGTTTGGGCCAAAGCGATTTTGGATTGCAGGGGTTTATTCTATCATTGATTTTTGAGATCATTTGTGCTAGATCTAAAATTCTGACGTGTAGTAATTAATTATTTCAGAGCAAGGGCTGATGTTTTGGAGTGATTTGGAAGGGTAGAAAGAGTTCTGAAATTTATTTAGTATAATTTATTTAACCCTAGCGACTCACTGGTTTTAAATTTCGTGGACTGTTTTGAGGGGGTTTCCATAATGTTAATCGAAATTACAAAGATCTATAGCTGCCATTTTAGAAAGATCTTAATATGTCTAGTCTTACTTTTGCACTTTATTTCATGCAAAATTATGGAGTATTGAATGAGTTATGAATTTTATAAGATTTCAGTTGTCTGCAAGCTCTCTGATTGTTATTAATTAATATTCATTTCAGATCTGCAGTTTTGAAAGCATGAATCAGTTTCCATATTGGATTTGGTTGGAGACAATTAGCTCACTCTAAGTTTTAGGAGAAAGTAATTTCATAACATGGAGTTGATTTGATGCCCTCAATGTGCTGGGAGACCTAATTTTTAAGGGAAAAATTAGGGTTTCGTGTTTGTTGTGCAAAATCTGATTTTAGCCTATTATTCTTCATATTTGTGTGACCCAAAATCCAAAGTTTGAAGGTTTTTTCTTGGATGGTTAAGCGGGAAATAATTTTGGAAGATTGCAGCGGTTGGGGTGTGATTATTAATTATTTTCCAGCTGTAAAAATCTGATTTGAATGTGTTTAAATTCCAATTGTTTATCTTCCAATTGGATCCCACCACCTTGCATAGTTCCAACCCTATTTATTTTTGAAATAGCCGACATTGAGATATTTTAGGTTGATACAAAAGGGTTTATCCATTCTTTGCCCGATCTTTGACAAGTATTTCTCCATTTTCTAATTTGTCCTAAGAGGGGACATTACACTTGGTGCCAAAAGGAGGATATAAAAGAAGATTAGAGAGCTCATTTGGGGCATCTAGATTTGGCGCATTTTCCTATTTGGGCATTGTGAGCTTGTTGCTCCATGTTCTTCCACTTGAGGGTGGAAACTCTTTTGTGTGACTTCCTAGAAGAACGAAAACCCTTCTGGTGGTTTTGTTGGAGGACGAAAACCCTTCAAAATTGATTGAGAGTGAATATTATTGCAGATTTGAGGAGAATACTTAATATTCATATTTTAATTAGCATTGGGCAGCTTTATTTACTCATTTAGAGATTTTGGGACCAATTTTGAGAGGATTCCCATTGTTGAAAAATTATGATATTGGTCTCATTTGATTGCTGATAATTTTATGATCATTTCGAGTATTCATTTGTGGAGATTCCTTGTTTTTTAAGAGTTATTGAATATATAAGTGTCAACTCTTTTTGTGCCATAATAAATTCTAGAATTCTGAGTTTGATGATTTGATCACATTTTCTAGCTTTTAAAATCAAGGACAATCCAAGGAATAACTTCTCATAATTTTTGAGTGTTTCTACGGTGGATTTCTCTCTCCCCTAGTCGCTAGGGTTTGAGAGTGTTTTTTTGGTCGTCTACTAACTGCTGTCATAAAAATCAGATTTTCTTGTATGGGGGTTTGAGTTAATTTCCTTAATTTTCAATTTTATCCCCAAAAGGGATATTACACAAGTGAAGAAAGGCACACAAAGGAGGATGTCCCAGCCGAGGTGATGGTACAATAGAAGATTTACACAAAGAAACAAATGATTTCTTCTTTGTATTTCATATTCGGTACACATACAAATATATAGCTTATTTTGCTCCTATAATCTAGGAAACAACTTCACCAACAATCTGACCACAATCCTATTTTACGTGTGGTTATAACAAATACAACTAACACGAGATAATATTTATCTACCCACAATATATCATTTTATTATCCCATATAAAGGTGAGCACTAATATTATTAATTCCTAACATTCCCCCCCTTAGTGCGAACATGGGAGAAAAACAATTGCACTTTTTTTGCAGCTTGCCGCACGTGATCTTGGTTCACCGATGGTTTTGAAAAGGCTAACCAACAACCTCAGTATGAACCCTTGTTCATCAAATACGGACCCCTGTCCACCAAGAAACGGAACCCCTGTTCCAGGTATGAGCCCCTACTCATCCTCTTCAAGAAACATGATGTTTTTTCCTCTGTGCTTTCATTTTTCCACTATATTTTCACATCAGGAAAGTACATAGGAACCTACTCACTTTATTACAACAAGAACATATTGGAAACTCAATAATAACAAGTACACTGCAACTGAAAAAACACACTGAAACAAAATGCCACAACCTCATTTTGTGGCCCTGTCGCTTGCGGTTGGCGAGAGGATGTTGCTTGTCCTCCATCCTCCTGTGCCTCCGAACTCCAATAACATGTTGCTAACTCAATTGGATTTGACTTGGACGTTCAATAGTTTCCACATTGTCATTATTCTTTTCTTCCCTCCGGCAATGTGAAACACTTTATTTTCCGGACGTCGGGTAACTCTAGTGTCCCCAAGATTTCACCCTGAGATCTGGGACTACCCCTTTTAAAAATTTGCGTTCTTTTCAAGTAACGGGTAGTGTTTTGTCTTTTGTTTTGCTAGCAGTTGCTTGCATTGCTCTAAGGTATCCTCAGAGAGTCATAAAAACCAAATTCGACAAATACCCACATGTCAAAGCTCACTCAATTCCTTCACCAAACTTTGTCTGAAAGCGTTTTATTTATTTATTTTTTAAATAAATAAAGTTCTTTTAAAAATAGATTGAGCTAAAATTGGAGGATTTAGGTTATACAAAACACTTCACCCCATCATTATTACTGCAGAACATTCACCTGGGGGGATGAATTTTTGCAGACCAGCGAATTGGAGAATTTTTTTGAGCAATTGTTCGCAACTTCTTTCGGGTTTTGTTTTTCTTTCTTTTTGTCTGTGTTTTGGTTTTTCTCTGTTTTTTCTTTGGAAATCCCCGTAGCCTATTCATTCTTCCTGCCAGACCTTTTCCCAGAGGTGACCAGAGCTCAGGATTCCTTTAGGAGATTGCAAGAGGTTGCTTCGTCCAAAAAGACACAATAATGGATTTTATGAAAATAAGAAAAATACTGCCACCAATGCATAGAGCTCAAGAAAATATGCACTTTTAGAAAAAAACGACACCTAAAACGGAGCCACTGAGTGAAAGTTATGACACTTGCAAGTTTTTGCTGCTACATCTTTGAAGACCCTTAGCCTATCTTTTCTCGTGGGCTTTGGGATGTTGCAAGGACAAAATTATATTAAATAATTAAATATTATTGCCTAGAGAGTGATCTTTATCATTTGACATTATAAATCAATAATTAGATAATTATGTAATTAATTTAATTTAATTCCCACAATGCAAAATTAAAAAAGGGAATTAGTTAAATAACTTTTGGGTGGTTTTTAATATTAAAATCACCCTTAGAAAGGGAAGGCCACACCTAGAAAGGATAAACTATTTTTATTTAATGATTTCCCTCTCCCAGGGATTTCGAATTTTGTGCCTCCTTGTTTATTAAAGGAGAGTTTGGGATCATTGTGAAGGTTATGTTGGATTGATTATTTGATTTTCACTCTATGCTTAGAGTAATGGGATGTATGCCCTAGCCCTCTCTCTTTCTTTGTAAGCTTCATTTGGAAGCCATTATTGAGGATATTGAAGACTCTCTTGTTCTATTCATTGAGCTCTCTAGTGTTGATGTGTGTTTTATGCATTATTACTCCATTAGAAGATTGGAGCATTTATTTAGAGTGAAATATGCATGTTGTTGATGAATGTTAAGTAGTTTTAGAGTGTTCTATGATCGGATTTCTAATGCTGCAATTAATTCCAGCTATGACGACTTGTGTTGGATCATGTTTTGACATGTTTCGAGGAGGAACAAGTTAGTTATTAATCTGATCTATGTTGGCATAATTTTCCAAGTATATGACTGTTATTTGGAGGGTTTTTTAAGCATAGAAAGAGCTGATAATAATTTATGCAATTTATTCTAACCCTAGCGACTTGATATCAGATTTCTGGGGCTGTTTTGAGGTGGTTTCAGTGATCAGAAAATTCAAATTCATGGTTCATTGGAAAGGCCTTGATTTCTAGTTTATTGTGCATTTCATTTGGTGGCAAAATATGGAATATTGAGGGAGATATTAATTTTCGAAGTTTCAGCTATTCTAGGTGCATTTTTAATTAACTGTTGTTATAAAATTAGATTTGGAAAAGATTAATTTTCTAATTGGTTCTCCCATCTAACCCACTACTTTGGCTTACTCCAACCCCATTTGGGTTGTATTAAAGCTGACATTGGGTTATTTGAGGTCGAACTAAGAGGATTTAATCCTTCTAGAGTCGATTTGGGTTAATTAATTACTGCAGATTTAAATAATATTCCAGATTTGAAGGGGATTAATTACTTAATGTTCTCCCAACTAATCCACCACCTTGGGTCACTCCAAGATTTGGCCTGTATTGCAAGCTAATCAAAGTGATTATTTGAGCAATATGTAACTAAGCAGGGATCTAATCATAGAGTATAAAAATTCAATGGACCTAAATTGCCGATATTTGGATGTATCCTATCAAAGTGCCATGAGCAATGCGTAACAAGAAATGATCTAATCATAAACACGTAACAACTAGTGGGCATTAGAGTCAAAATATAACATTTCAAAGCACCATGAGCAATGTGTAATAAGCAATGATCTGCAGATCAATATGCTAAAAGGCAACGTGCAAGAAGCAATGTGAACAAAGAATAATCGTAATGTAAAACAACCATTGAGCCTAGAGCCAGAGATGCAATAAAACAATCATGTGTTAAGCAAGTATGTCAATAATCCGCTACTGTTTTATAGGAATATGTACGATACACATGTGTTGAAGCCATGTATCGTCATAAGCAAAGTATGTCATAACAATGTGTATCTAATGGCAATAACTCAAGCAAGATAAACAATATGTCATAGGATGTACATTCCTATCAAAATATATAGCAAGTAGCGTGTCGTAAGATATTTGTTCCGTTCTAAAGATATCTCCCAAATAATTTGTCCAAGGATCTATGAGGGATAATAGGGGTACTGATGTGAGTGAGCATAAAGCAAACAAGCAATGAGAGATCACACGTAGACAACCATGACTACATTGGAAAAACAAAGCTCCACAACATATAGCATACAAATATACAAAGCAATCAAGGGTAGATAGTATCATAATCCATACAAGTTTCGAGAGCAGTCATAGTAGGCAATATTGCATAGTAATCGAAGTATACAATCACACAACTACATAAAGCAATCAAATTGGTCAATGTCGTGAAGCAATGACAGCATGTAAACACACAAGTGTGTAGACCAGTCAAATTAGTCAATGGCGCATGACCTCTATCAATGCAATGGAATCACGCAACGAGCATAGAGCAGTAAAATCAGATCAATGTCGCAGAGCAATCACAATATTAGTACGCTTCACTACATTGTGCATAAAGCAGTCAAATCAATCAATGCCATACAAGTAATCGGTAAATGAAACACTGCAAGTGCATAGATCAAATCAAACTTACAGACTATAGAAGGAAGCACTAGAAGTGAACATGGAATTAAACAGTATAAGCAATAGTATCAGTTAACCAAAATAGAAGCCCAAGTCCACAGTAGTGAACTAATATGAACAGTAAATGATAAATGCAAGTGAGCATGGAGCATGGTCAAGTCAATGGCTAGAAGTACAGCAATGTGATCATCGTTGATAAAACACGATATAGCATGTGTCATAAGTCGATAAACAGTGTGGTGCTCATAATGGACTAGTATTAAAAAATATGATCATGATAAACTCGGTTGTGTATATGCCCCCATTGAATAGATATTGCTAACCCCCTTGTAGGTATTGCCCCCAATGCAATATGCATCCCTCGGAATAGACAGGATGTAAGAACCATGATGTGCTATGAAGGATGTGGATCAAAGTAGGTTCGGTATGTAAGATAGCCCTGGAATAGATATGCCCCAAGGTGTTAGGTTGCCACGAGTTATAAAGTGTGTAATGTCCATGGGTTTTAACTACTTAATTTGTTCTATAAAGCACTGGTGTTAAGGTAGTGTAGAACTGTTGAATCCAAATGATCATAAGGTCTCAAAAACATGGATTGGACCATGAGACTCAAAAGATCAGATAGAAGAAAGACAGAGTGTGTAACCTGATCAATAAACAAGAGAGTAAAATACTATACATCATAAAAACACACCAAGAGTCTAATTAATAAATTAATTAGCAAGTTAAGCCATTACAAAGCATTACCTAGTCAATCAAGTTATCGAATATAGTTGCATCCATGTAGTTTTAAAACAAGTTGCATCTCTAGGTGGAGAATTACATGTGGTTTGAGGCCTCTTCAAAGTGATACTAATGGCCTTGAGGCATAGGATATAAACAGTGAAAAATATCAAGGATGGGGTACAAAAGCAAGACGCAACTATCTTGGGGCATCCAGATTTTCAATTGCTTGGGGACAAGCAGATCTTGGGAAGGGGGGGCTATCATGTCCCTTTTTTTGGAGGCTGATTTTCAAAAGATCTTAATCCATTCTCTCCCCATGGGTCTAACGAGGAAAGCAAGGGGAAGATCTGAATTACATTTTTATTATTGTTTCGGAAGTTGTTTTCATTTATTATCATTTATCCTGTTAAGAAGCCTAGCGCTCCAATAGAGAAACTTAAGTAGTTCGGCAATAAAGGTATTATGAGCATGTAGGCTTTAAATACCATTTGAATAATTAAAAGCATTTACCTTAAGGGGTTGGCCATCACTTTTTTGTTATTAAGCCCTCTTTGTGGCTATTTAAGGAGGTCGCTTGGGCATTATGTTATTATGTTTTTTGATGGTTCTTCTTATCTTGGTGAAAGTTGGTTGGTGTAGCCCTTTTACTCTCTCTCACGGACGAAACCCCTTGGGTTGAGGACCCCATCCAAGGACGAAAACCCTTGGTTGGGAAATTTGTGAAGGATGATAACCCTTCATGAGATTTCTTGTGTGTGCAAGTTGATTTGAAAAGCAATAAAGTATCTTTCTCTTGCATGTGTGGTCTCTTTGGTGTAATATTATATTTGTTTATAGTGGAGCGACCTACCTTGGAGTGGAAATTTGGTATGTGTGCTACTAATTTGGAAAGTCTAAAATTACTAGCTTATTCTTCATAATTTATAAGGCCAATATCTTGAGTTTCATGAATTTTGAAGCTTCCTAAGTGGAATTGTGAATTTTTAAAGTAACGTTGCAAACAAAGATTTCGTTGAAATTCATATCTCTATATCTAGGGTATTAAAAATCAGATTTTTTGCATTATATGATTGTTGTTGATATATCGTAATTTTAGAGACTTAAGTGGAGCTGATTAGAAGGGTTTTGAAGGCACGAAGATGGGGTTGAAACCCCAAAACAGGTCGCTGCCCTAGAAAAGGGTTTAATTTGCAGGTTTATAACAGCAGTTCCAAAGTCTGATTTGTGAGCCACAGTTCAGCCTTTGGTCATTTCTTGAGTCCCCCTAAAAAGGGACATTACAAAGTGGTATAGATGATGTTGATCAGTGTTTGCTGCAATCTTGGAGTTGCATACAAATCAGCTTGATGTGAAAATAGCATTAAAAAATGACGAGTTGTAGGAGGAAATATGCATGCAACAACCCAAAGCATTTCACATCCTGGAAAGAAATATCTTGTTTGTAGGTTGCACAAGTCACTGTATGGTTTAAAGCAGCCCTCTAAATTCTAGTCTCAACAAATAGACTGCTACCTAAAGGAGCAAGGATTTCAGACTTCAGACAAAGTTCCAAGCATTGGCTTTATATCTTATTCCCTTGAAGATGGATATAATAATGGGGGCTTGAAACGTTGGAAAACAGTATTTTTATGCAAATGATTCCAGAAGATGTTTACTCCTGATTACACAGCGAAGAAACCAAGCTTAAATTTAAAATATCCCAGCTTTTACATAAAAAAAGACAGTGAGAATTTTCTTGTTTTGACATTGTATGTAGGCAATGCACTTATCTTGCGTAGGGATTTATCTCTGTTGAATAAGTTTAAGGAAAAAAATTCAGCCATATTTGAGATATGCAGTTGCGGTCATGGCTCCCACTAAAGGGTCACCTTACATCACGCAACCCTATATCATGGTTAGATCTCACCAAAGCAAGATTTTAGGCACAACTCTTAACAAGAAAACAACACAGATTTTATTATTAATGCAAAGAAAGATTACAGACTCAAGCACAATACTACAACACTCCAATTACAGTCTTATGCCAAGACTCTGCAAGAATTCTTCTAAGAATTCCAATCCTGATCTATACCAAGCTTGCAAACTCTGTGAAGCTTTTGTAGAACCACACTTGGCTCAAATCCGCAATCTCACACTAGATGCCTTCTCAAACTGGAGGATAGACTCTCTTCATATAAATCCTTGACACTCATGACTCCCTTCTATTTATAGAATTCGTAGAAGTTTGCCCCTTGCAAGTAAAGATACCTTGTAGAATATTCCTCGTGTGGCCTCAATCTACCATTGATCTCTTAAGGAAGTTCTTCACCATCAAATCAAGATCAATCAGATCATGTGATTGGTCTTTGGCCATGATGGATGGATCAAGAACCACATGTGCCCCCTACTAGTTGTATTAGTATGATAAGCAATCATGTCTGACATAAATCTCATTATTGGAACAAATGGTAGTGATTCCGCATGAACACAAATGCTTTGCAACTCTGATAGCAACTAGTGATTTAGGAAGTATCTTGCGGCGTGATTAAGCACTAGTAGTTTCGGTTAAGAATTTGGAGTCTATGCAAAGCATGTGCAACTTTAATGCACAAGCCTAGTGTTCTACGGATTGAAAGTTACGTGCAAGTGTTGTGTAGAGCGGGGTATTCCATAGTGTAACTAACCATAGCTTTGCGCAAGTAAGGCAAAGGTCTCACGTCGTCGGCAATGTTGCATGGCTTTGGCATTTTGCGTGGGTGAGACAATATTGCGCGGATGAGATTAAGCTTGTGCAGATTGGACAGGTTTCTGCAAGAAAAGGTTAAGGCGTTGGATTTCTAAGTAGTGTGCATAGGAGTAGTGCGACATTGTGTAATTCTTTATTCACTAACTCTTAATATTTTTGGGTGACACAATATTGCTCGTGAACCCAACTGCTCCTACATCAAACACCCTAAGTAAGAAGAAACTTGAGCCACTACTCAAGCAGGTTTCCAAAGGTCTGCAAAGCAATGACCAAGTCTAGCAATCTTTGCTTCAGTAAGCCAAGAAGCATCTTCAACTCCTCTACCACTCCATTTCACAAGATATTCTTTATGCTCCTTTTTGTGTGTTGTCTTCACTACATAGTCATCCAAAATGCTTTCAATTTCTGTGCACCTCTACTCCAAAAGTTGGTGCCTCCAATCTACTTCTGCGTGGTCCTTTTCTCCACTTGTTTGCCTCCCAAAATACGGGTATAGATCGGTTATATTAAAGATAGGCGAGATGTCTATCTATTCTGGCCAACTCATATGCATTCTCCACAAATTTCCTCAGGACTCTGTTGTTAGGTAAAACATTTTACGTAGGTAATTATGCATTATTATTTACGTTTTTATCTTTTACCAGTGGTAATTAATTCTTACTGTGTTACTACGATAACTAGTTTGTTACTTAGGTAATTAGGTGGTTTTATATTGGTTATATGGTTTATTTTGTTATAACCATATATTGTTCATTGTTCATTGTTCATGTATAGTTGTTTTGACAACACATAGGAGGTTTAATGTTGCACTTGTGCAACAGTTCTGTGTTTGTATTCAGGTTGTGCAATATCTATAAATATTGCAGCCTCCATTTGCATTATAACTTGATATTTTCCTGATTAATAAAATCTAAGCAGACTACCTCCATGTTTCTCTCAGCATTTGGCATCAGAGCTCTGGTTGGAGCCTGCACATTTGAGCAAAAGTTGGAAGAAAGGTTGCAGAAGCGTGTGAGAGAGTTTGGAGAAGATTTTTGCCTCCTTGGAGAGCCTATGCTGCCTCCAGGAGCTTCTTAACCCCACCCCTGCATCCCTACAATTTGTTGTTTCTATTTTCATTTAGTTTGCATACATAGTCTGTGCACTGGGCAAGGAGGGGTCCCCAGGAATTGCCTCCTGCACAAGGATCCTCTGCAGGAAAATATGGTTCAACCAAAAGAAAAAAAATCTCCCCAATAGGGGTTTTTCCACTAAATTCAATGGACATCCTAGTTACAACTAACTATAGTTGTTTTGCCAAATTTTGGCAGTTTGTGCTTGAAGTGAGCTAGCGAGTGAGTTGAGATCGAGTTGAGTGGATCCCTACGCGATGTGCAAGCAGGCAAGCCATCCTCTCACTGAAACCTTGCATGTATGTATGTATATTCACACATATATAAAACAAAAAATGTAGATGATACCTACAGAATAAAAATAAATAAACCTTTCATCTCTGAGTCCTTGCTCTGAGGAAGAGTTGTCAATAAAATGAAACTGGAACCCAAAAGATCTCTGTTAGAGCAAAATAAACTAAAAGGAATAATGAATCCTTCAACCAAAGAAACAATGGATTTTTAATCCAGAAACAATATTTAGATAAAATCCTAATGGTTTAAAAGGAATAAGAACAAGACATGAAGTAATAGAAAAAGAGAGGAGGCAGTATTGTTGAACTAAGGGGCCTTTGACTAGGTTAGGTGCTGCAATGAAAGAGGACGATCGTGAGGGCGAGCATGAAGGGTTAGGAGGCAATTCTTTGACTCCCCTTGTGGCATTTGAGACGTGGGATGCCAAGCTTTTTGGCATTGATCACAAGGAACCCTTAAAGCTCTCTCTGTCCTGGAGAGATGAAGATCCTCATTTGGAGATTCCGAGGCTGGTTGTTGATAGGGCCAAGGAGAGATTTAAATATACGGTTGTTGGTTTGAGACCTAACATCGATTTTGTAAGAGATTGGTGCAGGAGGAAATGGGCCTACAAATTGGAGGTACGAGCACTTGCAAGGGATGGATTTTTGTTTTGTTTCCATGAAGAACAAAATTTGTAAAAGGTTCTACAGGGTGCATCATGGTTTTATGGGAAAGCGGCCCTTAGCCTCCATCGTTGGCAACCTAGGGTTTTTCAAGAGTTTAAATTTCAAGCACTTCCTTTCTGGATCTATCTCCCAACACTGCCTTTGGAATTTTGGGAGCCTGAAATTTTTTTGGGGATTGCTAGATCTATGGGGGTGTTGATCGTTGTCGATTCGACTACAAAAGATCGATCTAGGTTGGTTTTTTCTCGCCTATGCATCAATGTGCCTGTGGGATCCATGGTACCACAGAGATTTTTTTTGGAATCTTCTTTTGGCAAATGGGAACAAAAAATAGAAATTGAGAGTTTGTTGATCATCTGTGGTAAATGCAGAATGGCTAGCTACGACACAAAGAAATGTTGCAGTGAACCACCGACTTAGTGAACGTGGAGAGTTGCAAACCTCAGGTGCCCGTGTCTCAGGTCGATGATGAGTCCAATGATGAGGACTCAGTTGATGCTGATGAAGACATGGAGGAGGAGACCGAGATAAGAGCAGGCACTTCTCTTCCCGTGTCTTAGATGCCCGTTGTTGGGGTGAGAAACAATGTCGATTTGGAGGAGGTGGCTCTATGAACTGCTGGAGATTGATCGATTGGTGACAGGTTGGGCGCAATATTTAGGAGAGAGGAACAGATTCAAAATTCAAATTTCGCACCTTGCAGTTATTCCATTGAGCGACCTGTGTCCAATCCTATTTGTTGGTCCCCGACAGGTGATGCAAGTACAGAGGTGGGTCGGGGGTTGACCGGGCAGGCAGTTTGGAAGTGAGACTCATGGAAGACGAGTCACTTGACAGCGTGTTGGTGGCAGCGCCTAACCCCGAGGTTGACGAGTGCAATGGGCAGAGGGGGGGTGGATTAAGGTTAAAAAACACAAATAAGTTCGTCCCATTTGAGTGACACGGAGTCATACTTTTACTATCTCTGACAACGGGCCTTAATCCTTCTGGTTTGGGTCTTGGTTCTCCTTTGATGCATTTCTTGGCTTTGACCCTGCTTCATCTTAGGAGTTGTTACTTTGGGCTCCTCTGTAGAATTCTGGCAGAGGCCTTTTCTTTGTGTTGATTAACAGAAGCATCATTGCTGCAACTACGGATGCAACGGCTTTGTATTTTGTTGTCTGGTTTGTGCCTTTGTGGCTTTTTGTCTTTTGCTGCCTACGGGATTTTTCCTTACTTTGCTTCATTCCCATATTCAGCCTTACGGGATTTTCTGTAAAAGGGTGAGGGTCCTTTCAAAAACCCCATTTTTACCCTATTTCTAAAAAAAGAATAAGAAATGAAGTGAAGCCATCCTTGACCCAATAGCTTGAGCTCCATGAGAGCTTCATCCTCGTCTTCAACTTGCATTCAAAAAAAAAGCTTGCACCTGAATGAAGAGAAGGAATAAAAATGTAAAGGTAATAATTTTGATCTATAAATATATTTAGGGCTTTGTGGATGCCCTAACATCCTATGGTGGAGAGTTTCCATATCCAAGGGCTCTTCTTTTTTCATTTATAAACTTTAGTTACTAATGTTTGAAGTTGTCTTTTTTAATTTACTAATATGAATCCTTGTTTAATTTCGTGGCTTAACTAAGCATAATATTGTGCAGCTAAGTCTAGCTTTGTGCAGGAAAGGCAAAGGTCTCGCAGCATATACAAGCTTGAGCAGCATTGGCAATGTTGTGCAACTTTAGAGTTTTGTGCAGGTGAGACAATATTGTGCAGATGAGGCTAAGCTTGTGCCGCTTGGACGGGCTTCCACAAAAAATGGTTAAGTTGTTGGCTTTCTGCACAGTATGCTTAGGAGTAGCATGGCATTGCACAATTCTTTATTCACTAACTCTCAATGTTTTTGGGTGATGTAGGATCGCTCGTGAACCAGGATGCTCCTGCATCAACATGACTGATTATTGAGAGGTCCATTGTCTGCTCTGAATTCAAGTACAATGAGACATGCAAAATAGGAAAATTCCCTTGAGCAAAACGGGGTATATAGAGGCAGTGCTCTGAAGGTATGGGATGAGTGAATACAAGCTGGTTTCGACTCCGATGAAAGTTGGAGAGTTTTCCAAGGACATGGATCAAAAAGTCAGAGAAAACAATAATGCAGGTCCCCCACATGGAAGCTATTGGTAATTTGACATATGCAATGTTTTGTACCAGACCAGTCCTTGCTCGCACCGTTAGTTGGGTAAGTCAATTTGGAAATAACCAGAGACAACATTTAGGATCAATGAAAAGGATTTTTAGATACCTGTGTGGTATAGCTAATTTGAATTTGTCTTTCAGTGGAAGATTTGTAAAGTGCATTGAAACTGAAAAGGTTATTGTGATGCAGATTGGGCAGGAGATGTAGATGATTATGGGTCTACATTCGGTTACTGTTTCATTCCAGTGGGTGGAACCATTACATGGGCAAGCATAAGGCAGCCAACTGTTTCCCTTTCTAGTGCTGATGCATAGTATGTGCCTCTGCATGTTTCGCTTTGAAGGAATTGAGGTTATCATGATGTAAATTGAGCAGGAGATGTACACAATCATGGGTCTACATCTCGTTAATGTTTTATTATGGCTGTTGGAGTCGTTTCATGGGAAAGGAGGAGGCAGCCAACTGTTTCTCTTTATATTGCAGAAGCGTAAAATGTATTTGCATATTTTGCTTTGAAGGATTTGGTGTGGTTGTCCAGGTTGCTTGATAATGATGGTATTCAACAGAAGTGCCCAGTGTTGAAATGTGATAGGAAAAGCTTCATTGCAATGGTGAAGAATTAAAAGTTTCATGAAAGGACAAGGCATATTGAGTTGCAGTATCATCATGTCGACAACAGGCCAAAAAGGGAGTACTGCAGAAGCAGTTTTGAGCTACTGGTCATACAAATGCAGATGTGCCTATTGATGAAATCCAAATTTGTGTTTTGGTGTAGTGGCTTTGGTGTGACCATTCCTGAAGGCTGAATTGTTTCTAAAGGATGAAATTATTTTTGGTATTTCCACACTCAAAGACTGAGTGGGAGTGTTGGATCTCAAAGAGTCTATTAGTGCCCTGGACAAGGGGGCATTGGAAGTGAGACTGTCTTTTGGCAGTTTATGTGCATAGATAAAACATTATTTATTCCAGAATTGTAGAGTTGTGTTCATAAGGGAATTTCCTTTTCAAATACAATAGAAGGTAGTTTTTTGTGTGATGTCATGACATCTGTTTATGCATGTAGTTCGCATCTGTCCCCAGATCCTGTTGCATTCTCTGTGAATTTCTAAATCTTGTGACATATGTTTGTGTGTTATTCGGATTCCCATTCTGAATAATAAAAACTTTCTTATAGCTACTACAAATTCCAAAATTTTACATAGTTGCACCTAGTTCCTAACATACTTGAGACTCAAAATATGCTCGTTCACACTCTTCTGCATAAAATTTCGATGGCGACCCTTGTATAAGTGTCATGTATTGTGAAGTGTGTCTCCATAATGAAGGCAGTTCAAGATTGAGTTGTTTAGGAAACCCTATTTCTCAAAGAAATTAAACATGAGTATATACATCACCGTGAAAGAAATTTACAATCTATTAGCTTAATTGATAGGATAGTTCTTAAAATTAAAATTCGCAATTTTTATGATGTAACAAAAATTGATATAAAAATTCAAGTGCTTCAACTAAAAAATTTTCTAGACCAAGAGAATGTGTTGCTTGTATTACTCTCAACCTGCACATGACTAAGTGTTGCATCAATTATGCATTTTTGGTATTCTCTACATACATGATATTACAAATGTTAGAAATAAAACACACAATCAATAAAACTTTTATTACAAAACATTGAGCTAATACAACTTGATACCTGCTTGTAACCTTGACCAACAATTCTGGCATTTAATTTCAGTGAAGCTAACCCGCCAATTGAGTCTTCATTCATATAATGATTATCTTTGTTTCTACCAATGATTAAAAGGTTACCATTGACATCTGCAATAGATTCCATGTCGGAAGCTTTTATTTTTGGGGATTTAAGGAGGCATTCTCCTTTCATATACCTGAACAATGGATTATAGTTACAAATATATAAATAGACATGTAATCGACAATAAATTTTCCACTACAATAATCTGCCATACCTTTACCAAAAAGGAAAGGGGAAAACTAAATGATTAAAAAGGACGAAACTTCAATGACACATGCAACACGTAGACAAGATATTGATATTGCAAGTTGATAGGAAAAAAATATTATAAATTTGTATGCATATTGCAAGTTGATATTTATATTTATTAACTCCAATATTTTTCATTAAATAGAAACTAAATATATAAAAATTGGAAAAAAGTATATATGTGTCGTTCAATACGAAGTGGTGAAATTGTTGGCAACATGGCACAATGTTTTGTTCTTACTATAGTGGTAGTGGAGATGAGCAGCACCATATGGTGTTTATGACCAACATAATTAAACATCCAGCAGACTTGCTTGCATATACAATATTAAATAATAATGCTTGAATTACAAATTGCACCCAAAGATGATTAATAGAACTTGAAATTCTTTAATAGGTGCATTGTTAAGTCCCTAGAAATTTTAGTACAGTATATTTCAAAGAAATGTATATCAAGAAAATAAAAATACGTTTATATAAAAACCATCATAATCTTCTTTAATATTGAATATTTATGAGATCTAAAACTAACGTGCAAGAAATAAAATGGAGGAACTTCATTGAAACTAAAAAAAAAAATAGTTAACATCTCATAGGTGGAAACATTTTGAGAAGATGACAACCAATAAGTATAACAAAGTCCTTCCTTATTCCAGATGCTTATGTTCCTGGACGGTTGATAATTTTGTCATAGCCTTGGACAGGATAAATAGTGCAAAGACATGAAGACCTTCAACGAAAATTCAAACACATGGCACGGTTCTTCATCAAGGTTGTATTGAGGATGAGACAAGGAACTAGGCCCGGGGATGATGTTGGCAGGTTTCTTTATTGAATGAAATGAATAGAAGATATTGCGGAAGCTCTACAACATATTGCAGCAACAGGAACGGCTTCAGCGAGGTGTTATGTAATGTCCCCTTTTTCGAGACATTACTAATATATGGGTTCATCTCTTTTATTTGCATTGTAACCCTTTGGCATGCCTAGCGCTACAAGTGGGAGTCTTTTTAATTAGTTTAATGTGCACATAGGTTAGTTACTTTTATTTATTTAATTAAAAAATAAATAAAGTGCACATAGTCTTAGTATTAAATATTTGATTATGTTTTCCCTCTAAAAGGAAAAAGGTCGTTCATTGGATATTGCACCCCTTAGTTCTATAAAAGAAGGTCGCATTTCCTTTAGAGGGTTATGTTGATTGAACTTTTGAATTTACTCCATGCTTGGAGAAATGGGATGTATGCCCTAGCTCTTGCATTGTGCTCTCTCATTGTTAGCTTCATTTGGATCCATTATTGAAGAATATTGAAGACTCCATTGTTCTCTCCATTGTGCTCTCTTGTGTTGAATGTGTTTATGCTTGGTATATTCATTCTAGCATTGGCGACTTGGTCTTGGGTATTGGCGCATTTATTTGGAGGGAAAAATCTGCATTTTTTTTGAAGAGTTTGAAATACCTTGTGACTGTTATTATTGCTGCAATTTATTAGAGGCAAATCGACTTGGTTTGGGGTTTGATCTATCATGTTTTGAGGTTGTTTATGCTAGATCTATTTGTTGTTGTGTCTAATCAATTATTTCAGATCAAGGGCTGATTGTTTGAGTGTTTTGGAAGGGTTATGTGAGCTGGAATTAATTTATAGCATTTATTCCAACCCTAGCGACTTGGAGACAGATTTCAGGGGCAGTTTTGAGTGGGTTTTGGTGATTAGAAAATTCATTTTTGTAGTTCATTGGAAAGCCCTTCATTTTGACTTTATTTTGCACTTTATTTCATGCAAAAATACCAAGTATTGAAGAAGTTATTAATTTTTGAAATTTCAGCTGTTCTGAGTGCAATTTTATTTATTATTTGTTGTTATAAAAAATCAGATCTGAAAAAGGTTCGAATGGGATCTGTTTAGCATTGGTTTTGATGGTAGAAATTAGGAGGAATAAGGAGAAATTAACTTCATAATTTTTGGAGGTAATTTGATGCCCTAAATGTGTTGGGCGACCTAATTTTTAGGGTGAAATTAGGGTTTTATGTTGGCTGTGCAAAAACTGATTTTGGGATATTATTCTTCATATTTTTGTGGCCCAAAATCCAAAGTTTGAAGATTTTTGCTTGGATGGTTAAGCGGGAAATAATATTGCAGCAGTTGGGAGTGTAATTATTAATTATTTTTCAGCTGTTAAAAATCTGATTTGAATGTGTTTAAATTCCAATTGTTTTCTTCCAATCTATCCCACCACCTTGGCTAGTTCCAACCCCATTTGGGTTCGAAATAGCTGACATTGGGATATTTTAGGTTGAAGCAAAAGGGTTTATCCATTCTTTGTTTGATCTTGATAAGTACTTCTCCATTTTCTAAATTGTCCTAAGAGGGGACATTACATATTACACTAACTTTCCCTTCCTAGACTTGTGTAGTATTTGAAAGTGCTTCGCAGCAACACACTAGACTCTAAATGTACTATAAGCAAGATCAATAGACGTGTCTCTTCATAGAAATGTAACGTATGTATCAGTATTTCTAACGCAAAATAGGATTTGGATAAGATGAGATATAGTGTGTGATACACAATGAGAGAACACAGTATAGTGAAGGTGTATATGAGTATAACTGTGTAACAATGTATGTGGAATAGTATGTAACCAGCCATATAAGATAAGAGTTTGAGAAATATAAAATGAACAGAGAGAAGATAATTTAGGGAGTATTTGTGTAATGTGTTATGCTGGAATCATAGAACCACTTCAATTTGTGTTATGTGTTATTTAGGAAAGATACTAATGATGCAGAGAAGCATTTGCTTGTATGGAGTCGCAACATCACCAAAAAATATGTGAAGCTATTTGATTTTGTGGGAACTTTAAGAGACGAGGCTTTAAAATGGTACATTAAGATTAAAAAAATCATGAAAAAGATGGCATGAGCTGCAAAAAGAATTCAAGAATGTTTTCATTTTCGAAAGATTTTGACAAAGAATGTTCGTAAAATAAGATATTTGATCCAAAAGGAAGGGGAGATAGTAAAAGACTATGATCAAAGATTCAAAAACATAGAGCAAATGTTGGATTAACTGCTAAATGAAAAATAGAGGATAGAATGGTTCATATTAAGGTTGTTTACGTATTTAAGGTCATCAATTGGCAGAAAAAAAATTAAACATTTGCGGAGGCACTGCAAATGACCCCACAACTAGAAGCACAACCATGGAGAGAGAGAGAAGTGGTCGATAAGAAAGAATTAAAAAAATTGCACAATGAGTTGGTGCAACTGAGATTAAGACGAGATACAAATGAAATTTGAATTCAAACAAATCCATTGCCCAAAATTGCAACACGACAAAAGATATGGTTATACTAGGATAGAACATCCTCCTGCAGATGGAGCAAAGAGAGCGATGGCGGCAGGATTAAACCCCCTTAGGATGACACCACCAACAAAAAAACCAATTTTGAAAGAAAGATTCTAATGTGAAATACGTAGATTATGGGACCAATATAGTCAAAAACATGTTTAAATCCTACATCAGACAATCTACACGAAAAGAAAAGGTAAGGTGTGTAGATAAATAAGACAATGAGGAAGAAGTTAAAGAAGATCATCCAGACCTAGAAAAACATGATAGGATAGTCAAAAAGAGCAAAAAATAATTGAGCAGAAGAAACAAATAGACAAAAAACAACATAATTTGATAAAAGCGAAGTGGTAGTTTTGAAAAAATAGCCAAACTATAAAATGATCAAGGTTTAATCAAAAAGCTACAACACTTATACATATTGGAACAAACAAGAATGAATGCATAGAGCACAAAAAAAAAAAAAGTAATAAGAAAAAAGTTTTTAAAACAACTTGGAACTGGCGAAAGTCACAAGTATATGGCTAGATTTTCTGCATAGCACAAAACCTAGGCAGTCATGAGATAAATCTCCCTCATTTAACCGGTGAGGCTCCTGTGTCAGATTTGTCAATTTAAGTATGCTAATATCTAAATGGGGTTTTACTTTAACTACTCAGTTCATGAACCATAACTGAACAGTTCTGCAGCAAGTAAGCAGCTGTTTTAAAGAAAGGAAATGTTATAGAAGAAGGTAATTACGTAAACACATAGAAGAAATGGGGAAGATGTGCATCCCAATCAGTAGATGGCAGAGCTGATTGCATACACATAGAAGAATCCAATAGATATAAACACAGAATTCTAAAACAAAGGCAGCTCTAGATCCAGATCTAAAATAACACAGTTTATTAAGAGATCTAAGATTAAAAGCAAGAAACACAGTACACCGTGACACAAAGTTCTCCGAAAACATGCTCCTTTGTATTCCTTTGCTCCAAGTGGCTCTCAGGGGTTCAACACAAAGTCTAGAACACAAGATTTCTGCTTACAAATTCTGATCATTAACCCGGAGGTTCTTCTCCTACTTATAGAATGTAGAAGGGAAAGTACAAATGGGAAATTTAACTGAACTAAAACACAAACAACAAGTAAAGATGACATTTGGCAATCATCCTCCACTAACTTCTCCTTAAGTGACACATGTATCACTTAACTAATAGAATTGTTCCACATGACTTTTAAGTAATGGTTGTAAAACCAATAACTTAAAAGTCTTACAATTTCATTCGGGAACATGGAAAATAGAAGAAGTCATGCCAGCTGTAACATTTATGTCTTCTTTTTGTTCTGATATCGGATATACTTGTCGAACATGTGATTCAGCATCTTCCCATCTGTTTTAGCCACTACTTCCTTCTCTGTCCTAAACTGCAGCAATCCTTCATTCAACACTTTGATGCACGCTTCCACATCTTCCAAGCTTGGCCCAAACCTCGCAATATCTGCCTGTAGCACCACCAGTCTACTAATAGAGTTCATCGTGAAAGGCTTAGTAGCTTTATCAATTCTCTTTTGTACCATTAGAAGAAACCCTTCCAGGGAATTAGGCACCTTGCTAGGAACGATCCGCACGTATGAAGTAACACCTCCTACCACGTCCTCCTTAGTGAAAGAAATGATACTGTCTGGTAAGGATGATGTCCTACTCTCAAGTGCCTGCATCCTCTTCAGCAAAACTCTGCAGATCTCCAAACGGAAAGATACTGCAAACTCTAGTTGCTTCCCCTTCTCAACTGATCCATCTGGTACAATTTGTTCTGCAACCAATACATCTCCCGACAGCTTGTTGATCTCGCCCAAAGTACTCAGGTTACTCTCAACAACGGTGTTCATATCTACGATGGTTGTCACCAATTGCTTCAGCTGATTTGTTGCATCATCCATAACTTTTAGGCGGGATGGCACCTCTCCAAGTTGTATAGCAGCTTGACGAATAATCAAATCCTTCCATTCGTCAATAGCTTTTACTTGATTGCTTGCATCCTCCATTTTTTGCATAAGATGATCACTCACCTGCTCTAAAATGGGCTGGATGGAAGACTTAGCAACCTTGGCTATGATCTCGCACAACTGAGATACCTACTTTTGAAGCTCGTCTTTCTCTGTCTTTTCTCTATCAAGCCTTAGGAATAGAGCATCTATCAATGTCTGCATGTATCCTGCTTCAATCCTTCTGTGGTGGCTTGACCGAGGGGTACTATGGTTACTGTTACATCTTCTGCCATGAGCTCATCCTCATTTCCTTCCACCAGAACTGACATCTCAGCAAACTTCTGCCCTGACTCTTCGATGATCAACCTTGAAGTTTCCTTAGCAACTTTAGGCCTTTTGTCTCTTCCCGCCTAGACTCCGGAGTAGCTGCAAGTCGTGTTCTTCCAAGTTCATCTCCACTCTCGCTTCCGGAACCAACTGCGAAGCCAACCATTCCGAGAAGTTACTTCTCGGAGAATGAGAAGTCGCTGAGTGCACTACTATCTCCCGCTTTGTTTCCTCTCCATCAGAAAGTGCTACAGTGTTGTGGCCGCCATCTTCTAAATCATCCAAGGACAAGGCTCTTTCGAACTCCGCTAAATAATCATATTGCAGTTTCAACGTCTCTTCTGGAACAGGTGCTGAACGGAGTGGCTTAGGAGAAAAGATGAATGTTGCCGGATTCAGTGGAGGCATGGAAGTGTCCCTGCTGAGGTGCAACAGTTGGTGAAGTACTGAATGCTGGAGAAGCCGGAACTAAAGTCATGGCCGTGGAAGTGATCTTCTCCTTTGATTGAGATCTTCTGTGTACTTTCAACTTCTCGGACCTTTTACTGCTTTCTCCTCCGTGCTTCCACTTGAGGGAATCCCCTGTGCCAAAGTTACCTATGACTTGATTCATCAATACTTCATCAAGGCAATATCCCTTCATCAGCAACCAGTTTGAAGTATTCACCAAAAGAGCGCCAGACCTTTCTTCAATTGTATGGTAGGCCTCCTACGTTATCTTGAAGTACGGCTCTATCTCCTCCCATTTAATGGTAAGTGTCAAGTAACACATTCCCATCATCTTTAAGATCCGCTGGTATCCACGCTAGTCCTAAGTCGAACACTTGCCGTGCTGATAGCCTGTTGAAATCCCTCCTTCTAACCTCGTACTCACTTTTGCACTTCATCCAGAAATCCTCTAATGAAGGCACATGTGCGTACTCCTGGGAGATCGTCTTCCTCGCTATTCCAAAGGGATTGAAGATCAGCCGTGCAGGGAAGAACTCTTGCTCATACTCGAATAACATCTTCGTCTCCATCCTTCGAGCTCTATGAATGCTCTGGCAGCTATAATGTCCAATAGTGATCGGGAAGAAGCCCGTACACTTGTGCCATTTCGACTGAAGGTCGTGTATCTCCACAATTTGTTTGCTTAGCTCCATGGTGATCAATCTATCATTCGGATATCTGGGCAGCTTAACTGGTTCTCCAGAAAAGCCAGTAACCTTGAGGTATGTGAAATCTGCAAACTGAATGAATAGACTGCCAATTTTGGATACAGCTTCCCACGTTTCCTTGCTCTCCCATATTGACCTTTAGGTCCTTGTCTAACCTGCAAATGAATTCGTAGAAGAATTCATCATTGACCACTTTGAAATCTTTCTCGCACGCAGGTACAGTAAGCTATGGGTAGCACTTGAAAATGGGGTCCTTACAAAGAACGCCACATCTATCTAGCTTGGAGAAGATGCACGTTGTGAAGCTGCAGCGTACACCAAGTAGGAAGTCATTTTGAAGCTGAAAGTACGTTTTACGTTCCAGAGTTGCTCACCAATGTTGTCACTAATGATTTCTGACCAATTGATTATGGAATCAACCTTGTTGACTTCAATGGTCCTGATGAAAGCATACATCCATGTACGAAAAGTGTGAGCATTCGCCTCGCCATTAATCCTGCATAACAATTTCACAATATCATCAACCTCCTGCACCAACTTAGACCGCGGAAGAGTTCTTGGGAACTTAGAAGGAGATCTGGGCTTCTTCATGTATCTGTTGTTCATTATGTTCATGCAGTCAACTCTATGCTTCTCCCACCTGCTGCCAACATCCTGAATGCTAATGGAAGTCACCACCTTTCGCACCGGAATCTTCAAACAATAATTGATGAACTCTGCATCCAGCCGAATTATTGTTTTCCCTGTAGCGTCTCGCAGTGATCTAGATGAAGGATGGTAAGATCTAGTGCACTCCATAACAAACTCTGGCAACTGGGTTGTGTATGGAAACGGCTGCAACTCAAATAATTCAACTGCTTTTAACTGCACGCATGAGTGAAGTCTTTCCCGCTCTAGATCTATCAATCAATTCGAAAAGAGGTTCCGGACCTAGATCTGTGTCTCCTATGTCTGCAAATTTGGAAGTGATGCACGTCTCCGTTGTGCTTTCTTTTTTGTCCCTTTTTACCATGGCTTTGTCTATCTTTGTCTGAACAATTCTTTTTCTTCTTATTTGGCTGGATTTCTTCAAAATTGGTGCAGATCTAGATAATTCTTCAGATTCTGAGAATATATTCAATGTATTGGACATTGATTAAAGCTTTTTTTTTTGTAAAGCACCTATAATGATTTCCTGCAAGAAATTCAGACAAAGATGGCAACTGAAACATGAACAGTGAATTTTAATAATAAAAATCTGCACTATTCAAGTCTGCTGCCCCAAAAATTGATGTTTTATTTGCATGCAAAGTGAGCATGAATTTTTTCAACTTCACCTGAGCACTTGTATCACTTATGCAAACAATTATGCAAACACAAATCATCCTCTTTCAATGCATACGCCAAAATTAGAAGCTTTTAGCATTGATTTGATCTTCTTTTGAGCAAAAAAACTCTTCAAATGGGATGCACTTTTCCTCCGGGCTGCACTTCTTTACCTGTTGTTATCAGCCAATTTTGACTGCGCAAAATTGTCAAAAAAGACAATTAAATAATTAAAAATGAGAAAATTTTGAAAAGTATTACTTTGCATGGTTCATTGGACTCCTTGCGATCGTCTTATTTTTGTGATCGTTTCGGTCTTCGTTTCGTGATTTTCGGGCAAGAACTCTTCCCGCCAGGGTATAAAACGCATTAAAATACATTAAAATAATTAATTAATATTTAATTAATTAATTGCTCCTTGTCTGATTAAATTAATCACTTAAGGAGTATTTAATTAAATAAATATAAATTAGATTCATCCGACAAGTTTTGGTGCCGGGGAAGTTAGCTTTTGTTTCCAACTGCCGGGTTGGCATCCCAAACCCGGATTTCCACTTTCCTGGCAATTTCCTTCAAATTCCCCGCACGCGGGTTTTCCTTTGCCAATTGCCAAATCATGGATTGGCAAACGGGCATAAAATTCCCCAATTTCCCACATGGGGAAATTGGACGGGGATTGCCAACCCATTTTGCCATTCCCGTTGGCAATTGCCCGTTACTTTTCCCATTTCCCCTAGCACTTAAGCCACTACCCCGGGATGTGAGGAAGTTGAATTAATCCTCGTAACTTCTTCCATCCAACCCGGTAGAAAAAGTCAGGGAAGCTTCTTTTTCTTCAGAAAGATATAATATTTTGTTTGACATTATGCAAGAGAAATACATGCGCATTGGTTGAAGGAAAAGGACAGCAAATTCTTTTGAATGTTAAAGGAAATTTCGAAGCCTAAGAGAGAGAAGAACTCAGGAAAGCTGAAGCAGTCTTTAAATAAAGAAAGAAAATAGAACAGTCTTCCAGCGAACAAGAACACACGCACCTGCTATACATCTGTTGCAGCGTTTGATGGAGCGCAGTCAAGCATTCGAGCACAGGCGCGAAGTTTAGGAAGCATACTGCACAGTGCGCGGGCGCAGGAAGCAAACATGAACAGCAGAGGAAAGAGCTTTCCACGCGCCAGGAAGAGAAGGCGCCAGAACACCAGAAGCTTTCCGTGCATGCAAAGGATGAGAACGCAGCCAAGCATTCGTGGTTTAAGGTGAAGTTTTAGGAAGCATACGGAACAGTGCGCGCCCAGCAATAAAACTCCACGCGCCCAGGGACAGGACGCACACAGTCTGGGGAATGTTGAATGTTATTCATCTTGTTCAATATTAGCACTATCACGGCGCACTGTTTAAGAAACTTGCTCCCTGAAAGCTACAGGCAATCCTACAATAATGCAAACAGTTTATCAAGGCGACCCATACTGTAGAGAACATCATCGATTGATCCTGCGCCCAGATTATCAAAACTGTTTGCATTGCCTGTAACTTTTGAAGACGTAAATAAATAAATAAAAAAACGTAGCCCTACTGAACGCGTGGGCAAGTATGTTTTAAAAAATGAATTGTTTTTGCGACTTGTTATATTCTGCATTTTCATCGGCCTCAGAAAGAATGCGTAATATTGCGATGGATTGGAGTCATGCTATTCAAGGCTTCATATAAAAATTCCCCGAATCAGGAGATGAAGGTTATTACAGTGCAGAATGAAACGATTCATATTGCTCAGCATTTTATTTTTATTTTTCCCCCTGGAAATGAATTGAATGTGAAGGCCGACTTTGAAAATACCTATTGGCCGTTTCATGTACTACATCCTTGTTACCTGTAAATGGTCTCTTTGAGAAACTATAATGGCAATAGGCAATATTTATACCCTTCCAGTATGTACATCCAATCAGACAATAAAAAAAAAGGTATTCTTTTACCAGGTTCAGAAAAACTTGTTGATTGGAGCCGGGATTGTAGAATCCACTGCCAAAATACCGAGGAGCTCTTTGGCCAAGAATCAGTCTTAAGGGTGTCTATCGACATGCTGAGGGCTTGAACCTGGGTCATCATCATGGCAGCATTAGGTCTTTATTGGTAATAGCATTTTCTCATCGTTTGGGAGGTACAAATGTGCTTATTATGGCAAAGCCAAAACATTCTTACTACAAGTGTTATATAATAAGGAAGAACCGTGAGCATTGTGGTAAAACCATTCTTTTCAAAAATGTCGGTTTAAGCTCGGTATTCAAGTGAGTTGAGCCAGAGAAGAACTCAGGGAGTTCGTTCTGGAAAGAAGGTAAGACGACACGAAGGGCATGGATCGCCATGGGAGTTCGAATTCAAGTTGAAAATGCATGAGCTCGTAATCAAGCTAGGAGTGATATGATTGAAGGCTCATTTGTGAGTTGAGTCGTCTAAACACCTAAGTGAAGAAGGAGCACATCTCGAGAATTTTTCATTCCACTCATCATTCGTCTTTGCATGATTGCCCTAATTTTTCAGGCCTAATCAACAACACAACACTATAATTCAAAGCATTAGTTCATGCGCAAGCACCTGTAATCCATATCACACAATTTCTAGAAGTGGAACTCGTTGATGAAGTACCTCAAAATATACCAGCCCAACTTGTGGAAGTAGTCACAACTTCTCAACCAAAAGTTGATGATCCGGTTCTTTCACTGCCTGCATTTGAAGAATCATCACAAATGGAAAAAATGGCGACAACATCTTTCTCACAACAAGAAGATCCAATTTCAGCAACAACCCAAAGGTGATCCCCTTCAGCGTGATGAAGATCAATTCCCAACGAACACGAGAACCATGTACAATGAGGTACTTGGAGAGGTTCCCACCTGGCTACATGATATCCTGATGAATTGAAAGAGGGTCATCAAGCCAATAGTGATAAACTTGGAAGCGATTGCGTAAATGTTAGAATCCATCACTCCAAAAAGACCAAATACTACGCTAAGGTGTGTGTCAACGAATTCATAAATCACTTCGATGATTTTTCAACACCACTCGTTCACAATGGGGAAAAGGAGATGGATTTCCAAGACTCTGAAGTCTCACAAATTCTGCTCGGGAGATCAACACTTTGGGATGGTGACAAAGAAAAAGGACATAACTCCAGGCAGTGAATCGCAAACTTGGCTATTGAAGATCTTCCCAATGGCGAAAGACCAGAAGCTGGATTCTGATAAACTAAGGTGGCGTAACGACTACGGTCTCGTGACAAATGAATAATTCACCATGGAAAGGTACTTTGAGCATGTGGAGAATTGTGAATATGAATACGAATGAAGACAAATCTTCTCACACCAGGATATTGCTCAGATAGAGGGGTGGATGAATTGCTCAAGTTTCAAACTCAGCACTCTTTTCATTTGGAGGATTGCAGAGCACAGTCAATGAGTTCATTCCCGTACGATCGGGATAGGTGGGATCTTGGACCAGGATAAGGCACTGATCTAGTTGTCTACTAGATAACGAAGAAGAGAAAGCTGCGAGAGTTGTTAGAGTTATTCAGGCGCAAATAGCTCAAGAAGAGAGCAAAGAGAAAAGGCTAGAGCTGGTCGGAACACGCTAGTGATCTCTTCACCATAAATATTCCAAGCTGGAAGGAAAGAGGTTTACGCGAGGAAAAAAGCTAAAGGTAAATCTGACCCTACCTTTGATTTTCAAGGAAAATTTGGTTTCAAGTTATCTCCTCCTAAGAAGAACACACCTCGTAGATCTGCGAGCCTTGCATCAAGTCCTGAAAGAGCAAGCAAGGAAGGAATCACTACCAGTCAAGCACTTGTCCTTGCTCACATTGTTTTACCTACGCATACCACCTTTCCTCCAATGGCAGCCAATGTACCATGGGGAAATGCCATAGGCCCATTGGCCTTACCTGCTCGACATGAACTCCCACGAGGATCAAGAAAGATTCTTCCCAAGTTCGACGGAGATGGGAAGACTTCACCAGAGGATCATATTTCTGCCTTCTTCGCTGCATGTGCTGTTTTTGTCAGTAGAATACGAAGATGTTGCTATTCGTCTCTTCATCGAGACATTGCATGATATTGCTGCAGATTGGTTTCATCATCTACCCAATGGATGTATTACAAGTTGGGATGATATGAAAACCAAGTTTGAAAATCGATTCAAAACAGCCGAAGATGAACATGCTCTTCTTGCCCAACTATCTCAGGCAAAGAAAGAGCCCTACAGAACCCATGAGGAATTTCGTGGCCAAATTCAACAAGATGGTAAACAAAGTTCCTACCGGGATTCGTCCCAACCCTGATGGACAAAAATGTTTCTTTATTAACGCACAACAACCAGAAGTGTGCTATCAGCTAAGAAGAGCTAGGGTGGCTACTTTGGAACTTGCTCAATCTTTGGCCATAGAAATCGAAGATGACTTAATCATGGCAGGAAAATTCAAGAAAAATTCCCTCAAAGGAAAGAGTCAAGAAACTCCCAACGTTTCAGAAACCATACTCACTAAGTTGGCTAATGATATGCTAGCTTTGAAGAAGCAAGTTGCTCAAAGTAGTAAACCTGCTCCTTACAAAGATATCCCACGAAAAGGATACGTTCCCAACAAAGCCAGGATTGCAGGTGCTCCAACGAGGCTTGCTATTGAAGCAGCTCCCGCAACTAATTCCAAATGTGATGTCATTGAAGAAAGCGATGATGAGATTGAGGTCGTCGAGGTTGATGAGGAAGAGCCCGATTCTGAGGCATCTGAACCTACAGTTGAAGATCCTGAGGAGAAGAAAGCAATAATCATTTCTTTGAGTACCGTTCTGATGAAGAAGATTAATATGAAGAAATTATAGAAGATATGAATAGTCAATCCTTCGCTGTCTTCACACGCTCTCAGAAAAAGGACCAAGATACCACCAAGGCGGGAGATAGAGAGGTTTCCAAGGAAACTCTCAAAGGATCCAAGATAAAGGAGGCTCCTAAAGAGTCCAGAGATACTGAGGTTTCAAAGGTCAAGACTATCTTAAAGAAAGGAGAGCCTTTGTTAGATCAATCAGTTAGTAAACCAATTACGAAGAAAACTCCTTCTTCCACATCCGTATCAACCAAGCCCGAGACCAAGGTCAAAAGTGTGCCATCATCAAGTTCGAAAGAACTCATATCTGAGACTTCAAGTGCAATTACTTTGCCTAAATTTGATATCATTGATCATATCAATAAAACAAAAATTTCCATGTCACAGGCAGAGTACTTGAAGTCCAACAAGGATCAGCTCGAGAAGATGGTCCAGTTTATCAAAGGCGACTCTACTGTTCATTCCTCTAAAGGAATTCTAAAAACTCCCAAAGATGGGAAAACTCAAAATATTGTGGCGGCCACTACACCTTCCAATGAAAAGATCGAACTTTTTCTTTGTGTCTTTTCTTATCAACGGATGCAAGTTAAGTAATTGCATTATAGACTCTGGAGCCTCGGATAATGTGATGCCAGAAAAAGTAGCACATGCTCTTGGTTTGACTTGTACAAGAACATTCGGATCGTGTTACTCTATGGAAACCAAGCAAGTTCCTCTGATTGGGCAGATTAAGGACGCCCAAATGGTTTTAGCCCAATTCCCTCAAAAAGCGAGTTAAGGTAACTATTTTAGTTGCTGATATCCCCGCCTCGTATGGAATGTTGTTAAGCAGGAAATTTTGTAGGGATTTGGGTGGTGAGATTCAAATGGACTGGTCTCATGCCATGATTCCTATCAAAGGAGAAATGAAGAAACTTATGCCGGAAACTCAGGCAAAGTTCACAGTAACTAAAACTGAAGATCCTCGCGCACAGATCCTTTTCCAAGGCTCAAGTATGGGTAATTATATGATGACTATAGAAGTTCATACCCCTGAGATCACTTGCCAAGATTCCAATGAGATCTGGACTCTTGAGTTCGATGGAAGTTGTTGCTCAACGGGCTCTGGTGCAGGAGTGGTGCTCATATCTCCAAATGGTAAAATCTTTCCTTTTTCCTATAAACTTGAATTTTCAAATACTAATAACACTGCAGAGTACGAGGCATTAATCCTTGGCCTCCAAGTTGCAGAAGAGAAAGGGATAAAAAATCTGGAAGTCTTTGGAGATGCAGAATTGATCGTGAAACAAGTAAGAAATCAGTTCCAGGTAAAGAACGATCGTCTGAGACACTACAGAAATAAAGTTTGGGATGCCATAGAATTTTTTGACGCTTTTTCCATTAAATCTGTCCCTCGTGAAAAGAATGACAAAGCGGATTCTCTAGCAGTCTCAGCGTCATTAATGATTCCTCATTCAGATTTTGATCAAGACAAATACACCATTGAAATGGTTTTTAGGCCAAGTGTGTTCCTGACAATGCAGAAAATTGGCAAGTATTTAATGATGATCAACAAATTATTGCCTTCTTGGAAAAGAGGGAAAATTTTTGAACAGTTGTACTTTGAAGGAAGTGATTCGGCATTTCGCGAATCAACTACCTCACCCAATCAGGAGGAATTGAGAACGAAGATCCTGGTGATGGCGTCATTCAACTCAGAGGAAATAAAATTCCCAAAGGGTTGGTTTCACTCGAAGAACTTTTTGACAAACATGACAGGTTTATTAAAGAGAAAGAGCAGGCAGGACCTGCAAATTCTGCTGACTATGAGCAAATTAATATCGGCACCAAGGATAAACCTCGCCTGATCAATATTGGTAAATGTTGCTCGCCTGAGGAGCGCAGGAAATTCATAAATCTCCTTACCAAATATTCTGACGTCTTGGCATATTCATACGAAGATTTGAAGTCTTTCCAACCCAGGGAAATGGAGCATGCCATACCCTTGAAGCCTGGCGCAGTTCCATTCAGGCAAAAGCAAAGACAATATAATCCCAAATTGCAGGGACAATATTTCATGAAGTTCAAAAGATGCTAGATGCACGAATAGTTTTTCCTATTCGACATTCAACCTGGATAGCTAATATTGTACCGGTTCGCAAGAAAAAATGGAGAAATTAGGATTTTGTGTGGATTTCCGCAATCTTAATCAGGCGTCCTTGAAGGATAACTACCCCACTGCCAGTCATGGACCATATTCTGCAGGCAGTAACTGGATCGGAAATGCTATCTATGCTAGATGGCTTCTCTGGCTATAATCAGATTGAGGTGGCTAGAGAAGATCAACATAAAACTGCATTCACTACCCCCTGGGGTACGTTTTCGCATATAGAAGAATGCCCTTCGGTTTGATCAATGCTGGGCAGAAGCGTGTCAAGGGCCATGGATATGGCGTTTGCAGATTAGAAGGCCAGATCATTGTGATAGTACCTAGATGCCTTGACAGTGTTGTCAAAGACTAGAGATCACTAAGAGATTTATAGAAAATTTTGCAAAGGTGTAAACTTCATAAGATTTGTTCTTTCTATTTCTCTTAATCCAAAAAATCTGTGGTGGAGTTACGGAAGGTAAACCCTAGTCAATGTTTCTAGGAAGGACTAAGAAATCGATCCTGTAACGCGTTCAAGCTAATAAAGAATCTTTCCTTGCCTACATTAAACGCCTGGAAGTCCACCTCTTTCTTTGGAAGGGATGAATTTGAGAAGGTTCGTGCCAGATTTTCGCCGAGTTGACTAAAGAAAGTCGCTGATAATGATGAAAGGAAACATCTTTCAATGGTCACAGGAAGGTAGAGAGGCGTTTAGCAAAATAAGGGTGCGATTCAAAGCTACTACTTGGTGTGTCCCGATTTTTAAGAAGGATTTTATAATTTATGTTAGGCTTCCCACACACAATACTCTGCCATTTTGTACATCAAAGCACAATCAGAGATTGAATCTCCTATCTCATCATGAGTTTCGGGATTCAAGAAATGAACTTAATTACACTCCTCTTGAGAGACATGCGTACGCGTTGGTAAGAGTCCTAAAACACGCAATGTATGCGGGTTAATTCCTCACAAAACCAAAGTCTTATGCCCCGGAGACCGCTGTGAACTCAATGGGACACACACAAGAGGAACCGGATCTCAAAAAGGTAATGGGGTCTCCAAATCAAGAGAATGATCTGGACACAGAGCCTACCACAGTTGGTCGCGGAGAGACTCATGCCAACTCATTGCAGAGAATGACCACGAGTTAACTCTGAAGAAAACTAGTTGAAGACTTACCATTGGTATTTTTTGTCAGTACCCACGGATGCATGTTATTCTGATACTGCCTATTTCCCTCACATACGGTGAATGTCTCCAGGAAAATCTACAGCTAAAGACAACGAGCAATCAACTAAGAGCTTGCCAGATACGTCCATTTGGGATACACACGTTAGTTCCGAAAGGAATTGATGCATTTTCCTCAGATGTGTTGATACGAACAACAGCCTACGTTGCTGGAAGCCCTTCAACAATCATGCTGCGGCGGTCATTTTATCTAGTCCCAGTACGCCCCCATAAAATTCTGAGAGCACATTATTACTAACACTTTTTACTACTTTTACTGGCCCACTGGAATGTTTTCTTATGCTTCAGCAAATGGTGACCAATGTGAAGCATGTCAACAATTTGTCGGAAGACCAAGTTGGGCGGCACTGCCTTTTGAAACCAAGGTCATTGAAGAACCCTTTCAACAATGGGGTTTGGTTTAGGATTTCATCGGGGTCTGAACTAATTCCAGGGCTGGTCATACCCACGTACCAATGACACTGATTACTTTACAAAATGGGTTTATTAGAGCTTATACGGGAAACAAACATCTACTGCCCGTAATCTGTGATGTCATCAAAGAACACATATTGGTTCGTTATGAATTCCTCACAAGATTGTGACTGACAATGCCCCTCAAATTTTTCTTCTGCAGAGATGATAGGTTTTTTGTTATGGATATGGGATATCTTTGTCTCATTCATCAGATTACTACCCGCAGGGAAACGGTCAAGCTGAATCCCGAGCAACAAAAACCTCATTACCATTGTGCGCAAGTTAGTCGAAGAGAATCAAAGAACTTGGCACAAAAAGTTATACGATGCATTGTGGGCTGACCGCATAACTCCCAAAAGGGCAATCGGGATGTCTCCATTTTCACTTCTGTATGGAACTGATGCTCAAATTCCCGTCACATTGGAGTTTACCAGCGTTAAATTAGCTCAAGCAGTTGATGATGATGCTTCACCAATGCATTAGATAAAAGAGGTCATGTTTCTAACCAGCTTGAGGAACAAAGAAGGTCAAGTGGCCAACAGATCAAGGAACATCAATCCAAGGTAAGAAGTTGTTTGACAGGGAAAAACTAAAGAGAGACAGTTTCAAATCAATGATTTAGTTCTTCTCTGGGATTAAAAAGACGTGAGCCGAAGGGGAAAGCATGGGAAGTTTGACTCACTGTGGCTGGGACCGTTCAAATAAGACACTTTTGTGGAGATAGTACCTACTACTTGGCATATCCTGATGGAACTCTTTGCCTTTGCCCTACAGTGGGCAGTATCTCAATATTACGAATTGAACCGCGGGTTTGTTCCCTGTATGTACATAGGTATTTAGGATTTTGGTTTGTTTGTTCCTGTTTTTCGGTCTCCTCTCTCGTGTCGCCCCATTTTTGTGCCCCATCTTTCTGTGATCATGTTCAATGACTATTTGGTCTGGGTCCGTTGCTCGCGTCCATAAAGTCCTTGTCCCCAATCGAGCCAGCTGTTTCAGCCAATTTTGACTGCGCAAAATTGTCAAAAAACGACAATTAAATAATTAAAAATGAGAAAATTTTGAAAAGTATTACTTTGCATGGTTCATTGGGACTCCTTGCGATCGTCTTATTTTTGTGATCGTTTCGGTCTTCGTTTCGTGATTTTCGGGCAAGAACTCTTCCCGCCAGGGTATAAAACGCATTAAAATACATTAAAATAATTAATTAATATTTAATTAATTAATTGCTCTTGTTTGATTAAATTAATCACTTAAGGAGTATTTAATTAAATAAATATAAATTAAGATTCATCCGACAAGTTTTGGTGGCCGGGAAGTTAGCTTTTGATTTCCAACTGCCGGGTTGGCATCCCAAACCCGGATTTCCAACTTTCCTGGCAATTTCCTTCAAATTTCCCGCACCGCGGGTTTTCCTTTGCAATTGCCAAATCATGGATTGGCAAACGGGCATAAATTCCCCAATTTCCCACATGGGGAAATTGGACGGGGATTGCCAACCCATTTTGCCATTCCCGTTGGCAATTGCCCGTTACTTTTCCCATTTCCCCTAGCACTTAAGCCACTACCTGGGATGTGAGGAAGTTGAATTAATCTCGTAACTTCTTCCATCCAACCCGGTAGAAAAAGTCAGGGAAGCTTCTTTTTCTTCAGAAAGATATAATATTTTGTTTGACATTATGCAAGAGAAATACCTGCGCATTGGTTGAAGGAAAAGGACAGCAAATTCTTTTGAATGTTTTAAAGGAAATTTCGAAGCCTAAGAGAGAGAAGAACTCAGGAAAGCTGAAGCAAGTCTTTAAATAAAGAAAGAGAAATAGAACAGTTCTTCCAGCGAACAAGAACACACGCACCTGCCTATACATCTGTTTGCAGCGTTTGATGGAGCGCAGTCAAGCATTCGAGCACAGGCGCGAAGTTAGGAAGCATACTTGCACAGTGCGCGGGCGCAGGAAGCAAACATGAACAGCAGAGGAAAGAGCTTTCCACGCGCCAGGAAGAGAAGGCGCCAGAACACCAGAAGCTTTCCGTGCATGCAAAGGATGAGAACGCAGCCAAGCATTCGTGGTTTAAGGTGAAGTTTTAGGAAGCATACGGAACAGTGCGCGCCCAGCAATAAAACTCCACGCGCCCAGGGACAGGACGCACACAGTCTGGGAATGTTGAATGTTATTCATCTTTGCTTCAATATTAGCACTATCACGGCGCACTGTTTAAGAAACTTGGCTCCCTGAAAGCTACAGGCAATCCTACAATAATGCAACAGTTTATCAAAGGCGACCCATACTGTAGAGAACATCATCCGATTGATCCTGCGCCCAGATTATCAAAACTGTTTGCATTGCCTGTAACTTTTGAAGACGTAAATAAATAAATAAAAAAAACGTAGCCCTACTGAACGCGTGGGCAAGTATGTTTTAAAAAATGAATTGTTTTTGCGGACTTGTTATATTCTGCATTTTCATCGGCCTCAGAAAGAATGCGTAATATTGCGATGGATTGGAGTCATGCTATTCAAGGCTTCATATAAAAATTCCCCCGAATCAGGAGATGAAGGTTATTACAGTGCAGAATGAAACGATTCATATTGCTCAGCATTTTTATTTTTATTTTTCCCCCTGGAAATGAATTGAATGTGAAGGCCGACTTTGAAAATACCTATTGGCCGTTTCATGTACTACATCCTTGTTACCTGTAAATGGTCTCTTTGAGAAACTATAATGGCAATAGGCAAATATTTATACCCTTCCAGTATGTACATCCAATCAGACAATAAAAAAAAAAGGTATTCTTTTACCAGGTTCAGAAAAACTTGTTGATTGGAGCCGGGATTGTAGAATCCACTGCCAAAATACCGAGGAGCTCTTTGGCCAAGAATCAGTCTTAAGGGTGTCTATCGACATGCTGAGGGCTTGAACCTGGGTCATCATCATGGGCAGCATTAGGTCTTTATTGGTAATAGCATTTTCTCATCGTTTGGGAGGTTACAAATGTGCTTATTATGGCAAAGCCAAAACATTCTTACTACAAGTGTTATATAATAAGGAAGAACCGTGAGCATTGTGGTAAAACCATTCTTTTCAAAAATGTCGGTTTAAGCTCGGTATTCAAGTGAGTTGAGCCAGAGAAGAACTCAGGGAGTTCGGTTCTGGAAAGAAGGTAAGACGACACGAAGGGCATGGATCGCCATGGAGTTCGAATTCAAGTTGAAAATGCATGAGCTCGTAATCAAGCTAGGAGTGATATGATTGAAGGCTCATTTGTGAGTTGAGTCGTCTAAACACCTAAGTGAAGAAGGAGCACATCTCGAGAATTTTCATTCCACTCATCATTCGTCTTTGCATGATTGCCCTAATTTTTCAGGCCTAATCAACAACACAACACTATAATTCAAAGCATTAGTTCATGCGCAAGCACCTGTAATCCATATCACACAATTTCTAGAAGTGGAACTCATTGATGAAGTACCTCAAAATATACCAGCCCAACTTGTGGAAGTAGTCACAACTTCTCAACCAAAAGTTGATGATCCGGTTCTTTCACTGCCTGCATTTGAAGATCATCACAAATGGAAAAAATGGCGACAACATCTTTCTCACAACAAGAAGATCCAATTTCAGCAACACCCAAAGGTGATCCCCTTCAGCGTGATGAAGATCAATTCCCAACGAACACCGAGAACCATGTACAATGAGGTACTTGGAGAGGTTCCCACCTGGCTACATGATATCCTGATGAATTGAAAGAGGGTCATCAAGCCAATAGTGATAAACTTGGAAGCGATTGCGTAAATGTTAGAATCCATCACTCCAAAAAGACCAAATACTACGCTAAGGTGTGTGTCAACGAATTCATAAATCACTTCGATGATTTTTCAACACCACTCGTTCACAATGGGGAAAAGGAGATGGATTTCCAAGACTCTGAAGTCTCACAAATTCTGCTCGGGAGATCAACACTTTGGGATGGTGACAAAGAAAAAGGACATAACTCCAGGCAGTGAATCGCAAACTTGGCTATTGAAGATCTTCCCAATGGCGAAAGACCAGAAGCTGGATTCTGATAAACTAAGGTGGCGTAACGACTACGGTCTCGTGACAAATGAATAATTCACCATGGAAAGGTACTTTGAGCATGTGGAGAATTGTGAATATGAATACGAATGAAGACAAATCTTCTCACACCAGGATATTGCTCAGATAGAGGGGTGGATGAATTGCTCAAGTTTCAAACTCAGCACTCTTTTCATTTGGAGGATTGCAGAGCACAGTCAATGAGTTCATTCCCGTACGATCGGGATAGGCGGACTCTTGGCCCAATGGATAAGGCACTGATCTTAGGTGTCTTGATCTAGGTGGCACATTGCTGACTAGGATGTCTACGTGTGCATACAAGTCATTTAAGTGGGGTCCACATGTACCCATTTGCTTTATTTATGTATTTTTCCTTAAATGACCTTTTAACTTAAGTGGTTTCTATTTTTAGTCACTTTTTAAAAGTTGGTTGAAAAAAGTCAAAGTCACTCAAGTGCCCTATTTAATGTGCATTTAAAACCCTAACTACTTTGTAACCAACTTTTGGGTTATAAAAGGAAGTGAGGGGCTCATTTGTAAGGGTGACTTTGAGAGAGGAGAAGAAGATACTTTTGTGCAAGCTTTGTTTTCAGAAGAAACTTTGTGTTCTTTGTGAAAAACATTTTGGAGTTAATGGAATAAGAACTTTGTGTCTCATTCATTGTCTCTGGTAACATTTGGTGTTCTTATGTTCATTAGATGTTAGGTGTTTAAATCTTGCATGCAAATATTATCTTTGATCTTATTGTCAACATTAGTAATCAGTTGTTCTAGTTCACAATGATCAAGCTCTGACTATCTACTTGCTCATGTGTGTTCCCTTTTGCATGTTCTTGTTTGGCTAACTCAAACTCCGTTTTATTTGTGTTGGTTATTCATCTTTTCTCTTCATGCAATATTAGGCTCTGTTTTTACCTAACTCTTGCAGTTCTTTCAGTCCATTCCATTCCACTCCTTTCTTTCATTTCATTCCATTTCCTTCATTCACTTTTCTTCCATTGATGTTCCAAAACACCCCCCACATACAATTTTGAATGTACAGATGTAAATACAGTTTTGGCTTTCAATAAAGGCAGCCTCACCTTCATTGAGGAGGGACTTCGTTCCCACACTGTTGCATGTCATTTGCATGCGTGCAAATCCATATGCTAACACCTGTGAATTAAATAATTCATCCTTATGACAGCCCATGCTTATATAACCCTCACAATTCTATAATTAATAATTGCCCTTCCTATTCCTAGCAATTAATTAATTAAAAATCACGCTTCTGTCTTTTAAAAATAGCATGTTTAAGGACAGCCATCCAATAAATTAAATTAATCCAATTTAATCATTCCCTCTTCACTTCACTTAAGCTTTATAGTGTGCTTTGACCATAGCCACTAAAAATAGGAATTTATTTAATGATTTAATGCTTCAAAAAATATTAAATCTATCCTAAATGGGGCACACTTTTTGACATGAGGGGGGCAGCCTTTAAATAAATTTAATTTAATTTATTTAATCCATTTAATTCTATTTCTTTTATTCCCTTTGGCTTTGTTGACTTTCTTCCAAGCCTGGGCGCCAAAATTAGAAGAAGAAACAATTAAAATAATCACTTTAAAGGCTGCCTTCTTCTCTCCAGAGGGGGCACACTTTTGTCATAATAGAATTCTATTTTTAAGAATTTTTCACAATGGGATTCTTTACCCTGCAAGGCAGCCCCGGAAATCCCATTATCCACTTAAGTGATTTGACTTTGACAATGAGATTATTTACCCTGCAAGGCAGGTAATAAAATCCCATGATTTCACTTAAGTCACTTTTCTTTTATTTCACCATGGGAATTTTTACCCTGCAAGGTAGGCAATAAATTCCTGCCTGCCTGCTGCCTCTAACTTTCCCACTGCAGCTTAAGTGAATTTTATATCATGGGGAAAAGTACCCTACTAGACAGGTACAAAATTCCCACCTTGTCTGCTGCTTCTATTTTTCCCATTGCAGCTTAAATCCTTTGTTTTCCAAAAATGCGCCCAACCCCGCAAGGGCTTTTCAGTGCACGACTTCGCCATTTCCCAGTGAACTAGACCTCCGATGACGACTTCCTCCGGGCACAACGTGCGTATATATTTTCCAGCTGCTCCAGGCCAAGAATTGGGCTTACCCAACAAAGGAATTGTTCTAGAGAAATTTCACAGGAAACGAAACTGGAAAACACAAAAACACAAAATTGCCAAGAGTTACAAATAAAGCCCAGAACTTATTCTTTGTTAAAACCCTTCTGGTACATAGGAATAATGACATGTTCGATCATAACAGAGTTTAAACAGAGCGCAAATAGCCTCAAACGAGGCTCAAAATAATTAAATACAAATTTCCCGCAGACAAATCCCGACGACAGAATATAACAATTTTGGGCATCTGGGTATTTGGAAAAAAAGGCTAAAATGGCTCTTTAGGAATATCCTAACACAATACAAGAACTTTTAGGCAATAAAAACACAAAAGGACCCACTATTTTAAAAGTACAATTTTTTTTTGGATAGGGTAGTCACAGATTTCAGGATGAAATCTGGGTACACCATGGAACAAACAAGAATGAATGCATAGAACACAACAAAAAGAATAAGTAATAAGAAATTTTTTCTTAAAACAACTTGGAACTGGCGAAAGTCACAAGTATACTTAGATGTATAGGTGAATAAACAAGAATTCAATAGGGCATTGTTGGATCTAGGAGCGAATGTAAATGTAATGTTGCGGAAGACATGGGAAGCACTTGGTAAGCTGCACTTACAAGAGGTAGATTATGACAATAGTGATGACCGATGGGAGCCCAAAAGCACCCTTGGGAGTACTCAAAGAAGTCGAGCTCGATTTTATGGGGAAAAGGAGGGATGCCTAGGAAACCACAAGGAAAGTACAAGAGGAATTGGAAAAACTTGCAATTGAGGAAAAAATCTTTATCACGGAGGTAGAAGAGCTAAGAAAATTACAAGAACAAGAGTGAGAAAGAGCAAGCTATAGAACAAATAAAGCAACAAGAGTAAGAGATGAAAAGAAAAAGGGAGGAAACAATTAGAGGCACAACTTGGGAAGAATCAAGAAGACACCATGGCGGTCATATTGTTGGCCCAACAATAGATGTAAAAGGAGAATAAGGAAAAAGAGGACAAACTAAGGGAACTAGAAGCAACATAAATGGAGCATTAGAAAATTGAGGCTAAGGCATAGAAGAAAACACTACAAGACAAACACAAGACACCACAAAGGAAGCAAAGAACAAGGAAGATGTTGCAAAGGGAGGTAGAAAGAAAAAAGCAAGACCAGGATCACACAGTCACAAAAGATAAGAATGTCGACAAGGAGAAAAAACTAGTTGAGGACAACGCGCACAAGGGACCAAAAACAGCGATATCTTTGAGACCGGTTGGAAAGCCCCAAGATCTTACACCTCGTGACCCCTTGCACAAAATAAATGTGGTCCACACCCAGAGAAAGCATGCAACACAAGTCCTACTAGGGAAAGGCAGAGTTGAACAAACTGAGCAAGGATCCAGGGTGCATTTGGAGCAACTGACGCTGCTACAAAAGATTCAATTAGGAGGTATTGTTTGACAATGCACAAAAAGATTGGATGCAAAAGTGTGTTCAATTGGAGGAAGAAATGGAGAAAGTTATAAGAAGAATCTCAATGGAAAGACAGCAATACGAGCCAAATCACAATTGGTCGAAGGAACAAGAGGAAACAATATGGAATTTATTAGACCGTCTTGTATCGACGGCGGCAAAGGAACAATAGATAAGAGACAATGCAGTGGATAATTTCAAAAAATCAAAGACGATACCCCGAAAACAAGAGAACGTGACACAATGGGAAAACTTAGTGACATAGGTGAAAAAGCTAAGAGAGGCAACAAGTGACGTAGGACCTATTTTGACTATTCCATAAGATGGTCGACAACAACCCAACATCACAAAAAGGAATTCGATGCACGGGAAGAAGAATTGAATAAAGCATCCATGGACTATAATGTGGACCCCACGGGGACAAAGCAAAAAAGATTATAAAAGAATTGGTTGATAAGTACAAGAAACATGTGACAAGAACACAAACAATCAATAATATGGCATTCTAGTGAGTTAACAAATGGGGGTAGATGGAAGCGGTAGCCAAAAAACTATAAAGCTATTAAAAAGGAATTGAAGGGAACAAGGCACCTTCCACTATTGTGGCCATCATCATGGAGAATGGAGTGTTGAGACAATAAGAGGAAAAGGCGGCAGCCCAACTTACCACGTGGAAACCTTTTGAGAAGACGCTAACCACTAAGTACAACAAAGTCCTTCCTAGGGGTCAAGCCTTTTGCAGAATAGAATTTTGAAGGTACGACCTTATCGTCCCTTAAATTCAATTAGGCAAGTCGAGCAAAGGTAACGTCAAATTACCTTATGTCTGATGCCTAACTTCCTAGGAGGTTGATGGTTTGTCATTGTTTTGGACTGGATAAACAGCGCAAAGAATGAAGACCCATAAAAAAAATTCGAACACATGGCGAGTTTCTTCATCAAGGTTGTCTCGAGGACGAGACAAGGAACTAAGTCCATGGATGATGTTGGCAAAGTTCATTAGATTGAAGTGAAAAGACGATATCGAGGAAGATCTATAACATACCGCAGCAACAGGAACAAATTCAACAAGGTGATACATAGTATTTCCCTTTCTAGTCTTGTGCAATATCTGAAGGTGCTTCGCAACAAAACTGAAGACTTTGAATGTATCATAAACACGATCAATAGCCATGTCTCTTCATAGAAATATAACACATGTATCGGTGTTTATACCACAAAGTAGGATTACGATAAGGTGAGATATAGTGTGTGATATGTAGTGAGATAGTGAGAGGACAAAGCATACTGAAGGTGTACGTGAGTGTAACGACGTATGTGGAATAGTATATGTAATTGTTGGCATAAGACAGACCATATATGAAAACTGTAATGTATTTGAGAAATTATATATGAATAAAGAGAAGATAATTTAGCGAAAATTTGTGTTATGTGTTATGCTAGAATCATAAACTCAGTTCCATTTGATTATTGATAGAAACACATATCTTTGCATAAACATTCATTGATGTGTTTGTGTTTAAAAAAGATAGGAACACCCTGGTCTTCCACTTAAGCAGTCCCTCCCTTGTGTTTGTATGTGTTATGCTAGAATCATAAACTCACTTCCATTTGATTATTGATAGAAACACATATCTTTGCATAAACATTCATTGATGTGTTTATGTGTATAAAAAAGATGGTAACACCCTGATCTTCCACTTAAGCAGTCCCTCCCTTGTGTTGGTGCCCAAAGTCAAATTGTACTGCTATAAGTTGACTCGCCAAGACATATATTTAATTCCTACTTATACAGGTTGTGATGCTTTCAAGGATCAACTTCTGTGTAGTATGGAAAGGATCTTGCTAGGTATATTGATTGTATTTTATAACACTTAATTTGCTTTCATGTTGGCTGGTGTGCTCACAGCTGGTTTAGAGAGATATAGTCATTAACAGTTAATTTATAATCTTAATGCTCATAAGAGGAAAACATATGATGCAAAGGCCAATCCATTGAGTTAGCAAGTTCAAGGCAGCATTGAATTTTGAATGACTAACCAATTTCAATGTCGACATTCTACTATGAAACATTCTTAACTATAAGGTACTATTTCAATAAAAAAGACAAGCTTAATAAATCAAGGGAAGCAAGAATATGGCGATTAAATACATGGCCAACGTCAAGCTGATTTTTTATGGGGAAGCTAAAAGTAAACCTAAAATTGGAGGAGCAGACATTATCAGAGATCATCAAGGTTACAATTTCATTTTTTATATTGTTAATTTTAGACCATAAACCCAATGATTTGATTGGAGTAGAAGCTTTAATTGTGGGCCTCAAACTCACATCTGATTTTACATATTAGATAGCACAAGGGAGATCTAAATTAGTATTGAATTAATTAAAAAAATGATCTCCGAATTGCAAAATTTGAAGGATGCCTTTCATAATATTTAAATCAAGCATGTATTTAGGTAACAAATAAGGCTATGGGTTGGAAAACTACATAGGTGGGTTACCACGACTTCATCGTGTCATAATTGATGTAGGTTTTGTTGGGTCATTTGATCCAAATGTGTTGTGTTAATTTATAGTTCTTTAGTTTAGCTTTATATAAATTAATGTGTATGGAGCATGCATCTTGTGAGAGACAACCCCTTGGTACTAAATATGTTAATAAGTTCATAAACTAGCAATCGCATGCGAAATGTGCGATGTGAATGCCGAAGGGGTAGTGTAAGACAAGGTCGAATTTGAGGGACCAAAACATAAAAGAAGGAAGAGAGGTGTAGAAGAGGGGGTTAGCGGGAGGAGAAGCAATTGGGAGATGATATTATCGAGTGGAACCGTTTTGAGGAATCTAACTTTCATAGGAGGAACATATGTAACATGTGCATATTTGGTGAAATGTTCTACGGAGAAAGGGGATGCGGTACATCAACCATTAGTAACTACAAATTCAACCTACTGAGCCCTTATGATTCCTTGGGATTTTTCCCACCTGTTGGTAAAGTCGAACTCCGTAGGAATCCCCAAAAGGAATTCGGCCAAGCAATTAAATAAGCCAAATAGACAACCCTAGCTATGAGTCAGTAAACTATTATTTCCATTGGGGAGAACACGAGTTGTACGATCACGATCGAATGATCAGTGCGTCACCTAGAGACCCTTTGCTTAGCATGGAGGAGATGAACTAGTGATGCAAACCACATATAGGCAAAATCCTTTGGTCAGATCTAATTAAATTATTATTATGTCATCAATGTTAAGAATGTTAATCTACATGTCATCCACGTCCTTTACTGTTGTTAGAGGGGGAAGCCTCAACCCAATTGTAAATACCCAACTGCTTGACTGCTCACGTGGATGGTGAGTATTTATTTCATTTACGTACGATCACGATCAAATGTTTGGCATTTCCTAGAGCCTTGTACTGTAGCACAAAGGAGATGAACAGTGATGTAGAGCACCTATAGGTAAAACCCTTCGGTTAGATCAAATTATATTATTATTATGTCATCGATGTTTGGATTTTAATCTATGTCGTTAAAATTTAGGGTTTGCAAAATTAGGATACATTTCAAAAATGTTTTTAATGGAATTTGATATAGATATTCCTTAGATTGATAATATTGTGGTTGAAAATATATTATATGAATCGTAGAGCTTCAAAAGTATCGTATATTATTGTTTGTTTCTCCGTGTATTTAACAGCAAAATAAAATTTGAGTGAGAAAAATAGATCTATGTCAAACAAATCCACCATCTGGGTTAACCAGCTCCTCAAAACCCAAAGCAAGACATTGAGAGTGCCAACAAATCCTAAACGGATTTGACAAACTTGTCATTTTCCTTGCATAATAATACAAGCACTTTATTTGAGATCGAGAGGCGTTAACCACGGTGAAACCCAAGTTAACGTTGTAAATTTAGCGGTAATTGGATAGTTGCACCGAGAATTAAATTAAATAAATAAACAGAATGTTACGGGGAGTTGTGCTAAACGGAGCTCTCGCTAATAGCCGTCCTAAAATCAGTACCATTATGGGTTAAATCAGACCTGCACACGGAGATAAATCTGTAACCCTAATATCTCCTCATTTTTACTATATACAAATTGATTGATATGGATCTATCTCTGCATCTGAAGTGGGTTCAATTGTCTCCGAGAGGAAACTACTGCCTACAGCTATTTTGTTTGTTGTATGCAGAAGAAGAAGAAGAAGAAGATTGAGGATTAGGAGTGTCTAGTTGTATTGATTTTGCTTCTTCTGCCTATGAGCTCCTACGTTATGTGCATTGTAACCTTACGGCAGTCCTGCTCCTGTCTTCTGTAATGCATGGAAATTTGTGCACACAATGATTAAAAAATTGTTATGTCAATGGTGTCTCAAGATTTTACCCTAAAATCTGAGACTACCCCATGTTTAAAATTTTTGTTCTTTTAAAATAACGGGTATTTTTGTGTTTTTATTGCCAGAAGATGCCAATATTGCGTTAAGATATTCCCAGTGAATGATATGAGCCAATTTCGACAAATACCCAGATGCCAAAACACATTTTATCCCTTCGCTAGGTTTTGTCTGCAGAAATTTTTTATTTAATTATTTTAAGCCCCGTTTGAAGTAAATTGTGCTTCGGTTTAACCCTATTGAAGTTTTGCATATCAATATTCACATATACCAATAGGGTTTTCATCAAGAATGGATCCTGGGCTTTATCTATGACTTCTGGCAACGTTTTGCGTTTTTGTTATTTTTCTCGTATTTTTCTTTGTGAAATTCCCCTAGGTCAATTCCTTCGCCAATACAATTTGTTTTCTTGCCTCGAGTATCTAGAGATCATCTACAGCCGCCATGCCAGAAGGAATCAACTTCAGGAAGTCAACTCCTCTTTAAAAAACCGAAGTGTGCACAAAAAGCCTCTCTTAGGCAAGTCGCATTTTTTTGGAATAAATGGATTTTATGAAAATAAGAAAAATATTTCCATCAATGCGTAGAGCTCGAGAAGATATGCACTTTTAGAGAAAACGACACCTAAAACGGAGCTATGGAATGAAAGTTACGGCACATGCAAGTTTTTGCTGCTACATCTTCCTGGACCCTTTCCAAAAATGGCAAATTTTATTCCATGCTTGTCTTCACCAAAAATTCAAAATAGAAAGAAATATTGTTTTGATGCCAGTCACAATTTTCAAGGCTGCCTTCCGCGTCCAATTTCCACGCTGCCCTAAGTGACGAATACTCACGCAATTTTAAAAGCAAAAGTCACAATGCAAGTTGCACTTTTTTGAAGAAAGACTTTAAGCTGCCAGTGGGAATTTTGGCAGTGACAGGCAGGCGAGAATTTCTTACCTGCCTAGTAGGGTAATGCTTCCCATGAAGTCAAAGTCACTTAAGCTGCAATGGGAATATTAGAGGTGGCAGGCAGACGAAAATTTCTTACCTACCTTGCAGGGTAAAAATTCTCATTATAAAAGAAAAATCACTTAAAGCACCGGCAGGAATTTCTTACCCGCCTAGCAGGGTTAAAATTCTCATTATGAAAGTCGAATCACTTAAGTGGAAGAAGGGATTTTTAGAATTGCAGTGCATGGTGAAAATTCCCATTAGAAGTTGACTTCTTATTTTTAGAATTCACCCTTGCCAAAAAGTGCTACCCACCTTGGGTGAATAACAATACATTTAATAATATTTATTAATGTTTATTCACCCAATTTTGGCGCCATAAATAAAAGGAAAGTCAATGCATGAAGACAAGCCAAAGAGAACTGAAGGTAGCGTGCTAAAAATAAAATAAATTTATTTATTTAATGGCACCCATGAGCATGTAAATTTGGGTGCCCAAGTTGGAGGAATAAACATGTTTGTTTATTAATTAATTGCCAAGAATATGAGAGGCAATTATTAATTATAGAATGCTGAAGGTTATATAAGCACGGGCTGCCACAAGTGAAGGTGTAATTAATTCTTTTTGCAAAGGATTGCAGCCCGGACAGTTTTGGCGCCCAAGGAAGGAGGATTTTTGCATTGAAGTTTATTTTCCACTGCTGGGAAGCTTCAAAGTTTGGCGCTTAGGGTTGGAGGAGCTTGATTTAAGCCTTGTTAATTATTTGCATGTTGGTATGAGTGCCCAGGTGAAGTTAAAAATATTTATGTTTGCTATGCATGCAAGCAAAGCCTCAAATTTTAGGGCAACGGGCTTAATATGCAGATTTTTGTAATAAAAATCAAGTGTTCATGCTCTGGAATCTGTCTTTGTCTGAATTAATTGCAGATATTCATTACAGGTGCTCATATAAGTGAAAGAGAGTGCAAATCAATGTCAGGTACATTGAATATGTCCTCTGAATCTGAAGAAATTGCCAGATCTGCACCAATTGCAAAGAATTCCAACATAATTAAAAGAAAAAGAGTTGCTTAGACAAAGATTACTCCAGCCATGGCAAAGCGGGATGAACGAGGAATCATGCATAGCTTCCAGATTTACTGAAATCAATGATACAAACATAGGCCCTAAACCTATCACCGATTTAATTGTCAGATCTGCACATGTTGATCCAATTGCAAAGGCTTCCGGCAAAAATTCATCCTCTTGTTTCTAACACAGCTCGTGTAGAAGTCAGTGCATGGAGAATTCCTTCCAGGATCTTGTGCATGTGCTCCCAATCTTCCAGTTTTGAAGCCTTCATTGAATTTGCATTCACCCAAAGTGCTTTCCAGAATTTTTAATTACTCATATGCAATTAAAAATAAAAATGATGAGTTATTTACGGCAAACATTACACTGATTTATGTACTGGAGAAGAACTACAAAAGCTTCAAGGATAAGAGGGAAGACACGTCAGCGGCAACACCTGTAAGCAAAATCACAGTTAGCTGCTTCCAGATCCAGTTTGGTGAGAATCAAAGGCAAAAGAAACTACATGTAGAATATGAAAAAGAGCAAGACTGCAACTTTCCTCTTTCTTCTTTTTCTCTTATTTTCTTCGACAAAGTAATTGAGCAATCAATTAAATTATAAAACTTAAGTGATTGGTATAAAAGCCATTACTTGAAGAAGTCAACTACTTGGAAATAGGTGGCAAACATGCAAAATAGAAGGTTCTATCTTCAGTTGCAAATCATGCATGTCATGCAAAGAGGAATTCCAGGAGGGAGATTGCCAGTTGTTTCCTTTCCCACTTCCGCATGTGCCAGTTCAACTAAAATCTTCTGACTTGTAATTGCCCCTCTACATTCTATAAGTAGAGGAAGGACCTTCGAGTTAAATGATTAGAATTTGTAAGCAACATTCTTGTGTTTTAGACTTTGTGTTGAAACCCCTGATAGCTATTTGAAAGCAAATGAATAGAAATGAGCATATTTCCGGAGAACTTTGTGTCAACGGTGCACTTTTTGTCTTAGATTTACTTATAAACTTTGTGTTATTCTAGATCTAGATCTGAAAGCTGACTTTGCTTATAATTCTATGTGTTAATATTTATTGGTTTTGTCTATGTGCATGCAATCAACTCTGTAATCTATTGATTGGGTTGCACATCTTCCCTCTTTCTTTCTTATGTTTTATTATTTCCTTCTTCATTAGATATTCTCTTTCTTTAACAGTTGCTTACTTGCTACAAAACTATACAGCTATGGTTCATGAGCTGCATGGTTAAAGTAATACCCCCAAATAGATATTAGCATATTTAATTGACAAATCTTACACGGGAGCCTCACTGGTAAATGAGGGAGATTTATCTCATGACTGCCTAGGTTTTCAACTATGCAAAAAATCTAGCCAACAGTCAACCATGTGCGGATGTCAGAGGGGGCAAGGTTCGCTCCAACTTATATAACGCCTTCAGCGTAATTAATGTTTAGTATTACTTTACTTATGTTAGGTGCTCGATTGGTTGGGCCCATTCATTTGTCGGGTCCCGTAAGCTTATAAAAGCTTGAATGGGCATTGTAAAGTTTAACACAGTCATTTTAATATAGTGCAAGATTTTTCAATAAGATATTGTTATTCTTTTTCATTGATCATGTGTTTGAAAACGTATCAGAGGTATTAGAGCCTCCATGAAATCAGCCCTGTGAAGAAACCATGGAAGATCCTTGAGCCATGATGCTGTGAAGACTTTGTGAAGAATTTTTTGTGAGCATTAAAAAAAAGTGCTGACCATTTTTTGTCTTCCTGAGCAATCTGTGGGGCATTATTTACTCAGTTTAGATGCCACTTACAACATTAAAATCTACCAATATGGCATTAGAATCATGGTAAAAAGTCTTTTTTTGTCTTTTCTCTGAGATTGGAAAGGTGTGGTTCCCTCCATTATTGCCTTCTGGAAATTTTTACTACTTTGTAATACTTTTTACTGCTGCTATTCACGTACAGCTGTACACTAACTTTTTTAAAATTTCTAGCAAGACTTGAAAACTGGTTCATATAACCAAATCCAATTTTGTGTTTCAAATGCATGCATAGCTGAGTTGGTTATCATTCCTTTGCTAAAACCAGCCATTATCAGCCCATTGGTCAAGAGTTCAAACCTCACAAGTGCCAAAATTGGCTTTTTAGAAAAAAGGCAAATTGAATTAATTATCAAAACCTGGAAAATCAGTACCCACAGTCAGTTCTCACCATATCTTTTTTGTCCAATCATATTTTGCTGCAATTCTAAAAACTAGATTCAGACAGCTTTCCAACGAGTACAAATAGTAAGGGGTACTTATTAATCTCATATATTTTAATATTTGTAAAATAGACAAATTTGATGAAATTGCATTGATGACGGGTATATCTAATCTAAAAACTAGCGGAGAATTTGTATTTGGCCTAAATTTTGCATATGATGGTCAAATCTGGCATATGACCATTCAATTTTCATGGAATACGAATTTTGAGAGGTTCGGTGCAGACAATTTTTTATTCAAGCTCTTGCAGATGCTTTCATGTCTAACAGGTGCATTTTCGGTGGAAATCGACACCTTACTTTTGTTTAGAGGTGGATATACATCAAAACAATGAATGTAACATTGGTTTCCATTGCTTGCGTTGTTGAAAATGATGCAGTTGCACTTCAGGGTTTACAGGTTCCTAGGGATCTGACAATGAAAGAACCAACGACACACCCATCTTGAGCGAGCTGCTAGGTCCTAGAATGGCTTATGCTATAGTGGCAATTTTCGATAGATAAATGTAGTGCTTTCTTTCAAAATTTGGTTTTCAATTCATTGATATCGTTGATGAAGAGCAGACAGGGTTGTTTTGATGATGTTTTATGCTGCAAGGATTTCTCACCTCTCGCCTAATAATGGAGAAGATATTGCATTGACCTTTGATTAATCATCGGTGATTCTACAATTTGGCAAAGAGTTGTTAGCACCGTTGTTGAGATAAGGTTCGTCAACGTCGTTGGGCATCAAGGAGATGTGCCATACATAGTACATAAGACTCATAGGCGGGCTTCTGTATGAGGCCTTATGTCGATCGATGTAGTTGAGCAAACCTTGATTGTACTTATACTACAATATGGTACAACATGATCAAAAGGGAAGGGCATGCTAGCAGGATGTTTATCATTTATGCCATAATACGCAAGTAGTGGGCTTCTGAGTGAAGGTAGTGGCATCAATTGATCAATACCATGATGCATAGTGTTAGGTTGCAACTTGCAATTGCGGAGAAATTAGATGACTTCAAAATCACACGCTCCATATCATTTTCTATTCTCCTTTGGATCAAGGGGTTTTTTTGGGTCATTTTATCCAAATGTGTTGTGTTAGATTATAGTTCTTTAGGTTAGCTTTAAATAAATTAATGTGTATGAGGCATGCATCTCGTGACAGACACCCACTCGGTAGTAAATATGTTAATAGGTTAGTAAATTAATGTTTAACATTAAATTACCTTAAGTTAGGTGTGTGGGTTGGTCAGGCCCATTGGTTAGTTGGGTCTTGTGAGATAACCATTCCATGAGCTTATAAAAGCTTGGATGGCCATTGTAAAGTTTAATAAAGTCATTTTAATATGGTGCAAGCTTTCCTCCATAATGTAATTCCAACTAAATTGGCTACCTGTGACTGAACTAAACTTGAGGTGAAAGTTACAAAGGAGAAATTGTATGTTGCTCTCTCCTCAATGCCAAATGGAAAAGATCCTGGCATAGATGGTTTGCCTTGTGAATTTTACAAAGAGCTTTGGAACACAATTGATGACGACTAGTGTTTTCTTTTGGGTCCCTCTCAGAATTTCTCAACCAAGGACTTATCAACCTCATCGCCAAATATGTTGCAAGGGACACTATAGGGGGTTGGAGACCTATTACACTCTTAAGTGTAGCATATAAAATTCTAGCCAAGGCTTTGTCCCTAAGAATAATAAAAAAAATAATTGCAGGATTATATGTAAGGAACAAACAGGGTTTGTCTAGGGTTGCTTTATTCTTGACATTGTTTTATTTGCCTATGAAGCAATGGAGTGGGCACAAGACATGCCAAAAATTCCTTTTTCTCAAAATTAATTTCATGTGCTTCATCATTTGTGGCTGTTAACAATGTGCTATCACCCACAAATTATGTTGCGCCATTCAATCATACAAGGCTGTCCACTTGCTCCGTACCCTTATGTCCTCACTACATATGCCTCAGGGTATTTGTTAGAAAATGTTGGTGCACAGAGTACAAGGAATTTATTTATCAGTTTGCTCCTTACACTTATGTCCTCACTACAGATGCCTTAGGGTATTTGTTAGAAAATGTTGGTGCACAAATCGAGTCCAAGGAATTTATTGATCAGTTGCATCATAGATTCTCAATAATCATTTTGCAGATGATTCACTTCTATGACTATCTATCCAAGCTTCACTGAATTCCCTCATAGGAGTTAAATGGTGCTTAGATGCTTTTTGTAATGCATCAGGAGCCATTGCTGACCACCATAAGAATGAATTTCAGCTTGTTGAACTCAATACCCATCCTCAAGAAATCTCACCAGAATGGAATTTTGTTCAGCCTGGGATCCTCGTTAGACATTTAGGTATCCCTTTTGGATGCGACATCTCTCCAGTTAATATGTGGGACTAGGTACTGCAAAAATTTCAAGCTGAACTCGGTTACTGGCATTATAAAGATCTCTCATTTGTGGGAAAGCTAAATATATTGATTCAAATTCGACAAGCATCACATATTTATTATATCTTGTGTTGACTTCCTTATAAAACTCACTTGACTCGCCTTGAAAAGGTTATGCAAAATTTTCTATGGTCAAAATATGGCGGAGTTAGAGACCTCCCACTCGTCCAATGGTTAATGTGCATAATGTCTAAAGAAAAAGGAGGATTGGGGCTACAAGACATTATTACTCAAGGATATATATTGTGTCGTAAATGGATTCCTTGTTGCCTAGAAGGATATTCAGCTTGGTAAATTCTTCTACGGCACAAAACTCTAACAATACACCATATAAACGAGGCCAAAGGTAAATTTGGGCTCTGTGACATAATTGTGCACTTTGCTAGTTTTCAATTACATGGATCATACATTCTCCACAACATTTGGAACACATGGAAAAGAGTTGCAAGATTCCTCATATGGTGGATGAGTGGGGTTCGTACTGACTGGGATCTGGGTAACAAATCAATTTGGTCTTGGAGAAACCACAACACATCTATTGCCTCTATTGCCTGTTTTCAGGCTTGTAGACGGAGGGAAAAAGGATTACTAGTTTGGAGGGACTTGTGGGATACCAACATGTGTGATTGGAAGACATTAGCTAGAGACTTTGCACTATCTTTTGTTGATCGATTAGTGGATAAGGAAATTCATAACCTTGTGCCTGTTGAAGACGCCTTTAAGCTCAATTTGGAATCGAAAGGCCCTATATGGAGAGATTAAAGATGGAACTGTGATCATTCCATCTTTCAATATGATACACGCAGGCTACACCATCTTTTACAGCAGAAATATCTATTGTCACCTATTCTTAATCTCAGATGGGTTGCTTTTGATACTGAATCATTATGGGTCCATAAGCTGCACAGTGTTTGAGCAATCAAGGTATCTTACAAATTAAGGTTGTTTGCATAGCTTGTCATCTCTCAGGGGCTGCCTACAAAGGCACGGATTTCAAAGGTAGGCTTTACAAATGGATGCAGCCCCTATTGCACTAAATTAGAAACTGTGAAGCATCTCATGTGGGAATGCCCCTTTGCCACATCAAGCTGGCAATGGTTTTTTAGCATCCTCTTCATTGGAGAGCTGCTCTTCTTGGAGATTCACACACTAATTCAGAGACCCTTTGTAAGTCTTTGGCAGAGAGTCTGTGTCTCTACTCTTGGAGAATTGTAGACACACTTGGCAAGGTGAAGTAAGATTTGCAATTGCTTGCAAAAGGACATCTTTTGTTTAAAGAGGTTAAGCAATTTGAACCCTCCGAGTACTCTGATCCAGCTACTCTTGTCATTAGTTTAAGGAAAATGTAACATTGTTGTACTTCTCCTACACGCTTTTTGTTTGCTAGTACAGGCCCTTCTTGTAAATATTTTTGTAAATATATGAAGCATTTATTCAAAGGAAAATACATATATAAATAGTGCAAGCTTTATCAATTAAATATAGGTATTCTCTTTCATTCATCCTGTGTTTGTAAACTTAACAACTATAATTGGCATGAACAATTGTTGTTTCTGTTATTTGTTCGGATAGTGAATCTGTGTATTGACAAAATAGTCAACCATTCGGTAAAATTTTGTTATTTTTCTATTCAAATTGTAGATACAGTCAACTTTTAAATTGCATGTCACACGACATACTAAACAGTCATCTCAGGCATCTTTATTATAACTTAGGAATGTAATTGCTATATCTGATGATGGAAACAACATTTTCAAAACAAGTCTCAACATCCACACAAAATGGTTTATCAGTTGAGTAGTTACAGTAAGAACACTTGCAAGTCTGATCCATGGACATTTTTTGAGTCAGGCCAACCACCTTATGTAGCCCACCAAAAATAAAAAGTAGACTTATCTCTTCGACAAGGACTTGTTAATAGCTATCATATAGTTTAATCTACCGGTTTGTGGAAGAAACATGCACAAGTTGAGAATATCTTTTCAATACAAAAAAGTCTTTACAAGGCATGTTATGAAATTGAAGGCCTGGGTCCAAAAGCTACAACTTTTACCATTACGTGCATGTTGTCTCATAATGAAATACTTAGTCACTCGCATCATGTTTGTGAAGTTGGCATCATCCATATAATTTACAAGAAGAGAATATGTAACACCTCTTCTAAGAATACAATAGGACAGTGAACTTTAAATGATGCTAGAAAAGATTACCTAAAAGGCTAAATAAAAATGGATAACATTGGGAGAATATCTAGCAAGAGTAGAGTCTTGGTGATCTCAAGAAGATTTTTACCCTAGAAAAAATCAGTGATGTGATGAATATCCCTAGAGCAACTGCTCAAATTGGAAAGTTATAGTTTATTTGGAAATAGCTCGTTGGGAAATTCAAATACCCAAAGATAAGAATAGGGAAAAGGAAACACTATGGATGACCACAGTTGGCACATTAATCCCCTTGGTAATCAAGGTCCACGTGTCATTTCTCTAAACCATCTTACCACGTATAGGAAATGTGGTAGTGTTGCTGAAGTTGGAATCAGTAATTTAAAGAATTGTATCATTCACATGAGGAATAGGAAAATATGGTACCTTATGGCAAAAAGGAAAGGTGACTGTCTCAGTTGAAATTTGTCATAACAGATGCTTGCCCTACTTTTGATCACGTTCTGCCCGCAAATTTCCTAGAAGTCAAGAGGAAGGTGGCTATAATAGGAGTGGTATTTTAGGCAAGTTTACAAGGAACGGGAGGCATAGTAGCTTAATGTTTAGTAAGAAGACAACTCTGCTTGCTTTTTGCAACAACATGCCTTTGAATATGCACCAATTCGTTCAAATCAAGTGGTGTGGTGACAGGCTATATTTCTGTTTGCAAGCGCTATTCTAGCCCCAGCTGTGTCAGACTTTCTCTCTTCTCTTCCACTACATTTGGTCCTTGCTCGGAGGACAAAGATTATAAATACAGGTGCGACTGGTTATGGAGATCAGCTATTTTTTACAGCATTTCTACCTTCTTCTATACCAGGTCGAGGTGCGGTCTCTTGAAACTCCTTTCTATCTCGCAATGCAGCAATATTCTCAATGGCACAAGAGCTCCATTTGAGTAAAGATGGTGTTGAACCAGGTCTTGCACTTCCTTTGGTCCTGATGCATGCGAATTAATGGTTGGCATTGGAAATTAGGGCATCAAAGAGGTAGGCGGGATAGGGGGAAAGGGGTAGAGGGAGAAAGTCTTGGCATAGGGACCAAAAGCATTCTTTCCACGCTCCTTGCTCCTCCGATCTCTTTGAAGTTCCTTTCTATTTTGCAGTACTGCAGTATTCTCGGTGACACAAGAGCTCCATTCAAGTGAAGATGGTGTTGAACATGGTCGTGCACTTCCTTTGGTCCATATGCATGTGCATTAATGGCCGGCACTAGAACTTCGGGTGTCAAAGATGTAGGCAAGATAGGGGGAGAAGGGATTGTGTGTGAGAGTCTCGGAGTAAAGACCAATTGCAGTCTTTCCGCATTCTAGTCTCCTCCAACATGGCCCAAGCTCCTATCACAGACATGGACACTATGCGACAGGGCATTCGGGTTGTCTCAGTGAGTGAGGCTATTGACCAACAAAACATTGATCTAAATCCTTGACCTTAGAACAATACGAACCAAAAGGGAGAGATGAAGGTTTCTTGAAACAAAATGACAAATGGCAGCAGTTCTAGAGGCCAGTTCCATGTTCAACATTCCAATGGGAGAAGAGTGGTTTGCTGGGAACCTAGTAATGAGAACTGGTCGGCTTAAGGAAATTCAAGAATGAGAGAAGTTATCAATATCATTGATGACAGCAGTGGGAATGTCCTTTACTCTTGCACCACAAGGGACCAAGCCTTGGAGTGCAGGCTAGAATGAGAAACTACTTTGGGGAAGAGAACCAGCAAAGCTTTGGGGGGAAGCGAAGAGCTGGCAGCCAGGGATCTCAGATAGAAAACCCCCTCCCACCATGTGGAGATCAGAGAATATTCAAGAAGGATTTGCAGGAAACTTCCCACTCAAAATCCCATCCACAAGATGGACATCCAAGTTGTAAGAAAACCAGAATCTTATAATCGAGACAAAAAATGATATGAAGGAAATTTGCAATGAGTTGGCACATGGCAGGGATATTTTTTAGGATTCAAGTGAACTAATGAATCAAATGAATGAATGGCTCCAACAAACTCATCGAGAGCTTGCGGCCATTCGTCTAGATCTGAATAGTTTTATGGGAGAGGGTTCAGAGTTAATCATGACTCACTTTCAGCTGTTGGAAACTATCAATGACAGCACATCGCTGATCCATAACAATGTTGAACGCAGTAGGAAATCCATTGTCATGGCCCTTTTCTTTTCCTGTGGGTCTAAAGAGAAAAGCAAGGGGAAATCTGGATTATATTTTTATTATTGATTAGATAGTCGTTTTCATTTATTATGATTTATCCTATTCGAAGCCCTTTTGCTCCAATGGAAGAATTTAAGTAGTTTAGTATTAATGGTATTGTGAGCATGTAGACTCCAATAACCTTTTTAATATTTAAAATGCAATTACTTAAGGGGTCGGACATGATGTAATGTTTGCTTTAAGAACTCCTTAGGCCTATTTAAGGAGGTCGCTTGGGCATTAATGAGTCATGTTTTGGAGATTATTCTTATTTTGGTGAAAGTTGGGTAGTGTAGCCCTTTTACTCTCTCTCTCTCTCAAGGACAAAACCCCTTGGGTTGAGGATCTCTTCCAAGGATGAAAACCCTTGGTTGGGAAACTTGTGAAGGACGAAAACCCTTCATGAGGTTTTTGGTGTGCAAGTTGGTTTGAAAGGAAACAAAGTATCTTTCTCTTGCATGTGTTGTCTCTTTGGCGCAAATTCTATTTTATTTCAAGAGGAGCGACCTATACTAAGGTGGTAATTTGACAAGGGTTTGTTGAAATTCATATCTCCATATCTAGGGCATTAAAAAACAGATTTCTTGCATTATATGATTGTTGTTGATATATCATAATTTTAGAGGCTCAAGTGAAGTTGATTGGTAGGGTTTTGAAGGCATAAAACTGGGTGTGAAACCCCAAAACAAGTCGCTGCCCTAGAAGGGTGTTGGCTGGCAGCAGTTAAGGATTTTTAAACATTTATTTCAGTCTCTAACAGCTCACTAAAAATCTGAAAAGTGTTGTTTATCTTCAGCTTTTGGTCATTTCCTGAGATCCCCCAAAAAGGGACATTACAGCCATTATGATCCAAACAGATATATTGGATACTATTAGATTAACACTTTTGATCTATAGAGTATCGGTAATGATATGTAGAGAACGGTGGAGGACATTAGGATCCTCAAAAACCATGCACACCACTGGCTATACCATGTGAACCATGAGCACAGGTCGAGGGATATGCCGGATAGGAACACTAGCAACTCCGATAATGTTTGATTCCCATAGTCCTATGTGCCTGTTTAAGTTATGTTATGTTGTTTGTTTCTGTTAATATGTCATGGCTCTGTCTGGCATCAGTAGCCTCTATGGGATAGAGTAGTATTCTTTCCTGTTTCTTCCAAAGGCCTTTATGGTCTTGGATGGACTTGGTGCATGATACCAAGCTGTTTGTAATACACCTTCATTGATAATAGAATTTTTCAAATATAAAAAAAAGGATTTGGAGAGGAAGATCCTTATTATGATCTGGAGAACCCCTAGACTATATATATAATGTACACTGACTTGTGGCCAAGTTTATGGTTATTGTCGCGGGACTGTCTCATGGAAATATTAGTGACAATGGTGTATTTATGATTGACTGAGGGAAGCTAGACATGCAAGCTCTTGGATAATGTGAGTAGTCTTATCTAGTTTGTGCATCTGTAACATGTGTGTCATGTTTTTTTGTGCATAGGTGAATATATTTCTACTAGTAATAAAAGAAAAATATATATATGCATTTATCGAAATTGGAAGATATGCAGAGCAGTTCCATGGAAACTGAAGTTATCACTAAGACGGTATAGGCTTTATAGGCAGTATCAAAATCCCAAAAGGAAATGTAAAATGTTATCCTTTTCTATTATAAATAAAGATTCCAATTTAAGGTTTCAAGCTGTAATATCAAAAGATAAGTATTAAGAAGCATAAGCAGAAAACAACCTTCCTGCGATGCACACGTATTTTACCATTGATTCATGGTTGACAACTGGGCAATATTTATCCACATAATCCAAAAGTCCTCTTGTCTGATCAATAACTCCCAATACTCCTTTTGGAGGTGGCCTGTTAACAAATTTTTTTTTGATACTCAGTTCTCTAATTAAGTTTTTTAAAACTATAAGAACAAGCATCTAGAACAAATAGTTGTACACAGTAAGCACAGAGACTGAACATTACAAAATTAAAACAAATGGCATTGCTGAAGTAGTATAGAGCATTTGCTTTCCATAATAAAGGAAATTTGAAATTGAACATCAATTTAAGGGCATACATAACACATAGCTACATAAGACTTATTTATATTCTACAGAATTTAATATTAATAAAAAGTCTCCTTTGACCTTAACATATTTAACATCTAAGCTTATAAAATAGAGAGCACACCACTTGTTGATTCAAGTGCCCAAAAATAATCCCAAAAGTGTGAAGATAAAGCAGCTGGATTGTTCCCCTAAGAGTCTCTAAGTAACATACACGATCAAAAGGCTATGAAGCTCTCAAGGGGTGCATCTAAGGCATTTGCTATGTGAATGGTACTTGTGATAAGTTGCCAAACTTATGAATTCTGGAAGAAGGGCATGGTGAACAGATTTTCCAATTATGAATTATGAATTCTAGCTGACAAGAAAGTTGTATAGTTGACATGCACATGATTGTGGAATGTTTGGAAGATGACTTTTGGTCTCAAATCTTACTTATCAACTGGTTGCACTTGCTGCTGATGCATTTTATGTTTTCAGACAATTCTATGGCATCTCGTATTTGCTATCTTCAATTAGATTGCTATTAGGTCACTCCTAGAAAATTGCTTTGTTCTGCTATTATAACTTGCTTTAGCTAGCTCCTAAAAGGCTGAGATACTGGCTCTGTCCATAGTGGCACATTATTTCAGAAAACTCATCTTTCAAGCATATTTCATTTCTATGGTGGAGACCAAGCATCATTTGTTGTTTTCTTACAAGGCACCTAAATCTGGCCTCTTCTTACAATGTCCAAATTCTCATTTATAATATTAAGCACCATGCAAATGTACCACGTGTATGATATGATCATGATTTAAACTAGTGTCTTCTTGATATTTCAGGGCTTTAACAAATCCTATTTGTCAGATCCAGAGTTGTCAAAATTGCTGATAAATTGCCCTTTTTGGAGTAATCATAATGTTTTCCCTAAAGCAATTTTAAAAAAATACATCGAACCCAAAATCACTAATTTTTCAAAAAAAAAAAACTAAAAAAATCATAAATAATTAACAAAAAGTCACTGGAGCATCACGATACCTTAAAAAACTAATTTTCCATCTTTCTCATTTTCCGGTTGTGGATTCCAGTGAAATCTCTTGACTTTTGAGCAGGCATGAATCAAATTCAAGGCAGTCCTCTTCTTTCATATTTTGCATCAAAATATTTTCGAGTTGATCATTGGAAATTTGGGCATTTGAAATGGATTTCGAAATAGAGGGATTTTGCTTGCTGGATCAAATGGCATCCTTCTACCCAAACCCATGTACTCTTCCAACCTGAAGAATGTTTTTTTACAATTTATAATCAGAAATTATAAATTGCTTGAAATCAAAGAGCGTGTTTTGTTCAAAAAATCTACACAAACGGCATAAACAACTAGCTGTTTCATTGCCCTACATAATAAAAGGGCGTGTTTTGTTCAAAAAATCTACACAAATGGCATAAACAACTACTTGTTTCATTGCCCTATATAGTTTATGCACACCCCCATGCTGAGGAATGTAGATGCATTTTAGGAAAATGCAAAACATGTTGAGGAAGCACCAACCAGAGTGTAGTGTAAATTATATGCTAAAGAGGAATCTAGGGGAAGTTATTAGTTCTAAATTAGCTAACAGAATTCTAGGCAGACATGTCATACCTTTTCCAGTGCAACCCCTGAAACAATCTGAGCAGCTATGGTTTCCCTTGAAAATATCAACAAATCTCAAATAAAGAAACTCTGTTACGAGAACTCATGGGTTCACCCAGTGTTACGGGATCAAGCGGGTCTGAAACAATCATTTCCATTATGCCTGCTATGGCTACATCCCCATTTTTACAGTCAGAACTCAAGTAGGGTCACAACCCAGTATCCATTCCATGTAAGAAGAAAGGAAAAAGCAAAAGCAGGAGGATTGAGAGTTTAGGTTTCTTGTCGGCTTACATACCATTTAACACTCCCAAAAGCAACTTATCAAGAGTTGAGACAACCACTTAGAAGTGACGAAACAGACTGCAATAAAATACTAGGAACTGAAAAATAATGCGCAAAAACCACTTAAACAATTACATTTAATGGTTGGATTGATGGGAATGGTAGGTCTCTTTTAAACATTCTAGTTTCTTGTCCTAGAGGGACAATGTTTATGAAATTTTATCGTGATTTTGCTCATGTTAAGGATGCTGCAATTGTTTTCGTCCCAAAGAAGTTCATTGCAAATATAGGTGATGAAAAAATTGTCCACGTAATCACCAAAAACATAGTCAACTATGGAGCGAGAAACATGCTATTGAACAAGTACCCAGATTTATTTTGGTTTCCATGTGCAGCCAAGTACTTAGCCTTGAGAGTAAGTAGTATGGTACACAGAAACAAGGGGTTGGTGTGGGCTGCTATCACTATTTTTGTAATAAATTTGGTTTCTCTTCAACCAATTCAGAACCAAATGCTTATGTTGAAATTATACTTAGTGGATTAGTCCAGCATATAGCAGCAAAATAGAGATGGTTTGTATGAGAACACAAATAGGGATAAAGAATCCATTGAGACATTATATGCCATAGAGTTAGGAGAGATACCCCTCCTATTGGATGCAATTTGGGAAATGGAACAATACATTCCATTTCCCAATTCATGCAAGTAAGCCCTTCCTCGGCCCTTCTTATTTTAGTTTGATAACGTATACTATGATGGTTCTAGATAAGCACTGCATGACATGTCATACAGCCTACAGGTTGCTTTCATTATCCTAACAGCCCCTCTGTCTTCCCACAGGAAGTTTAATCTGCTGCATGGATTTTATAAATATCAGAAGAACAACTGACGGAAAAGGAAGTTAGCTTTTCTGTTCTTCCTCCTTGGTACTCATCAGATACCATTAACCACATCTATTCCATTCAATATTAGATGTCTTGAACCTAAATCCAAGATCAACAAAATCGATAGAAGTATTTTTATCAATTTCATAAGTCTCTATGTTTATTATTTACTACATTATTCCTACAAGGCTCCTCTTCAGTAGTGCCCAGTCCCCGGTTGGGCAAAGGACTCGGGGTTTGGGCAAGCGGTTGGGAACTATGTTGCCAGGAAACGGAAACAGGTACGCGTTTGAAACGCGGAAACACCGATTTTCAAAAAACCTTGGGTAGGAAACGTTACGGGAAACATTCGTACAATATATTATAAAAAATTAAAATATATATATGCATAGTACCCATTTTCAAAATTTTAGTCCATGGACCATAAGAGATAAAGCACTCAAAATATTTTGTATTCATTGAAGTTCTAAAGATTCATCATTCAACATGGTTAAAATTTTTATGTTTCATATATACATGATTATAATCTAGATTTTAGAATATATCATCTAGATTTTCTTCATAATCATCTGTCACGCATCCATGTTTCAAAAATTATTGTTGTAACCCGCTTCATTGTATTCATTTGATTGAGGATTCCAATCAAAAATTCTATTCTAAGTAGTAATACACTAAGTCAAAACATGCTTTCTAGCCTGGCATTTCTTGGTTTCTGCTAGATTCTTCCTATTTTCTTTGGATTGCTATATTGACCCAAACTATTTTTAGGCTTGTTTAATGTGCCTCCTTGTTAGTATAGTTTTAATGTTATAAGACTTTACAGTTGAGCACACTGTAACTTAAACCTGGGTTTGGAAAATTCTCTGAGCAGAAATATAGGCTATATTTGAAAAGATTAAGTGGAGTGACACAACAACAAACTGGAATAAACTCTTTCTTATGATATATAAGCTGCGAAACATCCCAGAAACTTCTTGGAAACATTGGAAACTTCCCGGAAACGTCCTGGACGTTTCCAGAAACTTCCCAGGCTTTTCTGCAACGTTTCTAAGGCGTTTTGTACACATTTCCATACCCGAAACATTTCAGGGTGGATACGGGGGGTGGGGGGCGTTTCCTAGCAACAGAGATTGGGAACAACCCAACCCTCTGCATAGTCAGTCTTGGTTGGGAACCACTCTTTGAAGGGAGAAGGAAGGGAATCACACCACTATATAGAGATAGATCTAGTCATTTCGGCACAAAGATAAATAGGAACATAGTTCCTATAAAGGAAACCCAAGGACCATATTCTTCTTTGCCAATCTGAGTTCTAGCCAAGTCCCAAACAAATTCGAGAACATATTCAACAAAATTTTGAGCTCCATCTCAACTATATTAGACCTCGTTTCGAGGACTTTCTTCCACAGCTCAACCACTTGAACAAAAAAAATACCCATCCCGTTGATCCCGATCTATGACCGATCTCGATCCATGACCGATCCCGTAGCGGGGTGTTCCGTGAATCGCATTGTGTTTGGAATAACAGAGGTGGGAGGTGCGGTGAGAGACAACAAACTCGGACCGAGTTGTTCTGCATCAGTGAGCTAATGGGAACAACATGCAGTGAGCAACAACTGTAACGTGATAATGATAAAGAAGATGAGGTGATACGGTTGGGTTGTAAAGAAGAGAGGGGGGGCAAGTGCGCCATATCTAGATAGGCCCCCTCTCTAGATGGGGTGCATATCTAGAGAGGGGGGGCCTATCTAGATATGGCGCACTTGCCCCCCCTCTCTTCTTTACAACCCAACCGTGTCACCTCATCTTCTTTATCATTATCACGTTTACAGTTGTTGCTCACTGCATGTTGTTCCCATTAGCTCACTGATGCAGAACAACTCGGGGGGGGGGGGGCCTATCTACCGATATATAGGCATAAACCAAAAACAAACGACAAACCAAACTAAACTAAGCTAACGTTAACAGAGATGACCAGGTAAAGAATAATCCGCCTTCCCACCGAGCCCTCTCTATATCTGTTTGGAGTCCCTATTAAGACACCACGATTGAAGTGCATCGAATCCAAAGCGGACACTAAGCGTCTCCATTATGGCCATTTCACTCTCTCCGCTTCGCAAAGTGTAGTTGGGATGTAACTACATTTATATCATTAGGAAAGATTCCCATAGCCATGATATGAATCCAGTCTAAATTATTATCATTTGGACACAATAAATGGATGCTCAATTCCAGTAGTGATTCTAACTAACTGATTACAAAAGAAATAGAAATATGAGGCATGGATTTTTCTAGGATAGATTGGGCGGGTTACGAATTCAAACTTTCGAATACTACTTCCAAATCCCCTAATCTCAGGTGGCATCATTATCATCTTCACTGCATGAATCATTTAAATTAATGACAAAAGCAACAAAAAAAGAAAGGAATGGAAGGCACCTCTTCTAATGTTATATTGGGTACTGCCCTCAGGCTAGGGAGCGTGCCGTGTTCCTCATATTTATGACAATGTCATGTCCCCCATTTCAAATAAAGTATAATAAATTAATAATATAACTTAAGTGTCAAAAAAGTAACTTTATGAAATAATCATAAAAGACACTTATGTTTTATTATTATAATAAAGTGGCCTTTTGATAAAGTTTTATTATTATAAAAAGTTACTTTTGATAAAGCAATGTCAATGAGGAAATAGAAAGGAGGATGTTATTTTTGGGGTGTCTTCCTTGGGAAAAGTGCCAAGTGAACTTATAAAAGAGCATTGGGGGTCACTTGGAAAGACATTTTTGGCATACATTATATTTTGTGAATGAGATTTTGGACTGCTGATCCAACTTCCATCTACAGTTGAGGAAGACCCTTGGTTGCTAGGGCTTGGGGATGAAAACCCTCATTCCCTCTTGGCAATTCCATTCAAAGATTGCAAGTGAGCTTATTGACAGGTATATTCATCATTTGGGGCATATTGCAGCAATCCTTGTGTTGATCCTTTGTACCACATCATCGAATCAGGATATTTCGTCAAGTTTCAAGTTGGTATGTTGTTGTTACAGTGTCGCTACAATGATTTGATGAAGATTGCAGTGCTTTGAAAGCTACATGTGCTGCTACAGTTCCTTTACAGTGTTTGGTCATCAAATCAGCACTTTGGAGCACCTATTCCTACCTTTTGGAGGCGTTCTCATCAAAGGTTAAGATCTGATTTTTATTTGCAGGGCTTTGAGACTGTGTTGTTGCTATTTCCAGCCAAATATCAACAATACAACCTACCATAAAATCAGGTGTACAACTCCTAGGGCAGCGTTTGGGGTTGGTATTTGCATTGGGTTTTAGGTGAATATCTAGGGTTTGATTTCTGCAATTTATTTGTAAAACCCAGCTAGGGTTTCAGTTGGATAACTTCCATATTTTGTACTTAGGGTTTCTGTTTTTTCCCTGCAAATTAATTCAATAAAATTTGGGTTTGTTTTCATACATCATATTGATCAAATTTTCAGAATAAAAGGGTAATTTCAAAATTTTGTATCTTCATCTATAAGGGTATTTTTCCAGAATTTCCAAATTGTTGTATTTTTTATAAGGGTCTATGGAAAAATAGGGTTTCCATTACTTCTATCCTAAGGACAAAAAGTAGGGTTTCCGGGAAATCCAGAATTGTTTTATAGTCCCCGCCTTAGGGACATTACAGTGGTGTCAGAGTTGTGATCTTCCCAGCCTATGAATCATGAGGACAACTACTAAGTGACCCATGTTTTTTGGAGCGAAGTTCTTACAAAGGGAAGAAAAGTTAGATCCCATTCCAATGGTGGTGATATGATTAGAGAAATTAGAAAGAAGAATGCAAGAAGAAAAGAAAGAATCAAAAACACCAAAAGTTGCTAAGGAGCAAGAATCCAAAGAAAAAAAAGACTAGCAAAAGAAATGGATACACCACCACCTCAAGAGGTCAAGGAGGAAATTGTGAAGAAGAAAGCACCATTCGTTGATTGCACAAAGAGTTCAGCAGAAAAGGAGTGCATACATCACATATATGAGGCAGAATTGAATGATCCACCATCAGCAACAAAAGTGGATCTGAGTATTGAAAAGAAACGAGCTATTGTGCAGACCAGAGCAGAGGATGTGATAAGGACCCACAAAAGGTGTGATGAATGGCTAAGAAGAGCTAAGGAAGCTAAGTTGATAGCCACTCAAGCAAAACAACACCTACAAAAAGTTAAGGAAAAAAAATCTTCAATTGTAATGGTGGAGCATGAAGAAATCAGGAAGCAAGAAAATTCAGATCCGAAAAAAATTTAGTGATCAGCCCATAAAAGGAGTCCACCATGAAAGTGGAAAGTGAAGAATCTTCAATAGAAAAAGATATGACTTCTAATAAACAAAATGTTTGTATTAACAATGTAGAGGAAGAAGCAATACATGTTGAATGCCAAGTATCCAAAATTAAGGTTGTTTCAGACCTAGAAGCACCTATCAATCTTCCAAGCATTGCAAAGTTTGAGTCATTACCATATGGGATTGATTTTCAAAGTAACTATAGTAATGAGCATGCAAGTAAGGAGAATGTTTCAGTTGGTGCCACTAATTCTGAAATTCTGAATTACAAGAATGGTTGTGTCAAGGCAAATCTCTCAAAATGCTCCCGACTTCTAAATCAGAAAATGGAGGTAAACACTTTGACTTCAGTTCAAGATATGAAAAAGTAAAGTCACATTTCAGATTTTTTATTTCATACTATGCCATTTTGGATTTGTTGTCATCGTGGTGTGCACTCTAAGAATGGAGAAAAGGTGAAGGATACAACTTGCAGTAAAGGGCACATAGATCCGTTTGCTCAAATTCAAAATGGTTTCGGCATAATAGTGTGGGATCTGGGTGATATCACTCTTGCTCATATTGCTGATTTTAGACAGCAGCAGTCTTTTGGACAGTGGCAATTTGCAGAGTCTTTTATGCCAAAATCACATTAAGAGTTCCTAAGATGGATTTGGGATCCGAGTATTTGCAGAAAGGTGCAGTCCAATATGGAGTTGAACAAGTTGAGACTTGCAATTGCTTCAGGGAAAGCAATTTCTGGGAGGGGAGGCAAACTGTAATGTCCTCTTTTTCAAATAAAGTACAATAAATTAATAATATAACTTAAGTGTCGAAAAAACAACTTTATGAAATAATCATAAAAGACACTTATGTTTTATTATTATAAAAAAATGACCTTTTGATAAAATTTTATTATTATAAAAAGTTACTTTTGATAAAGACAATGTCAATGAGGAAGTAGAAAGGATGATGTTCTTTTTGGGTTTTCTTCCTTGGGAAAAGTGCCAAGTGAAGTTATAAAAGAGCATTGGGGGTCACTTGAAAAGACATCTTTGGCATACATTATATTTTGTGAATGAGATTTTGGGCTGCTGATCCAACTTCCACCAGCAGTTGAGGACGAAAGCCCTTGGTTGCTAAGGCTTGGGGACGAAAACCCTCATTCCCTCTTGAGCAATTTCATTCAGGGATTGCAAGTGAGCTTATTGATAAGTTTATTCATCATTTGGGGCATATTGCAGCAATTTTTGTGCTGATTCTTTGTACCACATCATCGAATCAACATATTTGGTCAAGTTTCGAGTTCGTATGTTGCTGCTATAACGTTGCTACAGTGATTTAATGAAGATTTCAGCATTTTGAGAGTTACAAGTTGCTGCTGAAGTGCCGCTACAATGTTTAGTCATCAAATAAGCACTTTGGAGCACCTATTGCCACCTTTTGTAGGCAATCTCATCCGGTTAAGATCTGATTTTTATTTGCAGCGTTTTGAGATTGTGTTGTTGCTATTTCCAGCCAAATATCAGTCGTACAACCTACCATAAACTCAGTCATACAGCTCCTAGGGCAGCGTTTGAAGTTGGTATTTGCATTGGGTTTTAGGTGAATTTCTAGGGTTTGATTTCTGCAATTTATTTGTAAAACCCAAGAAGGGTTTCAGCTGAATAACTTCCATATTTTGTACCTAGGGTTTCAGCCTCTAAGTTCTTTGTTTTTCCCTACAAATTAATTCAATAAAATATGAGTTTGTTTCCCTACATTACATTGATCAAATTTTCAAAATAAAAGGGCATTGTCAGAATTTTGTATTTTCATCTATAAGGGTATTTTTCCAGAATTTCCAAATTGTTATATTGTTTATAAGGGTTTCCAGAAAAATCATCTTTCCATTATTTCTGCCTTAAGGATAAAAAGTGGGGTTTCCAGGAAATATGGAATAGTTTTGAAGTTCCCACTTAGGGACATTACAGACAAGGCTTCTTCTTCAACCCTGGACTGTCTTGCATCATCATCATTCTCATTTTTATCATGTGAATACTCATCATCATCCTCAGCAACCTTCTTACTATTAGGAATTGGATGAAGTTTCTGTTGGATCATCTTTTAGGAATAGATCCTACCTCTTATTCTTCAACCAATGTATCGACAATAGATAAGTGATTTGTTCTTCTCCTTGGGAGGAATTGGCTTTCATGGAGGTATCAAATCCCCATGTACTCCCACTTAAAAATTGAAGGTTTACCTTCTACTAAAGGCTTGCCTCCTATTTATAGTGCAACAACTCCACACCATCAAAGAACAATGCCAAAGGGTGCAAAGTAAGCTACAACCTTTGTTCAAGCAGTCATCTTCATCTAAGTTGCTAAGTTCTTGGCCCAGTTATATACACTACCACTTTTGATAGTCTCTTTTACCGAACCACCTAGATGGACAATTTAGTATCTACCAATTCTCAAGCAATTTGTAGGTGTAGTATGGCGAAAGCATCAAGAAAAAACTACTATGAACATAAAACAATAGATAGTATGTACGAACAAATCATAAAACCATTCATACTCACAAAAGACGATCATAAATGAGAAGCAAGATATATGGAAATGGCATTAGTCTCATTAAGACCATCTTTATGTAACCTACATTTAGAAAGTAAATACAAATTGGGGACAATATGAGAGAGATCCCTCGATGATCAATGAAACATGTTCATATAGAGTTGGCCACCACAAATAATGTCAGTTGGCAAAAGCCACCCAAACATCCCATAAACAACTAGCAGTCATAACTTAAAATTCAAAGTAATCTTGTGTGCATTTTTTATCAACTAGATAGACACTCATAACACAATGCAATATCTCTTATTCATTTAATAATGTCATGATAACAAAATACCTTATTTCCTGTCTACAGTAGGTATTTCATTTAAGTTGTTCTTGTATACTCCATGTTCAACCTCTCGTTGCCATGCTTGAGTAGGGATTCTTCTCTCTCATCATCTGGCATAGAGTTGAGATACATTCTTCAACGTTTAATTGCTTATCTTCAATATCAAAGCTTAGTCATTTTAAACTTTTAACCAGTTATTGGAAGGATAATGACTTGATTAAATATTGGGATCACATGTCACCACTAGTCTTCTCCAACACAATCCAAGAGTCCAAACCCATTGATTAGATTTTGTTATTTGTTGATGTACTATTTTTTGTATTTATTTCTTTCTTTCTCCATATCAATAAGTATAATGTTTATTTAGTTTTCTCTAATAGTCCAACAAATAGAAAAAAGTAGTGTGTCCATATTGAGATAATAGATGGGAAGATTGTTCATGGGATGATTACATTTTTAAGTTCTTTGAGATTATCCATCCCTTGGGATGGAGAATTTTGTCTAGCATAATGAATTTCAATCACTACAAAACATCAAGGAGAACGTAACAATCATATTATTAAATAAATTCTCTACTTAATCTTTAAAAGTTAAATATAAAAGGGAATGGATACAAGGTAGATAGGCATCAAAGTTTCAAACACTCTTTATCAAGCATAAGTTTCAAATCATGCAAAATGGACAAAAATTTATTTGGTTAAAAGGTATATAAATATTTGAGTGCATTGACCTAAATTGTTTAAATTTATAAATAATGTCTTCTTCAAAACCATTGTTAGAATATTGCTTTCAATTTTATATTTGCATTGTATTGCATTAGACAAGTGTAAAATCTACTCACCGATGAGGAGTTCCAAGTGTCAAAAGAAGAGAAATTTCATCCATCCCAAACTCTGCCAAGTATACACGTGCTATCCATCCTCCTATTGAATGGCCAATTAAAGATATCTTCCCACCTAGAGCATTGCAATACATCATAGTGGTATAAGAAAATAATAGGGAGTGATGTTGCACAATAACACATTCATGTTTAATGTTTACCCAATAACAAAAACTATGTTATTCCACACAAAAACTCTCCAATAAGTTGCTTATGTTATCATGATGGAATATAGCAAATGAAACAGTAGTTATTTTTCAAGACCAGGGAAGCCTAGTGAAAGACATTTTAGAAATCACATAATAAACTACAATGTTCCACACAAAAACTATCCACTAAGTTGTGTATGTTATCATGATGAAATATAGCAAATGAAACAGTAGTTGTTTTTCCAGACCAGGGAGGACTAGCAAAAGACATTTTATAAATCATATAATACCGTGTAATCATGTAGCAGATACTTATAAGATATACTAAAAACACTTTTATAAAATGGACCAATATTGTGGCCCCAAAAGGCCCTTACCTGCAAAGAGAGACGCCGGTGTCGCATATTCAACTAGTGAAGCAAAGCCTGAAACCACAAATACAAGAGATAGCCCAAATCCAGGACAACAAGACTGATGACATAATCATTGCATTTAGAATGAAATTTCTGAATTTCCAAGTTTAAACTTGAGTGTTTTCTCTCCTGGCCAGCCTAAAAAAAGCAGGCATAATTCAGATGGTATTTCTGACTGGGTTGATCTATACCAGGTCAGCAACAAGTTTCCCATTAAGTACATAAATACTATTAAATCAGTTTATTAAATGGAACCATCCGAGTAATTCTCCTTTGCTCAAAGAGGATGAGAGGGAGAGAAAAAGGGGGGATTAAAGACAGACTATATTGCTGAGATCAGCGCAGATGCCTGTGACACCAATGAGTTGAGCAGACTGTCGACTATGTTGTTTAACTTCTGTTTGACAAAAAAATACCATTGTTTGATGATAACATTGTTGTTGACAGATGACTTTTCAAAGTCTAGATTTGACATTTGCGAGAGGTGAGTTGACCACTGACCCATATTTGAGGGGTGTTCTTGATTTGACTGGAAAATTAATTTTGTTCAACTACAATGCTTGATTTGACCAATGATCAAAGGCTGTAAACCAATGTATAATGTTGATAGTGATAGTTGATTTCCTTAAATTCTGCTGCGCTTACTTGATCAAATATTGAATGTCAATAGGGCAGATGTATTAAGGCTTGATCAAGAAAATGACATTGACTTCCATATATGTGCTTCGTAAATTGTCATGGGTTTCAACATCTTATTAACTAAATATTCTAGTAGCCGATGTTGTTATGTGGTTAATGATTGTATTGTTGGCTTACAGTAGTTTGTAATGACTCATTAGTATGTTTGGTTGTTGATGGTTGTGTTTAACCAACAACCATCGAGTCTTCTTGCTACATAAATAGAAAGATGTGTGTCAAGGTAAGGGCATTGAGTACCAGGTCCTCCCTGCGGAAGAGCTTGTATTGAACACTGCCGATGAATAAAGGATTGATTGCTATCATATTCTTCTATTTTGTAATGTGGTATGCATTTACTATTTTTTAATTGACATTCTTTAGCAGAGTAGTTTCATTGCAAACATTTTGGCGTCATTGCATTTAAGAACATAGGATCAAAATAACATGTCTATGTCAAACATAACCATGAAGTATGACAAAAGATATTACAACAATACAAAGGGAAGGGTCGTCCAAAAGAAGACTGACACCATATGAGAAGTAATTAATGCCAAAGCAAAAGCCAAGGCCAAAGCATAAGTATAAGTCAAAACCAAAGCTAGAGTCAAAACCAAGAAAGAGTTCAGCCAGAACCGTTGAGCCCTACGCCACTCTCAAGTAAGGAATGGGTTTGCCAGACAATCACCCCTTCAGACGAAGAATGTGCAGACCTTACCAACCAAGTTGGGTTGGAAAATGTTGCAAAAGAATCAAGTGAAGTGTTCAAGGTAGCCCGAACAAGAAGTTGGAAGGAGTAGCATAAAAAGGGGACCTGATAGTGAGCAAGATAGCATATGGATTGTTGCCGAAGGAAGGATCGAGTATAGGGACATGTCTAATAGTGCTGAGAGAGCAAAGGAATGTGTAACATAGGCTTCGTAAGGAAAAGGATTGTATTCAAAGAGTCGCATCAAAAGTACTCAGTGTTCACAACCATGGGCATCCCATCAACTCTAGAAAAAGGTATGTTGCCAAACTTCATTGGTGACAAATCTGAAGATTCGATACAGAATTGCAAGACATGCATCACAATCAAGACTACCAATGGGCAAGTAGAAGGCTGACACTGATTATAGCATTTTCCAACCACACTTTTAAGGAGTGGTTATTGATTGATTCACAAATCTATCAACCAACGCTAAGGCAACATGGGAGAAACTGAGGAAAGCATTCGAGAATGAATTTAAGCTCCTTGGAGATGAAAATGAGATGGTTTCAGAAATCTATGATATCCACCAGGGTAAACTTGAGAATGTTTGATCCTATAACACAAGAGTCAAAAGAATTGTTGTACAAATTTGTTGTCACAGAAAGCACGTCCCTTTGTCCCCCCATCCTCAAGACTTACGTAAATATGGTTCCAATAGAGTTAAGAGTGTGTTTTGGAATTCTAACGTAGCTAGAATAAGAGCATTGTAGCTCGTTGTAAGGGGAAGGGATGTTGGTGTGCATAGGAGTGATGAGAAGAATGTGCAGATCTTACCAACCAAGTTGGGTTGGAAAATGTTGCAAAAGAATCAAGTGACGTGTTCAAGGTAGCCCGAACAAGAAGTTGGAAGGAGTAGCATAAAAAGGGGACCTGATAGTGAGCAAGATAGCATATGGATTGTTGCCGAAGGAAGGATCAAGTATAGGGACATGTCTAATAGTGTTGAGAGATCAAAGGAACGTGTAACATAGGCTTCATAAGGAAAAGGATCGTATTCAAAGAGCCGCGTCAAAAGTACTCAAGGTTCACAACCATGGGCATCCCATCAACTCTAGAAAAAGGTATGTTGCCAAACTTCATTGGTGAAAAATATGAAGATTCGATATAGAATTGCAAGACATGCATCACAATCGGGACTACCAATGTGCAAATAGAAGAGTGACACTGATTATAGCATTTTCCAACCACACTTTTAAGGAGTGGTTATTGATTGATTCACAAATCTATCAACCAACGCTAAGGCAACATGGGAGAAACTGAGGAAAGCATTCGAGAATGAATTTAAGCTCCTTGGAGATGAAAATGAGATGGTTTCGGAAATCTATGATACCCACCAGGGTAAACGTGAGAATGTTTGATCCTATAACACAAGACTTACAAGAATTGTTGTACAAATTTATTGTCACAGAAAGCACGTCCCTTTGCCCCTCCCCCATCCTCAAGACTTACGTAACTATAGTTCCAATAGAGTTAAGAGTGTGTTTTGGAATTCTAACGTAGCTAGGATAAGAGCATTGTAGCTCATTGTAAGGGGAAGGGATGTTGGTGTGCATAGGAGTGATGGGAATAAGGTCAAGCAGCCAAGTTGTGTAGAAGTTTACCGGTGAACTTTGCAGACCCGATGTGAATGAATGAAATGTCTCCATGTTATATCGTGAGAAACGAATGAATGAAAGATGTTGCGTGCCAATTTTTGTGTTGTCATTCTGAGCTGCACACTTTGATCCGGCTATGAGTTGGCAGTCATTCATTCAACCCACAACCCACCTTGCCATCACTTATTCCATTTAAAACATTGAACTATAACTCTATGGCTTGTCATTGGCAGTTGTACTCTATTTTTTGTTTATGCCTTTTGTTGAGAGAAACAAGCCAGATAGATTTATTCTTTGTAATGCCTAACTAGTTGGCTCAAAGAATTTTTTGCAAAATAAATAGCATTAATTATCCTTACATTTCCATAATTAAGTATCAATTTAGAAGTATTAAATCTACCCATTGCATAGATAAATCTCTTATTTGGAATTCAACAAGGGAAAAGTGAAGGAAAACTCTTTCTTTATAAAGGGTACTGTGGGAGCAGTAAACTCGCACCTCAAAAACTCTAGTTATGTAAGTCCAAATGGGAATTCCTTATTAAGAGATAACAGTAGGGGAACAAATGAAACAAGTTTCCAGAGCTATTCTGGATAAGCTGCATTGGTGTTCTTGTCAAAAAGTCAGCATATATGAACAAATTCAGAAATTTAAATCTAAAAATACAAGTTGTAAACACTTTGGATTAGTGATGAAATCATGAGTGCATCATAGAAGTTTATAACGTTAGAACTACAGCACTAACTAAAGCAACAATGCTATTCGTATGAAGGAGGCCTCTAATTTAGTAGCCCTTTTTTACATACTTCGTGTTCCTCTGGTATTCCCATGTGCTTACTAGTTCTCTAGTAGTAATAAAGATAGCTTATATTGATCATTTAAATTTTATCTCTAGTTTATTGGTTCCCAATGAAAAACTATCCAAACATTTATCTTCACCTAAAACTGTGCAACTTACATGTAAAGTTCAATCCCTCCATTGCACAAAGAACTCTAATATTGATCCTTATCAAGTACTTACGCCTAAATCAATCATACCACTAAAGGTAACTATTGAAAATAAGAAGTCTAGATGATTTGTAGACTTACCATTAGCTACAAGATTTGCTTCATAAACTGCCTCTTTAATTTTTATGAGGTACCTGTAAATAAAAAATACATAGCAAGCAGTACATGCTACTCAATTATTCAAATCAAGTATCTTGAAAGTTGAATTTTTTTATTCTCATAAAAGAAAACCCCGTAGAAGAGAAGAACGAAATGACTAAACCATAAAAGTTTACAGTGAAATTTGGAGTGCATACCAGTCAAGGAGTGGTCTAGGGCAAAGTGTTCCTTTCCAGAAATTCCCATCTAGTAGACCAGATGCGTATCGTAGCCAGTCAAGTTGACTAATTTCAGCAACAAAAGTCCGCACACCTTTTGCTTCCAAGGAAGATGCTAATTGCTGGTAATCGCCTGCACTCTTACCCAAGCCCTGCCAAACATGGAACCATAATTTTCTTGGATAGAAAGTTTGAAAAGCAATATGTTAATCATTGGTCACTATAACCACTCTTCACCACAAGCAAATCCAAATGGGCAACGATTAAGATACATAAGAAAACATCATTAAAATGATTAGCCAATCTATTTAAGGGGGACAGAAAATCTCAAAGGAAACTGAGCCCTGGTTTTGAAAACTATAACAATAGTCTTACAAGCATTCATTTCGAAGTCAATTTGTCTCTTGATATACATGTTTGAATATTTCGTCTAGATTGATATCAAAGAATATGTAATGCTAAAAAACCCTAAGGAAATATTCAATGTCAAAGATAAACTGCCTACTTACAATGCCTCTCGATAAATTTGGTGCTCAATTGAAAATTTTAAGTGAGTTTCATGGTTCTTACAGTCAATGTTGCATTATTTGTTATATTTACAGATAATATATACGTCATAAGGATTATCTAATGAACTGAAAGAATGCCATTAGAAATATCACAAGAGAAGCTCGACTCTTGAGCACCAATGAAAAATTCAAAACTAGTACTTATGGAAAACTGTAAATACTATATGGACTATCACATAGGAAATTCAAATGTAGATGCCCATGAGCCTATACAAATTTGGATGCATATACAAATTTGGATGCATAAATTAAGTATTGGTGTTGATGCAAGGCATGATAAATGTCTTTATTATTCCCAAATCAGCATAGCAAAATAAAAACTAAAATGTTCACTCAATCCTAGATTTGAAGCTACTAATTTATGAGATTATTTTTTAATTTTTTATCTTTCTGACTTAGTTTCTAGAGAAGGTTGCCTCATTTCAAACAAAGAAGGATCCTTATTCTGTGTATGTTTTGAAACAGAAACAAGATGCACAAGTTAGAGCCAGTTTTTACCACTGTGTTCATAGAGAACGACATTGAACAAACACTAGTTATCGCCATAAGAACCAAGTGGCCAGGTTGTGTTGTGACACTTATGGGTTACATTCAAGTGTGATGATTGTGGTACATGCAAGTTAGACTGTGATGAGTTTTCGAAATTGCACAAGCTCTGAAGTCTCAACAAGTCAAATCAATCTATTTGATCTGAACCTTGACCACATCGAGATATGTGTGACATTGTGATGATGTTGTGATAAATGATAAAAACTAAATGCAATTATATAGGGGTAACGTATATTTATATTCTTTTTAGTAGTATATTAGTAAAAATAGATGTATTAATATAAAAAGTGGCCCAAAAAATGGTGATAAATTTGAAAAATAAGAAATGAATGTTAAGAAGTATGTGTTGTGACACTTATGGGTTACATTCAAGTGTGATGATTGTGGTACATGCAAGTTAGACTGTGATGAGTTCTCGAAATTGCACAAGCTCTGAAGTCTCAACAAGTCAAACCAATCTATTTGATCTGAACCTTGACCACATTGAGATATATGTGACATTGTGATGATGTTGTGATAAATGATAAAAACTAAATGCAATTATATAGGGGTAACGTATATTTATATTCTTTTTAGTAGTATATTAGTAAAAATAGATTTATTAATATAAAAAGTGGCCCAAAAAATGGTGATAAATTTGAAAAATAAGAAATGAATGTTAAGAAGTATGTGATTGCATGTATTTTGTCTTCTCCCTTGCAGACGAAAAAAAATTAATAAGCAAAAGGCTAGAGAAAGTTTATCTGACAAACAGACGCAGGAAGAATATATAGGATCTATAGAAGGTTTCATATAATAGTCAAATGAGATTAAGCCAAAATGGTATAAATATGGGACTTCCAAAGAGACTTCCTAGGTTTAAATCTCAAATGAGATTAAGTCAAAATAGTATAAATATGGGACTTCCAAAGAGAGGTCCCATGTTTAAATCCCTAAGAGACATGATAAGATGTTGAATTGTGTTACAAACCAGTTGTGGCTTCTAAGGTGAAGGTCATATCGAAAAGGGGCCTTACGAATCAAACAAAAGGCCTAACAAAACATCATGTCAATTTTTTTGGTTGGTAATTAAATTTTGAAACTATAGGGAAGTTAAACTTCTACTTCTTACTCACAAATGTATTTTGAACCCAACTAATTTTAAAAGTGGATCATTTGCATGTAGGATGCTCCATCTAGAGAAAAAAATAATAAACAATATTAATAGGGAGAGTCCTGGCATGTACACCTATGAACTTGCGCCCCTAATTGAATAGTGACTACTTTTAACTAAAACTACAAAGAAAATGGATTTCATACACAAAGATATTATCCCTAGTAAGTTGTAATCTTTGTCTGGTCTAACCTCTGTCGACACGGTCATGTGCCATGTGCAACATGCATAGAGTGTATCTTGCCCATCACATCAACTTTAGCATAAGAACTGCCCCAACCTATTTGTTGTTGAAACATGGCAGTCCAAATTGAAAGGAAGTTTCATATAACAATCGAATGAGATAAGACCAAATGGTAAAAGTATGGGACTTCCAAAGAGGAGTCTCAGACGTTTAAATCCTTGAGAGATGTAATAAGGTATTGAATTGTGTTAAATGCCAATTGTGGTTCCAAGGCGAATGCCATATAGATAAAGGCCTTAATAATCAAAGAAAAAGACCTCACATAGCATCATGTGGGTTCTTTAGGCTGGTAATTAGATTTTCAAACTATGGGGAAGCTAAACTTCTACCTATTGCACATAAATGTTTTAAACCCAACCAAATTTAAAAGTGGGTCATTTGCATGGAGGATGCTTGGTTTTGACCAAAAAAAAATAGTAAACAATAGTAATAGGGAGGACCCTAACACATACACCTGCAAACTAGCACCCCAAATAGAATAGCAACTACTTTTTACTTAAAATACGAAGAAATTGATTTTATAGACTAAAATGTTATCCTTAGTTGCAAGCTTTGTCCATTTAACCACAAGTGGTGTGCGTTAAGCATATCTTATTGTGGTATGCATCAAGTCTATCTTATCGGCATGGTCACGTGCCACTTACAGCATGCCTCAAGCGTATCTTGCCAGCATGTTTGTACACCAAACCACACCACCTTCAGCATAGAAACTGCCCAGCCTATTTTGTTGTTGAAACATGGCAGCTCTAAAATTTGGAAAAAAACGGTTATGCCATAAAATCTAATTGTAGAATGCGCCTCACAACCACCACCTAAATTTAACCCCACATCCTACATGCAAGTGGCCTTACCAATGCACCCACACACATTTCCTAACAAGTAATTGGATGTGAATTAGTAATATCATATTCCTAAACAAAATTAAAAATGTAGTCCCTACCTAAAACAGCACATAGTGCAATGTATGCTTTAGAGTGCATGTCCAAAATTTAAATTTTCTTTCTACAGATGTGGCAAGTGGTTTCGCACTAACAGATGCATTGAACTGACTACAACACAGTGGAACTAGGTTTAAACTAAGATAAATGAATAAAGCAGATCTAATTGTATAAATCAGAATATTCTATACTCGTAGGATAACTCGATTACTTGAAATGCTTGAGAAATAGGATTATGGAGTGTTAAAATATAGCACATTATATAGCATGTAAAACAGTTATGTAGTTGCTCGGTTGGTAACTGTATAACTAACTCTCTCTTCAATAAATACACTGCATGTTCGTCATTTAGACAGTGCAGTTTGCCTTCTGTCTTTTTTCTTCTCTTTGCATATTCTAACATTGGTATCAGAGCGTCGAAGGTTCGCAGTTTGAGGAAGAAAAAAGTCATTTAGTCTGAGGAAGCTCTTGGTGGAAGAGTACAGACAAAGGAGAAGTTTGTGAAGGTCGCACAGACCTGAAGCATCTCGTTCGTGGAGGTTTTCGTGCACAGCAGTCGCTAGGGCAAACGTGAGTGCCAAAAGTCGTGGTTCGAGGGCATATTTGTTTTTCTTCATCACCAAAGTCATGAAGGCAGGCAGAAATTCATGGGTTCCTGAAGGACAGTCGCAAATCGTGTGAAAGGAGACACAGTCGCAAAATCGTGGAGAAGTAATCGTGGTCGCAAATCGTGTGAAAGGAGACACAGTATATCTTGTTTGCTGTGAAGTCATTGTTAAAAGCCGGGAAAAGTCGCAAAAGCCCTTGGCACCAGCAAAAATCGTGGGTTTATCGTCACGAGGGCAGCGCGCGTGCGGGACAGGACGCGGGACAGGACGCGGGACAAGCGCAGGCAGTGCGCAAGGAAATCGCGGTTCTGGTCGCGAGGGGCAGAACAAGGGAAAAACGTGATGTTGGACAGGGTCGTGGGGAGAAACGTGGGCAGTTCGAAGACAATACAGTTGCCAGGTTTCGCAAGAAGATTACATCTTATTTGGGCAAAATAATATTATTTCATCAGCCACAAAGGTATTCATCCATGCTTAATAGTATTTATTAATGCAAATATAGTGTGAGGGCAGTTCAAAGGTGCTTTACATAATTAATTTAATATTACTTGCTGGAATAAGTAATATTTTATTAGTGTGGGAAAAATATTATTTTATTATTTCCGTTTCTTTTGGAATAATAAAATGGCAAATATATCACACTTGACATTGCCGGAGACACAAAAATTAACGGGCGCGAATTTCAATGTTTGGAGTCATAAAATTTTAAACGGTTGCGGAATTTCGGGATTGTGATAAAATAATCAAGGGTGATGAAACTTGACCAGCGACGAACTTCGATGATTATGACAAACGTCATAAGGAAGCGTTATTGCTTCTCAAGTTATCGGTGTCGGATGATTTGATACCGGAAGTGCGGAATGCCACTGTGGCAAGCACATTGTGGACTAGTCTGAGGGATAAATATCAGACGTCAGAGAAGAGTCGGGTTTTATACCTGAAAAATATGCTTTTTTTTCCGTGAGGTTACAAGAAGGTGGATCGCTGTCTGAGCACCTACTTTGGATGAAAGACCTCCGAGACCAGTTATCTTCCATCAATAAAAAGGTGGATGACGATGATATGGTGGCTCTGGTTTTGAACAACTTACCTTCTTCGTATGAGTCATTTGTGGAGGCACTCCATTTAATGGCTGAAAGTCAAACACTCACGTTTGACAAGGTGAGTTCCTACCTGTTGTAAAAGGAACGGAGACAACTTCAGGCAGAATCTAATTGTGACCATGCAGAGAGTGCTTTTGTCACTCGGTCAAAGGGAAAGTGGAAACGTCACTCTGGTGAATCCTCCACTCGGTATCAGGTCACATGTTATTACTGTCACAAGGTTGGGCACCTCAAGAGGGATTGTAAAAAGCGGATGTATGATCTTTCGAAGCAGAACAAAAAGCCATGTAAAGAGGAACATGTGGCAGTAGTTGCAGAAGAACGGATTCGGATGACGAGTATGCTCTTTACTGTCTTACGAACATCATGCTCAAATGATAGTGGTACTAGTTGCTAGATTATTGACTCTGGTGCGTCTGCACACTTTTCATGTCGTAGGGACTGGTATGTTTCATTTACTGCAAATATTTGTTTTGAATCAGTAGTACTTGCTGATGGAGAATCGCTTGCAGTAGAAGGTATAGGAGATATATGCATTGTATTGAATAATGCTCATAAATTGTTGGTACGGAATGTTAGATATGTACCTTCTTTACAAAAGAATCTTCTATCTATTCGTCAATTGACTGAAAATCCCAATATTTCTGTGGATTTCTGTGGAAAGAAGTGTGTTGTCTCTGATGTGAAACAAAGACGGATAATTGCCCTTGGTATTGGGGTGGGTGGTCAGTATCAGCTTGTTGATCCGGCTGCGATCAACATGAATGCACATGTGGAGGACAGCTCCACCATTCAGGATGTGCGGGAGGCGGACATGCCTTGGGAGGATGGATTTCCTCATTCAGAAGATCAATTTGTTGTGGACGGAGACTCCACTATTCCAGATGCATTGACGGTGCATGATGAGATGGCATGTCCAGCCATTCACTCAGAGGTTCTTGCTCGAAGGACAATAGAGCATGAGCAGTTTGGTCATTGTGTTGTGAAGGATCTTTCCCAACAGAGGGGGATAGATGAGCAAATAGATAAGACGGAGATGGTTATTTCTCCTGTTGAGACGGAGACCACTGCTGAGATGGAGATGGTTATTTCTCCTACTATTGAGGAGTTGGTTCTAACTCCTGCACAGATGGTCACATTCCTCTTCTTGAAAAAGTTGGATGAGCACTACATGGTGGTGGTGCAAGGACGTGATCGAGGTGACGTTGATCACCATGATAATTGAGTCTTTTTACAGACTCCAGCAGGCTACACAAGCCTGGAATAGATTTTTCAATCCACATCTTCGAGGTTCTGATTTCAGCACTCTGGAGATGGGGCTGACACTCTCAGCCATTGGTGATTCATCACTGGTCAATGAATCACGAAACAAAGAACCAGTGGACCACTTACAATATCTTTTGTTCATGGGACCAGATTTTTGTTTTGTGGTTCGTCTTCATTCGACAACTGCATCACAGTTAAGGACTGTTGATTTTAAAGTACAACATATGACACAGTCTATAAATGTAATGAATAAACATATGGGCTTTAGGATAACTCGTAAAATTACTTGACAAGCTTTGTCTTGTTTCCGCTTGAGTCAATAGGATTATGGAGTGTTAAAATATAGCACATTATATAGCATGTAAAACAGTTATGTAGTTGCTCGGTTGGTAACTGTATAACTACCTCTCTCTTCAATAAATACACTGCCTGTTCGTCATTTAGACAGTGCAGTTTGCCTTCTGTCTTTTTTCTTCTCTTTGCATATTCTAACATTGGTATCAGAGCGTCGAAGGTTCGCAGTTTGAGGAAGAAAAAAGTCATTTAGTCTGAGGAAGCTCTTGGTGGAAGACGTACAGACAAAGGAGAAGTTTGTGAAGGTCGCACAGACCTGAAGCATCTCGTTCGTGGAGGTTTTCGTGCACAGCCGTCGTTAGGGCAAACGTGAGTGCCAAAAGTCGTGGTTCGAGGGCATATTTGTTTTTCTTCATCACCAAAGTCATGAAGGCAGGCAGAAATTCATGGGTTCCTGAAGGACAGTCGCAAATCGTGTGAAAGGAGACACAGTCGCAAAATCGGGAGAAGTAATCGTGGTCGCAAATCGTGTGAAAGGAGACACAGTATATCTTGTTTGCTGTGAAGTCATTGTTAAAAGCCGGGAAAAGTCGCAAAAGCCCTTGGCACCAGCAAAAATCGTGGGTTTATCGTCACGAGGGCAGTGCGCGCGCGGGGCAGGGCGCGGGACAGGACGCGAGACAGCGCAGGCAGTGCGCAAGGAAATCGCGGTTCTGGTCGCGAGGGGCAGAACAAGGGAAAAACGTGATGTTGGACAGGGTCGTGGGGAGAAACGTGGGCAGTTCGAAGACAATACAGTTGCCAGGTTTCGCAAGAAGATTACATCTTATTTGGGCAAAATAATATTATTTCATCAGCCACAAAGGTATTCATCCATGCTTAATAGTATTTATTAATGCAAATAAAGTTTGAGGGCAGTTCAAAGGTGCTTTACATGTGAGTAATTAATTTAATATTACGTGCTGGAATAAGTAATATTTTATTAGTGTGGGAAAAATATTATTTTATTATTTCCGTTCTTTTGGAATAATAAAATGGCAAATATATCACACTTGACATTGCCGGAGACACAAAAATTAACGGGCACGAATTTCAATGTTTGGAGTCATAAAATTTTAACGGTTGCGGAATTTCGGGATTGTGATAAAATAATCAAGGGTGATGAAAGTTGACCAGCGATGAACTTCGATGATTCTGACAAACGTCATAAGGAAGTGTTATTTCTTCTCAAGTTATCGGTGTCGAATGATTTGATACCGGAAGTGCGGAATGCCACTATGGCAAGCACATTGTGAACTAGTCTGAGGGATAAATATCAGACGTCAGAGAAGAGTCGGGTTTTATACCTGAAAAATATGCTATTTTCCGTGAGGTTACAAGAAGGTGGATCGCTGTCTGAGCACCTACTTTGGATGAAAGACCTCCGAGACCAGTTATCTTCCATCAATAAAAAGGTGGATGACGATGATATGGTGGCTCTGGTTTTGAACAACTTACCTTCTTCGTATGAGTCATTTGTGGAGGCACTCCATCTAATGGCTGAAAGTCAAACACTCACGTTTGACAAGGTGAGTTCCTACCTGTTGTAAAAGGAACGGAGACAACTTCAGGCAGAATCTAATTGTGACCATGCAGAGAGTGCTTTTGTCACTCGGTCAAAGGGAAAGTGGAAATGTCACTATGGTGAATCCTCCACTCGGTATCAGGTCACATGTTATTACTGTCACAAGGTTGGGCACCTCAAGAGGGATTGTAAAAAGCGGATGTATGATCTTTCGAAGCAGAACAAAAAGCCATGTAAAGAGGAACATGTGGCAGTAGTTGCAGAAGAACGGGATTCGGATGACGAGTATGCTCTTTACTGTCTTACGACATCATGCTCAAATGATAGTGGTACTAGTTGCTAGATTATTGACTCTGGTGCGTCTGCACACTTTTCATGTCGTAGGGACTGGTATGTTTCATTTACTGCAAATATTTGTTTTGAATTAGTAGTACTTGCTGATGGAGAATCGCTTGCAGTAGAAGGTATAGGAGATATATGCATTGTATTGAATAATTCTCATAAATTGTTGGTACGGAATGTTAGATATGTACCTTCTTTACAAAAGAATCTTCTATCTATTCGTCAATTGACTGAAAATCCCAATATTTCTGTGGATTTCTGTGGAAAGAAGTGTGTTGTCTCTGATGTGAAACAAAGACGGATAATTGCCCTTGGTATTGGGGTGGGTGGTCAGTATCAGCTTGTTGATCCGGCTGCGATCAACATGAATGCACGTGTGGAGGACAGCTCCACCATTCAGGATGTGCGGGAGGCGGACATGCCTTGGGAGGATGGATTTCCTCATTCAGAAGATCAATTTGTTGTGGACGGAGACTCCACTATTCCAGATGCATTGACGGTGCATGATGAGATGGCATGTCCAGCCATTCACTCAGAGGTTCTTGCTCGAAGGACAATAGAGCATGAGCAGTTTGATCATTGTGTTGTGAAGGATCTTTCCCAACAGAGGGGGATAGATGAGCAAATAGATAAGACGGAGATGGTTATTTCTCTGTTGAGACGGAGACCACTGCTGAGATGGAGATGGTTATTTCTCCTACTATTGAGGAGTTGGTTCTAACTCCTGCACAGATGGTCACATTCCTCTTCTTGAAAAAGTTGGATGAGCACTACATGGTGGTGGTGCAAGGACGTGATCGAGGTGACGTTGATCACAGGATAATTGAGTCTTTTTACAGACTCCAGCAGGCTACACAAGCCTGGAATAGATTTTTCAATCCACATCTTCGAGGTTCTGATTTCAGCACTCTGGAGATGGGGCTGACACTCTCAGCCATTGGTGATTCATCACTGGTCAATGAATCACGAAACAAAGAACCAGTGGACCACTTGCCATATCTTTTGTTCATGGGACCAGATTTTTGTTTTGTGGTTCGTCTTCATTCGACAACTGCATCACAGTTAAGGACTGCTGATTTTAAAGTACAACTTATGGCACAGTCTGTAGATGTAATGACTAAACATATGGGCTTTAGGATATTTGTAAAATTTCGGGACAAGCTTTGTCTTGTTTCCGGTTTAGTCATTAAGAGGGGGTGTTAAAATATAGCACATTATATAGCATGTAAAACAGTTATGTAGTTGCTCGGTTGGTAACTGTATAACTACCTCTCTCTTCAATAAATACACTGCCTGTTCGTCATTTAGACAGTGCAGTTTGCCTTCTGTCTTTTTTCTTCTCTTTGCATATTCTAACATGGAGAGATACATGTCTATTTGCAAATCTGGCGGCACACGTCAAAAACAAACAGCGGAAAATAGGATGAGGCAGCAAGGTGAAACAAACCCATGATATCATGCAGAAAAGTTCCCAAAAAATCTGGCGAAATGGAGCACCTTGACAGAACTGTAGCACTCCTTTCGCGGCACAATCAGAGCCACAAGAGCATTGTTCTAGAAACTATCAAAAACTACAAATTTGTTTTGACAAGCTTGTTCCTCTGCTCCACAGCTCTGAAAACCTTGTTCACTTTTCCAAAATTCGCTTCGAATTATTAGGAAATAACTATCCTTCCTTGGAACCCTAATAAGCTCGCAACATCCCTAGAGGGAGTTAATGGGGGTTGGTTTTATCCCTCCATTATTATCAGGTCCTTAGGAATTTGAACAATTTTGCAATGAGAACACAAGTATAATGCAGTTCAGCAGGAAAGCTAGTGTAATGCAAGTGTCCCAACCCTGCTCTTTTCAATGGATGCAACATGTGATAAATGTTAGATGCTCTTCTCTAAATGCTTGAATTTTGCTTTTGGCACGGAGATGTTTCAGAAATAAACAAATTCCTTGTCTTACCAGCTTCAATTGAAATTCGTTTGTGATCATTTCATTCCTCTATTCGTTGTGTGTGTCCTGGATGCATTAATGCACCTATGTATTTATAGACTTCTTGAATTCAAATTAGGAAAGCAAGCCAACACACAACGGGGAGGGAAATAAGGACAAGAAACCCTGGAGGACACAAAACAGGGGTCAAAAGGGCCAGCCAAAAAACTCGGAACAGCTAGAAAACAAGGGTTAGAGAGAGAACCAAGGAGAAGAGAGGAAACATGACGAAGGGAAACAGACAAGGTCAAGCAAAGAAGAATAGACAAATGGAAAACAAAGTTGAAAGCGTCAAAATTCAAATGTAACACAATAAACATGTTCAAAGTCAAACAAACACAAGGAACACATGCCAATACAAGCCTAATTTGAACCAATAATCAGTAAATACACTAGTGCCATAGCAATTAACTAGTCACGTACCAACATTAGGTGTACAATTTCCTACCAATTAAAAATTCACTACACTTACGCATGGCAATTTGGTCTAAAAGGCATTAATATCTTGTCATTTATCACACAATCACCTTTCATTCATCATTTATAAATTGTCTCTATATTTAATTCAAATTTTCTTTTATATTATAAAATTCAAAAAAAGAAGTGAGAATGGATCTACTAGAGTTTAGTAAAAAACTTGTCTCCTTTTGAAGGTTTTTCAATCTTCTTCCAGGTTTGGGAAGGAGGGCAGATCTAATTCCCTCCATACGATCAATGAAATCAGAGGGGGCTTGTCCCCTTCAGCCTTTCACGTACAGACAGAAAGTGGTAGGAAGCTTATCCACAACAAAGGCCAAAGAGGTGGAAGCAGCAATTGCAGCAGCAAGAAAATGCAAAGAAAGACCTCCAACTGTCACAAAACTCCATGCATGCAAGCTATGGAGAACTCATCCTGTTGGATGCTAATGAGATCAAAAGGAACATTCTGGATTGCTGGAAAAAGCTAATCTGAAAATTTTTGGGAGCTCAACTATTTAGAGAAGAGATCCAGGTATGGGTGACCAAAAACTGGAACACTCATTGGAAACTGGAGATTAGAACATATGCAAGAGGCTACTTTAGAGCCATTTTTTCCAATGACCTGCATCGAGTCAAAAAATTTAGAATAGAAGTGCTAGCACATAGGATTCAAAATCACATAGGAACTTTCGTCCATGCCTCCCATTTGGATCTGAGAGTATGCACTCCCCCAGGAATTCTAGTGAAAGTGTGTGTTTGATATGATTGCCAACATGGTTGGATAAGCAATGGAAACTACTAAACCCTTTCGTGGAAAAGGTTTAACTAATTATGCCAAAATCTGCATGGAGTTGGATCTCGCCAAACTGCTCCTGAAGAATGTCACCTTAAAATCGGGGGAGATCAGCTGGATCCAGCCTTTGGATTATGAAAGCATGTCATTAAGATGCAGAGGATGACATGAGTACAATCACGTGGTCAGAGAATGCCCCTCAATGAAGAAAAATGTCTTGAGCACCAAACCTATAAGAGAATCCACAAAGGTCGATGATGGGTTCATAAAACCCAAAAGAAAGCATGTGATTAAAAATAAAGGAAAAAAAGTTGGAGAAATGGAGAAAAAGGATTAAAACGTGGGTAAAAAAGAGAAACTGCCAAAGAAACATAGGAAGAAAGAATTCCAAAACCTAGGAAAATGAGCGAAGCATGCATAATGAAGTTGAGATGGGAATGGCAGAGTATGGATTCAAAAAAGATCCGGAAAAGCTCATTGAGGACCCAATACCCAACATGAACATATTCGGAGGTGAAGAAAGGGGCATGCAAATTGAGGAGAACATGCATGACGAAGGAGAAAAAGAGACAAAGGAAGATGAGATCTGAGATTCACCTGAGACACCAAGCTTCATCTTTGACCAAAAGAAAAACAAAAGGAATAAAGTTGTCATTAGAAATAACAACAGCGGAAGACTAAGAGCAGCAGAAAGAATACAAAAATAAACACAATAGGAAGTATTAACACGAAACCAGTGTCAATTGGTTGACATCTTAGCAGGCACCAAGAAGGGTAAACTGGTTTAATGTGTTGATCATCTCTTGGAACATTAGAAAGAGTGATTGCAAACTATAGACCCTGGCTTATTCTTCTTTAGGAAACAAAGCTCGATGAAGATCTCACCAAGCTTTGGAAACTGGATATGGACTGGTTGGATAACTTGGGTAGTGTGCTCAAAAATGTCAAGATTGTTGGAAACTAGTTGGCTTAGACAACAACAGTCAGTACCATCAAATTTTCCAGCATGAGAAAGCGAGTAGAAAAAACAATGAGGATCATGTTGCAATGTCTATTAATGTCTAAACTGAGAATTATGTTTATAAACAATAATATGATTGTTAACGCATGGAGAAAGCATAATCATGCTAAAAATGCATGCATTTTATTTCTAGCTTGTAGGTTATGGTGGAAATAAAGGCAAGAAGCATGCATATTATTTTTATGCATGCACACTTCTTATATTATAAACATGCATGGAGAAAGCAAGAAAGCATGCGTGCTGTTGTTGGAATGTAGGCTATGGTGGGAATCATGCATATCTCTTTTTTATGAAGGCATACTTGTTAGTAGATAAACATGCATGGAAAAAGCAGATCACACAGAAAAACAATCATGTTCTTTTAAGAATGTAGGCTATGGAGGGATTAGTATAATATACCATTTAGAAAGGCAGCTTTTTAAGAAATGGTTGATTCATGGAGTGAGAAAAGGATGGGTAGAAAGGCATGCATGATAAAAGCATTAACATGCAACTTCTAGAAAGGATGCTTTGTTGGGGCTAAAAAGCTTTTGTAAGCATGCTTCTAGGAGGTTTTTTCTTACTTGCCAATCATAAACTGATATTTGTTGCAGTCTCTTGAAGTAAGTGTGGGACTTGCTCCCTTTTAAGCATAGTTACCAGGTCCAAAAATCCGGATCCATTCGGGAGGGCAAAAAAATCCGGAAATCCGGAATTCTTGAAAAGGTTTGGAAAAATCCAGCCCGAAATATATATATGTTGAATTTTACAAATATGAAAATTTGACAAATACAATGAAAAACTTTAATAATGTAATGTAAAATGTTATATTTTTAATATATAATGTTAATAGTTGACTTTTTCCAGAAAACTACAGAAAATTAAAAAAAAAAATCCCTAAATTAGGGCCGACCCGAACCGAATTTATCCGGGTCGGCTGAAAAATCCGGATCCGGCCAGATTTGGTGACTATGCTTTTAAGATTAAAAAAAAAAAACCCTTATTTCATAGAACATTTTAACAAAGAAATTTCTTAATTCATATTTTTTATTTTAAATATATATAACACTTACAAAAAATTACATGTGGGCAAGTAAAACTTTCAAAACCAGTTTTGTATGGTGATCAAGAAAGAGAGGGAGAAGGAGAGGTATGAAGCTACGAAAGAAACTGTGGAAGGAGGAGTGGAAACTTGTGTCCGACGAGAACATTCAAGGAGAGTTATCCAATGGAGAATGTGAAGATGAGGATTTCAATGGGCGTCTATCTGCATTGATTTTGGAATTTGAGGAGTTTGGGATTGAAGTTGGTGCTAACTTGATGATAGGTGCATCAGAGAGACATACAGCTTCTAAGAGACAGCTTTAGATCTGAGTTTGAAGATCTTCAACACAACATAATGAAGGAGGTTAGTAACTCTAACCTGAATCCGTCCATGCTCGAAAGAGGAGTCTTGAGAAAGAAATCTCTGCTGAAATTTTCTATAAACAATCTCCTTTGGAGGGGAAGAAGGATCCGCGTGATCCTAAGCCACTGTTTAACTCATATGGTAAAAAGGTTCACATTAAGGAAGAGCTAGTTAAGGATATCAGATCCTATCACTAGTATAAAGTTAGTATTGGTAGACTAATATGTAAACCTTCAAAAAAGGAAATCTTTGGGGGATTCGGATGCAAATTCACGGGAAAGGGGCTGTTTGGATCAACTCTTTTATTTACCTATAGGGATCTTAGAGGTTAAAAATCAGGGAAAGAATTTGTCAATATAAATGTGTTTTTATCTATCAGGGGTTTTACTTTAACCACTTAGTTCATGAACCATAACTAAGAAGTTCTGCAGCAAGTAAGCAGCTGTTTAAGAAAGGAAAAATGATAGAAGAAGAAAGTCAAGGTATTACAGAGAAGAAGTAAGGAAGATGTGCATCCCAATTAGTAGATAGCAGAGCTAATTGCATGCACATAGAAGAAACTTAATAGATTTGAACACACAGAATTATAAAGCAAAGGCAGTTCTAGATCCAGATCTAAAATAACACAAAGTTTACTTTAAAGATCTAAGATTTAAAAGCAAGAAACACAGTACGCCGTGACACAAAGTTCTCCGGAAACCTGCTTCTTTGTATTCCTCTGCAACAAGTGGCTCTCAGGGGTTCAGCACAAAGTCTAGAACACAAGATTGCTTCTTACAAATTCTGATCGATGATTAACCCGTAGGTTCTTCTCCTACTTATAGAATGTAGGAGGGAAAGTACAAATAGAAGACTCAAACTGAACTAAAGTATGAACAACAAGTAAAGATGACATTTGGCAATCATCCTCAACTAACTTCTTCTTAAGTGACACATGTATCACTTAACTAATAGAAAGGTTCCACATGACTTCAAGTAATGGTTGCAAAACCAATAACTTAGAAGTTTACAATTTCATCCGGGAACATAGAAAGTAGAAGAAGAAAGAATAGAAGAAGTTATGCCAGCTGTAACATCTACATCTTCTTCTTGTTCTGATATCTGATATACTTGTCGAACATATAATTCAGCATCCTTCCATCTGTTTTAGCCACTGCTTCCTTTTCTGTCCTGAATTGCAGCAACCCTTCATTCAACACTTTGCTGCATGCTTCCACTTCTTCCAAACTTGGCCCAAATCTCGCAATGTCTGCCTGCAATGTCACCAGCCTACTGATAGAGTTCATCGTGAAAGGCTTGGTAGCTTTATCAATTCTCTTTTGTACCATCAGAAGAGAACTTTCCAGGGAATCATGCACCTCATTAGAAATAATCCGCACGTATGAAGTAACACCTCCATCCACTCTTTCCTCAGTGAAAGAAATGATACTGTCCGGCAAATCTGATGTTCTACTCTCAAGCGCCTGCATCCTTTTCAGCAAAACTCTGCAGATCTCCAAACGGAAAGATACTGCAAACTCTAGCTGCTTCCCCTTCTCGACTGATCCATCCGGCACAATTTGTTCTGCAACCAATACATCTCCCGGCAGCTTGTTGATCTCGGCCAAAATACTCAGGTTACTCTCTGCAACTGTATTCATTCCTTCTATGCTTTCTATCAGTTGCTTTAGTTGATTTGCTGCATCGTTCATAACCTTTAGGCGGGCTGGCACTTCCCCAAGTTGCACAGAAGCTTGACGAATAATCAGATCCTTCCATTCGTCAATAGCCTTTACTTGATTGCTTGCATCTTCCATTTCCTGCATAAGATGATCACTCACCTGCGCTGAAATGGGCTGAACGGAAGGTTTAGCAACCTTGGCTATGATCTCACATAATTGAGATATTTGCTTCTGCAGCTCTTCTTTCTCCGCCTTTTCACTGTCAAGCCTAAGGAACAAAGCATCCAGCAACGTCTGCGTGTCCTGCTTCAATCCTTCAGTGGTAGCTTGACCGAGTGGTATTTTGGTCACCGTCACATCTTCTGCCGTGAGCTCCTCTTCTACCTTTCCTTCCGCCGGAATTGATATCTCAGCAAACTTCTCTCCCGAATCCTTGATGATCAACCTAGAAGTTGCTTTAGCAACTTTAGGCCTTCTGTCTCTTCTGCTCAGATCCTGAAGTAGCTGCAAGTCATGTTCCTCTAAGTTCATCTCTACTCTTGCTTCCGGAACCAACTGCAAAGCTAACCATTCCGAGAAATTACTTCTCGGAGAGTGAGAAGTCGCTGAGTGCACTACCATCTCCCGCTCTGCATCCTCTCCATCAGAAAGTGCCACAGTATCATGGCTGCCATCTTCTGAAACATCCAAGGACAAAGCTCTTTCGAACTCCGTCATCTGCAGCTTTAACATCTCCTCTGGAATGGGTGCTGAACGAAGTGGCTGCGGAGAGAAGACGAACGTCGCTGGTTTTAATGAAGGCATGGAAGCATCCTGCTGCTGTGGTGCAATAGTTGGTGATCCTCTGGGTACTGGAGAAGTCGGAGTCAAAGCTATGGTCGTAGAAGTGGTCTTCTCTTTCTCTTGAGATCTTCTGTGTACTTTCAACTTCTCGGACCTTCTGCTGCTTTCTCCTTCATGCTTTCGTTTGAGGGAATCTCCTGTGCCGAAGTTGCCCGTGATTTGATTCATCAATGCTTCATCAAGGCAATATCCCTTCGTCAGTAACCAGTTCGAAGTATTCACCAACACAGCTCCAGATCTCTCTTCTATTGTGCTGCAGCCGCCATTGCTATCCTGCAGTATAGCTTTATCTCCTCCCATTTGATGGTAAGTGTCAAGTACCACGTTCCCATCATCTTTAAGATCCGCAGGTATCCGCGCTAGTCCAAAGTCAAATACTTGCTTTGCCGATAGCCTGCTGAAATCTTTCTTTCTAACCTCGTACTCACTTCTGCACTTCATCCAGAAATCTTCTAACGAAGGCACATGTGCGTACTCCTGGGAGATTGTCTTCCTGGCTATTCCAAATGGATCGAAATTAAGCCGCGCAGGGAAGAACTCTTGCTCATACTCGGACAACATTTGTGCTTCCATCCCTCGAGCTCTGTGAATGCTGATGCAACTGTAATATCCCACAGTGAGTGGGAAGAAGCCCGTAGACTTGTGCCGCTTCGACTGAAGGTCGTGTAACTCCACAAGTTGCCTGCTCAGCTCCATGGCGATCAATCTGTCACTCGGGTACCTTGGCATCTTTATTGGTTCACCTGAAAAGCTCGTAACCCTGAGGTATGTGAAATCTGCAAACTGGATGAATACACTGCCAATCTTGGACACTGCTTCCCATGCTTCCTTGCTTACCCTGTGAGTCTTCAAGTCTTTGTCTAACCTGCAGATGAAATCGTAGAAGAAGTCATCGTTGATCACTTTGAAGTCCTTCTCGCACGCAGGTACAGTAAGCTGTGGGTAGCACTCGAAAATGGGATCCTTGGAAAGAATACCACATCTATCCAGCTTGGAAAAGACACCCTGTGAAGCTGCAACATACACCAAGTATGAAGTCATCTTGAAGCTGAAGGTACGCTTCACGTTCCGCAGTTGCTCACCGATGTTGCTGCTAATAATTTCTGACCAATTGATTATAGAATCAACCTTGTTGATTTCAATGGTCCTGATGAAAGCATACATCCATGTCCGGAAAGTGTAGGCATTCGCTTCACCATTCAACCTGCATAGCAATTTGACGATATCATCCGCCTCCTGCACCAAATTGGATCGTGGAAGAGTTCTCGGGAACTTGGAAGGGGATCTAGGCTTCTTCATGAACCGGCTATTCATGATGCTCACACAGTCAGCTCTATGCTTTTCCCACCTACTGTCAGCATCCTGAATGCTAATAGAAGTCACCACCTTTCGTACTGGAATCTTCAGACAATAATTGAAGAATTCTGCATCCAAACGAATTATTGTCTTTCCCGCAACATCACGCACTGATCTGGATGAAGGATGATAAGATCTAGCACACTCCATCACAAACTCTGGCAATTGGGCTGTACACGGGAAAGCTGCAGCTCGAATAATTCCACTACTTTTGACCGCACGCATGAGTGAAGTCTTTCCAGCTCTGGATCTATCAATCAAATCAGAAAGAGGTTCTGGGCCTAGATCCGTGTCTCCTATGTCTGAAAGTTTGGAAGCAATGCATGAATCCATCGTGCTCTCTTTTTCATCTCCTTTCGCCATGGCTTTATCAATCTTTGTCTGAATAATTCTTTTTCTTCTAACTTGGCCGGATTTCTTCAATACTGGTGCAGATCTGGACAATTCTTCAGATTCGGAGGATATTTGCAATGTATTGGACATTGATAAAAACTCCTTTTCTTTTATAAAGCACCTGTAATGAGTTCCTGCAATTTATTCAGACAAAAATGGCCACCGGAGCATGAATAGTGAATTTAAATTATAAAAATCTGCACTTTTCAAGCCTGCTGCCCCAAAAATTGGTGTTTAATTTGCACATAAAGAGAGCATGAATCCTTTCAATCAACACCTGAGCTCCTGTAACACCTGTGAAAACAACTATGCAGACGAAGATAAACCTTCTCCAAAGCATGCGCCAAATCTGGAAGCTTTTAGCCTTTGTTAGCACTTTGTCTGAGCAAAATCCTTCCTCTAAAGGGGGCGCACTTTTCCTCCTTGCTGCAATTCTTAACCTGTGAATTAAATAATTCATCCATATGGCTGCCCATGCTTATATAACCTTCACAATTCTATAATTAATAATTGCCCTAACAATTAAAGGCAATTAATTAATTAAAAATCATGCTTTTCTCTTTTAAAAATAGCATGTTTAAGGACAGCCATCCAATAAATTAAATTAATCCAATTTAATCCTTCACACAGCACTTCACTCAAGCCCCACAGTGTGCTTTGACCATAGCCACTGAAAATAGAAATTAATTTAATGTTTTAATGCTTCAAAAAACATTAAATAATGCCCAAATGGGGCGCACTTTTTGAGAGGAAGGGGGCAGCCACTAAATAAATTAAATTTAATTAATTTAATTCCTTTCTTTTATTCCTTCTTTGACTTTTTGACCTCCTCAAGCTTGGGCGCACTTTTTTAAGAAGAAAGATTATTAAAAATAATCAATTTAATCTTTTTAATCAATCACCAAAGGGGGCGCACTTTTTTGCACATGTAATTCTATTTTTAAGAATTTTTTCCATAATGGGATTCTTTACCCTGCCAGGCAGGCACCAAAATCCCGTGATCCACTTAAGTGATTTGACTTTGACAATGGGATTCTTTACCCTGCAAGGCAGGCACTAAAATCCCATGATTTCACTTAAGTCACTTTCCTTTTATTATATCATGGGAATTTTTACCCTGCAAGGCAGGCAATAAATTCCCACCTGCCTGCAGCCTCTATTTTTCCCACTGCAGCTTAAGTGACTTTTATAACACGGGAAAAAGTACCCTGCCAGGCAGGTATGCAATTCCCACCCTGCCTGCGGCTTATATTTTTCCCATCGCAGCTTAAATCCTTTGTTTTCCAAAAATGCGCCCATCCCCGCAGGGGCTTTTCTGTGCACGACTTCGCTTTTTCCCAGTGATCCAGACCTCCGATGACGACTTCCTCCGGGCAAAATGTGCGTGTATGTTTTCTAGCTGCTCCAGGCCAAAAATCGGGCTTACCCGGCGAAGGAGTTGTTCCAGAGAAATTTTACAGAAAACAGAACGGGACACCACAAAAACACGAAAAATTGCCAAAAGTTACAAATAAAGCCCAAAACTTAAAATAAGTTAAAATCCTTCTGGTACATAGGAATAATAACATATTCGCTCATAATGGAGTTAAAACGGAGCGCAAATAGCCTCATACGGGGCTCAAAATAATTAAATACAAATTTCCCGCAGACAAATCCCGACGACAGAATAAAACAATTTTGGGCATCTGGGTATTTGGCGAAAAGGGCTAATATGGCTCTTTAGGATTATCTTGACGCAATACAAGAACTTTCAGGCAATAAAAACAACAAACGACCCACTATTTTAAAAGTACGAATTTTTTTCGAATTGGGTAGTCACAGATTTCAGGGTGAAATCTGAGTGACACCTGGAATACTGAAATCTTTAATATTATTGGTAATTTGTTTGGAAAGTTGTTTAGTATGTATCCTAAAACAAAAAGAAGGAAAAGTGTAATTAATAGAAGGATAGAGTAGTGATGGCTGCATGATGAGAAATTCCTTCAAAACAACGATTATGAGATTCCTCAGGAAAAAAGTTTTTCATGTTCTTCTTTTGCTCACTTGGCCAACAATTGTCCAGTCTTTTTCAAGGACATAAAGTATGGATCGCCTTGGACTTGGAGTGGTAATAGTGATCACAACAATGGAAGTGTTTGGAGAAAAAAGGGAGGGGAAAGTGGAACCAAATCAGTAAAAAAGGAACCAAAATTGGTTCAGCAAAAGATGTGGAAGAAAAAGAACGTAAGCTTATTGCAATTGGAAGATAAAGATCTAAACCACAGGTCGTTGGGATCAGCGGATTCAAGGGATCATGGGTCCTCTTTTGGATTCCTTGGTAGTTCAGAAACTACAGAAGATGCTTTTGTGATACAGCAGTTTCTGTAGGTTTGAAATTGTCAGGGAATCCCCAATAAATTGTGGAGGATTCGATCTGTCAATGCATGGCACTCAAAAGGATTGGTTGAATGAGATTTAGTCAACAAAATCGGAAGGGGTTAATGACTCTTCTTATAGAAACAGCAGTGAATCAAGTGATGGGATTGATAATGAGGCTATTTCAAGGATTTCTCAAACTGATTTTGATTCTCTGCTCCTCTCATGGCTTTAAAAAGGAAGAAAATCTGAAATGGAAAAGCTTCAGGAAAGTTCTCTTGAAGATATTAGTGTTGGGACTCGGTTAACTAGGGAGGAGATGTTCACCTGATCTAGAAGCAAAGTCCCTCCATCTTTGCTCTGACTCCTTGATCTTTTTGTCCTTAGGGAATTAGTTTATGGTCCCCTAAGTGGTTTGGGATGATGTGGAAAAATCATTATTTTATCCCTAATTTTTGATGATGTTCTAGATTGTCTTGTCAATGCTAGCAGTTTGAGGGTTTGCCTTGGAGGGAGGTGGTGGTTTGATTGTGTACTAGTGTGGGGTTATCACATGGGTTATAAAGATTGGTTTGGACAATGATGACAGGTGGTGTATGGGTTTTGATTGTTGGACAGGTGTATGGCCTCTTCATAAGATTTTTTGTGGATCATTTGATTAGGACCACTCATTATTGTTAGATAAGGATAATACAGGCTTACTATTTGCAATTGATGTTAGTATAATGTGTGCATTTTGGGCCTAAAAAATTGTTCTAAGTGGTGTTTTTCATGGGGTTGTTCTTTCTCTGCAATGGGTGGTGAGATTATTATGTGGGAGCCCTCTGAACTTTCGGCTCTTGGGAATAATAAAGGGTGTCTTCAAATGCTCCTAGATGTTCGATGGTTGAAGTTTTTCAAGAAGTTTGATGGATTTGATGATGAATTTGATGTTGCAGTGACGTTGGAATTTGTAAAAATCCAAGGATGGTGAGGTGGTAAACAGAGGCCTGGAGTTTGAGGTTAATGAAGAAGTTGTAGCAAGGGTTTCCAGTTTTCCTACCACTGGAGGAAATGGTATGCCGTCGAATCCAAAAGGAAACCAATGTAAGACCACTTTCCTCTAGCCTAATGGATTGGTTGCGGATATAGGAAGGAGGTTAGCCACAAGTCATTGGGATCAGTGGGTTCAAGAGATCATGGGTCCCATTTTGGATTCCTTGGTAATTCAAAGGCTGCAGAAGATGGTTTTGTGATACAGCAGTTGGTATAGCAAATTATTAAGCAAGTTGTTGGTGATAATAGTAGGAATGAGGTAAATGGGAATAGTGAAATTCAAACTGTAGGTTTGAAATTGTCTAAGAATCTCCAAAAGATTGTGGAGGACTTTAATTCGTCAATGTTTGGCACTCAAAAGGATCAGTTGAATGAAATTCGGTCTATGGAATTAGAAGGGGATAACAACTCTTCAAATAGAAACAACACTGACTCGAGTGATGGGATTGATGATGAGGTTATTTGTAGGATTTCTCAAATTGATTTCATATTCTCTATTCCTCTTGTGGTTTGAAGAAGGAAGAAAAGAAGAAGAAAATCTGATGTGGAAAAGCTTCAGGAAGGTTCTCTTGAAGATATTAGTTCTAGGACTCAATTAACTGTGGAGGAGATGTTCACCTGAACTAGAAAGAAAATTCCTCCATCTTTGCTCTAACTCCTTGATCTCTTTGTCCTTAGGGGATTAGTTTAGGGTCCCCTAAGTGGTTTGGGATAATGTGGAAAAATCATTACTTTTGTAATGTCCCTTATTGGGACTTCAACTGAAAAAGAAAGAAATCACACAAACCCCAATATTATTAAATTCTGAATTTAGACCAGCAAATTGAATTTTATGACAGCTGGAAAGCCGCAGTCTGAATTTTATAACAGCAGTCCAAAAAATGAAGGAAAATCACTCGAAACTCATCAAATAATCCAGCCAAAATATAGATAAGTATTTTAGAAAGTATTTAAGCCACTTTCCAATATGAAACTTGAATGAAAACATAGCTCGAAAATTAATTAAATGCAGCAGAAGTACAGCTCAAAGAAATTATGAAATGAAGGATTTCCAAAACCCCAAATTCCACAAAATATGATTGTTTCCAGCCATATAAATTATGAGGAGTCCAAATATGAAAGAAAATCTGAATTTCATGCCCTAGAAGGAACCCAACAACCACTCAACCCAAGTCGCTCCCTCTAGGGAGAGCTCCAAATTGCATGCAAACCCTTGTACATGTCTTCCTTGATCTTCTAATGTTCAAATCTGCAAGAGGTCTTCAAAGTTGTCTTCACTTCACCCAAAATTGGAGGGTTTTGGTCCTCCAACAAGCCACAATGAAGGTTTTCATCTTCCTTGGAAAAAGCCACATTAATGGATTGTCGCTCAATAGTGGAATGACAATGAGCAATCAGCTGAAAGATTAAATGTAGAGAAAATGCACCAAGATAGATGATGAAAATGAAGTCGTTGATCTTCTGTTATATCTTCCTTTGGTGCCAAAACCCAAAATCGAAGGATCGACCTCATAAAGCTTCTTTGGGTCTTTTAATTTGCCTTTAAGACACCTCCAACCTAGCCGACCAACTTTATTAAAGAAAACATTAAAATTAACAAAAGAAAAAATGAAATGGAATGCAATTCCTTCCCTAGCTCATTCCTGCTTCATTGCCATGGAAAGGGAATAGCAAGAAGTCCATTGTTAGGCTCTTAGGTCGAAAAATGGGTCATTACAATTTTATCCCTAATTTTTTATGGCATTCTAGATTTTCTTGTCATTGCTAGCAGTTTGAGGGTTTTCCTTGGAGGGTGGCAGCGATTTAATTTGTGTACTAAGTGTGGAGTTATCACATGGGTTATAAAGATTGATTTGGACAATGATGACAGGGGGTGTATGGGTTTTGATTGTTGGAAAAGGTTAGGGCCTCTTCATAAGATTTGTTGTGGATCATTTGATTAGGGCTGCTCACTATTATTAGATAAGGATGATATAGGTTTACTGCTTGTAATTGATGTTAGTATTATCTGTACATTTTGGGTCTAAAAAACTTGTTCCGAATGGTTTATTTCATGGGGTTGGTGTTCTTTCTTTGCGATGGGTGGTGAGATTAATAGGTGAGAGTTCTCCGAACATTTGGCTCTTGGGAATAACAAAGAGTGTCTTCAAATCCTCCTAGACGTTGGATGGTTAAAGTTTTTAAAAAAAAATTTAAGGATTTGATGCTGCACTGGCAATGGAATTCACAGAAAATTTCAAGGATGGTGATGTGGTAATAAACAAAGGCCTGGAGTTTAAGGTTAATGAAGTTGTAGCTAGGGTTTCCAGTCTTCCTACTACTAAGGGAAATGGTATGCTGTCAAAACCAAAGGAAACCAATGTAAGACCAGTTTCCTCTAGCCTGATGAATTAGCTATGGATACAGGGAAGGGGGTTAACCCCGTTTCTGGCTCCTTGGTTTGAGGTGGCCTACTTATCTTATCTTTTCTTATCTTTTAAAGCTTCTCTCTTATCTCAGGAACAAATTACTTCTCAACATGCCTTTCTTCCTACTCAAATTGTTAGAAAGAATTGCAAGTGAGATACAAGGTGGGAATATCAAAACTTTGGCCCATCATAGACTCATAGAAATGTGAACTCAAGATGGGAATATAAAAAATTTGGCCCACCATGGGCTAATAGAAATGTTAACTTTTGACGCCCTAAGGATTCTATATCATGGTATTTCTTATGTCTCTTTTTGCTCCTATGCCAATATTTTTGAATTTAACATAGAAGCCAACAATAGGAGAAGGTCTATTTTGCCAGCTATTTCGGTGGATTCTATGGTTTTGGCTCGTGGTGATAGGGATCCAGATGTAACTTTAGATGTGATAATGGGGCCCACGAATGATGTTCCGAACTTCCAATGACTGACCTTGTTTAGTTGTGATAATGGGGCCTGTGAATGATGTTCCAAACTTCCAATGATTGACCTTGTCTTCCAAATGGGAGGTAAGTTAGAAAGGGCTACTATTGGGATTTTGGGTGTTTTAGTGAGTTTTGCGTTCTCCCTAGAAAGGGTGTTGGAGATTATGAGATGCAAAGAAAAGAAATTAAGCAACTGAGAATGGGTGGTTGGATTACCCTTGTGGTTGATGTCTCCGAGTTGAATAATTTGGCTTGAGTTATTGGGCATTTTGATGGGGAGTGGAGAATAAGCTTGTGGAGGAATCTAAATTGGTGGCTCACCTATAGGAGCAACTAGAGTGTGTTAAGACTAAATTTCTTGAAGATTGTTTGGCCAAGAATAAGACTATCGAAGATTTAAAATCCTCTATGGATAGGCCTTGGGATTTTTTTGTTGATATTTCTAATTGTAGACTTCCTGCTAAAGTCTACAGTTTATTTTCATGAGAACAATGAATCAAGTTCTTGTTATAAAGATTGGCCCCCATTCTTCCTCACAATGTAAGTATGTCCAAAGTTGTTCCGTAAGACCTTCCTTTCATCCTCTAAACAAGATAAGAACTTTATGTGTACAACCTATTTACATAATATGGTCTTACCATCACGTTGGGATTGGAACTTAATCCATTTGTTTGGGATTTAATGATTTGGACTCTCATGTCCTATTTTCACAATGAGACTTCCATTTTGCAAGAAAAAATTGTTTATTCTGACATAGAAACAATAACACCATTGTGGATCCGATGTGAATATCCTCGGCCCTTGGAGATTATGTAATATCCCCTTCCCAATCGAAGACCCTTGGTCTATTTTGTCTACCCGACGGCCAAAGGGGGAACATAAGGGTGACTTAAGATATTTTTAATTATTATAAAGTTCCCGTAGCAAAGGGAAAAGTGCCCATGGCAAAGGGAAAATATGTAAGCACTTATAATAATTTAAATAACTTCATAATTATGTTAAGTCTAAGTTAGAAAAAGGTGCAATTATAATTTTTATTCTCCCTCAGGAGAATAAACAACTTGCCTTAGGGGCAATAGAAAATACAAAAGAATGCAAAGTTCATGGGTCAAAAGTTATCCTCCCAAGGAAAATGTGACTTGGCCTAGAAAGGATGGAGGGTGGAAAATGCATCGAAAAAATCATTGTATGCTGATTGGATATTTTGGAGGTTGTTTTGGGTCTCTTCTTTCTTTATAAGAAGAGGTTGACTTGCCTAAGAGGCATGCTATGATCATTTGATAATTTTTGATTTTATGTCTGAAGCTTAGAGCTTTTGAATAATTTATTCCAAGGACGAAAACCCTTAGGAATTACCTCTAGAGGACGAAAACCGTCTTAGAGAATGTGAGGGATCTCTACTTAGTAGATTCTATGGTGCTTGCAAATATTTATATTAATTTTCAGATTTATTTCCAACAGTAGTGAAGCGATTTGCAAATCATTGTATAGAGAGTTTTGAAGATAAAGTGCAGTTGTTCCTTCTTATTTTTCTAAGGCTGGAGCAGCCCATTTGAAGATAGTTTTTTGGCATATTTGAAGGATAAAAGTCTGTTGTTGTGTGGAGCTGAGTTTCAGGGATTTATTCTATTGTTTTGGAAGCATTTTGTTGGGTTTCAGACCCCCTGGCCACTGCTGTAATCTCAGTCAAATCTACATATTAATATTAAATCAAATCAGACCTTGTTGGCTAGATTTTCTGCATAGCACAAAACCTAGGCAGTCATGAGATAAATCTCCCTCATTTACCGGTGAGGCTCCCGTGTCAAATTTTTCAATTAAAGTATGCTAATATCTATATGGGGTTTTACTTTAACTACTCAGTTCATGAACCATAACTGAACAGTTTTGCAGCAAGTAAGCAGCTGTATAAAGAAAGGAAAATACTTATAGAAGAAAGGAGATTATGTAAACACAAAGAAGAAATGAGGAAGATGTGCATGCCAATCAATAGATAGCAGAGTTGATTGCATGCACATAGAAGAAACCAATAGATATAAACACAGAATTCTAAGCAAAGGTAACTCTAGATCTAGATCTGAAATAACACAAAGTCTATTAAAAGATAGAAGATAAAAAGCCAGAAATATAATACACCATGACACAAAGTTCTCTGGAAATTTGCTCCTATATATTTCTTTACTTCAAGTGGGTCTCAAGGGTTTCTGCAGAAATTCTAGAACACAAGGTTGTTGCTTACAAATCCTGATCATTAACCTGAAGGTTCTTTCTCTACTTATAGAATGTAGAGGGGCAATTACAAGTTGAAAGCTTTAAGTTGAACTGGCACATGTGGAAGTCGAAGGAAATAAACAACTGGCAATCTCCATCCTAGAATTCCTCTTTGCATGACATGTATGATTTGCAACTGAAAATAGAACCTTCTATTTTGCATGTCCGCCACCTATCTCCAAGTAGTTGACTTCTTCAAGTAATGACTTTTAAACCGATCACTTAAGTTGTATAATTTAATTGATCGCTTAATTACTTTGTCCGAGGAAAGAAGAAGGATGAGGAAATCTGTAGTCTTGTCCTTTTTCATGTCTGCATGCAGCTGATTCTTTTGCCTTTGATTCTCACCAAACTGGATCTGCATGCAGCTGATTCTTTTACCTTTGATTCTCACCAAACTGGATCTGGGAGCAGCTGGATTTGGAAGCAAGCTGGAATTGGAAATGGTTGGAATTGGAAATGATTGGATCTGGAAACAAGTTGGAATTGGAAACGACTGGATTTGGAAACAACAAGCTGGATCTGGAAGCGAGTTGGATTTGGAAACAAGCTGGATTTGGAAACAGCTGGATTTTGCCTTTGCCTTGTCTACTCTTTTATTCTTGAAGCTTTTGCAGTTCTTCTCCAGTACATGCATCAATGCAATGTTTGCCGTAGATAACTCATCATCCTTATTTTTAATTGCATATGAGCAATTAAAATTTTTGGAAAGCACTCCGGATGAATGAAAATTCAATGAAGGCTTCAACTGGAAGATGGGAGCATTTGCACAAAGATCTTGGAAGGAATTTTCCACGCACATTGACTTCTTCACAGCCTTCATTCGAAACAAGAGGATGAAGCCTTTGTGCCGGAAGCTTTTGCAACTATGAGATCTGGATTTGGATCTGCATATGGATTTGCATTTGCATCTGCATCTGCATCTGGATATGGATCTGCACCTGCATAACAAACTCTGGCAACTGGGTTGTGGATGGAAAAGCTGCAGCTCGAATAATTCCACTGCTTTTAATCTGCATGCATGAGTGAAGTTGTTCTCTGCACGTATGAATGAAGTCTTTCCTGCTCTGGGTCTATTTATCAATTCAACAAGAGGTTCCAAGCCAAGAACCGTGTCTCCAATATCTGCAAATTTAGAAGTGATGCATGACTCTGTTGTGCTTTCTTTTTCATCTTTCTTCGCCATAGCTTTGTCTATCTTTGTCTGAACAATTCTTTTTCTTCTTATTTGACTGGAATTCTTCAAAACTAGTGCAGATCTGGATAATCCTTCAGATTCGGAGGAAATATTCAATGTATTGGACATTGATATAAGTTCTTTTTCTTTATAAAAGCACCTGTATCTAACTCCTGCAATTAATTCAGACAAAGATGGCAATCGGAGCATGCACAGTGAATTTTAATCACAAAAATTTGCATAATTCAAGCCTTCTGCCCCAAAAATTTGACGTTTTATTTGCATGAAAAGCAAGCATGAATTTTTCCAACTTCACTTGAGCACCTGTATCACTTCTACAAAAAATTATGCAGACACAAATCAGCCTTCTTCAAAGCATGCGCCAAATTTGGAAGCTTTTAGCCTTGAATCCACCTTCCTTTGAGCAAAATCCTTCTTCAATATGGGGCACACTTTTCCTCTGGGCTGCACTTCTTCACCTGTGAATTAATTAATTCATCTTTATGGCAGCCCATGCTTATATAACCCTCATAATTTTATAATTAATAATTGCCCCTCATATTCCTGGCAATTAATTAATTAAAAATCATGCTTTTCTCTTTAATTGGTGTGCTAAAATTGCATGTTTAAGGACAGCCATCTAATAAATTAAATTTAATCATTTTAATCATCCACTCTTCACTTCACTTAAGTTTCACAGTGTGCTTTAATTTTAGCCACTGAAAATAGGAATTAATATAATCATTTAATACTTTAAAAAGTATTATCTTCTCTCCCAAAAGGGGCGCACTTTTTGACATGAAGGGGCTGCCATTAAATAAATTAAATTTATTTAATTTTAGAGCAATTTTATTTTTAACCATTCCTTTTGTCCACTTCCCTTTGTTGACTTTTCCACAAGCCTGGGCGCCAAAATTGGGTGAATAAATAATTAACATTAATCATTTATTTAAAGGCTGCATTATTACTTCACCCAAAGGTGGGTCACACTTTTTGGACATATAGGAATTTTTATTTTTTAGAACGTCACATGACAATGAGAATTATTTACCCTGCAAGGCAGCACCGAAAATCCCATGATTCACTTAAGTTGATTTGACTTTCATAATGAGATTATTTACCCTGCCAGGCAGACAATAAAATCTCATGATTCACTTAAGTCGTTTGACTTTCATAATGAGATTATTTACCCTGCCAGGAAGGCAATAAAATCCCATGATTTCACTTAAGTGACTTTTCTTTTATTCCACCATGGGACTTTTTACCCTGTAAGGCAGACAATAAATTCCTGCCTGCCTGCTGCCTCTAATTTTCCCACTGCAACTTAAGTGACTTTTCTATCATGGGAAAAAGTATCCTGCTAGGTAGGTACAAAATTTCCACCTCCCTGCTGCTTATAATTTTCCCATTATCCACTCTGATTCTTTATTTTCCAAAAATGCGGCCAGTCTAGAACAGGCTTTTTGGTGCGCGACTTCATTTTTTCCCAATGAACCGGACCTCTGATGGTGACTTCCTTCTGGTATAACATGCGTGTATGATCCCTAGTTACTTCAGGCTAAGAATCAAGCCAAATTGACAAAGGAATTGATCTAGAAAAATTTCATAGAAAATGAAACTAGAAAACACAAAAACACAAAAAGTCACAAATAAAGCCCAAAACTTATTCTTAGTTAAAACCCTTTTGGTATATAAGAATAATGATATGTGTGATCACAACAGGGTTAAATCGGAGCGCAAATTGCTTCAAACGGGGCTCAAAATAATTAAATACAAATTTTTCTCAGACAAATCCTGACGATAGAATAGAACAATTTTGGGCATCTGGGTATTTGGCGAAAATGGCTAATATGGCTCTTTGGGAATATCTTGACGCAATACAAAGAACTTTTTGGCAATAAAAACACAAAATGACCCATTATTTTAAAAGTACGAAATTTTTTCGGATAGGGTAGTCACAGATTTCAGGATGAAATCTGGGGACACCAGACCTATTGGAAGCTCATTGTGGTACCTTTCCTTCGCTGTTTTATTTAATTTATTTCAGACTTATTTAAATTTGAATCTACATATCTTTTCTGATTTGGGCGTTATAAAATCAGTATTTTGATTAGGGTAAAGAGGACTAAATATAAGGACTGATTTGGAGGGGTTTCATACATTACCCAAGTCGCATTTTTTAGGGTTAATTCAGATCTGCAGAGTTTAACTTGATAAATATTTCATTATTTTGGATCTGGGTACTTGGATTGGCCTAAGATCCAACTTGGGTCAAATTGTCCCATTTGGGGACACTACAAATTATTGGGAATCGAGAGGCCCATATTAAGAATGTGTTTTGAGATTACAAATGGGGGTGCTGGAGCAATATGTAAATGTTAATAAAGACTACTTGGTGGGAGGTATAAAATTTGTTGTGCCAAATGGGTTGAGCTCCCTACTTCCCTAAAGATTAAGAAGTCCAACTCCCCTATCAATTTGTTATCGGCCTTGCCAAGGATGGATATGTAATTTAACTTTGTTTTAGATGCTGGTGTGTGCTAGATTGGTTTGAAATTTCAATATACTCATCTTTGGTTTCACATCCCTAATTCGAGGGAGTATATTGCAGTCATCACTTTAGTATATTTCAATACTCTTATTTTATATTGATAAATAACCAAAAAAGAAGAGTATATTGCAGTCATCACTTTAGTATAATAATTTAGTTTTATCAACATTTATGATCACATCAAATTAATTATAAATATAAATTATTAATTTTCTGGAATTTGATTAACATCTGTTTAAATAATTTCAAGATGACCTTCATAAGCAATCATTAGTCTAATCACATTTTTCCTTGTATATTTTAAATAAAATCATAAGGCAAGGCTACCCACTTGACATACAAACACTCTAAACATTTGTTAATAAAAAACACTTTAGACTTCTCACCCTCTAATTTCTTTCCCATCGGCTAACACATATAATACCTTATAAGTTAGTTATCTTTACCTTGCTACTAGTAGAAATTAAATTCATTTAATATAGCAACAAACACACCAAATTTAGCTCTAGGTGCCCTCAAGTCCTCAACACCCAACACATTTAATTTTCAATAAATAAAAAATATCGGTATATTATGAACTTGTTACAGATATAGATATATTAATTTAAAAAAAGGCAGGAAGATGTCGAGCATCCCAGCACAGAGATTGGGAACATAACTGATAAAATATGTGTAATGTCCCCTTCTCAACGCTAGTCCTCTTTGAAGACCTTGAGCCCATTCCACTTCCCATGGGCAAAAAGAAAATAAGCAAGGGCAGTTAATGTCATGTTTTTCAGTTGTTTTCATGAGCATTGCATTCTTTTTTAGTAGTTTTCTAGGTTTAGTCAAGTCGGCCAGGTAAAGGAGAAAAGATAAATGAAAAATAGAAGAGAAAAAGAACTAGTATGAGGTCAGTCCTCTCTTTAGAGGCATTCTAATTGATCTTTGGCACCACATCAAGCAATAAAAAGGGGGTTGCTCGTCTTGGAAGAGATTATGCATCTTTTGAAAATTATTTCTCTTGGAGTTGGAGCATGTTTGTTTTCTCTCTCTTCCATTGAGGACGAAAACCCTATTGGAAAACCTGTTAAGAACGAAACCTCTCAATAGTGGGTTGGTTTGAACACAATACCCATCAAGCTTGCAACAACATGATCTCATAAGGAGTTATTTTCAATTTTGAGGGTATTTTCAGCCCTCTCCTAGGGTGGCGACTTGCCCTAAGGTGGCATTTGGGGTCTTCTAGGGCACAACAACATCGAACTCAACCATCATTGTGTTTCTCCTATTTTTAACAGCTGGAATCTAAATTTGGAATTCAATTTGGGGCTTGGAATCCTTCATTTCCAGCCATCTTTGTAAGGGTGTCCGTTGCTATTATTAATTTTAATTAAACAAATTCCAGCTGGGGTTTGAAGGTTTATTTCTTTTTTTATATTTATTATAAAATATTTCTAAGGTTCCCTACATGCTTTGGATTGTGTAAATGATGTATTTTTGGAGAGATATTGCATTTTCCTTGCTGTTATAAAAAATCAAACTGTTGTACCTTGTTGTCATAAATTTCAGTTGGTTGTCATAGTTTTCAGTTTACTATCAATTGGGGTTTGTGCAATTTACCTTTTGTTTCAGTTAGAGCCCAGAAAGGGGCATTACAGTGGTATCAGAGCAAAGATCCTCCCAGAAAGGAGGGTATTCATGCAGAAGGAGAAGATAAAATGGTGGACAATTTTTTATGATATTATGTTTAAGAGGTTTGTCCAAGGGCAAAAGAGTTTGGTTGATATAATGGCACAGCCGATCCATAACATGCATCCAGGAAGTTCTTTAAGGGCAAACAACAATCTTCAACCACCAAGATCCATGATGGATCCTACAGCAAGGCCTTTTAAGCCTACCTTCCTCCCAAGGGAAGGAGTTATTCCGGAGGTAGAAACATGGCATTTTGTGGGCAACAACATTGCTGCCAGTTATGAGGAGTATAGGGCTCTTCCAGCTGAGATTCGTGAAGCCATATCACTTGCTGAGTACGTAGGGGTGAGCAAGAATAGAATGGGATTTAGCGCGGAGCCTCAATCACAAGCACCACAAAAAGGATTCAACATGCAAGTCAAAGGTAAAAAATATTTGATAATAGATGATGTTTTATCGACTTCTAATAATTGCATGTGTCAGCAAATTGGTGATGAGGTCCAAATAGAAAGGGCTCTACTTGTTGAATGTAAAGAACTCAAGATGGAGCAACATGCACCATCCTTCGAACTTCTTAAGGATGAGTCATTGACTGATTTTTAGAACAGTCTTGTGAAGGGACGTATTTGAAGAAAAATCAAATTTGCAAGGGGTTCATGAGGCTAAGTTTCAGAATGACCTTGTTGAGAGGCATGCCCTTAAAAAGGGAGCCTCATCGGATACTCATGTTAGTTTTCAGTCTGCTGGAATTTACATATTAGCAACAAATGGTAAGCAATTTGATTTATTGCATCACCCTCACACTATGTCCTTACAATGTTTTGATCGTCATGAGAATTATTCTAACAATGATGAGAAGATGAAGGGTACTAAATGGAAAGAGGAATTTTTACAAGAAGCCCCTATCCATCTTCCAAACATTCCAAAAATTGGGCCATTGCCATATGAGAGAGACTTTCAGGACAGCAAAGAACTATTTCAGCTTTGCCATCATTCTAAAAATGGTAAAGGGATGAAGGTAGAACCCTAGAATCTAAATAGTCCTAAAAAGCCACAATGGGATGTACAAGAGATCAAAGTGAGCAGCACGGGAACAATTCAAAATTTTGTTGATAAGCAGGCACTCGAAAAGAGTCATTTACCAAAGATAAGTGTTGAGTTCATAAATTCAGCAACTAAGGGTAAGCATTTTGACTATATCCATGATTATAATTCAAAGCATGGAAGTATTGGTTCAAACAAAGGCTTGATATCCTTATGAAATCCTTGTCATCGTGGAAAGCATGCTAAGAAGAGTGATAGGGTCAAGGATACCACTTGTAGTATATGGCATGTAGATCTTTTTATTTAAGTTCAAATTTGTTTTTGCATATGGGATCCAGGTGATCTTTTGAGGGTCAAAGTGTATAGAGGCATTAATGTCACTATTGAGTTCTCCATCTCAGGCACTTGGATTGAAAGAAATTTATGAGCAATCATAGAGGGTTTGTTGTGCAATCTAACCACATTGTGAAGGATCAATGTTCGTGGCTAATAGAACACTCATGTGGTCTAAATAACACGCATGAAGACAAGATTATAGGGAATGGCCAAAAGAAGATAATTCCAAACAGGATGCTCATGGTAAGGAAACTAGATGTTATTTTGGTAGTCAAAATTTTATGAATCAGCTTGCTATGGTTTTGTGTGACTCAAGTTACTTTCACGATTGCCACTCTTGAATGTATGTGAAAGTTATGGATAATTCATCTATTGAAAATGTAAATTCAGATGCATGGATGATAAAAAGGTGGCTTGATAAGATTGTTTAAGGCCTGAACCTCCAGTATTCTCACCTTGTCTATTTATCATTGACTGATCATCCAACACTCGTAGAGAAACTGATTAACTTTCAAAACTCTGTTTTAGCATTAAGTGGTTATGTTGGGGAAGAAATTACACCAAATTATCAGACTAAGAAAATGAGATACTACATAGGGGAAGAAGAAATAGTACTTCACGGCATAGTAAGTGGTGGTGTCAAGATTATTCCAGCCAATTCACACTTGGGAAAGGAAGACCAACATCTCGTTCGCGACCTAAGGGAATATTTCAAGAAGGTTGTAATTACACTGAATGATTTCACCATTTCTTGCTTCATGAAGATACAACAATTTCACACAACTTGGCTTGGAAAGAAGGTATGCAATAATTCAGTTTTCATGAGCCGAGGTGAAGTAACATATCGTGCTATTGTTTGGTCGATGAGGGATTGGTTCTCTAAAACACACTTAACAAGACTGCCTAATGAGACATGGATTCAATTGGAGTTTCATCGTATAAGTCATCATTCTAACATGGCTGAGATGAGCTTGGATAATGTGAATCATGACCCCCGAATCGCTATGGGCGTTGTCTAGAATATTGTGGCTGTTATCACCAACATGTCTAGCTTGTTCCACATTCTATTTACAGCCACCAAGTGAATTTCGATCACGAGGAAGAGGTGTTCTTCTCCTAGTGAAATTGATAAGATAAATGTAGCTATCACAAGATGTTTGTTATCCCATATTATTTTGAATTCTAATAAGAAGTGGCTATGCTTCAGCCACGCCATGTTATGGAAGGTGTTGGAATTCAGCCAAATGCTGTCAAGATAGGAGCTCACTTGGCATCATGTAGTCATTTTAGTCAACACGAAATGATTGACTCAAGTATGTCTCCAACAGTTTCTAAGGGTGTTCAGTTGAATGTTAATACAACCATAGCAAACTTCATAAAGATGGGAATGAATGGAAGAGTTGTATGTATATACCAGAATGTGACAGGGGAAAATAATGTGGTTGTGGATACTCTATCTAGAAAGCCAACTCCTTGTTCATTGGATGGTGCAAAGATTGAATAAGTTTCGCAGGAAGACACAGAAATTTCAGATCAGCCAAGCTTACAATTGCTTGAGGGCAAGCAATTTTGGGAGGGGACGACTGTAATGTCCCGTTCTCAACGCTAGTCCTATTTGAAGACCTTGAGCCCATTCCACTTCTCATGGACAAAAGGAAATGAGCAAGGGGAGTTAATGTCATGTTTTTCAGTTGTTTTCATAAACATTGGATTCTTTTTAGTAGTTTTCTAAGTTTAGTCAGGTGAGTTGGGTAAAGGGGAAAAGACAAATGAAAAATAGAAGAGAAAAGGAACTAGTATGAGGTCAGTCCTGTAGGGCCCATCCATGAAAGACCAAAACACAAGACAAGATAAACCAGGATATATATATATATATATATATATATATATATATTTCTTGTTTCATAACTTGCTTTACTACACAACACCACTTAGGCTCACAAACACAACTCAAGATCGTATGAGTAACTCATGAAGCATACATACCAACTTCATATGCCTCCCAAATCTCCATAAGCCTCCCAAAACAACTCTATATGCCTCCCAATAGAGAAAAAATCGAAGTACCAAAACTAGGTCGGGTCACTCACCATAGAGCCCCGTCACCTGAATATAACAATCGTAGTGCCAAAGCCACGCCAGGTCACTCACCATGATCGAAAAAGAAAAATTACTACAAACTGAAGGGGGCACTACCTTCAATGTTGTCACTAGTTAAGAATTTCATTTTTTTAAAATAATTTTCATAGTGTGCTCAACTGTACGGGACATCATATCACACAAGGTCTAAAACATAATACGATCAACTTCACATTAAACCTTTTCACACATTTTCATGACTGTACCACAAAGACCTCTAACCCAACCATGGGAAGAAACATGTAGTCCACACAACATAGAACAAGTGAATTGTGCAATTGGTAAAACTAATAAATCGTGAATACACTTATGAGAAACATAAGAGTAAACAAGTTTGGACAAGATTATCAAATTGGAATTAAATTCATTATGGTATAGAGAACAGCAAATCTTTGTAGAACATTAAGGAATTGAGGACAAAAAATGTGTTTTAACCTTCTGATGGTTGCGTCTTAAGCAACAAAGCCCTTTTCGCTAAACAAAATTTGTCGTTGTTGACTTCTCATGTTTACTCATCCCTCTTGCTACCTTGGAGCTGTGTCACATCGAGGACGATGTTTTTATATGGGAGGGAGAATGTAGTGCTGATGCAGGGGCATCACTTCAAGGGTTAATGTAAGGATGTAGTAATCAAATTTTGGCTTTCTAAGTCCCTGCGGATGTCTTAAGAGTCATTATGAAGTCCTTTTAGGTTTTAGAGGTCCAAAATTTAAATTAGGAGGTTTCCCTTCATTTTGCTCAGTTTGAAAATTTGAACTTTTCAATCTCTTAGAGCCAAATTTTTGGCTTTCTCATTAGGTGTAGAAGTTTTCATTAGGTTCTAGTCTAGTCATGGAGACTCATCAACATGTGGTATGAGCTATGTTCCACGGGGACGCTTCCCCTATGTTTTTCAGCTTGTCCCCGTACCGGGGACATTTCGAAACCTCAGGGATGGGTAGGAAACGTCCCCTTCCTGTCCCCAAACCATAGTTACGCAGAGACGCGTCCCCCCCTGTTTTGACACGTCCGGGACGTCCCGGACGTCCTGGGGACGCGGGGACGTGGGGGAAACGTTTCCCCCACGTTTCCCTTTTTTTTTTCTAGGAAACGTCCTGGGGACGTCCGAAAACGTTGGAAAACGTCCCGGGGATGGGGAAACGTGGGGGGGACATGGGAAACGTGGGGGAGACGTCCAGACGTCCCCCACGAATTTATTTCCTTTTTGGTGAAAAAATCACAAGGAAAGAAAAAAATTTGCCATTTTTGGAAAGGGTCCGGGAAGATGTAGCAGCAAAAACTTGCATGTGCCATAACTTTCATTCTGTGGCTCCGTTTCAGGTGTCGTTTTTTCTAAAAGTGCATATTTTCTTGAGCTCTATGCATTGATGGCAATATTTTTCTTATTTTCATAAAATCAATTTTTGCACCTTTTTGGACCAAGCAACTTCTTGCAAACTTCTGAAAGAATCATGAGTATTAAGGAATGTATTTGATGTTTATGAGTTCAAGTTTCACCTTATTTAAATCTCAAATGGTTTTATTTCAGCTTATTTATATAATTTAGTCACTATATCTTTATATTTTAAATATTTATATATTTTTTAATTAGCTGTCCCCCCGCCGTCCCCAAAATTTAGAAATTTTTTGCCGTCCCGGAAACCCCTTCCCCCCATCCCGCCGTCCCCCCATCCCCCCGTCTCAGGTAACTATGCCCCAAACTCTTCAAAAAATGCAAAACATCCTGGGGATGTCAAAAATTGGACAGGGGACGACTGAGTGTCCCCGGTACGGCTAGGGGGCTTCTAGAAGTCCCTCGAGCGTACCAGGGACGCCCAACCGTCCCCTTCCGTCCCTTGCACATTTCATACTAAAAAAACATTTTTATTTTTTTTAAACAGACTTTTAAATAAAAGTAAAGCAATGTGGAGGGCCCACAAGGACCCCCACTTGCATTTCTAAGTGCCCTAAACCTAAAACAAACATCAAAACAAAAAAAAGAAACTCATTTGACTCATTTTTAATTTTGTGAAGGAGAAGACAAAGAAAGAAAAAAGCATAGAGCCAGAATAGAGAGTAGCAGTGAGAAGAAGGCAAGAGAGCCCAATATTCTACTCCATTAGAGGTATGTTTATGATCCTTTGTTCATTTTACAAATTTGCACAAACTATTTCTTCATTCTTTCATTGAAAAGTTTACTTTTTTAATCATAGTTTCAAGCTTCACAAACTTAGCAAGTTTTTTTTTTTTTTTGGTATTTGGTTTTCACTTGCAATTGCAGAGTTGTTGCATTTCCAATTAAAAACAATGAGCAGCAGTGAGGGTAGTGAGGGTGAAGAGATTCAAATAGCAATGCAAGATAGAGGTAGAGCCAGAACTAGGGTTTCTTCAGGGAGTGAGAGTGTTGCACCAACAATGGGTTCAAATAATCTGTTTGATTGCCTTTCACAACTCCTCAAAATCTATGCAAAGGGGCCATTCAATGCTAAAAATACCTCTTTCACAATTTGTAACAGCCATTGACAAAGAAAAAAAAAAGAATTCAGGGGGGAGTAGAGTGTGGTTATGCCATATGTGCAACAAAGAATTTAGGGGCAGCTACACGCTGGGTTTATTCACATCTTTTGGGCATAACTGGACAAGGGGTAAAAGGTTGTAAAAGGATATCATTAGCGGAGAAGACCGAGGTGACTAGGTTGCACATGGAGGGTGAGACAATGAAAAACGGGATGCCATTGGAGACTACACAAGTGCCTATCCAATGTGTGGATGTTGAAAGTCAAAGAGGAGGGGATTATGCCAAGGGAAAGAGAAAGACTTCTACTAGTTACAGGTATGTTTAATGTGCAATCAAGGGAAGTAGCTGACTCTTCTATTGCCAAATTATTCTTTGCCAATGATATACCATTTCATGTGTCACGCTCCCCTTTCTTCAAACAAATGTTCAAAGATGTAATTGTTGTTGGTTCTTCATGTGTCCCTCCTGGAGAACACAAACTACGAACTAGCCTCCTTGATAAAGAATATTCTAAGTTGAGTGTGGTGATGGAGGAGATGAGGCAAACTTGGATACGGGTGGGCTGCTCTATCATCATGGATGGGTGGACCAATATTAAACATCGGCCACTCATCAATATCATTGTCACATGTCCTGGCTAGCTCTTATTTTCTTAGAGCTATTAATTGTACAGGGAAGAGGAAGGATGCAACCTTCCAATTTCAAATTTTGAAGGATGCTATAAAGGAGATTGGGCCCTCTCATGTTGTACAAGTAGTGACTGATTCAGCCCGCGTATGTAAGTTAGTTGGCATGATGGTTGAGGGTGCTTACAAGCACATTTTCTAGACTCCATGTTGTGTTCATGCATTGAACAATACATTGGAAAGATAGATTGGGTGAAGGCAGTGGTGGCAGAGGCTAGACACATACAGATGTTCATTTGCAACCATCACACCTCACTTGCTCTATTCAGGGCTTTTTCGAGGAAGGAATTCCTCAAGCCCGTGGACACTAGATATGTGAGCTATTTCATTTTGTTAGAGAGGATGCTTGAGGTGCAGGAGGCTTTGCAATTAATGATGGTTAATCAGGAGTGGGGTAGATGGCCAGAGGCAAACACTTCTGAAGGAAAAGGTGTGAAACAAAATATCCTCGACGATGATTGGTGGACCACATTTAGGTAAGCTATTGCTGATTTTATTTATGTAAGTTTAGTTTTTAATTTTTAAATATTTTTAATATTTTATCCATGTTTATAACTTGTAAATTAGTTTAGTTTTTCATTCTTGAACCTTAATGTTTTCTATTTTTTTTGTAAATTGTTTGCAGATATGTTTGCTCCTTCATCTCACCTGTAGTGGGGGTCATAAGATATGTTGATATAGACTCTCCTAGTCTTGGAGAGATTTATGAGACATTTGATAGCATGCTTGGACAGATGAAGCAAGCCATTCATAGTAGGGATCCTACTTTGGGATTTTATGAGGATCATATTAGGCCCATTGTGAGACGGCGATGGAACACAATGAACACCTCGCTTCATATGGCAGCCTATGCTCTAAATTCCAAATGGTATGCAGCACGAATTGGGAGAGTGCCTCCATCTGATGACGAAGAGGTGAAAGAAGGACTCATGAAGGCCTTTCAAAAGATGTATACTGACGAGGAGTCCACTTTATTACGGACCCAATGGCTATCCTTTGTCAATCTCCGTGGACCAACATTTAGCAAGCCAGAGGCGAGGACAAATAGAGCTACATTAACTCAACTAGACCCTATTGGATGGTGGACATGGCATGGCAAGGATGCACTAGACTTTAGGATTCTTGCCACTCGCCTCCTCTCACAAGTTGTTAGTTCCTCTGCTACAGAGAGGAATTGGTCCACATATGGCCTCATCCACACAGTTAAGAGGAACCATCTTACTTCTCGACGAGCAGAGAAGTTAGTAGCCATGCATAGTGCCTTGAGACTTCAGGATCGACAGACTCCTAAGTATCGTCAAACTCCAGCCACATGTTGGGATGTTGATCCTGAAGATGCTTCACAGATTGATGAGGAGGATGCACAGGTGGGATTGGTTGGGGTTCCATTGGATGAGGCAGCCCCTCATAGTTCCAGCGACTCAGACTCAGAGTCTGATTTTGATGCCACTTTAGCAGAGTTTGATTAGGGGCAGCTATATATTTTCATTTTGATTTTCTATATTTCACTATTTCAGACATTTTGGTGCCCTTGGGCATTTCATTGTAATTGAAACTTGAATCTTATGTGCAATCTCAATTCAGCTCCAGTTTTATGTATTAAAGTTTTATGATGTGTGTGATGAATGCTTTATTAAGTTTATCAATGTGTTACAGTTATACTTATCATTATTCATATGAATATTTGAAATTTGAAATTTCAAATATTTTTAAGGTTAAATCTTATGTGAAGTCTCAATTCAACTTTAATTTTATTTATTAAGGTTCTATAATGTGTGTGATGAATGCTTTAACACTGTTATCATATGAATATTTGAAATTCTATATTTTTTAAATTTTCCCTTATTTTTTAATAGCCGTCCCCTAAAAAAAGGCCTAAAAAAAAATCCATCCCGGAAACGCATCCCCCCGTTCCCTGCCATCCCCGTCCCAAAAACATGGTGGAACATAGGTTATGAGGTCATGAGGTCTCATTAGTGTGTCATCTTTGATTTTGTAACTCATATCTTGTTGTGAGCTCCTTCTTGTAATATAACCTCCATCTTGTAATCTTGTGTATGACCAAGAAATGTCAATTATGAAAGAGCTCTAACCAAAGGAGGTATATATACACCTTGTAACTGTTTTTGCATTCATTGATCAATCATAAGTAACGAGATCTTGGAGCTCCAAAGAGAAGTTAGAAGGTTTTGTTGTTCTGTGTATGCATACAGTTGTGAAACCAAATTTTGTGAATGGTTGTGAGAAGAACAAAGGAACAGAGCATATGATGATCACTGAATGGTTAGGTACTGGTAAGAACTATTTAATTGTGTGTTTTCATTAATTTGTAAAGGGATTACATTGATTTTGTGTGAAGTAATTTGACTAGAAGACACCTAAGAAAATTGTGGCTACAGTTAGACCATACAAATTTAGACTAGATTGACAACCTGAGTGAATATCAGGCTTAGAGCGATGGAAAAAAAGATGTCTCAAGGTTCCTAGCCCATGTACAGAGCCCAAAGGTCATAAGTGAGACATACAAGTGAAGATTAGGAGGAGTTATTGCTTGAAGAGCCTTACCAGTTAGCGAACTCAGTTTTTCAACGATAGAGCAGGGCATTCCTTGAACCAAACATGTGTTTCAAGCAGGGGCAGAGGCTACTGATAAGATCTTAAGCTTCTAAACATCTATACAGTCCTTCTCAAAGTTGTTTTATCCTTAGAAAACAAGTATAGGAGATTTGGTGAAGGAAATTACATCCTCGGGTTCACTGTGACAAAACCTCTCTAAGGTTTAAGGGAATCTTGCATTGTGAGGTTCATACGAGTTGTTGAGCCTTCTAATTTTCAATATATCATCATTAGGGAATTTCAAAAGAGATTCATTAAGTTTCAAACTCCAAAAATCCTCCTAAACTCTGCAAACTGTGACAGTTGGCCTGGAATCACTGTAGCGAAACAGGGAGGCCTAATGAGAGGCCCAAGGTTGTGATTTTTAAGCATTCTTTACAAAGAAGGGAGGGTATGAAACTTTACACACTAATTGTTTGCCCAAATGGGTGTCTAAAAAGGTGAAGGGTTAGTGAGATGAAACCTTAAATCAGAAGTTACACCTAATTTGGCCCTAGGGCAGGGCTGGTAGAGAGAACTAGGCTTGAAGAGGTGGTATGTGAAGGAAGAGGTGGTATGTGAAGGAAGTGGTGTTTGCTCTAGGAATTGAACCAAATGATTTTGCTACCCCTGAGGAATGATAAAGGGTGTCTAAAAATGTATTTAGATGGTTTGAGTGAGTTGTAAAAAGCTCTAACTCATAACTTAGCATTGTCCTTTGGTGTCCCCAGATTTTATCCTGAAATCTGTGACTACCCTATTCGAAAAAATTTCGTACTTTTAAAATAATGGGTCGTTTTGTGTTTTTATTGCCTGAAAGTTCTTGTATTGTGTCAAGATATTCCCAAAAAGCCATATTAGTAGTTTTCGCCAAATACCTAGATGCCCAAAATAGTTATATTCTGTTGTCGGGATTTGTCTGCAGGAAATTTGTAATTAATTATTTTGAGCTGAGACTATTTGCGCTCCGTTTTAACTCTGTTATGATCGAACATATCATTATTCCCTTGTACTAGAAGGATTTTAACAAGGAATAAGTTCTGGGCTTTATTTGTGACTTTTGGCAATTTTTCGTGTTTTTGTGTTTTCCCGTTTCGTTTTCTGTGAAAGTTCTCTAGATCAATTCCTTTGCCGGGTTAGCCCGATTCTTGGCCTGGAGCAGCTGGAGAACATATACGCACATTATGCCCTAAAGAAGTCACCATCGGAGGTCTGGTTCACTAGGAAAAAGCGAAGTCATGCACTAAAAAGCCCCTGCGGGGTTGGGCGCATTTTTGGAAAACAAAGGATTTAAGCTGCAGTGAGAAAAATAAAAGCAGCAGGCAGGCAAGAATTTTGTACCTGCCTAGCAGGGTACTTTTTCCCATGATAGAAAATTCACTTAAGCTGCAGTGGGAAAATTAGAGGCAGCAGGCAAGCGGGAATTTATTGTGTACCTTACAGGGTAAAAATTCCCATGGTGAAATAAAAGAAAAGTGACTTAAGTGAAATCATGGGATTTTATTGCCTGCCATGCAGGGTAAATAATCCCAATGTCAAAGTCAAATCACTTAAGTGGATCATGGAATTTCTGGGGCTGCCTTGCAGGGTAAAAATTTCCATTGCCATGTGTTTTTAAAAATAGAATTCTATTATGCTAAAAAGTGCGACTCACTTTGGGTGAATAATAATGCATTAAATAAATATTTGTTAATATTTATTCACCCAATTTTGGCACCCAGGCTTGTGGAAAAGTCAACAAAGGGAAGTGGACAAAAGGAATTTAAAAATAGAATTCCAAAATTAAATAAATTTAATTTATTTAATGCAGCCCCTTTTGAGAAGGAAATAATACTTTTTAAAGTATTAATTGATTAAATTAAATTCTATTTTCAGTGGTTATGGTCAAAGCACACTGTGAAGCTTAAGTGAAGTGAAGAGTGGATTAAATTGAATTAATTTAATTTATTGGATAGTTGTCCTTAAACATGCTATTTTTAAAGAGAAAAACCTGATTTTTAATTAACTAATTGCCAGGAATAGGAAGGGCAATTATTAATTATAGAATTATGAGGGTTATATAAGCATGGGCTGCCATAAGGGTGAATTAATTAATTCACAGGTAAAGAAGTGCAGCCCAGAGGAAAAGTGCGCCCCATTTGAAGAGGATTTTTGCTCAGAAGAAGGTGGATTCAAGGCTAAAAGCTTCCAAATTTGGCGCATGCATTGAAGGAGGTTGATTTGTGTTTGCATAATTGTTTGCATAAGTGATACAAGTGCTCAGGTGAAGTTGGAAAAATTCATGCTCACTTTGCAGGGAAATAAAACATCAATTTTTGGGGCAGCAGGCTTGAATAGTGCATATTTTTATTATTAAAATTCACTGTTCATGTTCCGGTTGCCATCTTTGTCTGAATTACTTGCAGGAATTCATCATAGGTGCTTTTATAAAGAAAATGAGCTTATATCAATGTTCAATACATTGAATATATCCTCTGAATCTGAAGATTTATCCAGATCTGCATCAGTTTTGAAGAATTCCAGTCAAATAAGAAGAAAAAGAATTGTTCAAACAAATATAGACAAAGTTATGGCGAAGAAAGATGAAAAAGAAAGCACAACGGAGTCATGCATCACTTCCAAATTTGCAGACATAGGAGACACAGATCTAGGTCCGGAACCTCTTTCCGAATTGATTAATAGATCCAGAGCTGAAAAAACTTCACTCATGTGTGCAGATTAAAAGCAGTGGAATTATTCGAGCTGCAACTTTTCCATCCACGGCCCAGTTGCCAGAGTTTGTTATGTAGGTGCAAATCCATATCCAAATGCAGATGCAGACGCAGATGCAAATCCATATGCAGATCCAGATCCAGATCTCATAGTTGCAAAAGCTTCCCGCACAAAGGCTTCATCCTCTTGTTTCGAATGCAGCCCGTGAAGAAGTCAGTGCGTGAAAAATTTCTTCCAGGATCTTGTGCAGAAGAAGAACTGTAAAAGCTTCAAGGATAAAAGAGAAGACAAGGTGAAGGCAAAATTCCAGCCGCTTCCAAATCCAGCCGTTTCCAATTCTAGCTTGTTTCTAGATCCGGCTTGCTTCCAATTCCAGCCGCTTCCAGATCCAGCTACTCCCAGGTCCAGTTTGGTGAGAATCAAAGGCAAAAGAATCAGCTGCATGCAGACATGAAAAAGGACAAGACTGAAGCTTTCCTCTTCCTTCTTCTTTCCTCCGACAAAGTAATTGAGCGATCAATTAAATTATACAACTTAAGTGATTGGTTTAAAAGCCATTACTTGAAGAAGTCAACTAATTGGAGATAGGTGGCGGACGTGCAAAATAGAAGGTTCTATTTTTAGTTGCAAATCATACATGTCATGCAAAGAGGAATTCCAGGATGGAAATTGCCAGTTGTTTCTTTCCTCCGACTTCCATATGTGTCAGTTCAACTAAAAGCTTCCAACTTGTAATTGCCCCTCTACATTTTATAAGTAGAGGAAGAACCTTCGGGTTAATGATCAGAATTTGTAAGCAGCAACTTTGTGTTCCAGACTTTGTGCTGAAACCCTTGAGAGCCATTTGAAGCAAAGGATATACAGGAGCAGATTTCCGAAGAACTTTGTGTCACGGTGTATTGTGTTTCTTGCTTTTTATCTTAGATCTCTTAATAAACTTTGTGTTATTTCAGATCTAGATCTAGAGCTACCTTTGCTTAGAATTTTGTGTTTATATCTATTGGTTTCTTCTATGTGCATGCAATCAACTCTGCTATCTATTGATCGGGTTGCACATCTTCCCCATTTCTCCTCTGTGATTACATAACTTCCTTCTTCTATAAGTATTTCCTTTCTTTAATAGTTGCTTACTTGCTGCAGAACTATTCAGTTATGGTTCATGAACTGAGTAGTTAAAGTAAAACCCCATTTAGATATTAGCATACTTTAATTGACAAATCTGACACGGGAGCCTCACCGGTAAATGAGGGAGATTTATCTCATGACTGCCTAGGTTTTGTGCTATGCAGAAAATCTAGCCAACATCCTTGCTCTCAAGAAACCAAGTTGACAGTTTATGCAAAAAGTGATCAAAATAACTAAATCTAGTGGTTTGAATCAATTTGTTGAATGTAATAGCATGGTTAGAAACTCAGGATCATGAAGAGAAGGTATCATCAGTCTATTTGATCTATTGAAGCCAAATTTGCAAGTTTTTGGATTTGTCTTGAGTTGTGAAAAACCAAGCATCTTGCAAGCTAAAGTGAATATTTGGATCTTGTGAATTAACTAACTTGCTCGAGTGTGTGAAAGAAGTATATGCTCTGCATCAAGTGCCCCCTCTGGTTCGTAGTAATTTTTATTTTACAATCATGGTGAGTGACTCGACCTGGCTTTGGCACTATGATTCTTATATTCAGGTGACAGGGCTCTATGGTGAGTCACCTGGCCAGGTTTTGGTACTATGATTCTTTTCTCTATTGGGAGGCATATGGAGTTGTTTTGAGAGGCTTATAGAGATTTGGGTGGCATATAGAGTTGGTATGTATGATTCATGAGTTACTCATGTGATGTTGAATTGTTCTTACGAGCCTAAGTGGTGTTTTGATCTTTCATGGGTGGGCACTACAGGTCCTCTTTAGAGGCATTCTAATCTATGTTACACCAAGTTTCCGGGACGGGGACGGCAAGGGATGAGGGGATGTGTTTCCGGGATGGATTTTTTTGGAGGCCTTATTTTAGGAGACGACAACAGACGGCTATTAAAAAAAAGAGAAAATTTTAAAAATATAGGAGATTGCAAATATTCATATGATAACATTGATAAAGCATTCATTACACACATTATAGAACCTTAATACATAAAATTGGAGCTGAATTGAGATTTCACATAAGATTCGAGTTTCAATTACAATAATAATTACAATGAAATGCCCAAGGGATGCAAGTTTCAACTACAAAATGTCTAAAACATAGAAAATGAAAATCTACTACTGCCTGTAATCAAAATCCTCTAAAATGGCATCAAAATCAAACCCTGAGTCTAAGTCACTAGAACTATGAGGGATTACCTCATCCAATGGAACCCTAACCAATCCCACTTGTACCTCCTCGTAAACCTGTGTGGCATCTTCGGGATCAACATCCCAACATGTAGATCTTACTATTGTTCTATTTTCTTCTCTCTGTTGTTTTCTTTCTTTGCAATATGGGAAATGACAAAAATGAGCTTTTTTTTTGTTTTAGTTGTAAGAGAGGTTGTTTTAGGTTTAGGTTGGTTAGGAATGAGTGTCAGGTCCTTGTCGGTCCCCACATTCCTTTAATTTTTATCAATTTTGAGTTTTTTTAAAAGTTGTCTTTGCTAGGACGTAAGGGATGCCCAAACATCCTCGGTACAATCTGGGGACGTCTAGGTGTCCCCTGCCGTCCCCCTTCATAAATATGACGTCCCCAGAACATCCCCAATATTTAGAGTGAATTAGGGATGAGTAGAGGACATTTCCTACTCGTCCCCGAATCACCAAAACGTCCCCTCTTGGGGACGGTCTCAAAAACATAGAGGGCGCGTCCTCGTGGAACATAGATTCTAATTGATCTTTGGTGCCACATCAAGCTATAAAAAGGGGGTCCCTTGATTTAGAAAAGGTTATACATCTTTTAGAAATTATTTCTCTTGGAGTTGGAGCATGTTTATTTTCTCTCTTCCATTGAGGACGAAAACCCTCTTAGAAAACCTATTGAGAACGAAACCTCTCAATAGTGGGCTGGTTTGAGGACAAAACCCCTCAAGTTTGCAACAAGGTGATCTCATAAGGAGTTATTTTTAGTTTTGAAGGCATTTCCAGCCCTCTCCTAGGGTGGTGACTTGCCCTAAGGTGGCATTTGGGGTCTTCTAGGGCACGGAAACATCAAACTCCACCATCATTGTGTTTCTCCTATTTTTAGCAGCTGGAATCTACATTTGGACTTCAATTTGGGGCTTGGAATCTTTCATTTCCGGCCATCTTTGTAAGGGTGTTCACTACTGTTATTAAATTTAATTAAATAAATTCTAGCTGGGCTTTGAAGGCTTATTTCTTGGTTTATATTTGTTCTAAAATATTTCTAAGGTTCCCTACATGCTTTGGATTGTGTTAATGATGCATTTTTTGGGAGATATTGCATTTTCCTTGTTGCGGTTATAAAAAATCAGACTGTTGTACCTTGCTGTCATAATTTTCAGTTTACTATCTATTGGGGTTTGTGCAACTTCCCTTTTGTTTCAATTAGAGCCCGAAAATGGGCACTACAATATGGGAACTTTTAAAAGCAATTGCAGTGGTTAGCATCTCTCAGGGCAGCAAGCTGGATGCAATTTGTGGTAGTCTCGGTATACCATTGAGATTTGAAGACTCCAAGCTTGCTGAATCTCTGGCGGTCTTAAATCTGGAAAATGAAGTGTGTGCTGACAATCCTACAGTGGTGGTTCGAGCTCCTCCAAGGAGAAGTAAGCTTTTGATATGCTTGATTTTGAAGTTGGGATGCTATGCTTTGGCGTTTGTACTAAACTTTCAACCGGCATTACAATAATTTTGTTATATCTCCACCTGCGTGTTCTAATGTTCATTGTTGTATTCCCGAATTTATCAGGATTTTGAATATTATAATATTATATTAATAGATGGGCAATAACCTCTTTTTTTGACTGCTCGAAAAAAATACCAGCAAAAACAGAGCAATCAAAGAGCTAAAACAGAAAAAATGAGCTTAACTAAAAGGATTACAGCAGGTCAATGGGCACCTCATTTTCCCACATTTGATGCGACTGCAGTGTATTTCAGTTGCCTCGCATGCAAATTGTGTATAAGCCTTGTGTTGGCATTGTTGTGCTTGTACTCATTAGTGACTGCTTTCCGTTTCGGTATTGAAATTAGTGATAAAGATGAAGCGAGTTTCCCTGCGATGGAAATATTTATAGCAACAATACCAAATTCGAGATGTGGCGCACAACGGTGCTGCAAGTTTCATCACAGCGGCCAACCCTTCCCACAACATGCAATGAATATGTATTTAGTAGCATATTCAATAAATATGTCATCATGGCAATAGTAAGAATATCCACCTCTGCTGGTAAGACAGTGATAAAGGAAAACAAAATGGCACTGCCTGCTATTTATAGTAAATCCCATCACATGTCGATTGTTTTGTTTGTAAATTTTGCACAGCATTTGGAAAATTACCCCTCCATTAATTGTTAAGAAAAATTCTTCCCTACAATAGCAATGCTTCATAAGCACAAGAACATAATGAGTAGGTAGATATATATTTTAGTAGGCCAAATGTTGTCTAGTTTTTTAAGCTGTAGAAGCAAATTTCAAAATGCAAGTTTAAGATATATATTTGACTTTGGGTAGTAAGGCATGTAGTTTGAGAAATTTGAAGGGTTTGTTTTGTAAGTAATGAAGTTATAAGGACGCCAACTAATGTGGGATTGATTTTTTGAAGTTATAAGGAGGCCAACTAATGTGGGATAGATTTTTTGAAGAAATTGAGGCTTTTAGAGTCGAACTAGAATTTTTTGGATTATGAAGCCGCAAAGAAGGAGAGGGGAAGATCAAGCAAACATTTAACAAACATACACATTCTGCAACCAATAAACTATTGTGTTAGTAGGAGGGCCACATGCATTATGGAATCACCTCTAGTGGCATATACAAGGATGGTTGTCTATTGGGTTTATATGTGTTGCCACAAACCAAGCGTACCAACCATTGTGGGATTAATTTTTAGAATGAATGAGGATTTAGAGTCGTAGAAGCAATCCCAAGTTTCACCTAAGGGGCATATCTGACTTGGGGTGGCAAGGCATGTATTTTGAGGCATTTGAATGGGATATTTTTGGATTATGAAGCCACGAAGGAGGAGAGGGGAATGCCGAACAAGTAAACCTACTCATCCCCAACCAATCAACCATTAAAAATGTTTTATACAAATAGTATGTGTAGATGTGGAAAGTATTTGACATTAACAATGCAATGCATTCATCCACATACATTGCAATTCATGTCTAAATAAAATCAGACTTAATTGTATAAAGAATATTTCTTAAGAATAAAGGGCATGAGGAAGTTTTTAAAGAATACTTGATTTGTCACAATTCTAGAGGCAATTGTCAAAAATAGACAGTGCAAAGCAAGTCCCGACATCAAGATGAAGAAAGCCCGGAAAAATCAGCATGAACAGAGAATCTTCGTCATATCCATTTTGCTCCTTTAGTGGTACTATAGTAGTACGGTTTGAAGTTTTAACAATTGTTTTCGAGCGAAAATTTTATTACATGACCTTTTTTATGTACTTCTGGGCTCCGAAAACTTTGCTCATTATTCATGAATCTCTAGGAAACTGATCTCCTTCATCGAGACCTTTCTATCCAGCAACATTTTACAAAAAGCAATAAAAATGGAAGATGTTTTGAGGGTTCTATGTTGTCCCATCAACAAGTACTCTAGTGTAATGCAAGTACCCAACTCTTATCACTCTCAATGACCTAATCAATGCAACAATAAATGTTAGATGCTCTTCATATTTCTTTAAGTGCTTGAATGCTGCTCTAAATGCTTTTGGCTCTGGAATGCTCCTCTATCATTCAAATCCATAACTCATTCCTTGCATATGATTATTTTAAATACATTAATGCACCTATATATTTACAGATTTCTTGAATTCAAATTAGGACCCTCTTAACATTTATATCAACACACAACGGGTGAGAAACCCCAACAAAAAAGGGCTAAAAACCTTGGATGACCCAAATATAGGTCATAATGGCCACACAAAAAAGAGGACCAGAATTGTACCAGTATGGTTATGAGGGAACTAAAAATGTGAAAAACATAGAAGATCAATAAAATAGGAGGAAGACAGAGATGACGGAATATGAGAGATAAACAAGAGCAGAAAGATAAGAACAAGGGGGAACATGCCAGAAGATGACCAAAAAGAAGGTATATGTGATAATAATCGGCAAACACATAAGCACACTAAAACAATGCAAATCTGTAGCAAATAACTAGCCTCATACCAAAACTAGGTGTCTACATACTGCCCCACTTCAATGTGTGTGTGTGCATACATATCAAAGTAAATAAAAAGTTGTCTCGATCATCTATTTTTATTCTTCAATTTTTAGAATACATGCCTATCTCAAGTGGCTTAAATGTACAGTTTGTGAAGTGAGATGCCATTTTAAAGGGCACAAGATAATAATGTACATGGATGCTTCAATTTTACGATGAGCTGCCATGAAGCCAATCAACTCCAAAAGTGATGGAAGGACAAAGACAACAGGAATCCTATTTCTGTAGGCAGATTCGGGCTAGCTGTCAAACAGGAAAGACAACAAATTATACTGAAAAGGCAAGCAAATTTCAATTTTTATTTAGTTTGTTTTGCAAGATGGCAATTTCAAGCTCTTTGGCACTCTATGTGGAACATTTGTTCAAATTTTATTCTGCAGACGAAGAATTAAAGTGACATCAAACAAACTGGAGCACAGGGTGGACTCTGGATCAATCCTAGAACAAAGGGTAGACTCTATGGTGCAATCCGTTCCATTAAATAAAAGGTTCCTCCAAATTCATGAAGAAGATTTCAGCTAGGGCATGTCAACCAGTATTTGGTAACTTTATGATGCTGCCTGCTTAAATAGAGTACTTATAAGAACTTTGAAGTCTGTCGCTGTGTTCTTTTGCAGAGGCTAATCTGTAGATTGTACGGATGAAAAACATATTCTTGACAAAATGGCAGAACAATTCACATTATTTATTTTCTACATGCCTTTGTGTGCCTTATTTGTTCCTGAATGATTTATCAGTGGCTTTATTTAGTATGGGATTATTCAAAACATATTGCAAAACTTTTCGCTGTGGTTGCGTTTGCATGTTTCCCTTGAACATTAAACTTTTAAAGCTTTAGCCTTAAACAAAATTACCCGCATATGGAAGAATGCACTGAACATTGGCATGATTTGAGACCAGATACGGCCTTACATATCATATATAACTCTATTAGAATGTTTTGGTTCCTTTATGTATCTTTCAGGCTAAGATATCCCAATAAGATTTTAAGGCAGATCTTTCTGGTAATCAGGGTCATGGCAACTACATTCTTTCATCTTTTAGCCGACTCTGATTGGTTTCTAGGTAAGCCTGAAATTCTTGTGGGGTAAGATTGCTCGCAGCAAGTTTTTTCAGTTTTTGTTCAAGTCAGATGGGCAGCATCATGTTAAGATCAAAGTTGAACTCGGTGATTATCAGTTTTCAAGACCCTGATGTCACTCAAGTTCATTCTTATTCAGCTCCTTGATTCTATCCTAGTCAGTTAGGAGAGAGTATTCATGATCTGAAGATTTGTTTGTTGTATAGATTTAAAGCAAGAATTGTGCAAGCTGAATCGTATGAGAGCCCAATAATTCCCTGTGCTCAAGACTCTTGTCTTCATTTATTTCCATTTACTGTAATTATAAACAAATTTAAAATTCTAAATTTATAAGATCAAAATTCATCTTTCCTTGGCCTTTTCAAAAATAAAAAATCATACTATTTCTCAAATGTTAATGATTAGACAATGTCAAGCTCAAGCCAGCTTATTTCTAAAAACATAAATATCAGGATGACAGGAACTATCCGCTCTCGGTTCTTGTTTTACATTGATACAACAATTATCATATTACAAAATAACCAAAACAGAAGAAGAATATATTGCAGCCATTCCTTTCATATAGCAATTTCAGTTTTAAGAACATTTATGACCCATCAAATTAATTATAAATTAGATTATTGATTTTTCTAAAATTTTACTAGTGTATGCGTAAATTATTTTGAAATGACCTCTATAAGTAGTTATTAATCTAATGACATTTTCTTCATATATATTTTAATAAAATTATAAGACAGAGGCCCAATAAACATACAAGTACTGTTAACATTTTTTAGTAAGGAAAAGAACAAGTTTTGTACTTCTCACCCTCTAATTTCTTTTCCATTGGCTGTCACATATAATACCTTAACAGATACGTTAAATTTATCCATCCGAAAACAGCTATAGATATCTATCTTTGATTTTTCATATAATTTTGCCCATTGAAAGTTTTAGATTGATTAACATATCCACCACCTTCTCTGAAAAGTTTATGTTGACTTGTGATAGATATCCTTGATATAGCTCCACCAATGTGTCAGGCTCAAAAACATAATTTTTGGAAAAAACGGTCTCTAAACTCCACCTTACGCTTAAGATATTGTGATTTTTTACACCTTCTGCAAACAAAAAGAAACAGTTCCCTATGATAATCAAATGGACACCAAATTTAAGGTCAATCATTTTTATTAGCATCTCACACTCTAATACCCATTACCCCTTAAAGATATAGATATAGAGGTGCCTATCTTGTATTTTTCATACAGTTTTACCTATTAAAGGTTATATATTGAGATTAAAGAATCCATCACCTTCTCTAAAATAATTTTGTTGATTGGTGAGAGATGGTCTCAATCTAACTACACCATTAAATTGGGCTTATTCTGAATTGTGCAGTATGTCCAATATATCACAATATTTTAATCGCCTTCGCTAAGAAAAAAGACAAATTGTATTATAACACTTGAATAAACTTAAAATTTAAGGTCAACCATTTTTATTTATATCTCACATTATTACACTCTATCACGACCCCATGTAGCTATCATTGGAGGTTAAGCCTGAAGAGGTAGTTATTTACATAAGAATTAAAATCATTAAATACAGCGACAAACCCATCAAATTTAACTCTGGAGTGCGATCAAATCCTCCACACCCAACACATTTTATTTTCAACAAAATACAAAATACTGATATATTATGAACATGTCAAAGATATAATGTACCAATTGTAAAAAGGAAGGAATACCCCCTATTTAACTTTAATAACATCGCAAACACTTAATCAAGTCAAAAACTACCAGCGAAAACAGAGAACAGTCAAAGAGCTAAAACGGAAGAAATATAAGTTGAAACTGAGCTTAACTGGAAGGATTACAGCAGGCCGATGGGCGCCTGGTTTTCCCACATTTGATGAGACTGCAATGCATTTCTGTCGCAAACTATTTATAAGCCTTGTGCTGGCGCTGCTGTTCTTGCATTCATTAATGGCTGCTTTCTGTTTTGATGTTGAAATTAGTGATAAAGATGAAGCTAAAGACCCTGCTATGGGAATATTTGCAGCAGCCATACCAAATGCGAGATGTGACAAACGATAATGCTGCGCGTTTCATCACAGGGGCTGACCGCTGGTACCACATGCGATGAATATATAATATATAAAAATATATATATGTGTCTGTGTTTAAGAATATATTCAGTGAATATATATTGTTGTAGAGATCTCCGCCGGTCTGTAGGTGAGAAGGCGATGGAGGAATATAAAAACGGCGCTGGGCGCTCTTTATAGTAAAATAATAAAATGGCCTTGGGCGCTCTTTAGAGTAAACGCCATCAAATATGATTGTTTTATTTACGATTTTTCAAGACTGGTCCCTCCATTAATTATTACGCAAAAAACTTCCCTATCATAGCAAACACGTCGTAAGTTGCCCAAACGATCTCTCATTTTTATTTTAATAAATATAGGGGAAAGGACCCCGTCACCGGCACGGGTTAAATTTGACGTCCTTTTAGACGTTTTTCACGATTTTAGTTGTAAAATATTTGCAAATATTTGGGAAAACAGTTACCTTGTAATTTTTAAGTATGACCGTCAATTTTTATATAGATTTATTGGTAAACTATTTAAATACATATAGAATAATCTTTTATAAATCGTATTAATAGTATAAAAATAACATTATTTTACATTTTTGAAGGATAAGATTAGAAATTTACCGTCACCTAATAATTGTTTGCCAGGTATAGGTGGTCGTCAAATTTGATCCCCGGTCCATCCCCAGACCAGGGATCAAATTTGAAGGGTTGGTCTGAATTTTATTGTGAAGGGCAAATATTGGACCAGCCCTTCGATAATGAAGTATGAATATTTTACATTTCATATGACAAGAATAAATCAAGCATACACGTCATAAAAATTAAGAATAATTTTTTAAAATGAGATATTGTTTTAAAAATAATCCGCAGTTGATTGGCACCTTAAATAAAAAAGGAAAATTCAGTAATCCAAACCAAATGGCTCCTCAATCCTAATGGTATAAAATTACAATGCATTTAAATTGGTAAAATAATCAAATTATGATGATGTAAAGAAAGCCCAAATTTGGAGTATTCCAATGTCCTAAAAATCATCATAACTAAAATAAGTATTAAATAAATTTAATAAATAAATGTACATAAACAAACAATTGAAATGAGACAAGAAGACACACATATCAGTAAACACATAAATATCATCAAATTGCGTGTGGGACACTAGGATCTCTTATCATAATCATTAAGAAAATTTGTAAATAATAAAATAAATAACTTTAACTTCTTGGATTTTAGTGCTAAAATTAAAATCCATTTGGATTCTTACCACTTCAATAAACAAATCATTCGGATTTTAACCACTAAAATTAAAATCCATGTAAATTTTAACAAGTAAAATGCATTGAATTTGTTTTTTTCCAATTAAATTAAAGAAAATGTGCATCCATACATTGAAACACCCACTCTAACTATGTCACCGACAGATACATCAAGACATTCTTGGTCATATTTTAGAACCAAGAGCTTCACCTCGTGCATAATATGCATTCATATCTGCTACACACAAATGATGTATTTACCAAATTCGAATACTTCAAAACACACACCCTTCATAATTATTCCTAAATCTATTCACAACCATCTTCCTCAACTCCTTAAGAATATAGTTGAGTGGCATTGTCTTGAGCACAACTACAAATATAAAATTCATGTTGGCCTTCACATCAGTACTATTAAACAAAGGTTGGAGAGAAGATACCAATGATGACTTGGAGGGGTGCTTTCAATGGGTGAAGAAGATTTTTTCTACATGTTCTCCCCCTCTGCGACGAGCTCCTTTCATCTTCCCTGCATTCTACCATCTCAGATAAGTCTAATCAATCGTTGCATTAAGAAGCAACACGACACATAGCTTGGTTCTTCTTTGGAAGGGTCATAATGGGTGAGATCCTCAAGTGAATCAACCTTTGTTTTCTCTGAAAGCAATCCCCAATTGGATTTTTCCCGAACTCCTTCTCCATTGCATACAAATAAAGTTAATCCAATCATCTTGTCTTGTGGCTTGTCTACACACCAAGCTCAAATTGATTCGAGTGATCTGGATCAAGAGTCTTGATTCAAGACCATTGCAAGCTCATCTCGCCCTTTGGTACCAACGTGGCTCCCATAGAGCCTTCTCGACACCCTAGTTTGCGAGTCATAAATTGAAGTTACTATTTGAGACCAATTCAACACTTTTCTCTAAGCTCTTCCTCAACCTCAGATATCCATCGCAGCCCATATCCAAGCTATTGACCACTCTACACACTTGATATGTTCCAAATCTTGTTGTGTAGGCTCCCAAGTGGGAAGATATGTATGTGCAAGTTGATCATATCTATGTTCTTTGCCTCTTAAGGTGGCTCGTACAATAAAGAAGCAAAAACAAGTACAAGGTGGTAGATAAAACATTTGAATGAATCCCAAACAAAGGTCAGAACCCTAAATGGTAATATTAAATCTTTAGTTTTTTATGTATTTGTGCTCAAGTATACCTTGAGCTAGCATCACCAACTTTCTAGAAACTTGGGATTTGACCTTGATAGTATTATAACAGTGGTATATTTATTATATTAAAACTTTTGGCATTTGCAAATAATAGTTTTGTCTAGTATATCTACGAGTCATGCGTAGAGCCTGGAAAGCTGGAGGTGATTGTTGTTTGTAGAAGTCATCAATTTTTTTGTAATATTTAAAATTTTCATTCAAATTGTTGACATGTGTTTTCACCATAGCCCTTCTTTTGACAATTTCAAAAGTAACTTGCACTTTTGTATTGTCAAATGATTTTTACATTTTGATTTTTTTTAATTGAAAATTTTTCTGACGGGTTTGAGTTCTTGGGAAGGTTTGTGATGGGCTCGACTTTGAACCCTGATAGTCACATATACATCTGTTTAGGATTCCAAATCAGCACCATAAAATAATTGTCCATTTTATGAAATATTAAACAGTACTTTTTTAACTTGTTGAAATGTCATATGACATGTGTCTAAATTTTTTTTCATAGTATTACGAATCTGCTTTCTGCTTGGAACAACACTTTATACTTATTGAGAAATACATAAATATGAAGAAGAGACTCATATGTTTGTATGTTTTGCAGGTTTAGGATTTTGGCCATATGTAAGGTTCATTTTGTCCTTCTGGCTAGTCTTGCCAATATTCAGTGGTGGAGCGTATGTATATGAGAATTATTTTAGAAAAGCTAACCATTTTTTTAGTTCAAAAAGCTATAAGTTCATTAATGTTATTATTGTTACACATTGAAAAAGAAGCAAAGATGAATAAGGGAGTTGGTGGTTATTGGATGGAAAAGAACGTAAAATTAATTGTTAGTAAGGTCATTTGTGACCTTACTAAGGCAATGATCTATCTATCTTAATTCAGTTTGAATGCATGTTGATTTGTCCAAGGAGATGCTTGAGTTTACACTCCATTTTTATTTAGCTTAGTTTAATTATATGCCTATGTTATATTTAATAATGTTATAAACATGAACTCAAGGTCTTGGGCTATTGGTGAGTTATAAGTAGTTTGTAATCTTCAACCCAAGTTCCATTCACATCGAGTTCATTGGATGCTTTTAATAAGTGGCTATGGGGAAACCTTGAGGTAAGGGTTGAACTTCTCCATATGGACCAAGTGGAACATAGCGGGGCACTTCGAATGCGGATCGCTCTGCAGACATTAAGGACCCAAGCCCACCCCCATGTCCTACTTAGAGAAAATAATCCTCCACCACTCTAGTTCATAGCTCTAGTATAATAAAAGTGTTTAAGGAACCAAATTTTAGAACTCAAGTTCTTGGGCTATTAGTGAGTTACAAGTAGTTTGTAATCATCAACCCATATTCCATTCCCATTGAATTCATTGGATGTTTTCGATAAGTGGCCATGGGGACACCTTGAAGTAGGGGTCGAACTTCTCCATATGGACCAAGCAGAACATAGTGGGGCGCTTCGAATGTGGATCACTCGATGGACAGTAAGGACCAAGCCCACACTCATGTCCTAGTTAGAGAAAGTACTCCTCCACCACTCTAGTTCATAGCTCCAGTATAATAAAAGTGTTTAACTCAAGGTCTTGGGCTATTGGTGAATTACACGTAGTTTTTAATCATCAACCTAAGTTCCATTCCCATTGAGTTCATTGGATGCTTTTGATAAGTGGCCAAGGGGACACCTTGAGGTAGGGGTCGAACTTCTCCATATGAACCAAGCATAACATAACAGGGCACTCTGAATGTGGATTGCTCAATGGACATTAAGGACCCAAGCCCACCCCTATGTCCCACTTAGAGAAAATACTCCTCCACCACTCCAGTTCATAGCTCTGGTATAATAATTTAAGTGTTTAAGGAACCATTTTTTTGCCGATGGGGTCTGGGTGGAGTGGTTAAGACAGATGATTGTATCCAACTCCACTCGGGTTCAAATCCCACTTAAGAACGATCCCCGTTTGGGATGGTAATGTCTGAGGTGGCGCGACTAGCAGGCTGATTTAACAAAGGTGGATTCTGGTTCAAGATTTCTTGCGCTAGAAGTGTGTTCAAGTGTGGTGGATCTGGTTCGCTAATTGTTGAGCTTAAATGTTATATCTTGGCTGAATGTACTCCGATTCATAGCTCCGATCAAAAGCGTTTATCTATCTAAAAATAATAATGTTGTGAACATCCCAAAAATGAGACACACTATATAAATTACATAAATATATAGTCCTTAATTCATATACCATAAAACATATATTATTTTATCAAAATCAACTAAACCTTGTTGCTAAGGCATCATGCTATAGACTCAACAAAATATGTGCATAAGGCATATTTCTAAGGAATTCTATCGTGCATTTTACATATTTGAGATGATATGCCAATGCTTGAAACTTAGGAATTCTATTACGTATTCAACAAAATCTGCTAATGCTTACTACATACGCATTCTTTTAAAAATTCAAGCTAATATAAGCCAAAATTTATAAGGCCTTCACTTAATAGCTTGACCAAAATCTTGGAAATGGTCGACATTTCTCTTCCTCGTGACTGTCTGATGTGTTGGCATTCATAGATTGGAGTACATTATGTAACATAGTAGGAGTTGTACCTAAAATATTTGTCATAGTTGTTAAAAGTTGGCCGATTTGACCAAACAATGCTTGATCTAAAATTCTAGAGCATGTCTCTGTGTTTGTAGGAGAAGATTGGCGATTGGATTGGTTATTGATAATGGAAGAAAAAACAGGCGTGAATGTGTTATACATGCCCAACAAAATTTGATGTTGATCAAGAAAGGGATTAGAGGGACTACTCAAACGTATATTTTGTCGACCAAGCTCCTTTTATGTTGTTTGCATTCCTTCATCCTTTTATCATGTTCTCTTGATAGTATGGTCTGCTCATTTTTCAACTCATTCTCCTTTTTTCTCTGCAACTTTTCCTCTTCTTTTTTTAGCCTTTTTAATTTTTTTTATCAATTTTAAGTTGCCCCTTCTTTTATTTTTGTACCAACCTGTGTGTTTTTATTTCTTTTGTCTGCTTCCTTTTCTTTGCCTTCAAATATTCAATTTCTTGTTTTCTTGTTTCTTGATCTTAAATAAAATGCAAGTACTCATCAGAGGTGAGTATTTGGGATTTCCTACCAATTCTAAGTGCACCATCATTTAGTCATATAGGGTTATCATGAACTCTCTCAATTGCTAGCTTTAAGAATTTACTTACTGATTTACGTGATTGGTTCTCATCTTCGGTGTATGTCGCCTCTTGGTTGTTTTGTGTGGCTATGAAATCAACATCATTAAAGTTTTCTTTATCTAAATCTTGTGTGGCCAAATTTGGGGCATCCAATTGAGATGCATCATGTGTCTCCCACTTCAAAGTATCAACATAATAGTGCACCACACTTGTAAGAGATGGGGGAGGGGATGGCATGGAAAGAGAAACTTCCTCATTGTTGAAATCAATTTGCATGTTGAGGTTAATTTCCCCTTCTTTAACCCATTGAGGAGGGCTAAGTTGTGTTGGCAAACTCCAACTATCATCAACATCCACAACTTCTTGTGTTTGAATCACATGAGTTGTTGAACTAAGGTGATCATCATCTTCATTGATTGTTTATGGCTGATTTAAATCTCTAGGCATGCCAAAACATGTTGACTCAACATGCATTTCCTTTGTTTTTTGTGCTTCCTCATTACCTGACACATTTTCCCCATTTCTTCTAAACATCGTTGTACATCTTCATCTTTTATTCTTATCTTATAAAATGATGCATCCAATTCATAAACAACTCCTTTGTCATCCAAGCATGTGGTTGGGTCGTCAGACATGCTCTAGGTTCACATCCAGCTATCTCATTTTTAAGTTATCTTTTTGCCTTGAAAATATAAAATCAAGAAATGCTTTGTCCTGTTGCATTAACACAACAAAATCCAACAAAAAAGTGTTCGAAAATCAAGTAGCGAGTTTTAATTCCATTGTTAAAATTCACGAAGGTCACAAAGAATTATGGAAGAAGATGTACATCCTGGCCAAGGCGTCGACTAAGGAAAAAGTACTAGTCGTTACACCGAAGACTGTCCAAGTGACCTTTGACATAAAATATGACTTTTAAATAAAATGACACTTTCTAGGTGACCTTTGACATCAACAGGTGTTGGTTAAACGTATATTTTAGTTTTTTAAAGAGTAAATAATAATTATACCATCAAAACATAATAAAATATTAGAAGGTTTTAAAATCTAATAACAAGATTTAAATTGGAATAAGATTTAAAATGTGCGAGTATTATGAATGTTACTTCTAGTTAATGTACATATTATCGAGAATTCGAATTTCAAGTTCTCATTGAAGCATGTAATTTTCATGTGTGTTAGCATTCATTAAGACTACAATTTTTTTCATTGGTTCAAGTGTAACTTCTCATCTTCTCATATTTTTTTGCAATGTTATACAGATTTGATGTAAATGTTTAGGTGTAAATGTATAAATGGTTTTTCAAAGTGTTGAAAAACACCGTGCGTTTTTCAATGTGGCAAAATACACGACATGTTTCTCATTGCTTTGGAAAAACTCAACCCTTCTCCACCTGACAAGTAGTTGATGTGGATTCAATGTTTACAACAAGAAGGAAAAGCACCAGGGGCCGCGCCTTTTGGAGAACAGGGTTAGGTTTTTCAAAGTGCTGAAAAACACCATGTGTTTTTCAACGTGGTGGAATACACAACTTGTTTCTCATCGCTTTGGAAAAAATCAACCCTTCTCCACCTAAAAATTAGTTGATGTAGACTCAATGTTTACAACAAGAAGGAAAAACACCTAGGGTTACACCTTTTGGAGAACGGGGTCGGGTTTTTCAAAGTGCTGAAAAACACCGTGAGTTTTTCAACGTCGGAATACACGACCTGTTTCTCATCGCTTTGGAAAAACTCAACCCTTCTCCACCTGACAAGTAGTTTATGCGGAGTCAATGTTTACAACAAGAAGGAAAAGCACCGGGGGTTGCACCTTTTGGAGAATGGGATCGGGTTTTTCAAAGTGTTGAAAAACACCATACATTTTTCAACGTGGCAGGATACATGACTTGTTTCTCATCGCTTTGGAAATACTCAACCCTTATCCACTTGACAATTACTTGATGTCGAGTCAATGTTTACAACAAGAAGGAAAAGCATCGGGGGTTGCGCCTTTTGGAGAACGGGGTCGAGTTTTTCAAAGTGCTGAAAAACACCATGCATTTTTCAATGTGGCAAAAAAAGCACTCCATTTTCCATCGCATTGGAAAACTTCAACCCATCTCCACCTGACAAGTAGTTGATGTGGATTCAATGTTTACAAGGAGGAAAAGCACCACGGGTTGCATCTTTTGGAGAACGTGATTGTGTTTTTCAAAGTGCTGAAAAACACCATGTGTTTTTCAACGTGGTGGAAAACACGACATATTTCTCATCTCTTTGGAAAAACTCAACCCTTCTTCACCTGACAAGTACTTTATGTGGAGTAAATGTTTACAACAATAAGGAAAAGAACTCGGGGTTGTGCCTTTTAGAGAACGGGGTCGGGTTTTTCAAAGTGCTGAAAAACACTGTGCATTTTTCAATGTGGCAGAAAACGCACCCCATTTTCTATCGCATTGGAAAAATTCAATCCTTATCCACCTGATAAGTATTTGATGTGGAGTCAATATTTGCAAGGAGGAGGAAAAGTACCACGGGTTGCACCTTTTTGAGAATGGGATTGTGTTTTTCAAAGTCCTAAAAAACACCATGCATTTTTCAGCGTGGCGGAAAACACACTCCATTTTTCATCGCATTGGAAAAACTCAACCCTTATCCACCTGATAAGTATTTGATATGGAGTCAATGTTTACAACAAGAAGGAAAAGCACAACGGGTTGCACCTTTTGGAGAACGAGATTTTTCAACACTTTGATAGTAGAAATTAAACTTCGACATGATAATTTGTTACTGTTTATTACATCATTTCATCATAATTACATCAACTTTATGTTTGCTAAAATATTTTATAATATCCACATATTACATGAGCGGTTCTTCGTTGGCTAACACCACTAAGCACTTTTTTTAAATACTCTAAAAATAGTCAAAGAGTAGGTCAGTTGTACACGTTCCATATTTATGTATTTTAAATATACACAATGTACAATCTCATATACAAGAATTGGCAATGTTTACAATTATAATATAGGCCCACTCAACATGCCATACATTTACTTTCCAAAGCTCAACCTGCTCATTCCGTAAGATACATCTTTCTGCATATCCGTTGCATATACAACACAATGAATTAAATATTAGACAAGGTATCAAAGGATTTTTACCTTACATACAGTAAATAAATGTTATGATATTAAGGACATTCAATACACACCTTGCGCAGACGCTAAATTTTTTAAAGATAAGCGACGATGGGGAGATGTTTCAGCTGCATTTGAACCACCTGCAAAATAAATGATCAATATGTTAGTCTTCGCCTCCACAATTAAAATTTCTTGCAAATAGTTCACACTAATAGTTCAATGTTTTGACCTATATGTTCCATTTGTGTGGTTTGTCTCCTCTTTGCACGATTGCCGTCAAGAAATTGGAAGCATTCGTAGTCTTTAGCGTGATTGTTCAAATCTTCTACAATGTCTGGCCTCTTACTCCCACTGCAGTGTTATTTTTTACACATGCTAAACCATGGAAACATGCGGGTGGTGGAAATCTCATTGACATCTCCTTTGAAAGAAACATCCAACATATTTGATGCTTCTAGGTCTCTCCTAAACCTTTGAACACATTCAAAATAATGTTTTTTTATGTTCATCTGTACTCAGTGGTGTATTGAAGACTGACTTCAAGAATTCTTTGGATATGTGTTCCATAAAATTTGAATCACTTTCTATCATCAAACCACCAGCCCCAATAGTTTTAGGAGTTCCTGTGACGTATAAGACATTATAGAAAGTTATTTATTTATACACTAGGTTTTTCAATATCATTGTACACATGAATACACAATGGCACCTAATCATAAATATGTGCGACGAACATTATCATTGACATCTATTAATTGATTGAAGGAGTTAACAACTAACCATCAACTATCAGTGACTGTTGAGGTGGTGAGAGGGGCCATCCCATATCATTTATAGTGCTTGTCTCTGCATAGGTATTGGATGCTGCACGAGAAATGAAAACAATTTCAACACAATGCTTTTTTCATTACAACTTATGCTTAGCAATCTATATCACTACTTGCCACATATGATGACATTAAATTACCTTCAAATTCTACTGTTGGATACGACAAAGAGGGACTGTCTCGGAACGTGTCTTCATTTACCCTGATTGTCTTCCCATAAGTATTGGCTCCTACACATGGAATGAAAAGAATTTTAACATGATGTTTATTTCATTACGACTTATGCTTAGCACAATCTATATCACTACTTTCCACATACGATAACATTGAATTACCTTCCACTTTTACTTCTAGATATGGCGAGGAGGGGCCATCACAGAATGTGTCTTAATTTATCCTGCTTGTCTCCCCATAAGTATTGGCTCCTGCATGTGAAATAAAAATAATTTCAAAACGATGCTTATTTCGTTATGACTTATGCTTAGCAATCTACATCAGTAACATATGATGGCATTGAATTACCTGTCACTTTTGGTGCTTGATATGATGACATCGAAACATATTACTTGCGAAAATCCAACGCCTTCAACACGTGCTTACATGTGTTTCCTCTGATATCCCAAGCACATTCGCATACGTCCAAGGCTCCGCATTGCCTTACCAAATATCATGTACTTATAGTTGTTTGGATCCTCACCCACAATTGATTGCAATCAGACGTAATTTCAAGGCAATCTGTATTAGGAATACTCTTTGCTCTCTCAACCACTGTTAATAGATGTCTTTCTTTTTTGAAATTGGTTAAGAAGACAGATTTTTGCAACTTCCTCTTGTGTTTGTACAATGGCTCCACCTTGTACACAAGTGTGTAGAACAAATAGTCCATCCGGCGAGTACATTTCTTTTGTCTATCACACAAGTATCTAGTCTTCAAAAAATAATGGTAGGACTCGATGGATGCGTTTGTTTCTTGATTTTCATGGGAGAAGTTTCTAAAAAAAATTTCCCACATAGCTTAAAAGCGATACAGATTGAAAATCAATGACATTATAAACCAAGAATTATAATTGATGATAATTAATAAGGAAACACACAAAGGATCGCACTCACTAACACATTCTTTGCTCTCACACCATGTATTCCTGAAGTACTTAAGGAACTTAGTTTCCTCTTTGAATTCATTAAATAAGTCTTAAACGATTCAAAATGTGTGCTCGTGATGCATTTCAGAACCATACATGATGGTACCTAGTCTCTCAAAAATCTTCCACCTAGAGTCCTTGCTACAATACCTGTGCACATTTTTCAACCATGCCCTACGCACGTGCCATAGGCATAACACTACACGACAACCAAAAACACACATGATGGCTTAGATTTCAGCCAACGCATCATCCATAATGAATGCATTGATCTACCAATTGGCACAAAGGTGTTTTCCTCGTTTTTGGAATTCCACCAACTAACCGTAAATGTATTCAATTTTATTCCTCAAAGAAATGGCCCATGCTACAGGCACCCCAGCTTCTTTCTTGTAAAAAAAAGAAATGTGTATAATTGGTACTGCAAGGAATATGACATCAAATGGTAACATGGGGTTTAATATAACTGAAAGGAAATAGTATTAATGATACGTAAATTACACATCATTTCAAAATTCATTCCAATTACTTATACCATATTTTTTGGTAGCAAACGTCGAGTCCATGGAGATTATGGAATTGTGTGAATGTTGAACCATTATCTCACACATCCACGGTGTTTGCAACCCCGTAATGAATGGAACGGTGGTTCCATTTGGGCGTTGATAGTAGAAAAATATGTCTTTTTCCTCCACATGCCATAAGTTCATGTTCATGGCATCATCGACATGCTTTTGAGACCTTCTACAACGAACTCTTTTCCACGCATTCACCACGTCCTTTCTTGTCATTTATTCATCCCTCTTGCTCGATATACCCACGTTGGATGAATCCTCTAAATATTTATCATACACTGTGTCCACGGTGACTCCCATTAAAAAAAGACTCTCGATATAAGTTTTGCATTCATTCGATAAGTACGAGGCAACATTCAGACGAGGATCATTAATGATATTTTCGTTCCTCCCATGACAACACTCACCATTTACATCACAATGAAATGGATGGTTGTATAATATTATGGCCATTGTCGGTCTCCCATAAAAAACCTTCACATTGAAATAACATTGGAAAACCCTTTTAATTATACACCTACTCACTTTGTCACTTGTTACTGACTTATTTCTATTGTCGTTTAGACCATATGAACACCAATAGTTGCATTAAAAATGATAACATCAAATGCTATTAAAATGTTTACAAAAATAACATACAAAAAATAATTTGTTAGAAAATTTCCAAACCTAGAATATGTCTTGGTTGTATGCGGTTTTGGATTTTCTATATTTGTTGACTTGTGATTTGTGCGTGAAAAGGTAGTCTCAAAACTTTGGTTAGAACCTTCCCCCTTTAGAAATGCATGTAGTCTTGCGAGCGGTATGGCGGCACAAATGTCAACGTTCGGCTCATCCCCTATTGGATTCCATTCTAGGTCATCATATGAAAACTGACTCTTTTCCTCTGTAATCTCTTGGACAGGAAGATCGATCATGCTCTGCCATTTGGGCCTCCTTCCCATCCTAAAAATTATTATATGCAGTTTTTCATTGTTAAATTTTGACTTGTGATTCATCATCATCAACATGAATATCATATTAAAACATTAGAAGCATTCAAATTTTTGTCTAATTCAAAAGTCGCGTGTATAAAAGACAGTATTGAAATTCAAGGAAAAATAACAATTTATAGGATTGCCTATTGCTTCCAGTGCACAAACATATCACAATATGGTCATCTATAATGTGACAAAGAATGCAACACGATAAATATAATGTGACAAATACTGTTACAAAATTAATATTATTTCAAATACACTTATTATATGTGGAGAGAAACTTCCATAGAAAACATTATTACATTTAGCTAAAAACAACAAAAAATATCGAAACAAGAACATGTTTATTTAAAACAAAAGTTACAAATAAATTTTTTAATATATTTAAATATTAATAACATCTTTAATACACACACACACACACACACACACATTTATGTATGCCAAAACACAATAATTAAACAACAATAAAATAATAATCATCGCAACACCCACATACCGTTCTTTTTGAAAAAATTGAACTCATGGTATTCATATTCACTGCACAAAAGAGTAACTAGTTAAAAACATAAATATACAATTAATGTTAGTACAATACATGTAAAATCTAATATACATCATCCAATATGATAAAATAATCACAACATCAGAAAGCTAATATCCATGACAAATTCAAGTATCAATAAATGCCAACGACTATTCTTCACCCAAGATGCACCCTCCCATAATATCACAACCATCCATTGCAAAAGGGACAATTGTGATATTACAAGAGGGTGCATTTCTGAGTGGAAGGTCGACGGGAAACTTTAAAAACCTCTTCTCAGCACAGTATACCACCCAACTATCGATGTAAAATTCTAAGGGGCAAGCCCCTTAATCATGCAACGATAGTTGGGTGTATCGATGTGGCATCCTAAGGGGCAAGCCCCTTCAACACGCACTGATTCATGTCTTTGCAGAGGTACTTGCCCCCATATGCCAAATTGAGAGTTAGAGTATGATATCACATAATTTCTATAGCTTCAACTTACATCAGACATTCACAGCATTACAATTACCAATATTTATCAACTAATAAAAAATTATATATACAAATGATCTACACATTCACAATATTTACAACTATAATGCATCCAGGAAATCAAACTTTTCCTACTGTATTCAATTTAACACAACTTTAAAGTTTAAGGTTTTGAGTTTTGGGCTTTGGGCTTAGGGTTTAGGGCATAAGCCTCAAGGTTTAAGGTTTAAAGCAACAGGCGAGCGTGAGAATCGACAAGTAACTCTTCTGCGTACCCGACCTCCTGAGGTCGTGCCGAGACAGCCGGTGGGGGTAGGATGTGCAGACAAGCTAGTTAGGTAGTCTAATGTCTTCGACACGCACTAATGGTATTTGCGAATCTAAGGCAAAGAAGGCCCTTCTAACTTGGACTGGTGTGATAGATCGATCAGCGAGGATGACTGCTCGAAGGCTCCAATCAATATCGAGCTCTGGCGTGATTCGATCTATGGGTTGTGGGATGCGTGGAAAATGACCCGGGATGGTTTCGTGTATTTCTCCTGATAGGGTCATATGGCGAATACAGTCAACTCTATGGGCGATTCTCTGGCCTAGTCCAAAATTCTCTAGCTTCGTTGGCTGTTGTATCTAGTAGGGATAACTGTTGAATGATGATAGGTGGAATCGGAGTAGACTGAAATACTAACGTACGTAGGCCAGTGTCTATGTCTAATTCTTTTATGGATTCGTTAGGCTGTGGGATCTGTGGATCACAACCATAGACTCTTGGTTGTTGTGGTCCCGTTATGGTCATACGGGAGATCAAGTTCTGATCCCTAGTATCCAGTAGTCGTAAGCCTTTTCAGCTTCTACGTTTAGAATCAGCAATTGTGCGATTTTCTCAGAATACCTCACAGGTGTTCTAGCGACTTGGATTCTTAAGCTGGTATCTATATCTACTAGGGTGTCTCCAGCGTCTGGCTGTGGAACTAAAGGATCGCACCCGAATATTTGTTCTCTTTCGAGCCCTTCTACAGTCATGTGGGTATTTTCTAGGGTAATCTGTAGTTTGGCTGATTTGACCAAAACAGATGTGCTTGGTTGTCTTCGATATTTAACCCTCTCAACTGTGACCTGATCTGTTGGAAGTCTGTTGTTGTTTGGAAGACTTGTATCCTAAGGTTTTGGTCAATGTCAGTTATTGCCACTACGGTATTGGGCTGGGGCACAATTGGCTCGAAAATGTATTCCCTGGGCTCCCTAGGTCCCGTAATTATCATGCAAAAGCAATAATGAAACAAACTATAATAAAGTAAAATCTAAGTGTGCTTGTAACATATATAATTTCTTTTTGTATTTTCTGGCAATTTATAAGAAAGTAGCTATTTAAAATATTTAGAATTGACAACTAAACTAACAATGTAAAACAAACAAAATAGCCGAGTGTAGCTATTTGTCTGTGCAATTTCGTATATCTATTCTAAACAACGAAATAACTAATCTATCTGCAAGATTCTCGATCCTACCTCAGAAGTGAGGAATGAATCATAGTTTCTCAGAAACTATCAATCCCCACAACCTCCCTGGCAATATCGAGAATGGAAATAACTGAAATAAAGCGATTAACTACTTTATTTGATAAGTTCTAACTAAAACTTTGAAAGATGGAACCTGGATTTCGCAGAACAGTGGCGAATCCGACGGTGTATGTGTTCTTGTCCCCTCAGTATGATCTCCTCGTTCTTTGTGCTCACGTGAATCCAGAAAAGCGTGTAATGCTTGCATCAACAGGAATAGATATTTGGATCAATGGACAGCCTTCAGAATGCAGACAGAATAGAATGCGGATAGGAGAGGGATAGCGCAAGAGTACAGAGCTTGGCCTATGCAATTCCTAGCGGGGTCTACTGCGAATCATGCAACAAAAGCGTCCAGAACCTGAAACTAGTCTGTATGAAGAGCAAAACCTGCAACTTTAATGGCTGCCTAGACTATTCTACTCCAAAACAATAATGCTGTTTGCACAAGTTGGATCTGTGGCTTACCAACAGCAACACAAAGCTAAAACAAACCTGTAACAAACTATGCTACCAATCCTAAGCAAGCTAAAAGACCATAGCACTGAAAACATGAAAGTTGGAGTGAAAATGGTAGCCTAAATAATGTTTGCACTTGCACAAGTTGGATATGTGGCTTACCAGCTGCAACACAATACTAACCAAAGCACTTCAATGAGAAAACTAAGAATTCTAAGAAAAGGAAAACTAAATCTAATGCAACAAGAAATTCAAAAGCAAGTTTTGGAGCAAAATTCAGAGCTAAAATCAGGGGCCATTTGCATGTGCACAAACCATGCATTTATAGGAATCCAAACATGCAAAGATCAAATCCAAACTGAACTCCTAAACATTAAACAAAAGAAAAACACTATTCCAGGGGACCAAAAACATAAATGCATGCTCAAGTCGGCAAGAAAAGCTGGTAAAGCGTTGATCTTTGCGTGCGTTCCGTCAAAAGCACGTTCTGGAAAACGCGCACAGGACCGCCGCCCTGCTTAGGGCAGCGGTTACAGGACCGCCGCCCTGTTCAGGGTGGCGGTCACAAGACCGCCGCCCAGGCAGGGCGGCGGTTTCGTCACTGAAGACCAAAAAGCCAAGAAAAGAGGAAAAATAGGGAAAACAAAGCACGCAGGGGCTAAGCGGGGCATGCGGGATGTTAACGCATATCCGAAGAGCTCTTTCTGGATCCCGAACACCTTGCGAAGAGACCTGTATCATCATTGGGGCACTTATTACACCTTTCCGCAGTACAGTACCTTACAATTTTGGGTACGTACATATTGCCCCCTCGGAGAAGCGTTTTAGCCATGAAGAGGCATAAAACGGTGGGTCCGAGTATGGCCGTCCCGAAATGGGAAGTTAGAAGTTATACCTTACACGCCCGTGTGTTGAAATGACGCCGTCCAAAATTCCCGCTACCTGCGAAATGAAAAAAAAGAACTCAAATGCAGATAGATACAACAATTTGGAAAATAAACGTTAAAATAATAGGGAAAGAGGACGTACCATTTGTGCGAGGATAGAAACTTACCTCCGTCGGCGCTCCGAACCTGTGGAAAAGATATTTAAAACGAATCGGGGCGTTATATATATGAAAGTGGGCCCATTTTCCTATTCATTTGCGCGAGTCGATTTGATAGGTTTTGAGCTCTGGGACCCACGGTGACGGTTTCTCACGCGAGTAGAGTTAAAACGTCCGCAGTGAGATAGAGATCATGCCTCCACGTGCGGAACGCCACCCCGCGAGATCACAGGTTGGTTTTCTTCAATTTTGTGTTTTTCCCCCTTTAATTTAAAAATGCTAAAATCTTTGCAATGAGGGGGGTATTTTTGAAAATGCTAGGTTCAAAAGGTCCACCTGGGGGGGCGCCTACTGGGTAGGCTTTGTTTTTAGTCAAAATGGTCAATTTTTGCATTTTTGGGACTTTTTAGGTTTAAAAACCCGCGCGGGTTTTCGGACCGCGACCGCCGCCCTGGACAGGGCGGCGGTTACATGACCGCCGCCCTGATTAGGGCGGCGGTTACGCGACCGCCGCCTTTAAGGCGGCGGTTACAAAACCGCCCCCCTGCTTAGGGCGGCGGTTTTGCACAGAATGCAAAAGAACCTTACTTAAAAGCTTTTACTTGTATTTTTAGCATTTGTACGTGTTTTTATGCTTCTCTTGATATTGTTTAGATACTAACTTACTCTTCTTTGTGTGTTTTTGGGTGTATGCAGGCAAAAGAGGAGTACATTAGATGGAGCCGGGAGAGAGAGTGCGACTGGCTGCCCGGGGTATTGGATGCCCTCTCAGTAGATGAGGAGGACACATTGCAGAGGGCCGGTATATTGCGTATATCGCGTGTGCCCCACGTTGCTCCATCCAGTCACATTCTTTGTGACTTATTCTCATACTGGGATGCAGATCGGAACACTTTCCGATTGCCAGGGGTCCGTGGTGAGTGGACCATCACTTTGGAGGATGTTTACCGCATCCTGGGAGTCCCGATTATCGGGAGGAGACTTACACTAGAGACAGCAGGCTCCCGGGCACAGATCGCACAGTGGGTGACATATATGGGAGATGCAGCTATTTCTACGGGGCCGAAGAAGGGAGTGCGAGTCAGATCCATTCCTTCTTTGCCCATCCCTATCTTTCGACAGGCCATTATGGGGATCCTTGCCTCGAGACTCATCGGGGACAAGGGAGGGGACACCTTATTATACTGTTGGGGCCCCATCATTGCACAGATAGAGGGACATGGTCGGAAATACGCCTGGGGCGCGGACATTTTGGGGACCACCTACCATGACTTATACAGGGTGGTCCGATTGCAGGGACAGTCCTTGAGCCACCCCACTCTAGTCATGAGTTGGGTGTATGAGCGCTTCATTCCGTATGGCAGAGGCGTGGAGGTGGCAGATCCCGGGGCGGTGAGGGCAGCCCGATGGTCAGGTATGTCAGTACTCAGAGCACCTCACCAGCCAGTAGCCACCCTTACCACGGCAGATATGGAGGCTACACCGTACCAGCTTATGGCCGGTATATGGGGAGAGGAGACCACGACATTGGTCTCCTGCTCCATCACAGGGCAGCTTATCGACCGTGTGGGACGGGTAGAGGTACATCCCTTCAGCAGGGTTCCTCAGCAGTTTGGCCTCCCATACACGGCTATGCTTCCTCCAGTAGCACCTATTTATAGATCAGTCCGAGAGGCTAGAGGGGGGCCTAGAGGCCGTGGTTGGACAGTGGTTACCCCTGGCATTCCTATTACAGCCAGGGGGATAGTTCGGGCCAGAGGGAGAGCTGGTGCGCCTCAGGCACCATTACTTCAGATTGCTGCAGGTCCTGCTCATAGCAGTGACGACCCCATAGATATTGACTCCGATTCTGAGGAGCACACAGAGGGAGGGTCAGAGGAGCAGACGGACGAGAGCGATCCTGAGTGGCATGATACTCAGGATATTCTGCGGGCAGAGAGGGAGGAGGAGAGTGCAGAGAGAGAGACCGTGGCTTCTGAGGAGCCACTCTCCCGAGGCCATGGTGGAGATGATGAGTCCGTTGCGGGGCGCCATGTTGCCCCAACTACAGGAGCAGCTCCTCAGTCGGCAGCGGCATCAGCAGCAGGTGCTGGCCCTGGCGACCCATCTTGGAGGCTAGGTGATCCGAGTAAGTTATCTTCTCCTCCTTTCAATGCTTGTTTGTTTTTAGAATTTGTTTTTGAATGTTAACTCTCCTTATATTTGTATTGTGTACACTTTAACCTCTTGCCTAGTTCCTAATTCGTTTTTCTTTCTTTGCTTTGCAGAGACTGTTGATGAGTGGCGGGATCTAATCCGTAGGGTTTGCGTCGATTCTCTGATGATCCCTATGGATAAGACCCGTGCGGAGTTATCTGTGGATGCCGGGGAGCCCTCAGCAGCCGGCAGGCACACTGACGTCTTCGCTCCCGTTTGGCATGTGGCCAAGATGGTGTCAACTCTCCGTACAGAGTTGGCAGGCTATAGGACAGCCGAGCGTCTTATGAGGAGCCGCTCTCATGGCGAGACTACGACTGCCCCTAGGGACCCCGAGCCCTCCGTCCATTCAGAGCGCCAGCGTAGCCGGAGTCCTAGGCGAGGGCGCGCACCTTCAGCGGGATCGCGCAGGGGTTGAGAGGCCACTTGGCTTTCTGTATTTGTATTTAGATTCTTTTGTGTATTACGGGCTCTTTGAGCGTTTTGACCATGCCTAGTGCATGATGGCATTGTATACAAACATTGATTATTTATATATATGCGTCGATTTTGGATCAAAACTTTGTCACTTGTATGTGTCCTTTCTATTTCCAACTGCTTTGTGTATACTACGATGTATGTTTTATATGTTTTCTAGAATGTATGCAATGGAAAACAGATGATGAAAATGTTTGCTTTCTTTTTGTGTTTCATGATGCTGATACATGATTTTGTAGATATATTGTGATCTTAAATCTTAGTTTCTGTGAGCAATTTGGATACCTCATGATTTGTTTTGGCAAAGTGATGAAAATAAACAGTATGATGAACAGATTAACTTGCCCCACTCCTAACTCCACGCAACTAGTAAGATGCGAGGGCTCATCACCAAGAGCCAAGAGGGGCGCAAGTTATGGAATATGGTGAAGTGATAATAGTGAAAGACAGACGAAGCTTTGGTGGAACCAAATGAAAACTACAAGCTTATTCTACCTGAATGACTTCATAGTTTTGGATGCAACTTGCTTTGCGGTTTATCCAGACTTAGACCCGTAGATGGCCACATAGTAGACAAAATCTGGGTTTTTAGGATTTTTAACTCTCTTGGAATTTTGAACATCTGATTCATTCGTTTATTGACTCAAAGTTTGAATTGATTGTTTATGACTTTTTAACATTTACTTTGTTTAGAGGACCCCCTACACTTTGCCCCATGCTACCTGTGAGAAGCATGGGTTTATCACCGTGGGCAAGGCATAGGCGAGTAAGGGCATTTCCATCCTTTCCCAACCCTACGTCACTAGTAAGAGACGCAAGCTCATCACCGAAGGTTGGTGGGGCAAGGAAATGTGTAAAATAAAATTTTCTGTTTTAATCACTTCTTGACTTGTCTATTTGAGTAAAATGTCAGTATATGCTTATTTCCAAAGAGATGTGTATATGGGATAGATGTGACACCATGAAGCTTCTAGAACAGACCATAGGCAAGACACCTATCCTAAGAAGAAATCAAAGCGAGAACAAACTTGCAGATCTTGGTATGGTTACCGTTAGGACTTCGTCATATCTGTTTTTGTTTGATAAAAGATTCTGAAGTGATTTGATAATGTCGAAGATGGAGAGATATGATTAAAGAACTTTATGCCAGAAGTATCACGAGTTTGAAATAAATTGCTTTGAGAATAGATTCCTTGATCACAATTTGTGTAAGAACAAGTGGACAAAATGATCCTAATTTGTATGAAAATGCAATGTAGATAGTTATATAGGCAGCGTTAGCTGCTTACGCGTAGAAACGTTTGAGGTGGAGAGAATTGACTGTTTCGCCAAACTCCTCACCTTCTAGCGTGCATAAGAGGTATGCACCATTTCCGTAGTCCTTTGTGACTCGGTACGGGCCCAACCATTTGGGCCGGAATTTCCTTCCTTCGCCAGTCTTCTTGTCGATCCGGCTGTCTAACCTTAGAACTAGGTCACCTTCGTATATGTCACGTTCATAGACCTTCTTGTTGTACTGCCGGCACATCCGGTCGGCATAGACTCTATGTCGTTGCTCAGCGTCTATCCTAGCTTCATCTATGCTTTCTAATTGAGAAAGACGTGCTTCTCTGTAAGCGTCCTCATCCAGAATTCCTTGTAGCGAAATGCGGAGACTGGGGATTTCAACTTCGAGTGGGAGAACTGCTTCTGACCCAAATACCAGCGAGAAAGGAGTTGCTCCTGTCGGAGTTCTTATTGAAGTTCGATGGGCCCACAAGGCTGGATATAACTTTAAATGCCAATCCCGCTTGTTTTCTTTTACTGTTTTAAGGAGAATGGCTTTCAGTGTTTTATTTGTTGCTTCAGCCTGCCCATTGGCTTGAGGATAGTACAAGGAGGCCGTATGATGGCTGATTTTAAATTTGTTGCTTAACTCACGAACCTCTTCATTCTTGAAAGAAGTTCCATTATCTGAGATAATGATTTGCGGGATACCATACCTGCAAATGATTTGGTTCAAAATGAACTTAGCGATTACAGAACCAGGTACAGTTGTAAGAGGCATGGCCTCTACCCATTTAGTGAAATATTCAGTGGCCGTGATTATAAAATTGTGGCCGTCTGTGGACGAGGGAGAGAATTTCCCTATCAAGTCTAGGCCCCATGTAGAAAAGGGCCATGGAGTAACGATTGGTTGCAAAGCTTGTGCCGGCATGTGGATCTCATGAGAGAACTCCTGACATTTATGACACCTGCGTACAAACTCTATTGTGTCATGTTCTAGAGTGGGCCAGAAATAGCCCATTCGATGTATTTTTCGAGCAGTGGCATGGCCACCGAAGTGGCCTCCACATATACCGCTATGGGATTCATGGAGAATCTTTTTGGACTCTTCTGTGTCAACACACCTTAAGAGCATCCCATCGAATGCTTTCCGATAGAGAACTTGCTCTATAATGACGTATTTAGTTACGATAATACGTAACCGTCTTCTTTGTTGAGGTGTAGCTCCTTCTGGGTACCTATGGTCCATGATATAACTAATGATATCAGCGTACCAAGGGCACTCAGATATAGCAGGTCGGGTTTCGACGTAGTATACGCATTCATCTGGAAAGTCTAAGTCTACTAAGTCACCTCCGTCTAGCGGGTTATCAGCTAACCAATCTGCAATGATTTGTCCTTTAACTGACTTCTGGTTTACAAACGTTAATTCGAACTCTCCCATTAAGGTTATAAAACGTCCAGCCTTTTTGGACAAGGACCCTTGTGTGAGAAAAGTCCGTAAATGGTCCGTCTTTACTATGACCCTTGTCTCTTGATTTAGCATGTAGTGTCTTAGGCGTTTAGTAGCAAAGACTATGGCGAGACATTCTCGTTCCGCTTGTGTATAGCGTGTTTCGTAGTCGAGCAATGTTCGGCTAATGAAATAAATTGCACGCTCTCTCTTGTCATCGTCTTCTTGGGCTAGCATGCAAGCTAACGAAACATCGGTGGCCCGTGAGTACAAGATTAAAGGGCGATCTAGCTTAGGTGGCATTAGCGTAGGCGGTGATAACAGGAAACGCTTGACAGCATCAAAAGCTTCATTGCAATCTTCAGTCCAATTAATGCTATAGTCCTTTTTGAGTAAATTGTTGATTGGATGAACGACGAAGCTTAGATCCGGGATAAATCTCCGGATTGCACCGAGCTTTCCGAGAAATGATCTGATTCCAGATTCACTCGAGGGTGGGACCATTTCGAGGACAGCCCGAATTTTGGCTGGATCAACATCGATCCCTCGTGACGAAATGATGTAACTTAGGAGCTTTCCTGCTGTTACACCGAAGACGCATTTCTCTGGGTTTAGGGTAACCCCGTATTCTATCAGGCATGAAAGGATGATGCGGAGCACCTCAGGGTGGTCACAACGCTTCTTGGCCTTAGCCAATAAGTCATCTACGTAGGATTCCACGATTTTATGAATTAAATCGTGAAATATGTATGTCATGGCCCGCTGGTATGTAGCACCGGCGTTCTTGAGACCGAATGGCATAACAGCGTAGCAATAGGTTCCCCAAGGAGTTATAAACGTGGTTTTAGCTTGATCTTGCTCGGATATTTTGATTTGATTGTATCCCGAGAATCCATCCATGAGAGACAAGAGTTCAAAACCTGCTGTTGCATCAACAATAACGTCTATGGATGGTAATGGGAAGTCGTCTTTAGGGCAAGCTTTGTTGATATCTCGAAAATCTATGCAAATGCGTATCTTTCCATTCTTCTTGAGAACGGGAACGATGTTGGATACCCATTGGGAGTAGTCAACTGGCTTGATGAATCCTACTTGGAGGAGTTTTATCACCTCCTCTTTTACCATGAGAGCTACTTTGGGCTTCATGGGTCTTGATTTCTGTTTAATAGGCTTTGCATCTGATCTAGTGACGAGGTTGTGCACCGCAATGTGGGGTGCGACTCCTGTCATCTCTTTGTAATTAAATGCAAATGCCTTCTGATGTTCTTTGAGAACCTGAGTATGTATTTCTACTTCCTCTGGGGTTAACGAAGAACCTAGCTTTAAAATTCTTGGTTCATCTTCCGTTCCGATATTGACATCGATTGTTTCTTCAATTAAAGAGGCGTTACCCTCTTCGAACTCAGGTGGTGCCGGAGGTAGATCTATATCATCCCCGTTTTCCACTGCGTATATATTAGGTTCTTTTTGTGAGGGAAGATTTGTTGCGGGATTTCCGAAGTAGGAAGATGAATGCGGGATCAGGGATAAATCTAGCGTGTGATAGGAGAGATGTAGTGCTGCAAAGGCATTTAAGTAATCCAAAGTAGCCGCATCATTTCCAACATGGTCTAGGACGGTAGATTCACTTCCGTTTGAAAGAGGATCCATCATTGTTTTTATTAATGGTTCGTTACGAATGGATACCGTGAAATGAGTATCTTCTAGCTCATTGCTTGGAGTGAAGCGTGATGCCGAAGTTGCTATTGAATCGGCGAGAAGATTCTTCTCTCGCGGAATTGCTTCAATGGATATGAAGTTGAACGCCTTGCTTAAATCTAATACAGCGTTTTTGTAAAGTTGCAAGTGTTCGGCTTTAGTTTCATATACCTCTGAAACTTGGTTTGCCACTAATTGCGAGTCTCCTAAAACTCTGATATTATCAATACCAATTCTTTTGGCTAAGGTAAGGCCAAGGAGGAGTGCTTCGTACTCAGCGCCGTTGTTTGTACATTCAAAGTTTAATTTAAAAGAGAATGGGAGGACCTTCTCTTCGGGCGAGGTAAGAATTATACCTGCCCCCGCTCCATAACGGCATTTAGCTCCATCGAAATGGAGAGTCCAATACTTAGCTGGGAGTATGGATGTAGGTGTATCTGTTGTGTTTGCACACTCTACTTCTACCATACAGAGATCTTCTGCTGGCAAGGAACCAACACCTAGGGAAAATCCTATGCCTACTGAATCGAATGGTAAGAACATTGGTGAATCTTGTTCTATCAACTCAACGATCTTCGCAGTAGTCCCTAATGATACTATTTCTTTAGTTTTACCTTTAGGGGTTGGAATTGTTTTGGCTATGTTGGTAGTTTCAAGATCCGTCGTAGGTATCAACTTTTCCTCTGGCTTTGAGTCAGAGGGTTTGTTAAGTTGATTTGTTGGCAGTTCGAATTCTGAGTGTACACCTGGTCTCTTCTTTAAATCAGCTAGGTGTACGTCAAACGGCTTTGGATCACCTTTGGCTACAAATACCTTTCCCAGATGCAGGAATCTTACTTCTTGAAATAGCGTGGAAGGGATTGCCTTCATGCGGTGTATCCATGGTCGGCCGAGGATCATATTATAATTGGTTTCCCGATCTATAATATAAAACTCAGTTAGGATTGTTTTAGGTCCCAAGGTGACCGGTAGTATTATAGTTCCTATCGACGTGGCTTTAAGGCTATCGTAGCCCCTCAAGGTATTTCGTGTAGTAGAACAGTTTGTTTCTCCATATCCCAATTTTTGGAGAAAAGAGAAAGGGACTATGTTAACTGCAGCCCCGTCATCAACCATTGCCCGTTTTACATAGTTATTATAAACTTGTACTTGCAAGTGTAGGGCTGGATCACCTCGGCGTGCGATCTCAGCATCTGTAGGCATTTTACTTATTTCGAATATGAATTCGACATCCCTATCTGCTTGTCCCGGAGGATAAACATCAAAGTCTATATGATTTACTTGTGCTTCTGGTGGTGGAGTGATACTAATTAAATGACCCAAACCTAACGCCTCTAAAAGAGCAGCCCTGTGAGCAGGGGAATTCTTTAGTAAATCAAGGAATGAAATATGCGAGAAGGTTTTTGTTAGATCATTAGTTAGATCGTAAGCACCCATAGGTTTTGCTACGGCTTGTTGGATTTTATCTGCTTCCGGCAGATGGCTTGGACTTGGTTGAGAGAAATAATCTCGTGTCCTCGTAATTGCTTCAACGGGTAAATCGGAGTCTAACTCTACTAATCCAACTACCTTAGGTCGTGGTTGACTTCCTAGTTGTGGCGCGACTAACGGATTTAGCGAGGTTGAGGCCTCGTGATCGTTGTTTCCTGTTATTGCACCTTTGTTTGTTCCAGTTGGTTTCAACCTATCGCTATCATGATTTGGGAGTGGATCATTAAAGATCTTGAGAGGAGCGTTCTGAGGGGAAACTGCCCCTGCGAAGGTATTTGCCGTTGGTGACGTAGGATCTGCTAAGAACATATCCATAAAAAATTGTTTTTGTTCATTTGGCAAGCGTTGCATGAATTTGTTGTAATCACGACACGTTCTAGTGTCATGACCCCGAATTTTATGGAAACCACAATAAGAATTGGGATTGTAATTCCCGTTTTGTTGGTTTGGTGTGTATTGTGGCCTAAAATTCCGATCAAACTGTTGCCTATTAGGACCAAAGTTTTGTTGTTTCTGGTTTTGATTTTGGTTTTGATAACCAAAGGAGTTTTGGCTTGGTCCTTGTATGGGATTTCGCCGTTGTTGTTGTTGTGGATTATTAAAATCCACCGTATTGATCGTCGGGGTAAAATTGTTGTTTCTTTGGTTGTTTGTTTGCGACGGAGTATTAATGACATTTACCCTCTTGGGCTGGTCAGTTACCCCATCTGTTGTTACCCCACGATTTTTGTTAAGGATTTTGGGTCCTTGATTGACGCTTGTGGTGGTTGTAGTATTTTGAGTAGAGGTGATTAACCTCCCGTTTGCTCCATACGTCTTACGGCCACTATCTATCGCTGCTTGATCAATTCGCAGAGCGCTCTCAAGTACCTCATCATAAGTCCTTAGTGGGAACTTCTGGACTTCTTCCTTCACTTCTCTGCTAAGAGAATGAAGGAATAAATCGCATAGCTCCATCTGATCCATGTTTGGAGCGCTTGCGGAGGAATAAAGGACTGTGCGCCACCTTTGGATGAAATGGGCGACAGACTCGTTATGTTCTTGCTTGATGTGCAAGAACTCCCTGATTCCTGTCCTTAATAGTTTGTTCATGTCGAAGGCTTTGATGAACTCCGACACAAGTTGTTTGAACGAGTGTATGGAAGCTTCAGGTATCCTATAATACCAATCAAGAGCAATGCCCTCCAATGTCTTAGGGAATATTTTAGCAACAACCCCATCCCATGGGAGTAACTCACGAATGGCTGTAGCATAAGCTTTGATATGCGCATTCGGATCTCCTTCTCCTTTGTATTTGGGCAAATCGGGAAGAGGCCTTGGAAGCATAACGCTTCGTATGGCGAAATCTAAGGGCTCCTTTAAATATTCTGAATAAGTCCCTATCGCATACGTCTCAACCATTGATGGTGCCTGTTGAGGAGGCGGTGGCGGAACGGGTTGTTGATATGGCGTAACGTACGCATTGGCAGGGGCATAAGGCAATCCCTGCATTTGAGTAAACACGCCGGGGGATGAGTACATATCCCCTTGTGGCGATTTAGAGTACATGTTTAAGTACAAAGGTGTACTATCCAGGAATGGATTGCTCTGTACTGGACCAGGAGGAATAGTGCTAGCGATAGTGGGTCTAGTTGGCACTTGTTGTGAATACTGTGGAGTCATACCTAACGTGCCTACTCCTGTGAGGAGATCTACTTGGCCAGAGTAGTATGGAGGATTGGAACTCCCCGTTTGTATGAACGGAGGATTTTGATTTGCTTGAGCAAGTTCTAAACCTCGCACTCTTTCTACTAACGTTGAAATGACTTCGTTTGGTGAAGTCACGGTATTTTGTCTGAGTAGCGTTTGTTGTGTATCTCGGTGTTGTATAGGCATGTGATAGCCTGTCATGAACTGATTGCTATCCTGCCAAGTTTCTCCAAGAATATTTCCTGTAGGGATATTTTCTTGAAAATGGGTCTCGGGTTGTACTTGTAAACCTCCTATAGGCGGGTACATACCCGGGGAGCGTTGTTCACTCCTAGGATAAGGTATTGATTGTCCATCGTCTAAGACCAAGTATGGATCTGATTGTCTACTAATAGGCGGTCTGAGTAATACCTGAGGAGATGAAGCAGATTCTCCAGTCAATGTCATATTGTTTGAGCCTGAAGGCTCTGTTTGTGTTTGAGCAAGTTGCTCCAACCCCTCTGTTTGGAAGGACGAGTTATATCTAGTCCTTGGTGTTTGTGTTGACAATTGGTTAGTTGAATAGTTGTCGCCCCACATTGAGAGTGAGGGTGATGATTGCCTATTCTGTTGGGCGTAGTATGCCTCAAGACCCAAGAGGGGTCTGCCGTATGCATCGAATCCTGACATATTCGGGGGGTATATGAATACCCGCAGAATAATGGGAAGGAGCGAAGGTGATTTGGAGAAGATAAAACTTCTCAAAGAGAAGGTGAAAGAATTGCTTGTTCACGTCGGGTTCACCAATTTTGTACGTCGGAAAAGTGACAGGCGAGCGTGAGAATCGACAAGTAACTCTTCTGCGTACCCGACCTCCCGAGGTCGTGCCGAGACAGCCGGTGGGGGTAGAATGTGCAGACAAGCTAGTTAGGCAATCTAATGTCTTCGACACGCACTAATGGTATTTGCGAATCTAAGGCAAAGAAGGCCCTTCTCACTTGGACTGGTGTGATAGATCGATCAGCGAGGATGACTGCTCGAAGGCTCCAATCAATATCGAGCTCTGGCGTGATTCGATCTATGGGTTGTGGGATGCGTGGAAAATGACCCGGGATGGTTTCGTGTATTTCTCCTGATAGGGTCATATGGTGAATATAGTCAACTCTATGGGCGATTCTCTGGCCTAGTCCAAAATTCTCTAGCTTCGTTGGCTGTTGTATCTAGTAGGGATAACTGTTGAATAATGATAGGTGGAATCGGAGTAGACTGAAATACTAACGTACGTAGGCCAGTGTCTATATCTAATTCTTTTATGGATTCGTTAGGCTGTGGGATCTGCGGATCACAACCATAGACTCTTGGTTGTTGCGGTCCCGTTATGGTCATACGGGAGATCAAGTTCTGATCCCTAGTATCCAGTAGTCGTAAGCCTTTTCAGCTTCTACGTTTAGAATCAGCAATTGTGTGATTTTCTCAGAATACCTCACAGGTGTTCTAGCGACTTGGATTCTTAAGCTGGTATCTATATCTACTAGGGTGTCTCCAGCGTCTGGCTGTGGAACTAAAGGATCACACCCGAATGTTTGTTCTCTTTCGAGCCCTTCTACAGTCATGTGGGTATTTTCTAGGGTAATCTGTAGTTTGGCTGATTTGACCAAAACAGATGTGCTTGGTCGTCTTCGATATTTAACCCTCTCAACTGTGACCTGATCTGTTGGAAGTCTGTTGTTGTTTGGAAGACTTGTATCCTAAGGTTTTGGTCAATGTCAGTTATTGCCACTACGGTATTGGGCTGGGGCACAATTGGCTCGAAAATGTATTCCCTGGGCTCCCTAGGTCCCGTAATTGTCATGCAAAAGCGGAAATGAAACAAACTATAATAAAGTAAAATCTAAGTGTACTTCTAACATATATAATTTCTTTTTGTATTTTCTGGCAATTTATAAGAAAGCAGCTATTTAAAATATTTAGAATTGACAACTAAACTAACAACGTAAAACAAACAAAATAGCCGAGTGTAGCTATTTGTCTGTGCAATTTCGTATATCTATTCTAAACAACGAAATAACTAATCTATCTGCAAGATTCTCGATCCTACCTCAGAAGTGAGGAATGAATCATAGTTTCTCAGAAACTATCAATCCCCACAACCTCCCTGGCAATATCGAGAATAGAAATAACTGAAATAAAGCGATTAACTACTTTATTTGATAAGTTCTAACTAAAACTTTGAAAGATGGAACCTGGATTTCGCAGAACAGTGGCGAATCCGACGGTGTATGTGTTCTTGTCCCCTCAGTATGATCTCCTCGTTCTTTGTGCTCACGTGAATCCAGAAAAGCGTGTAATGCTTGCATCAACAGGAATAGATATTTGGATCAATGGACAGCCTCAGAATGCAGACAGAATAGAATGCGGATAGGAGAGGGATAGCGCAAGAGTACAGAGCTTGGCCTATGCAATTCCTAGCGGGGTCTACTGCGAATCGTGCAACAAAAGCGTCCAGAACCTGAAACTAGTCTGTATGAAGAGCAAAACCTGCAACTTTAATGGCTGCCTAGACTATTCTACTCCAAAACAATAATGCTGTTTGCACAAGTTGGATCTGTGGCTTACCAACAGTAACACAAAGCTAAAACAAACCTGTAACAAACTATGCTACCAATCCTAAGCAAGCTAAAAGACCATAGCACTGAAACATGAAAGTTGGAGTGAAAATGGTGGCCCAAATAATGTTTGCACTTGCACAAGTTGGATATGTGGCTTACCAGCTGCAACACGATACTAACCCAAGCACTCAATGAGAAAACTAAGAACTCTAAGCAAAGGAAAACTAAATCTACTGCAACAAGAAATTCAAAAGCAAACCTTGGAGCAAAATTCAGAGCTAAATTCAGGGGCCATTTGCATGTGCACAAACCATGCATTTATAGGAATCCAAACATGCAAAGATCAAATCCAAACTGAACTCCTAAACATTAAACAAAAGAAAAACACTATTCCAGGGGACCAAAAACATAAATGCATGCTCAAGTCGGCAAGAAAAGCTGGTAAAGCGTTGATCTTTGCGTGCGTTCCGTCAAAAGCACGTTCTGGAAAACGTGCACAGGACCGCCGCCCTGCTCAGGGCGGCGGCACAGGACCGCCGCCCAGGCAGGGCGGCGGTTTCGTCACTGAAGACCAAAAAGCCAAGAAAAGAGGAAAAATAGGGAAAACAAAGCACGCAGGGGCTAAGCGGGGCATGCGGGATGTTAACGCATATCCGAAGAGCTCTTTCTGGATCCCGAACACCTTGCGAAGAGACCTGTATCATCATTGGGGCACTTATTACACCTTTCCGCAGTACAGTACCTTTTTGGAGAACGGGATCGTGTTTCTCAAAGTGTAAAAAAACACCGTGCATTTTTCAATGTGGCAGAAAACACACTCCATTTTTCATTGCATTGGAGAAATTCAACCCTTCTCCACCAGGTAAGTAGTTGATGTGGAGTCAATGTTTCCAAGGAGAAGGAAAAGCACCGTGGGTTGCACCTTTTGGAGAACGGGATTGCATTTCTCAAATTGCTGAAAAACACTGTACGTTTTTCAACGTGGTGGAAAACACACTCCATTTTTCATCACATTGGAGAAATTCAACCCTTCTCCACCTGGTAAGTAGTTAATGTGGAGTCAATGTTTGCAAGGAGAAGGAAAAGCACTACGAGTTTCACCTTTTGGAAAACATGATCACGTATTTCAAAGTGCTGAAAAATACTGTGCATTTTTCAATGTGGCAGAAAACACACTCCATTTTTCATCAAGTTGGAGAAATTCAACCCTTATCCACCCGGTAAGTACTTGATGTGGAGTAAATTTTTATAAGGAGAAGGAAAAGCACTGTGGGTAGCACCTTTTGGATGACGGGATTACGTTTCTCAAAGTGCTAAAAAACACAGTGCGTTTTTCAACGTGGCGGAAAACACACTCCATTTTTCATTCTGTTGGAGAAATCCAACCCTTCTCGACCCGGTAAGTAGTTGATGTGGATTCAATGTTTACAAGGAGGAAAAGCATCGTGGGTTGCACCTTTTGGAGAATGGGATCGTGTTTCTCAAAGTGCTTAAAAAGACCGTGTGTTTTTCAACGTGGCATAAAACACACTCCATTTTTCATCGCGTTAAAGAAATTCAACCCTTCTCCACTAGGTAATAGGTTGATGTGGAGTCCATGTTTCCAAGGAGAACGAAAAGCACCGTGGGTTACCCCTTTTGGAGAACGGGATCGCATATTTCAAAGTGCTAAAAAAACCATGCATTTTTCAACGTGGTGGAAAAAAAAATCCATTTATTATCGCGTTGGAGAAATCCAACCCTTCTCCACCAGGTAAGTAGTTGATGCGGAGTCAATGTTTCCAAGGAGAAGGAAAAGCACCGCGGGTTGCACCTTTTGGAAAACAAGATTGTGTTTCTCAAAGTGCTGAAAAACACCACACGTTTTTAAATGTGGTAGAAAACACACTCCATTTTTTATTGCATTAAAGAAATTCAACCCTTCTCCACCCGGTAAGTAGTTGATGTGGAATCAATTTTTGCAAGGAGAAGGAAAATCATCGCGGGTTGCACCTTTTGGAGAACGGGATCACGTAGTTTAAAGTGCTGAAAAACACCATGCGTTTTTCAATGTGGCGAAAAACACACTCCATTTTTCATCGCGTTAGATAAATCCAACCCTTCTGCACCTGGTAAGTACTTGATGTGGAGTCCATGTTTACAAGGAGAAGGAAAAGCACTATGGGTTACACCTTTTGGAGAACGGGATTGCGTTTCTCAAAGTGCTGAAAAATACCGTGCGTTTTACAACGTGGCGGAAAACACACTCCATTTTTCATAGCGTTGGAGAAATCCAACCCTTCTCCACCCGATAAGTAGTTGATGTAGAGTCAATGTTTTCAAGGAGGAGGAAAAGCACTGTGGGTAGCATCTTTTGGAGAACGAGATCACGTTTCTCAAAGTGCTGAAAAACACCGTGCATTTTTCAATGTGGCGGAAAACACACTCCATTTTTCATCACATTGGAGAAATTCAACCCTTCTCCACTAGGTAAGTAGTTGATGTGGAGTCAATGTTTCCAAGGAGAAGGAAAAGCACCGCGGGTTGCACCTTTTGGAGAACGGGATCGCGTATTTCAAAGTGCTGAAAAATGTCGTGCATTTTTTAACGTAGCAGAAAACACACTCCATTTCTTATCACGTTGGATGAATACAACCCTTTTCCACATAGTAAGCACTTGTGGAGTCAATGTTTAAAAGGAGAAGGAAAAGCACCACAGGTTGCACCTTTTGAAAAACGGGATTACGTTTCTCAAAGTGTTGAAAAACATAGTACGTTTTTCAACGTGGCGGAAAACACACTCCATTTTTCATCGCATTGGATAAATTCAACCATTCTCCACCCTGTAAGTAGTTTATGTAAATTCAATGTTTGCAAGGTGAAGGAAAAGTTCCGCGGGTTACACCTTTTGGAGAACGGGATCGTGTATTTCAAAGTGCTGAAAAACACTATGCAATTTTCAACGTGGCGAAAAACACACTCCATTTTTCATCGCATTGGAGAAATGGAACCCTTCTCCACCCAGTAAGTACTTAATGTGGAGTCTATGTTTACAAGGAGAAGGAAAATCACCGTGGGTTACACCTTTTAGAGAACGAGATTACGTTTCTCAAAGTGTTAAAAAACACCGTGCATGTTTCAACGTGGCGGAAAACACACTCCATTTTTCATCGCGTTGGAGAAATCCAACCCTTCTGCACCCAGTAAGTAGTTGATGTGGAGTAAATTTTTGCAAGGAGGAGGAAAAGCACCGCGAGTTGCACCTTTTAGAGAATGGGATTTCGTTTCTCAAAGAGATGAAAAACACTGGATGCATTTTTCAACATGGCAAAAAATACAATCCATTTTTCATCGCATTGGAGAAATTCAACCCTTCTCCACCAGGTAAGTAGTTTATAATGGAGTCAATGTTTCCAAGGAGAAGGAAAAGCACCGCGGGTTACACCTTTTGGAGAACAGGATCACGTATTTGAAAGTGCTGAAAAACACCTTGCGTTTTTCAACATGGCAGAAAACACACTCCATTTTTCATCGCGATGGAGAAATCCAACCCTTCTTCACCCAGTAAGTACTTGATGTGGAGTCCATGTTTACAAGGAGAAGGAAAAGCACTACGGGTTGCACCTTTCAAAGAACAGGATTATGTTTCTGAAAGTGCTGAAAAACACCGTGCATTTTTCAACGTGGCGGAAAACACACTCCATAATTTTCATCACATTGGAGAAATTTAACCCTTCTCATACTAGGTAAGTAGTTGATGCGAAGTCAATGTTTGTAAGGAGAAGGAAAAGCACCGTGGCTTGCACCTTTTGGAGAACAAGATCACGTATTTCAAAGTGCTAAAAAACACCGTTTTTTCAATGTGGCAGAAAACACACTCCATTTTTCATCACGTAGGGGATAAATCCAACCCTTCTCCACTTGGTAAGTACTTGATGTGGAGTCAATGTTTACAAGGATAAGGAAAAGCACCGCGGGTTGCGCCTTTTGGAGAACGAGATTGCGTTTCTAAAAGTGCTGAAAAAACATTTTCATGCATTTGTCAACGTGTCGGAAAACACACTCCATTTTTCATTGTGTTGGATGAATCCAACCCTTCTCCACCTGGTAAGTACTTTATGTGGAGTCAATGTTTACAAGGAGAAGGAAAAGCACCACGGGTTGCACCTTTTGGAGAACGAGATTGCGTTTCTCAAATTTGTTGAAAAATAACACATTTTTCAACAGCGGAAAACATGAACTCCATTTTTCATCGCATTGGAGAAATTCAACCCTTCTTCACCTGGTAAGTAGTTTATGTGGATTCAATGTTTGAAAGGAGGATGAAAAGCACTGTGGGTTGTACCTTTTGGAGAACGAGATCGCGTTTCTTTAAGTGTTGAAAAACACAGTGCATTTTTCAACATGGCGGAAAATACACTCCATTTATTCACCGCATTGGAGAAATTCCACCCTTCTCTACTAGGTAAGTAGTTGATGTGGATTTAATGTTTCCAAGGATATGGAAAAGCACCGTGGGTTGCACCTTTTGGAGAATGGTGATTACGTTTCTACAAAGTGCTAAAGAACAATGTATTTTATTTTTCAACGTGGTGGAAAACACACTCCATTATTCATCACATTGGATAAATTCAACCCTTCTCCACTCATTAAGTAGTTGATACGAATTCAATGTTTGCAAGAAGGAGGAAAAGCACCACGGGTTGCACCTTTTGGAGAACGAGATCGCGTATTTCAAAGTGTTGAAAAACACCGTGTGTTTTTCAACGTGGCGGAAAACACACTCTATTTTTCATCGCGTTGGAGAAATCCAACCCTTCTCCACCCAGTAAGTAGTTGATGTGGAGTCCATGTTTACAAGGAGAAGGAAAAGCACCGTGGGTTGCACCTTTTGGAGAATGGGATTGCGTTTCTCAAAGTGTTGAAAAACACCGTGTGTGTTTCAATGTGGTAGAAAATACACTCCATTTTTCATCGCGTTGGAGAAATCCAACCCTTCTCCACCCAGTAAGTATTTGATGTGGAGTCAATGTTTGGAAGGAGGAGGAAAAGCACCATGGGTTACACCTTTTGGAGAACAGGATTGTGTTTTTCAAAGTCCTGAAAAACACCATGCATTTTTCAACATGGCGGAAAACACACTCCATTTTTCATCGCATTGGAAAAATTCAACCATTATCCACCTGATAAGTATTTTATGTGGAGTCAATGTTTACAACAAGAAGGAAAAGCATAGCAGGTTGCACCTTTTAGAGAACATGATCGCTTATTTCAAAGTGCTGAAAAACACCATGCATTTTTCAACGTGGCGAAAAACACACTCCATTTTTCATCGCGTTCGAGAAATCCAACCCTTCTCCACCCAGTAAGTACTTGATGTGGAGTCCATGTTTACAAGGAGAAGGAAAAGCACTGCGGGTTGCACCTTTTGGAGAATGGGATTGTGTTTCTCAAAGTGTTGAAAAACACCGTGCGTTTTTCAACATGGTGGAAAACACACTCCATTTTTCATCGCATTAGAGAAATTCAACCCTTCTCCACCTGGTAAGTACTTGATGTGGAGTCAATGTTTGCAAGGAGGAGGAAAAGCACCGCGGGTTGCACCTTTTGGAGAATGGGATCACGGATTTCAAAGTGCTGAAAAACACCGTGTGTTTTTCAACGTGGCAGAAAACACACTCCATTTTTCATTGCATTGGAGAAATGTAACCCTTCTCCACCCGAAAAGTACTTGATGTGGAGTCCATGTTTACAAGGAGAAGGAAAAGCACCGTGGGTTACATCTTTTGGAGAACAGGATTGCAATCTATACAAACAATGTTAAAATGTTCATATTTAACATTATTTTCTAGGTTCTCTACAATTGAATCTCGTGATTTTTGTGTATTGTGTATATTTCGTTATTTTCTTCCCATGGTTGTTCTTTATGCACCGTGTTTGACCCCAAACAATCTTGAACTTATCATGTTAAATTTATTCTATCAATTCAGTTATTCATGGAGGCGATCTTATCCAATTGATGAACATAACCATAGGTTTGTAAATTCCCCAAGATATTCATCAAGTATCTCCTATGCATTATGAAAGAGATACCATGTTATTTTACAAGTTTAATGGTCAAGTGATATTTTGATGTACTTTTCCTCATTTATATTGTCATATAAAAGTAATGACAACTCATTGAAGACAATAAAGAGTAGTTTCATAATTATATTGGTTTCCCTATTTATATATGCAAGTACCAAATAATCATCCTTTTTAAAATGAAATGATTTACAAAACATATTTATTTTAACATTTGATATATATATATATATATATATATATATATATATATATATAATACATTTAACTTATCGAAATACTGGATGGGTTTTTTTCTATCATTATCGATCTCCAAGTTGACATTAATTATCTGTGAAACTTGTATATTTCTATGAATTTCAATATCCTCTTCAATGACAAGAGTTGAAGCCTCCATAATTATAATAAAGTATTTTCCTCAACTTCATTCTCTTTAGTTATAGGATTTGAAATTCACATATTTACAATGTTGTCTTTTTTCATATCCCAAGTCTCCATATATTAAAATTATGTCTCCATTTATTAAAATTATGTTAGTTCTATAATAACAATATGCAAATGATTTTCAATGTTAATCAAATTAATAAACTTGACCATGTAAATGAGGCTCTCAAAATTTGATCATATTTTTCTCTCTCAATGGTTGAAATCCCTGACGACAAACTTTGTGCCCTCTCCATGATTGTGAGGGTTCCTAACCATGGGGGCATGATAAGGGTGAATGTTGTACAATCTCCATGGTTAGGACGGTTCCAAACCACGACAATCTCCAATCCAAAACTATATGAAGAAAAATGTCATTTACGTGGTGACTATTCATAGAAGTCCAAATTCACGTAAATATAAAATCCCACAACAATTAATATCTAATGAAAATTTCTTGTGAAAACCTTAAACTTAACATACAAAATCAACCTTATTAAATTTGACATTACTTTTGTAGACTATGAACCCTAACATTAATTTTACATCATCTTTTTAAAATGGTCCCTTATTTACATCAACATTTAAAGAAAGACTACTAATTTTGGAGGGTTGACATTTTTTCTACTTTATTTTAGACTGTTGCATTAGAATATTTTAACTAATATAATTTTTACATAAAAATTAAAAATTTACATTCATAATTTTAAAAATAGAAAAAACAACACAAAAGTAATACTAAAACACCAAAACCTAGTATTAAACTTGTTTCTATCATAGAAGTGTCTCCTTGCCTCCAATGGGTCTATGAGGTTTGCCTTTAAAAGGTGTTCAATTGTAATTCCTACCTTGGAATCAATTGGAATATTATTCCACTTTTATACATAAGAATGTTTTAATTACCTCTATGTTTTAATATTGTGAAGACTTTGAAACATCAACAATCATTTGGCTAGCACTCTCCCAATATGTTAGATCCATAGTATTTCTCACTCTAAGACCTTACGTATTTGTTGGTGAAACAAAGATAATGTTTTCCTCCATAACATGCTAAATTCTAAGTTAATACTAAAAAAAAGTGTTATCCTCATCCGTGAACCGCGGGGAAAGAATGGGTGATTATTATCTACATCTTTTGATTATTATCACTAGAATTATCTACATCTTTTGACATCCACAGGTGGACATGTTTTTGATAAGATTTGTGTTCCTCCATACGCAACACCATTAGGAATTAGAGATCTTCTCCCTTGATAAAAGTTCGTTGGTGGATCCATTATTATGTGGACATTGGGGGGCCATCAATAAGGCCACTGGCTAAGCTTCACAATATATTTTATACACTATATTTCTATTCTTTTGCAAATCTAGATTGATGAATAATCCCACTAGACAGAAAAAAAAAATATACTGCCACTAAAATTGAATGACAATTTTCTTTCTCTTGCAAAATTAATTCATTGCAATGTAATTACTTTATAATAATCAAATTGTTTATACTGTCTTTATATTTTTCTATTTTACTTTATAATAATCAAATTATTTATAAATGTATAGATGAAAAATAAATTAAAATCCGCACTTATGTAGAATGAAATGACATTTGTGGAATTGGACCCTCCATCAAAAACACAACCAAATTAAAAAGTGTATGTTGCATTGTATGTAATTACCTGTGTGGAGAAAAAGGAGCTTGAATATAATGTAATGCAGGCGGCTACCCTCCACAATGGCCTTCGTCCTTTGCTCATTGGTAAACTTATATGATATTCTTGCGTCCACATAAACTTGAATCCACTGAACTGGTTACTTTATTCGTTTTAAGGAGGTCGATATGTTCGAGTGGTTAAGGAGACAAAGTCGAAATTTGTTGGGCGATGCATGCGCAGGTTCGAATCCTATTGTTGACGCTCAACACTATTTATTTTATAGCAGTAGTCTCCAAGCACTAGCCATTAGCATTCTGATGTTTTACATTAATCTGCGTTACTCTAAACTGTAATCCATAAACCTTTTTACATGTTCACTAAGTTCGATACCTTGCAAAAATTCGTGATTACAAATAAATGGGTCCTAGAGGATGTTATGTTTTCGAACCGGATGAACCGGATTACGCAGGTAAAATCACCTCCTGAAACAACGTTAATGCAATGCGACTGGGAAACGGCGATACGGAGGATGCCACAGGGTTCGACAAAAGATTTAGTGGGAGCGTTTATCCTCCAGCACTGACACAACAAATTTTCGGCCTAACCGAATAGTCCTCTCCCTGCCACGTCATATGTTTGCATGATTATCTATATGTTCCATGCATGTTTTTAGGGGGGAGTGCACCATACATGGGTGCGATTTGAGTCGAGGGTAGCCATCTCCATGTTTTAATAGAGACATTAGAGGGTTGGTTTCCGAGATTTTGTAAGGAATATTTCTCCCCTTGCCATTGTAAAACAACATTAAAATTTTGTAAGTATTAATGTTACGTAGCTCACCATTAGCTACCTCAGTTGCAAGGCCGTATTTAGGGCTAGGCAACCTAGGCAGTTAGTTGCCTAGGGCACCAATATCTGGGGGGCGGATTTTTTTAAGGTTTTTCTTTTTAATCAAATGTGTCTTGATCCTGTAATGTCTACGTATTGTTGAGGAAAATAGTTCTATGTAGTTTACTTTTCCATATTGCAACCTCACCATATCTCCAGCTAGAATGTAATATCTGATTAGGATAACAATTTTTCTACTTGTAACATAATTATATTCTACACAAGAATGCATATTAAAAAGAACATGTTTACTGATTTCTTATTCATCCGTTGTGAAAGAAATTTTTTATTTGATAAAATGAACACTGCACAAAGTTTCAAAAGTATGGACTATCCATAGTAATGTGTATGGATTTGAGCATGCATCTAGTTTTAGATTTGAAAGTAATATAAAGTTTCTGGAATTATGATTTTTGGTCTGAAATTTTGAAGTCTCAGGGTCATTTGAAAACTGTCAATTTTGTACCTCTTGTAAATGTTGTGACTTATAAGCGTCGTGTTAATATTTTTTATTTATACTTCTGAACAAGTTGGAAGAGTCGTGGATTTTTTTAATTTTATTTCGACACTCCTTATTTGTGTGCGAAATGAGTGAATATTACTGTTGTGACCACATGATGTCCTTCCCTTACGTGGCAATATGTTTACAAATTACTTCAAAAAAATCACCCTATATGTTAGATCAAATATTCAAGGTTCGAGAAATATATAAAAATTGAAGAGGCGTTAGTTTCAACCATTGCCTAGAGCAGTAACAAGTGTTAATGCGGCCCTGCTCAGCTGTATAATTATTGTAGGCTTGCCGATGATGAGGAGGAGGATTATTAAGCCAGGCAGAAGATCCATACATTATTTTAGCGGCATGGTCATATGCAACGTTAACCTCATGGGAAGATTCGAAGGTGCCCAGCCAAAGTTGTCTCCCTCCCTCAGGCTCTCCTATTTCCGCTGCCGCACTCCTCTGTAACTATGCCACCCATTTTTTAGGGCTTCATTTTCCATGCATGCACCCTTTTTTGGATACCTTGGCAGCTGCTGCTCTTATTTTCGTAAACTCGCAGGAATTCAGTCACTACCATTGTTCTAAAATTTGTGACACTTTCTTTTGCCTTTGTCCACTTGTTGTTTTTGCCATCAGTTTAAAATTGAAGAACAAATTCCTTTAATGAAAATCATTTGATAGCCACCTGCACGACTCCAGATCGATTCCCGCGCTGTATAAAGGTATTTTATCTTTTGTAGCGCCACCGTCATATTTCAACGCATCACTGAAGCTGTAATATTAGTCATCCGTATTCTAAGCGTTGTCAGACCCATCCAGTCTCGTCTCAGAGGTAAAATGCCTTACGACTTAAATGTATGCATGGACACTTGGTCTTCTTTTATGGAAATAATAATCCGATTTATGTCATTCATATATATATTCTTTTCCTTTATAAATTCCCAAATGAGATGTCTCTTCTAATCACACCTAATTTCTTTCCTCAACATTTACTTTAAAATAATTATTATTCTGAGATATATCTGTCATAATTGTGTTGGCTAGGCTAATTTTAAAATTAAAATCTTGATTGGCGAACAGATTTAAGAATTGCAAAGACACAAAAACTATTAATTTCTATACATTTATTAATTCCCATAGATTGTTTGGTCTCGTGGACATCATTAAAACATTTCATTTTATTCTACATATTCAAGATATTACGAATCCATTTGATTTTTTTTTTAACTTTAGTTTTTCAATACAAATTAACAAGGGAAGATTAAGTCCTAGGCAATTGTCTAGGGAGCACGAATTCAGGGAATGATTTATTCTTTATATTTTTATAACTGGCTACTCCATATCAATATAAAAAATTGATTTAGTATTGTTATATATTTAGGTTTAAATAGATAAAACACAACATTTTTGGATAGTATATTGTTAACATACTTAATCATATTCAACATTAAAAAAAATTTCATCATTATAATCAATTTGGTAGGAATTGTTAAGTGAAAGATTTCAAAGTTTAGAAATTGTTTTTACCTACATCATATTGGAGGTAATAATTTTATTCTCATTTATTCCATACATTTTTGTAAAATAAAATTAATTATATCTTTCATGTTGTTGTTTATTTGTTTCTTCCATACTTTTATTTGCTCATAACATCTACGAGTAATATACCAACATTATATTGGTAGGATAAGACATATTAATATATAGTTATATTCTAAACATATATAATAAACATTAGAACAATAAAATATTTGTAAGATTATATATTAAGGAAATATAGATATATTGTATATTGTACGAGGATATATATATATATATTCTCTCTATAAATTTTTGTTTCATTTGTATTTTTTTCTTGTGATTTTTTCGAAATAAAAAAAATGTTCATAATTTGTGTGATATTTTTTAAAAATGAATGAAGTTAATAAGTTAAGTGGTGTTTATTTTCTACAAAACTCTAAATATAAAATTTCTTAATAAAACAACATTTTTAACCTTAATTTTGTGTTGTTGAAACCTCCATTATATTTTTTTTTAAAAATTTGAAAATGAGGTATTAACTCCTTATACCTTCTAGGACGCTCAAAACCCTTACTTCGACTCTGCAAGTTAGATAGATCCTAAAGAAATTTCTCTAATACTGTATCAAATTAGTCAATTAATTCAATCAATTGAATAATATTTGGTGTCCCCAGATTTCACCTTGAAATCTAGGACTAGTCTTTTTTTAAAAAAATCGTTTTTTTTTTAAATAACGAGTTTTTTTTTTGTGTTTTTATTGCCAGAAGATGTCTTTATTACATGAAGATATTCCTAGTGAATCATATGAGTCAATTTCGACAAATACCCAGATTCTGAAACTCATTTTATCCCTTCGCCAACTTTTGTCTGCGATTTTTTTTTTTAATTATTTATTAAATAAATAAAGCCCCGTTTGAAGTAAATTGTGCTCTGGTTGAATCTTGTTGAAGTTTTGCATGTCAATATCCACATATTTCAATAAGATTTTCACCAAGAATGAATTCAGAGCTTCGTCTATGACTTATGACAATGTTTTTCATTTTTATTTATTTCTTTTACGTTTTTCTCCGATTTTCCCCATGGTCTTTCTGTTTAATTCCCTTGGGTCCATTCTTTGTCCTGTATAGTCTGTTTAATTGCTTGGAGCATCTGGAGATCATTTACGGCCACTGCACCGGAATGAATTAGCCTCAGAAAGTAAACTTCTAACCAAAAAAGATGAAGTCGAGCAAAAAAAGCCTCTTCTAGGCAAGTCACACTTTTTGGAATGAATGGGTTTAAGTTGCAATGGAATTTTTGGTAGTGGCAGGCAGACAAAAATTTCTTACTTTCCTTGCAGGGTAAAAATTCCCATTATGAAAGTCAAATAACTTAAGTGGAAGAGGGGATTTTTGGAGCTGCAGTGCATGGTGGAAATTCCCATCAAGTTGATTTCTTATTTTTAGCACGTGCGACCCACCTTGGGTGAATAATAATGCATTTAATAATATTTATTAATGATTTATTCACCCAATTTTGACGCCATAAATAGAAGGAAAGTCAATGCAAGTGGAAGAGCTAAGGAGAAGTTAATGATGCATGCTAACAATAAATAAAATAAATTATTTTAAAAGCAACCAGCATCATGGAGACTTGGGCGCCCAAATTAGATGAATAAATATGGCTATTAATTAATTAAATTACCAAAAATAGGAAGATGCAATTATTAAAAATAGCATGCTAGAGGTTATATAAGCATGAGACACCATAAGGGGGAGACAATTAATTCTTTTTTATGAGGATTGAAGCCTAGACAGGTTTTGGTGCCAAAAGAAGGAGGATTTTGCATTAAAGTTTATTTTCTACTACCGGAAGCCTCTAGTTTTAGTCCCTAGGGTTAGAATAGCATAACTTTGGTCATTATGAGCATCTGCATGTTGGTATATGTGCATAGGTAAATTAAATAATATTTTTACTTGCTTTGCATGCAAACAAAGCCTCAAATATTAGGGCAACAGACTTTATATGCAAATTTTGGTGATAAAAATCAAGTGTTCATGCCCTGGATCCCATCTTTGTCTAAATTAATTGTATAAATTCATCACAGGTGCTCATATAAGTAAAATAAAGTTCAAATCAATGTCAGGTACATCGAATATATCTTCTGAATCTGAAGAAATTCCTAGATCTGCACAAATTGATCCAATTGCAAGGGATTCCAGTAGAATTAAAAGAAAAAAAGCTCAAACAAAGATTGTTCCATCCATGATGAAACATGATGAAAGAAAAGGATCAGCAGAATCATGCATAGCTTCCAGATTTTTTGAAGTCAATGATATAGACATAAGCCCTGAACCTATAACCAATTTAATTGACATATCCAACTCTCATAATTGCAAAGGCTATAGGTAAAAATTCATCTTCTTGTTTCTAACACAACCCGTGTAGAAGTCAATGCATGGAAAATTCCTTCCAATATCTTGTGCATGTGCTCCCAATCTTCCAGTTGAAACCTTCATTGAATTTACTTTGCATGTACTGAAGAAGAATTGTAAAATCATCAAGGATAAAAGGGGAAGACAGGTCAAAGGCAATACCCGCAAGCAAATCACAGTTATGCATAGCCTCCAGATCCAGTTTGGTCAGAATCAAAGGAAAAAGAGTCAATCGCATGTAGAATATAAAAGAAGAACAAGATTGGGAGTGTTACAGATTTCTTCTTATTTCTTTTCCTCTTTCTTTTATTTTTTCCAACAAAGTAATTGAGAAATCTATTAAATTGTAAAACTTAAGTGATTGGTTTAAAAGCCATTACTTCAAGTTACTGGAAGAAGTCAATTACTTGGAAATAGGTGGAAGACATGTAAAATAGAAGGTTCTATTTTCAGTTATAAATTATGCATGTCATGTAAAGACGAATTCCAAGAGGAAAATTTCTAGCTGCTTTCCTTTTTCATAGCTTCAACATGTGATAATTCATTAAAAAAACTTCCTATTTGTAATTGTCCTCTATACACCATAAATAGAGGAAGAACCTATGGGTTAAAAGATCAGAATTTGTAATCAACATTCTTCTATCCCAGACTTTGAGCCGAAACCCTTAATATCTTTCTGCAAACCAAGGAATAGATAGGAGACAGATTTCTGGAGAACTTTGTGTCAACGGTGCATTTTGTTTCTTATTTCTTTTTAGATCTATTCATAAACTTTGTGTTATTCTAGATCTGGATTTGAAAATTTCTTTTGCTTTAAATTCTGTATTCTAAGATTTATTTGTTTTAACATATGTGCATGCAATCAACTCTATGAACTATTGATTGGGTTGCACATCTTCTCTCATTTCTTCCAATTTTCTATTATTTTCCTCTCCTGCAGATATTTCCTTTCTCTTACAACAGCGTACTTGCTACAAAACTGTCTAGATATGGTTCATGAGCTACATAGTTAAAGTAAAACCAACAGATATATATCAGAAAATATTATTGACAAAATCTTACACGGGAGCCTCACCGGTAAATGAGGGAGATTTATCTCATCACTGCCTAGGTTTTTCAACTGTGTAGAAAATCTAACCAACAATATTCAAAATAATAAGCTTATATATACACAACAAACTCTTAAGATAATGAATCAAATTATATAAAAAGCTACTTTTGTTTTATTTTAAGTGAGTTGTTATTAACAATTCATGTTAAAAATATATCTCCTAATAATTGATACTAACTAATAAGATAATATGAGATCTTTATTGGGGTTGATAGTTGAATATTTTCTCGTTTTAGATATGTGCAAATAATTAAAAAAATGTCATGCAAATAGTCGAGTCTTGCCAAAACATTAAAAAAAATCTTAGAAAATGTTCAATAGAATTTCCTTGTCATAATTCTTGATTACATGCTTAATAAATTGTCTCTTAAAATCTCAAAAACCATGTAAACATGCTTCCTATTTGTGTACTTTGTTTGAAATGGTGAAGAAAATCAACCACACATTTCTTGCCATCTAGGTTTCCTAATCTCCTTCGAAAAAACGTTGTAGTATAATATTGTGCACTATTATTAACCTTGAAGGCCCCACACACATACACACACACGTGTGTGTGTACGGTTTCTCATGAAAGCTAAATAGTGGAGTAAGTGTCCCTACAAAGTTTGTTTTGCATAACATAACAATGTTGTTTAAAGAGGTCACCAATACAAATAAGGTGGTAGCATATTTGTGTGTAATGTTGGGTGTCCTCCTCTAATGACCAATAACCGTCTCTTATTTTCATGACACCCATTCCCTCTATTCCTTTTGGTTCTGTCATTCTTCTACAAATGGGCGTTCAAAGACACTGAAAGTGGAAGTATTTATGGGTTGGTTTTCGTGGAGGAGTCTTGACTTGGATAGTGCTTATATTTTTTAATTACATGTAAAGTTTTTCCTAAATTGTTTCTTGTTGAATGATTTTGCATACTATAATTTGGAAGTTTGTGCTTTTTGAATATCGAGTAGGTACATTAAATACCTGTAAATGAATTGAATTTACTTTGGTCTTTTTTATTGTCTTAATTATTAGGTTTGGGAACTGGCAAAGTCTTTATGAAGAGAAGACGCACTGATTTGTTTTTCCTGAAAAATGCAATATGAAAGATGGAGTTTCTGCAAAAACTTCATCCTCCATTTTGTTCAATCAACACCATAAGGGCATTTTAATACATGGGTATCATTGAACAAGAAAATAAAAATTATGAACTCAAAGAACTAGAGCCCATCTAGTTTTGGAAAAAGGTATTCTTGCATCAAAAAGAAACTTATAGAGCAGCCCTTCATTGGCAATGATAACTATTTTTTTAATTTATGCTTTGCATTATGTTGGGAAATTATTATTTTCATTGTTTGATTACATCTACCTTAGTTTTCTAAGTGTAATGTCTCCAATGGGACAAACTCGGCCCTGGATGAATTTTAGGTGCTTCCCTTGATAAAGAGACAACTCAAAAAAGATATCACAACAATTATTACTGCAGATCAGAATTTTAGAGAGGAAAAAGTGACTAGGAGTTACTAGGAAAACCTATGCACACAGTGAACAAATGTTTATCTTTCCACTTAGTTATAAAATTTAGATTTTATGAACTCCAAATCAACCTTTCGGATGGTATATATGACCATACAAAGATCATATTACACTGCTGCAATAAATAATCAGACATGGCGGCTGGGTTTGTTGATGAAATCCACCCCAAACGACAACCAAACCTATCTATTCAAGCTATAAACAAACCTCATAGTTTTAACAGTTTATTATAGGATAAACATCTGATTTTTAAGCACATAACAGGGTGGAAAAATAGTCCAGAATGCTGCAGAAATAGAGGTCTGAAACAACACTAAAAATCCATCCAAAAATTACTGAGAATACCTTCTACTGATCCACATAATCAATACAACCGATAGCAACAATTTACAGACCTGGGAATGTCTTCAAACATCTCATGAAAGTCAAAATATGGGTTGCTCCAAGAGAGAAAAATATTATATTACTACAACAATATTTTCTTCATACCTCAGATTCAAAATCTACCAAAAATCTTCACAACTACTGCTAGAAATGACTGAAATTTCCCTTGCAAGCACAATAGAATTTCCTGTATGGAAATCCCTCGCATTCTCTAAGAGGGTTTTTGTCCTCAAGAGGAAATATACTACAGGTTTTTCATCCTTAGAATATTTTTGGCAAAAGCTTCAAGATTCAACACAATTCAGAAAATATCAAGTGAATATGGAATGCCTCTGCACAAGTCGACCTCTCCTTATAAAGGAGAAATGGGACCCAAAGTGACCTTTGGACTTCCAATGAACGTGACCTTTGGACTTCCAAATAAAAGTGACCTTCAGACTTCCAATGAAAGTGACCGTTGGACTTCCAAATCACATTTTCCCTATAAATACAATTAAAAATAATTGTATTTTTACAATTGCACTTTCCTAATTTTTATTTGAATATTAAGATTTATTACTTTATTATATGTGCAATTTATAATTTTATATTTTAATATTTGCACAATATAACAAAATAAATAAAACTTAGTCACCCTTGACTCGCCCTTCAGCCATCCGGTAGCAAAAATGGGCAAAGGTCTTCGATACAAACTATCCAAAAACAGGGACATTACACTAAGATAAGCAATCACAATTTTTTTAAATAGAGTTTTAGCTTAAATTACATTTAGATTTTAGTTCAATATTAGGTTGGAAATCTTGAGTTTTCTTCGTTGAAGCTTATCAAATAAATTAATTGTAATTCACAATATCAGAGTTTGTAATGTGATGTACACTTTTATTCTTACTTTCGAGTTGAAATGACTCAAAATTATGAATCCATTACTTTCAGCAAAACATTTTTAAGGTCTAACTTCGGGTCTAACATTAAAATATTATCTCCAATGCACATAATATAATCAACGCATGTTTAAGCCTCTTTTATCTCAATGGAGAATCTTATATCAATTAAAAATATAAATCGTCGTTAGAATAACCATGGCCTCAAAAATAAATACTACAAAATGAGTGGTGTCCCTAGATTTCAGCCTGAAATCTGAGACTACCCCATGTTAAAATTTTGGTACTTTTAAAATAATGGGTCGTTTTGTGTTCTTATTGTCAGAAAGTTTCTGTAATGTGTTAAGATATTCTCAAGGAGCCATATGAGTCATTTTTGCCAAATACCCAGATGCCCAAAATTGTTTTATTCTGCCGCTGAGGTTTGCCTGCGGGAAATTTGTATTTAATTATTTTAAGCCCCGTTTGAGACAATTTGTACTCCGATTTAACCCTGTTGTGATCGTACATGTCAATATTCCCATATACCAGTAGGGTTTTAACCAGGAATGGATCCTGAGCTTTATTTGTAACTTCTAGCAACGTTTTGTGTTTTTAATGTTTTCTCGTTTCATTTTCTGTGAAATTTCTCTAGATCAATTTCTTTGTCGGTTTGACCTGGAGTATCTGGAGATCACCTATGCACGTTGTGCCAGAAGGAATTCGCCATCGGAGGTCTGGTTCTCTCGGAAAAGAAAAAGTCTTGCACCAAAAAAACTTCTTCTGGGCAGGCCGCATTTTTGGAAAAAGAGGGTTTGAAGTGAATCATGGGATTTTTGGAAGCAGTAAGCAGGTGGGAATTTTGTATCTGCTTAGCAGGGTACTTTTTCCCATGGAAGCAACGTCACTTAAGTCACAATGGGAAAATTAGAGGCAGCAGGCAGGCGGGAATTTGTTACCTGCCTTGCAGGGTAAAAATTCTCATTGTGAAATAAAAGAAAAATCACTTAAGGCATTGATGGGATTTTATTACCTACATTGCAGGGTAAATAATCCCATTATGAAAGTCAAACAGCTTAAGTGGATCATGGAATTTTCAGAGCTACCTTGCAGGGTAAATAATCTCATTTCCAATTAACTTTTAAAAATAGAAATTCCTTATTCCAAAAAGTGCGACCCACCTTGGGTGAATAATAATGCATTAAATAAATATTTGTTAATATTTATTCACCCAATTTTGGCGCCCAAGTTTGTGGAAAAGTTAACAAAGGGAAGTGGACAAAAAGAAGTTGGAAATAGACAGTTCTAAAATTAAATAAATATTATTTATTTAATGCAACCCCTTTATGTAAAAAAGTGTGCCCCATTTGGGAGAGAAATAATATTTTTTTAAGTATTAAATGATTTAATTAATTCCTATTTTCAGTGGCTAAGGTCAAAGCATATTATGAGGCTTGAGTTAACTGGAAGTGGAAGGCTAAAATTAAATAAATTTAATTTATTTAATAGCAACCATGAGCATGCACAAAATAGGTGCCCTATTTGAAAAATAAAGCTTATTAAATAATTAATTAATTGCTAGGAATAAGGAAGGCATTAATTAATTATAGAATTATGAGGATTATATAAGCAGGGGCTGCCATAAGGATGAATTAATTAATTCAAAAGTAGAGAAGTGCAGCCCAGACAAAAAGTGTGCCCCATTTGGAGAGGATTTTTGCTCAGAAGAAGATGTAATTAATGCTAAAAGTTTTCAGAATTAGCGCACAGGTTGAAGGAGGTTGATTTGTGTCTGGATAATTGTTTGCATAAGTGATACAGGTGCTCAGGAATTCACTACAAGTGCTTTTATAAGAGAAAGGGAGCTTAAATCAATGTCCAATACATTGAACATATCCTCCGAATCTGAAGAATTATCCAGATCTGCACCGGTTGTGAAGAATTCTGGACGAATAAAGAGAAAAAGAATTACTCAGAAAAAGACAGATTTAGCCATGGCAAAGCGGCATGAAAAAGAAAGCTCAACAACATCATGCATTACTTCCAAATTTGCTGACATCGGAGACACAGATCCAGATCCAGATCTCATAATTACAAAAGCTTCCGGCACAAAGGTTTTATCCTCTTGTTTCGAATGCAGCCCGTGAAGAATTCAGTGCGTGAAAAATTCCTTTCAAGATCTTGTGCATGTGCTTCCAATCTTCCAGTTGAAACCTTCATTGAAGTTGCATTCACCTGGAGTGCTTTCCAGAATTTTTAATTGCTCATATGCAATAAAAAATAAAGATTTATTTACGGAAAACATTGCACTGATGCATGTACTGGAGAAGAACTGCAAAAGCTTCAAGGATAAAAGGGAAGACATGTCAAAGGAAATACTTGCAAGCAAATCACAGTCACTTGCTTCCAGATCCAGCCGCTTCCAGATCCAGCTGCTTCCAGTCGCTTCCAGATCCAGCTGCTTCCAACCGCTTCCAGATCCAGTTTTGAATCAACTGCATGAAGAATATGAAGAAGGACAAGACTGCAGCTTTCCTCTTTCTTCTTCTTTCTCTTATTTCCTCCGACAACGTAATTGAGTGATCAATTAAATTATACAACTTAAGTGATTGGTTTAAAAGCCATTACTTGAAGAAGTCAACTACTTGGAGATAGGTGGCAGACGTGCAAAATAGAAGGTTCTATTTTCAATTGCAAATCATGCATGTCATGCAAAGAGGAATTCCAGGAGGGAGATTGCCAGTTTTTTCCTTTCCCACTTCCACATGTGCCAGTTCAACTAAAATCTTCCGACTTGTAATTGCCCCTCTACATTCTATAAGTAGAGGAAGAGCCTTCGAGTTAATGATTAGAATTTGTAAGCAACATTATTGTGTTCCAGACTTTGTGCTGAAACCCCTGATAGCCACTTGAAGCAAAGGAATATAAATGAGCAGATTTTTGAAAAACTTTGTGTCACGGTGTATTTTGTTTCTAGCTTTCCATCTTAGATCTTCTAATAAACTTTGTGTTATTTTAGATCTAGATCTAGAACTGCCTTTGCTTATAATTCTGTGTTGATCTCTATTGGTTTCTTCTATGTGCATGCAATCAACTCTGGTATCTATTGATTGGGATGCACATCTTCCCCATTTCTTCTCTGTGTTTATATAATTCCCTTCTTCTATAAATATTTCCTTTCTTTAAACAATTGTTTACTTGCTGCAGAACTATATAGCTATGGTTCATGAGCTGAATAGTTAAAGTAAAACCCCATATAGATACTAGCATATTTTAATTGACAAATCTGACACGGAAGCCTCACCGGTAAATGAGGGAGATTTATCTCATGACTGCTTAGGGTTTATGTTATGCAGAAAATCTAGCCAACAATGAGATACAAAAGAACAATTTTAAGGCCATATATATTCAATGTAAGTGCATAAAATGTAAATCAATAATAGTTAGAAATAGAACAATCAAAGGAGAATCTTATATCAATTAAAAATATGAATCGTCCTTAGAATAACCATGACCTCGAAAATAAATACTACAAACTGAGATACAAAAGAACAATTTTAAGGCCATATATATTCAATTTCAGTGCATAAAATATAAATCAATATTAGTTAGAGGTAAAACAAATAATGAACTTAAAATAAATCCATATACACCCTACTTTAAAATTATCACCAGTTTTATGTTAAATCCTTGTTTGCTCCACATATACAGGGGAAAAATAATGACTTATTCTTGATTTTTTGTGTGTGAATATGAAATTAAAAAACAATGAAGTTAACTTGTCAAATAGATATGAAACAACTTGTATAGCTTACATACTCCAAACACTATGCCACTACCCTAAGAAATCAAAGCATTGTGCACACTTATAATACTTGAAGGAAAGCACACAAATTAACAATTCATCAATCAATCTCACAATCAAAAACTTTCTTTGATTGGGTAAGAAGATAAAAAGGACAATTTTTGAGAAGGAAAACAACAAAAATTAAGGACAATTTTTGAGAAAGAAAACAAGACAAATTTTGGACTATACACTCTTTATTTGGACACCATCTTCCTTGTTCAATTCTAAATTTTATGGACTAAACAAGACATTTTTGAAATACATTTGAGTTGGAAATGATATTAGTAAATATAACTCTATCAAAATTGAATTTTTCGTGCTAATTTATTTTTTTACAGTGCCATTCTTTTATTTAGTGTTTCTTTTCCTTCTAAGGAAATTTAAAAAGGATTTTCTTCTTGCTTTGTTGGTGATATTGTAGAAGATTATTGTAATAGGCTTCTTGGTTTTAAACCTTGTGCTTTGCAATGGGAGACATATCCTACAATTTGGGTAGTGAACGTTTGTATAATGGTGTGCGTGAAGCGTGAAAATACCACGACAATACATCTAAATTTATTAGATTAAGATGATACACATTATAAACAATAATATTTTAGAAGCTTTGAGAAAATGACAATTACACATGGTATTTCACCTATTTACTTTTTTAGTATAGTGAATATTAATTATGCATGATTTATATAGTAAAATAGTACTTTGAAAGCATTGATTCTTGGTAGTTTTTCAAATTTTCAAATACTTACATTATATTCCCTTTCTTTAATATTTTTTTGTCTTCTATGTGTTAACAAGTGTCGCAATGCGGCTAGTCCCTACCTCAATGTTAAATTGTTGAATTGTTTGAAAGGTATTAGTATTTTTTTAAAAAATAATTAACATTAAATAGCTTCAAAAGTTAGACATGAGGCCATAAAAAATGGGTTACCATTCGGGGCTATTTTGTATTTTGAGTTAATTTAAATCCACAAAAAAAATTATTGCTCTCCACTTAAAAAATTACTTGGGAAATGTTCCATGAAAATAGATTTGTCTTAGAGCATTTTGATGCGACTTTTATAATAAATGTCATGCTTTGAAGAGAGCTTGGAATTGACATGACACTCCATTTAATGAGCATTAATGAATTATGACATCATTTTGTTGTATGGAAATAAGGAGAATAAAGATAAAAGTCTATCAAGCAATGAACAAAATTGGTATTTGTAAATGAATAAAAAATTATATATTGTTTAAAACTATTGCCTAGAGGATATGAAACAAAAATACTTGAATGTGGTTGGTTGGAAAAAAATTGGGTAATAGGAAAGTGAATCCTATAGGCTGTAGTTACCTTGTGGCAGGGACTAATAATATTAACTAGCAATTGCATGTGTACAATGCAATGTGAATGCTGAACGGTATATGTTATTTGATTTAGAGGGATAGTTTTTACTTTTGTAGTTGATTTTGTTTAAACTATGGGTGATTGATTTTGTAAGTGTAGAAATATAGATGAACCACTTCATTTAAAAATCACAAACATGATGCCTAACCCTTAAAACAATTCAAAACTTTGGAAGAAGACTACTATAAATTGCATGGTTATTTCTTGGCATTTTAAAACTATAGGTATTTGTATGCAGATATAATGAAGAAGACATTAAAAATGTGTTTTTGTTGGTTTACATAAAGAAGCGAGAAACAATAAAAAGGAAAAATTGAACATGTATGTTGAATAGTGTAATTTTGTAAGTGTAGAAATATAGATGAACCACTTCATTTAAAGGTATCATCTCTTCATTTCAAACTTGTTACAAATTTGTACATATACAATCATGGATCAACTAGTAAATTCATACAATCATGGATCAACCAGTAAATTCAATTAAAGAGATAAATTCTTGTAAACACAAGAGGATGGGCAAGCCAAAACATCATATGTTTTCTTCGGGATGGGTACAACATAAGTTTAGCTGAAATTCTGCATAGATTTGCCATGTATCTTTATCCATAACATCGTCAGTGTTAATTCTAGATTAGTAGTGATCATTATGTATACATTGCATACCCTTAACACCTCATAATGTATGAGAATCAGGCTACATGCTATTAGATTTATTAAGTTGGCATTTCTTATCTTATCATTATTGCTTATCTTATCATTATTTGAAGCCATCAACTTAATAATGGTTTACTTATTTCCACTACCTTTAAATAAAAATGATAGAACCTTCTTTGTTAGTGGACAACAATAAATCAATAAGGTATTAAATTAATAATGGTTTACTTGTTTCCACTAATGTTTTTTGCATGCATAAAAAAGGAGAACAATTCAATTTGCACATTTTATGCATTTGAGTGTAGTGGGATTGATCTCTATCTTCCTTGCTAAAATAAATACTCAATTTCTATTAAAACTTCAACGATTTGGTGATGTATCCTAGGGATACATCAATTTGAAGTCATCTTGTCAAATTGGGGTGAAGAATACCTGAGGAATAGAGAAATTCTTACCTAAACCTATAGAAGGAATAATATGGATTCCATTGCAAAAAATATACAAGATATAAAGATTGGAAAAGCTGGAATACACGATACTACAAAGAATTGTAACCAAGATTTGTGAGTCTTAGGTGGTAAGAATAGGAGGCAAGGGGGATCTAGACCCCAAAACTATGGCCTCGGTATCAAGAAAGCATGGATATCCTTCTTTTACAGAGACTAAACTATCTTCCCAAACCTGTACTGGAGAAGACATCATATGTGTAGTAAGATCTCTCATATCTGGACCCTCCTTTGAAATGAATTCGTTCCATATTTTTTCTTCAATTTCATTCACTACTCCCATGCACTGAGTGTTGTTGGGATGCAAGAAATCATCTAGAAGAATACCCATGTGTTCATACCAAAGAGATATTCTGAACCCATGGATTTGCTCCCGAGGGGATACATCCATATAAGTATGGAATGGCTTATATGCTCCCATTGCAATCTCAGAGTCCCTTGCCCCATCCATTGATCGTTGGTTGATGTTTGCAGAGCCCAATATTATGTATCCATCATCGACTGTACAATTGTAGACATACACATATAATAAGTCATGATATGCAGAGGAAAGGAAATCCTGGATAAAATTATGGACATTGACTAAATACAACAGAAACAATGTCCATTATTCATTAATTTAGCTTACACTAATCATAGGGAATCCATTCTCCTGAATCTATGACAACTTCTGTATCTGTAGCACTCACAACACTGCTAGTGACCAGGTGGCCATTTGCAAAATAATCATTGTGACTAAATAAAGACCTCTCTGCAAAACTTGGCTCCACCATACATCTCAACATAGCCCATGGTATTTCAAATATCAATTAAGGGATTGAAAGAAAACATAGATGTATATTAAGGATAGTAAGTATTGCAGCTTAGAGCCTACCTTAATGTTTGTAATGTCTCCAACTGCAAAGAGGAGGTAGATAGTGAATTCAAATAAATCTAAATCTGTTTAAATTCCCAAATGGTTTATGCTAACCTGCTTCAAATTGTTTGATCCTACATTGTTTGGAGGAAGGTCCATCAAAATTACTCCATGTAGCAATCACCAAATAATCATAGGGAATCCTTGATCATAGACTATAAATAATCAAAAATGAAAAAAATTGAATTGGGTTTGATGCAAAATTCACATACGGATCAATCTGTGTGACATCTTCTCTGAATTGAAGAGATCTAACGACATGGGCACCTGTAACTCCACCTCCTACCATAACCACCCATTTCATTTTAGCCATGGAGAGATTGGTGACTGTAAATCTAAGTATGAATTCATGAAAGAAGTAGATCGAGATCTAGGCTTCAACTGCGGTTTATAACAAAAATTGCAAATTCGAAAGTCTATTTGATGAATATCTTGAATAGGCTTTGATGATGGGTTAAGAAGCTCGCCTGAATTGTGAACTCGACAATCTTAAAAATGAGATTCTCTTTAAAAAAATTAATTAGGAATACACCTTATAGAATTTTAGTATTGTCTCTTGGCATATCTTGGTAAAGGGAGGATTGCAATACTTTCATTGTTCCTAAATTTGATGAGTTGTTCTCAAGAAAATGGGAAAAGGTTGGCCTCTCATATCATTCAAATTGCTTCAGTACATTGCACTACAGGCCTGACTTCCAAAATAATGGCTTGTAATAGACTTGGAATGGGAATCTCTGTAGTTGCTCCCAAAACATATCTTGGGCAATTATTCTATATTTTAGGGTTAGTCATCTGTCACAAAGAAAACAAGATGCATCTATTGTTTGTATTGTATAGTATTTCCACAACATCTAGGTCAAAACTCTAAGAAGCATTTTCCATGTCATAAATTGTCTTTGTAATCAACTAGATCACATCAAAAATATTATCTCGGAAATACTTAATTTCATCAAAATTTCAAATTTCAAACATTTACTGTCATACAAGGATTAACCTTATGAAGTGCTCATATCTTGATTTATAATATGAAAAGGTTTTGAGTCCTGCTAAGTCACTGATAGGAGGCCCTCATCAACATAAGTCTTCCCTTTTATGTGTTATCTTTACAAGACAAATGTTGAGCTATCAGTGTAGTTATCCTAAGCAAGACAGGGATAAAAAGAATTAAATGATATCTTTTTTTTTCATTAGAGAATGCATCCAAATAGTATGGTAACTTGAATAATTAGTTTATATTAGCATAGTCTTAGGGTGCAATCCTGGGTTATTGCAGCAAGGGAAAATAATAATTTTAAGAGAAATATCTTTTAAATGGGTTACCTGTTACACAACATCCTTGAGTTAAGAACAATGGCTTCTCTGGAAGTCAACATGACCTAATGTAAGAAAAAGAAAAAATATGAGAGTTTGAACTGATTGAAAAATAAGGCCACTTATTGGTGACTGCCAAAAGTAACTCTAAATAGTGTCATGAAATATTAATAAATAATCGATTCGGATCATATTTGAAAGAATAAAACCAATCATGAAATATTTTGAACATTATTTAAAATATAGTTTATCACAAAACAAGTATCAACAGTTGTAAGGAACAAAGTTACATATCACGAGCTAGAACTTACACCAAAATGACAACCAAAACTATTTAGACATTGCCAAGAGCACCCTACCTCGCAAATTATAGTAAATGAAGCATCAACTTTCAGAAGTACATAATATGTTTGACATTGTTGCAAAAAAGAAACTAGTTACAAAAATTTGAACATGACATACATGACAAGACCCCCATAACAAACTCTTTTATTATTTGGTTAAACACCTATTTTGAATTTACGTTATCAATTTTTGGATTCACCTGAATCAATGGTGTTCTACTTAGTATTCCAACATCACATCTCCATAAGCATAACATTATAACTAAGTAATGTCTGTCATTGTGTCGATCATGCCTCCGTTCAGTTGTTGCATGAAATATTTCTTAGCCTTGATGAACAATGGTCAGAAATATTTATTACAATAGGAGAAATCCATATATCTAAATTTATAGGATCACATACTAAATAACCCTGGGAACCAAATCCCAGGACTTCAGTGGGCTAGATCTTGTGAGTGAAGCAGCTGTTGCACATAAGCATGAAAAATGAATCCTTCTTAGAATTCATGTCCCTGCAGGCCATAACGAGCTTCCAATACCTGAAAAGAGAAGAAACACACCTATGCAAACCAATGGGGAATTGGGTCATTATTTTAACCATTCAAATTCCCTAAAATCACACCCAACACCATTTTCCCAGTTCCAAGAAATGCCACAGATGCTCCACTTCATGGCCCCAAATTTATATTGCCCTGCGAGACCACCTACTCCATGATAGATAGGCATGGCCCCAAACCAACAAAGAACCAAATTCATCAGTACCACACTCATAGACACCCAAGTTGGCTATCACTTATTTTTTGGGAAAAATATATGTGGATAGTCCTACAAACGGCAATCACATAATTAAGAACAGAGAGAGGGATTTGTGGTATTACAGCCCTAAAACAAGTAATTGTCTTCCACTCATACCTCAAGATTTTGATCAAATGAGGCTTGGATAAGCCTAATTTAAGCTGCCTAAGAACTTTAGAATTTCTAGCAATGGAAATTACAATACAAAGTACAAAAAATATAAGGGAAAATGGAATTGCATGCAAAAACTTCAAGTTCATAACTGATTTTTGCGGTTACTTAGGAATCCTCAGATCCATCTTTTGGGACTGAAACCAATGGAATGTCTTCAGTCCTTTGGCTTGAATCATCATCATCACCACCAGATCCATTTACAAGCAGAATGAACCCAAGACTTTTCTACAAGAGCCAACAAAAGTGACATCCAAGCCTAACCAAGGCCTTGCATCTCCAGCTTTCTTCTTTGCAAAATGATGTGCTCTTTTCTTATGTATTTCACAATAATTAGAATTGTGAATGTGAAGGCTAGTCCCTGTGAGATTATGCTGACTCCTCTGATCACTAGAGCATAGGAATAAGCCTATAGATAAGCTTATTATCCCTGTAATTCCAAGCCCAAGCAATATTCTTGCAGTGCAGATTCCTGCTGCCATTATCAATGTGATTGAGCTACTGAAACCCCGCAAAAAAATTACATGCAAAGACGAATAAGAAAATCTAAACACAACAAACCCACATTCCACGAAAAAGCAAATCTAAACACAACAAAAAATGAAATCTAATTGTGTACAATGCAATGTGAACGCCAAACAATATATGTTATTTTATTTAGAGGGTTAGTTATTACTTTTGTAATTGATGTTGATAAGGGTTGTGATTGCAATTTTTTCAAGTGTAGGAATATAGATGAAGCATTACATTTAAAGGTTCTATCTCTACATTTCAAATTTGTTACAAATTCGTACATATACATTTGCAAATCTTATATCATGAGTGGTAGCATTTTGTGGACTATTTTATTTGAACTAAACATGAATACATGAAGACTTGATGTACATTTGTATATTTTATAAGTGGATTAATGCAAGAAATAAAGTCTGTCTAATTGATCTAGTGTAGTCTAGCTAGAGCCTTGAAATAGGGATCTCTAGAATTCATGATGATAAATAACCACAAGCTATTTAAATGAAAGTTAATATTCTTTGTCTACATTCAAAGGTGACAACTAATTTTGATGTTAAGATGACTTTCATGAATTATTAATGGTTCTCCCGATATTTAGAACATGAAGCAAGTTGTCTCTCTTCGCTTGAATTTATGAAAATCTTCTTGTAACATTAGATTCAATCCTAAAGATGGTGTAGATGATTGTACTCTCCAATCCTTTGGAATAGAAAAAATATTGTCCTCTAATTTCACTGGTTTTTCGGTTGAACATTGAAGGACATTTGAAGGTACACGAATTGAGCTCTCACTTGCTCTAGAGAGTATGGATGGTTCCTCTATATTGAAGAGTGCTCCAGGAAGAAAGTGTTTATTATTACATTCAACAATTCTTGTCTCTACATAGCTAGAATTTGGATCATTACCCTGACACTAATTCATGACTATGAGAGCAATCTAAACAAATTCCCTTGCCCAAATACAACATCATATGCAGACAAATAAAATCACTTCTAGTGCGATGCAGAGGGACCTTAGATCTGTGCTAATGGTGGAAAGTGAAACAGAGGGTTTCAATGCTCTCTTGCAAACCTTGGAAACCAATGGAAAACTAATTGTTATATCAGAAAGGGAAACACTTCATTAGATAACAATAGAGATCATTTCTCTTATGCAAAGATAGGCTCCAGAAAATATACTTACATTTATAATATCTGCATCCTGCTCATATTTGAAGACATATTGATGGGAAAGAAAAGGATGCCCAACATGATTAGCTAAACTACCTCGACTGGATTCTCCCTTAATTAGGTTCTCAGAGGGGGAACGTAGCTTCTTGGATTCTCTCTTGTGTTTTAAACTTAACCACCATTCAACCTTCTTTGTACTTGGATTCCAATGAATGTTATCAGATTTGCAAGTGAAAAGCAAAGGACCCGGAGATGAGATATGTACAGTAATTGATTGAAATACCATATGCAAATTTGTGGACTCTGGAGCTCTAGTACACAATCCCAACTCCAAATTGCTGCAATGCAAGATGAGAAAAACTTGACTGCTGAACACCAACATAACAAAACTGCAACATGGATTGAAGCAAATACTTAAAGATCCTCTAAACTTTGTGATTTCACCAATTGAAAATATACCATGCCACTTCTCCCGTAGAACAACTGCAGACCAAGATCAACACATTGGCAAAAAGACGACTACGTTAAATACAAGGGGGCAACACCCCAAATTAGCAATGCTTTGATGCCAAATCATCGATCTCACCTGCAAAAAGATTAAATCTATGAATTGATCATATATTTCAAAAGCAAATATAATCTTACTTGGCGCAATCAATTGACAGAGTTAGAAATCACATGATATATCGGGATTTTCGTGCATGCAACTGGAGTTTTGCTAAAAAGCTAAAACAACGTCCCAAAAAAACGGTTATTTAACCTATCGAATTAAATTGTATTGGAAAAACATTCAAATGGCCGTCAACTTTAATGTAGTCGTAGAAACGTCTGGAAGGGCCTTTCCCATAGGGGGAACGCCTTTGGCATAATAAAATTGTTAAATTTAATGAAGTGTATACTTGATGAACTATTGTCATTGAAAATATACGAATGAAAATACCGATTTCTCAATACAGTAAGACACCCCACAAAGTACCCACAATATATACCGGAGGCTATTCTCCCCACAAAATGCACCACTTTAACAAAGGGGTAGTGTTAAGTGGTCCAATTGAGGTGATGAATAGGCATATACCCTTCAACTTGAAACAAGGGCAGCCCTGCAAATTTGATCACTGGATTTTTTTATTAGACAATACGCAATGAATATATACTTAGTAATAAGCTCAATAAATATATCACTGACACCCCTACGATTGTGAAAATACGTTCTGAGAGGACGGCCCGGCTTCAATTGTCACGAGCATTGCAGGTTTTTCACACGGCACACCCCCCAAATTCCTAATTTCCAAAACTGTCTGGACAGGGAGCGTCAGGCACAGCAAATTCAGTACTTTGAGGGATTTCTGATACTTACCTACCTTTCTTCAGTACTTTCTGCGAGCTTAAAAATATCTCATATTGATCTGCCACTGTAAATGCCCGTCCCCTCTTTCTTCGAATATCTTTGTTCAGGCACAGTACGGTGCTGTGGCAGAAACAGTCACAGTAGACTGTGGTTCACTTCTCAATTACTTCACTTTGTTGTTAACCAATCAAATTTACTAATTTAGTTTATATAGTCTACACAATAGTTTTATACAATGTATTTTTTTATTTTTTATTTATAAATATTAATTTTCAAATATGTGATTAATTTTATAAAATTTGATTGGCTTTTAGATTTTTATTAATGCTTATTAAATGGTGTATTATATGAAGTCTAAGTTGTCTCTTTATTATTTGATTTGTTGATAAATATAATCTCTAATAACACATAACACAAAATTTGTATTGGTCCATCACAAATTTGTTTAGGAATGGGTGATAATATTTATACTAGAGACATCTCTAATTGAGGAACTCATTGCGAGAAGAGTGACCCAGGGCTGAATTAGGGGTTATGAGCGCCCTAGGCAATACTAGAGCTAACGCCTTCTATAAATAAATAAAATCTATGGTAAAAAATAAAAATTAACCTTGACCAAATATCGTATTACTTGATATGTTATTCCTCTACCATGAGAGAAAAACTTCATAATAATTTTATTTGTAGCTACTACTTCCTAAAATTCTCTAACATATAGTTTATTATAATCCTCTTTTTCTCATATATTTCCAAACTTACTTTTCCCATGTGCTTTACATATTCACCTTTCTTGATCTCTCCTCCAAAAAAATTTGCAAGATATCAAAACAATAAAAAGTATGAAAAATACATAAGTGTGAATTAAATTTAAAATTTTTACTACAAAGACACTTGCATAAGTATTTGAGGCCTCCTAAATATCATATTCTTAATACAATTATATAATTTTAATTTTATTTTGAATGAATCAAATTGGTATGTAGGTTTGGACACACTAATACTAGCATATATGGAAGTAATAAATTACTCTACTATAAAAACTACAGTAAAATAAAATAAATTAGCACCCCCTAAATGTTAGCACCCTAGGCAGTTGCTTAGTTTGCCTAGACCTTAATCCCCCCTCGTAAAAAATCAAGCCTTTCCGACATTCAACCCCCCCAAAAAAAACCTTCTAGACAATAATGAATTCCTTTGTCATGTCGTGTGTTGCAATAGTGACTATGCCTCCTCTGATGTCTTCCATGATATACATAAATTAAATGCAAACACTGGCATTATTGTTGGCTCCAAATATATTTGTGATTGCTAGTTAGTCCTAGACGCCCCTGCATTGATTAAAACACGTAACCCACACTTGTATGACCGCCATAACATGGCTATATATTATGCTCATCATCTGTGTACAAAACACTTAATTGGGACTGAACGACAACGTTGCAATTTGACATCGATAGTGGCTTTTTTGCTCTCTTTTCCATCTTCACACCACGCACAAATTTGCCCAGCAACTCTTCATGCCATTATACTCTTTGTAATGGAAAAGTTATCACTATTAAATGCGCATGGTTTGGTTTATGTTTCCACTATTAAATTATTAGAACCGGTGACATATACCATGTTGAAGTGATGTCAACTTCATGTTTTATGCATTTTCTCATCTCTCTCGGGCTACTGAATAATTGTTTAATGTTTAGTATTTTTAATATTACATATAAACGTGTTAAACAATTCTTACCTTTTTATTATATGAGACGATTGAAAACTTATTGCCTTTGATCTTATGGTCTTGTTCACGTTTCTATCATCACTAAACTACTTTTTTTTGTTGGTTTAGACTACGTCATCGTGCATCTACGTGCAACTTATTATTTTTGGCACGCACACTTTTTTTATGGTTTAGACTAGGTCATCCTACATCCACATGCAACTTATTAATTTTGGCATGCATCCTTGATCATGCTGATCTTTATATATTCTTGATTTAACCTAAATGATTAAATTCAAGAAGGGTAGTAACCAATGGTATATTATCCAATCAATTAGTTTCCAAAGTTAATTGCAACAATATCAGGGTAATACATGAAACAAAGATAAGTAGTGATAGATAAATGAAACAAAGTACTAGCAATCAGAGGGAGATAAAGACTTAGCTAATATTTTGGATTGTGTGTTGCTTTGGGTTGACTTGATGATTCGAAAGGGATGGAAATGATCTAACAAGGCTTTGTATTTGAAATTATCCTGCAAAGCTACCCGGACCAAGGCATACAACACGACTAGAAGTCAAGCAAAATTTTAGTGGCGAATATTCGTTAATTCACAAATATTCCAGTTTTTGAAATTTGAAATTGGCAAATTTTTAGGGTACAAGTTAGGACTAGTTCGCAAAAAAATTCTAAGTGCAAGTCAATTTTAGGAGTCAATTCATCATTCTCGCGAAATAGGAATTTACAAAATTCACCTGAATACAGTCAGTTGGTAGCATATTTTATGTTACCGGCCGACAACATATAGTATGTTGTCAGCCAGTAGCATAAACTACGCTACCGATTGATAGCATATAAAAACTACCGTTTGGTAGTATTTGATAGTGATTTCATGATGTCTTGATATTCACCATTCGTGCGAAAGATAATTTTCACATATTCGTTAAATATTTTCTAAGTATTTTCTTCGGAAGGACCCTTAAAATTTTCCCTGCCAGAAATGTATGACCACTATGGCCCTTTATATACGCCCCTGTCCCTTTGTGCTTTCAACTCCTTAAAATTTATGGGTTTGTGCATTGTTTCCTAATATGCTACTGTCTATAATTTGGGCCTTCGACACTGTGTGATACTTGTGTAGTTGGATGAATCTTCAAAACCCTAGATGGTGAGAGAATCCTACAAAACAAACATTAGTTAGGTTATGGGAACCTTGTGCACCACCGACATCACCACTACTCCGAATAGGGATCAAATCACACGTAGTTCTCACCTAACATGTGATAACTAAAATGTATGCAACCATATTGATAATCATAAGTTTACAAAAATGTGATTGTACTTGACATTTTCCATAGCTTGTCTTGAAGTGATGTGCTCTTTGTGCTTGTAAATTTAAGTAGAGGACTACTCTAAATGAATATGAAGAGTATATGATAGCTCAAAGGATTTTTAGAGTAACTTTGCTTGTGATGGATTTGTTATCTCAAGTTAACCTCCCCGGGATTAATTTGGATAACTCTTTAAAAATAGACTTAGCACTTAAAAAAAAATCGTGTGATGATCAAAATGGTCATCAAATTCAATGCCAAACATCAAAGCAAGGGCCACGTGGCGGCATTTCAAGTTTCCTCAATTTATTTGCACTCCAGCGAAATCCAAGCTATGGAATAGACTGTATTGAATAAAGGCATCGGGTCCGTGGCAAAGGTGAGCAAATTTGAATGATCAGCGGGAGTAGGAAAAACATATGACATAATAAAAATGTGACAGTTGGTGAAATATTAAAGGACAAGGCGGGACATGTGGCCTGATTCCTTTACCCTCTCATGAAGATGCACCCAGTGGATTTAAAACCCGCAGAATGAGCCACATTTAATAGAATTTTGGGTCAGCGCAGAAGGAAAGCAAGAAAACACGTAGGAAAAGACCCAACCCCACAACTAATACATGACAGACACGTGGCGAAGTTCAAAGTGGTGAACACGTTGGTAGATGCAATCTCTGAGGCCAATAAAATCATGCCACATGTCATCTTGATGTGCATCCTGACATGTAAAACTTCAAATGCCCATATATTTCGACCCTGGTACCATTGGAAAGATCTCCTCGAGCCCTCCAATTTGGTATCATTAGATTCAGGATTTGAGGGGGTTTTATGGGAGAAAACAAAAAGTATAGTCTAGGCCATTATAACAAATACAAATAGCTCCACTACTCGGTTTTAATGAAGTATGGGTCTCTTTCCTTCTTTTGTAGGATAGTTTGTGTATGGAAATGGTTTACAGAGATGTTCATAATGTTTTGTAGTAAATTAATGCTTAATAATTAGTGGTTGAACAAGAAAATAGGTGCCCCTTCTATTTTCTCTCTCCTTTCTCTCTCTCCCTCTTTGTTTTCTATAAAATTATAACTCATGCATTATAAAATGGATCCCTATTTGTTGTAACGACACCATGTCAAAATGGTGGCCGACTTCCCATGAGTTTCATACCTTGAATTTGATCTCTGCAATGTGTTCTTACCTTCTGACATTTTTGTAACTGATTGTATATATCATTTAAGAAATTAAATCAGGTTTTTGTGGTTATTATTTTCCTTATTCCATGTTTGTTGTACTATTTCCTCTCTATTATTCCTTTGGAATGATGTGCATGTTTCCTACTTACATATTTATTTCTTCATGTGTGGGAAAGGTGAATCTACCCGATTTTGGTATGTGGCATGTTTTTCTGCTCTCTCCTCCCACGTTTTCTCCCTTTCCTTCCCCTTGTGGAGAGTGATCAACCCTTTTTTTGTTGTTATCACCACCTTTTAGCTTAGTGATTCCCTTTATGCATCCTTCTAACCCTCTCTCTCTCCTTGGTCCCTTGGCTTGTTAGTTTAGGATTAGATAGAATGCATTTCAGTTTTAGGATTAGTTTAGCATTAGATTTAGGTAGAGGAAGTCAGCCTTCTTCAAAGGTCTATCTCACAGCACAAGTCCCACAACTTGGAGACAATCCCATTTTTCCTCAAAATCTTGGGTTGTCCATGACTCAAGGAAGGGTGCAATTTTGAGCTCCAATAGGATCTTAGTATTTTCTCCTTAGAATGTTAAGTGCCAAGTAAATATAACCCCCCTCTAATATGAGATGAATAACTTGTTTATATATGTGTTTTGGATCTATAAAAATAGAATGAAGCTGAATAGAAGTATATCAAATAAGTTCTAATTAAAGGACCAAAACGGTTAGGTCAACTCATAACAAACAACCATTATGACCCTTTAAGGGCACTATGGTCCCAGATGCATGTGCGAGTGATTTGAAAATTGGAATTGCAATATGCGAGGGTGTAGCCTTGTTTGATGAATTAATATGACTGTTATGCAGACATATAGGTTGTGTGTGTAAGCAAGAATGAGTGAGATATGACTACATATAACATGATTCATAAAATTGACCAAGTGCGAGCTAGTGCAAAAGCGTTGTATAATTTGTGTTGTTGCAATCCATGAATTACCAAAATGAATGTCTAAGAGATTACTCGTGCTATCATTTCCATAGAAATTTGCTGATCTTTATGTCAGAATTGGTTGGAAGGACTTGGGGGTGATAAATCCCCAAGTGTAATGTATCGAGGAGAATATAAAAAAGTGTGAATTCAACTTGCATGGTGAAGAGAAATGTATGGGGAGTGCTCAAGTTGTTAAGCATCCCTTCACAAAAATTAAGAAATGAGAAGTCATGCCTACAAGGGTAACAATCACCTTAATACTTTCCAAGACCCAAAAATAAGTGTCACTACAAATGAACATGAACTTAATTGATTTGCAATGATGACACAATATATCGAGGAAATGCTAGATTGCACATATCCTTGGTGTAACCATAATCAGAACCGTACCATGAATTTTGTGATTGAAATTGAGTAAAAATATTATAAATGTCCTTGAGAAACTATACCAAATGAGAAAACTTTTGATTCCTCCTGGATGGAAGTGTATTGATGGTTCATAACATCCATGTGTTATGGTCTTTCATATATGTTTTGGTCCCTTTATACTTTCTAAACCAAGTTTGTTTCTGAGTCATTTTCAAAATCTATGAACTATCTAATTATGTACTTATTTTTTTCCTGATTCTGAATAGTTGTGAGGGTGAGATATCATCTAATAATTACCCCTCTTGTTTGGGGCATATGAGATATAAAAATTTGAGTGCGTCCCAAATAAGAAAACGTGTAGCTGATGTGTTCGAGGATTCTTGTGGGGGAAATATGGGAGTGTGCATAGTGTATACTATGGTGTATACATAATAGTATAGTAGAAAAACTAGCAAATTGTTGGTAAAAAGAAACAAAGAAACAAAGAAACAATGCAGTAGATGTAAAAAAGTCACGCAAGGACACATAAATAGAACACCACAGGAAACAAGATGCCGCATACATCGGACACCACTCAGGATGTCACAAGACAATCAAGGAACTCAAGGCCAACAAGAAAATAGTAGCAATCAAGCAACATATGGCATTGCGCCCAAACAAGAAAAATCATAGATTACTCATGCAAAACAAGAAGCAAGTAATAAGATGAAGATGACCCCATTTATTAAGCAACCTATAAAATAAATACTACACATGAAGTACCCATTAACATGGTATAGTAATAAATAGTATGACATGACGTATGTATTGAGTAAAGGAGGTAAGAGAAATTACAGTAGTTAATATTGGAGTAATAGCACCCGTATGTGAGAAAGTGTAAATTTGATGCCCCTAGTAGCTACAAAAGAATTGGTAGAGAGCAATGGTAAGTATCCTACATCATGTAAGAATCTGTGTGTAGCCTACATTCAAATTAATGTACCACGCAAACACACATTTTTTTTATAAAAAATGATATAACATACTATGTATCAAACTAACACGATTAGTAATGTGCACCTTGAATAATATGAGTGTGCAATAGAAACAACAAAGCTAGAGTGATGCAAATATTATTGGATGTTGGTATATATTTGATTTTTTTGTATTTTTAGGCTCCTTGAGGGAATAAATGAAAACAAATTCTCTGAAAAGAAGGAAGGGTGATCCAAGAATGCCCCTAGGATGAAATATATAGATTTTTAGTGTGTTTTTAATGAATTATAGACTGTATAACTAGAGGTGGGAAGTAAGGTTTCCCCCCAATGTATGTGTATAAAGTGAGGTTTAAGTATGTAGTCACTCCCTCAAAAGTCAAGTTGAACATATAACCAAATTGTTTCATTGGGAAATGAGGGGGAATTTCAGATGCCCCCAATGTGTGAGTAGCACATGGTCTGTCAAACGAGTACATTAAGTAAAGAGTCACTATTTGTCATTGTGAATGAAGGAAGCGTGCAATCATGAATCAAGAGATTAGTGTCATGTGAGACCATATGCATGACTGTGTATGTAGGAAAGCTATGTCCTAAGGAGTTGTGTCGTGTAGAAGGTTAAATACACCTATGAGAATATCTCGATGTGTGGTGTGTACCATCAACCCTGTGTGACAACCTAGTCTTATGTGAGGGACTATGATACTTAGAGTGAGTGATGGGAATGAAAGTCGATGAGACCTATGCGGGCTAGTAGTTTTATGGGACTAACACTAGGAGTGTGTGACAAAAGCATAAGACTATCATCACTAAATGTAGGAGTAACTATAATAGTAGGTGGACTAGACATAATGTTAAATTGATTGGGAGGTGCACTAATTATAGATACCTGTGAATCTTGAGAAATAATAAGTAAAGGGTTCCGAGGTGGGATACCTTGAATAGTGATGCCCTGATGCTCATATATAAATTTTAAACATTGGAAAAAACATATGGAACAACCATAATATCATTGGGCTAAGGAATACCTAAGATCATGTCACAATTATTGATTCCTAATGCTATAACAAATGACATGCAGATAGTAAGGGGTCTGACTGTGATGGAAAGATTTACATGCCCATGGGAGGTAGGTGCATTAGGCTTGATTTGGGATTACGAAAATCCAATAGAACATAAGATGGGAAGCAAACATGCATTATGCTTGAAATTAGGATTGATTAGTATATTATTGAGAGCTTGATTGTCAATACATGAATCAATGTGAAACCTAGAAGATGTGAAAGAAGTATGGAAGTATACATCAGTAAAAGTAATGAATGGTGGTAAATCATTAATAACACTAATGATAAAGTTCAGAGGAGTATTGGTAAATTGTGGAGGTGCAACTGCATGATAAATAGTTGTATTAGATGTAGCCTTTTCATGTTTAGGATGTGGTTCATTAAATATCTTGAGATTATCATCATTTTTTGTAGGATTAGACATAGTAGGCTCAACCCATTCAATTGCATCAGAATCGATTAAGTATTAAATCACATGTTTAATATTGAAGCATTGATCAATAGAATGCCCATTACATCATTGATAGTCACAGTATGCTTTTTCATCAAATTTATTTCCTTGATGATGACTAGAGTCCAACTTGAGTGGTGGAGGAAGAGAGATAAGGTTATTGTCAAAGAGCTGTTATAACACCACCCGATGTGGCACAAGTAATTTAGTAAAATGTCGTTGAGGAGTCTAAAGTTTGAGCTTTGTGTGTTGGTACACTACATTAATAGTGGCCTTAGCTTCAAATTGGGGCTCAGTAGTTTTACTCTTGAAAGTATATTTATTTTGGAATTTAGCATTAGACTAATTATAATTTTGGTCACAATATTTGAGTTTTCCCATTAAAATTAGCTTTCCTTCATGGTCCTTAAAGATATGAAATAAGTGATCAAAGTAATGGAAGGTATCTAAGATGACTAATTCTTGGATAAGAGGAAAAATGCCTTGTAAAAATAGGTCTTATAATTCAGAGTTAGCTAGGACATTTCTCATTTTAGTAAGATTAGTCTTATAATGTAGAATATGGTCACTAAGGTGCTAGTTAGATCCTTGTTTCATTTTAGCCATTTGTTCATAAGATATTTTAGTACCAATATTAATAGAAAAATGAGCCAAAAATTGATTTGCTAATGGAGTAAAATATCACACAGAATGAGCAGGAAAATCATAGAACCATTGCAATGCATAATCCTGTAAAATTCTAGGAAATAATTTTGTTAATAATGTATCATCGAGCACATAATATAAGAAAGAAACATAAAATGATCTAAGATGTTATTTTGGATCTTACTTACCATTAAAAGTAGGAATTCTGGGTGGAAAAAATCAGGAGGAAGATGATAAGATGCAACCTTAGGTGTGAAATAATTGTGTAGAAGAAATGAGGAATCCATAAAAGAAGAGGATGTAGTGGTACCTCATTGTAATTGAAGAACTCGGGGTTGTAGATTTTGCACCAAGGACTCTAAGGCATGGGTGAAAGAAGAAGAATTACGTTGAATATGAGAGATAAGAGGAGAATAAACATGATTAGTAGACGTAGGAATGGAGACATTTAGACTAGGCAAGAAATTGTGAATGCACAACTTTCTAAGATAGAGGTGAAAAACTCTAAGCATAAAATTCAATATTGAAAGTCTGACTATGTGAAAAAGAAAGTAGTGAATGATTTGAATTAGAAAGTGTTTGTAGAAGAGATGGTAGTCAGGGTTCAAATAAGTTTAGAAAGATCAAAGGGAATATAAAACATCAAAACCCTCTCACATAACAGACCTCTATTTGTGATTATTGTGTATTTCCAAGAACTCTTAAATTTAGTATCAAAGTGATAACTTGAGTATTTGAGATAAGAATTTGATGAATATGGTGTGTATGTAAGTGGAATAAACCCTAAGAAGGAAGGAAGCTAGTGAAAACCTCTTGATCCTAAGTCTAAACTGTATATGTCTAGATTTGAAGGCTTATAGAGGGTTTGAGTGCAATCAATTCATTTAACCTCCTTATGATTCTGTGAGCTCTGCCTTACATTATTAAGAGTTACAAATGAAGAAAATATGTTGAGAAATAATGAAGTTAAGGGATCCACGTGTTTATGAGACAAGGGAAATCCAAACCTAGTCTTGGAGGAAATATTGTACCGGTCATATACTAAGAGTAAGCTTTTAGAGGTTTGAAAGTGGATAGAAGGGTTGTAGAGTAACTAGAGAAATTATGAGGTGTAAGTAAAGATAGAAAAGTGGTAGTCTTGATACAAGTGAAGAAACTTAGGTGGAGACAGAGTACACCCAATCTGAGAATTAGAAGCTAAATATTTAATTGAAATTCAGTCTTATTTCTATGTGATAATTTATGGAGCATCAAATGAGTTTGATAAACATTATTGGGGTCTGAGGAATGGTGTAGAACTGGAAATGGACCTTAGGAAGCTTGAAAACATGATAAACATGAGAAAATTAAGAGGAAGGTTGTATATATCGTCTTGTGCATGTGAACTATGACAATCATAATCTAAAGAGAATTTAAGTAGTCTCAGAGGAAGAATCACAAGAGAATAAATGCTTAGAGTGTTAAGTGAGGTTGTCAAGTGGAGTAAAGTCTTAAGATTATTTGTATTAGCTTGGGAAAAAAGAAAATGTGAAGATGAAACTGTCACAATCCAGATTTAAATAGAGAAAGAGGAGTACTAAAGATTTTGGAAAAATTAGACATTCACTGTCAACATGGTCATGAACATGAAGTGTAAACAGACCTCCACAAAGAATTTTAAGCCCTAAGAATACCATTCTCAGACTTCTAGGAGGATTTTAGTGTATGATTGCTAGGGCATAACTTTTGGAGGTACAAAACCTTGAGTACAAACATGAAATTTGAAACTAATGATGGAAAGAGAGTGTATTTGAGGATTCAAAAGGATTTTTATATTTTTATTGGATATTTTTTGATATATTCTTGACAGTTTAGGAAGAGGTCTTTGTAGACTGTGCAAGACCTAATTGGTGAAGCTAAATTACATAAGAAGTGTATCAATTGTTTGGAGTAGAGAAGAGAAAATTTAGGGAAGGAATAGATACAATAATGGGTGCTTAAAAACATGTTCATATCACCTTGACATCTCAGATACATATAATTATGCATGACAAAAGTTTTAGAAGACCTGATGGAGGGTTTGTCGACCAAAACACAAAAAGAGACATGCAAGGAATTGTATAAAGAGTTAAGAGCTGAGACTTTAGGGGAAAGTTGGAATAGACAAATGTGATCTAATGATCCTAGTGTGACCTTATAAATAGATACGAAAGAGTGAATGCATGGTTGGAGCAAGGAGCTTGGTCTTAAGGGCATATGAGGTCAAAAAGGGAAAAAATGCAAAATGGAGTAATGGAACTAGTTTGGTGATGTGAGAATATATATTTGGTGTTTTCAAGCATGTTAGAAGTGATTTTTTCATTTGAAATAGTGTTTTAAGCCTTTTTAGAAATTCAAGCAAAAATCACCTATTAGTGCAAAATGACAAGTTCAGTGTTTTGAAGTGGATTGAATTGATGAAATTAAGGGTTCTTAAGCATTGTGGATGTTGTAGACGACTTGTATGCAGGGTGCTTGCATCATGAGATCATGAATGCATGTAGTCAGTTTATTTATGATGTATAAGGTATGTTAGGGCCTTTTGGAGAGTTTCTATGATGAGTTACGATGTTGTTTCAACTGACTCTAGCCTTTACAATGTAAAACGCTAAGGGCTAGCTATGCAAGTCTCAGTGGTGAGAAATTTTGAGAGTTATATGTGACATGGTAATGATTGTATATGTTAATAGGGTGTGTCATGATGTTTTGGGAAAAAATTCAGGTTTCCATGATGAGTATTTTGCAAGTTATGTCAGTTTTAATGAAATAGGGTCAAGAAGAAGGTCATTTCCAGCTCGAATTGGATTTTCTAATGCTCACCCTGAATTGTGTGCTTTGCATGGGAACATTTAGATTTTAGGGATGTTTCTAAATTTATTATAGAATGTTTCACAAAAAATAGTGAGGTAATTTCATCGTTAGGTTTTTATGAACTAATGTTAAGAAGGTAAATAACTTCTTATGTGTTTGAAACCCTAGCTCAAAAGTGATATCAAAGAAAATTATCCTAAGTATCCATAATTTATTACTAGTAAATGTATGATTATTGGATCATGTAGATGAATCCTCTAGGTTTCCAGAAAGGTATGGTAGATCTTATGGTGATGAGTGGACCTCACTCAAATAGGCATGTTTCTAAAGAAGTCTAGTTTGGGACAAGGTTTTCCAAAGGATTTGCAAACTAAATTATAATTATGTGAAATATGTAAGTTTTAATTGATTTACATGATGGTTTTAGGTCATGGTGATGCATTCAAATTCTCAAGTATGCTTCATTTGTGTTGACTAGTCAAAGGGTAGTTTTGGGGTAATTTCAGGCAGTTTGTAGAGATCAGCTTGGTTGAAGGCCTTCCACTTAGAGTTGGAAGGATTTATAATAAGTTATAGAAATATGATTTAGAGATATTTTAAATGATATAATTTTGGTCTCATGATGATTTTATTTGATATGGTTTCAAAGTCAGTTTGTGAGAAAGAATATTTCTTACTTTTCATGACATGACTGCTTTTGCTGAAAGACTGAGTTGTTTGGAGAATCCAATGGATGAGTTGATGCTTACTACCACCTTGAAATTTATGAGGGGTGAATTTGGAATATATTTAAGGAATTTATAGGTATTTAAAGTATCAGCAAGGATACTAATCATCTTAGTTTTCAAAACGGGTTTTTGGGAAGCTTATTTTGGTGAAGACAAACTTAGTTGTGGTTTGAGTACATGGATGTTTCATGGTGTATAAATTGATTATGTGTGTTATAAAGGTTCTAGGATTTGAATTGAGTGGTCACATTCCATATGTGAGTTCATATTGAGGCGTCTTGAGTCCCAAATATAAAATTAGGTTGTTGGAAACATCTGTTTTGAGAAGGAAATGAGTTAGTGGGCCCATTAAATGAAATAATTTGATTGGTTAAAGTAAAAGTGTGACCTTGGGTGATTTGAAGTTTTTAGTGATTCATATGGGATGTTTTTAATTTTTTATGGTTGAGATAAATGAGGGAAACCAACATAATTTTAATTTGAATTAAGAAGATCTTTTAAAAGTGAAGTTTGGGGTGTAATTTGCAACTAGTGGTGTGTGTATGAAAAGTGCGACCTAGGTGTGTGAGTTTTACAAGTAAAAAGGTATGCATTAAGGACTGATCAATTTTTTGACAGGTTGAGGAATCGTAGCAAGCATTTTTGCAACTACAAGGGTTTAGATGCGTTGAGAAGTTAAGATAGTGCAAGATTGTGCAAGTTTGAAGACCTATGGTTTGAACAAGGGTTTGAAGGTGTGTTGAATTTTTTATATCCATCCATTGTGGTAGTAAAAATTCTCTGAGATATTCATCATAATTTGATTGTGTCGGTCCTTTATCATCTTGGAGGGTTGTAGCCTCCTTGTGGATTTGGTTGAGTTGGAGCTTCACAAAACTAGGGGTTAATGATCCTTGTAGGGTTGGTGCTCTACTAAACTAGGGGTTGGTACTCCTTTTGGGGTTGGTGCCTCACTAAATTTGAAACATATTGTGTACATGAATTAGTTAAAAAAACAAAGGAAATCAAACCTAACACCTAATAGCTTCAATATAATGCTAACTAGATCAATATACCATCATGTTTAGAGCTTAAGCAAAGCTAATCTATTAACATATTTGTATTAGAACATGAAATGAAGATTAAAACTAACATGCTAAACAAATTAAACGCTATCTCTAACTGAATGCTAATGAAATGAACCTATTTAGATCCTTAACAATCAAAGGGTTTGATTGTATGCTTGTGTAGACACCAAATTTGAGTCACACTCCCCTTGGCCCCTTTCAATTAATTAAACACACCATGGCCTCATTACTAATTATTACTAATATATTAACCTTCACATTATTAATTATTTTAATTAAATTAATTTCACCCTCACATCCCCACCTCACCATGACACCTCACCTTAGACTCATTCTAGGGGCATTTAACTCATAGTGACCAAGTCATCACTCTCAACATTGAGACACAAAATTTGGGTCACACTCCCCTTGGTCCCTTTAAATTAATTAAACACACCATGGCCTCATTACTAATTATGACTAATATATTCACCTTCACATTATTAATTAATTTAATTAATTTAATTTCACCCTCACACCCCCACCTCACCATGGCACCTCACCCTGGACTCATTCTAGGGGCATTTAACTCATAGTGACCAAGTCATCACTCTCAGCACTAAGTCATCACTCTCAGTGCTGAGTCACCACTTGACCTAACTAACTAAGAATTCTTCTCAAACCTAATTGGACTTCTTCTATGACCTTCCTACCTTTTCTAACAAGAACTCCACTTCCCTAAGCAAACTCAACTTGGAAAACACGCCAAATCTGGGAAGATCTGCCTATTTTTTCAAACCTAGACTTACCCGCCTTAACCGACGCTGGTTATCCCTCGACTAGCGCCGATCACCTAGCTGCCATTGGTTACTTTATGTACAACTTTGTAACCTTTTACTGGGGTTGGTTATTTTCAGTTTTGAGAGAACTATTGCATTCAAGCACTAATCCAAAGCCTCTCGGCATCTAGACAACATAAAATTCTCAACCATAGGCCCAAGCAAGCATCCAAATCTCCTTCCAGAGTATTGGAATACTCATGGGAACACTACGGGAGTACTTGCATGACAATGAATCCAAAATCTCTTCACGGATCAACCACCATCCACATTCACCTACCAGGTATGTGAAGGCAAGTAAGTATTCTTGATTTCAATCATATTGTACTTTCTTAAAGTATAGATTCCTGACCTTTTTCATTATACTTTATTTTTGTATTCCTTTATCTTCACCTCCTCACCAATCTACCAACCCAACCACCTATAGCCTTTTTTTCCTTCCATGACTTCCCCCTATGTATCCCTGAGTCTTCTCAGTAATATTACAAACCTAACCACACCCTTCTCACTCTCTATGCAATCATAGAGAAGCCCAAAAACCATTTTTATCAAATTATTGTCAATTGCCCCTATCAATGCTGGTTACCTAACTGTCATCGGTTTCACCTCTATATTAACATCAATCACCTGACTAATATCAGTCTCTATGTCATTTCATTCCTTTTGACCAGCAAGCCTCTTGATCAACCAAAACTAACCCAGACCTCACTTGATCAATCCCAGACCCCTGTCAGACCTATAAAACCTAGAATAACCTACCAAACCTCTAGATTTAATCATAACCTTTCCTGTTAGATTAGATTTGCTTATTGTATTTTCACAAGATACCTAAATCATATAACTACAGTAGGATTTCCTTACTTCATGATATTTGCAATATTAATTTATATTTGAAAGTGGATTGACAACCTTCTAGGAAGCACCTCACTTCTTCGATCTAGCACTCACTAGGCAGTCCACTAACCTATATTATAATACTATTTGGTGGTCTTGTTGTGTTTCTTATACAGGTTGTTCCTCCTAGCCAAAGGGAATCTCTTCACGATCAGCTTGGATCAAAAATTCATTAACGCACACATTCAACCTTCAACCTACATATCACAGGTATTCCTCCTAACCTATTTCCTATTCAGTTTTAACTAGAAACAAAATTAGGTGAAACATCTTGGCACACCCGATGGGACCTATCAGGGGTTCTTTACATTGTTCATTCCTAGGGAAAATCTTGTGTGTCTATTTTCATTTGAAACAAGTTCACATTAAGCTTCTTCTCTGGAAATATTCTTTTCTTCTAATTATCTCAGTGACACTTGTTTTTTGGGATTAAAAATAATTCTTCTTTCTTTTCTTGTATTGCATTTAGTGAAAGTCATACCCTTAACCTCTTCATAATTTTTTCTCATCGAATATAATTTGTGGATTTGGGTTTTAAAACTTGTGCACTTGCATTGTTGAGTTTGTTGCATTATAGCTAATCTAAATTGTGGGCAACCTATATGCTGGAAGTCATGCCCAGCTGATGGTTGACAAATTGAACCGTAGCTCACATTTTGCACACTCTCTATACCAAATCACTAAAAACAAACTACACAGTTCTTAAACAACATCTTTCCTAGAAGAAGCTTTCAATGATCACACGATCAGAGGATTGACAGTGGGCTCCAGCTAGTTTCTCTATCTAGTCATCATCTCAGAGAAGGATCTCCCATGCCAAAACTTACCTGAAACCCACAATAGTTGTCATATTTTATAGGGCACCTTTATTAACCAAAAATTATATCCTGGTTACAGTCAGTCCTAAATGGCATTGGCCACAACATAAAATCTACAACTTAGGATTTCTTTTTGATAGATTTTTGTCTGCTTGTGTTTTGAATTGTGAGTTACGTTTCTTCATTCTTTCTTATCCTTTTACACCCCACATCATGACTGGTGTATTCCGGTTTTATTCTGGGTTTATTAGGACTCCTCATAGCCATACTCAGTCTCTGGGTTGGCCCTTTTATTTGATCTAAATCACCAAAACTTCATTTTTTCTTCTCTTCCTAGATTTCACAGCAACCGATATCGGTCCAGCGAATGACATCGGTTGTATCATCTTACCGACATCAATTAACTGACCGACATCAGTTTATATGCATTTTGGATTATTTTTTCCAGAATAATATTATCCACCTTCCTTTTCTTTTCGTGGCTTGTTCTACCATTTTTATCCCACTCTTGAGTCTCTGATATTATTTTCAGGAACCAGGTGGACCCATTTTTACCTTTCATTGCCAAATATTTGAATCTCTTATTTTTCACAGTAACTGGCATCGGTCTAGGCCAACCGGCACCGGTTACCCTCATACCAGAATCAGTTACCCCAACTAACATAAGTCTCTGTATTCTAACTTTCCAATCAGAACAATGATATAATCACTCATTTTAGACTAATTTTCCCCATTACTTATGTGTTTCTGCATCATCAGTGAAGCTCAGAATACCTATTTTATCATCAGTCACATGGTTTTGACTTGTAAACAAGCTAATGCTCTTGTGTTTCATGCTAGCTGCCACTAGCCACTCCCACCTAGCCCATCGCCCCCTTCAATCTCATCACCCATGGACCCCAATCAGGATCTTTCCATACCCATTGGTGATGAGGAGTTCATGAGACTCCTTGATCACAACCTCGTTACTCTACAGTACTATCTCGCTCATTCATCTACTCGTGATTCATCAGGGTAGCTTGTATATGACATGCCTGTGTCCATTCCTCCTACCCTCACACCCACTTCTGCATCAGCTACTACTAGCTTGGCCTTACCCTCTTCCACCTTACCACCTGTGGTGTTCCAGCTTGACCCTACATCATTGATATTTGCTGCACCTATGACATCTGTCACACCTTTGACGTTTGTCACTCCTACGATGTCAACCATGCCTTTATCAACCACCTTGAGTGTAGGTCTATCTACACCCACCACCTCTCATATACCTATTGCATCTCAACCACCAATGGTGTCGACAACCCATACTCCCTTCCAAAACATTGTCCTCTCCATCCCATAATCTCTTCCTCCAATTTCTACGAGAGTCTTTACGTCCACTCCACCTACCTACACTTATCACCAATACAACCCCCTATTTCATCTATCACTTATTCAGGATATTTGTCATCTACATCTATTTTCGCCTACATTCCTTCCTCAAAATTTTCGTACTCAACACTACCACATACTAGGATTCCACCCATGTCATACCCTCCTCAAGTACCCCCTTATACTACAGGGGTGCCCAGTCATCACAACCTACCAATGATCTTATCAAAATGATGATGGACAAGATGTAGACATTGGAAGCATCTGTCTCCGGCTCACGTAACTCTCTAACATACGATGAGATTTGCAATGAGCCCATTCACCCATCCATTCTGATTCATCCATACCCTCCCCATTGGGAAATGCCTAAATTCAACCAATTTAACAACAAAGAAGACCCACAATAACACTTGCAGTCTTTTAAACATGTGTGTTATCTGATCACTCATGATGACGCTTTACTCTTGAGAACATTCCCAATGTCCTTAACAGGACCGATTTTAGATTGGTATAGTGCTCTACCTAGGCATTCCATATTTTCATTCAATCAAGTAGCTCAATCCTTCCTCAATCACATTTCTATTAACATTGTCAAGAAGGTCACCATGACCGACTTATATGCGACATGCCAATACGAAGATGAATCTATCACATATTTTGTCGCTCGTTGGCGGAGCCTGATCAACCAACTCACATTCCAACTGCCTCAAACTGAGTTAATAGAGTTGTTCACCAGAGCTTGTGCTAGACACATCTTGCCAACTCTCCAAGTTCAAACCTTCCACATGTTTGACGAGGCATTCACCATGGCCTAAAAACTTGAAATTTGTGCCATTGAAGAGAAGAAGATACAATTGTGTAACAAGAATGTTGTGTTTAAATCAAACGATACCTCTTCTTCTTCCAAACCATAAAATAATTATTCTAAAGAAAAAGGATATACCAACGCAGTAGTTTTGAAAGTCGACCCATCTCACCCATCTAACAAATCAAATCCTTCTTCCAATATTTTTCCTGTTCAGGCTTTCTAGTTCAAGTGAGAGCAACTAAAATATACTCCCATAGGAGAACCCTACTCTTTAGTTTTAGAAAAACTTCTAAAACCTGGAGCAGTCACTCTTCCACCCGTCAAACCACATACTAGTTTTGACCCCTCTCGTCCTATGCCTGCATGGTACAAAGAAAATGATTACTGCAACTATCATCGCGTTAGAGGTCATAACGATGGTAATTGTATAACTTTTAAAAATATCATCCAAGAAATGTTAGATAATGGAGATATCATCTTGGATAATCCTAATGCATCGGCTAATCAAAACCTTCACATCTTCAAGAATTTGTTCCCAAATCACACCCCATCGTCTAACCAAACCGGCGAAACCTCGACCAATGACAGTAACATTCGTGAGGTTCATGTTGTTTTTGACATCATACCAGCTCTTCTTGCTCAATTTCCTCCTACTCCATCTATCGAGGAGATTCTTGCACGAGGTTCCTTCATCCATGGAGGGACTTGTTTCATATGCTCCTTTACCCACAGAGGAGTCTCCCTTATCTCCTCCTTCACCCACAGAGGAGTCCACCATATCCGTTGATGCAGTTTTCCCACTCACCTCTCAACCTGATGAACAACCTACACTACTTACTCTTCTACCCATGGGAGAGTCATGCTTACCTTCTTCTTCACCAAAAGATGAACTTACCTCATCCAACTTGTCATCTCCCCTACCCATAGGGGATCCATTAGCAACATCCCTTCCTATTGGTGACAATTCTCCATTGGCTTTCAAGGATCATGTTGATTTTCTCTTGTCTCTTTTACCCACAAAGTTTGAAGCCAACAATTTCCCTGTCTCACAGACATTCTTTACAGGGATTACTACCAAATCAACATCATCCCCCCTACATTGGTGCCATTCTCACATTTGGCGACCGCTTGGATTATGTTGACAATTCCATGCTTTGGGGATGCCTTCGACTGCCTGTCTCAACTCAAATGCAAATGTTGTCTGTTGATACTTCCATGATCTATCCAAAGGTGTTTCAGACAACCAAACCCACCATGCCCATGCTAGTTGTAGTGACCCCTTCTTCATCACCCTCACCCACACCTAAACCTTTACCATCAAATGAACTTTTTCCTATGTCCTAAAACCTTACCTGCACCTATATCTTCCTCTGCGTCCAGACCCATTACCACATTGGGAGTCATGCCGACATCAAGCCTAGTCCATCCTCCTGTCAAACTAGATTTAGCCACGTCCTCACAAGCTATCACAAAGACTATTCCCCCACCTAAGAGGAAGACCCAACCTCTTAGGCCGCATACACCGGCTTCACCCACTACCCCTCTATCACCTTCACCACTTCCATCTATCCTAGGTCCCCACCCATCAACTTTGGCCAAGCAACCTCCTACCCAGAGTAAACCAAAAGCACAATAGGTTACATTGTCATGATCCTATGTTGCACCCAAATTACCTACACATCTCACGCCTTCTCCATCACCTACATCCTTTCTACCTCCTATACCTACACCACTTCTAGTATCCTCATCATTACCTATGTATTCCCTTCTCTTCAACTAGTACCTTCCACATTTCCTCTTACTACAACCTTCACCACACCTCCATTATCACCTTGGCTAACCCGCCCCTTCCACCATCTTCCTTCCCTTCTACATCACACACTTCTTCTTCACCTTTACCCAAGAAGGTGCAACCAAATTCCAAGAACCCACTACCCTCCAAAGAGGTAGTTAAACCTACACCACCTTCAACAACTAGTTCACCTGCTACATCTTTACCCAAGAAGGTGCAATCCAAACCTAAAACTGTACTATCTACCAAATAGGTGGTCAAACTTACTCAACCTCTGATTCCACCTCCGGTGGCACCTCTCCCACCAAAGTCACCCACACTTCCATCCAGACCCACACTTACTTCACATTGTGATCCATTGGCAGGGTCTTACACCAACATCTTAGCTAACCTTTTGGAAACCTTTGTCATCACATTGCCACCACTTAGACCTTACGACCCACTCAAACCTAAACCAGAAGGGTTTGATGATACCAAAATTTTCACTTACCATCATGTGCCAGGGCATGATGTGGAAAATTGTAAGGCTCTTAAGACTATTCTTCTCCAACTATGTCCTCTCAAAGAAAAATTTGATGATGATGATATTTTAGATGAGGACCCTATTCCACCTTCACCTATCACCACACATCCTCATACCATACCTATTCAACAACCTTCATCTCCCCCTCCACAACCCTTTTATCCTCCTCCAACATTTGAGATCAATATGGTCCACATAAGAGAGCTAGCCAAACCTCTGCCAAAATGCCAATGTGCTGCATTGTTTTCACAAAACCAGTATATGCCCTCACCATATTTTTTCCCATCCTATCACTACACCTATCACAACTCACTTTCTCCTTTACCACAGATTAATATGGTTCAAATTGTCACTCGATCCCAGAAGGACAAAGGAAAGGAGAAAATAACCAGCTCATCCACTACTCTTTTACCCAATATTCCATCTACACCTACACCAAAAATCACCATCCGTGGACCCACATACCCTATTTCTGATGGGGTTTCCCATCATACAATGCTTAAACAGTTGCACCAGTCTCCTCTCAAAATGTCTTTGTACGACCTTGTCCAAACCTCTGAGTCTCATCGACAAGCCCTCATTGAGGTTCTACAATCTATTAAGGTTCTACCTAATGACCCTACTCCTATTGCATCCATTATCACTCCTCACCATGTGGCCTCTCTCACCACTTCGCCCCTTCCTCTTATCCCACTATCACTCATCAAGTAGATTCTCTCAATTTATCTGATGATGAGATTGTACCTCTCCAATTGGATGATCTTGACCCCACCCTATTTATTTCCATCTATGTTGATAATATATGTGTTGACGCATTATGATCAATGGTGGTGTCAGTATTAACATCATTTCTTCCCATGAGTTCAACCAAATGTGCATCCCTGCCAATTACATGCATAATAACCTAGTTATGTTGCGTTCATTCAACTATGTCATGACTTCCACCTTTGGCTCCATCATTCTCCACATTTTTTAGGCCCCCATGCCATTCTTGAATTATTTTATGTCTCAGAGGGGGAATTCCAGTACAACATATTACTTAGATGACCCTGGATTCACACCATGGGTTGTGTTCCTTCAACCTTACACCGCTATTTAAAATTCAAAAATTAAGGGCACAACTATACCATTCCAACTGACCCTTCACCATTCAAGACCTATAACATGTTGTATCGAGCCAATGGTGTCCTCATATGAGTTAAGACATCTACCACCACTACCATTTCTTCTTCAGCCACTGCCTCATCCACCAATGTTGCCGCTACATCTTCCACAACTAACTCCTCTATTCCCACTGCTACCGTAGCTTATGCAGTTGACCCATCAGCCAACCCATCTACTTCTCAAACAACTAATGCTTCTTCTTCCCAACCATCTAGTGATTCATCCATTCCCGCTACCCACATATCAACTACTGATCCCTTAGAAGGTGTTTTTCAAAACCTCACTCTAGGGGAGTACCACCTTTATAACATTGACACATTCCTTACTCCTCAAGAGTATGGTAAACTTCACCAACATCCCCACTATGATCACCACATAGGTAAGGTTTTCCCCTAGGGTCCTCCCCACCTTCGTACCAACTTAACGTATGGGGGCCTTGATACCTCTACCTACTCACCCGAGCCACCTTCCCAAACTCAACCATTTTCCTCCGACCTTCAATCTCTCACCAACCTCTGCTTCATCCACACCTTCCTCCATCGTTGTTCTTGGAAGGGCTTTGGATTTGGTTTCTATGAACAAGGCCACCATACTTTCATTCCTTGCACCACTTGTAAGCATAAATACCATAGTGGTATTGGATTTTCCAAACCACCTTCTAGGAAGGCCCGAGTCGAACTCATTGAGGATGATAAAAATTCCCCACCTTGTTCACCAACTTCACCAACTTCACCTACAGAGTCTATGGATCCAAAATCCATTCCTCCTAACTTTTTTTTGTGAACACCGTTTCCCTGGGACCTCTGACTTATCAGCATGATGGTGAGGCTCCCTCTTCTCTTCCCTTCCTATATCCTAACATGATCGTTGATGATACACCTTCTATTAATGTCGTTTATTGTTAGGACAATGAGTCTATTCTCACCTACCTTGGTGCGGAAGATTATTATATTCACCGGTCATTACCTTCTGAGATGCAAACCATGTTGAATGAATCGACCATTGAAATCAATATTCACACTCAGGACGACCCGCACATTCTAAAAATAGGCCAATCTTTAGATGCTACTGAACATGAAGCTTTTACTTCTTTCCTTTGGGATCATAGCAACGCTTTTGCTTGGTCCTACGCTGATATGCCTGGTATTGACCCAAAAATTGTGGTCCACAATATCATAACCATTCCTGATACCAAACTCGTGAAATAGAAGCTGCGAAAAATGCATCCTCACATTTCCCTTCTTGTCAAAGAATAACTTCAATGCCTTCTTTTAGTTTCCTTCATCCTACCCATTGATTATCCCCAATGGATCTCTAACATCGTTCCTGTCACAAAAGCGATAGGGTGAGTCTGCATTTACACAGATTTCCATGACCTTAACTTAGCTTGCCCTAAAGATGACTTTCCTCTTCCTAGTATTGACTAACTAGTTGATCTCACCATTGACCATGAGATGCTATCACTCATGGATGGTTTCTTGAGTTATAACCAAATATTACTCACCCCGGAAGAACAACACAAAACCACCTTCATCACTCCTCAGGGGACCTTTTGTTATCGTTTCATGCCCTTTGGCCTTAAAAAGTTCCGGTGCTATATATCAGTGGGCTATGACTTAAATTTTTCATGACATCATGCATAGCATATTGGAAGATTAGATTGATGATCTTGTTGCCAAATCTAAACATCGGGTGAATCACCTTGTTGTCCTTAAAGTTGTCTTTGACCATCTCATTAAATACTGCATTCACCTTCAACCTAAGAAGTGTGTCTTATTTGTTCTCTCTAGCAAGCTCCTTGGTTTTATTGTTTCTTTGCATGGCATTGAAGTTGATCCAACTAAAATCAAGGCTATTCTTGAAATTCCTCCACCTAATAACCTTCGTTAACTTCATAGTTTACAAGGAAAGTTGAAATCTATTCGTCACTTTATTTCTCATCTTTCCAACTGTTTCCATCCATTTCATCATCTTCTCAAAAAGGATGTCTCCTTCAAATGGGATGATGAATGCTATAAAGCCTTTGATGCCAATACCTCCTCCAACCGCATGTTCTTATTCCCCCTAAGGATGAACAACCATTTTACCTTTAGATTTCTGCTACTGATCATTCCTTGGGTGCCATGCTCACTCATTGTGACGAGAAACATAAGGAGAAAGTGATTTATTATATAAGTCGTATGCTTTTAGAATATGAAACTAGATATACTCACGTAAAAAAAACTCTACTTAGCCTTAGTTTTTATCGCCACTAAACTTTGCCATTACGTACTCAACCACAAAACCTTTGTTGTCACCAATACTGACCCCTTACATTACATGTACGCTAAGCCCTACCAACATCAACATGCTGCATGTTGGGCCATGCTTCTTATAGACCTAGATATTGAATTCATCCATAAAAAAATTGTCAAAGGACAAACAATTGTTGACCAAATTGTAGACGCACCTCTCTCTGGAAATCAATCTTCTATAGTTGATTTCCCTGATGAATCCATCACAACCCTCTCCCTAGATGGTACTGTTTACCAGATGACCTTATTCTTCGATGGTTCTAATGTCAGTGTGGGGGTGGTTCTAGAGTTATCCTCATTCCTCTTGATGGTGAGCCTATGCCATTATCTTTCAAACTAAATTTTGATTGTACTAACAATATCACCGAATATGAAGCACTCGTGTTAGGTCTTCAAACCACCATAAACTTAGACGTTAAATCAATTAATATCTTTGGTGACTCTCAACTGGTTGTGAACCAAGTTAATGGTATATACCAGTGTTGTAACAAGATACTTCAAAAGTATAAGCATCATTTTGACATGCTTTTGACTACCTTTGAAAATTATGAACTTCAAACCACCCCATGTTCCACTAATAAATTTCCATACACCATGGGATGCGTTGCTTCTCAAATCCTTGCTTTGCCCTCCGAATCGAAAATATTTGTCATAGTAAGAAAGGTTGTAATCACCTTCTTATCTATCATGATACATCAACCTTGTGGGAAAATTTTAAACTAATCAAGGTGACCTTTGGTATAAGTAGTTTTTTGACTACATTTCCCTTTCAATTCTACCTCTAGATCTTACTTGCAATAAACAACGAACCTTTATCGAAACTATCTCTCGCTATGTTATCATGGGTGGTCTTCTTTATAAGCGCAGATTTGAAGTTATCCTCTTACGATGCCCTGAGTTTTGAAATTCCATACACCATCAAGGAAGTTCACGATGGGATTTTTGGGGGTCACTTCAGTGGCTTAGCTATTGCTAAGAATATCCTTCGCTTGGGATATTACTAGCCAATCCTAAACCGTGATTGTTGTGATTATGTCAAGCATTATGTGAAGGGTCAGCAACATGATAATATTCATCACATCCCTATTCACGTCTTACATGTCGCACGAGACCTTTGGCCTTTCTCTCAATGGGGTTTGGATCTTGTCGGAGAGATCAACCCTCATTCTTCCCACTGTCATCAATGGATTAACCGCTACCGAATATTACACTAAATGTGGGGAAGTCACACTTCTTATTTATACAAAATCCAAGAAAATATATGAAGTTATCAATCATCACATCAATTGTCACTTTGGTGTTCCTCACCACGTCATCACTGATAATGGAAAGTAATTTAAAAACAAAACCCTATAGAAACTTTGTGATGCCTTCAACATTAAACCTAGTTTTTCTTCACCTTATTATCCTCAAACAAAAGGCCAAGCTGAATCAAATAACAAAACTATAAATAAAATTCTTATGAACGTGGTTGATGATACTGGTAAGGATTAGCACACGCACATTCCTTTTTCCTTATGGGCTTATCGCACTAGTATTCACACCTCAACTACTGCCAAACCTTTCTATTTGTTCTATGGTACATAGGTTGTCTTGCCTCTTGAAATCTAAATTCCATCTCTTCATATCTCACTCAAAGATGTGCTCAATGATGATGATTTTCACCATGATCGTTTGACACAACTTGAGTTATTAGATAAACGTCGTCTAAATGCTTTCTATCACCTCCAAATCTACCAAAAACGTATCAAACATGCCTATGATAAACATGTCCAAGAATGAACCTTCCAGGTCGGTGACCTCGTCCTGAAGGAAAATCAACATGTAACAAAAGATGAGAAAATTAAATGGGGAAAGTTCGTTCCTAATTGGCTTGGACCCTATATCGTTACTCATGCCTATGGATTGGGTGTTTATCGTTTATCTTCACTTAAAGGTAAACCCGAACCTGTGCCCTCAATGCCTTGGATCTTTGATCATTCTATTGTTGAATCAAGTCATGTATCATCTTATTTCTATTAAAAACTTGTCCCTTGAGTAACATCCACCTGCCACTTACCTATTTTAAGGATCAACGACTAAACAAGAATCATGTGATTACCCACCACCTTTCAGCCTTACCTTCAATATGAGTACCACGACTCTACTCATGACACGATTCTCATTGATACTTTTCTTCCTTTTCAAGATGGAATCCCATGGTTGCTCATCACTTAAAACCTCTCTTTTATATCTAACCCCATGCGTGCTATGGTTTTGTCTTCATAAAAGAAGCCTAAATTTCTATATAGTCTTGTCCATGACCTAAAAGTCCAAAAAACAATTCAAAAGTAATATACTGTATTTTCAAATTCAAACTCCTTGAGTCAAACTTTTATAAAATAGATGAATCCCTAAAAAAGGACATCTACCTCTTTATCTCTCTGCTATAAATAAACTATTCCCTCGAAGGAAAGCTATAAAAGTTAGCCCTAAAAAAGCATATAGTCTATCCAAAAAAAGAAGACTAGTTATATACAAATGAAAACAAAACATTTTGAAGCTTCCCGCATCGATCAAATTCATGAAGACCTCAAGGAGATATTCTATTCATCTGACATAGACTTCCCACATTGATCAGTATATATAACAAAAGGAAAAATAAAACAATAACTTTTTCATCATGCACTTGCCTATTTTGATCTTGGGTTTCTTGCAGAAGAGGTATGATATCTCACCCTAGGGTTACGATAAGAAAACCTCTTTCACCTCACTTCCTTTCCTTTCTAATATTCTACCTACTCAAGGGGTATGTCACAAATGCAAAATTTCATGATCATGTGACCTTCTTCATCCTTAGAACTGTAGTTCCCACTTTCCTTTGGCACCTTTTATTATTGATCATGATACTGTAGACTATGACAAATATTTTAATAGTTTGATTTAGTATGGTGTTAGATGTCAGATCCTGGATTATTGTTGAATCTGATTATATATAATGCATGGTGATTATTAGAGACACTCATATGTGGATGATGATATACTATTGGCATGGATGTTTAATGGAAGTTATTCGGACGTGTGATTTTGGAGATTATGAATAAACCTAGAAAAGGAAAATTATTTGATGATGACATAGTTGTCAATATAAATTGTAAATGATTTCGTTGATTGCCTTGATGACTGTTGTGATTCATATGTATAGATGATTTCGTGATTATATTATATATTCATTTTGGACGTTCTGATATGGCCACGAGGCCGAAGGAGGTATTTTTGTTTTGCAGGTTTAAAAATATCACAACAAAACATCGGGGGATCGAAGACCAACCAAAATGGAATTCTGGGTGAATTCAACATGGTCACCATGGCAACTTGTTTTTTGTGTGTGTTGTATTTTGTTAGGGATTCCCATGGGGGGGATTACCTTTACATGTGACCGTGGGTTTGTGTATTTTATTAATGTGTTTCCTTTTATTATTGTTGTATGTATTTTATTAAGTAATGTGTTCCTTTCCTTTAAATTAATTAAAATTGTGATGGATTAATGTGGGAATCATATAGTTAAACTTTAAATAAATCAAATTGGGATATGGGAAGTAATTATAAGAGTTGATGGCTGTTGTATTTAATTTTGTAAGAGCTTGTGTAAGTCAGATTTGGAGTATGAAAGACTCCACTTCCATGGAAATTCGAATTTGACCTTGGGGGATGTTTTTGGAGACTTGTGGGACAAGTAAAACTTGTCCCATGCCTCTAAATTTAATATACCAACCATACTTATGGATGGAGATGTGATTTGTGACTTTTAAATGCATTTTATTCATCATGTTGCTTGTTTTGGATTGCACTCTCTTACATTTTATTAAATAGTTGTCCCTTGAGGTGTGGGCTCTTTTGGAGTGTGTAAGTTAATTTTTCATTTCATTTATTGTGCTTGGGAGAATGGAATTTTGTCTTTTGTGTTTGAATTGGAGGATGTGTGATGTGGCATCCTATATGGATCCACATCATCCTCTTCTCTCCCTCTTCTATTTAATTCAAACTCTCTTCTTGTTTTGGGTTGTTGAACCTTTTTGCATTCTTCCTTGGGGTGCATTTTCTTGTGGGAGCTCTGGTTTTTGAAGGAAGTTTTGGAGATAGCTTTGCATGCTTGGGATATTTTTGTTTTGGACTATGTTTTGCATGCATCCTTGGGCACATTTTTCTGTGATTAGAGCTCTTGTTGATTTGGAGGAAATTGGAGAGCATTTGATACTTTGGCACTACTGTTTTGGGACTGTGTTTTTGACATTCAAAGCTTGTTGTGTGGAGAAAATCCTTCCATGGAGAGGTAGGAGTTTATTTCTTCCTTATTGTTGTTATTTTCTTATTGTGTTGTGTGTATGGTGCATGCATTGTTTTATTTGTTGGCTGGTTGGGTAGACTGCCTTAGGAATGGTGTAGGAGAAGGCTATGGGGAATTCTTATGGGGGGCATAAGGGAAATTCCATGGGCATCATAATTTTGTGGAGGGAGTTTTGGGTTTGGGATCCACCATGGAAAAGAAATAGCTTGCATTTCTTACTTGTGGGGGGGGGCATAAGGAAAAATTTATGGGGGGCATAAGGAGGGGTTGGGAGGCATAAGGTTTATGGGTTATGATATGTTATATTGGCGGTATGATTATTTGGTGGATGCCCAATTCCCAATTGGGAGGCATAAGTAGCTTCCCCCATAGTCCTTGCTCCTTTGGCTTGCATGATCAAGCCTGAGTTGTGATTTGGATGTTTTTAAATGTAGTTGTGAACTATTGTTTGCTTTTGGTGTTGCATTGTGTTTTAAAAAGGAAATGTGTATGTGAAAGAATGTTGTGTGTGGAAGCCAGTTGTTGCCATGGTTGAATTACACCTTTTATTGCATCTTGGTTGGGGCTCGGGGGCCAATGATGAAGGAAGGCTTCTCCTTTCATTGGATGTCTTGGTTGGGTGGAGAGTGTTGTCTTTCCCCCTCTTTTGTTGTGATCAACTTGGAGAAAGAGAAAATGTGCATGTTGCTGTCCTAGAGAAATGGAGAAATACAGTTTGACAGTCCTTTATGGAAACACATTCATTTGTAATCCTTTCCCATGTGATGTGGATGAAATTATAATATGCGTTTTGTGAAGAAAGATGTATGTAAATTGATTATGAAGTTATATTTTTGAAATGTGAAAGACACTTACATTCTGCTCTATACATTGGAAAGAAATGAATTATATGTTGTTATTGGTTTCCAACATTGAAATATGTAATGTTGTTCAATTGAAGTCAATAAGAATTGCAAGCTCAATTCTCCCTTAAATTGTGTAAATTTTTTTGGAAATATCAAATTGGGATTGGAATCTTGTTTAGAAAATAGAAAAGGAAGAATACACGTGGAAACAATGTTGTATTTTGTATTTTTGGAGTTGTGTAAAAATGAAAGTTAGTAATTGCTTTTGATTCAGAATGGTTTGTTGTAAACAACTAAATGCATTGGATTAGTTTAGAAACTATATGCCACACTTAAATGATAAAATTGACAAATAGATCCTTTAAAAATTTGATCACTGGCATTGTGACTTTTAAAACTGGTAAATCTAAATAAAATGCACAGTTTGGACCAACATTTAACAATCAACTTGGAAACCTTAAAATCCAACATGATATACTAGTAATGAACTCAAATTGACAAGAAGATTTAAGAGAGTAACTTGAACCATTGCAAATTCGAGCTCAATCTCTTCCTCAACCGTTTTCTGTCATTTGTTGGACAAAATTCTAAATTGGAATCAATTGAACAAAATTGACTTTCCTAAAACACTCTAAACTCTCCCTAGACCAATCCTCCATGTCTGTTTGACATGTTGAGTGAAGGAGGAGATCTAATTTAATCAAAATTGAAAGTTGGAAACTTGCCAGTTGGCTAATTAAAAGCCTACAGATATTTTTGTAAAATTGACCCCTTAAAACTTATTAAAAAGTAAAATTGATGTTTCTTGTGTAAAGAGGGCATCAAGAGCTTTCCAAAAAGTCCTTGTTTTCCCAAAACTGAGCTCCCTAGCAAAAGTTATGACACTTTGAAGTTTTTGGGCCTTGGCGGGAAAATTTGGGAAAATTTTCCCTGGCGGGCCTGCGGCCTGAAAATTTCCCATTTAAAAAAAAATCCTTAGGAATTTTTTTTTGAAAATTTTCGCTCATGAAAATATTTTACCTTTTCCCCCACGGGCTATAGCCAATCAGAGGTCGCCATGTGTCCTCACGAGGTAGCAGTGGAGGTGCGACACTTTCTTTGCCCTTAGAGTTTTTTGAAATTTTTGGGAAAAAAAATTCATTTTAACCCTGCCGGCCTGCGGCCAATCACAGGCTGCCACGTGGCAGCTTTGGGTGCTTGCGGGGGGGGGCGGACCCTTTGTTTTATTTCATTTAGGCCTTTGGAAATTTTTGTAAAATTTCCCCGTGGCAAATCGGGGAGCGCCACGTGTCCCTAGGCAGACCTGCGGGCACAGGAGTGTTGTTTGGATTTTTCTCTTCTTTGGGTGAGATGCGCCAAATCCTTCTGTCACTCCGCCCCTTCCCTGTTTCCCCGGCATCTTCACTTCGGCCGCTACGTGTCCCTGGAGGACCCGTGGAAGTGTGGGATTTTTATTGACTTTGCGCTTGTGCAATGGAAAATTTATTAAAGCCACCCCGCGACCCGCCAACCCGCCAAAGGGGATTTCCCCTCCTCTTGACACGTGTCCCCTTGGGGAAAATTTGACCCCTAGACTCTGCTTGCTCATATCTTGAATTTCTGGAGGAGTTAGGAGGACTTATTTATATCACCAGAAAGGTGAGAAAATTTCCTATCCATTGGGAATGGTTTAGGGAAATTTTGGAAGTGTTAAGAAGGGGAAAAATCTAGTTGAAAATATGAGCCTGTTAGAGAGTTGGGTATGGGGGCAAATTGCTCCCTGAACCTAACTAAAACTTCTAGCCCTAAGTTTTGGACCTTGTGACCTCTGAGAATTGTTAATAAAAGAGAAGTTTGTTCTTGTGGATTTGAGTTGTTCTAGAACCTGTTAGTGGTAGTTTTTGCCTAGCAACTTGGTTGTAGACACTCCTAATCAAGTTCTGGGAGTGGGTAAGTGAGACCTTGCTCTGTTGACTTTACTTATGTGTTATTTTTCTCACTGTAATTTAATCCTGCTCATGTCTTTGATCTGGTGGAAATTAAATACCTTGGGTATTTAATTGTTTTGGGTCCCTTAACCCTAAAATTTAATCAGGAAATCTTTAGCTAAAATGTCAATGAAATCAGTAATTAAATTAATCCTTAGAGAGATTTGAGCTAGGTGTGGACCTATTACATTTATTGCTTTATAATGTGAAATCAATAATCATTATAATGGGAAAGGTTATCAGTTGAATTTATTTGTCTTCGAGACTTTGGTTGTCAACTAAAAAAATTATTCCATAATTTTCTAACTAAACCTAGGTGGTTCATGGTTCTCAAGTGGGTTGTTTAACCGGGCATTACAAGAACAATCAATTATACAATGTCTTTAGGGTCTTACGTTTATAAGCCAATCTTTGGTATGATAGACTCGTAATGGTTCTTACCAATTAGGTGGATTTTTGTCTCCTCTTACCATTCACCTCTTTTCTTACTTATTGATCCTCCTTCATAGGACCAAACCTTCGAAACCTACATTTTGGGAATTCCTCTTCCACCAAAATCACCCATACCTATTCAACCTAAACTCAACCATGCCTAAATGACCTAGACTCAATCATACCTAAATGACCTAGAATCAAACATGCCTATTCAACTTATACTCAACCATGCCTAAAATGACCTAAACTCAACCATGCCTAAAAGGACCTAGACTCAATCATGCCAAAAACCTACTGACCCATTCATCTATCCTCATCATATTCTTCCCTATCCTACGGGAGAACTACATCGGCCTAAGGCCTCTTTTTTCTTGGGCTATACAGGTAACACTCTGAGGGCATGGGGATCATGGAGGTTAGCTCGACCACTTTTTCCCCTGACCAATTTCCCCCCTTGACATTCACATTCTACCCTACTTAGTTTCCATTTACACAAAAAATTGGAGATTAATATCGTAAAAACATACATACCTACCACTTTATCACCACAACCATATTCTATTTAAATCATTTCATATTTTCATGATATTAATTACTTGGAAATTTAGCCACAACATATATACAATACATTATTTCCATAAGAGCAGTAACTTAGAAATTACCTAGATTCCTCCATGCCTATACCTGACTCCTTCATGCCTATACCTGACTCAACCATGCCTACACCTGACTCAATCATGCCTATACCTGACTCCACCATGCCTACACCTGACTCAATCATGCCTATACCTAACTCCACCATGCCTATACATGACCAAACCATGCCTATACCTGACTCCACCATGCCTATACCTGACTCCATCATGCCTAAAACTAACTCCACCATGCCTACATGACCTAGACTCAACCATTCCTGACTTACCTAGTTTTCATAATACACAATAACAATGGAAATTAAAGAAATTACATCATCCATCCAATAATAATAATCAACTATATAAGAGGGAATGTATGTGTATCAATACATATGTACACATGGATACAAGTGTCTCGAAAAATATTATAATACAATCTCATAAATATGTCAACCCCACCTGAGGCCCTCCTCTCCACTCTCACTTGTCTCCTCCTCGCTCCCTGTCAATCACCCTGTCAGCATCTCTTCTACCCAAAGTTGACCCTGACCTTACACCTCACCCTCACGACCTTATTACCTATCACCCAACCTCACCATCAGTTGGGGCATGCTTGTGCCCCTCACATGGCCTTACCTATGATCTTACCTAAATCACCCAACCGAAACTCACCTTTTGTGACACTTGAGTTCGTGTACTTGATACACATTGCGATGTGATACTCATGTTGTTTAGTCTAATGACCTTACCTTGCCTAATGTTGCGATGTTTATCCCGACCATACCTTTGGTACCTTGGAACACAACCTATTACCCGTTCTTAAACCTGGCCTAGTTGTGTCAAGACCATATCCTATACCTTGGATACTTGAACCACTTCAACCTTGTTTGAATAAACCTACCGACCTTTGACGACGTAGAGTTTGCATGCTCTTCAACCTGGTACCTTATCATAATCTATATGTGTGCGTGTGTTAGACATCCTTTACCTATTACCCGACTGAAATCACCCTTACTTGCAACCAACCTACCCTCTTTTTCATCACTTACCCACTTATCAAACCACTCACCGATTTTGTTTCACACCTCATCAGTTTTGGGTTTAAGGGAGATCACCTCCACCCACACTTGGGGCAAACCTAACCTTCACTCATACCTGAAGCATTGATTTCCTATTTTTTTCAGCATTGCTTATCAATACAAGCTATGCGAAAAAAGGGGCAAATGTAGACACCAAATTTGGGTCACACTCCCCTTGGTCCCTTTTAATTAATTAAACACACCATGACCTCATTACTAATTATTACTAGAATATATTCACCTTCACATTATTAATTAATCTAATTAAATTAATTTCACCCTCACACCCCCACCTCACCATGACACCTCACCCTGGACTCATTCGAGGGGCATTTAACTCATAGTGACCAAGTCATCACTCTCAGCATTGAGTCATCACTCTTAGTGCAAAAGTCACCACTTGACCTAACTAACTAAGAATTCTTCTCAAACCTAATTGGAATTCTTCTACGACCCTCCTACCTTTTTTAACAAAAACTCCACTTCCCTAAGCAGACTCAACTTGGAAAACATGCCAAATCTGGGAAGATCTACCTATTTTTGGTAAACGTAGACTTACCCGCCTTAACCGACGTCTATTATCCCTCGACCAACACCAGTTACCTAACTACCATTGGTTACTTTATATACAACTTTGCAACCTTTTACCGGGGTTGGTGATTTTCAGTTTTGAGAGAAATATTGCATTCAAGTGCAAATCCAAAGCCTCTCATCATCAGGATGACACACAATACTCAATCACAGGCCCAAGAAAGCATCTGGCTCTCCTTCCAGAGTATTGGAATACTCACATAAACACTATGAGAGTACTGCCATGACACTGACTCCAGAATATCTTCACGAATCAACCACCATCCACCTTCACCTACCAGATTTGTGAAGGCAAGTAAGTATTTGTGATTTCAATCATATTGTTCTTGCTTAAAGTATAGATTCCTCATCTCTTTGATTATACTTTATTTCTGTATGTATTCATTTATCTCCACCTCCTCACCAATCTACCAACCCAACCACCTATAGATTTTTTTCCTTCCGTGACTTCCCCCTATGTATCCTTGAGTCTTCTTAGTAATATTACAAACCTAGCCACACTCCTCTCACTCTTTGTATACTCCAAGAGAAGCCAAAAAACCATTTTTATCAAATTATTGTCAATTTCCCCTACCGATGTCAGTTTCACCTCTATACCGACATTGGTCACCTGACCAATATCAGTCTTTATATCATTTCATTCATTTTGACCAACAAGCCTCTTGATAAACCAAAACTAACCCATACCCCTACCAGAACTATAAAAGCTATGAATAACCTACCAAACCTCCAGATTTAATCATAACCTTACCTTTTAGATTAGATTCGCTTATAGTGTTTACATGAGATACATAAATCATATAACTACAATAAGATTTCCTTATTTCATGATATTTGCAATATTAATTTATATTTGAAAGTAGATTGACAGCCTTCTAGGAAGCACCCCGCTTCTCAGATCTAGTACTTGTTAGGCAGTCCAATAACCTATATTATTAATACTATTTGGTGGTCTTGTTGTGTTTCTTATAAAGGTCATTCCTCATAGCCAAAGGGAAGCTCTTCACTATTAGCTTGGATCAAAAATTCATTAACGTGCACATTCAACCTTTAACTTACATATAACAGGTATTCCTCCTAACCTATTTCCTATCTAATTTTAACTAGCAAAACAATTAGGTGAAACAACTTGAATCTAGAGGTTTCAAGAATGGAGTCTTGTCAGTTAATGGCTACAGGACCATTTTCCATATCTCCATATGACTTCAAACTTGGAAGAATGAATGAAAGAAATTAAAATAGCTAGCTCCTTCAATGAAGAATGATCTAAGATGATAAAATGGCTGTAACTTAGGCTCTATGCTCATTTAGGTGTGTAAAGGTGTAATTAGAAAGGTAGGTGGATGGATCCTTATATAGCCCTATGAATAAAAAGAATCTCTACATGCCTTTACATGTGGGATAATAGCTAGATTGAGTTAGTCGTGGATAAGGATGGTTGAAAGGGGGTTTCGTCAACCTTAGGAGAGTTTATTTTTTCCTTTAGTGACTCATGGGGTTTGAGGGGATTTATTAATTAACCCAAGTGATTAATTAATAGGTGAGAAAGCTTTATAGAAGCTTTTAGAAGAAAAATTAGTATGATTTAGGGAATAGGAAGGGTTTAGGCTAAATAAATGAAGATTTATTTATCTAATAGAAGAAGAAACTTAATTAATTAAGAATAATTAATTAATTTAAGTAGAAAGGGGTTTAATTAATGGAAGGTCGTTAATTGTCACATTTGCTAGATAGAAGGGCCAATTAACTAGCGTAATGTAATTAATTAATGACGATAGAAGATAAAATGTGCTATATTGATGATATGTCATGAATTTGTGGGAAAGGGGATAATTAGCGCAATTTAAGTTTTTAAATTTCTAGAGATAAATTATAGGTGTCTACATTTTCTCCTCTTTGGGGTGGCATAAATGATGCCACTTCAAAGATAGTAGACAGGTAAAAATTTTGAAGGGGTAGAAGAAACAATAGTAGAAGTGAGAGACACCCCCTCAAGTGTTGATGGGGTGATGAAGGAAGGTGATCGACGACTGTAAAAGATGAGATAAATGAAAAAAAAGAGGGACATGATGCCTCAAGTGGAGGAGAAGAATGGGTAGGGGCAGGATTCCCCAAACAAAATGGAAGAATGGTGTCAAGAGGAGAATGATATAGAAGAAATATGAATAAAGGGAGAGAAGAACTAGCCTTCACTCAATGCATTGGAACAACTATATTGTCATCATATAGCCAAATATCTTCATCATCGGCCCTTATTAAAGATAGAAGCATATGGAAAACGTAGAATGGCATGAAAATCCATACTACAAACAATTTTCCATTGCTGAAAATACCTACCCCATGAAACAGACAAAATGCAATGCAAGACGAGAAAGTAAAATATGCCTAACTCCCTGCAACATACATAATGCAATGCAATACGAGAAAGTAAACAAGATAACATAACAAAGAAACATAATACAATGTTTTTTTATCAAGCTTTGATTCTGACCTGTACGAATTAACGACAAGGGTTAAAATATGGTGCCCCAAGAAAGGATACATACAAGGGGAATAACAGTGGACACTTGGGTCTTATGAAAAGAAATCATGGACTATGAAACAATACCAAGCAATTTGTTATGCCCCAGAATACAACGATAGTAAGCAAACCAGATTTTTTGATGGAGGTAGATCAAGATGATCTTCGAGTCGCACACAAGAACATGTGAGAACAAAAGAGTGATGTTTTGTAGGATGATTTTTTATTGTTTTTTATTTTTAGCAACATATTTGAATGCTTTTGTGATTTTTGGACATATTTGAATGTTTTTGGAATTTTGAAAGTTTATTCAAATGTTTTTGTGTTTTGGAAAGTTTTTTGAAACTATGTACAAGAAGACAAAGAAGTGTGGAGGCCCCCAACGATATATGGGATGTAAAAGGGTAGAATGTCATGCGTATGTGCAAAAAGTGAAGATGTAAAAATGTCCCAACGATTAAGTGGGAGTACTCAAAGGAAAACTCTTCACACGCTGAAGGGGGATCAAGGCCAATATTAAATAGGTTCAATCATGAGGGAGCAAAGATGCCCCCAACGTAAGCTAGCCAAGAAACACATGATAGAAAGGAAGTGGGTGCTTGATTTATTAAAGGGAGACAAAGGTGTCCACAAACATAGAAAAAATGTCAACCTATACACATGGATGTTCTAAAAAATTTCTGAAGAACAGAGGGTGTTATGAAAATATTTAGAAGGCAGTCAATGAAAAAGTGATTAGCCCAAGGTACAAATCTTGAGACAAGACATGCGCTAAAGAAAGAGTTTGAACAAGGTCCAAAAAGTAACACTTGGTAACATATTGATCATGTTTATTATTTGATATCCAATGTGTGTATTTGGAAATGAATTACTTCTTGAAGGAAAGAGTTTATAGACAACAAGTGAAGACACTAACCAATGTATAGGAATGATTTAGTTTGAAAGTTGATTTGTGAATGGATTATGGAAGGAGAGTCGTACATTGCTCAGCTGCCAGCCAGACGTTCATAGCCCCAATGGAGATGCATTTGATTCTAATCACAACATTTCTATACTACCAGTCATGCGTTTATAGCCTCGACAGAGATTATTGGAAATACCCCGAGAGAGAGTTATATATCAATTTGATTTTGCTTTTAGCTTTTGAATGATTTTTTATTCTTTTGCTTTATGAAAACTTATTTCAGCTCTCTTGTTTGACAAGGGATTAAAAACCACTGATGGCTTAATGGAAGGATGTGGAAGTGGTTGTGATGAAGAAATTGGCTAGTGTCAAGAAATAAGCCCAAAAATTCTTCCCAACAAGTTTATTATATGTAGATAGTGATAGGATCTCTAAGAGGTCAGTCATTCTTTAATTTACCAAGGTGATGAAACACCAAGGTCAAATGGATACCATAGAGATAAATGTCACAAAATGTGTACGAAATAAGCTAACCAAAATATCATCGAAGGGATGAAAATGGTGGATGACTTGTAGAGGAATATGAAAGAAAGGGAAGAAAGAACATCCATGCGTATGCAATACCTAATTGCAATGTTTGATCTTTGTATAGTTGTTTTTAATGTTTTTTTTTTTTTTTTGTATTTATGATTTTTTTTATATTTTTTATATTTTTTCTATGTTTTGGGAGATTGGGACCAACCATGTCACTCTACGTGATAGTATCCAACAATGGTGTTTGTGATTTCCTTAATAAGGGAGACTAAGCATGTTCGTTTATCAAGAGTGATATTATTCCCAATCTTAATGATCATGGTGAGTTCACACTCAACAAATAAGTGTGATTTGTTTTGAAACATGGGTTTTGTATGTGGGAGCTTGAGTTCCCTATCCATAGGTTTTTTCACTTTGCACCATGCTTGATGGGTATGTTGGTGTGCATTCTAGAATAACGTTTGATTTTGAATTTTATAATCGTTTGAGTTGTTTGGAGCTTTGGATCTCTTCGTAGTTTTTATATTATCTTGATAAAGAACTTGTTTGGGTTTCTTATAAGCTAATGCTTGACTTGTCTGATCCCGAGAAGTGGGAGAAGAATGTGGACATTTAGAATTGATGAGAGGAATAAAAGTGGGCTTGTCACAATCATTGATAACATAATATGACGGATGAAAAATATACGATTAAAGAATTGAAGAAGATGGGATACCAGGAGGAGAGCCATAGACAAAAGATGGAAGGCTACATGGATGTGGCCCCAGTATAGAGGAATAAGGGCTACTAGGAGGTGGCCTAAGAATAGAAGATGAGGGGCTACCCGGAGGTGTCCCATATATATAAGACAAGGGGCTAGTTAGACGTGGCTCCAGAATAGAAGGTAATGGGCTACCCGAAGGAGACCCACAAGTAGATGATGAAGGGATACTTAGAGGTGGCCCATATATAGAAGAAGGTGATGGGCTACTTGATGTTGACCCAAAGTGTGATTACGATTGAGGAATTGTGATATGTAAAGAAGAATTGGGTGATTAGAAGATATGCCATGGATTAATGTAAGGCCTAGGAGTTTCATCACATAATGAAAAATGTGAAGATGGAAGAATAAGAGGAGGATCAAGTTGCATGATCTGAGGCTCTTCCTCCATTTCTTGATAAAAGGAATCAACATTTTCCTCACAATATGCGGACACATCAAATTCTAAAGATAATCCTTGCTCATAATTTGTTAGCGGGATATGTTTGTGTGCCCTTATAAAGGCCATGATCGCTCCTTTGTTATGAAAGAAATCAATTGGTATGGGTTGTCGATCGACCATGAGGGTTTGATTGGACAAAAAAGGGTCAACTAGTGTGAAATATTGAGAAGATGTTTGATGATGATTGATAGAAGAAGGTGATGTGGGGGGAGAAGTAGATGTGGAGCTAGATGGACTTTGAGTCACACGAATCTTCAAAGAAGGAAGACTTTGTGGGGGTGATTGGTGAAGAAGGTCCTGTGAAGAAGGGGAGGAATGTGATTCAAAAATCGTATTAGATGGATAATAACAAGGGTCATGCAAATAAAGAGAGGACCATGATCAAATAATTGTATTAGATGTTTGATTGGAGGGATTTGGAGTCACACGTATCTTCAAAGGAAGAAGACATCATTGAGGTGATTGATAAAAGGGTTCCTACAAAGAAAGGGAGGAGCAGGACGTAGGAGTCGTATTAAATGGATGATGAAGATGATCCCGTGAAGAAAGGGAGGACTCAAGAATCATAGTAGAAGTATGATGAAGGAGGTCCTGCAAAGAAGGGGAGGACCGTGACTTAGGAGTCAAATTAGATGAATATGAATAGTAGTTTGGATCTGAATCATCAGAAGAATCAGATGAAATATTTGGATTGGAATCCTTAGAAGAAGAGGAAATGTTTGGATTAAAATTAGAAGAAGAGTGGGGGGAACCTGATTAATAATTTGGATCAGAAGTGTCCAAACCATACCATTAACTATGAGATGAAGATGGGGAACTAGTTACCCGAATGGGTTCTCTAGTGCGAAGAAACAAACATGGTTTAGTCATGATAGACATCTTTTGATGTGAACACATAAATCTTGACTATTTATGGTCGTACGTATAAGGAAACCTGTGATAATCAGTCATGGTTGGCATGTGTTGGGTTCAAAGGTCTAGACCTAGATTGTATAATCAAACTGCTTCAAAGTGAAACATAACGACAACCAACATACATCGTGATGATTCAAGATTGATAATCCAACAAGGTTTTGAGGCGTAAATGTCAAAGGATTGATCAAAATTTTAGCAACATAAAGGATACAAATGAAATATTTCCAATGTTCGATTGATGCAAAAGTTTCTTGATAGGAAATTGTTTTGCCAAGGTTTGAAAGATATGTTCAAAAATGATCATGAACTTAGGAAAAAAACAAGAAGATCAAGAGAATCAAAGACCCAAAGGATTGTCCTAGAAATGATTTTATAAGATGGATAAACACAAGGAACAACCACGCAAGCTTAAAACACAAATCCAAATTAATGACCAATGAATAATGAATGATAAAGAATTAATGGATCAAAATGATTGTCATAAATGGATAAGTCAAAATGAAGAATAATTGTCGTAAATGGATAAGCAAATCAATCAATGAGGAACTTCTTATGTTTTTTTTCAAATGGTAACTGGTTTTTTAAGATGAATACCAAAATTTCACCAGTTCAAAGAAATGAAAAAGGTGTAAGTAATAGAAAGAAGTTTATACTATCTCTAAAAAAAGTATACTAAAAAAAATCCTGAATCCAGTTAAGACCTATATTCCAAAAAGTAGAAGTTACAATCGTGAGCAACACAACAATCCCACCAAGATATGTTAACAAAACTTTGCAAAAAAGTAAGGTATTGATATCAAGATGATATTGATATAACACACACAAATGGTAATACTCAACACTTTTCAAAATTGAGGTAGTAATTGAAATCAAACTAAAGTTAAAGTATACCAAATAATTGTTAGAGTGTATATAGAGTAACATCACAATATAGATATTTAGGCCAAGTTAACAAGAAACAAGATGTAAATACCAAAATTGTAGTGACACAATATAAACAAGATAACAATTCAAAGGAGAATCAAGGTGCTGAATCAAGCCTAACTACGATTGATGATCTGAACTTGGGTATCAAGATAAAAAAGGCTACCATTGATATGAAAACTTCTTCACACACTTTGGACATTTAAAAACTCAGCCAAAAACATGGATGAACGTAAATGGGCATAAAAGTGGCGAATACAATCAATTAGCAACATAAGGGTAGTCACTCTTCCTTTGATCAATTTTTTTTGAAAAGAAAGTGAAGGAAGTAGATCAATTGGTGTTGAAGAGAGTTTGGTCTCACTACGACAGATTTTCACCTTGCCTTAGGGTGAGTAAAAACTAAGCAAAAGTAAAACTCTACAATCCTTGTGATGAATGACAAACTGTTCAAACTTTGATGAACTCTCCCCTTGTTCAACAAACAAGGTTATGACTTTGAAAAATTTCTCCCTTTGCAATGGATCTCAACTCAAATTGGTTTTGATATGGTCAATGTTGGCTCCTGGTCAAAGATAACTTCCTAGGTGGTTCACTCAACTACGTGTCACAAGTTATCTAAAAGTGATCTCAGTTTGCCAAAGTTTCCCAAGGATTATCTCGGCTTTACTTTACCCCCTTAAAGTATAGTTGGAAATAAATGTGTCCTTCGTGTACTCTCACTGGGGTCGTGATACATATAACTTTAATGATAAATCTCACAAATGGTAACACTATTCAAGTAGGTTATGTAGAGCACTTCCTGTTTTGTTCACAAGGTTCCCTCTTGTGTGGAATACTATAGGGTTCCTAGAACCACCCCCATTATTGTAGCTTATGTGTTATGCCAAAGGGGTTATGTTCTATTTGAGTAGATAAGGACTTACCCTTTTCGGAAACCTTCAAATACAGTGTGATATTTGTGGTGTGTTTTTTATCTTGTTTAGCTTAATGTAGGTTGTTTGAACACCTTTTGGCAACCTGCATGGAAACTGTATTAGTAGTTTTATTTTGTCTCAATTTCCCCTTTATTTGACAAGCATTTAGGTCCCACACGACGGATTTAGTAGTTTTCCATATACATAAAGAGGATAAACACTGTTTATGATTCTCAAGATCATTCTAGGATGTAAGAGAAGAGCATATGCGACGTAAAATCCAACTTAAGAAATTAACAAATGGAAAATACTTGATTCAAACAAGAACACATGTTCATTTTAACTAAATTTGACATTCCAAACATTTTTCAAATCAAATGAAAGAGATAAGAATAATTTTTTATTCCTAATATTGCCTAAAATGCATGAGGTAAGAGCATACATGAATTTACTCTTATGATTAAGCATCCAATGTTCATTTAACCCTCTAAACAAATCAAATCAAGTTAGAAAAAACATGCAAATAAATCTTGCAAAACAGAAGTTAATCTTCAATTTAAACCTACAAGGAGTCAATAAATCCATAAAAACATGTTTTTATAAACTGTAAAGTAAATTTCAAATCTGAACTGTGATGTGTACGCTCAAGTTTTGGTGTGTACGCTTAGCTTTGGGTGTGTACGCTCAAAATTTGGTGTGTGCACTCAACGTTTTGTGTGTGCGCTGCCCCATAGAAAAAATGACAATGACAAAGTAGAGCATCTACCTTCAACTTTTGGTGTGTGCGCTCCCCCATAGAAAAAAGAAAAATGAAAAAGTAGAACGTGTACCCTCAACTTTGAGTGTGTGCGCTCAACTTTTGGTGTGTGCGCTCACTCATAAAAAAAATGACAATCATAACAGAACATGAACGCCTGCACTTCCAGAGTGACGTGTGCACTCAAATTTTGGTGTGTGCACTCCTCTGTCACTTTTGTGCATGCCTGTACCTGGAGATGACATCAAAACATGGGAAATGACATAGGAAATCTCAAAAAGCTCAATTTTTTCTCAAATTAGCTCAAATCAAAGAGTAACCCATCATAATTAAAACCCTAAACAAGACTCAACACATGCCAAGTTAGCAAAATCATAAAAAAAATTAACATTATTTCACACATGTGCATATCAATGGTTAGCCACATATTGAAATAACAACAAAAATTGAACTACAATGATAAGGGACTGAGGATCCATCCCACTGGGCATGCCAAATGTGTACATGAATTAGTTAACAATGCAAAGGAAATCAAAGATAACACCTAATAGCTTCAATACAATGCTAACTAGATCAATATACCATCATGCTTAGAGTTTAAGAAAAGCTAATCTATTAACATAATTGCATTAAAACATGAAATTAAGATTCAAACTAACATGCTAAAAAAATTAACCTCCATCTCTAATTTAATGCTAATGAAATGAATCTATTTAGATCCTTAGCAATCAAAGGGTTTGATTATATGCTTGAATCCCAAGATTTTAAGAATGGAGTCTTTTCAATCCATGGCTGCAAGACCATTTGACATATCTCTATATGACTTCAAACTTAGAAGAATGAATGCAAGAAATGAAAATAGCTAGCTCCTCTAATGAAGAATTCTCTAAGATGATAAAATGGCTATCTCTTCCAATGAAGAATGATCTATGCTCATTTAGGTGTGTAAAGGTGTAAGTAGAAAGGTAGGAGGATGGATCCTTGGATAAAATAATCTCTACATCCCTTTACATGTGGGATAATAGCTAGGTTGAGTTAGTTGTGGATAAGGATGGTTGAAAGGGGGTTGAGTCAATCTTAGGAGAGTTTATTTTCCTTTAGCGACTCATGGGGTTTGAGGGGATTTATTAATTAACCCATGTGATTAATTAATAGGTGAGTAAGCTTTATAGAAGCTTTTAGAAGAACAATTAGTATGATTTAGGGAATAGGAAGGGTTTAGGATAAATAAATGATGATTTATTTATCTAATAGAAGAGGAAACTTAATTAATTAAGAATAGTTAATTAATTCAAGTAGAAACATAAGGTAGTTAATTTTCATCTTTGCTGGATAGAAGGGCCAATTAAATAGTGTAATGTAGTTAATTAACAGCGATAGAAGAGAAAATGTGTTATATTGACGATATGTCATGAATTTACGGAAAACGGATGATTAACACAATTTACGTATTTAAATTGCTGGAGCTAAATTCTAGGTGTCTACACATATCAATATAAATATTGTCTTTTAGTGGGTTTTCTTCCCCATGAGGGTTTCCCACTTATATTTTGTATTATTGTATTGATTCTCTTGGTCATGGTTCATTGCATGTATGGTATTTGATTTAGTGCACACATTAATGATTAGATAAGTGGTTTTGTGATCTAATTAAGTAATTTGAAATATGATTTAATTTTTTAAGGAATGATTCACCCCCTAAGTCCATTGTACTTCCAACAGATTGTACTTGACCTTTGTCCTAGCTTGTCTTGAAGTGTTGTGCTCTTTGTGCTTATAAATATGAGTAGAGGACTGACCTAATTGAATATGCAAATTATATGAAAGATCAAGGGAGTATTGGAGTATATATATATTATTTTGGCTCTTAGTATTTTATGCTTAGAATGTTAGGTGTCAAGTAGATAGAAACCCCCCAAAGAAAGATGAATACATTTATTAGATATGTGTTCTAGATCTAGAAAACACAAATGAAGCCAACTAGAAGTGTACCAAATAAGTTCCAATTAAGAAAAATAATGTTGGAGGGAAAGGGACCAAAGTGGCCAAGTCAGCCCAAAATGTACAACCATTATGGCCCTTTCTGGGTGCAATAGTCCCAGACACATGTGTGTGTGATTTAAAAAATGGAATTGCAATATGTAAGGGTGTAACCTGATTTGATGAATTAATATGACCATTATGCAAACCAATAGATTGTGTGTGTAAGAAAGAATGAGTGAGATATATCTAGGGATAATATTATTGGTAAAATTGAGCAAGTTTGAGATTTTGTGTTGTTGCAAGACATGAATTATTGAAATGTGTGTATGGAATTCTACCCTATGAGTCTTCTTTTTGCTTGACTACTTCACATTATCATCATTTGTCCCTTTGTTATTCTTTGATGTATATGATCTCAAGCTTCCTAAGGCCATGCACCATAGCAATAAACTCAAGGTCAACGTGTTAGGTATTGAGATTGCCACCTCCCCAAATTGTACCAAATGAAAACCATAGCCAGATATGTGAAGTATGTAATGACCACTATATCTTACGCTCCGATGAATAAACATGTCACCAGAGAGTGTCATCCCAAATATGAGTCATCATACGCTGATGCAGTGAAAACTTCATAAGTATAGAAAAAAAAAATCTCTTCATAAACAAATGACTTCACCTTTTTCACCTATGTTGTCTTCCACTTCAAAAGCTTCTTGCATAGCCAAGTGGATCTTATTAGTGTTACCTAAATTTGTAGAAAATTTTCAAACAATTCACATGCTTCCATTGTTTTGCATATCCTAAAATCATTGCATCCTATGAAGCCACATGACATTAAGGAATTTTGACGAACATTTCACATGCTTCTATATTTTGTATACATATCTACAACTACATCTGTAACTAAATCATGTGACAAATGAAACTTCCTAAATAAAACTATTGTATTGTATTAAAATAATGAATTTTACAACAAGTATAAGGGGATTGTGCTACAAGTCCTTAGATACTAATAAATTTGATGGAGAGTAGCTGAAGCAAAAATAACTTGCTTTACTAGATTTCAATGAAGAAATCAAAGTGCACATTTAGGGAGATTTGAGAAGCTTACATATACATTTTCCTCCTTAACTCTAGATCAATGATCATCCTTATTTCCAGTTTTTGGTAGCTTCAAGCTCAAATGTAATTCATATAGATTTGTATCATTATTTCCCAAAAAATCCACTCAATTTATCTATTATATGAATATGTGTTAGGTTACATGTCGATGAGATATTATGAGGAGCCAACAAAATTTCCTTTTCTTTTCACATATTTCCACGTGGTTCTTTTATATTTTTATTTAAATCTTTTCTTTCATATAATGGATCACTTGCATTTAATTTTTTTAATCTAAAAAATTACTCTCCCATGTGACACAAGTTTATAAAAATCATAGAGTACTTGGTCAGTGTTATGTAACTTGCTTGGATATGCCTCTTATAGTTTGAGGTGCTCATTTTTATGGTCCATACTTATCGTGTATTTGTAACTTGCAATATGTAGGGATTTTTATTTCTATAAATGTGTTTATCATTTTATGAGTAGAAAACCCTAAATATATTTAGCATATGTGATGCATATTGTAATGACTATATTCATTTATTTCATTTGTATAGTATGGAACTTATGATGGAAAATAATGAGCTAATCATTATGTTTGATACAGTAGCAAGACACACATAATACACCACAAATAATTCACTTAGCCAACTAATCCAGACTAAAACTCACAATGTTGAGGCCTACACTTCATGTGTCATAAACCTTGATGTGGCCCATAGGGGTAGACTCAAAAGATTGATTTCATTGAGTTTTAAATTGATGAGGAGGCCAAGATTTTGACTCTCACTAGGGAATATCAACCTCCAAATCCTCCCTTGGAAAACATCATAGAAAGCAACACTTGATGTTTCCCTATACCTATAGGAAACTGTGACCTAGTTACTGATCTCACCAAGTGGACATATTTACAAAATCTCATGTTCATCATCTGGAATTACTTGATGCATTGGGGATCTAACACTTGGCTCATCTCACACCTCATACAGAATCCCAAATCAACCATGTCGATCTAGACAAGCTCCCTCCATACATGAATGTGAAGTATGTTATGTATTTCTTTGATTTAAGAAAATCACCTACTAATGTAGATATGGCTAGGAGAGTTTATCATGCTTTTTACCTTAAAGTTTAGATCCATACCAACCTTATTAAGATGATAATGAGAAACAACATATTTGTTGTTAACATTTTCCCATTTTCCTCCCTATAAAATCTCAAGTACAGTTCTTGAACTATTCATCAACCTGTATTATAATTTGAGGCTATGATAGTATCAAAGCCACATCTATTGGGACTGTAGTTCTCCATGTGTATTTATACCCTAAAATTTTTCTTAGAAATTTTTGTATTATTGATTGGGATATAAAATATAATATAATTCTTAGAAGGCCTTAGATATACAAGATAAACACCATCCCCTCCACTTTGTTCCAAAAAGATACATTTATTACCTATACTAAAGGTCTTCTTCACCCATGACAGGCTGATATACTAACGTCCTTCAAAAAAACCTTTAAAAGAAACCATAGGTTCATATGGATCATAAGCTCCAAGCTAGTGAATAATTCAAACCCTCTTCCCACAATAAAGGGAATAACCTTATCAAAACTACCAAACTTGTCCCTAAGTCCACTCCACCGACCCTTAAAAATACATCGTAAGAGGAACTAATAGAAAAAGGACATTGAGGTGGAAAAAGAAAGCACATCACCAAGTGAAAAACTAAAAATTGTGGATACAATTGTATCCAAAAATACCACCATAAAAATCATCAATATATTATAAAATTACAAACCCATAGTACATACTTTCAATCTAAAAGACATTACCACTCATCAATTCAAAAAACACGAAGGTGAAAGGGTTGAATCATTGGTAGCCACCAACTTTGATGTCACTATGTATATATTGTTGATAATGAAGAAAAGTCATCAAAAAATACCTATAATACCAACCTTGAAAATGATCATTATACCATCCACTATAATGGGATAAAATGACATCTCGATGTGGGGGTAGGCATGCCTCTAACATATCTAGGGGGATGATCATTCTCTTTAGTTTAAAATGTGATTCTTGATGTACCAACAATGGGGTGAAATATGATTCCTTATTTCTAGGTATGTATGTTTCTTAAAGGTTGCGTCTAAAAATTTTGTTTCTTGGGAGGCTCACAGTTTATCGCTAACCATGTATGAGATGCTTACTAAACAAAATTTTAACATTTGTACCTCTACACATGTGCCATGTGATATTTAGCCAGGGAATACAATTGGTGTCCCCAAAAAATTTCACTTGGAAATGGTGGGATACCCCTTTAAAAAAATTGTTCTGTTCAAGGTCACGGGTCTGTTTTGTGTTTGTTTCACCTACAGTTGTCTTCATTGCCTTAGAATATTTCTAGGGAGTCATAAAATTCAAATTTGACAAATACCCACATGCTAAAACTCACTCTATCCCTTCACCAGGTTTTGTCTGAGAGAATTTTATTTATTTATTTATTAAATAAATAAAGTTTTGTTTAAAAATAAATTGTGCTGCAGTTGAACGCTACTGAGGATTTTCAGGCCAATATTGCTTCCTCCTCAATGGAGTGTTCACCATGGAAGTTTTTTTAATGACCAGCTAATCGGAAGGTGACTAGAGCTCAGGATTCCTTTAGGAGATGGCAAGAGGTTGCTTGGTCCAAAAAGGTGCAATAATGGATTTTATGAAAATAAGAAAAATTCCCACCAAAGAAATTTTATTCACCCATGCAAGTCACACTTTTGGAAAAAAAAACTCTCTTTCATGCTAGTCACAATTTTGGAAAAGTAATTTCTTCATGCTAATGGGAATTTCGGGGCTGCTAGGAAAGCAGGAATTTTGAGGCTTCCTGAAAGGTTGTTTTTTTCGATCATTAAAGTCAAATCACTTAAGTGAAAGATGAGAATTTTGGAGCTGCTTGGAAGGGTAAAAATTCCCACTTCCCTGCCTTCTTATTTTTCACATAGCTTCTAGCCAAAAAGTGTGACCCACTTTGGCAAAGTTGCATGCCTTAAAAGATATTTATTTTTATTATTTCTAGGAAAGGTTGGCGCCAAAGGGAGAAGTTGTTAGCATTAAAAAATATTTTTAATTGTCAGGAAGCATCCAATTTTGGCGCTTAGGGTTGGAAAGTCTTTCTTTTTACTATTCTGGCTATCTACATGTTGAAGTGAGTACACAAGTGAATAAAATAATATTTTTAGTGTGCTTGACATGCAAGCAAAGTATAAAAATATAGGGCAATATGATTTATAATCAATTTTTGGTGAAGAAATTGGGCATTCATGCCATGGATTCTATGTTGGTCTTACTTATTTGCAGGAATACTTAACTGGTGTTCATATTGGTGAAAAGAAGGCAAAGTCAATGTCTGATACATTGAATATATCTTCAAAATTAATGGAAGTAATTGCAGCTTCTGTACAAAGAGATCTAGATTTCACAACTACAAAAGCTTCACACAAAGGTGGAAAAGGGAAGTCTCAGACATAAGCAGATTCAAATAGATTGAAGGATGATGACAAGGGTAATCTAGCATGACCATGCATAGTGTCCAGGCATGCTGAAGTTAATGATACAAACATGGGGCACGTGTTTATCATCAGATTAATGGATAGATCAAGGGCAAGAATGAAGTGTTGCAGCTAGAATAATTTCTTCTCCTCTTTCTTCTTTTTTCTCTTATTTTCTCTGAAAAATTGATTGAGTGATCAATTAAATTGTAAAACTTAGGTAATTGGTTTAAAATTTGTTACTTCAAGTTACTAGAAAAATTCAATTACTTAGGAATATGTACCAGCCATGCACGACATTGAATTAGTCTTCAGATGCATGTCATGCAAAGAGGAACTCCAGGGGAAAGGTTGTCAATTGTTTCCTTTATACCTTCCGCATGTGTGAGTTCAATTAAAATCTTCCTATTTGTAATTGTCCTCTATGTACTATAAATAGAGGAAGAGCTTACAGGTTTAAGGATCAAAGCTTGTTGATCACAATTTTGTTAGAGCATTCTCTAGTTTTTAGACATTTTTTTGTAACCCTTGATGTTATTTTTGTGAAAGCTGGGGAATTGAATAAAAGGAAGATTTACGGAGAACTTTGTCTCTACGATGATTTTCTTCTTGCTTCTATTTGAATTTTTAGATAAACTGTGTTATCTGAGATTTAGGTTAGAAGCTATTCTTTTCATTGTGAGATCTATTTGTTTATTTAATCTATGTGTATGAGACCAACGCTCAAAACTATTGGTTGAATCACACATCTTCCTTCCTTCTTTACCAAATTCTATTATTTCCCATTCTGAAAATACTTCATAAACATTTGCTTACTTGCTGCAAAATTACTTAGCTATGGTTCATGAGCTTTGTGATTAAAGTAAAACCACACAAATAATTATTAGGATTCATACCCAGTAAATTGATAAACATCTTACACAGGAGCCTCACCGGTAAATGAGGGAGATTTATCTCATGACTACCTAGGTTTTTAGCTGTGCAGAAAATCTAGCAAACAATTTTTGGCGACTCCGCCGGAGAATGAATAAATAGCGTTGATATTTTCCTATCCCGTGAGTCTTTTATATAAAAAAAATTCACGACTCTGTATCTAATTTTTCCTAATGTTTCTTTCCATGATCTAGGTGGCAAGAATGGCGTACACTTAAGAGTAATTCTCTGAAAACAATCTTCATGGCTTTGCAACAACCGTAAGCTCTGTTTCCTTTAGGTCCAGCTATTCGCCCTCTTGTAGACCTCTAGATCTGGCTCTTGCATGTGAATATCGGCCTCCTTTGCCATTGTATCGGCTATGTGCATTTCTGGAAGTAATAGAAGCATCGTTTTGTGACTATTCATTGTCCTAACATGTTTGCATTCCTTATTCTTTCCTTTTCTTTTGTGTTGTGTGTTGGTTCTACCATTTCACGTCCCTTGTAGTTCCTTATTTAGTTGTGCTCCATGAGAACGATCTAGTAAATACATGTTTAGTTGTGTTACTTGTGCCTAGCCTCCTTTCACGCATTTTCTTTCATTCTCGCTCAAAACAAATAGTGGTCATCCCTCTTTTATGGTGCTATCACCTTCTAGTGTAGGTTTCCTTTCAAGTTATCCTTCTATCCCTAGTCTCTTGGCATTGTTAGCTTAGTTTCCCCTTCCAACACTAGTAGTAGTAGTAGTAGAAATAGATAGAGGAGCCAAACTTCTCTGGAGATCTGTCCCAAGCGTACAAGGTCCCACAACTTGGGGACGGTTCCATTGTTGTCTCAAATAGCTCAGTCCTTCCAAGATCCAAGACGCGGGTGCACATTGGTCAATTTTTAATGATCTCCGACCCTTGCATTTGTCACCACTTGCTTCTATATTTCTCCCCTCAATGTTTCTCATGTACCATATTTTCCCTTATTGAAGCATTTGTATGCCCCTGACACATGTGTGAATCATTTGGATGCTCAATAATCCATGGCAATGAAGTTTAAAAGGTGCAATAATACATATTCCTTATAGACTGATTAAAAACTTCTACTTTATTTGTAGGATTCTAAGAGCGATATATTTTTTACATGTATAATCTTAAATGAGGATAATTTGTTATTAATTGTCTTGAGGATTTGACATGGATCTTATGTGTTTTATGCAACTAATATTTTTACATGTGGCATACCTTCTCACAACCCCCTTAGTTTAGTAATAATGTTTTCAATCTCTTTTTATAGGTGGTTTTTTCTCTTGGAATTGTTCCACCTCTCTTTGAAAGATTTCAATATGAAATTGTAGTTTTATCCAAATTTTACTTTTAGTTATTTTAGAAAACAAATGTAATTATGTATCTTAGGAACACTCAACAAATATTGTGTAGCTATTTATTTTCCCTTAGTATGAATTTAGATGTTTTTTTATTATTGGTAAATAGTTTTTTGAAATGGACTATACCCTTCTACAAAAAAGGCTAAAATCTGGATATTACAATAAAAACATACCAAAAAGTGATCAAAATTAGGATATTACAAGAGGGCACATTTGCGATTAAAAAACTGATCAGAAAAGTACCAAGATAGCTACAAAACTATAAATCAACAACAAAAAAGTAGCCACTAATCTGTCAGTCTACAACAAACTTGCAAGTAGGTCATCCCTTGGATGCTTTGTCAATTGTTTTCTTCAATTCTTGAAGGGCACTGAATAATGAAATAGCTGTAACCTGTGAGGGGTCATTCTTATCGACCTGCCTAAAGACTTGAGCTTGAGTTGGTCCTTCCCCCCATATGTTTTTAGGAATCTAGGTTTAAATGTTCAATGTATTTGTGATATTGAGTTGTTTACCTCTTACATCTAGTTATGATAATTAATGTTAAATTAAGTTGGGAAACTTTTATTTGCTTTCATTACTTTGGAATGTCCTTAGATAGACACTATTTTGGCCCATCTTCTTTAACCCTTTTTTCTATAATTCCCCTAACTATTTTTATTCCAAACATTTAGAGGTACTACTAAGATATGAATTGTTCTGATTCGGAGGTTGTCCTAGGTTAAAACAACTAGGATTTCCCATTGTAATGTTATGATTTTAGGTGTATATTCTACATAATTACAAGCATATAATTAAAAATGTATATAACAATTTAATGTGTTATTTATTTCTCAAGATGTTTATTACAACTCCTAATAACATGTATTACAATTTTTAAAGTTGTTCTATAAAAGTAATAAAATTGTATGCATAAAAACCTGGCTCAAATTAAGCATTATAAAAACATGAAAAATTCATTAAGTAATGCATAACTAACTCAAAAAATAGAACATAAAATAATATTGACGTACTAGATGCCAAGTTTTTTTAGTATTTTTTGAACTTGATACTACAAACGGTGTTTGTTTGTGTAACTCAAAAATTTCTTCAACATGTTTCCATCCAATAATAATCCTAAAATTGGTTGGCTCTAGGACCGTATAAACATGTTTGGTAACTATCAAGACTGTATGAATGGTCAATATGACGGCTTGTAACCTATGAAACAAATCTCCAATTTTATTCACATGCTTTTGATTTCTCATCTCACGTCTTTAATTTGCACATTTGACTTTTGAATTTCTAAAATTAAGGTCAGCTTGAGGAAGACCTAGAAATCTGAAATTAGGGAGGGTTTGGTTTGGGGTTTTGTGTGGATAGGTTTAATATATTCCCTTTTGAATTTATAAACCCCTCTAAATGTACAAAGAAGTCGCAATTCACTAAATATAAAATGGATAATAGTAACAATGCCAATGAATTTTCCTATAAGCACCTTGACGATTGTTTGATAAGTGATTGATATTAAGTTTTCTTAACCACTTTCCTATTTATAGATGAAAACATTCAAATTTTGGTAAAATATGTGTCCCTAAACGAACTCCAATGGCTATAAACATGGAAGGCAGGAAATAAGAAAAGTAAGCCCAATTTTTAAAAGTGTATAGAGAATTGTGCAAGGACCATACTGATGGTATGGTCACACATGAAAATGTGCATAAAGTAGATGCAAGGATTATATGGAGATGTATAGAGGTTATCTAAAAATTTGAATGTCATCATAATGATTTATTAACATTAAATTTGAACCATTCATCCATACATAGATAAATGTGAATAAAACATGTGAAATAAATACTCAGAGAAAAATTTTGAGTGTATGTTTTTCACTCCTTCAAGGGGATTGATTAAGCACAAAGTAGACATAGTGTGGGAACACCCTTCAAAGTAGAACATATGGAAATATGTTACAAATTTTTTTGTGAATATAGGTGCTCTGAGTATTGGGATGATGGGTCTTGGAACATGGAAAACCACACTTACTTCCTTGTACAAGGGTGAGCCAAAAAAAAAAAAAAGGTTATATACAAATTCAGTTAGTGAGATACCTCATGTGTTTGTGGTATGAAAATGAATTCTTAAGGGTATGTCATACCATCAAATGAAATAGAAGATGATATGAAGTTTAAATCCATGTGTCCTTAGGAAATGGGAATCCACATTTGAAAATTTATTTGAGTCATTGAATGTGATTCGTCACATTCTCTTTTGTACCATATATGTATGGAATTCCCATGGGCCTACCATACCGTTGAAAAAGCATGGCATTGAACAATGTGCTAAATCATGTGCCCATTTTTCTAACTATGTAATGGAATTTCATTGGGTCTTTCATATTGTCGAAGAAATCATGGTCATAAAATGTAATGAGTAGTATATGCCCCCATTTAATATTTAACACATGAAACCTATCATAATAAAATATTGTGTTAATATATAACAAGGATAATGTACAAGGTCAAGTAGATTGCATGTGTCTTTCTCAATACTTGTGCATGATAAGGAACATGGAAACATAGGAAAAAATAAGAATGATGAATATTATCATGTGTAGAGAATAATAATTGTGTATCATGTAGCATAGGTACCATATTATGAATAAATTCATTTTTTCATAGCATTAATATAGTATCGAAGCCTTTTATGGGGTATTAACTTTGGGAGCATTGTATCATGCCAGGTATCTGAACCTTGTATATAAATCGTGTGTCAAAAACCTTATGTGATAGATATTGTTAACAATAGAACATCTAACTGCAGTAATCCTTTATTGTAAATAATTAATTCTCAATAGTATTATCGAATCATATTGCATAAATATAAAAGGAATGAAATATATAAAAAGGAAATTCTTATCACATTCCTAAAGATAAACATGAAATGGCATGGGAAAATGGAACAAAGAGAGGATCGTGCATAAAATATCTTTATATCCATGACGTTGATTGGGATTTCAAAAGTATTTTATTCGAAGGTAGAAAGGCAATATGCCTCATACACTACTAAATAAATTGTTGCCCCTACCCATTTTATGAAGAAATGTGTGGTTGTAATTGTATATTTGTGACCTTATAAAGATTATGGATTTATATTGTCAATCAAATAATATCCCCATATGGAAAGGAAATGGATTTTATTTTTACCTATGTGTTTGTATGTGAGCAAGTGTGTGTTTACATTTTAAGCAAGAAATACAACACAAATGAAATAAGCATGAAACCACTCAAGAAAAGAAAGAAAAACAAGTTCAAACTAATGTAATCCATATACAAGGATCTCAAAATAATATCATATAGCTTAGAGGTGGCGCAGCTCCAACAATTGTTTGACTATTGGGGAAATGCACATTTTGTTTTTAGTTGAGCTCCTTCAGACTCACCTCTCCAACATTCCTCTCCTTTTGGCCATGGCTTTGGCTAGAATGGAAGATATCGTTCTTGCTGTAGGTGTCAGAGTGTCTCCTTGTAGAAATGATATCCTTCTCCAACTCACATTTCTCATGAATGTATAAGTGGTGGTGAGACTTTTTTGGCTAGGCAATAGCCCCACAAGGGGAATTCCCTCACATGGTGTTGTCCATTTCTCCTAGTCACGATATTTTCACTGAAGAACAAGAAGATAAATATAAAGATGATCGGTGGAACCCACCAGATGCTAAATATTTACCTAGTAATGGATGGATAAGGTGGGGGATAAACCTAAAAATCCCCCTCCTCCTTTTCCTATGTTGGTTGTGGCTTTCGTGTAGTAATGTTTTTTGTTCATTGTTATTTCTATCTTTTTTATTGAAAAGCTTGTTTAAGTTTCTAAGTTGTTAGTTTTCTTGGATTTGGTTGAGGTGATGTTTGAAGTTTGAATCGTCCAATTGTTTTTTATACAAACAACTTGTACTTAATGTTCATATCAATAAATTATGAAAAAAATAATCAATAAAAAAAATCTCATATAAAATCATATCTTTTGCATTTCATGTCATAACATATCATAGCAAGTATTTGTCATAGAAACTTTAATTCTTTTATTTTCACATGGCATAGAACATAGATATGGTATTTCATTTCATAGCATCATAGTAAATAATGAAACATTTTCCCAACTCCCTTAGTTCAATATAAATGTTTCAATCTCTTTGTATGTGCAGTTTTTTTCCTTCTTGGAATCGTTCCATCTCTCTTTGGGAGATTTCAATGTGAAATCACAACTTTAGCCAAATTATAATTTTATTTATTTTAGAAACTAAATGTAATCATGTATCTTTGAAACACTTAATAAATTTTATGAGTATGCAATGGAATTTCATTGGTTATTTCATACGGTCAAAGGAAACATGGCCATAAAATGTAATGAGTAGTGTATGTCCCCATTTGATATTAACATAGGAAACGTATCATAAAATAATATATTGTAAAAATATATAAAAACAATGAACATGTGCAAGTTAAAACAAAATTGCTATGTCTTACCCAATACATGTGCATGATAAGGAACATGGAAACATAGGAAAAACACAAGCATAGGAAAATTCTTATGTGTAGAGAATAAGAATTTTTTCTTGTGTAGCAAGAAACTAAGTTATGAATAAAATCATTGTACCATAGCATTACTATAGCATAAAAACCTTTTATGGGGTGGTAAATTTGGAAGCAATGTATCATGTCAAGTATGTGAACCTTGTATAGCAATCATGTGTTAGAACTCCTACACCATAGATAATGTTAGTAACAAAAATTGTGAGTAAAATAATCCTACATCATAAATAATTGATTATCAATAACATTAGTGGAGCATATTGTTAAAATATAAAAGAGGTAGCATATATTAAAAGAAAATATTCATCATTTTCCCCCAAGATTTGCATGAAATGGCATGTAAACATGGAAAAAAGAGAGGATCATGCATAAAAAAATATTTAAATCCATTACAAATATTTCAAAGGATTTTATTCCAAGGTAGAGATTTTATATGCCCCATACACAAGTGAAAAAATAGTTCTACCCATTTTGTGAATAAATGTGTGGCTGTAATAGTAAATTTGTGACCTTTTGAAGATTCTATATTTATCTTTTCAATCAAATCAAAGGACCATATGGAAATGAATGTTTTTATTTCTATCTGTGTGTTTGTATGTGAACGTGTGCATGTTTACTTTTTAAGAAAGAAAGACAACCAAATCAAACAAGTATGAAACCACTTAAGGAAAAGAAAAAGAAATAAGCTAAAATAAAACAAGCTCAAAATAATGTAATCCATAGAGAAACATCTCAAAAAATCTCATATAACTTGGACGTAGCACACCTCTAATAGTTGCTTGACCATTGGGGAAAGTCACCTTTTGTTATTAGTTATGTTCCTTTTGATTGACCTCGCCATTGTTCTTCTCCTTAGGGTCGTTGCTTTGGTCAACATAGAATATCTCATTCTTGTAGAACATGTCATATTTTCTCCATATGGAAATAATATCTTTTTCTAGCCTGTAACTCTCAGGAATTCATAAGTGGTGGTAATGGCCATGTTAAGTAGGACTCTTCTGGTTGGGTGGCACCCTCATAAAGGTAAATTTCCTTGCACAATGTTTGTCATTTATCCTACTTTCTATAATTCTACTAAAGAAAAAGAACATAAATATAAATATGATGAGCGGAACCCACCAGATACTAATGATCCACCTAGTAGTGAATGGGGAAGGTGTGAGGATAAACTCGATATTGGTTGTGGTTCTCGTTGTGTAGTTATTTTTGTTCCTTATTATTTTTATCTTTTTAATTGAAAAACTAGTTTAAGTTTCTAAGTTTTTATTGGTCTTCTCTTTGGTTGATGCAATGTTTTAAGTGTGAGCCATCCACTCATTTTATTTACACGATTGGATTATACTTTATAATTATATCAATATAGAGGGAAAATATTTTCAATAAAAAACCAAAAAAACTTCATATAAAAGCATATATTTTCAATTTCATGGCATAACATATCATAGAAAGTAATTTCATTTCATTTCACATGGCATAGAACATTGCTATGGTAATTCATTTCATAGCATCATAGTAAATAATGAAAAAAATTACATCATTGTATTTCTCATAGCAAAGAAAAAAGGATGTTGTACCCATGTACAAAAGATTTTGTATATGCATATTATACGTCATTAGATAATGTTAAGCATCTTATTCATTGGACTTTAAAAGGTTCACAAGCCAAAGAAATCAAAGTAAATAAGTTAAAATAACATCATTCATCCCCTTTCTGCATTGGAATACTTAATTTTGTTTAGAATAATTGTTTCTCCTTAAGTAGAGATCCTCATGGATTCCAAACAAAGTAAAACATAAGAGAACATAAAATAGTTTTGAAATATCGAAAAGAAACAAAACTCCAGTGAAATAGGAATCATAAAAGAGTATAAAAAACAAGTTTAGGGAAATACACCCTTGAAAAAGATGCAACGCATACAAACTCATAAGTTAAAAACACTACTTGAAGAAGAGCCATTGAAAGAAGAGAAGAGAGAAAGCAAGCATAAACTGTGAAAAGATGCTTTCAAATTTGCAAGCTAGAAGAAAGAAAAAATATTTAAAAATGAAATTCAACCTTTGGAAGAAGAAAACAAGGTGTAATCCAAACAAGATAAAAATGTAGCATTTTATCAAGGTAAACATCTCATCTAAAGAAAATAAAATAAAGAAAAATAAAATTACAAAGAAGTGGATTTAAAAGTTTTGATGCTTTTAATGATAGTAAATCGTCCTCCAAGAGGTCGTCCTTATCCACATCACTCTCATTTTGAGCTAGGAATTAAGACTATAGAATGAATGCAGAAATTGTATTGATGCAAACCTAAAAGTGAGATGTAAGTACACATTTATTACAATGTATGACCATTCAATTCAACTCCAAGATGACTATTCAAATTCTACAAGAAGACAAATACTACCATAGCTTAAAATTATGCACATAATTTTACATTCCCCCTTCAATCCGTAAGGTTTATAATGAGACTAAGCATGCCTTTAAATTTTTCAAAGTTCTCTTCTTAGCTCTTTTATCAGGATATCAACTGATTTCTCTATAGTTGGACAATGTATCAATTTTACATTTTTATCTTTCACCTAATGCCGAATCAGATGGAATTTGGTATCGATGTTCTTGGTTTGGTTGAAAAAAATTGAATTTCTTCCCATTTGAATTGCAAAAGTGTTATCGCCTATGAGTGGGGTGATGAATCCTATTTTCCCTAAAAATCCTCAAAAATCCTTCTGAGTCACAATACATTCCTAGTAGCCTCTGACGTTGCCATATATTATTCTTTTGTTACATATATAGTAAGAAATGACTAGTTCTTTCACTTCTGAATGATGAATTTTCATGTTAAATTCATCAGGAACCCAGAGTAGATTTCCCATCTTAAACATCGCCTCCATAGTTTGATTTCGAATGTCCAACAAGTTTGAAATTAGTTGCCTTTGAGTATTTTATGCCAAAAAAATTGAATTCCCTTTAGATATTGAATAAGTTCACTTTAGATGTTGAAGAACTCTCTTTAATTCTACCTCCTGACTTTTTCTTGGTTGGTGCATGAATATAGAGAGAATGTTAACAAAAAAGAAATGTTTGGTCTAATTATGGCTAAATAGATTAGACTTCCAATGAGTTTCCTATACTTGGTTGCATCTTCAAACTCTACAATATCATCTTATTTCAACCTCATATTTTTTTCCATGGGTGTGTTGTAGTGCCCCTCCAACTAGTAAAATATTTCCCATTTCTCCAACCTTGACGATTTGTGCGGATTGTCAAAAAATGCTCAAGTCGGGTGGTCGTTTGATCACGTTTGGAGTGATAGAAAAATGAAAAATAGCAATAAAATAAATTATGCAATTGTGATAATGAAATAATAAGGGAAAATTTGAATTTATCCTTTCGCAAACTAACCCTTTGAACCCTTGGTGTATCTTCATGTCTTTGAATTGTGAGGTAATGTCGTCTTCTTGTGATCCTTTCGACTTGGGAGCATTTTTGAGGTTTGAGTTTGAAGTATGTTCATCTATTTTACAACTTTAATGTTGATATAAATAAATTTTATTACAAATAATAATAAAGTAAATCCACATGACTGTCAAATAAAAACAATAACGTGATAAGGTAATGTCGTAGTGGGGGGCTTTTATGGTTTTGGTTTGAGAAAATTATAAATAATAAATAATATAGTCTTTTGAAAATTAAAATGTAAACAACAAAGAAAAAATGAAAATAATTAAATGATCAAATATTCTTAAAATATCAATAAACTCCTCCAAATTATTAGAGGTTGTTCCAAACCTCCTTTTTGTTAGACCTTTATCATTGTCATATGTGTTGTCATTGATGTCAAGCTACATTGATGGAAAAATTATTTGATGTCAAGTGGTATTGATGGAAAAAAGGTTAATTGGTAAAGTGAGAAAGTAATGAAGATGAAGGTTGATTGGTAGTGTCAGCTCTCAAACACTTCAAAATGATCAAGGATAAGTTTTAAGGGACTTAATCAGATTTTGAGAAAGTTGCGAACATAAGGAGATAGCCGCCAAAGTCTTGAAGTATCCGCCAAAGTCTGTAGGAAGCCACATAAGTCTAGTAAGATCCGCGGGTAAAGGATTGAAGCTGTAAAGTAAAAAGAAGCTGAGTATAAAAGTGAGAAAGGAAAAGCCGCATGAGTAAGGAAATATTGAGGAATCCAAAGTAAAGGGAAAAACACAAAGAGAATATAAAAACCATAGAGAACTATTAGAGGATACAAAGAATGGAGAAAGCCACAGAAAATGATAAAAGCAGTAGGTAAAAGATCAAGTCATGAACATGGAACAAATCCGCTGGGAGGAAGTGAACAGAAAGTAAAGGAAACATTGAAAGAGATGCAAAGTAAATAAAATTCATGGATGACTAGAAACGGATCAATGGAAAAATCTGAGATATAAAGAAAAAGTCAAAGAAGCTACGGAATGTTGTGGATTGAACAAGTATGAAAGACAAGGCTCGAGGAAAATAAAATTGATTTAAAAATGGAGAAGTGAGATTTTTTTCTCCATAAAAATTTTGATTTGATTGTCTTGTGATTGTGGCTGAGTATACGACTTGAGCTCTACGAAGAACGAAGAGATCTACCGTTATAGCTATCAACATTTAATGCTCATTGACTTTGTGGAAATAAGTTGCAGCTCTATATGTGATTCCTTATTTCAAGGTGAAATTATATATCAGAGAAGGAAGTGGCTCACTCATCTTGATCCCATTTGAAATCCTAGAAAGATAAGATATCTATTTTTAGGTATTGGTTAATAAATATTTTCTATGAATGCATAGAAAAATGTGAAATCAAGCTTATTATAGTAAGAGAAAAATATGAGTTAACTATATTCATTTAATTGACAACATGTTTAAGAAACAATAGGAAATACTACAGGGAATGCCAAAGGAGCATGGGAATGGGTCAATTATCTATATAGAGAAATTTTGATACCAATACGGAGGTTGCTCATGGGAGAAGACGTTGCACAAGCTGGCTAAAAATAGAAAAGAGATAGGAAGGAGAAGAACAAACAGATGAAGTGAAGAAGATATATCATATGAGAAGAATAAAGAAGCAGACAAAATCACGGGGAAACTTGATTAATTTTTTCATTATATGGGCTCACATACAATAGGCTAAATTGGGTAATGGGTCAGCCTACATTGGGATTAGGTGTTACCCATCCTATTTAAAGGATGTGAGTATCATTATTCAAGTTGATCATGTATGTATGAGTTGAGTCTTCTACTTGGTAGAGGTATATTGGAGGCATCCCCCTCGAATTGGATTCCCATCTTGGGAGATTGCGGAGTTACTCCTTCCTTAAGGACATTGTATGGTGTTGCCAACCTTAAGGGTATTATTCCATATATTGATATTAGGGAATCTTGGCCCCCATGATCTCTTGTGTTTTATTATCTTCTGCAATTTATTGATTTACATATGCAAGGTTCTTATCAAGTGGTACATAGCATCTACGGCCCAGACGGTCCAAGTACCGTGGGGACATGACATGCCCCAAAAACCCAAAATTACCGCATATCAAAGGAAACACATTGCATTGCAGAAAAGGAAAACTTCGGTGGCCCAAGAAGCCCTTCTACCCCAGTGCCATGAGTTCCCCAAAAACTCACAATATAAAGGAAAAGTGTTTTAATGCGGATTATAAGAGCTCGCGTGGAACACCCACCCTGACCTTGATCTTAAAATAGTCATCCACTTTTGATCCAGAGCTCTGATTTTTACAAAAGCGGACTGATTCGTAAAGATTTCAACATCCTTTTTAGTAGGGGTATGTGGCTAATAGGTATGAACATATCCAGCTCCAATAAATTAAATGCTCTATCCCGTAAAATGCACTGAAATCCCAGGAAAACTCAAAAGAGTTGCTCATACTCAGAAAGCCATAACTTTTGCAATTCTCAACGATTTTTCACAAAAAACAGTGACCCCAAACATGATACACAACAATAGAGAAATGGCCTAGAAATTGATGAAGTTTTGATGACAATTTTAAGGAAAAAGTTCTAGTGACCTCTGGTTCCAAAATGATTTTGTTAATGGTTGGAGAGGCAATTAATGAGCATGGAAAACCATGTCATTCTCTACTGCAAGTTATGGGACACCTTGAGATTACAGGTCCTCATTCATCATGACTTGTAATTGATGGGAGAGGGAATTTCAGGAATTTTATCCCCGCTTTCTCCTCTCAAAATTCTATAAATTGGAATACCGGGCTCATTGTAAAGGAGGATAGTTTGAGTAGCAAAACTCTATCATTTTAGTTTATGAATCCAATGTGCTATAGGAATTTGTAGTGGACTCCTTGCATGGTGATATAGGTATTTCCTTTGAAATATTTTGGGCTGTGTATATTAATGAAGCAATAGATTCAAGTTTGTAGATGTACTCTTCTCTTGATTGGGTTTTTAATTCTCCTATCCTCTCTAATCTTATTGCAGATCAAATTTGTGTCTATTATGGATTATGTAAGGGTCTATTATTATTGTGTATGCATGAAAATATGTTATGAATGTTATTATTATATTGTGGAGAACTGTCATCACCCTCTCTGATTTGCATAAGACTTCCGTTTTCACACATTAGAGGCTATCCACATTCCCTTCTAATGGTGCATCACCTTTTAATTGTACTTTTTCTTCAATAAAACTGTTATTTCTTTCTCCATGGTCCCTTGAAAATTGTAGGATAGAGATAGTTAGTAGCTTCATTTAAGTAGAAGTTAGTTTTCAATAGGATTAGGAAGAAAAACTAACTTTCTCTAGAGGTCTATCTCAAGTGCAAGTCCCACAACTTGGAGATAGTATTTTCATGTTACCCAGTCACACCGTGAGAATTCAAACACACACACACTTTTTGAAAAATCGGAGGGTCATAATTGATTCAAAGACAAAAAATATTTCTTTCTTATTTTAAATAGATTTGTCCATAGGAGTGTCAATGTTGTTTTAAGCATCAACATCACATGGGATAAAAACATCCAAAGAATCAATATTTTGAAACATTTTCGAAGGAAATCCTTCAGAACCTTGTAACATCTAAATCAGCCACCAAAGGTTTCATGAATTAGCCAAAAATGTGGTCTCGATATTCTTGGAGGAAATTTATTTTGGGGGGTCCAGATTTTCTGTAATTGGCATAATACTTGTGCCTTGGCTAGGGCTTCCTTAAGGTATTGTAACTATTTATTTTATCATGGTATTTGCACCCTCTTCCTTGGTTGAGGATAATATCTCGACCAATTAATCAATTTTGGTTCTGATTCATAGGAAAAAATTCCCTTATTGTTGGTGTCCAAAATAAGTAGATTGGAGAGAAATCCTTCCATAATTAAACTCACTCACTTCCATTGCATAGCCAGTCATCCCTAAATTAAAATATCACCACCATCCAAAGTCCATCCCCTTGTCAAGGTTAGGATGAATAATGATCGTGAACTTTGAGAATGAGATTTGAAGTGTTCAAGTCTACCAAAATGAGAGCATCAGAGAATCTCTTAGGGTGGATACAAGCTTGGTCATCAAATGTATCACCAAAATTATACCCAAAGTGTTAATAAAGGCTTTAAAGATTGATACACTTTGAAATTGCAATGGAAGGAAAGCTTAGGATTACCCTAACAAATTCCTCAAGAAACTGTAACGGGGTGAGAATTGGATGCCATTTGGAAATTTAGCACTTTAATAAATGGGGAGTCTTGTAGACCTATTCCTTACTAAAAATATTGTCCATATCCCAAGCTAAGTCAAAAAACACAATGTAAGAAACCTAAACAATGATAAATGTCCACATTCCCATTCAATAATGGGTACCAATGTTTAGACATAAAGAATTTAAGTGCAAGAAGGCTATGTCAAACACTATTGTCATCTTTAAATTAAGCTCCTAATATAAAGAAAAGAAATGAGACAAACGGTACAAAAAATCATTGACTAAGGGACCTTTGATTTGGTCACTTTCTTAGTAACCTATAATTGGCTAAAATATATCTCAGTAGAAAATGAATGAAAATAAGGGAAGGTCACCCAATTGATATTTGACTCCATGGAGGGTTGTACCATAAAGGGAAGGTCTATATAAAATATGAATCGAGGGGTGCACCTTCCTCAATGCCTATTTCCCACCACCGCCATCCATAGGTGGTGAGCTCTAACCGGAGGTATAGGAGAGTGTGGTGCCCCCAACCTCCACAATTTCCATCAAAATATCAAGAAAAGTATTAAGGTAGGAGAGGACCCACTCTGAGATCCTTGACCACCATCAAAGAGTAAGTAATTCAGATTGAGAAGTAAGGGACTGATAAAGAGAACACAAATAAATACATAAAAGTGATCATAATCTATTGTGTAAGTATTTTTATAGCTAGATGATAAAAAATTGTTTGTAAAATAAGTCTAAGTTGTAGCTTAGCATATTCAATGGATTACATCCTCCTTATGGGTAAAAATATTAGTTGTAGCTGATTAAATTAGGGGTTGGTGCTCCTTATAGGTGGGTTCTTGCTAAAATTGTTGAGTGGGTGCTCAGTATATCCGTCTTCAAGTGAGGTGCTTGATTCATTGTTGAGTGGTAAGCTTCTAGAGGTCTAAGTGGTTGTTCAACTGAAACCATTTTAAGACTTTGGAATTGGTATTCCTAATAAAGTCATGGTTTCAAGTGGGTTTTTCTTCTGAAAGGGTTTCCCACTATAAATTATATGTTTTGTGTTAGTTTTTTTAGCATATGATTGTTTAAATACTTATGATTACATGATTTCTCGCAATAATAGAAATCTAGATCAACATTGTTAAAAAAATTAATCTGCATTGATTCACCCCCCCTCTCAGTGCTTGTGATCTCTAACTATTTAGGTATCAGAGTGAGGTCCTTCTAGAAAATAAGGAAATATGTAACATCTTCAAGGAGATCCTCTTTTCACAAGCATAGAAGCAAATCCAACACAAGGAGAACTATCACTGTCTAGATCACCTCACTTTACTAGGAGGTGGAATAATGTGTTATGGAGAATAAGAATGAAGACATATCTGATGTCACTTGGTTTTGATATTTGACAATCCATTGATAAAGGATACAATCCTCCAGCCACACCAATAAATTCTTCAGTAGACAAATCAGAATATGAATGCAACTAAAAAGTAATGAACTAAAACAAAGTTTGTAAAAGTTATGCATTTCACAACAGCAAAAGAGATAAGGACCAAACTTAAAAGTATTTATGAAGGAGGTGAAAAATTAAAGCTAGAAAATTTATAGACTTACAAAGCCCAATTTGAGAATCTAAAGATGAAGGATGATGAACGTATAGAAGCCTACATGCAGAGAATAGATGAATTCATCAACATGATCAGAGGCCTAGGTGAGAAACTAGAAGAATTTGTTATAGTCCAAGATCTCTTACTGCTAAATTTGATGCAAAGGTTTCAGCTGTGGAAGAAGCCAAAGACATTAAGACTCTCACAATTGATGAACTACAAAGCATTCTTTCAGCATATGAGATGAGGACTGTTGGATCCAAGACTACCAAGAAAGAGGTATCATTCAAAGTCAAGAAATAAATCTAGTCCAAGCAAGAATAAGAAGAATAATTAGATTCAGAGGATGAATTAGATAATGAAAATATTGAAGCAATGTTTGTAAGAAGACTGAAAATAGGTTCAGGTAAGTATAAAGGAAATCTCCCTTTCAAATGCTTCACATGTGGACAAGTAGGTCACTTTGATGTAAAATTTCCAAACAAAAAATAAATAAAATAAGTCTAAACATGAAGAGGATAGTCATAAACAAAGTAAGAAAGAAACTGGATATAAAATGAAAAAGAGAAAGATGAAGTTCTTTAATAAAAAAAAGAAACTTCTATTCAAAAGAAGAATCAAGTGAATCTAATTCAAACAACCCAGGAAGCTCCGAAAATGAAGATGATGAAGATCAATCTGAAATGTTTGTTTATGGAAATGGATGCGTCTGAAGAATACAGCTCCAATAGGAAAGAACACATTTGATTTTGAAGACTCTGATCAAGAAAAATATAAAGTAAATATTGACACTAAATTAGATATGCGCTCTTGAAGAATTAAGACTGTGTAGGAAGGAAGAATCAAAATTTGAGAGGCACATGTTAAAATATTATGAAGAAAAAATCCACATATTTGAAGGAAAGAACAAACTCTAAGAGAAGAAGAATATTCTAATGATCTCAAAGAGATTGAAACTCAGTTGGAAAAGATTTCAAATTCTTACAAATCAAAAGAGGATGAGTGCACAAAACTGAACTTGAAACTGGACCGACTAAAATTTGAGATGGTACAAATGAGCAGCAAGATGATTTTGTATGAAAAGCTAGAGAAAATTTCAAATGTTTTGACTGGTATACTAAGTGGCAAACATGATATAAATGATAAGTTTGTGATTGGTTTCAAGGAAGAAAGTAAGGAAAAGGAGCCTACAAAGAATGAACGAAACAAGACTGCATCAATTCCAAGAACATCTTCTGTTGTAAATAAAGAGTTCAAAAAATCTACCAAGAGAAGGACTACTAATCCTAGAATCACCTATGCTATGAGGTACACACATTCTTTCTATGTTTATTGTTGTTCATGTAATTAGTTTGGACATAAGGCTGTTGAGTGAAGAAAATTATCTAAAGGCTATAGAAGAAAATTTGACCCATATTACACCAAACTTAACTATAATGATGTCCACTATAACTCTTACAAGAAAAGAAATGAGGCATCATAAAGTAAAAAATAACCTCCTAAACAAGAGAAATGGGTGTATATTGTAAACAAAGAAGACAACAAGAAATAAATGAGTTCTTGCTCAATAGTACAAACTGCATTTCATGTGCAAAATGAAGATAAAATATGGTATCTAGATAGAGGATACTCCAGCCATATGACAAGTGACAAAAGAAAAATCATTTCACCATCAAACAATGCATCAGGTGCTGTGAGACTTGGTGATAACAATTTAGCAAATATAGTTGGATAAGGACCCTTGAGTCTATATAATGGAAAGACTATTACTAGAAAATGTTTTATACGTTGAAGGTATCAAGAACAATCTGTTAAGTGATGAGTCAAACGTGCAAAAGGGGATACAATCTGATCTTCCATGACAAAGGATTGTGATATCATCAATGGGAAAATATGAAAGACAAGTTAGTAAAAGATCCAAAAGGACAAGAACAACATGTATGTGCTAAGTGAAATAAATAATGAAAAAAATGATTCACAAGTAAGGTTGATTATAATTAGTTATGGCACAAAAGGCTTGGGATACATGAGATTTGAGAATCTTGGTGAAAGCTAAGTGCTAAAGCGATGTGTGAAACATATGCCAAAACCTGTAAAACTTGCAGATGCTCTTTGCAAGCATGACTTACATGGTAAACAAATAAGGAGATCATTCAATTAAAAATAATACTGTACAACCAAACCACTAGATTTGATTCATACAGATCTCTATGTGGTCCTACCAAAACTAAAAGTATACAAGTTGAGGTGTATTTCATAGTGTTGGTAATGATGATTACACACAGAATGACGTGGGTATCTTGTCTTAAAGCAAAAATTCAGAATCCTTAGACAGATTCAAGAAATTTAAAGCACTAGTTGAGAATGAGAAAAAAAAAGGATCAAATGCTTAAGATCAAACAAAGGTGGAGAATTATTGTCTAATTATTTTGATGATTTTTGTGAAGAATAAGGAATTAGAAGAGAATTCTCAGCTGTAAGAACACCTCAGCAAAATGGATTTGTTGAAAAAAAAAAAAGAAATGTGTAAGAAATGGCGAGAACAATGCTTAATGAATCCAAATTACCAGATAGATATTGGAGTGAAGTGGTATACACAACGGTGTAAATATTAAATAGAGATCAATTAAGAGTAAAAATTGAAAATACACCTTATGAGTTGTGGAAGAACATGCCTGCAAATGTGACACACATAATATTTTTTGGAAGTAAATGTTACATCAAAATAGATGAAGATAATTTGGGTAAATTTGACTCTAGGTGTGATGAAGGATTATTTTTTAGATACTTAGTAGTGAGCCCGGCTTATAGGTGCTACAATAAAAGGTTGCAGAAGATCGTAGAAATCACAAACGTGAAGGTGGATGAAACTCCCAAGTTTGGAACTCACTACTGTAGCAATCATGAAGAACAAGAAGATGATGGAGAAATGGAAAGTTTTCGTGAAGAAGAAAATGAAGATGAAGAAATACCAAACACTAAGACACCCTCGAGACAAGTAAAGGGGGATCATCTACCAAATTAGATCATTGGAAATAGAGAAGGTGACATTATTACAAGAACAAGACTAAGAGATCAACAAAACCATGAAGATATGGCACTCGTGTCAATGATAGAACTCAAGAATGTTGTAAAAGAAATAAAATATTAACATTGGGTGTACACAATGAATGAAGAATTGAATCAGATAGAAAAGAATTAAACTTGGGAGCTTGTGCCAAGACCAATGGACAAACACGTTATTGGAACAAAGTGGGTCTTCAAAAATAAGTTGAACAAAAAAGGAGAAGTAACGAGAAACAAGGATAGACTTGTGTGTAAAGGATATGCACAAATGGAAGGAATAGACTTTGATGAAACATTTGCACCAGTGGTAAAGATGCAAGCAATAAGATTGTTCATGGCTTACTCGTTATACAAGAAGATTATAGTGTTCCATATGGATGTAAAATCAGCCTTCCTCAATAGTTTTTTGAATGAAGTGGTATGCATAGAACAACCTGATGGATTTTAACTAACTGAAGATAAAGATTATGTGTGCAGGCTGAAAAAGTATTTATATGGGCTTAAAAAATCTCCTAGAGCTTGGTATAACAGATTGGACTCTTAACTCACTGAGAAAGGTTTTAGAAAAGGTGTTGCTGACAGTAATTTCTACATCAAGGAAGAAGAAGATCATCTATTGATTTTTATTGTATATGTGGATGACATTATTTTTGGAGGAGATTATGATAAAATGAAATATGAATTTGTAGATATAATGAAATAAGAAATTGAAATGTGCATGCCAGGAGATATTTCTTTCTTTATGGGCTTACAAATCAATCAATCAGATCAAGGTATCTTCATATCCCTAACCAAGTATATTAAAAAATGTTGAAGAGGTTCAGGATGAAAGATTCCAGACCTATAGGTACACCAATAGAATTTGGATGCAAGATGAGCAGAGAGAAAAACTCACCAAAGGTAGACAAAACTCTATATAGATTGACATGATAGGAAGTCTACTCTACTCCATCGCATCATGGCCAGATATCATGCAGGCGGTAGGTCTAGTTGGAATATTTCAAGAAGAGCCAAAGGAGACACACTTGAAGGTGGTCAAGATAATTCTGATATATCTCACAGGAACACTTGATTATGGATGGTGGTACCTCAAAAGCAATGACTTCAGCATAAAATCATACAAAGATGGAGATTTAGTAGGAAGTGTTGATGACATGAAGAGTAAAAGTGGAAGATAATTCTTTGTTGGAAATTTTTTAGTTTCTTGGTTGAGAAAAAAACAATCATCAGTGGAACTCTCAACATGTGAAGCAGAATATATAGCTATTGCAATGTGTTTCACTTAGGTTCTATGGATGAAGCAGACATTGGAATATTACAAGGTAAAATCTGATAGTCCAATTCCCTTATTTTATGATAGCACAAGTTCAATAAGTTTCTCTAAGAATAATGTGTTCCATTCAAAGACCAAAAATATTGGAAATTAGATAAAAATTCTTGAGAAAACAATTGAATAACAAGAAATTTGGTCTAGAATATGTGAGCACAAAAGAAGAAATTACGTATATTATGATCAAGCCACTGCCAAAGGCTAATTTTGAGCACTTATGGAATATATTGGTGGTCATTCATGATCCCACCAAAAACTATAAGGTGTTAAGATAAGGTGAGGGAGCATTCTCAGGAAATATCCACTCCTAATTAGTGCCAAATAGAATTTGTGACAAGGGGAGCTTGTCTGCTAGCTCAAGTTTATCCAAGTCTGCATCAAATCAAGGAGAGAATTGCCACAAGTATATCAGATCATATTGATCAAAATAATATGCATATGGGGATATTCTTGAGATAAGAACATGAAGTATCCAACTTACCTGGATCTTCAGCGTTATGTGGAATAGATGTCCCTTTTCCATTGGTGTCAAAGGGGGTGAGATGTTGAAATCAGAAACCATTCTGTCATTGAAAGGGGGAAGACGTTGATACAAGCCATAGTAATATCAAATGGAGAGATGACACTGAAATAAGCCAAGAAATATCAACAAAGGAGATTTTTCCAAGGGAGAGTTACAATCAAAAATTAGGTGTGCAATATGGAAGTATTTTTCCATCTTGAAATTATGTAGGTTTCTAAAGTATTGAAGTGTTGCAGGTGTTCCCATCAATGAAAAAGGGGGAGATTGTTAGAACTGTTGTGCATTATCATATTTATTTTCATTGATGTCAAGATACATTGATGGAAAAAGTATTTAATGTCAAGTGGCATTGATGGAAAAAAGCTTTAATTGGTAAAGTGAGAAAGTAATGAAGATGAAGATTTATTAGTAGTGTCAGCTCTCAGAGGCTTCAAGATGGTCAAGGGTAAGTTCTAAGGGACTCAATAATATTTTGAGAAAGTCACAGACGTGGATATGAGGAGATAGCCACCATAGTTTTGAAGTAGCTATCAAAGACTTATAGGAAGCCACAAAACTCTAGAAGGAGCCGTAGAAGTTCTAGTAAGAGCCACGTGAGTAAAAGGATGAAGCCACAAAAGCAAAAAGGAGCTAAGGATGAGTTATGAGCCGTAGATTGAGAAATGAAAAGATATGTGAAGTAAATAAGTATTGAGGAGTATGAATAGAATAAAGGGAAAATCTGTGGGGGTAAGAACTAGAAAATATGTAGAGAATCTACGCATAGAGACACGAAGGACTGGAAAAGGTCATGGAAAATGATAAAAGCCACAGGTAAAAGGATTGAGTTCGCAGAACATGGAACAAATCTACGGGAAGGAAGCATATAAGAAGGAAAGCCATGTTAAACATTGCAAAGAGTTGTGAAGTAAAAGAAAAAGTTGCATAACTGCCACCTAGAAAGGATAAAATCTGTCGATCAAAGGAAAGTGTCATGCAATACAAAATAAAAAGTCAAAGAAGCTAAGGAAATCCACAGACTCGAAAAAGTATGAATTGAGATAAAGGCTCAATGACGATAAAATTAAATTAAAAATGGAAAAGTGATATTTTTTTCTCCATAATCGATGGTGATTTGATTGTCTTGTGACTACGGCTAAGTATACGACTTGAGCTCCATGAACAACGAAGCGATATACATTTTCCAGTTGTCAACATTTAATTTTCATTGAATTTATGGAATACAGTTGCAATTTTATATGTGATTCCTAATTTTAAGTGCAGAATTAAATATAAGAGAATAAATTGCAGCTTGCTCTATTTTTTTTATGTTGGAAATATTATAAATATGAGATATCTATTTTTAGATATCGGCTAATAAACATTTTGTTGTGAATGCATAAAAAAAGGTGAAATCAAGCTGAATATAGCAAGAGAATAAATCTGAGAGTTAGTTGTAGTCATTTAATGGACCATATTTTCAGGTGACAAAGTAAGAAAGATTACCTGACTTGCCAAAGGAAGTTTTGGAAGTATAGAAAGATTAAATTTATGCATGACAAGTAATAAAATGATGCAATCCAAAGAGAGAGCATAAGGCGAGAGAAAATAAATGAAGTGGAATGAGAAAAGTTAATTAGTTCAAATCTATAACAAAGAGATAGACTCAAAAATTTGCAGAGGATAGACTAGACTATGGATGTAGGCGTTGCTCTGGTCATGTTAGGACTGTGAACAAAATGATGCACCTGAACATCTTTCGACTCAAAGCTAAGGAAGGAGCTAACTACATTCAAGACCAAAAGAGAGCCTCCAGATTATTCTTTACAGGCTGCTGATTCAGTGATTAAAGATATTCCGACCTCCCAGATATTGCAGTTTTTCCGACTAAGATGTGGGAAATCAGGAATGGACAATCGGAAAAAGAAGGGTAATGCCAAATCTAAATCCCCCACCATATCGGACAAGATTTGATTCTTGTCTTTTTGGGCGCTATCATTGCTACATTTTGGCTTATGAGAAGCTGTGTTGTTGTTTTGTTGCTGTTTTGTTGCAAGTTTTTGTTGGGCTCTTTTGTGATGATCCGTTAGTGGTCGGCCGAGTACATTGTTATCATTGATTGACTGTCCAAGTTTAGATTGTTCCTTTTGCGAATCATTGTTATATGATGTTGATCCTTTTTTTCGAAGAGAGTCAAAAAACTATTTGCCAATAATAAAAAAAACAGAGAGAACACAAATAGATACAAAAAAGTGATCATAATCTATTGTGTAATATTTTTTGTAACTAGATGATCAAAATGTGTATGTAAAATAAGTCTAAGTTATAGCTTAGCATATTCAGGGGGGTGCAGCCTCCTTGTGGGTAAGTTCCTGAACAAGATCAGTTGTAGCGGATTAAATTAAGGGTTGGTGCTCCTTGCAAGTGGGTGTTTGCTAAAATTTGTTGAATGGGTACTCAGTTTGTCTTTAAGTGTGTGCTTCATAGGTTGAGTGGCTGCTCAACTGAAACCATTGTAAGACTTTGGAATTGGTGTTCCTAAAAAATTCATGGTTTAAAGTGGATTTTTCTCCCCAAAGGGTTTTCCACTATAAATTTTTTGTTCTTTGTTAGTTTTCGTGGCATATGATTGTTTAAATGCTTATGATTACATGATTTCTCTCAATAACATAAATCTAGATCAACATTGTTAAAAAAATTTAATCTGCACTGATTCACCTCCCTCTCAGTGCTTGTGATCTCTAACAATTGGTATCAAAGTGAGACCCTTATAACAGAAGCTTAATATCTTCAAGGAGATTCTCTTTTCACAAGCATGACAGAAAATCAAGGACAAGGTGGATTATCACTTTCTAGATCACCTCTCTTCACCAGAATGAATTATTCATTCTAGAGAATAAAGATCAAGACATATCTGATGTCACTTTGTTTTGATATTTGGAAATGCATTGAGAAAGGATACAATCCACCAGTAACGCCAATTACTTCTTCAGTAGACAAAGCAAAATATGAATGCAACTCGAGAGAAATGAATGTTATTCTATGCATCTTAACTGAAACAAAGTTTGTAAAATTTATGCACTGCACAATAACAAAATAGATAAGGACCAAACTTCAAAGTATTTATGAAGGAGGTGAAAAATTCAAGCTAGAAAAGTTGCAGACTTACAAAGCCTAGTTTGATAATCTAAAGATGAAGGATGATGAGAGTATATCAGCCTACATGCAGAGAATAGATGAATTCATCAACATGATCAGAGGCCTAGGTGAGAAACTAGAAGAATCTGTTATAGTCCAAAATATTCTAAGATCTTTGATTGCTAAATTTGATGCAAAGGTTTCAGTTGTGGAAGAAGCCAAAGATATTAAGACTTTCACAATGGATGAACTATAGAGCATTCTTTCAGCATACGAGATAAGGATTGTTGGATCCAAGACTACCAAGAAAGATGTATAATTCAAAGTCAAGAAATAAATCTATTCCAAGCAAGAAGAAGAATTGAATTGAATTTAGAGGATGAATTATATGATGGAAATATTTAAGCAATGTTTGTAAGAAGACTGAAAAGAGGTTCAGGTAAGTATAAAGGAAAACTCCCTTTCAAATGCTTTGCATGTGGACAAGTGGGTCACTTTGTTGTAAAATGTCCAAAAAATAAATAAAGAAACTAAGTCTAAACATGAAGAGGATAGTCATAAAAAAAGTAAGAGAGAAACTGGATATAAAACGAAAAATAGCAACAAGAAGTTCTTTGAGAACAAAAGAAACTTCTACTCAAAAGAAGAATCAAGTGAATCTTATTCAAGTAACTCAGGAAGCTTTGAAAATGAAAATGAAGAAGATCAATATGAATGTTTGGTTATGGCTGTGGATGCATCTCAAGAATGTAGTTCAAGAGGGAAGAACACAATTAACTATGAAGACTCTGATGAAGGAGAAGTTAAAGTGAATCTTGAAGCTGAACTAATATGCGCTCTTGCAGAATTGAGACTGTGCAAGAAAAAAATCAAAAACTAAGATGCACATTAAAATATTATGAAGATGAAATTTGTATCTTTGAAAAAATAAAAACTCTAAGAGAAAAATAAGAGGCTAATGAGCTCAAAGAGTTTGAAACTCGGCTGGAAAAGATTTAAAATATTAAAAATCAAAGGAGGATGAGTGCACAAAATTGAACTTAGTATTGGACCAACTAAAAGTTGAGATGGAACAAATGAGCAGCAAGAATGATTTTGTATGAAAATCTTGAGAAAATTTCAAATTTTTTGACTAGTATTCTAAGTGGCCAACGTGATACAAATGATAATTCTAGGATTGGTTTCAAGGAAGAAAGTAAGAAAAAGGATCTTGCAAAGAATAAAGAAAACAAGACTGCATCAATTCCAAGCACATCTTCTGTTGTAAATAAAGAGTTCAAATAATCTACTAAGAGAAGGACTACTACTCCCAGAATCACCTATGTTATGAGGTACGCCCATTCTTTCCATGGTTATTGTTATTCATGCAATCAATTTGGACATAAGGCTGATAAGTGTAGAAAATTCTCTAGATGCTATAGAAGAAAATTTTACCCATCTTACACCAGATTGAACTATAATGATGTCCACTACAATTTTTACAAGTAAACAAGAACCTCCTAAACAAAATAAATAGGTGTATGTTGTAAAGAAAGATGACAACAAGAGAAAATATTCTTGCTCAATAGTGCAAATTGCATTTCATGTGCAAAATGAACACAAAATATGGTATCTAGATAGTGGATAATTAAATTCATTTCTCTATCAAACAATGCATCGGGTGTTGTGAGATTTGGTGACAACAATTCAGCAAACATAGTCGGGAAAGGAACATTGAGTCTAGATAATAGAAATGCTATCACTGAAAATGTTCTATATGTTGAAGGTCTCAAGTACAATCTGTTAAGTGTAAGTCAAATGTGAAAAAGGGGATACAATCCAATCTTCCATGACAAAGGATGTTATATTATCAATGGGAAAATAAGAAAGAAAGATGCAAAAGCTACAAGGACAAAGAACAACATGTATGATCGAAATGTAATAAAATTACAGTTGGCTATGGCACAAAAGGTTAGGACACATGAGTTTCAAAAGTATTGTGAAACTAGGCACTAAAGGATGTGTGAAACTAAGTGCTAAAGGATGTGTGAAACATATGCTAAATATTGTAAAACCAGCAGATACACATTGCAAAGAATTCTTGCATGGTAAACAAACAAGGAGATTATTCAAATCAAAGGAATACTCTACAACCAAACCTCTAGAGTTGATTCATACATATCTTTGTGAGCCTACCAGAACTGAAAGTATACAACGCGAGGTGTATTTCAGGTTACTAATAGATTATTACACCAGAATGACATAGGTAGCTTGCTTGAAGCATAAATCAGAAGCCTTAGACAGGTTCAAGAAATTCAAATCACTAGTAGAGAATGAGAAAAACAAGAAGATTAAATGCTTAAGATCAGACAGAGGGGGAGAATTTTGGTCCAATGAATTCGATGAATTTTGTGAAGAACATGGAATTAGAAGACAATTCTCAGTCACCAGAACACCTCAGCAGAATGGAGTCTTTGAAAGAAAGAACAAGAATGTGCAATAAATGATGAGAATAATGATGAATGAATCCAAATTACCTGATAGATATTGGAGTGAAGCGGTATACACAATATTCTACATCTTAAATAGAGCTCAATTGAGAGTAAAAAGTGACAAAACACCTTACAAACTATGGAAGAACAGGCTTGCAAACGTGAAACACATAAAAGTGTTTGGAAGTAAATTTTATATCAAAAAAGATGAAGACAACTTGGGAAAATTTGATTCTAGATGTGATGAAGGCATATTCCTTGGATACTCAGCAGTAAGCATGCCTTATAGATGCTACAATAAAAGGTTGCAGAAGATTTCTCGAAATCACAAATGTAAAGGTGGATGAGAATCTGAAGTCCAGCACTCAGTACAATAGTGATCATGAAGAAAAAGAAGATGATGAGGAAATGGACAGTTCACAGGAAGAAGCAGATAAAGAGGGAGAAAGGCCAAACTCCAAGGCACCCTAAAGGCAAGTCAAAAGGGACCATCCAAAAAATTAGATCATTGGAAACAAAGGTGGAATTCTAACTAGAAGAAGGCTAAGAGATCAGAATAATCATGAAAATATAGCACTCCTATCCATGGTAGAACTCAAAAGAGTTTTTAAAGCAAATAAAGATCGGCATTGGGTAGACGCAATAAATGAAGAACTTGATTAGATAGAAAAGAATGAAACTTGGGAGTTCGTGCCAAGACCAAAGGATAAAAATGTAATTGGGACTAAATGGGTATTCAGAAATAAACTAAATGAGAAAGGAGAAGTGCTAAGGAACAAATCAATAATTGTGTGTAAAGGCTACGCACAAATGGAAGGAATCAACTTTGATGAAATGTTTGCACCAGTGGCAAGGATGGAGGCAAGAAGAGTGTTCCTAGCTTCCATGGCTTACAAGAAGATTAGAGTGTTCCAGATGGACGTGAAATCAACTTTCCTCAATGGTTTTCTAAATGAAGAGGTATACATCAAACAACTTGATGGATTTTCACTAACTGAAGATAAAGATAATGTATGTAGGTTGAAAAAGGCTTTGTATGGACTAAAACAAGCCAGTAGAGCTTAGTACAACATATTGGATTCATACCTCATTAATCAAGGTTTCAGAAAAGGTGTAGCTGACAACAATCTCTATATCAAGGAAGAAGAAGATCATCTACTCATTGTTATTGTATATGTGGAGGATATTATTTTTTGAGGAGATTATAATAAAATGACATATGAATTTGTTGATTTAATGAAAGAAGAATTTGAAATTTCCATGTTGGGTGATCTTTCATTCTTTCTGGGCTTACAAATTAATCAATCAGATCAAGGTATCTTCATATCCCAAACCAATTATATTAAAGAAAGGCTGAAAAGGTTCAGGATGGAAGATTGCATACCTATAGGAACACCAATGGAAGTTGGATGCAAGCTGAGTAGAGAGGACAACACACCAAAAGTAGACAAAACTCTGTATAGATCAATGATAAGAAGTCTACTCTACTCCACGACATCAAGGCCAGATATAATGCAAGCGATAGGTCTTGTTGTAAGATTTAAAGAGGATCCAAGGGAAACACACTTCAAGGAGGTTAAAATAATTCTGAGATACCTCATGGGAACAATTGAATATGGATTATGGTACCCCAAGAGAAATGACTTCAGCATAAAAGCATATACAAATGTTAATTGGGCAGGAATTATTGATGACAGAAAGAGTACAAGTGGTGGAGAATTCTTTTTTGGAAATTGTTTAGTCTCTTGGCTTAACAAGAAGCAATCATCGGTGGCTCTCTCAACATGTGAAGCAAAATATATAGCTGCTACAATTTGTTACACTCAAGTTCTCTGGATGAATTAGACATTGGAATATTACAAGGTAAAATCCGACAATCCAATTCCCTTGTTTTGTGATAGCACAAGTGTTAAAAGTGTCTTGAAGAACCTCGTGTTTCATCAAATACCAAGCATATTCCAATTATATATCATTTCTTAAGGGAACAAGTAAATGACAAGAAAATTAGTCTAGAATATGTGAGTACAAAAGAAGAAACTATAAATACTATGACCAAGGCACTGTCAATTAAGCACTTAAGGAATGAATTGGGGGTCATTCCTGATCCCACCAACAACTAGAAGGTGTGCAGATAAGGTGAGGGACTATTATCAAGAAATATTAGCTCCTAATGAGTGCCAAATAGTATCCTTGTGAAGGGGAGCTATTCTGCTAGCTCATGTTTATCATAATATGCATCGGCTCAGGGGAGCATTGTCATGAGTATATCAGATCATATGGATCATAAGCATGTGTCCAAGGGGAGATTCTTGAGGTAAGAACACAAAGTATATAGCTTACCAGCATATTCATCCTTACGCGGTATAGATGGCCCTTTGTCATTGTTGTCAAAAGGGGAGAAAGGAAAAAATAAGAAACCAGCCAGTGATATAGAAAGGGGGAGAGACGTCGAAACCAGCCAAGTAATATCAAAAGGGAAGAGACATTGAAAAAGGAAAACTTCCAATGAAGATATTTAGAGTGTTATCAAACATCAATTATGCAAGTATTTTTCCATTAAAGTCTTCAGGTTTCTACGGTATTGAAATGCTGAGGTGGTTTAAGCAGTTTTGTTTTTCAGCCCCCCTCTAATCCTCAACTGTAAATCACTCTACGACACATGACCTAAAAGGAGGGGGTGCACTTTTTACACCAATTGTCCCAAATTTTTAGGATGGTTGGGACAAGAAATTTCACTCCTTCCTAACTTATGAAAATTTGCAAACATTTCATTTTTATTATTGCTTCCAACTTCTTCTACTACTACCTACACACACACACGAAAAATATGCCATTGTTGGATCTTTTCTTTTCCCTCCATTGTGGCTGCCTCCAAAGATTTTCCATTGCACCTCTCACTCATTTTCCACCATTCCCCACTATTGCAACAATAAAAATAGATATATTTGAGCCAAACCATGCCCGGGTGCTGTCAAAAACCATCATGATGAAAAACAAAGATCTACTCATAACTTTTGAATTGGTGATCAAATCTTAGCGAAACTTTTGGAAACTTATCCTCTCCTAGGTTCCTTAAAGATGCATGAAACAGAAATCTAATAAACATCCTTGATTTTTAATGGCATCCAACTGGAGTTTTTTTCCCTAACATTTTCTTTTAGCATTTTCCATCAATCTAGGAAGCGATTTAACTCTATATTTTACACAGAGACTAAAAAATAAAAAACCCAAAAAGAATCTAGAGTTTTTTCATCAAACCAAGGCCCAGATGTTAAAATTATAAAAATAGTAAGTGTTGTTGGTTCTTATGGGTCATTGTAACTTTCAATTATTTAATCAACTTGTTCAAACATTGATATCATTATAAACCAGTGTTGTGTTCAAGATTATATGTAGAGAAGTGGATATGCAACACAGTACTATGGTGGTTCTCTTTTTTTTGGGGGGGGGGGGGTTGTTTAATATCGGTTTCCTAGTTATCACTACAACTACTAAAAGTAAGTACAGGTCTAACCTACTAAAATATTTAAACTACCAAATGGAAATAAAAATATATCAAATTCATCTATGCTACTGAAATAGAGTTACTAAAACGAAATACTTGTTAAAGGAAACATTTGTTGGAAATGAAATACTTTCTTAAATCAAATACAGTAAAGGAAATGTGCTGAAATAAAGGAATACAAGATTGAATTCAGATAATTGTCAAACCGAGATATTGAAATTGAATATTGAGAAAATATAAAGATCTTACATAAAATGCCAATCCTCTAATCTTCTTAGTCAAGTGGGCCCTTACTCTACTTTGAGATTGAGGCTCTTCAACACACGTGTATACTCAAAACAACATGTATTATATTGATTGAAATAAGTTCATCACACAATCTAGAGTGCAATTGAAAATGACTTCTTCTATTAACTAATATATCACTAATAAAAAAAACTAAGTAACAGTTCAAAGGAGTTGCCTTATAAACACAGTTGATTACAACGCATGCCACAAATATAGGAAGTGGATTTAACCAATAAAAAATTCATAAATTTCCATGACACCCTATAATTTTTCTAGAAACATGGGTCCTCTTTTGTAGATGGTTGTGGGTCAATCCCCAAAAATAGCTTAGTGGCTATAGACTTGATCTCCTTGATTGTAACTGCACAAAATGGCAGAAAATGCACCTAACCAACCTGAATATGTCACCAAATCACTCAACAAAGAAGTTAGTGAAATATCCACTGGTAATTAATTAGCATGATACAAAATAAGGGAAAATGCATCACTTCGTACTTTAGATATAACTATTTAGAACATTCCCATGCATAGATTAATGTTTTTAGGAGTAAAACTTATAGTTCTATGGATGCTATGATGAGTTGATTTATGGACTCATCATCTCCCCTGCACTTTACCTTTTGCAAGTCCTTGTGCAAACTATCACTAACCTGATCTCTACCCAAGTTGTTGTGCCATGTCATATTCTTCAAATGGATCCACATACTGCTTCTTTGTGCCTTTACATCCTTGGGTTTCCAACATACCCTCATCCCAAGCCTTAAAATTGTCATGAGATTGGGGAGCACTGTTTTACCAAGTAGTCATGGGGATAAGGACCATACAAGGCCTAACCTACATAATAACCAATTCTTTTCTATACTCAGTGTTTCCTTTCTCTTCCAATTTATGAATAATCTCCACAAGTGCATCCCCTCTTCGCATACTCCAGCTGAGATTCTGAGGAGAGATAACTTCTCTTAGTTTTAAAAGAAAATTCATAGTGTCTCATCTCTTATCACGGGATTTCATAGTCTTTCCAAATTTCTACTGATAGTAAATTCCAAATTCTTAGACACATTTGGCCAAGATCTCAACTCTATTTCTACCAATTCCAACCTGATAATAAAGAGATCTTAAATCCTTTTTCATGGAAACATCATTACGGTGTTGAGGCCGAATATAAAAACTAATATTTTTTGGCCTACTGATTAAAGAGATCAGTTTGTTCCTCCCACATAATCTGATTGCTTAGCAATTATTGAAAATCTTTCAACTAAAACTCTCCTACTTACAGATTTATAAAGAAATCGGGAACATTTGTACCTAGCATGTTATGGAGGTAAAATTCACATAATAATTTATGAATTTATGGAGTACAATCTTGGTAAATTTGTACGAATTTTTTCCCATCAAGTACCTCTTGAGGCTCACCACGAAAAATCCTATACAACTACCAAGAATAAAAATTGTCTTAAGGAAATAAACTATAAACTGAAGATGGTTTTCTAGAAGTTAGAATTTTACAAGCCAAAGGAAAAACAAATTTAACAATTGCTTCCAATTTACTCTTTGCATTAGAACTTGACTCAACCTCTTCTTTAAGTTTCTTATTTTCTCCAACTAACTCATTATTTCTAAGAGATAGTTGGGCACAATGAGAGGACAAATCATTCCATGCTTGCAAACAAATATTTTCTTGTCTCTTTAAACTATCAACTTCCATCCTCAAAATAGTTATTTCTTTATCTTTTTCTAGACTCTTTTGTTCAAACTCATTTTGAAGAGACAAATGAGTTGTTTTCATACCTTTTAGTTCTTTTAGAGTTGAAATTTCATCTTGGTGTCACCTTAAAACTTCATCTCTTTGTGATCATGCTCGAGCAACCTCTTGGACAGTAGTTTCTATAGCTTCTATTTGGATTTCTGAAGTTGCATTCATACTTTCTAGAGATTCCAAAGGAATTTCTAGTGCCTTAGTGGCATGGCTCCATTATTTAGGAATGGCAGAAGTAACCTCAAAATCTTGTGATTGTTACCCCAGGGCAGAGGAAGTCTCAACTCCAAAAAATTATTCCAAAATTTGGGCTGCACCTTCATCAGACAATGTAGGCTGAGAAAATTCATCTTTCTTTGTGGAACCAAACTTTATTTTTCTTAATAAACTCCAAGCAGGGGTTGACATGGTAGACTTTCTCTTTGAATCTTGAGGCTTAGAGGCTTGCTTAGCTTCATCTGCAAAATATTTTATAAACAAAAGAGCATGTTGAGGAGCAGATTAGAGCTTAGGCTGCAAGCTATATCCTGGTTTGGTAGAAATTGGATTAGGATCTTCCCTAACCCTCTTTTACTTAGAACTCTCCCCTGCAGTAGCCTTTTCTATTTTTCTCTTGGGTTTCCTAGAGTCCTTGTATGTGTAAATCAACTGAATAAGCCTTGGGTGCTTAATTTAAGCATCACCACCCCCACTCTTATACTTTTTTCCAAACTTTATGATAGAATCTACGAGGTACTTGGGAAGATTCACCCTAAGTGAAGGATTTTCTCTGCCTTTCTTCAAATGGGTGAGAATTTTCATTGTATCACCCCCTAATACTGATGATTTCCCATCACATATGAAATACCTGTTCACCCAAGAAGCAACCTCCCTCAAATCACCTGTAAATATCTCCCTCTTAATACCCTTTTGAATTCCTTAGGGATTAATGATTATCTCAGGAAGATTTTCCCCTTCCTTGTGAAAAAGAGCTAATAAATATTTATGGGGGAGTAAGTGACACCCTTAAGCCAAAAATATGGAAGACCAGAGATGGTGCTAACAATGTGGCTATCAACTTCAATTATTTTCCCTCCTATTCTAGGACAAGTTGCCTCAAAATTGAACAAAAATTCTTCAATTAAATCCTCATCAAACCCCTCAAATTTTCAAATAAAATCTAACCAACCTGCATCATGTAATACTTGAGAGATAACAACATTCTATAGCAATGGATCCACAGACTCTAGCTCGGATTTCTTCTTCCTCATAGCACATAGTGGTTCGCAACAGAAATGAAAAAGGTAGTGAGAGGGTATTTTTGCAACAATGGAAATGGTTTCGCAAGAGGGATAGAGTAGTTGTATGCAATGTCAGTAGCTTAAATTTTAACTACTTGTGAGTTTATAGTGGCATCAAGTCGCCATAAAATGGCGATGGAAAGAACGGATGGGACTGTTTGAGGTGGCAAGCTTTTAATTCCTTTGCATGGCCCCTATACCACCATCCCTATCACATGTGACATATTTCATTCCTCAAAAATATTGGCAACATAACTTTACTCACCATCATTACCCCTTATCTCTCCAATTACTCTATTGGATTTGGTTTTATAGTTTTAATAAATGCATTGGCAAATTCAATCATAGTTAATATCTATAGCAAAAATTAAGTACACATCACCTTACTAGCTCACCGTACTTCTAGCCATTAGTGCTCCACCTCCTACATTTGAAAATCAATCATGGTTAATACACATTTTGATAACTCACATTTCTAACCTTTATTTTCATGCATGAAAGAAAACATATTTTTGTATTATTAGATATAGGGGAAGAGGATGATAATTAGAACCATGGTCTTCTTCTTTTATTTTCAGAATCCTAACAAAGTAGTCAAAGCTGGAAGAGTTGAAATCTTCCACTAAATCAAATTCCTAGCACAACTTCATGTCATTAGTGAGGGTTTCTTTATCCTGGGTTTGTTGATATAACCTCAGTCTATGGTCATTTATAACAAGGTCATCCAGTTACCATCAATTGGCAATAGTCTCATAGATCCATTATCGTATATTTTTCAATTTGTTATGGCCCAACCCATCTTGTTCTTAGCTTCACTTTGAATTGTTGGTATTTTTATTCAAACAACAAGGCCCAGTATCCTTCCTTGAATATTTTTATCTTGATGTGAGAATCATGCCATACCTTCCTTTGATGTTGAAGGTTTTAGCTTGTTGTTGTGCTTCCATTCGCATTTCATCTAGTTCATTCAGATGCATCACTCTGTCTTGTTGAGCTTTATCCAAATCAATTCCTATCTTTAGTGTTATCCTCTGGGTCTAAAACTCAAATTCTGCTGGGATCAATGGCTTCTTTCCATATAGTAGTTCATATGGGGAGAAACCACTAGTGGTTTTCCATGTCGTGTTGTATGCCCAAACTACTGCAAGAAATCTTGGCACCCAATTCTTCCTACCTGCATTGACAACCTTAGTCAAGATGTTTTCCAGTTCTCTATTTGTGACTTCCACTTGCGCATTGGATTAGGGGTGGTATGGTGATGATTTCCTATGCTTGATATGGTAAATCTTCAAAAAAGCTTCAATCATGTTGGACATGAATTGAGGTACTTGATCACATACTATGGCTCTGGGAGATCCAAACCTTAACATGATTTTTTGGTATAGAAAATCAGCTACAACATCCTCATTGGCAGATGTCGGTGCTTGAACCTCAGCCCATTTTGTAACATAGTCGATGCACACCAGCAGGTACTCTTTTTCATACGATGGGCGGTCTATAGGTCCAACGAAATCAATCCCCCATTTCTCAAATGGCCCTAAGACCAGCTGAGGATTGAGGGGCATTTCAGAAGAAAGAGTAGGCTTTCCCATTCATTGACACACATCACATTGCCATACATATTTCTTGATAGCGTTTTGGAGAGAATGTCAGTAATACCTAGCTCCAAGGACCTTATGAATTTTCCTCTTTACTAAGTAATGTCCTCCTCCAGGTTCATTATGGCATGCTCTCAGTATGTTGTATACTTCATCCTCTCAAACACACCTGCAAATAATCATGTTAGGACAACATTTAAAAAAAAAATCCATTACACCACTTGCATGTAGCACTTTTTCTTATTAATCTTTTGCATTCTTTACTCATAAAGTAAGATGGAAAATTCCTTATAGTTAGACAATTGGTGAGATTAGGAAACCATGGAGGATGTTCTAATATTGCAAACAGTGCTCATCTAGGAAGTGAACTTGAACTTCCTCCTCTTATCCTGAAACATTCAATCTCAAAAAGAATTCAGAAACAATATTAGCCTTTCCAGAATTATCAATAATGATCAAATTAAACTCTTGCAAAATAAGTAATCACCTGATAATTATGCCCCCTACTACTGGTTTGTTCATTAAATATCTTATTTTTGAATGGTTTGTATACACAAAGATTTTATATCCAGTATTATAGTGTCTAATTTTTTTTAAAGAGTAAACAACAACTAGAAACTCCTTTTCTGTTGTGGTGTAGTTTCTCTCTGTAGGGGTCAGTTTCTTGTTGATAAAATATATGGCATACATCTACTCTACCTCATCTTTTTATCTAAGAACATCTCCCATTTCAGTGTTGGAAGCATCAGTGTGAATATGAAAAGGTTGACCCCATTTGGGTCCTCTCAAGACTAGCGCAGTGGTTAATTTCTCCTTTATAACTTCAAAAGGTTGTTAACATTGAGGAATCCACTCAAAAACATAGTATTTTTCCAGTAGAGAGAACATTAGTGCAGCAATTTTACTAAAATATTTTATGAACCGTTTGTAATAACCTACATGTCCCAAGAAATGTTTAATGTATGTTTGATTTGTTGGTGTAGGCAACTTAGTAATGAATTCTATCTTTTTAAGTTCAACTTGGATACCCTTAGCATAAATATGGTGACCCGAAACAACTCCTTCATCAACCATTATCACGCATTTTTCATGACTTAATTAAAGTTGGTGTTGTTCACATTTGGTTAACACTTTTTCAAGATTGCTCATTTATTCCTCAAAAGTAGAACCATGGAAAGTGAAATCATCCATATAAACTTCAACACACTCATTGGTGAGATCTACAAAAATGCCTAAAACTACTCTCTGAAAGGTGGAAGGCACATTACAAAGTCCAAATGGTATAACTTTCTATGCAAATGTACCCTAGGGACAAGTGAAGGTGGTCTTATCTTAATCAGCAGGTGTTATACTAATTTGGTTGTATCCACTAAACCCATCCAAGAAGGAGATTTATTTCTTACCTACCAAAATTGTCCAAGACCTAATCTATAAAGGGCGGGGGAAATTAATCTTTCTTGCTGGCCTTATTAATCTCCCTATAATCTATACAGATTCTCCACTTACCGTTTTTCTTGGGAACTATAACAAGCGGTGATACCCACTGACTATCAGATATTGGATAAATGAATACTACCCTCAATAGTTTCTCTATTTCATTTTTTACAATGTCTCTAAGTGATTGGTTAATCCTTCATTGTGGTTGTCTAACTGATTTGACATCCTCAGTGTATATATGATGAGTGTAGATGCTTGGATGAATACCTTTCATATCAGTATAATCCCATGCAAAATCCTACAAATGATTTCTCAAGATATCTATGACCCTAGTCTCTTGGTTGTATTCTAAGTTACTACCAACTGTCAATTATTTTCCCACCTCAACAATTACTTGTTTAGTGTCTTTCACAATAGAAATTTTTGTCTCATCAATAAAAGAGTTCCAGGGAAAAGCATAAGGTTGTAGCATGTGAAAAATAATCATGTTGTCAAAGGATAAAATCTTGGCTAAAGGACAAGGAAAATTGATGGATGTGTGGCCTTCATCGTAATCATAGATCTCGTCACAACCTTCCATAAAAAGTTCACTTACCAAAGTAATCTTCTCTTCTGAGTTCAAAACAATCATTTTCATAGCCATAGTTCTGGTTTCTGTAGCAACAATTTTGGTTTCCATAGCCACAGTATCATCTTCATCAAACATTAGGTATGTCTCAGCAATTTCTTCCATGTGATTTTTCACTGCAATGGTGGCCAGATAAGAAGAAATCATGTTGTTAGTATCCGAAAAATCTACCCACACATGTTCACAAACATCCACATATGGCTGGGTAGAAGGATAAAGAGAAATATTATTTGCTTTTTGCCCATTTGAAATAGTCATTTTTCCTTACCTACAATCAATGTAGGAAACAAAAGTAGCTAGCCAGGGTCTTCCTGAGATGACTGGATATCCCATCTTTTGATCTTTAGGCTATAAGACCATATAATCTACCAGATACTCCCAGGATTCAATTGTAACCACAACGTCCTCAATTACTCCATCTGGTACAGTAATAGATTGATCTGCTAACTGGAGGACAATATTGGTTGGCTGTAATCTTGTTAAGGACAATAAATTAAATGTATATATTGTTATGACATTTATGGCAGCACCAAGATCCACCAAAATGTTAGATATCGACTGACCATTTACAAAAATCGTGATGACTAGGCTCCTAGGGTCCCCATATTTTGATGAAAGAAGTTTTTCAGCTACAAGATCAGCTAGATTTCCTTCTACTTTAACTATTTTTGGGTATTTATTCTTCCTTCATAGTGTCTTTATGCAATGGTTCATAATGGTCTGGTTTAATTTGGGAATGTCCCTTATTTCTCTTAAGAGTGGGACCCCAATATTCAACTTTTTCAACTCCTGAACTAGTTTTGTTTCTTCTCCATTATGTATTTATTTTAATCTCTCTGGGAAAGGACTTGTGTGCACATTCTTGTCTTTCTCCTGGTCATCCCTAGTTTCTTGTGTTTGCAGAACATGTTTAGTTCTCTCACTCTCCTCAGATACTTCAGTAATAACTATTGGAGGATTGTTCACTATTTTTCTAGATCGCAGTTGTAAGTTATTAATGGCATTAACTTACATTGTTTCACCCTGCCTTACTTATCTAATTGAGGTTATTTGTTGATTTTTGGTGTTTGAGACAGGCTAAGCTGGAAGTTTATTTTGTGTTGCTTTCCCTTGTTGGTAATTTTTTTTGGTGGAGGCATTAAAGCTTGTTGTTGTTGTGTAAACCTCCTTGGCTGATTAGATTTCTATTGGGGTACCCATTGTTAGTTTGGCCATGGATGTGCATTGGTTTTTGGTGTCCAGCCTTGTTGATTGTATGGAGGCATCCATGATTATAGATTTGGGTAAACCATCCAATTTGAGGGCGTCCAATCAGGTTGTCTCCAACTTGGTGAAGGAGTCTAATTGGGTCATGTCATCATTCAAGGGTTCTTAGCAAGTCTAGGGGCATAAGCAAACTGGTTATTTGATCTTTGGACGAAGTTTAACTCTACATTTTCTTGAGTCATCAGATTTCATATTTCTTTCTACTAAGGTAGGAGAGTACAATGGTTTGTATCATGGTTAGGGACATCACAGATTAGACAAATTTCTGTGATATCAAAAGGACATTCTTTCAAAGGATGTTTTTTCCTGCATATGAGACAATATGTCTAAAGGCTCTTTTGTAACATTGTTCTTAGCTTTTATCCCATCCATGGTTGAATTTAACTATTTCAAGATGTATGTTTTCATATTGGTCCTCTCCTCTAGAAATTCTGAGGTACCAAAGGCATGTTTTGATGTTTTCTTTCTCTGAATGCCTCCCCTTGTTCTATAGTAGCTCCTACATAACTTAGAAATTTGTGTCATGGTGAGTTTGTATACATCACCTCCTCCCATCACCTCCTCCCATGAGATGGAGGGATTCTTTAGTTTCATCACCAAGTCCTTTAAGGAAGATTGTCTCGGTTATTTCTACATTCAACTCATAACCACTTCTCCTATGGCATTTTTTTTTTCTATGTAATCTTACAGATTTCCATCTTCTTTTTGTTTCATCTAAAAGAACTCTTCCCTCTTATCTCTTCCACTACAAGTAGTCTTGGTATTTGTCAAAAAATGAAGTCTCCATTTGTTCCCATGAATGAATGGAGTTAGAGGGAAATCCCATAAACCACCTCATGGCAGATTCCTTGAGGGTGGAAGGAAAGAGCTTGATTTTCTGGTTATTTGTTTTGTAGTCATATGTTTGACAGAGAACTTTGAACCCAAATAAGAATTGGTCTGGATCTTCTGTGGGCATTCCTCAAAATATAGGCAAAATGAATGGGTAAATGTTTTTCATAGGTGCTTCCTCATCCTTGTCTAAAACAATGGGGTAAGTAAAGGTTCTTTTCAAGGGTCTATCATCATCATTTCCATCGTCTCCCATTTATGAGAGTTGTTCATGCTCTTGATAAGATGATGAAGACTATTCATTAAAACTTACAGGTGTGCTATTAGATTCAATGTCACTCTAAAGATTATTTTTATCAGTGTTTACTACATGTGCTCCATTTGGGGATATTGTTTGAGTGTTGCAAGGTATAAATCCCCCTTAAGCATCATGTGGTATGTGCATCAATATTTATTGTGGAGGCAAGGCTTAGGATTTCTACTGGTTGCATAGGTCAACTTCTCTAACACCCATAACATGGAATGTGAATAGAATGGCATTTTTTTCTTATGGTTTCCCCGAAATGGCACCAAAATAGAAGGGTCATTTGAACTTCCAATCATTTAATCAACTTGTTCAAATGTTGATGTCATTATAAACCTGTTAGAGTAGGTATTTACCTTAGCTCATGTTCACCTAGGTACTTTATTTACCTTTATTGTATTTATCCTCACCCACTTATGTGTGTGAATATTTCTTTTATCTTATTTAGATATTAGGAGATATTATCTAGTTGTTAGGTAGTTGGATGTGACTTTCTTGAAAACATGCGACACACCCTAGAATAGTAAGTTGTGCAAACACCCATTAAAATCCTTAGCCCTTGGTCATATGGTATTGTCCTAAAAGAGCTTAAAGCTTGTGATTCCTGGTGCTTAACTTCAGCCCCCTTTAATTTTATTTGTGTGGTGAAGGCATCAACAATTTATTTTGTTTCAGTGGCAACTAAAATAAATAACAGAGAAAAATATTAAAAAGCTTGTATCTTTTGATTGGTAACTCGGTTTTGAGTGCCATTTTTTGCAAAAGTACTTGTTTTTCGTGTTCTTTCCATTGGAGTTATTTATTTTAAGACTTGCACTATAATTATAAAGTGCCAAATATGGAGGAGTGTTGTAATCAATTGTGGATGCAATTTCAGCTGAGCCTGATGTCCAAAATTTTTGGGAGTTACATTTTGTACCTATCATGGATTCTGAGAATGATATTATTTTCTCTGAAGTATGTGGAATTCAAGAGGATATTGTAAAATTTGTGGAAGAAAATAGATTGCTCAAGAAGTGAAATTATCTTCTACAATCACTCATTCACGATAAGGATACAATAATACATTCCCTACAGAACAAACTTGCTAGCCTACAACATCACCATCATATTGTGGACAACCATATCCATGCTCCTAGTCCACTTGCATTTGTTGCTCTTGTACCCACTAACATTGATCTGCTAGTCTTTGAGCATGAACCTGCTTTTGATGCTTCTAAATCTGTGAGGCTTGTTACTGCATTCTCTTCAACATTTGTGCCTATTATAGTACCACATGTTGTGTATCCTACTTCTACTCAACTGCATGGATTTTTTGAGAAGCATACCACTGCATTCAGATCTCACATGCTCCATTCTATGGGTCTCACTAGCAGAGTCATTTTCAGACATTCACAGGGTATTGTTTCCTCTATTCCACATGTTAAATGGAATTATCATCATGAAATTGGTTTTCAAGAAGATATTTCATTGGGATCACACATTGACAGAGCTCCTTTTTAAGTTCGCTTGATTCTTTCTGAGGATCATGAGAAACACATGAGTTCTGCACCTTCACTCAGTTTTGAGAAACCTGAGATTTTAGCTATCAGACATGATCAACCTGACACTGATCACTCGTGGCGGCGACTTAGGCATTCATTGAGAGGACTCTACCATTCTGATGTTCTTTTACATGCACCCATTGTGCATTTTGCATCAAGTCATATGTAGGCATCTTCTTCATCCATCCGTGTTGATTTTCGTGTCCTTGCCTTGTTACCTTGGCTTTTCTTGGATCGTGACACTCTGGATTTTGTGTCCATGCCTTATTGCTTTGGTTTTTGTTCTTGGATCGTGGCACACCTATTTGCAGCAGTTGATTGAATTATGTTTGGTGATTCTTTTTTTACACTTTCGACATCACTCAGTTGATAGTCTCCTTGTATGGAGCTATTCTGGTGAAACTCAGTGTCAGTTGTTTTTGTTGTGATCGAGCAGTGGATTCAGACCATAGTGCACACCAAACTTCTTCAGCATTGTATGATTTTTTTGAGTTGAGCTTCTTGGGATGCCTTAGAGTGGGTTTTTACTCTCTTTACTTTGTTGTTACTGGTTTTTGGTACCTTACGGTGTCCCTTTTTCCCAGTTATTCTATATGAGTACCTCATCAGGCCTAGTTGTCGGGACTCATACTGTGGACATGCCACTTCTATTTTGGACCCTAGCTTCACTTGAGGGGGGTGTTAGAGTAGGTATTTACCTTAGCTCATGTTCACCTAGGTACTTTATTTACCTTTATTGTATTTATCCTCACCCACTTATGTGTGTGGATATTTATTTTATCTTATTTAGATATTATGAGATATTATCTAGTTGTTAGGTATAGTTCTTTCCTTGATCTATGGTATTGACTAGATCCTTGATGTCTAGTTCTCTCCTAAATCTATGGTCTTGACTAGTTCTTTGATGACTAGTTATTTCCTTGATTTATGGCTTGATCTACGACCTTGACTGGTTCTTAGATTGTTATTTCTTGCCTATTTAAGCAAGGCTCATTATCAATGTATTGCATTGAGTTCCATAATAATATATGTTATTGTTTCTCATTTGTTTGTAAAGGTTTTATGTAAAGTTATTCTGGCGAATTACTTTCATCTTATTGATCATGGTGTTTGATTAGCATCTGTGTTTTTAGCTTGGTACGATCTGGTTATCATTCCTTTCAAAACCAAGGTTGTGTTCAAGGTTATATGCACAGAAGTGGATATGTAACTCAGTACTATGGTGATTCCCTTTTTTTTGGTGGGGGGGGGGGGGTGGGTTGTTTAATATCCGTTTCTTAGTTCTCATTGCAACTACTAAAATTAAGTACAGGTCTAAATTACTGACAGCTTTAAACTACTAAACGGAAAGAAAATTATATCAAATGCATCTATGCGACTAAAATAGAGTTACTAAAATGAAATGCTTATTAAAGGAAATATTTTCTGGAAATGAAATACTTTCTTAGATCAAATACAGTAAAGGAAATGTGCTAAAACAAAGGAATACATGATTGAATTCAGATAATTGTCAAACCGAGATACTGAAACTAAATATTGAGCAAATATAAAGAACTTGCATAAAATATCAATCCTTTAATCTCATTAGTCGAGTGGGCCCTTGCTCTAATTTAGGATTGAGGCTCTTCAACACACACGTATACTCAAAACACCATGTATTATATTGATTGAAATAAGTTCATCACATAATCTAGAGTGCAACTGAAAATGACTTCTTCTATTAAGTAATAAATCACTAATAAAAAACTAAGTAGTAGTTCAAAGGAGGTGTCTTATAGACACAGTTGATTATAACGCATGCCAAAAAAATAGGCAATGGATTTAACCAATAATAACTTCATAAAATTTCCATGACACCCTATAATTATGCTAGAAATAAGGGTCCTCATTTGTAGATGGTTGTGGGTCAATCCTCAAAAATAGCTTAGTGGTTGTGGACTCAGTCTCCTTAACTGTAACTACACAAAATGGAAAAAAAAATGTGCCTAACCAACTTGCATATGTCACCAAATCACTTAACAAATGAGTTAGTGAAAGCTCCATTTGTCATTAGTTAGCATGAGACAAAATAAGGAAAATACATCACTTCCTACTTTAGATATAACTATTTAGAACTTTCTCATGCATATATTAACATCTTTAGGAGTAAAAATTATAGTTATATGGATGATATGATGAGCTGATTTATGGAATCATCAGGTTCACACTTTCCATTTTTAGTAAGTTTCCTAAAACAGCAAAACCTTCAGAAGAAAGAACATTGAAAATCACATAATTTGAAAACTAGGGCACATGGGTCGAAAAATTAAAAAATCAAAAAGTAAAAAGTAGATTTTCAAAAATAGAAAGCAATCTAAATTGGACATGAAACCTCTGTGAACATGCTCAGAACATGGAAAGGACCTCACAGTGTTGACACTAAGGCAAGAAAGCAACCTTGCCTAAAATAGCAGCTCCTAGATCCCAGGGTCTAAAAATAGTAGTTTTTCAGTTTTAAGTGTAGAAAGTTATAGATGGCTCCATTTTTACTCATCTTTCCACTTTTTGGGTTCTCCACAGGGTTGTAAGATGGTTTCATGGGTCAAATGAAGGAATGTGAACTTAAAGAGGTCCTGGAAACATCATCACAAGTTCAAATGTATTCAAGAACAAGGCATAACATTGTAAGGCGCAGCGGATGGATCCATATTCATCACTCATGGAGATGGATGAGTCAAAGTGATTCGGTCAGGATGATTTTGATGATTCAAGGAGTTCATCATTCATGTTTCAAGGAGGATCATTGTGGGCATTGTATGTGTTCATCCTAAGCTCACATTGGGAAATCTCAGAACTGTCATCACCAATCTGGCACTATAATAATTCTCCATCGGTAACTCCTCGTGCTATGATTATTTACTAATGCACAACTTTTAGTTTTATGGAAGTAATATGGAAACACAATAACAGACATAACACAAGAATAACATTGATACAAAGGAATGATGACAAATCTGAAATATAAGTGTAAATTATATTATCAACATGAAATTGTTACAATCTCACCCATGAGGTACTTCAAGTGTTATCAACTGCACTTGCCTTCCAACAATAACTATGGGAGAAACTTCACAATTACACCTCTTAATGGCTTCTTTAACACGCCTTCTAAAGGATGGCTTCTTTCACACAGTTACTCATACAATATTTCTCACTACTTTATTTTATGCTAAATGAGGGGGTTGGCCTCTCCATTTATAGAACTTTTAGGCTTATCCACCTTATCTCTAAGATAGGAAAATAAATTTACTTTGATGAATCATATTCCATACCTTAACTCTTATCTTTACATATAAGCTTATCTTTTAAGATAAGATAAACTTTATCATTTCACATGGTTTCCACATTTTTAAACTTTTTACAAATAAAATACACAAAATATTTATGACCTCACTCCTTGTCCTTATTACCAATATAATATGTCTAATTCCTAATCATGTAGACCCTACTTCTCTACTTACCCTAACTTTTACATTTTAACATTACCAAACCACTTACGACAAATATTTACTTTTAACCATAACATTCCTATTGTACTTTGACTGTTACCATACTATACATTATTGGCGGCGGCGTACCGGCAGTGTCGTTATCTTCTATCAGACGCTACTAATAATTATACTTAACAACATCTTATTCCTAATACATACATTAATGAAATAGAAATTACGGAGGAAAATTTTAGTGTCGACAGAACAGTGTTTCTGAACACTCATTATGTGGTCCAGGATGTTTATGCATCATGTAGAGGTTGTGATCATCATCAAAAATATATTCATCGAAGGTGGAGGTATCCCCCCTCATGCTTTGGAGCATTATTCCCTTCTCTCTTCATTATTTCCCCTCTTCTCTACCCCCTTTTTAATTCTTCGTTATGAGCAATCATGACATTCTTCCTATTCATTTAAATGTGGCTTTAGCAAACATTGTAATAAGTTACCCTTGATTAATATAAAAGGGAACCTAATTTCTTTCCTAAGAATTTTAAGAGTCGCATTTTTTTAGGACAAGCAAAAGGTCACATGGGGGGTAGCTGAAGATCTGTTTCTTGGTCTATACAATATAATGACATGCACTTGTTAAAGGGTTGTCAATTTTGTGCACTCAAGAGAGATATTTTTTGAGCAAGGAAAAAGAGATAGCATTATTCCACTTCCCCTATCTAATTTTCCTCTATCTTCTAAGCATTTTATAACCTGTGAAGATGTTAATAAATGAGTTTCTTCTTTTCATGATGCATGAATGTGTACAACTTTGTGAGCATGGTTTCCTCTCATCGTTGATATTCTGAACCTGATTGTTTCTTTCGTATGATTTGTGAATGTTAAACTTCTTATTATATTTGGAAAGAAACTTATTTTCTACTTGTAAATTCAATTCCCCCTACCTAACTTCTCACTCCCTTTCCCCCATCTTTTAGTAAAATCCTCCCTTACAATTCATTGTAAACATTTTCCATGGGTACAGTGGATTATGCATGTTGGATCCCCAACCTCTTGGCCAACAACAAAATTTACTTTTTGTTCATTCACAATAAAGTGGAGTTATACGACACAAGCAGGGGAACCTAGAGTCCTAGAGTGTTGGAAAGATAACCACCAATTTTTCCACCTGAAAATTTTTCACGCAAACAGTTTTTGGCATCCACCATGGGGAAGACTTGGCAGCAATCAACACCTAAAATATGATCACAAAATCAAAAAAAAAATTCCAAAAAAACTAAAAAAAATAAATACAAAAAAATAATGAAAATTGAAGTCCATTGTTGAAAGACCCTTTATATTCCTAGAGTGTCTCTTCATTTTCCCACTGCAAGGTTTTCCCAAAACTGGCTAAAAAGAGGTATACCCGGCTTAATAGGCTGAGAGGAGTTATTGATCCCCCTTTTGAGGATTTGAAAAACCAATAGAAGCATATCATAGATAATCCCTATTTCTTCTCCAAAGCCTCATCCCCGTCTGATTTTTCAAGTGGTACCCCTGGGAATCCTATCCAAACTCATATTGATACTCCTCCTACAAATTCTCCCATTTTTCAACCACCATTGAATACTAAATTCCCTAGTGAAGGAGAATAGTAATTTGAAGAAGAAAGAATGACAGATCAAGAAGCAAAAAAACCCCCACCCATTTTCCCATGGGGAAGAAATACAAGCCCATTTTCTCTCACACCACCTCTTCATAATCTAGCAACAGATTCCTACATGAACTTTCCAAAGTTGAAAGGTGATGGCATGCAACTCCCTAAAGAGCACATATCAGCCTTCATCACGTCATGTGGAATCCTTGGAATTAAACATGAGGATGTTGCTGTAATATTTTTCGTGGAATCCCTCTAAGAAAAAGTAGCAGAATGGTTCTACCTTCTACTTGTCAAATTGATCACTTTCTGGGATGACATAAAAACTAGGTTCAAATAAAGATTCAAATTTAGTGAAGACTGTCAATAATTCATATTCAATTGGTATAAATTAAGAAAGAATAAAATGGCATACTTTGTGAGCCGTTTCAACAGGTTATTCCATTGGATATTAGAGGATGATTCACCATTTGGAAATAATGTCAAGATATTCTTTGTTAATGCACAACCTCTCGAGGTAGGATTATTTATCCAAAGGGTTCAACCATCGAATCTAGAAGAAATAAAAAGTATGTAAATTGAAGTTGAATATGATCTCATCTGGTCTAGGAATATCAAGAACCCTTCAAAGCATAAGGCTCAACATCCCAGGGATGAGAGAATAGATCCATCGTTGCAGAAATTGGAAAAAGAAATGACATCATTAAAGAGGGAATAACAAGAATCAGATTACAAGAGCACCCCAAAGGCTTTCCTTGGAGGCCCCACCTGTCAATGCAAGTTGTAGTATTCAAGAAGATGAAAAAGGGCTTAAATAAGAAAGCGTAGATGATGATTTTCTAGAAGTTGAGGAGGTAGAGAACGACACCCAAATAAAATTATGTGACTACTCTGGAGGTGATGAAGACTATGGTGAAGATGCACCTAGCCTCTCATGTGTAGTTTTCACCCATTCTCATTCTGAGAAAGGAGCCTCTTCCTCAACTTTTGTGAAAAGAAAGAAGATCAAATATCCTCCTATGGTGACTCTGCAAAACATAATAATCAGTCAAGGATATCCACTTCTATCTTTCATAGAATCCTCATTGGAGAAACCTGATCCTATAGCAAGTAAAAGGGAACCTGTAATCCCAAGTAAGTCTTACAATACCTCTTCTAATTCTATATCCGCTTCTGCAAAATCTAGTGCTTCAAAGGCTTTTACTTTACCTTTAAAATTAGACTTCGTTCCCCAAACATCTACCCTTTTCTCCAATCCTTTCCTAACTTCCAAAGTAGTGTCTTCATCTACCCTATCTATATCTGCTCCTTTTGATATCATAGAACATGCGAACATAACCAAAGTGCAGATTTCTAAAACTGAATATCTATGCACTCACCCTGAATAATTTGAGATATTTTTTTGGTATATCAAGGGTAGTAGTTCAAAACCAAACACCATAAACCCCAATGTTATAACTCCTAGTTCTAAGGGACTACTACCAAACCCACCTACACCTCCATCATAGAACATGCTTTCTTTGAGTGCATCCAAGACTAACAAGGTTGATCCTTTCTACATCTCCCTTCTCGTTGGAGAATATGTACTGAACAATTGCATCATAGATTTTGGTGCCTTTGACAATGTAATTCCTATAAAAGTTTCCAAGGCTCTCAAACTCACCATGAATCCACCCAGTGGATATTGTTACTCCATGGAGTCCAAAGAAGTCCCACATTTTGGGAATTTCAAAGATGCACAGGTAGCTCTTACCAAATTTCAAGACAAGAAGGTTTCGATGATGATCTTAGTAACAGAAATTCTGGATTCATTTGAAATGTTGCTGAGTAGAAGTTTTTTCCAACAATTGGGAGGGAAAATCCAGATGAATTGGTCTTCCCCAACCATTCCGGTGAAAGGAGACATGGAAAAATTGCTTCAAGAAAATAAGATGAGGTACACGGTGCAAAAAGCAGGAAACCCGGGAGCCAACATTTTGTACCAAATAGTAGGAGGATGAATCATTTTGTGACAACTAAAGAGGAAGATAAGATCCCAATCTTGATAGTACCAAACATTTCTTACCAAATTAATATTAATCTAGAGGAAGCATTGAGGAACTTTGAGTTGCAAGAGGGTATCCCCAAATTTGTGGATGATGCAAGCCATGGAAAAGAAGAAATGTTTCTTGATGAATTTCAAATGGGGAAATCAACTCGTATGCTTACCCATGAAAGGGAAATATTCACATTCTCATTTGGAGATGAATATACTCTTGACCATGTCATCCATGAAGAGACAAATCCAACTTGTAATGAGTGCTCAAAAGGTTTGAAAGAACAGTCTGTGCAAGGTCTCCTAAGAGTTGTGGAAGAAACAGAAGACCCTGTGCTAAGTCTCGAACTTCTGATGCAAGTTATGGACCTGCAAGACAAGTGTGAATATGTTTCTGGTTTATCAACTGATTCAAAAATTGGTCATGACGAAGCAAAGCAAAGGGAATAATCCAGTGTCCCTCCTGAGCCAATGGGAGTTGAATGTATTGAAAGAATTGAATTTTTATCCTTTCCATTTGAAGAAGAAGATTCTTTATATGATGTAAAGGTAGAAACAAAAAAAAAATGAGTTTACCAAGGATGAAGTTCCTCTAGACAAAATAGTAGGGGGAGGCAATGAGTTTCAAGATGATGGAACAAATCCTCCAAAATGTTGCCTTGAAATTAAAAATGAAGATTCCTTGAATGAAAATAAAATTAAAATTTTGGAAAGTTTAAAGAAGGGGTCCTTGCAAGAAATATTAGAGGACATAGAAGGTAAGGAAGATACTAAGATGATTCTTATCTTCTTGACTCATGACAAGGCCATACAAGACAGATATGAGGTTATGTCTAATCCCTTACTCTATTTCCAAACACCTCATGACATAATAAAACCAGAGGTTATATTCAAGGTCTGTGATGGAGGGGTTTTTGGTAAACATGAATATGGAAATGAAGGTAACTCGGTATGTTCAAGAAATTCAAACAAAAACCAGCCTCAGGGAAGTGATGAGATGCTTAATGAGAGATCAACAATGTGGGTAAGCTCGGAAGGCAACTGACACTATGAAACTGATTTCAAAGAGAATGAAGGCAATGAAATTTCTAAGTGAAGACATGAGCAGCATGAAGTTCATGTATGATCACTCCTACCAAGTACACACACAATCATGAACTCACATGGAATTCATAAATAATTAAGGAGAGGAGGCTACTTTCTCGAACCGGTTAATGGCTTTGCGGAACAGCATCACTCAGTGTTTCCCACTCAGGGGTAACCTCTGAGAAGAGAAGAGTGCTACAGTGAAAACAGGTTGTCCCCCACCTTATACTAAAGGTGATTTATATTTTTTTCCCCTTTCACTTTTGTATGTGATTTTCCATTTTCAGTGTGGTATGTTTCCCTTCAATTGTGTGTTTGTGTGTGTGTTCCTCCTTTATGTCTATCTCTTACAAGTTGTGTGTTCCTCTAAATCCCAATGGATAAGACACTGGTTAATGTTATATATTGATATTCTAGAGTTCTCATGTCATGTCCTAGCTACACTCGATCCACAACATGTCCCCAAATCAAATCCAATTTTTCTCATGAGTTTTTGCAAGGGAAAAATTCACACTTGAAAACATGACAACCATACCCTACAGTGAATTTTTCACTTAAATGTCATCTTGAGTCCTCCTTCATATCACCCTAATCCTTGTATCATTCCTATCCCACTTCTCTGAGTACTCCATTCTGTTTTTTTAGTATTTCCATAGATGATTTAGGGAAGGCAAGCACACCCAGGTACTCTCAAGATAGAATTCATCAAGATAGGATTTTTTCTGTAGGAAAGGCTATTCTCTAGTCTTCTTGAGGTTGATACACACCCTCTGGAGAAAAAATAAGGACTTTTACTCATCATGGATATGTATCAGAGAGCTAAGAATGATGTGTAATTTTTTTGGAAGAATCTAGAAAGTTTCAGAAGTTTTAGAGTTGTTTCAGCAAAAGTGCGTCTTGGAGGCTTGAGTAGTGCACAATGCAAGAACACCTATTGAACTTCAAGAAGCGATTATGGAAGCTCCATTAGAAGTTTTGGGTCAAACAAAATATATTCAGAAATATGATTTAGATCCCTAGAATATGGTGGTCTCACTTTTTTCACAACACTTAGGCGGTTCTATCCACAACCTATTTTCAACATGTACAACCTTCGATCCCGGAGAAAAACCCTTTTTCAAAGGGGTTTCAGGAATAATCAAGGTATGATACCATCAAAAATGTGTTCAGAAGGCCATTTTCATGACAATTCATATAATTAAGTGTCAAAAAACTCCTTCGGGAACTCAAGTTATGGCTTCGACAAGTTATTGCCTAAGGTATGGCTTAAGGAGTTAGTCATTTTTTCTGCCTTGGAAATTGAGCCAATCAGAGAGTTGCACACTTTTTTGCACCAAACGTCAAAAACATTTTGGAATTTTGGTGCAAAAAATTCCCCCTCCCATATAATCCCCTAGACCTCAATGTGACCATTTCTAAGCTCCTTTTCCAAGTTTAAGCCCTCATACACTAAATCCATGCCCCCAGCTCTGTCCAACCAAAAAGTGCCACGTGGACAAATAAGGAAGGGGAACACTTTTTTAATTTTGGGATGGTTGGGACAAAAAAATATGCCCTCCTCCCTTTTTGGCCATTGGTCAACCATGTGACCTAGGTGGGTGTTTAAGCAGCTTGTTTTCAACTCCCTCTCATCCTTAACTGCCAATCATGTTGCGACACATGGCCCAATAGGAAGGGGGGATACTTTTCTGAACCAACCATCCCAAATTTTTGGGACGGTTGGGACAAGAAATTTTTTCCTTCTCAACTTGTGCAAATTTGTAAACTTTTCATTTTTATTGTTGCTTACAGCTTCTTCTACTACTACCTGCACGCACACACGGAAATCTGCCATTACCATATTTTTTCTTCTCCCTCCATTGTGGAAACCTCTAAAGTTTTTCCATTGCACCTCTCACTCATTTTCCACTTCTGAAACAAGAAAAATAGAGATTTTTTAGCCGAAACCACACCTAGGTGCTGCTAGAAATCCTCGTGGTGAAAACAAAGATATGCTCATAAATTTTGAACCGGTGATCGAATATCTGAAAAAATTTGGGAAAATTCTCCTCTCCCAGATGCCTTGAAGCTTCATAAAACATAAATATGAGAAACATCCCCTATTTTTAATGGTAGAAAAAATTGAGATGAACCTTCTCACAAAATGTATTTGTCCAAAGAAGGAATGAATGCATGTCTTGGAAATAGTGATGGGAACCTTATTGATTACTTCTACCCTTTCTGGATCAATCACAACTCATTCTTATAACACAATATGTCCCATAAATTTTTCTTTTTACAATCTAAAATGGCACTTCTTAAGATTTAGTGAAATCCCATACTCTCTACATCTAAGTAGCATCTTTTCAAGGTGCCCAAGTGGTCCCCCCTCTTCTTAGAGAAAATAGTTATACCATCCTGATTTACTGCAATAAAATCATTGATAAGACTAGAGAAATCCACATCCATGGCCCTTTGAAAATTTGCTTCAGCATTCATTAACCCAAATGGAATCTTGGCATAAACATACACTCTCCATGGGGTAGTGAAGGCAGTTTTGAATTGCTCCGATGGTTTCACTACAACTTAGTTATATCTAGAAAATTCATCTAATGTAGATAACAACTCTGATCATGTTACATTTTGCAATAAATTTTCCATATTTGGCAATAGATAATTATCTTTAAGTGAAGTTTTGTTGATATTTCTAAAATATACACAAAGCCTTATGTGTCCATTTTTCTTTCTGACTAGTACCAAATTTGTTACCCATGAAGAATATCTAGTGGGCTAGATTATCCCACCATCACTTAGCTTTGTTGATTCTTCTTGCATCTTGGTTGCAAGAATAGGGTTAATAGGCCTTTGCTTCTTCCTGAAAGGATTAGTGTGGGGTGCCAAGGGTATCTCATGCTGAAATAGATCCTTTCTATAGGCTTTTAAATCAAAATAAGACCAGGTAAGGCATTCTTGATCATTTTTTAACAGCTTGGTATAAGCCTCTCTTTCATTCTTATTCAAATTCCTCCCTAGCCATACATTTCTAGGATATTGGAATGAATCCAAATTACACTCCATAACATCTCTTGGAAAAGTAATAGACTTACAAACTTCTTTGTCATTACTATCAAAGGTAGATTCTAAATTAACTAATCCTTTTGGGATTACACTTGTTTTAAACTAAATTACTTCTTCACCAAAGAGAGTATTTTTCCCCCACACACCTCTACCATAGGTTCCAAGTCCATGATATAGTTAGTGAACTCATCTTGGCAATTCAGAAATTTGTGGATGTGTGAATTATTATCAAATACTTGCCAGTGTTGTATATTATCTAGTATATAGGGTTGAACCGGTATTTCTACTTCAAATTTGAAATAAGGGGATGAATCTTGGTTTTCATACTATGAACCCAAGACTGCCAATCTACCAGCTGCTACATTTTGATTTCTTTCATGATACTCAATATTAAATGAATCAAAACATTCAATGAGATCCCATACTGCATTTTTGTACTGTTTCAATCTTTGATTTTTTGCTACATATAATTTTCTGATTTGCTTAATCACTAACTCATAATCCCTTTAAATATGAGATCTTTAATTCCATGTCTCCAATCACTTCATAATCCCAGCAATAGTGCTTCATACTAAGCCACATTATCGGTGCATTAAAAAAACCAATTTAAAAGAAAATTTGAAAAACTCATTGTTCGGAGAACTTAACTCCACTCCTGCACCATTACCACTACTTGAGCAAGCCCCATCAAAGGTTATGGTCCATGGGACTGCAGGGTCTTCAAACTAATCATTATCATTCATACATTGATCTACAAAATCAGCATTGCCTATAAAATTTTCCATGTCTACATCAGTAAAAATCACTTCATAAGAAGAATTATTAAGATCTTCAATGAGGTGTAACATCTTATCTTCTTTGTATAACTTGACCAATTTTCCTTCTAATGGTATGGTAGCATAGGACATATCCATTTGGACACTACCTCCCACACTAGCTGCCCACTTTCTTGATAACAACATCCCCCACTTGGTAGGGTAGTCAACAATGACAACATTCATGGTTAATTACTTTCCTGGATGTGCTGCCATTTGTTCAATAAATCCTTTCACATAGCCCATCATAGGTACCTCTCTAGAATTCATAGCATAACATATACAAAAAATAGAAGTTATCTTAAGGTTTAACTCATTCATGACTACAAGAGGCATAATGTTACATGAAGCTCTAGAATCAAACATACAATTATGTAAAATCCACCCATTTATAATAAGTGATATGGAAAATGGGTTAACATCCAATTTTGTTTCTACTAAATAAGTTCCTAGATATACCTCGGGAGGATTTTCCATATCTTCTCCAGTTTCTTGTGCCTCAACTTCACCGATTATGGGGGGATACTCAAAGGCTCACTTTTTATGCTCAAATATCCTCAACAATTCCATAATGGGAACTATAATCTTTGTTTGAATTAAAATATGAGCCATATCACAAACATTATATTTGGGGAGATGAGCATTAGAAGACATTGTTACAATTTTATAAAATAGCAAAAGGTTCTTCTTAGTGGGTTTTGGGGCAAAACTTCTTGGTTCGGGATGAATTATAGGAGTTTTATTCAACACATTTTATGAGAAGCACCTTTGGGGATATTAAAAAGAATGGAAATATTTTCTTTAGTTACAGGACCAGGTCCTTTAACTTATCTATTTCTAAGACTGTATTCCTTTTCTTGAGAAACTATATCATTAATCAATAACTTTTTATTCTCACTAGAAGGACCATCACCCTCATATTTCTTGATCATAAAATATCTAAAATACTAAAACTCAACATTAGGAAATTCAAAAGCATGGGCCATATTAGCCTTAACATTAATTTCAATAGGGAGAGACTTAATCTTTTCAACACAAGTCCAGAAATCAACCACATTTTAGGTAGAGAGGAGGTCGGTAGAAGATACATCTTACTCACATTCTCATTGGCATTCCATCATGCATACATCACTACAATCAGCTTCATCACTTGCAAGTGGATCACAAGGCACATGGGGAAACAAGCATTTATCACACCAATCAATGGCATGTTCTTCCTTAATAACAGGTACGCTTCCCACTAAAGGGTTAGGGATTGCTTTGTTATCTCTAAAATTTTGTTTCTTGATACCTGAACCCATATGTCCTTTTCCTCTATCTTCATTGCCAAATCTATTATGTCCAGTATTATGATGTTGATTCTAAGGATTGGGAGACAATCCCTTCTCAACTTGTGCTAATTTATAATAAATTTCTTTAACATCCCCAGCCAAATTTTTGACAACTTCTTCAAGGTCAAATTTTTTGCTTGTTTGAGGCTTCTCTGGGTTAACTAACTTCACACCCTCTCTCCTTGGTGGCTTTCCAGCAATTTTAATATTATTTTCAATTTGGATGGCCATGATAAAATATTGTCTCAGAGTTCCAGGATTTTTATCTCTTAAGTAGTATGATGCTTTCTTATCAAATGCATCTGAATACTTTATAAGACAAGATTCATCACTAGGTCTTATACTTTTGGGAAATCTTGTCAAATTTTTATTGAATCTTGTATTGAAGTCTTGGGAACACTCATTGGAATTTTTCTTAATGTTCTCAAACTCAAACAATATAAACTTTGGATCATTTCTATCACCATATGAAACTCTAAATTAATTTTTCATCTCCTACCATGAATCAATTGATCCATCAAGAAAGGCTTTGAACTAGTCATGAGCATATTCTTCTAGAGTGTGTACAAACAACTTCACACATACATCTTCAAACTCAACCTCATAGTCCTCCATTAGATTCTAAAATAGATTTAAATGATGATCACTACTGATAGCATTATTTCCTTGAAACTTGGGCAATCTCATTCTAATCTCATTAGGGACCTCATTTGGATAAACTTCCATGTCATCAAAATTAATGGGTTTATATGTGTTAATTCTGAAAGGTTATCTAAGTGGTGGGTCAGCCATGTTATTCTTCACATCAACTAAAGGTAAAGGATGGTGTAGCCAATGCTGAAAAGGATTTTGTTGGTTTAATGGATTTTGAAAAGTTTGATGAAATATTGAGGAAGGAATATATTCTAGATCAAATTCCTTGTTCTCTTTAATAAATGAAAGAATAGGATTAGGCTTATGAGATGCTTCAAAAATGTCAGATGTGCTAGAGAAATCCTCAACCAATGGAATATCAAGCTTATTATCTTGACTGTAACTACTCTTTGAACTTTGATCAATTACAGGATTCCATATCTACTTCTTTTTCCTAACAAATTCAAACTCAGGAAGCAACTTTTTTATGGGATCAGATTTTAAAGAAAACCGCAATCCTTCTAGTTTTTCAAAGTAGAAAATTAAATCAATAGTTGCAATACAATGAAACCAGTCTGTCCCAACTTTTTATTTTAGGGATTCACCACTATAGTATCAATTGTAAATAGTTTGAGTCACAAAAAACTCAAATATAGCAATGAAGTCCTCAGAAATGTAAGAGGGTATGAAAACCCACAAGTGAGGATCATGAGGGACAACGTGCACATCAACGGATGTGTGACCGGCAGCGTGAAGAGATCTTGGGAAGAGCGAGCATCAACCGAATGTGCATGCAAAGATTTGAAACACGGGCAGAACCTCGTTACAATCCATAAACTCTCCTCTATCTCATAGATCCAAAGGGGTGTACATATAAAAGGTGTTGAGTAACCCCCAATGCTGCAATAATGAGAACACAAGTAGAGAGGGGGAGTTACATTCCCAGAATAGAAGTGTAACTCCCAATGACGCATATGCCGCACTGATGCACTGACATGCTGACGCACTAACGCGCTGATGCATTGACGAGTAAGATAATCTCATAATGACTCCTAAATGACATATGGACCTACAATCTCACCTAAGTGAGATGACTCACCTAATGATGTGGAAAATAATACACACCAACACCCCCCCTTCATCGTAACTTAGGATGAGGCGGAAAGTCAGAAACGAGACATGGGTCCCAGCATAAAGCCTGATGAGGTACCCGTGCACAAGAAAAAGGTCCCAAGCAATGAAGGAAAACCCAATGGGAAAAAACATCCACCAAAAGAGAACAAAACACTCTCTAATCTAAAAAAGATGCCAAAAATGGGTCCCGGTCATAGATGAGCCTAAAAAGGTACCCATGTACAAAGAGGCAATCTCTCAGAAAGAAGAAGAAGAGGGAGATGAGAGGAATGTAGAAGATGCCATGGAAGGATCTGAACTCTGTAGCTCTAGGAGGTCTCCCAAAATAATGTCAATGACAGGATCCTCTGCCTCTGGACTGAAGAAGAGCCACCCACATCAAAATTGTGTTCCTACCCTTAGGAAGGACAGAAATGACATGCTAAAAGTCTGCCCACTCCGCAAAGGAAACCAAAGGTAGTAGCACAAAGAACTTTGAGTCTGGTCCATGAAAGTGTGACATAGGTCTAGCAAGTGAGTGCCAAGGAACTGAAGGTAATGCCACGTGTGTAGAACTGTCAGAGTGAAAAAGAGGAACACCCGCAGGAAGGATTTCCAAGTGATGTGAAGGGAACAAAACATCCTCCACAACAAAAATGGGATCCACAGGTGAGGGTGGATCAATGAAGGTCTCCAGAAAAGTGGAAGTGGTATGATTCCTAGAATGGGCACTCCCAACAACAGAGATGATGAACTCCTCTGAAACACATGTAGATAGATGAGGGACCTATAGAGCATCACAAGTAGACTCTGCGAAAAGACAAAAAAGGTCAGGCAGATACTTGTCCCAATGAGGGGACTCAAACAAACAGAAGAGCGATGTCGAATAGGTATTAGTCATCCAATGAAGGTAGAGGAGTGAAAGTGGCCTCGCACACTGGAAGTGGAAAGCAGGTAGGTGTGATGACTATATGAGGTTGAGTAGGAGACTGCTCGATATCTGATGAGATGTGGGATGTGTCAACACTCTCTGGAATAGTGAGAGAAAGAGGAGAAGAGTCCTCTGTAGTACTCTTGACATCAAAACTGGGTGCACAATCCTCATCATCAGAAGTAGAACCAAGCGATTTTATGTCAGTGGAACTGTCATGACATGAAGAAGAGGATACAACTGAATCAGCAGCAGCAATAAAGGTAGAAGTATGTGAAGGGTCTCTATAGAATGACTGAAGAATGCTCCAGACACAGTGGGATGGATTTGAGTCTGCCACATGAAACCAGAGAGATATGGAGACATGCATCATCAAGTGACCAAAAAAATGGTCACAAGTGTCAAGGAATTCCTCCAGATGACGATGATCAGTGGGTGCAGGAACTAGCCCAAGTAAGAAGGGTGAAAGACCCTCATGAGCAAAGTAACATTCCATGGAAGCATGTCAAGCTGAATAGTTCCCTCTCTTGGTGAGAAGTGGTGGAGGATGTAAAGTGATCCTATGATGCTCAAGTCTGGAAAGAGCACTCTCCATGATGCGGAATCAAAAGTGCAAGGTGCACAAATGCAAGACGTCAGACTCAGCCGATAATGCTTCTGCGTGTGAAAACCCAAGAGAACTAGTCAACCCCCCAGAATGCGGCACTTTATAAATTAGTGTGTTTATAAAAATGATTATTCCATCACATAAAGTGTGAGAAATCATGCAACTTTGACCAAGGAAGTGCACAAAAACGAGCTTCGAGTCAAAAGTTATGGCATTATTATGATTCCTGCAACTGATGGAAAATGTCAATAAATGCTGCAAACGCATTAAAAAAGTGCTCGAAATGAGTGCAAAGGGTATCGTGTGACTGCTCGTTAGAAACGAAATCAAATTTTAGGCAGGGTTTTTTTTTCTTGCGAGGGGGGATTAGCCTCCTGCCAACCCCGGACCTCACCCTCCATCTTCGACATGCAAAGGAAGGAATTAAATACAAGCAAAATAGGTCCTAAAAAATTAATACAATGCCATGAGAATTAATGTTTTTTATTTGACCTCAAAACATTAAAAAAGAGGAAGGAGGGGGGGCCACATTTGGAATGTCGCCAAGCTAGATGGTGGTGTTATTGACTAAACTGGGAGGTGTTACAGCAAGCTGGAAGCCACGTGGTGATAGTGCAGGTCGCTGGATAGAAAAAACTAGCTGTAACGAACCGAGCAAAGAAATGTGGATCGGGCTAGGCATGCGTGGAGTTGGGAGATGCTATAGGCTGCTACAGGCGAGTGGGAGATGTCAGAAGATCTGCCACAGATGGGAAATGGCTCGAGGAAGCTACAGAGTGGTTGTAGCATGGGGAAAGGATGAACACACAGGTAGTAGCAAACAAGGAACCAAAAGCCAAGCACAGTCACAACAATAAAATAGGTAGCATGAAATAGTAACCAGGTGCCATGAGCAACAAATAGGTAGCATGAACCAGGTGCCACAAGTAACAAACAGGAGTGTTCACGAGTAGGTAGCTAGAGTGAAACACAGGTGGGGAGCAGGCTAAGGTTGAACCAGTCAAGTAGAGAAGAACCACGACCTTCCAAGGAAGCAAGAAACGGTGTAGGGGATAATGCAGTGCGTAGTGCCAGAGAGATGAAGAAAACCACGTTTAGACTGCAAACAACCCGAGTCTAAGGCAGCGAGAGCTCCAATGCACAGGTGGATGGAATGCACAAGTTAATAATGAACCACAGGTCCACACCAAAGCAAAAAGTGAGCTCACGAATAGAAGCAATCACGAACTCAGCAACGGATAATGCAAACCTGATACAAAACACACATGGAAACCTCTTAATACCGCATGCAAAAGTTGTAAAACCATGAACACCCCAAAAACACCCACGAACAACCCGAATGGAGGTATAAATGCTTGAATCAATGCAAGTAGAGCACGATCGGAATTTCCATTACGACACACGCACGAGAATCTGAATATCATGCCGGAAGCCGAAAAACACACAAAAAATGTCGAGGATTACACATATCCACAAGATCCACTCTGATACCATGTAAGAGGGTACGAAAACCCGCAAGTGAGGATCACGAGGAATGACATGCACATCAACGAACGTGTGAACGACAACATAAAGAGATCTCGGGAGGAGAGAGCATCAACCAAATGTGCATGCAAAGATTTGAAACATGGGCAGAACCTCATTATAATCCACAAACTCTCCTCTATCTCATAGATCCAAAGGGGTGTACATATAGGAGGTGTTGAGTAACCCCCAGTGCTGCAATCATGACAACTCGAGTAGAGAGGGGGAGTTACATTCCCAGAATAGAAGTGTAACTCCCAATGACGCATATGACGCACTGATGCATAAGAGAATCTCATAATGACCCCTAAATGACACATGGACCTATGATCTCACCTAAGTGAGATGACTCACCTAATGATGTGGAAAATAATACACACCAACAAGAAATAATGCCACTTGGGTGTTGGATCCCATAAAAACCCTGGGAGAAGAGCAACTAATGTGAATGGGATGGCTTTGAGAGATTTATGAACAATGAAAATTTATTTTTCACTGATAGCCATGGATTTTTTCAACACTCAACTCAATGACTCAAATCAAGGATGTGATTAGGAGGAACCTTAAAAAATGGGATGGCTTTACCATGCTTCTAGATTTGTCTTGACCAAGGTGAGAGAACCTATTTGGGGGATCTAAATAAAGGAAAATCTCTCATGGATTGGTTTCCTCTATGGTTGATGCAACCTAATTTGAAACAAGTGCAACCACACATACAATACTTCTGTCAAAAGAGTTGTCGCCTGATTTATTGTAAGAACTTGACAATCAAATACATATCTTATGCACAGATAATGAACAACTTTAGATATTGCATTTGCATAACATTATTGACCAAGGTTTCTTTAAATTATATTGGATTAAAAAATTGGTGGAATTCTTGGAAAAGCTTATTGTTAATGAACAAATTTAAAGCTCAACTTTTCAAAATAAGAAAATGTTTGGTTTGCATATATTATATGCTTAGTTGGTGTAAAGATAAATGGTTATTTGTTAATTGGGATACTGAGGGGGGATGGAAACTGATTTTATGACCTTAATAGAGTGGTGTTTCCATAGAATGAATCCATCCTTAACTGTGATGCTTGAAATTAACAATCAAATTAACATGATCTGTGAAATAACCTTTGCATTCATTGATACTCAATTAGCAAAAATGTTGTCTACAGTCTTCCCAATCCTAACTACAAATAATGGAGTTAGAGTTTGAGATAAAACACTTGCTAGATTTGTCTTATGCACCCAAAATACCTTTAAGGGATAACAAGAACTCTTCAAAAGTGATGTTTCCTATAGTATTTTACAATGAGTTGAACCACTACAAAGTATACACTATTATGCAATGCCCAAAGTGACCAAAAGATTACAACAACTAAGACATACCATTGTGTACTTGACAATGTAAAGCTAATGCAAGATAGTAACAAAACTATATTTCCTCATTCATTCATTCAAAACATAAGAAACGGGAAAGTATAGCTTGATCAAAATAGTCATAATCTATTTATTTAAGTTTTGGCTAGGGGACATTAAAAAATGCCTTCAAAACCTGTTAATGATTGTATAGTGCAACCACCTTAGCTCTTCCTTATAGAACTAGACACATACAATCTTGCAAGAAACTAGAAACTAGAAACTGAAACAAAAAATTGAACCTAGTCAAAAAACTCTAAAACTACCCCCAACTCACCTCCCGTACCAAATGTAAAACTCTTACATTATATAAAAGATTAGAAGGAGAAAGAAATGAGAAAAATGTGATTTCCTTCTACAACCACCAACAAGAAGCATTAAAATTCTACATAGGAGCATGGGTTTTCTACCAAAATCATTCATTCCTTCTATCTTGGGTGCATAGAGAAAAAAAAGACACCATCCTTCATCAATTTGGGTGGTTGACCAATATTACAACTTTATCTTTAATGTAAAATATGTTTTCTACTTTTTCTCCCACCAACTATCATCGATTTCTAAATCTAATGATGTCAAAGTGAAGGGTTTGAAGAGACCTTTCCAACGATATAAATTTTAGAATATTTAGATCTATGGATCGAAAGATATGGCCCTCTGAAGTTTTGCATATCATGATGCACATAAATGTGACATGTGGAAGCCTTTGATTAGCTTAGGGACTACCTCTTCCAATGTGTGCAATGCTTTTACATTTACCATGTGTTAGTCTTTGATTGGGTCACTGGGTTGGGCTTTGCTTCTTTTCTTTCCTTTCCTTCCCTTTATGTGGGTAGGCTTTTTCCTTAATAAAAAGCGAGCCAATATATCAATGCCATGTTCTCCTTCCTTGTTAGACTATCCTTTTCTTTGACTACAGTGCTGAAGTAAGATCAAATAGGAAAGCTCCAAGCTTCATTGTAATTTACCCTTTTTATAGCACCTGATTGATTAATGTGAAGTGTGAGCCAATAAAAATTCTCCAAGATTTTCATAATGTTAGTCTTTCTTTTATCTCTTCTGACAGAGTGTGAAGTACCAACCAATGAGAAAGCCCCACGCTTACTTCACATTTTACCTTTTATTTAGCCTCAACCGACAATCATGAAACATGAGCCAATAGAAAATGTCCACGTTCCTTGGGTCTGTAAGTCTTCCTTACATCGTGTTTGCTTTTGATTGGTTCTTCCTTCGCATCGCAACCTTTTCCTTTTGGGGAAATTAGAAACTTATGGATTTCTAAAAATGTTGCCATGTATCCCTCTTTTGACCTTTCTCTTCAGCCGCCTGTTACCTCCAAACTCTGTCACGTTTCTTTGTCCTTCACTGAATTTTTGACTTAGTGCACTGCCATGATACATACTTGAAGAATTATTTGGCACAATTTAATCTGGGGACTTAAGGTATGCGGAGCCCAAATGCATCGAGGAGAGTTGGAATCCTACCACGTGGCCCCTCCTAATCTTGGAATTGAATTTGACGGATAAATGAACATCAAGTGGCTTTTATAATATAACTCGCCAATGAATTAGCCTTAGTCTCCCACAGGTTTTTTGAATGCCAATGGCTAGTGATTTTGAGATATGGAATTTTATATTCATTTGAACATTCCAATCTTTGTTAAAATGGCTAAGTCTATTTTAACTGAGTTTTATAACCATTTCTGCAGCTTGATACTTTGTGGTCAAGTTGCATGTTTTTGAGTCTTTGTAGTTTCATATTTTAGGAGCAGTTTGGATAATTTTGTGTTGATGATAGGTTCTTTGTGAAAATTATAGACATGGTCATGATCACCAGTGAGCCCAAATATTTTATACTTTAATAAACCAAATCATTAAATTAGTTCCCCAATAATATTTGCTAAATCTTCTCTTTTACTCGACCAAGGCACAAAATTTATCACAAATTGACACTTCTTCTTAACTTAGACTGAAATTTGAAGCACACAGATCAATAAGAAAAATACTTCAATCCAAAGAACTAGATTAAGCATCAATTAAATGTATGGGAATCCCATTGGAAAAGACCATCTCAATCTAAGGAACTAGATTAATCTTCAAAAGCTCTTAAGCCAAACTCTGAAACCTTGTCAGTATCCTCCCAGCATGTGCAAAATGGGAATCTTGGGAGCAGGGATTGGCACTTGCAGGGTATTGGCACTTCTTAGAAGGAGCACTATTGTTTTCCCAAATGACATACGTTGGGAAGGAGGTATTATCAGCAGATGTGGTTATTTCAAACACCTTGGAGTATTCAAAGCAAATGCAATTGACATGTATAAACTAGCTATTACTATCTTTGTTAACGTCCCCTATCTATGTCAGCATCATTCTTGTTGAGCCAAAATAGGAGCTTGGGAATAGTGTGTTAATATTATCTCAACATAGTGGAAAGTGATTTTTTTCTTTATGTTCATGTCCCATCTAAGAAGAAATGTGTGCAAATTTTGGAAGCATGTTCAAAGCATGCAATTTTTTTTTCTAATTGTTGGGAATTTTTGTAGTGTGCTAATTAAGTATGTGGCGTATTAATATTCGAGTGTGCTTGGTTATGCTGGTAGGTGGGAAATATTCAGATAATGCATTTAGAAATGCTTATGAACTATTTGTTAAAATGTCTTGGAATTGTAGTCTAGAGGACTATTGTTCATTTGGAACACTGCAGAGAATATTTTCTTAGCCCTATGCATGACATGCCAACCGTTTGACAAATTCCATGTAAAAATGTGGCCTCTCAAACCTTCTTTGGCTGTTGCGTGTGCAAACAGGCGGTGTTATTTTTTTGTTTATTTATTAGATGTGTGGACTTTAGGAGGCAAAATTTTGTTCCACCAAATAATATTGTGACAAGTGTAAATCTAGACACCACAACCTAATGGTATCCTACTTCTACACCAAGATGGGAAGATTAGATCAGTGTCTGGACATCCATCAAAGCATCGGGGAAGCTAATTTTTTTAATTATGTCGTCAATTTCCAAAGAGACATGTATAAAAAAATGTGGAGGCATACACAATGCACATGGACTATTGAATAAACCTTGAGACACCACATAGAGGATGGGCAAGGCCTCTGCATATGATTGCGAACTGTTTGACAAAATGGATCAATGAGATGTGGTCTCATGGCCTACAAAATTTATAGATATTTTCTCGCCACCTCCAACCGACCTCTTTTCTTAACGTTGAAAGATTGAGATTGGTGTTAGGAAATAAGGGATAAAATATGCGGAATATTCCCTCACAAAATCGCAACAGTAGAAACTAATATGCAGAAAAATATTACAGATCTTAAATAAAAGTGCAGAATAAAATAACACAACACAAAGAGACAATATTTAACATGGTTCACCCAAATTGGGCTACGTCCACCAAGAATCACTTGCTCAGATTTTATTACAAGCCATCACTCTCTCAATATAATACCCTGATTTATTTGGAGCTATGCTCAAAAAACTCTACAGAATTCACACCCAAATTCAAACACATCTGTAATGTTACATTATGCCTACCTATGCACAAAACCATATAAATAGACAACTGCTTAAGCATTTTTACAAAAACCGTGGGTATTAAAACCATGGGCCAAAACCGTCCCATAAAACTATGGGTCAAAAATCCCACCCATATGAGAAAAGCACATTTCCCGATTGATCGGGCACGTTTTAAGGCCCAAAAAAAATTAGAGGTTAAGCCCCCGAACCTCGGTGAGACAACTGTGGAAAGTGTACATTACTCTTAGTGTACAGTCTTCAACACTTTCTCACATGAAAACAGGATCCACAACCTAACAATTGGTGTGGATGGCATTGGCATTCTATGATATGTCTCCTTTAAGCCCAGATGTGGATGCATATAGTGGGCACATGAATTGTTTGATAGAATACCCGAAGGAAATGTGGTCAAAGGATCGCTTTAGTATTTGCTTTCTAAGTGGCTTAGTGTTGTGTGGACCATTTAGGGATTTGTTTTTCCATTGCATTGGTCAGAAAGTTGTTCAGTAGTGAATGTTTGACTTGGTCTTGTTTTTCGAGCTAGATGACCTCCTTCATGTGCATGGTGACCTGATATGTTTAAATTTTGTGGGCTATGTGACATCCCCAACTCAGTTGTGGGCTCGGCTGGATTTTGTTGACTCTTAGCAAAGTGATTTGATCCCTAGTGGAGCTTGACCTCATGAGATCAGTTCTCAACTTGACTTATAACTTAACCCATTGGCATTATGAGATGCTTGTAGTATGGCACAAAAAATGTTGATAAAATTTTGACATTCTGGCGGCCATGAATTGAGTTCTGAGTGATCCTTATACCTCACATAAATTCTAGCTTAGGCATGGTCATCTTACTCTATCCTTACATGTTTTTAGAGTTCCTAGTTTTCTTAATTCTAATGGAGTTGTAAATAAATCTAAATAAAAATAATGTTTAGGTGAATTAAATGGGATGGGTTATTGTATAGTAAATTTTTCCTATGCTTTGTACTCAACTAAACCAATAATCAAGAATGAAAGCACTACTATCTTTTACCTCGTAAGATGGATGGATAAAATGTGATACTAGTTTTGGATTTGGAAACCACGCGATTGGCGGGATGAATGGAAAACTTAGTAAAACTACTTCTTGGTGACTTTGTGTAATATTAATAAAACATGTTTTCATGGAGATGTAAAACATCCCTATAAAACTTGAAATGAGAAAGGAAAACTTTATTTGTGTACCTTGTCATGTGGAGTGTTCAATCGAATTCTCAGTTGTGCCTTGGATTTCTGTTTGACCTTGTTTCATAACGTTTTTAGGATCCCAAAAGGCTAGTACACAAATTTAAATAGCCATTGAAATTTAAAAATGTAGTTTGGTTTTGAACTGCCATTTTGGCACTGGTTTTAAAAATAGATTTTTGGCTTCCGCATACCTCAATCTTTTCTACGAGAGAATTATTGCAAACCATCAGTTTAGAGAAAAACATCCTATAAGCTAGTTTTCCTTATAGATTTTGTAGGCCCCAATAGTTGGGCGAAAAGGCCTCTTGAGTGCATTTATTATCATTAGCTTTGCAAAGACGAGTGTCATTTTAATCATGTTTGTCAATTAGGGTATCCATCATCTTTGAGTGTTTCCTTGTATATAGGTGATTATGTTAAAATGTAAATATTATAGCCTAATCTAATCCAAGTTTGTAGTAAATAATAATAAATAAATAAAGGAAATAACCCAATAAACCTAATCAATGAAATGTAGAAACCTTAATGTGTAAAGAGGGTTAGAAGAGCCATAGTTGATTCACAGAGGTCATGGGACTATGTCATAGTGAATATCGGTTAAACAAGAATGGAAAACCGTCACACAGGAGCCTAGGAAAATGTAGATCTGAGTGATTTAGTTGGACTGGGGCACATGGAGGATGATGGGGGCATCTGGGGCGCTATGGTCTAAAATCTAGGTGCCCTGGTCTACAGAAATGGTCGGAACATAGTTCCAACAGGGCCGTTAGAGCTTCACACTTGATTACTTCTTGTTGCATGTATGTCGTTGAACTTCATCGGATGTCACTGTAAATTTGGAATGAAAGAATCACCTAAAAAACCCAAACAAAGCATCAAAAATCTAAAAAATAAAGATGCATATGAAGGGGTTTAACTATTCTCAAATGGCACAATGGTGGCCTTACAGCCGAGTGATGTACTACATCTCAAACCCAATGTAGTTCTATGTGTGTGGAATTGTGCCCTAGGTTGCTCTTGTGTGTGTCACACTTGAAGTAGTGAGCAAGTAGCTAGATGTAGAATGTAAATAATTTGTGTATGGAATAAAATAAACTGCCCTCCTATGAAGTGTGATGGAGATGAACCAACATTTGTTCCTTGTGATGGAGCTAGATGGATGCAAATGGAGCTATAGATGCCTTAATGGGTGCAACCTTAGGTGGTGATAGCTAATTTTTAGTGTTTGGTCTATTAGTATGATCACATAAATTTATATTTATATAATTCGTTCACTTGAATTTCGTAATTAACCCCGAAAAGGTCGACTACCAAAAATATAAGATGCTCAAATGACTAGAAAGGACCCAAAAAGTGAGAGTAAAGTGTAAAGAGGATAAGGGCACCCATAAGGGATGAGAGCACCTCGAGATGGCATCCTGGTTGGGCCCCCCAATCTAAAAAGGCTAAAACTCAAGTATGAAAAGACAGACTGGGTCAATAAAGGTGCAAGACCGAAAGTAGCAACAGAAAGTAACAAAAGATGAACAAATACATGGCTTAGTGATTTCTTTTCATACTCAGGAGTCATATGAATAGTAGTATGTGATCGAGACTAGACGTTTACCTAAAGTGTGTGATTTTGTGTCTACATTTTCCCCCACTCTATGTTGGTGAGTGGAAAGCTCAGTAACATAAAGTAAACAGAGATGCGTACCTAATATCCATATGGACTGATTTAGAAAGCATGCTGAGGGACTAGATAGAGCATGGAGTGATAAAAAAAGATAGAGCATAGAGACTAAAGATGTAAAAGCGTAAAGAGTGATGAAAATAAAACTAGGGTGAAAGCACATGTGTAAATATCGATGTGTGTGATAAACTTGTTAGTATCGATGTGTGCGATCTTGTTGATGTTAACTACTTTTTTTCTCATGTAGATACACCTACAAAAGAGAAGATGATTAAGTATTCAAATACACATGTATATGTATAAAAATCATATAAGGAAGTATGTAAAATAAAATTCTGAAAAATGTGAAAAAGGAACATGTGCACCTTATTCTTGATGAGGAAAGAGGGTGTAGAAAGGATCATGTTGATGAAGTGTGAGTTTTTTGGGTGATCTCACACCACTGGCTGAAGAAGTATAGGGAGGAAAGTCTTATTTATCCTCCAAAATTTAAATGCTTCCTGAAACTAAAGATATCTTTGTATCATCTGGTTTTTAGGTGATCCGACTCCATGGAAGAAATAGTGTAGAGAGGAAGGTTTGGTATTATCCTCTAACCTTTAAATTTTCCCCATAATAAATGACCACTGCAGATGATGTGTACCAATGTATGTGCTAAGGACAGCCTACCCCATAAAAGTCGTTGTGTAGATTTTTGTAGACTGTGTTGAACCTTGTCATTGTGTAATTGCCCCCTAGTTATAGGTGTGCTAAGAAGACATTGTTGTACTAAGGACCCAAGTCTGATTTTGATCCCTAAATTGTGTTGTACCAATATTGTGTTATGTTATGTATACTCAGTATGGGGTGATTGATTTACCTAAATGATTCCCCCCTCTTTTGGGGCACATGCAATGTCGTTGTGGGAGGATGCAACCCAAAAGAGGACCAACTATTGAAAATGTGCCCTGCAGGGGGGAGGGATGTGTTTGGTAGAAACCAAGGCACATGCAAACAAGTGGTTGGGAGACAAGTGTTAGTACAAGCAAAGACAAATGTGTATGTATAAGAAGAAGTGTAAGCTAAATAGACAATGTGTAAGCTAAAACACGTGAGAAGAAGATGATGTAGACTGTGAAAAGTGGGTTACAAATATGGGACACCATTCACGGTGTCACAATACAATCAAGGCTGATGAAGTCAAAAGCATACAATTTTACACACAAGACAAAGGGAAAATCCCATAAACAAAGTCATATAATGGCAAGTAATGTAACAGATAACCATGGTGGAAACTAGTCCTGTAAAACAAATGATGCACATGAAGAACCTATTAGCACGTTAGAAAGATAAAGAGAATGTCAAGTCATGTATAATTGATAAAGTAGTGTGTTATGAAACAAATGAAGCAATAACACCTATAGTGTACGAAAGTGGATGTCCCCATGAGCCATTGTGGGACCGCTAAGAGGTGTTGTGCCAAACATCTATGTTACATGTAATGGAGCTATATAATTTGTGATCACAACTAGAAAGAAAGTGAACATGCATGTGTGCATGATAAATATAATGACATATAAGATATTTATCTAGCATGTGTAATAAAGTGAACGTGTACAAGTTAATGCAAGCAAGAGTAAAATCAACCAAGATATGCAATATGTTATTGATGGATGGAATGGAATGCAGAGTGAATGATAGGATCCATGTGCCCCCTGAGTGGATGTGTATGTATGCAATCAGGTTCATTTGGTTATGTCCCATCAGCAGTCCAAAATGAACTGTAAATGAGAGTGTGTCATCGGGAAATGGTTAGAACAACATGTTGTGTGTAGTGTGGTGTGATGTCTGTGTAGTGGTGATATGCGACATAGAGAGGTGTGAAAATGTGTGATGATTTAGCCTAAAGCGTATATCACTAAGTGATGTTAGGTGAAGCGATGATGTATCATATAGCATATATCACTAAATGATGCAATCATAAATGATGATGTAGCCTATAGAATTGTTGGTCTGAAAATCTGTCGGGTGGGTAGATATATGGATATACAGGCCAACAGTGTGCAGGGCATAGCCCCTCTTTGAGACAGCAAAGCTAAACTGGTTTATTGCTATTCTACAAGTAGGAATCTATGCAAGTCTTACAGTATTCTACCTTCAGGGGGGTTTTGGGATCTCATCCCGGTAGAGTTAGTTCCGACGAAGAACAGAAAGGAATGATGGGAGCAATAGAAGAAAGATGGATCTGAAGGGAGAAAAGAAATGAATTCCAAAGTAGAAAGGTCATAGGGTTTATGTTTTTGGCTAGTAGTAAACAGAGCCAAACTTACTCACATAAACAAACAAAGCAATACGGATAAACAAATGACAAAAGCATAGGTGAATCCAACAGAATAAGCATGCAGATCTAACTTAAGAAAGATCTAACACATAACACAGGAATTCAACATAAAGTCTCAATTTTTTGTATTAATATTTGTCCTGTTACAAGAAAGCTCAAAGTCTTTCTCTCCTCACTTCTATTTTTCATACAAATTTGCTCACACTGAATAATACAACTGTCCAAGTATTCATAGAAGGAGAAGGAGAGAGAAGAAAAAAAGGAGCTAACCACTATTTACAAAATATTTAAAAGTCAAATGTTGACTTTAGGGCAATTTGGTGGATGACAACATCCCATGGTGCAACATGGATGATGTCATCATTTGTGCCAACATACTTTTAAATAATTTTACAAAAATGGGATTTATCCTAGGAGGAAGGAGCCTATTCATCATCATCCCTTGGCTTGAAAGGAGTCTCTTACTTATACTCAGGAGAGGTAATGTGAAATTGGGCTCGATACTCCATGAACTTGCTGACCATCGCCTAAATTTGATCCTAAGTAGGACCCTTGGTGTGATCCCCGATGACTTCGCAAGTTTCTCGTTCATCTCTAAGTCTTTTAGGGAGTTTGAAGTATCCATTGCCTACCTCCATCAGGTACCCAACAAAGTCGTGACAGGCCAGAAGGTTGTTGATAGATTCTACATCAAAAGTGGCTTCTGACGTGAAACCTTGCGACGTAATTCCCCTGAAAATCTGAATAGTATCATCTACCTTCCTCAAGGCGTACATTGCACCGAGTAATCCTGGAGACATTCTTAAGACAATCTGCTCCATTTGATGCATGGCATCTAGGGCTTCCTCCTTGATTTTGTCTATCTTTTCTAAGACAAACTCTATTTGGTCAACCCGATAGTCTAAAGCAGCAAGGACTTTGTTGGGTGCTCGCGGGTGATCAAAGACGTTGAATTTCAACAAGTCATTGACTGGGCAGTTGAGCATCTTCTGGAATGTCTCGTGTTGTAACCTGGCATGATCCAACTCTTCGGAGATAGGTCCTACTATTACCTGGAGTTCCTTGTTCTCCTTATCTATATTTTGATAGAGCTCTGTGAACTTTGTAATCACTTCCTCACTATCTTTGAGGATCTTCTCTCTCCAAGCAGACACTGTTGCACCTTGCTCACCGATCTTGGCATACTCATTTATCTTCTCCTAACTAAGAACTTCGGGAGGGTCAGCGGCAGTCATAGGAGGGGCATTGCCCATCTTTTGTAGGGCTTGGAGAAGATGCTTGTTTTGCTCTTTTAATATTCTCTTCTCTTCCTTTGCTTCTTGAAGCTTCTTGCAAAGGGCATCCACTGCGGATAAGGCCTCTCCTTGCAGGATCTCTGATGATGTTCCCATTGTGACTTGAGTCACTGTAAAATCTGTAGGAGACAGATCTTCTTTCTTCTTTATGGGATCAAGGTATGCGATCTCCATAACCCTTTGGCCTGAAGCACTTTGAGAGAAGCGGGTTATAGCCTTTTACTTCTTAGGCCCTTTAGCTGGAATAATGGAGAAGTCCATAGGTGCAATAGGGACTTTCCTCTTGTGTTGGCTCAGGTGTTTAGAGATCCATTATGGACTTAGGGGAGTGGGACCAGAGGAAGAGGAGGAAACAGAGGTGGAAGGAAGAACGACTGCAGTGGACACGGGGAAGTGTGTCGAAACACTTGGTGGTAGCATGGAGAAAGAGGATGACACACCAACGCTCACAGGAATAGGAGTCACTACAAGAGAGGAGGCCATGGGGACAGAAGGGATATGCGATATGAGGGAAGAAATGTTGGGGGATAGATCCGTAAGGGAAGAGAAGAGGGAGGAAGAGGGAGGGGGAACGGTAGAAGATGGAGGAGAAGACACAACCAACTGAGTAGTTGTTTGAGTGACATGAGGAGGGGAAGGAGGAGCAGGAGAGGGAATGGTTGGGACCTCGCCAGTTATAGCAATGACAAGATCCTGAGTGGATGTGTCCATTGGAGCACTTACCATTTCTTCTTCTCCTAGGGACACTAAGTCCACAACTTGCTCTTCTACGGTAGTAGGAGGGCTTTCAGGAGCTTTCTCCTGAGTAGTGCTTGCCTCTCCTACTTTATCCTTTCCTTTGTCCTCAGGAAAATGTTTTGGCTTGGATGGTGCATTACCCAAGGGAGACATGGTAAAGTCTACCCCAAGGTAGATGATACCATTTTTATTGCACCGATGCTCGATGCGTTGCAAAGTTCCCTTGACCCTTTCCTCTATAGTCTGAGGGGCCTTGTTCCTATCAATTTCAGCAAACGGCCAATTGTACCCATCCGTGTCTAGATAAACCTGATCAACTTCTTGATCAGTTTCTTGGAAATCCTTTGGGATGATAGCCACACCATATTGAATGATCTCTGTCAGGGCCAGTCAAGAGTGATCCTTTCGTCTAAGCTCAACTTCATGATTTAGGTTGATGTAGATATCCTCGATCTGAGGGACATGAATTGGATCAATCCTTACTCTTGGAAGGCAACCATGAGGATCGAAGGTTGTCCTTGCTAGGAAATTATGCTTCAGATTGAGCAACTCAAGCTTTGCATACATCTCCCGGGATTTACCCTGTGAAGTGTAGGTGTATCTGCCCACTGTAAGGGGGAATGGAGTTCCACCCTTCTTCCTTTTCAAACACTTCTCATGGTATGTGATGAGCTATCTAGATAGCTCCAATAGGATCAGTTTGGGTCTCACATACCTTGGCAATCTGGTGGGTTCTCCCAAGAAGTTAGCAGCTCTGAGATAGGTGAAAGTGGGGAATTGCGTGAATAACACTCCCCACTTCTCCGTGGTGGTGATCATGCTTTTGGTCGTCTGACTGCAAGTCATGTTGGGCCTCAAGAGGTAGATGACGCCATAGAAGAAGACATCGTTGATTTTACTGAATTGGGCTATGTTGTTCTCTAGTCTTAACTCTGGATAGTACTCATATATCCTGACCTGGGGCCATATCCCACACCGATTAAATGTTGGGTAGTCCCTCTCTGAGGCAGTACCATATACTACATAGGAGTTCATATAGAACCTCCCAGTTATTGAAATGTGTTGAAGCTACTCCGAGATTGTGCTGCTGATAATCTATCCCCAGTCAAAACGCTGATCGGGAACATTTTTATTCATTGTTTCCAAATACCTGAGCATCCACTTGTGAAAGTAATGGACATCGGGGAGTCCATGTACTCTATTTAGGGAGGTGATTGTGTCACTCATCTCTTCTGAAAAATCACTGCGATGAATGACTTGTGGCCACCTGCTTGTCACCTTCTTATTCCTGAGGTACACCTCATTCATTAACTGCATACATTTGTCTTCATTTTCAGTCCATGTCTTCACGCAGTCCTCCTGGCTCACTGCTACAAAATGTCGGTGGTGAGGGATACCCAACATGATCTCAAAATGTCGGGCCGTGAGGTTGATTATCACCTCGCCCTTCTCATTTTTGGCACATCTTGTGTCCTTATTGTAACAACGGCCCACCAACATCATAAACTCATTGTTGATTGCGCTCACTGGGAGCCCTGCAGCAAAGTACAGACCACTGCCAACCAGTTTATCCATCCATGGGCTGTATGTGACCTTCTTGGTTCTGGTCCAAAAGTCCTCCATGTCAATGTGCCTAAGTTCTAAATCTCTGATAACAAGATCGCACTATGTAAGTGAGTCAGGCATCCTGACCCTTTGGTATTTATATTTCATTTCTTGCTTTGTTAGCTTGGCTTTACCCTTGGACTTGGTTGGCTTCTTACTCGATGAAGACATGTGTGGATCTGACTTTAGCTGTTGATCTGTAATAAGAATCAGGGAAGTTCATCACAGAAAGGCCATGTTAGGCATTAAGTCATCCATAAAAAGCTTACAGAATGAAAAGTTAGCAATTTATGAGCCTCTGGGCGCAAGGCGCAGCTTTACTTCAGGCTGCAGGGACTTACAAAAGTAAGGCACACTTTGGGAAAGTGTTGCATGGGAAAATGTAGTGCCTGAAGGGACGTGGGGTGCAGAAAGGCTACACACAACATTCAGATGTTGGTGTCAAGGGATGTGCGCTTACGTCGTTGGAAGTCTTTTAATGGGGCGCAGATATGATTGGTGTTACATAGTATTATGGTGCGCCAAGGTGCGGATGCAAAAGATGCAACATCAAGGTGAGGTGCACTAGGAGGTTAAGCTTGCATGGCGTGGGAAGGGTTTACATAGCATGAAGTGTTTTTTCTATTATAGGTGTGCTCGCGCCTGCGCTTTAGGAATTTTTGTAGTTTTTTACAGGGCGCGGGAAAGGGCTTCTGTTGCGTGTGTTCACAGTGCGCCTTAGCGCGACTATTTTTGATGCAACATGACTAAATGGTGTGTAAAAGGGGCACGAATGCATTGAGTGCAACACGTATGAAAATTGCGTCGTGGAAGACAACAGGATGATTCTCTTTATTTTGTGGTTTTTTACTCTCTCGGCTCAGATTTTGATAGTAAGGGGTTAACCTTGGTAAGGTAGGGGGCAGAGGAGAAAAGGGGCAGGGGTCCATTCTGAGGCAGAGCCTTGCAATTTAGTAGATCTAGAAGGAGAGTGAAAAATGGCTTGCAGGTGGGTTTTGCAAAAAGGGGTTGGGATTGTGTTATCTTCTTAGGTTTATTGTTATCATCAACAATCCTAATCACCTAAAGCAACATAAAAACCACATAAAATCCACAAGAAGGGCAAGGGCCACTTACCAGGAATATATAACGATGAAGGAGACGATGTGGGGACCACGAACGTGACAAATGGCAACATGCAGGGCTGACAAGAATGTTGAAAATGTGCAAAGAAAAAGACTTTTTACATTTTTTGTAATGTGAAAATGACAGGTTGGATGCGTCTATGTATAGCAAAAGGTGCAATAAATGTGCCACCAACTTTTTTTTATGGCACACTTTAGAGGATGTCGACACGATGGGAATTGCACCTTGGCGCAGCTTTGGGAGTGTCAACACTATGTTTTTAGCACCCACAACGCACTTTAGAGAGTGATAACAAGATGGCATGTGCGCCTTGGTGCACCCTAGAGAGGTGCAACATTTGGAGTGTTGACACTCCCTAGAATGCGCCAAAGTAATAGAGGGGCACAGTTTTGGTTGATGTAATGCGAATGAAAAGTGTGCCCAACCCAAAAAGGTTGAAAATGACCAAGTTCTAAAAACTAGATTTTCCGGAAAGGGATTTTATGTCATTCTGAATGTTGAGAGACCTCAATGGGGGACCAAAACGGAAATTTTTGGTATGATTACCTACAAAATTGCCCTTGTCAATTTTACAGGATAACAAGTGTATACCACTAAGTGATGCTAGGTGAAGTGATGATGTAGCCTATAACGTATATCACTAAATGATGCAAGCGGAAGTGATGATGTAGCCTATAACGTATGTCACTAAGTGATGCTAGGTGAAGTGATGATGTAGCCTATGGCGTATATCACTAAGAATGTCGCATGCTAGAAATATTGAATGGTTGAGTGTTTGAATGTGGTCCATTTGTGATGTATAGCCTCAACAATCCAATATAGACCACGAGACTAGAGTGTGTCATTAGATAGTGAGTGTAGCACGTAAAATTAGATGTGTAAAATGTGTAAGATGTAGTGTAATATGCGATGTATAGGATGTAATGCAAGATGTGTAGATGATATAGGTGTAGAAGATGCATGACATATGAAACTAAAAGTGTGAATGATGCATAATAGATGTAGGATGTAAGATCTAAAATGTAGGATTGTAAGATGTAAGATGATGTGTATATACAAAGATGTAGGATGTGTGAAGATGTGTGATGTGTGGTATATAGTGTGCAAGGGGGGAGGTTCATTTGTATAGGATTCCCTTAAGTGTGAACCGAAGCACAAGAGTGCATTTTTGGGTAGTGTTCATTCTAGCATGTATTAGCATAAGATGTTGATGTGAGGGGGGGAATAAATGAGTGTAATGCCCCCTTAGTGTGCATTGATGAGTGAGATATCTGATAAAAGTAAAGGATGAAGGTCATCCACCTAATGATTTTGATGATGAAAGAATGCACGACCATGCTCTAAGAGTGGTGGTATGTTAGATAAAAATTGTACACGTGAGTGAATTCTATGTGCATGTGCTAGATGAGTATATGATGGGCGCATTAGTGCAAAAAAAATATGTAGGCGATCTATGTCAAGCAAAACAAGGCGATGATGAACACCTACATGGAATAAAAAGAGGTGGTGATTTATGCCGAGATGTAGTAATTGTCATAGGAATGGGCCTATATTGATGTGCTAGAATAACAGAGTGATGAGGCTACATGAGGTGTGAACGAGTAGGTGAGCTAGAAGTAGATTTTATTTTATGTGTTATGGATCATGGCATACTAGATATAGTAGGTTATGCATTAGTCATTGTTAGATGAGGTGGTGACCATGGAGTAGATGGAGGCACACCATCAATAGAAATGACTTGATTGTTGTGAATAAATTTTAATTGTAAATGATTCATGGAGATGATAGACTTAGACCTACGAATCCGATTGAGGCCTAGAAGCATGTATCCATCGATTGCTTGTCTGATAAGGAAGGGCACAAGTAGAGTGAGAGGGCCTACTATAACATGAATTTTGAAAACACCACATGAATTTTTCATTGAATATGAAATTTGCAATAGTGGATAGCCAATAGCGATGAGAAGCAGAATAGAGCATGCACTAATGGGCCAAGATGAGTCAACCTTGGTATTATTGATAGAGACAGATACGATAGATGCACTAATATGTAAGTGATTAGAAGTGAAAATCACATGATAATCATGATCAGAGAAATAAATGGTTGGGGGGAAGTGTCAGTATGTGTAACTAGAAATTCAAGAGCCCTTGATACAAGAGGAGGAATTGTGTGATATGCGTGATTAGTTGAAGATTCAACTGGTTTCTTGTCATCTTGTGGAAGCGGGTTATTAAATAATTTGATATTATGATTTTCATTAACTGGTGCAGAGTATGTAGGCTCTTGAAACTCAAGCTTGTTATTATTGATAAGATCTTGGATGCTGGTGTGGAGCTTGAGACACCTATTTGTAGAGTGTCCCACACATCAGTGATAGTCGCATCTAAATTTCTCATTGTAGTTTCTTCCTTTTGGTCGCGATGGGTATAATTATAGTGGTGGAGGAAGCATGATACGATTGCTCTCAAGAATATGTTATAATTTGAGTTATGGAGCAGTAGGGAATTTGGTGAATGTATGCTGAGGTGGTTATGACCGAAGCTCTTTTGTAGTACATATCACTTTAACAATAATTTTTTTGTCATATGGCTTAGTTGTGGGTGGTTTGAATGTTGACTTACTGTGAAAACATGTAGAAGATGATGCTTTCTCATGCTATTTAATATTTCTTATAGATAAGAGATTGGTTTCACAAAGTTTAAGAGTATGACATATTTGAGTGAATGAAGGAGAGGTCTAAAAGAGTTCACTTTCCTGGAGAGGTAGTAGTAGACTCTTGATGAATAATTCTAGAATCTCAGAGTTCGTAAGAACATTTGACATCTTGGCTAAGTTGTTTTTGTATCTCAAAACATAATTTGCTAAATGTTTTTTAGGTCCTTGTTTAAGTTATGCTAGCTAGCCATAGGATATCTTGGAGTTGATGTTGATAGAAAAGTGAGTGAGAAAAGCAACGGATGTATGCATGAAAGAGGTTACTGAATGGACAAGTAGGTCATAAAATTAATGCATCGCATAATCATGGAGACTACAAGGGAAAATGTTAGCCAGAAGGATATGATCATCCACAAAATACAGACAAGCCACATGGAATGTGCGGAGATGCTCTTGTGCATCACCATGCCCATTGAAAATGGGAATCTTAGGGGTGACAAAATTAGGAAGAAGTGGATACGTGGAGATAGAAGGTGAGAATGGAGTATGTAGTAATAAAGTGGAGTCCAAATATAGAGATGCACGGTAAGTAGCCTGTTGTAATTGAAAAATTGTTTCCTGGATTTCTTGATAGAGGGAGGCTAAGTCCTGAGTGCCAACGGAGGAAACCTATTGCGTTTGAGAGACAAGAAGTGGTGTGAAGTGATTGGTGGGAGTAGTAATAGAAATGGGGATGGTAGAAATGGGTGGAAGAGTAAAATTAGGTGGTTGAGTAGCAATGGAAGTAGAGATGGTTGTAGAAGCAGTAAGCTTCGCCAAATTTGTAGCTTCCTCACAAGCAACATGTAAGAGAAAGTTTAGATCTTGGGGATTCTCAATGATATGATCATCAAGGGATTTAAGATGTTCCTCACTAAAGTCACCGTAAGAGTGAGCCATGATAAGATGAGGGTAAGGGATAATTTTAGCGGCGAATATTCGTAATATGGCGAAAATTTCATTTTATGAAAATTTGAAAAGGTGAATTATTCGGAGTGGGTCGGTGCCCTGTTCGCCTAAAATATATAGTATATTTTTTCTGGGGGGTCGGCTTCGCCTTCATTTGAAAACATCTCCTATAAAAACCTAGCTGATTCGCTGGGTAGTATACCTCAAGTAGCTTAACAAATTACCAATACTGTGAAATTTGAACTCGCATACCCTTAAGCACCAGAGATTCAGATTACTGTTAGCCTGTGATTGTTGACGCGTGACAAATGCAGTGTTGACGCGCGACAAGGGCACTGTTGACACACGACAACAGCCGTACTGACGCGCGACAGAGGAAGTGTTGACGCGCGACTTGGGAAGTGTTGACGCGCGACAGAGGAAGTGTTGACGCGCGACAGAGGAAGTGTTGACGTGTGACAGAGGAAGTGTTGACGCGTGACAGTAGTGTTGACGCACGAAAGTATATTCAGAAAGTGGACGCGCGACAGGAAATGGGTTGTTGACGCGCGACAAGTGCAGAGTTGACACGTGACAAAGACCTCAGACAGAGGACACGCGACAAGACCTCAGACACTGGACAGAGTCGCTACTCGGTTTTTTTGCTGACGCAGGACTCTTTTCAGAATAATGGAAGGTGCCAGCTCAAAGAATATGAATAACCTAAAAGTAAGTAAGAAATCTCAGAAATCACTCTTCAAGTATTTTGGAAACTCTGCGGATACAGATATTGTAAATACCAATCATATAGATGCCACCACAAAGAATCAGAATACTGACTGTGTGGAAGGTATTATTGAGGTGGACATGCATTCTACACAGTATCAAAGTCAAACAAATGAAACCTACGATAATATGCCAGATCTTGAAGATATTGTTCCTGTTGGGGTGCAACCAGAAGTGCAGCTAGATATCACAGATACAAACACTCAGCAAAATGGAAGACAGAAATCAAAATCAAACTCCGGTCCAAGAAAGAGGAAACCTGGTGATTGTGATATTGCTCAAAATTCTACTCAAAAAAGTAAAGCATTGAAAACGAACAAGAATATGTGGACCATTGGCAGGACATACAAGTTTGATTGGGCAGCTAAATTTCCGTTTATTGAACCTGTACAATCATCTAATTCTGAAGAAATCCCATCTGAATGTACATGTAAAATATGTACGTGGAAATTGGGAAAGCAACAAAAAATGCAACTGAAGCTGGACACTATAGAAAAACATTGTGGAAAACAATATTTAACTGTAACGGGGGCGGATGGCCAGAAAATCAAAACACATAGGTGGAAAACTGAAAAATAATGCATGCATGTTAGATACGCAGCGGAATATGAGGCAGAGCAGAAAAAACACAGACATCTGTTGGAAAAGGGAGGAACGATCACATCGCATATTGGTAAGATGAAAGAAACAAATCTACATGCAAAATTCATACAATTCTCTACTCTTTTTCAAATACTAAAAAAAGGAAGAGCGATTTCGGATTTCCTCGATTTCAAAGTTTTGTATCAATTTAACAGAATGCTGAATGTACCTCAGTCTCATTGGTCTGAAAGTAGTGGATGGGAAATGGAAAAATGCCTCTCGATGATAGAGAAGGAAGATTTGAAAGAGAATGTAAAAAAAGCAAACTTTATCTCTCTTTCAATTGATGAAGTGACAGCAGTCGACAACACCGCATGGGTATGTATCCACATCTATACTTTAGAAAATCATATAAGGACACCTCATCTGTTGGGTGTTATGAAAATGGTTGAAAACTGCAATGCCGAAAACCTATATAAAATAGTTGTTTCTCATTTGAAAGATGTTGCTGGTATGACTGATTATGAAATTGCTACGAAGTTGGTATGCGTTGGAGCAGATGGTGCATCTGTCATGCAGGGTCACCGAACAGGGCTCTGTGTTAGATTACAAACAACAGTGGCCCCATATATGCTACCAATTCACTGTATGGCTCACAGAATGAATTTAGCGTATAAAATGGTAAGCAACCATGAAAATGTTGCTAAATTAGAAGACCTTATAAGAGAACTTCATGCCTATATGTCAAGCAGCCCAAAGCATTTTCTCGAGTTCCAAAAATTTGCAATTGGAATTACAGATGGCAAAAAACTTCTGAAGGATGTGGAGACTAGATGGATCTCTTTGTATGAACCTGCATGCAGAGTTCGTGAGGAGTATCCTTCATTGGTTGGTTTCATGCACAAATACCGTCATGAAGTTGATAGGGCAAGGGACTTGTTGTTCCGTTTAACTGATTTGGAGACATTGCTTACATTGGTTGGTATTCTTCCAATGTTAAAGGAGATCAATACACTGATGAAGCATGCACAGGGCAGATTAATCTATATTGTGGATTTTATACGGATGAGGAAAATGGTATGTCAAAGTCTTGATATATTGTACTGTTCCCAGGATAGTTTTGATGCACCTGTTTTTGAAAATTGGAAAGATTTATTAGATCTTAAAAATCCTAACACCTTTTTGAGATTTAATATCCACGATCACCTATGCATCACTGTTAATGGGAGGGAAATACCAATGCACATTTTGCAAAAACGTCAAGATATTACAGGATCGGAACAAGAAGATGTTCCCGTGACACGTAATTTGTTTGAGTCTGTTATAGTTGAAACAAGAATAAAGCTTAAAAAAAATTCAGAAACCTTGTCATCAGAAATTAGGGAACGTTTCTGTAAAGATAAAATTCTGGAAGCCATGGGTGTGATGAATCCTAATTTTTGGAATACTGAAGGTGGCCGTGCAGACTTTGTCAGTAAGCATTTCCATAAATCAATGGGTACAATAATGGAACAATTTGCAAAGACGTCAGAGCTCAAGGGTATGGAAATCAAAGGTATACTGAATGCCGATTTATTAAAGTTTCAGTCAACAAATTTTGCAACAACAATGAGGAACCAATATAAGAATTTAGATCAACCTTCTGAAAGTGGTGCTATTACAAGGCTATGGCGAGGAATCTATCAAAGTTCTATCTTACAAGAAGATATCAGTGAATATTTTAGATTATATGAGTTATGCCAAACAATGATTTTGGGGTCTGTGGAGGATGAAAGGGTTTTCAGTGCATTGTCATTTATAAAATCAAAACTGAGAAACAGGTTGGATAAAAATTTGGAAAGTTGCATGAGGTGTTATGTTTCTCGATACTCCATCGAAACCTTTCCGTTTGACAGAGCAATTGCGCACTGGAATTCCCTTTGCGAAAGAAGAGGTGTGAATAATACAGCTACAAGTACAAATATTCCCAACCTTGAGAGTGTAATTGGCTCTTCGTCACATTCTACAGAAGACAACATCGACTTTGATGAAGCTATTGATAATGGATTGTTTCAACTTTAAATAGGTATCTTCTTTATCTATCTTTTATCTTTATCATTAAAGATGTTACAGGTCTATATACTAAAAATGTCAGGCAATTCACCCATCTATCTACTAATACATTTCTCGTGTTGGGTTTTTTTAAAACACAGATCTAGCTCATTACCAGTGGCAATGATGATTTCAACTTTAAGGAGGTATCTTTTTCCCCTTAATCTTATTGTTTGTTACTATTCATTTTTTTCAGCTCTGGTTATCATTAAAGATGTTACAGGTGTATGTATTTACATTTAGTTAAATACAATCTTTTTATTTTTTGAAAACGTGGGTTGACATCCGTCCGAGGAAGCTGTTACTTCTCGGGACTGACAATGTCAGGCAACTCACCCATCTATCTACTAATCCATTTTTTGTGTTGAATTTTTTTAAGACAAAGATCTAGCACATTACCGGTGATGATTTCAATTTTAAATAGGTATCTTCTTCAACATAATCTTATTGTTTGTTACTTTACATTTTTTCAGCTCTTGTTATCATTAAAGACGTTACAGGTCTAATTCTATATATTTACATTTATTTAAAGATATTGTTGGTCTATATATTTAAAGATGTTGCTGGCACTTCTCAGGACTGACAATGTCAGGCAACTCACCCCTCTATCTACAATGTCATGTAAAACAAAGATCTAGCACGTTACCCTTGATGATTTCACAGCAATCTAATACGCAAGAGGTAAGCTAAACCCTAGCATATTTGCAATTATGTTTAATTTCTTACCAGTGATGATTCTTTCTTGATTTCTCAGAATTATATTTAATTTATTTTTAAATATAAGTCCACATAAAATTCGGGATAAACAATACATTATACGATTTTAAATATAAGTCCACATAAAATTCCTCATCATCCATATATATCATATCATCACCATATCATTATCATATCCTGAGTCCTGACACTACAATTATTATTAACACAATTATTTATCTAATTTTAAATTTATTAAAACAATTTCATTTTTTAAAATAATTCATAATCATATCATTACAATTCTATTCGTTCTAATGTCATCTATATCCATTCTAATCATTAATGTCATCTATATCCATTATAACACATTCCATTTATTTATCATCTATATCCATTCTAATGACATTATGATCATATCGTTACAAGTATAGAGAATAATTATCTTAAAACAAGTTCAAAAGTCTAGAGAAGAAGAATTACTGTGCTTGATGATAAATCTACGTCCACATTAAATTGATCATCGTCTTTCATCATCATCTATCATTAATTATCAATTATCATCATTCATCATCTACGTCCACATACAATTCATGACAATGCAAGTAAACAAGAAACATACATATAATTCATGATAATCACCATCTAATGCAATTAAAATTAAAGATTGTATATAAATCCATATAATTAAATTCAAATACCATAGTACATACTCAATAGTAGAAGTTTTCAAATTCAATATTTAAAGTTTCCTCAATAATAAAAGTTTCTAGTTTTCAAAACCCTCTCTTTCTTTATCCAATTCTACTCCTCTGCACTCTTCCCCAACGGCTTCTTCCACTGTGGTTGTACCTCTTTCCCCAACACCAGAAATCTCCATGCGACAACAAATTTGGATCAGCTGCAGCGTATAAACTATCCCGTTGCCAATAATTTTCATAACGACTAATAATCTCATTGATAAGAACCTTAGCCCTTCTGTCCCATTCTATAAGCTGATTGATATGAGGAAGCATCTCCATCTTTCTCATCAACCCACACAAAATCTTTTTTGTGCTTGTCCAGATCTATGAAATACTCCTTGCCCTCTTTAGAAGTACTTGTGCCAAAACCCTGTATGGTCCAAGCAACAAGTGATACCTAATCAGCAAGTGAACAAAACCAGAACTTGAAAACATATAAAGAGAAAACAAACTAGCATTACTTTGTAGTACTATATGGTCCAGCCAGTTATCGATCCACTCAATGATTCTCTCCAAGCTTCATACTCAGGAATTGTGTAAAAAGATAACACATTTCCATTTTTGTGAGTTGCCTACATCAACATGTGCCAAAATTAGACATGGAGATACATAACATCTGGAGGCTTAAAAACAAATATAAAGAGTCTCAATACACTCAACCAAATATACAGGGGGAACATTTACCCTGACAATAGGAGTGATAAATTCCACAACAAATGAAGGAATTTTAAGCAGTGATGGCCAGGTATGGTGTATGAAATTGATCAGAAATCCTTTGATGTGGGAACCATCATGGTCCTTTAAGAGACAAAGGACAAGTCAAAAAGGATCTCACTAGAAAGGATGTGTCAGAATTAAGCAGAAACTAAACAGCGCTAGACAAAGATCATGTACCTGGTCTGTCATTATCATCAGATGGCCATATCTTAAAGATTTAATGCTGTCATATATTTTATCTTCCTGTAGACCAAGGATTTTTTTTATATTTACTATCTCTTTATTCTCCATTTGTTGGTGAGTGGTAGCTTCCCTGACATTGAGCAGCTTACCTCTGAGAGGAAACACGCCATAATAATATTGACCAACAATAGATATTCCTGCCACCTGATAGGATAAAGATAACTAAAATAACAAAAAATTAAATTGGAAAGTGATGTCGAAACATGTCACAATACTACTAAATTCAGTATTCACATTTCCCTGATTCAAGGCACAAACACTTACAGCAAGAGCCTTGGCTGAGTCACCCTCCGTTAATATTAAAGTACATTGATCAGAATTCTTCCCCCCTACTTGATTTGCATCATCAAGTTTGGGAACATCAATTAATTTCCCCTTCTTGGTTCCATCAGTTTTCTTAAGATCTTTTTTTTGTTTAAAATTTTCCACTGCACTCATCAGGTCAAACAAAGTTACAAAGCTCATCTTAGACCCTAGCATTGCAAAAATTACATGTACTCAGAAATGCTACATCTTAGACACCACGCCTTTATTTATTGACATGGGCTGCAAATGCGAAACAGTGAAAATTACTATAAATTTATAACAGCAAATTGTATCAGAATAAAAAACAGAATAACAAATATGAATTAAAACGAATTATACTTACAATCAACATGGAAACCGAACGTTGATTCGAGAAAATTCTTTTCTTCCACGAGTGTTTCCTTGGTTGTAACAATTGGTAAATTTTTGAACGGAAGGCCCGTAAACCGATGGATGTCATTTGCTTCGATACTGAATTGGAAAATTCGGCCATCGTTCAGAGTCACATAAAAAATGTCGTCCTCTGAATTGTAGGATGACAGAAGGTAATTCAAAATATCCGGATCTATTTCGAAATGGGGCATATTAACGAGCCCTGTAAATTCACACGCATCCATCAAATCTTTATATTCTGAAGACATCTTTAAAACAGTATGGATGTGAGGGCATAAGGGATTCCTGTAGTTGATCTTGGAAATCGATTGAATTGGATTCTCTTGATTTTTGTTACTGAACTTGCAGTTGGGAAGCATTGAGACCTGCAAAAATTCAAGAGCTGGAAGGTGAAAACGAGAAAATGACCGATTGAAGGGTATTTATAGGCTAAATCGGGCGTCAATGGCTTCAATTGACGTGCGTCAAAGGTCTTAGCTGACACGCGACAATAGTCCTAGCTGACGCGCGTCAATAGGATCCAGCGACGCGCGTCAATAAGAGCAAGCAACGCGCATCAATAGGAGTCAGCGACGCGCGTCAATAGGAGCCAGCGACACACGTCAATAGGATCCAGTGACGCGCGTCAATAGAATCCAGTGACGCACGTTAATAGGAGTCAGCGACGCGCGTCAGTAGGAGCCAGTGACGCGCGTCAAAAAGAGCCAGTGACGCGCGTCAATAGGTGTCAGTGACACGCGTCAATAGGAGCCAGTGACGCGTGTCGGTCAAGACCATTGACGTTCCATTGACGCGCGTCAGGAGTGATGAGTGACTAGATGGATCTCTTTATGCACAAAGAAAGCCTGAGACTACCAAATAATTGATTTCTTATCCAAAATTTAATGGAATTCAAAGTTTTCACCTCTTTTGCACTAGAGGAAATTCCCTTCATGTTTGCAATGCAGCCAATTGAGATGAAGCCTTCAAATTTATCCCCAGACCAAAGAAACAAACAGTGTTTGGTGTGTACTTGATGATGATAGGGTCTTGTTTGATAAGTTCAAAAAGAAACTTCATGATATATGCTAAGACTGAGTTTGAGATGAGGTACCAGTAAGGCACTCTTGACAAAATTTACACAATGTTACCTTTTTAAGATGATCCAACCTTGCACAGAGAACTTTATGTTGAGCTGTAAAATTTTTTTCAATATTTGAGACACTTCATTTTATCAATTGTACTTCAAGAAGATCATGATTAATCAATTCAAGGCATAGAAATGGGGGAGCTTCAAGAAAATTGTCTTCAAACATACACTTGAACATTGTATCTTCAGCAAAGGAAAACAAAACAAGGTGGTAGCAGGAATTTTATACTTTGATACTCATTGCAAGGGTCAACCAAGTATTTCATCAGCTCAACAATGATAATTAGAAGAAAGTAAAAACAACTTTCCGTTACACACAACAATTTTGATCACTTTACCCTTATTGTATCTTTCAAACCTCATACTTGTGCCTGAATATCCTTACATAGGATGAGATGAATCTACTAAAGGATCAAAGATTTCAAGTTCATTCTTGTAACTAATATGATATGTAAACAACCTTATTGAGCTATGATCATATGCACCACCTTAAAAATTTGAAAAAAAAAAGAGAAACATATTTTAATTCAACCACTCCAAGAAGCAGTCCTGAAGAGAGAATCTCAAGATGTGAATCCTATACAACATATTTTGATACTGATCCATTTTCCCCAAAACATTTTACAATATCTCAAGATGTGAATCCTATACAAAAATAACTTCTATGATTTATCTGAAGAAGGCACTATATTTTTTCTTGGATGCTAAGAAGACAGGTTGTTTAGTTTGCATTTCTAAGCGATCCAGTTTTATAAAAACTTGAATAAGTTTAAATACTCATTTCAAAATCTGATTAAATTTGGCATGAAGCACTAAAAGACACTCCTATACACATTTCATGTTTTGGTTAACCATGGGTTTTCCTAAAGATGTTACAGGTCTATATACTAAAAATGTCAGGCAATTCACCCATCTATCTACTAATCCATTTCTCGTGTTGGGTTTATTTAAAACACAGATCTAGCTCATTACCAATGTCAGTGATGATTTCAACTTTAAGCAGATATCTTTTTCCCCTTAATCTTATTGTTTGTTACTATTCATTTTTTTCAGCTCTGGTTATCATTAAAGATGTTACAAGTCTATGTATTTACATTTAGTTAAATACAATCTTTTATTTTTTGAAAACATGGGTTGACATCCGTCTGAGGAAGCTGTTACTTCTCGGGACTGACAATGTCAGGCAACTCACCCATCTATCTACTAATCCATTTTTTATGTTGAATTTTTTTAAGACAAAGATCTAGCACATTACCGGGGATGATTTCAATTTTAAATAGGTATCTTCTTCAACATAATCTTATTGTTTGTTACTTTACATTTTTTCAGCTCTTGTTATCATTTATTTAAAGATATTGTTGGTCTATATATTTAAAGATGTTGCTGGCACTTCTCAGGACTGACAATGTCAGGCAACTCACCCCTCTATCTACAATGTCAGGTAAAACAAAGATCTAGCACGTTACCCTTGATGATTTCACAGCAATCTAATACGCAAGAGGTAAGCTAAACCCTATCATATTTGCAATTATGTTTAATTTCTTGCCAATGATGATTCTTTCTTGATTTCTTCCTAAAATTCCCTACTTTGTCATAGATCCATCACTTCTTCAGATTTCTCCATGAAGAAATAGATCTATTTTTAGACTTATAATGATCATCCTCTAACACGAAGTTATTCAAACTCAATTCTAATGCTATCTTCCATATCCTATAGTCTACCACCCAAATCTACACTAATCACAACTATTTAAATCAAAATGCTGAATTTGTTCACCGAGAAAGCATTAATTTGATACTACATATTGGGATTTTTAGAAATCATGAATGTAATAAACTAAACCAAAGAAAAAAATTAGATCTAAATGGAAGAATGAAATGCGCAAGGGAACTTGACAGAGTCTTTATCTAATAAAAATCCTTTCTAGTAATAAAACTGACTAGAACATTGATAATTCTATTAACTTCAAACTATCCTGCAAATGTAGTGTGCCTTCTTCAAGGCTCTACATAAATACTTACACACATAGTTTACTATGATGTAGTTTACAACCTTCAATATTTTCTTACACACTCAAAATTATTCCAACTTATAGCCTCCCAGTTCTAATCCACAATTATTCTTCACCCTTATCAAATAGAAAAAAATGATAGGATTCTTCAACCTATGAACTTGATCTATACAGACTAATCTTCATGATAAAAACCTTATATGTTTAACATTAAACTTCAAAGTTCTATATCGAGCTTGACCTATCTTTTAATCACATGGTTATTCCAACTTTGGTTAATCTATCCTCCATAACCTTGACTATTTACAGCAACTTGTCAATCTACTCTACACAAAACAATATCCATGATAACAAAACCATATCTTTTAAACCATGGTCTTGATTATTTCCCAAGCTCTAATTCTTATGGCCTGGAATTTAACTATTTCATAATTGGCTAATCTAGCCTCCACATCAATGATTGTTTCCAGCAAAACGTTATTTTCTCTTTAAAATAGAATTTTCCTACACCATAAGTCTTTTAAGGAAAAATCCTAAAGATCTGTTTCAAATCTTAGTTGCTATTTTTTCCAAAAAGCATAATTTTCAAGATAATTAAAGTCCCACAAGATATTTAGGCACTACATTTTACATTATACACATTAAATTGATCATCATCTTTCATCATCATCTATCATTAATTATCAATTATCATCATTCATCATCTACGTCCACATACAATTCATGACAATGCAAGTAAACAAGAAACATACATATAATTCATGATAATCACCATCTAATGCAATTAAAATTAAAGACTTTATATAAATCCATATAATTAAATTCAAATACCATAGTACATACTCAATAGTAGAAGTTTTCAAATTCAATATTTAAAGTTTCCTCAATAATAAAAGTTTATAATTTTCAAAACCCTCTTTTTCTTTATACAATTCTACTCTGCTGTCTCCCTCAACGGCTTCTTCCACTGTGGCTGTACCTCTTTCCCCAACACCAGAAATAACCCCTGAACTTATAAGATCTTCTGCAGCACTGTCCAGATTTTTTAAAATTATTTCTTCTTTATTTGTTGCATCTCCATGCGACAACAAATTTGTATCAGCAGCTGCTTTGGCTTTGAATAATATGTCAAGGTCGAGACCATGCTCTTTAATTATCCGCTTTAGTGTATTGTTTTGTTTGTTAACCAAAACAATATTTTGCTTCAAATTTTTTGCTGTGGATAAGCTGTTCTTTGTTGTTTCCAAGTGAACTTGCAAAACCTTCGCCTGACTCTTCAAATTTTCATATTTCAACAGCACAAAAAGAGTAATGTCAATTCAAAATATTACTAAAAAATAAAAATTTCAAATTAACAAGAATGATTGTTTGAATGTAATAGTACTTACAACCGCTCTATCTCTTTCGGCATTTACGATTGCTACCAAATCCTTGTCCTTGGAACATTTGTTAAAATATGCCTGGGCCTCGGCACTAATATTTTCCAATTTGTTTAATGCCTTATCTAAAATGTCGTCTTTATAGTTGTTGTTAAACGTGACAGTCCCACATCTTACTTGGGTAAGTAAGGAATCTATCTTCGCAGGTTGATTATGGACTGCAGCGTATAAACTATCCCGTTGCCAATAATTTTCATAACGACTAATAATCTCATTGATAAGAACTTTAGCCCTTCTCTCCCATTCTATAAGCTGTTGGATATGAGGAATAATAAACTCACTGACATGGGATTGACAATCATAACCAATTAAGTTCTCCAAAGGAAAACGTGGCAACTGTTCACTATCTGAATCTGATGCAGACGATCTTGCTGGAGAAGTATGGGGGCTTTCACCAAGATCAACTGCTCCTTGTTTCTGCCTTTGGGTGGGCTGATCCTGTTTTTGAAAAAATTAATCAAGATTTAGATAAATAAATTTAAATCAGAATGTAATGCAAAATTGTAAAGCATATTAAAATTGAAATTTGAAGTATACCTGTTGGCCTTGAATCATCTCGCGGGTATCGAAAAAACCAGTTGGGTCATTGCTATCAATGCCCAAATAATCTTCATCTAAATTTATATTGTTCAAAATAGATATGCCCATTGCACTGAGCAAGCCACCAAGTGAGAGAGTTGGAATTCGAAACGAGGAGGCAAGGTTTAGTGTCCCACTAGGGGCCAGAGCAAAAGGCATGCGTTTACCAATGTTCTTTTTTATTGTTCCTCTGGTTGGAATTTTAAAAATTAATGGTTGAGTGGGTTTCGGTGCCGTGGTTTGATCATGACTGACATGTGTTGAAAAGTACAAGAAAAAATTGAAAAATATTAAAACAATTCATAAAGTCAAAACTACAAAATTAAACGTACTATAGAAAAGTTTTACCTTGTTGTCGAGGGGTTGTTTTTCTCGGTGCTACGGGTGGCCTTGTAGGAGTTGTACTCAGTGGCTGTTCAGAAGATATGAATGCATGCGACTGTATGGAGTGTTTTGGGGAAGAAGGTTCCAAAGTCCCTGCAATTCATCAATATTACATGTTGTCAATTCATTTGGTTAAAATTTAAATTGAAAAATAAATATGCAACTTTGGAATTTGTAAATAATATATGAGAAAGCATTACTTCTCTAGCGTATAACGAGTTCAAAATTTTGAGGGTTTGGAGAGGAGTGAGCTTCCATTTCAGATTAGGAGTCCCCCAAAGCCTCCACGTGTTGTTGGCCTCTTCCTCTCAATAACTTCTTTTTTTGGGGAAGGGCTTCAAGATATCTTCTCTGTAAAACATTAAAATTTAAGTTTTAATAACTGTGCGCTGTAATGTCGAAAATTGAAATACAATTACAAACTAAATAGTTTATACTTGTTGTTCTTCAAATGGAATTGAGAATTTCATCAAAGCCTCATCAGAGCAAGTAGGAATTTGTTTATCTTTTAAATTTAAAATTGCCTCATAGTAGAAGCCGAGGAGATAGTTTGTTGAATAAATGAAAGGTTTATCTGAGAGTTTTGAATTTGTTATGTCAGTTCTTATTTTTTGGGATAGATATGTGCACCAATTGAATTTTTGTTTTGCAATAGTGGCACAAATGTATGCAATGGCCCAATTTGGTATATCTGTTTGGCGACCCAGCAAAACAATTCTGGATTGAAAAAATGAAATAAGTGCAGCAAGAAAGTGGTGTGCAATTGATTGTGTATCGACACCACGCCTAGATTTATTGACATGGGCTGCAAATGTGAAACAGTGAAAATTAATATAAATTTATAACAGCAAATTGTATCAGAATAAAAAATAGAATAAAAAATATGAATTAAAACGAATTATACTTACAATCAACATGGAAACCGTACGTTGATTCGAGAAATTTCTTGTCTTCTTCCAGGAGTGTTGCCTTGGTTGTAACAATTGGTAAATTTCTGAACGGAAGGCCTGTTGTAAATATCTCCCCCTAGGTCGATATAGACAAACAGGAGAATATAGAAATCAAAGAAACTCAAATCCCTGACATTCAAAAGGCGCAGGAAAGTGGCGCACAGAAATGGATGTCGACAGGGTAAAGGATGCGCCCTTGGCGCACGAAAGTGGCGCACAGAAATGAGTGTCAACAATGAAAATGTATGCGCCAAGGCACAGGAAAGGGGCGCATGGAAATGGGTGTCAACACTAAAATGTATGCGCCAAGGCGCAAGAAAGTGGCGCACAGAAATGAATGTTGACACTAAAATGTATGCGCCAAGGCGCAGGAAAGTGGCACACAGAAATGAGTGTCGAAAATGAAAAGGTTGCGCCCTTGGCACATGAAAGGGGATGTCGACACACACACGGATGCGCCTATGGCGCACCTTCAAGAGGCCTAACATTTTGAGCGCTGATAGGAAGCAGACCCTGGCGCAGATATTCAGATGGCCATAACTTTTGACTGGGAGCTCGGATTCATACAAGATTGGACTTTTCGGAAAGCTTACAAGGTCCTCTGTCCAACTACGACTGGATATCTTTAATTAGGTGAGAAAAAATTCTTAAAAATGCAAAATACAGTTCGCCACTTTCTGGGTTCGCTAGGGTTTTCACCTACCACCATAATGAGATAATTAAATGCAATCTAGAGGTGGTTGGGGTAGATTTTGAATTCCTCTCTTCTCCCTCTCTCATTCTTCCTATAAATTGTAAGGAGAGGCTTCTTTCTGGTGATTCATCTTTTCAGCTCTGCCCTCCCTTCTTTTTCTTCTCCAGGGTTGAAAATGGAGTTTGAACCTCCTCCCTGCTCTGTAATGGCGTTTTTTGCCTTTTACTAATGAAATGATGTTCTGTGCAAACTTCTGAAGCAACAAAAACATGTTTTTTGATGCATCTGTCCATCCTTGCTTGTTTTTCGCTTGTTTTCCTCTTGCCTCTCTTCATTACAGGTATTTGTGCATGTTTGAATGTTCATTGCAGGTTTGGAGCTGTGTTCATGGAGTTTTGGGACATTTTTTGTGTGAAATCTATCCTTGGGCCTGTGATGCATCTGTCCATCCTTCCCATTGCTCACCTCTCTTTGTTCCATGGTAGTTTTGATAGATGTCCAACATTCTCCTTCTCTGGTGTATCACCATTTTAGTGTAGGCTTTTGTTCTTTTCCTTTCTCTCTCTCTCTCTCTCTGTCTCTTTGGAATGGTTAGATTAGGATTAGATTAGCTTGCCTGCACTAGAATAGCTTGTGGCAGGTAGTTTAGGAGCAAGAACCAGCCTTCTCTGGAGATTCCTTTCTCATTTCTGCAAGTCCCACACTTGGAGAAAGGATTCCATGTTGTGCGATCACACTGGATGCCTGAACATCAACCTAGAAACCTGATCTGCATCTAGGGGTGTTGTGAGCCTGCAACAACAAGGCCCGTAAACCGATGGATGTCATTTGCTTCAATAGTGAATTGGAACATTTGGCCATCATTCAGAGTCACATAAAAAATACCGTCCTCTGAATTGTAGGATGACAAAAGGCAATTCAAAATATCCGGATCTGTTTCGAAATGGGGCATATTAACGAGCCCTGTAAATTCACACTCTTCCATCAAATCTTGATATTCTGAAGACATCTTTAAAGCCATATGGATGTGAGGGCATAAGGGATTCCTGTAGTTGATCTTGGAAATCGATTGAGTTGGATTCTCTTGATTTTCTTGCTGAACTTGCAATTGGGAAGCATGTGAAGTCGACATTATAGTTGTACTTGCGTCTTTGACAATGATTTAGACCTGTAAAAATTCAAGAACGGGAAAACGAAAACGAGAAAATGAGCAGCAGAAGGGTATTTATAAGCTAAATAGGGTGTCACTGGCCCCTATTGACATGCGTCATTTGCTCCTACTGACGCGCATCACTGGATCCTATTGACGCGCGTCAGCTAGGACTATTGTCGCGCGTCAGCTAAGACCTTTGACACGCGACACTGGCTCCTAGTGACGCGTGACACTGTCCCCTACTGACGCGCGTCACTTCCTCCTATTGTCACACGTCAGCTAAGACCTTTGACGCACGTCAACAGGATCCAGTGATGCGTGTCAATAGAAGATAGTGATGCGCATCATTGGGGCACAGTGTTGCGCGTCAATAGGAGCCAGTGTCATGCGTTAAAGGTCTTAGCTGACGCGCGATAACAGTCCTAGTTGACGCACGTCAATAGGAGCCAGTGACGCATGTCAGTAGGAGCAAATGATGCGCGTTATTAAAAATATAATTATTTTAATTTTATTAATAGTATTATTAATATGGTGGTTATCATCATCTTAATCATTGCCATGTTCAAAATAGTCATTAGCTTCAATGTTCTTGTTTTCATCATCATCGTAATCATTTTCACAATTGATACAATAATCATCATCCTCATCATTATCATCAACAATAATCTTACTAAAATTGATATTATTATTAGAATTTAAATGTAATAGTAATAGTCATCATAAACCTCATCCTTATCATCATAGTTATCTTCGTCTAAATCATTGTCATCATCATTGTTTTCCTCATCCTCGTCATCATGATTGTCATTTTCTTTGGCATAGTTTTCATTTCATCATAATCTTATTAATTTTCATAGTAAATAACAAATAAATTAATTAATTAAATAACCTAAGCAACCTAAGAAACCTAAGAAATGAAATGTAGAAACCCTAATGTGCAAAGAGGGTTAGAAGAGATTTAGTTGATTCGCAAAGGTCGCAAGACTGTGTTACAGCGAATACCAACTCAACAAGAATGGAAAATTGTCACACAGGAGCCTAAGAAAATGCATATCTAAGTGATTGCACTAGACTGGGATGACTGGAGGAGGATGGGGGTGCCTAGGGTGCTCTAGTCTGAAATCTGGGTGCCCTGGTCTATAGAAATGGCCAGAACCTAGTTCTGATAGGGTTGCTAGAGTTTTGCACTTGTTCGCTTCTTGTCGTGTGTATGTCGTTAAACTTCACCAGATGTCACTGTAAATCTAGAATGAAAGAATCACCTGTAAAACCCTAAACAAAGCATCAAAACTCTAAAAAATAAATATGCATATGAATGCATCGGAGTGTCCTCATATGCCACAGTCGTGGTCTTACAGCTGAGCGTTGCACTACATCTCAGACCCAATGTAGTTCTCTATGTGTGTCAAGTTGTGCCCTAGGTTTCTCTTGTGCGTGTCACACTTTAACTAGTGAGAAAGTAAGTAGATGTAGAATGTAAATAATGTGTGCAAAAAATAGAATAAACTTCCCTCCTATGAAGTGTGATGCAGATGAACCAGCCTTTATCCCTTGCGATGGAGCTAGATGGATGCAAATGGAGCTATAGATTCCTTAATGGGTGCAACCTTAGGTGAAGATATCTAGTGCTTAATTCTTGGTCCCTTATTATGATCACATAATTTTATATTTATATGATTCCTTCTCTTGAATTTCATAATTATTCCTGAAAATTATGACTACCAAAAAGATAAAATGCTCAAATTGCTAGAAAAGGCCCAAAAATTGAGAGTAAAGTGTAAAGATGACAGGGGCGCCCAGAGGGGACGAGGGTGCCTGACATCCTGGTTGGGCACCCTAGTCCAAAAAGGGTAAAATTGAAGTATGAAAATACAAATTGGGTCAATAAAGGTGCAATTTTGAAAGTAATAACAGAAAGTAATGAAAGATGGCCAAAGACATGGGTTAATTATTACTTTTCATACTCATGAATCATATGAATAGTAGTATGTGATCGAGACTAAATATTTATCCAAAGTGCGTGATTTTGTGTCTAATATGGGAATAGGTAGGAATATGTTCTTGTACGCCTAAGAATCAACACGTGATTCCTAGACACGCGCGACCTCCTGAGGTCATGTTGGGACAACCGAAATGAAATGAATGAGATGGTAGTAGGATGGGTAAATAGGATGTAGGTGGAATATATGGAAATGACAACAAGAAATTAAGACAACCTAATGTTCTCAATGGGAAAATAGGCATTTTTTCATTGAGGGAAATAAATGTTTGTGTTACTTTCTCAGGGGTGATGCTATGATTGAGGATGATCGTCTTATGCAAGTCACGGTCAATGTCTGTAGAACCGAAAAATACTCTACTCAGTTTTGGAACACTGGAAAATCACCCTTCTTCGTTTATGAATTCCTCTCCAAAAAGGGTCATAAAGATATGACGAAAGATGGGGTAAGAGAAAACTAGAGATCTTGAAATCTAATCTCTACCTGGCTGATTTTCCTAGAACTCCTTGGTAATATTTTCCTCATCCTTCAAAGCAATGAGTTGGTGAATAATATCAGGTGGGACCGAGGTAGTTCTTAAGATAAGATGATGTAATCCTTGGTCAATGTTTGTCAAGCATGTATCAATGTTTGGTTGTGGCACAGTTGGGTCTTAAACTCTACCTCTTGGTTGTCTTGGACTTTGAATGGTCATGTGGGCACAAACCAAGCAACTACTGAAACAAACAAGCATGCAAGAAACCAAAGGGAACTAAAGCTAAAATCTGGTAGCATAAGACATTATGGAAATGAGGCGGGTTTTGTTCATTCTAAATCTAATTAATTTAATTTCCTACCTTTAAATAAATAAATAAAGCAAATTTTAATTAAATAAATTTGATTGATTTCCCCTTTACTTCTATTAAATTTGATTGCAATTATTTAATTAAATAAATACAAAACAAACTATTTAATTAGTTTTTTTTGTATAATTCGAAGAATATTTTAAATGTAAATGAATAAAATAAATCTAGTTAACTTCTACTCTATGTTCTTGGGTTTTCTGTTTACTGAAAATAAAATGAAATAAATCTACATGTAAGGGAAATTACTTCTAAATTAAATAAATCATACTTATACCCTAAAACAAAATAAACAGGGAATAACCAGATGTGTTTATTCCTCTGTTGCAGGATGTGAAGGTTAATCTAATCGAAAAATGGGTATTTTCAAACTTGTAAATGTGGATGTTACTTCTTCTGATTGGTTCACCTCATAATCACGAGAAGAAATAAGGCTTTTGAAAAGCAATTTCTTCTTCCCCTGAGACTTCCACAGTAAAACAATAGATCACACAGAAAGACTAACAGTGAAGAAACACAACAAGAAACATAGACAAAAAAGCTTCCTCAAGCTTCTTTCCCTTCCAAACCCACATGGATAAGCAGAGAAGAAGTTTGTCGCTGGAAGATTGTTCATATGCACGCAAATCTAATTGATAAAAAAATGAAATCTACAAATATTCTAAAGTGAATAAGTAAAGGAATTGGTGCACATGAACTTACCCAAAATCCTTTCCCGGGAAAATCCATAGGGATAAACCAATAAGGAAGTATCAATGGAAGTTTCTTACAGACAAATAAAAAGCTAGAATTTTACTTTTTTAAACCAAGTTATTGATTTAACAAATAGTGATTCTAGATTAAAATCTTTGAAGAAAATTAAATAACATCCCCAACCTAGATATTGTATAACTATGATGATTCTCAATTGTGTTAATGCTTCTCTTTATCCCCTCAGCTTCTTTTCTAGAGATGAGTCTAATTGGTCCAAGGAACAGTGTTGGTTATAGAAGAAAAAAAAGAAACATGAAGAATGTTGGAGTAGACCGGTTGTAGGTAGACTAGTAACAAATGCAAGCATGAGAGAAACAAAGTAAAGACTGAGTTGTTTGTGTACTTTCTGGCAGAATTTTAGCTGAGTAATGGTGCAGTCAAAATCAAGAATATCCAACCAATGCTTCGGGAAAAAGCTTGGCTTTTATAGAAAAACAATAGGGAAAAATTCCAGCACACTTAGCAATCAAGAAATGCCAGATCATCCTAGGAAGGGGCAATCAACATTCTAATTATAGTAAGGGAGGAAGATGAGATCCATACATATCCAACAAGCTTAAAATCAGGGGAAATGGTCAAGAAACATATGAGAAAGACACTAAGAAGCTTGCAACACAGGTACAGAACTCGCAGTCTAGAGTCTCGGATTAAGACCAACGGTTACGCAACTGTCGTGGCGTTTATATAAATAAAGAGGAAAACACTAAGGGAAAGGGGTGAAAAGGATTTGTAAAAGCAAGAAAAGCTAAGGAACTGAGAAATAATGAAGCATAAGTCATATAGGCATGTTGTAAACAAGGGAATGGGACCTAGACCTCATTACTTGTTTTAGAAATGAAATTTATCATCATAGGGGATTTTTACCATTCTACCAATGTAACACTATGTAATTTTTGGTGCATACAGTTCCCTTACATGTTTGAGTCCTTAAGATGGTTTTCGACCGTTGGTTTTTGGGAAACTTGTATAAATTTTGACGTTTTTGGGAACTTTTAACCAAATGGAGAAAATGGTCATATGACCTCATCCAAGTAAAATAGCAATCGGAAACCTTGTAAACACAAAAACATGACTGTAGGAAACCATTTTGATGTTTGTTTGAAAAGATATTGAATGCGAAAAGAAATGATGTTTTTCTCTCTCCTCTCTCTAACCCTATCTTTGGCTTTGAAAACAAAATGAAATGGCATTGTGTTCTTACTCTTTCGAAAAAAATTGTTAAGTGCTATTGCATTATTATTATTAAAAATTTTGAAATTGTAAATCGTGTTTGATTGTAGTTAGATGTCATGCCAACGGTTGTGTTGACCATGTGGTGGTTGTCCCTATGCGGGACAAAAAGCAAATGATAGTGTTGTTGGTGTTTTTTTTAATATGGATTATCATTAAAATATACATGTAATGTTAAATAGATGTATTATCATTATATTATAATAATGAATTTTAATTATGGATTATGTTGTGATGAGTGAGATCTCGTAGTGTATTGGTATCTCGAGAAAATGAGCATTCTATTGTAGGGGTGATTTTGATTATAGGTATATATCTTGCTAATGGTGTAGATGTACATTTTAATTATAAATGAAATGAAAATGTTATATATGTGCTCCTATGTGAATGAAGTGGTTTTGTATTCTTCTGTGTGTTACTAAAATGCTTGGAACACTCAGAAGTAATGAAACTACCTTATTTAAGAATAGTTATGGTTGACCATTTTTAGGAGGTTATTAGTTTAAAAGTTACCCAATTGATCCCAATCGATCAACCCTTAAGAAGGTTACCCTTGAGCATTGGGTTATTTGTGTGTCGTCCTCCTTGTTGGGTTTAAGTGAAGTTTCGATCTCTAGATGGTTCTCAAAAGGATTGTATTGTTAATAGTGTCTTATTGTTAGAAACCACCTCTTTTCCTCTCAGATATGCCTTGAAACCAATCTTCGCATGTGTTCCTAGAGGACTAGTAGTAATTTTTAGGCATGTGTGTCAAAAGGATTTCTTATGTCCGTGGAAGTACACATGTTATTATAGTTAAGGGTGTAATACCCCTTTGTGACATGATTGGTGTATTATGTATCAGCATTTTTAGGTGGTTGCCTTTTATGCTAAGTCTTTCGAGAAGGACTAATCATTGTACGTGTATGGGATCATAAGAGCAATAAGGAAGGTAATGTTTATTATTTGAAATATGATCAAGTATACCTTGGAAAATCATAAAGTGAGGTGGTACCTCACTTAGTACATCTAATAATAATCATGACTCTTTTAAATGCGAGCAAGATATTAAATGGACACACAAGTGAAACTTGGAATCACCTTATACTTAGTTAGGCCTTATTTTGTTGTTGAAAGTTATTATAAATTGCTCCACGTGAGTTCAAGCATTTGATCAAATTAATCTCTTGTCTAGAAAACAAAAATTATGGGACATATCTATTTTACAAACGATACTAATTGATTATTGAACCATAGCAACTAAAAGTGCCAGGTAAATGTGAATTTAGGTGAAACAGAAACTCTTTGGAGACCGAGAGCTAAGAGACTCTTGTAGGTACGATAAAATGTTTCAATCAATTATTGAGTTATGGAAATGATAGTAATAGAGAAAAGAACCCAAATAAGTGTAATTTTTATAAGTTAATTCCAAAATGAAATAAATAATTTGTAGCCTTATGAATCGGATCATATGTATGCATTTTAAGTGCTCTTCAAACCTTTAAGGCTAAAAATGGAATACGAATACGACAAAAATTTAACCATGAAAATGTGATATTGTGAAACGTGCCATTTCTTGATATTCATGTTGTGGTTGTGTCATGGTTTCATAATTGCTCATTTATATAAGTGTGACGTTGGTTGCATCTTGTGTCATTTGGATATTTGTGAGTTCTTTATGTTGGTGTAAACGTTACATGTGGTTTTGTGCAACCTCTTATGATTCTTTATGGTGTCACATTGTTGTATCCATAACGTGAAAGTTAAAAAGATATCCTATTATTTTTGGACTTGTGTTTGGGTCTCACATGGGTGGGCACTACATGTGTAGATTGGTTTACAATCTTTCATTCTAAATTTGCTCATAGTTTCACTAGTATGCTTTTGTTGTGTGATGAAAATATACTTGGATTTTTGAATCACTTCAATACCCAAATAGTAACAAAGATAACCCAAATCTATCATTTCTAAACCTTTCTTCAATTCTTCTTTGACTTTTGAGGTGCACCTTTCATTGTTTCTTGTTACGAGTAAATCATCGACATGTACAACTAGATATAAATTATTTTCTCAAATGTCTCAATAAAAAGAGTTGTCTTTAAATTCAAAATGCTTCAATTTCATGCTCAAGAGGTGTTCAATGATTTTTTCATATCGAAATCTTGGGGTTTGTTTCAAACCATGCAATGATTTTACCTACTTGCATATTTTTTGATCTTGACCTTCAATTGCAAAACCTTCTAGGTGAGTCATATATATCGTTTCTTTCATATCACCATTTAGAAAAGTAGTTTTCATTTCCACATAATGTATTTTCTATCTGTGTTGTGCTACTAAAGCCAACAAAACCCAAATGGTCATCCATTTCTTTATTGGTGAAAAGTTCTCCTTATAGTGTATCCCTACCTTTTTAGCATATCCCTTTACACAAAGCCTTTCTTTGTGTATAAGTGGGCCATCTTATTTGTATTTGTTTCAAAATACTCGCTCAAAACCAATGGATTTACAATTGAGTGGAGGATAAACCAATTCCCAAGTTACATTCTTGAATAAAACGTCATATTCAATTTGCAATGATTTTCTCCATGTATCAAGCTTTTCAAAAAAATTCAAGGAAGTTGGTTCTGAATCAAAAGTGATACTAATTTATTCTTCTAGATGGCCTTCCAAGGTAAACTTTTGTATCGTATATTGAATCTCTTCTATGAACTTGTCTAATTGTTGGTTGGCTTTGTATGTGCTTTTAGTGTATGTTTTTCCAACTTCATCAAGTTTGAAATTTGTCAATGTCTGTGTGGTCCATTTTGGCATCTATTTTATGTTTCTTGTGAAACATTTGGTGCCTCATTTTCATGATTGAAAGCTCCTTCTTCTAGTTATTTCTCTAGAAGTATGTTTTCATATTTTGATGAAGTTTTAATTTATTCCTCGGGGAAAGTTTCTTTTTCAATTACTGGAGGAATATATATATTTAATATGTTCTAAATTGTATGTCCCCTTATTGTCTGGAATCTCCTTAAAAACATCAATTCTTGTAAATTTCTCAAGTCAACTTAGTTTTCGATATATGTTAGTTGTCTCCTGGGTGGTTTCACAAAAAACAACATTTCTTGCAATGATATATTTTTTGTTTTCCTCATCATATGGTTTATAGTCTTTCAACAATTTGGACTATCACAAAAGGATGTACATTTGATTCTTGCATTCCAATATGTTCCTTATCTCCTTGGGAATCAATGCATAGGATGTGGATCAAAAAATCCAAAGATATTGCCTTGAAGGAAGATGACCACATCAAGCTTCATATAGATTCTTCATTTAAAGAGATGTTAAAGGTAACCATATTACGGAGATTGAAACTTGTTTGATTTTCTCTTCCCAGGATTTTAGTTTTATTCCTTTGAAAAACAACATTGCATGAATCGTATTCATCAAATTTGTTCATCGTCTTAGCTACATTTTGTTGAAGAATGTGACAGATTGTGATATGATGTTTGATCCTATTTTTCTTAAGATAAGATTCAAACACCTTTTGATATGAATTCACCACCATTATCAATCCTCAGTGTGCCAATATGGGATTGTGTTTCATTTTCAGCCATTGTGTGAACATTTTTGAAAATTTTCGAAAGCATCTAATTTTTCCTTCAAAAGATAGATCCAGATCATTTCATTATAGTTGTCAACGAATAACGTGAAGTACGTATTACCACCAATATAAGGAACTAGTAGTGAACCACACAAATCAAATTGGATCAACTATAATTTTCTTTCATCTCTCCAATTAGATTTTTAAAAGGGATCTCTTTGTTGTTTAGCCAAGATACATGATTCACATTTTTCAATTGTTTTTAGTTGAGTCAAAAAACCTACAACACCATTCTTTTGTTTGAATGTTGTCATAATTGGTGTGCCAAAATATTTCATATTACAATAGACTTGTTGATATTCCTTATTCAATGAGATGAACAACATTCCTTGAATTTAAAGGATCACCTCTTAGTTTCAACAACTTTCGTTTCTTAAACTCAATCAAGATAAAAGCATTTATAAAAATTATTTTGATTACTACCTCTCCATATGATAAAATAGAGTGGCCTTGTTGTCAAATGAGCACTAAGGAAAAATTTTGCTTCATTTGAGGAAGGTATAAGATATTGTGAATAATGAAATCTAGAAATCTTGGTGGCTTGAATCGAATTGTCCCTTTTCTTTCAAGTTGGAAACTTATTCTATCTTCCAAATATACAGGACCCAAGCATTAAACCATGTTGAATTCACTGAAGCATAATTGATATCATTTGATATAAAAAAGCATACATTCACTTGCAAATTGATCCATGTCTAACTATGATATTTTGTTCTTTTCCTTATTTTTTTCCTTTTATTTTTTATAGGCCTCAATCTTGTCTCATGATGTTTTGCATTCATGAGCCTCATGACTCCCTTTTCTAACATGTTGTGTGCAAAACAATTTTTGTCTATCATTTTGATTTTCACGGTGTTCTCCATTGTTTTTGTCAATTTTGGTTTGTAATCTTGAAAGTTAACACCACTTAGTCGGGCACGCTGGCACATCACTCAAACCGATGTCCAAGTGCTCACTTGAAGTGCGCACAACCTACCAGGTCCCTCTTTGTTTATATCATTCAAGATGTATAGATATTAGTTAACATTGCGCAACATAGAATAGAAGACAATATAATCAGAGATCATAACAAAGACAATAACAATATCAAGTTTTGATCATTGGTTCCTCAAGATATACAATCAATAACAAGATCTGAATGCCAATAATACCATGTTCATATCTCCTAATCTTGGAAATCCATATCATATTATCCATTACACAACATGATCTCGCAAAACATTACAGACTCGGCATAATGCTCAACAAACTCTCATGCACTTGACTCTTTCGGTCGTGGCTCTTAATTACCTAGAAATGACAACTATATATAGTTGATGGGAACGTGTCCCTCACCACTTTACAATGCTTTACTCCATTAATAGACTATCTTATGTGTAGCTCGCATTTATCTTTAGTCTGCACCTTAGTCCTCAACTGGTTGTGTTACTTCCATTTTTGCTATTAATAGTTTACTTGTTCCTCACGCCATGTGATATTTAGTTGTATCCTCCCGTGCGTACTCCTTTTTATCCAATGCACTGAATGTGTTTTATCCTTGCTTTTATCCATTTATAGATCTACCTTACTTACCATGCAAATCCATGTTTTTCATAATTTTATCTTATCTCTACTTTTCTGGATATCTCCTAATCTTTTTTCCCTTACGTGTGAACCTTCCACGTGTCCTCTATTGCCTCTGTGTGCACCTTCGCACGCTATCTAGTACCTGTGATACTTTTCCCTTTTGTTGTCACGCTTCTTCACGCATCGCTCAAACTTGGCCATTTTTCCTAGTCCAACATGGTTCCTTGTCCTTTGTTTACTCATTTTCCTTTATTATTTCCTTCATTTATAGAGAGGAAAGATTATTAGAAGAATTGCCTTTTTGATGAGCATATCAAATACTCCCTTGTGGTTTCAATCTTTCTTCCAAACATTTTTCTCTTTCAACCAATTGATCAAAAGTGAGTGACTTCAATTGATTTCTTTCTTACAAAGACTTTAAATAGGTTGAATATGTAAGAAGAGATTTTATGAAGGAAATCATATATACATCACTTTTTCTACTAAGAGATTAAATGTCATACTTGATTCCACAATTATTCTACTAGACTCATTACATCACCATTTTTCAACACAAGGTTTAACAATTTCAATTGCAATTGTATGAATTCCAATTTTGAATGGAAATTCATATAAATCCTTACACTTATGTAGTGTCTCCCATGATGTGTTGCACTCTTGTACATAATGAAAGACTTCTCCATCAACTTAAGCCCTTATCAAAGCCAATGCCTTAGGACTTTTTATGCCTCCATATTTACAGTTCCGGCTTAGTTCAACCAATTGTGTGTCTCCATCACAAATACCAAACCAAAAAACATTGAAGATGAGAGTATTTTCAACTTATCTTGACCATTTTAAACAAGTGTCCTTCTTTGTTGATGTGCCAATTATTCATGTGATTAAATAAGTTTTATTGTCAATGGAAGATGGATTGATTTTTTATCACTTTAATAGGTTTCTCTTTTTTATATTATCATATTTATTTACCAAACCTATTGATATGCTCGCCCTTCCTATATACTCATCAATATATGAAAGAATCTCATCCTTTCAATATACTCATCAATATACGGTAGAGACTTTAAAGCACGTGAGAGAAAATAAGTATTTGGCACTTATGAAACATGTGAAAAGGATTTGTTTTATAAATGACACCTTCCTAGAAGTAATTCCTCATACATGGGTGTAACTTTCCTATAATCAAAATTTCTTAATGTCACGATTTACATCTAACGATAGAGACGAATGGGTGATGGAGGAAATGGAAAAATTAAAAAAAATCTTATTTCTCCCCAATGATTTATAGACTCAAAGCTTCATATGTCATTGTTTCTACTATGTTAGGCATTGTATACAACAATTCAAGCATAATGAGTAAACTAGAGTCATTGTATATATTGAACACTGCAAGTTGTTTTATGTTTATAAAATTTGTTTTGATTTTTTAAGTTTTGATTGCTCCAAAATGACTTATTTTTCAATATTTTATATAAGTCATGAAAATATTTTCATTTTTAAATATCCTCCAAAGCAAATACCAAATACTTTTCTTTTAAAAAATCCCTCCTAAAAAATTACAACTATACCACTTCATATTAAAAAAGAATCATTATCTCTTCTCTTCAGCGCTGCAATCTACCTACAACAACCTCGATTATGCCTTTGCATTGCAAAGAAACCTGACAATAAGGTAACAAAATGTACTACTGAAGAATTGAATAAGCAATTTCAATTTCAATGGAAAATGAATCCCAAAACAATGGTCCTCCTATCATGCAAGGCATGCCTTCAAAGATTGTTTCTTCCAACCCCCCACAAATTTTATCACCTTATGATCATTTTGCACTAACAACTTAGCTTGGATGAGAGGCTCCATTGGGTATGCAACGTAGGAGAAGAATGCATTCCAGAGCACGAGTTATTAGTGCTCTTGTAAAAAAGGAGCTTATCTACTATGATAGATTTGAACCCTCTAGTCAGATACATATTAGTCAAGGATTCACGAAGGCAATAAATGTAAATAAGTTGACAGGCATTGTATCATGAAAATATGGAGTGCAAATTGGCTTACCCAGCTAAATAATGAGATGGGAGGAAATTTCTGAAAAGTAGGCTTGTAGGTGAGGATGAAAAAAAAACCAAGTTTCATATTAATGTTAAGAAAGGGACTTGGACTGGAGAATGAATGCAAAAAGTATCATGAAAATATGGATTGCAAATTGGCTTACCCAGCTAAATAATGAGATGGGAGGCAATTTTTGAAAAGTAGGATTGTAGGTGAGGATGTAAAAAAAAACCAAGTTTCATATTAATGTTAGGAAAGTAACTTGGACTGGAGAATGAATGCAAAAAGTATCATGAAAATATGGATTGCAAATTGGCTTACCTAGCTAAATAATGAGATGGGAGGAAATTTTTGAAAATTATGATTGTGGGTGAGGATGAAAAAAAACCCAAGTTTCATACTAATGTCAGGAAAGGAACTTGGACTGAAGAATGAACGCAATAATTATATTGATGCGAACCCAAGATAGTAATTAATCATAAATGAGATACATGTACATATTTACTACAATGTATGATCATTCCATTCATCTCCAGGATGGCTTTTCAATTCATCTTTAGAACTACTGTTCAAATTCTACAAGAAAACAAAAACTTGAAATTACGTGCATAATGTTACACTCATATCTAATTCCCTGGATAGCTTCCAAAAATGGTCTTCTTTACTTTGACATATACCTTTCTCTTGAGTAGATTAATGAATTTACACTTTATCATCTCCTTAATTATGCATTCCTTCTCGTTTTACTTGTTTTCTCTTTTATGAATTATTTCTCTTTGCATAGTTACCACTTTTCTTTTGTATCTAAACTTGTATGCTTCAGCATACAAGTGAAGGAATTATTTTTATTTGATGCATCCAAGGTCTTCCAAGTAACATATTGTATAGTCAAATCACTAGGTACCACGCAGAACATGATTTCAACCTTCATGATTTTAACCTCCTTTGGACCTAATTGAACATATAAATAAAGTATTATAGTGGAATGCAATCCTCGACTCGTGGGAGTAAAATTATTTAATGAAATGCTTGAAAATCCTCTCAATTAAAAACCACATGCAAGAGAAATGCTAATTACACAACCCGAATCTTTATTTTTCATACCATCATAGCCGTTAATAATTGCTTATGAAAATACAATTTTTTCTTCACAAAAAATGAAACTATAAAGAAACTCGTTGGTGCACAAACTAAAAAAATTGAATCATTGTCATCCTTAAGTTTACCTTTTATGGAAACTTTAATGAACAAATGACCATTGTAGGAGCAACCACTTGGAATTTCTCTTTCATTGAACACAATTTGAAGTGAAATAAGTATTTTCACTAGAATCAACCAAACCAATAAAGTTATTGATTCAATGAGTTTTTTTAGACAAATTCCACTTTGTTATGCCTCTTACATTTCTTATCAATCAAGTTTACATTTGCATTGTTACATTTTTCTTGGTTATGATTTCAAAGAGGGTACCTAAAAATTCCAAATTTTGGATTTAGAGGAGCCAAAAATTGTTCACATGATTGTTCGTTCCTTTTACTTGAGTTTGATTATCCTCAATAAGATCTAAAATCTTATGTTTTGATCTCGTGTATTTAATTGTTGTATATTATCGGATTCTATGGTAGTCAAAGTGCATGTGGATCATAATTTTTTGGAAAAAACTTGCAAATATTTGTCTCACTTGAGACAAAGTGATTATGCCATTATCAATTTTTGAAGTAGTATTCTCATATAATGGATCTATAGCATTGATAGAGTTCTTAAAGTTGCACTTTATTGGAAATCCACCATCATTGCTTCTATTCTTAAAATTTGGCAAGTTTTCAAATTTTGAAAAATTAAAAAACATGGAGACCATACTTCAAATCAATTGCATCCAAAAGTTTGACTTCAAATTCTCTTACATTACAAACCATGTCACTAAAAAGATACAAATAGAAAACAACTTGCAATAATTAGAAGCAAACTATCAATAGAAAGGTGTTGAGCTTCACTATCTCGTAGCTCGAAGCTCGTAGCTCATTTTAGTAACTATTGTTTTGAATTGAAGCACAGACAAATGTTTTCACTGGTGAATTGCCTAATTTGGGTCAATTTAGAAAATGTGATTTTCATGCCAACGTAAATTTGAAAATGATTTTGTAACTCATTCATAAAGGTTTTGAAAAAACGAATAAATCCACATGGAAGTGTTGGAAATATTGTCATTGGTGTCAAAGGCTTAATCATTGATGTATTTGGTTAATGGAATCGTGTAACGGAAGCTGACAGAACTGTTGATAGATTTTGATGGAAATGGTAGAAAGTAACGGAAATAACCAGCAGTATAGAAGGGTAAAAAATGAAAGTTTAAATACATGAAAAGAAGTGTTTTTACATAAGGATTATCATGGTATAAGCGAGATATACGTAGTTGTACATAAGAGAGAGATATTAGCATTTGAAGGTGTTCATATGCCATGTTTTATGGTGAAAAAGAAGATTTAATGATGGCTAGCAGCGATTTAATGATAACAGTGATTTGTCTAAAGAGGGGCAACGCTCCTATCAAGTGGTTAATTGCATTGTGTAATGTGCATTTAATAATTATGGACTACATTAATTATTTTTTGGTTTCAGTTGACTAATGCACTTAATTAAGTTATGTTAATGGAAAGGTTGTGTTGGTTGGAACGATGTGTCTTTTCGAAAGGATGTGAGAAGGATATATAAGAAGATGGAATCATTTGGTTTAGACAAGCAATTTGAGTGCCTCATTCAAGTTTAAGGGAGAGAAGAAGAAGAACAGAATATGAAATATAAAAAGGAGTGAAGGGAAAATTTATTTTTAATGAAGAGTTGCAGCGATTTATATATATGAAGGGACTGAAATAAATAAGAAGAATATTCTTAGCAGCATTTTGTTCTATCATCTATTGAAGCAGCAACAACATAAAAGATAGGAAAGAGTTTATTTTTCGTAAGGAAGGTTAGTGCCTTCATATTTGAAGAGATTGGTGTCTCTTGCTGAATTGGTGCTTAGAAAAAAGGAGTTGGTGCTCATGTAGGTTGGTGCCTACAAAATTGTAACTTGGGGATTGGTGTCTCCTGTAGGTTGGTGCCTACAAACATTTGAGAAATATAATAAAGAATATTTTCTCCATGGTTTTCTCCCGAAAGGGTTTCCACATAAATTTGTATCTATTTGCAGTGTGTTGGTTTGCTTTGCATTCATTGATTACTTTGATATATTCACTGTGAAACTAATTAATTGTGGTTACAAATCTGAGATTAAGTGTTAAATTTAAAAGAATATCATAATACTGATTCACCACCCCCTCTCAATATTATTTTGTGCTTAACAATTGGTATCAAAGCGGGTGCCTTCAGGAACAATCTAGCAATTGGGAGGTAGATCTCAAAAGCACATATGGCTACTCATCAAGTACAAAAAGGGTTTTCTTCGAACAAGGCTCCATTGTTTGATGGAACAAATTATGCATTTTGGAGCATAAGAATGAAAACATATCTAATGGCACTAGGGTTTTATATTTGGCAATCAGTAATAGTTGGATATAAAATTCCATCAATTCCACCAACAGATCAAGCCGGAAAGAAGGCTTTTGAAAAGAATGCCAAGGCGATGAATGCTATCCTATGTGGCCTATCAGAATCTAAGTTTTTTAAAGTAATGCAATGTGACACGGTGAAGGAGATATGGGACAAACTTCAAACTATCTATGAAGGTGATAACAAGGTTAAAAGGTCTAAGCTTCAAACTCATAGGAAACAATTTGAGAGCTTGAAAATGAAGGATGAGGAGAATGGTGCACCCTCTATTCTTCATGTGGATGAGGTTGTCAATGCCATAAGAAGGTTAGGTGAAAATATTGAAGAATCCATGATCGTTCAAAAGATTCTAAGGTCTCTACCATTAAGATTTGATGCTAAGGTGTCTGCCATTGAAGAAATGAAGGATCTTGATAAGTTGAGCATGGATAAACTACATGGAATACTGACCGCGTATGAAATGAGGACTGAGTCAAATAAACCATCAAAGAAGGAAGCTGCATTCAAAGTCTTAAAGAAAAAAAAATCAAAGAACTTGAGTCGAATGAGAACTCAAACAACCAAGAAGATGAGAAAGAAGTCTTGTTCATTCGAAAGTTAAAGAAAGGATTTGGAAAGTACAAAGGTAAGTTACCATTTAAATGTCTTAACTGTGGTAAAATTGGTCATTTTGCGGCTAAGTGTCCAGTGAAAGAAGATAGCGATGATGAGGAAAGCAAACCTAAATTCAAAAGGGAATTCAAGTAAAGAAAAGGCAAGAAAAGATTTGGAAAGCAAAAGAAAAGCTTATATTCAAAAGGAAGTAGTAGATCATCCGAAGAAAGAGGGATAAGTGACTTAGATAGCGATAATGAAGAAATATTATTCATGCCTATAAAATATGACTTAGAAAGAGATGAAGACATGGAAGAAAAAGGTGAAGTGAATCTTGAAGAGGAACTTATATGTGCCTTGGGAGAGTTGAAAGCTCTTAAAAAAAAAATCAAAAACAAAAGTTACAACTCCTAAAGTATGAAGAAGAAGATCGTAACTTTGAAGCTAAGATATCACAATCTCTTAAAGAATCAAGAAAGATGATCGTGGATCTAAAAACCTAAATTGAAGAAGCAAAATGAGTTGAAGAAGAATTAAGAAATCAGTTAAGGACTAAGGAAGAAGATTACAAAAAGCATGAGTCAAAGATCGTTGCTTTGAGAAAGGACTTGGAAAAAGCAAATGCTAAAGTTACAAGTAATCTAAAATTCGAGAAAAGTACTGAGATACTAGATGAAATTTTGAACCGACAGAAGTCAACATCCGACAAGACTGGTCTAGGATATACAGAAAGACAAGACACCACTAACACAAAAGGTATACAGTCGTCTAAAGGGACATGAGAAGAAGTTGAAGACCTATGCAGAGACACTCAAGGAACCTATGAAGAATGAAAAGTTGAAAAGGGAGAAGAGCTTTATGAAGACTAACACTTCTTACAAGGAAAGCAAAGATGAGAACACGTTTAGAAGACCAAATCCTCCAAGATATACTCACATGTCCAAAGTTTGAAAATTCTTTCTATGGCTATTGCTTCTATTGTAATAATTTTGGTCATAAAGCAATAGATTGTAGAATACGAGTGAGAGACAACAATATAAAGAACAAAGGTGTGTATGGATTCTAAAATAGAAATTCCAACTCCTTTGCTCCTTTATCAAACTATGTTGAAGATATTGTTTGTTATAACTGCAATAACTATGTACATATGGCAAGATTTTGTAGAAGTTGTTTTGTAGAACCATCTAAATTGAACCAGAAGGTAAATGCTCTAGAAATAAAGAAGAAAGAAGCTACAAATTTTGGAAACAGAAGAAAGAGGATGATGGGCAAGATAAAGAGAAATCTATGCTTCTTCAAACAACATTCCATGCACAGGATGAAGGGCAGTTGTGGTACATTGATAGTGGATGTTCAACACATATGACCGGAGATAAAAGTAAGTTCATCTCATTGAAGAAAGTAAATGAAGGTACGGTGAAATTCAGTGATAACGCTAAAGCAAAGATTGCTGGAAAAGGTACGCTGAGTCTTGATAATTGTAAAACAAAAATAGAGAATTTTTTATACGTTGATGGATTAAAACATAATCTCTTAAGTATAAGCCAAATGTGTGATCAAGGACGCACACTTAAGTTTTGTGTTGAAGGGTGTGAGATAAGGAAGGCAGACACAGGAGAGTTAGTAGCAGATGCACATAGAACCAAAAATAACCTATACATGCTCAGAGAATTAAAAGAAGAGAAATGTTGTCTAAGTCAGGTTGAAGAGAGTTGGCTATGGCATAGAAGGATGGGGCATATAAATTTTAATAATCTTGTGAAAATCAGCAGCAAGCAGGTTGTGTGGGATATGCCTAAGGTAACGAAACCTACAAGTACTCTATGCAAGCAATGTGAGCATGGAAAGCAAACTAGAGCAAGGTTTAGAATGAAGGAGTATTCGACCACCAAACCACTAGAGTTGATTCATACGGATTTATGTCGACCTACCAGAACAAAAAGCATACAAGGTGAGAGTTGTTTCATGTTATTCATTGATGACTACACTAGAATGACATGGGTAGCCTTTCTAAAAGAAAAGTTAGAAGCATTTGAAAAGTTCAAAGCTTTCAAAGCTTTAGTAGAAAATGAAACCGGATTGAAAATAAAGTGCCTGAGGTCAAATCGTGGAGGTGAGTTCACCTCAAATGAATTCATTGAATATTGTGAAGATCATGGAATCAAAAGATAGTACTCAGCTACAAGGACTCCACAACAAAATGGAGTGGTAGAAAGAAAGAATCGAACCGTCCAAGAGATGGCTAGAACCATATTACATGAATCTAAGTTATTAGATAGATTTTGGAGAGAAGCGGTAAATACAGTTGTTCATATCTTGAATAGAAGGCACAAAGTTAATCATGACAAAACTCCTTATGAATTGTGGAAAGGAAGATCAGCTACTGTAAAATATTTCAAAGTGTTTGGGAGTAAATGCTTTATTAAAAGAAATGAAGAGAACTTGGGAAAATTTTATTCAAGAGCAGATGAAGGAATTTTTCTTGGCTACTCTATTAAATGCAAATCCTACAGATGTTATAAAAAAATACTACAAACTATAGTAGAAACTGCAAATGTGAGAGTGGATGAAATCATGAATCAAAAAGCTAAAGAACATGCAGAAGAGCCCTTAGAAATACCCGAGGTAGTAGAAGAAAAGGAAGAGGAAGAAGATGTTGAAAAATTAAGTAAATCTGAAAGGCAGGAAACCAAAACACCATCTCGTTTTGTTAAGAAGAATCATGCTAAAATTTAGATCATTGGAAACCTTGATGATGGAGTACAGACAAGAAGAAGAATTGTAAGTGCATCAAAACCAGTAAATTTCTCCTTATTATCCAAAATAGAGCCGAAGAAATTTGCAGAAGCCAACCAAGATAAACATTGGATAAAGGCAATGGAGGAAGAGTTAGATAAAATTAAGAAGAATGAAACATGGGAACTTGTACCTAGGCCAAAGTATCAAAATGTGATTGGCACTACGTGGGTATTCCGAAATAAATTGAATGAAGATGGGCAAGTCACTCGTAACAAGACAAGGTTAGTACGTAAAGGGTATGCTCAAGTAGAAGGTATTGATTTTGAAGAAACTTTTTCTCTTGTTGCTAGATTAAAAGCAATTAGAATGTTTCTTGATTTTTTGGTATTCAAGAACTTCAAAGTCTATCAAATGGATGTCAAATCAGCATTTCTAAATGGGAAGCTAGAAGAGGAAGTATACATAGAACAGCCTAAAGGGTTCCTCCTATCAAAAAATGAAGATTATGTGTGTAAGTTGAAGAAGGCCTTGTACGGATTAAAACAAGCCCCCAGAGCATAATACTCTAGGCTTGATAAGTATCTACAAGACCAAGGGTTCAAGAGAGGATTTTTTGATAGCAATCTTTACATTAAAATTAAAGGTGAGCACCTATTGATTATTGTTGTGTATGTAGATGACATAATTTTTGGAGGAGACAATGAGGAAATGTCTAAGGAATTTGCCGAAGACATGCAAAAGGAGTTTGAGATGTCCATGTTGGGAAAGTTATCATTTTTCCTTGGATTGAAAATTTCTCAATCTGATAAAGGAAAATTTATATCCCAAACCAAGTATGTGAAGGAAATGTTGAAGAAATTTGGCATGGAGGAGTGTGCACCTGTTGGTACACCTATGGCTACTGGGACAAAGTTAAGCAAAGATGATGAATCTCTGAATGCTGATCAAACTCTCTATAGATCAATGATTAGGAGTTTACTATATGTGATAGTATCCAAACCAGACATCATGCAAGCAGTGGGTATCGTTGCACATTTTCAAGCAGGTCCGAAAGAAACACATGTGCAAGCTGTAAAACGCATATTCATATATCTAAAGGGAACTATGGATTATGGGTTATGGTACCCAAGGGGTAAAGACTTCACATTAGTAGCTTATACAGATTCAGATTGGGCAGAATGTGTGGATGATAGAAAAAGTACAAGCGGAGGAGCATTCTTCCTTGGAGACAGCCTAGTATCTTGGTTAAGTAAAAAGTAGAACTCTGTATCTATACGTACCCAAAATTGTAGGGTACTACACCACCGAAGCAATGTAACATGTGCCCCAATGATGATACAAGTCTCCTCGCAAGGTGTTCAGGATCTAGAAAAGCTCCCCAAGTATGCGTTAACATCCTGCATACCCCGCTCAGCCCCTGCGTGCTTTGTCATTCTCTTTTCCTCTCTTTTCTTTGCGTTTTGTTCTTCAGTTACGAAACCGCCGCCCTGCTTTGGGCGGTGGTCTCATGGCCGCCGCCTAGTCAAGGTTGCGGTCCTATAACCATCCCCCTGCTCAGGGCAGCGGTCCTTCACGTGTTTTCCAAAATACTCTTTTAACACGAATCACGTAAATTTCAATGTTTACCAGCTTTTTTCACCGCCTTTGGCTTGCATTAATGATTCTGGTTCCCTGGAATAGTGTTTTGGCATTATTTATGGTTTAAGAGATCAATTTGGTTTTTACCTTTGGGTAAATGGAAATGCTATAAATAGTTGGCTTGTGCTCAAGCAAATGGCCCCTCAAATTTGCCTCTGAATTTCTCATTTCAATAGTTTAGCCTTTCAATTTTGCTTAGGATTCATAATTTCATTTGTTGAATGCACGGTTAGTATTGTTTAGCTGTCAGAAAGCCACATATCTTCCTTGTGCAAATGTTGTTATTAGTTCATCCAATTAGTTGGATTAAGATAGTTTGTTTTTCAATAGGAAGCCATTAAAGTTGCAGGTTTTGTTCGTCAAACAGGATAGTCTCAGGTTCTGGACGTTTTATGTTGCATGACTCGCAATAAATCCCGCTAGGAATTGCATAGGCCAAGCTCTGTACTCTTGCGTCATCCCTCTCCTACTCACATTGTATTCAGTCTGCATTATAAGCTGCCTTTGTTCCAATATCTACTTTTGTTGATGCTAGCATTACATGCTTTTCTGGATTCACGTGAACACAAAGGAATGAGGAGATCACACTGAGGGGACAAGGTCACACACCATCGGATTCGCTATTGCTCTGCAGAATCCAGGTTCTAGCTTTCAAAGTTCTAGTTAAAAACATATCAAATAGAGTAGCTAATCATTTCATTTCAGTTAAATTTTACTTTCGATATTGCCAGGGAAGCTGTGGGGATTGATAGTTTCTAAGAAACTATGATTCACTCCTCACTTTTGAGGTAGGATCGAGAGTCTTTCAAATAGAGTAGATCAGTTATCAAATTATTTAGAATAGATCTAAAAACTGCACAAACAAGTAGCTATACTCAGTTGCTTTTTTTGTTTTAATTGTGTTGTTAGTTTAGTTTTCAATTTTAGATATATTAGATAATTGCTCTTTAAATTTTGTTCAGTAGTTTATCAATAACTATCAGATTTAGGAATATACATAGACATATCTTACGCAGTTAAATTATTTTGTCATTAGTTAGATTTGTATCATTTCCTTTTGTATGACAATCACAGGACCTAGAGAGCCCAGAGAATACGTATTCGAGCCAATCGTGCCTCAACCCAATCTTATTACGGCAATAATTGATATAGATCATAACCTTAGAATCCAAGTCTTCCGAACAACAGCAGATTTACAACAGATCAGCTCACAGTTAAGCGAGTTAAACATAGAAGATGACCAAGCGTACACGTTTTGGTCAAATCAGCCAAACTACAGATTACCCTAGATAAATATCCGCATGACTGTAGAAGGGCTTGAAAGAGAGAAAATGTTTGGTTGTGATCCTTTGGTCCCATAGCCAGACATAGGAGACACTCTCACAGACATAGATACTAGCTTAAGGATTCAGGTTGCAAGAACACCTATAAGATACTCAGAAAAGATTGCACAACTATTAATTCTGAACGTAGAGGCCAAAAAGGCATACGACTATTGGATACTAGGGATTAGGAACTGATTCCGCACATGACCATAGCAGGTCCACAGCAACCACGAATCTACAGTTGTGATCCACAAATCCCACAACCCAATGAGTCTATGGGTCAATCTAACCTTGATGTTGGCTTACACACATTAATATTTAGATCCACTCCACTTCCACCTATCATCATCACACATTTATCCTTGTTAGCAGCTAACAAAGCTAAGGATTTCTGGATTAGACCAGAGAATCGACCATATAATCTGCTATATATATCCATCATCCATCATATGACACTATGTGGAGACATACACGAAACCATCCTAGGTCATTTTCCACGTATCCCACAACCTATAGATCAGATCACGCCAAAGCTCAATATTGATTGGAGCCTTCGAGAAGTCATCCTTACCGACCGACCTATCACGCCAGTTCAGGTTAGGAGGGCCTTCTTTGCCTTAGATTCACAGATTCCATTAGTGTGTGTCAAAGATATAAGATTGCCTAACTAGTTTACCCATACCCTACGCATAATCCATCCCCACCGGCTGTCTCGGCACGACCTCGAGAGGTCGGGTGCGAGGAAGAGTTACTTATAGATTCCCATGCTCACTTGTCACTTTTCCATCGTACAAAATTGGTGAACCCGACGTGAAGAACACAATGCTTTCGCTATTACCTATTTCTTCCACCTTCACTCCTTCCCATTATTATGCGGGTATTCATATACCCCCCGAATATGTCGGGATTTGATGCATATGGCAGACCTCTCCTAGATCTCGAGGCATACTACGCTCAACTGAATAGACAGTGGTCGCCCTCGCTCTCAGTATGGGGTGACAACTATTCAAATAACCAATTATCAACACAAACTCCTCCTCCAAGGACTAGATATAGTTCATCTTTCCAAACAGAGGAGTTGGATCAATTGGCTCAAACACAACAAACAGAGCCTTCAGGCTCGAACAATATGACGTTCACAAGAGAATCTGGATCGTCTCCTCAAGTGCTGCTCAGACCAAAAATTAGTAGATAATCAGACCCATACCTGGTTTTAGATGATGAACATTCAGTGTGTTATGCCAGAAATGAACGACACTCTCGGTGTATGTACCCAACCATAGGAAGTTTACAAACACAACCCGAGGTCTCTTTTCAAGAAAATACCTCCATACCACTACATATAGGAAAATCCCTCGGGGAAACTTGGAAGGGAAACAATCAGTTCATAGCAGGGTATCACATGCCTATACAACACCAGGATATACAACAAACACCACTAAGGCAACATACTGTGACTTCATCAAATGAAGTCATTTCAACTTTAGTAGAAAAAGTTAGGGGATTAGAACTTGCTCAAGCAAGTCAAAATTCACAATTCATGCAGGCAGGAAGTTCCAATCCTCTACACCAGCCTAGCCAAGTAGACCTACTCACAGGCATAGGCACGTTGGGCATGCCTCCTCAGTATTCACAACAAACACCAACTTGAACCGCCATTTCTAACACCGTTCCGATACCTTCCGGTCTAGTACAAAATAATCCATTCCTGGACAATACCCCTTCATACTTAAACATGTACTCCAAATCACCACAAGGAGATATGTTCTCCTCTCCCGGCATGTTTTCTCAACCACAGGGGTTTCCTTATGCCCCTACCAATGCATACGCTACGCCATATCAACAACCCATTCCACCGTCGCCCCCTCAGCAGGCACCATCGATGGTCAAAACCTACGCGATAGGGACTTATTTAGAATATTTGAAAGAGCCCTTAGACTTCACCATACGAAGCGTCATGCTTCCAAGACCTCTTCCCGATTTACCCAAATACAAAGGTGAGGGAGACCCGAATGCACATATCAAGGCTTACGCCACAACCATTCGAGAACTACTCCCTTGGGATGGGGTTGTTGCTAAATATTCCCCAAAACCTTGGAAGGCATCACCCTTGATTGGTATTATAGAATACCTGAGGCTTCCATCCATTCATTTAAACAACTCGTTTCAGAGTTCATTAAAGCGTTTGACATGAACTATTGAGAACAGGAATCAAGGAATTCTTGCACATTAAGCAAGAACACAATGAATATGCCGCTCATTTCATCCAGAGGTGGCGTACAATTCTTTATTCTTCAGCCAGTGCTCCAAACATGGACCAAATGGAACTATGCGATTTATTCCTTCATTCTCTCAGCAGAGAAGTAAAGGAAGAAGTCCAGAAGTTCCCACTAAGGACTTACGATGAAGTACTTGAGAGCGCTCTCCGAATAGATCAAGCGGAAATAGATAGCAGTCGTAAGACGTATGGAGCAAACGGGAGGTTAATCACCTCCAACCTGAATACTACGGCTTATCCTACTACCAAAAATGTCAATCAAGGACCTAAAATCCTTAATAAAAAACGCGGAGTAACAACAGATGGAGTAACTGATCAGGCTAAAAAGGTAAATGTTGTGAATACTCCACCACTAATGAACAATCAACGAAACAACAACTTTACCCCAACAATCAATGCAGTGGATTTTAATCAACAACAACAACAACGGCGAAACCCTACACAGGGTCTAAGCCAAAACTCAACTGGATATCAAAACCAAAATCAAAACCAAAAACAACAAATGCAAAACTTTAATCCTAATAGACAATGGTTTGATCAGAGTTTTTGGCCACAATATACACCAAACCAACAAACTAGGAATTACAATCCTAACTCGTATTGTAGTTTCCACAAAATTCGGGGCCATGACACTAAAACATGGTGTGACTACAATAAATTCATGCAACGTTTACCAGAGGAACAAAGACAACTTTTCATAGATATGTTCTTGGCAGATTCGGTGTCACCAGTACCAAGTACTTTTACAGGGGCAGTTTCCCCTCAAAATGCTCCCCTCAAGATCTTTAATGACCCCCTCCTAAATCACAATAACAATAGGTTAAATCTAAATGGGACAAATAAGGGCATAATGACAGGAAACAATGATCATGAAGCCTCAACTTCACTAAATATGTTAGTTGCACCACAATTAGGAAGTCAGCCGCGACCCAAGATAGTCAATTTAGTGGAATTAGACGTTGAACTACCCGTGGAAGCTGTAACAAGGACACGAGAGTATTCCTCTCAGCCAAGTCCAAGTTACCTACCGGAGACAGATAATATCCAACAAATATTAGTAAAACCCGTAGGTGCCTATGATTTAATTAGTGATCTAACAAAAACCTTCTCGCACATTTCATTTTTGGATTTGCTGAAGAACTCTCCTGCCCACAGGGCTGCTCTTTTAGAGGCATTAGGTTTGAGTCATTTAATTAACATCACTCCACCTCCCGAAACACAGGTAAACCATATAAACTTTGATATCCACCCTCTGGGGCAGTCAGATAGGGATATCGAGTTTGTATTCGAAATAAACAAAATGCCAACAGACGTTGAGATTACACGCAGAGGTGATCCAGCCTTACATTTACAGGTATGGGTTTATAACAATTATGTCAAACGCGTAATGATTGACGATGGGGCAGCAGTTAACATAGTCCCCTTCTCTTTCCTTCAAAAACTAGGGTATGGAGAAACGAATTGTTCCACGACTAGAAATACATTAAGAGGCTATGATAGCCTCAAAGCCACGTCGATTAGAACTATAATACTACCGGTCACCTTAGGACCCAAAACAATCCTGACTGAGTTTTATATTATAGATCGGGAAACCAACTATAATATGATCTTTGGCCGACCATGGATATACCGTATGAAGGCAATCCCTTCTACATTATTTCAAGAAGTAAGATTCTTGCATTTAGGAAAGGTGTTCGTAGCCAAAGGCGATCCAAAACCATTCGATATACACCTAGTTGACTTAAAGAAAAGACCATGCGTTCACTCGGAGTTTGAACTCCCAACAAACCAACTTAATAAACCCACCGATGCAAAACCAGAGGAAAAGTTGGTACCTACAACAGATCTTGAGACTATGAGCCTAGTCAAGACTATCCCAGCCCTCAAGGATGAGGCTAACATTGTAGAAACAGTATCGTTAGGAACTACTGCAAAAATTGTTGAATTATTAGAACAGGATCTACCAATGTTCCTACCATTTGATTTTGTAGGCATGGGATATACCCTAGGTGTTGGTTCTCTTCCAGCAGAGGATCTCTGCATGGTGGAAGTAGAAGATGTTAACACAACAAATATCCCAACGTCCATATTCCCAGCTAAATATTGGACTCTCCATTTCGATGGAGCTAGATGTCGTTACAGAGCTGGGGAAGGTGTAATCTTTACTTCTCCCGAGGGAAAGATCTTACCATTTTCCTTTAAACTAAATTTCGAATGTACGAACAACAACGCTAAATACAAAGCTCTCCTCCTTGGCCTCATCTTAGCTAAGAGGATCGGTGTTAATAACATCAGAGTGTTAGGAGACTCACAATTGGTAGCAAACCAAGTCTCTGAGGTGTATGAAACCAGAGCTGAGCACTTATAGTTGTAGAAAATAGCTGTATTAGATTTAAGCAAGAGTTTTACTTCATATCAAATGAAGCAATCCCGCACGAGCAAAATATTCTTGCTGATTCTATAGCAACCTCAGCGTCACGCTTCACTCCAAATAGTGAGTTGGAAGATACCCGTTTCATGGTATCCCTTCGTATTGAACCATTGGTGAAAAAAATGTCAAACCCTCTTTTAACGAACAGAGATGAGAACAAATCTACTATCTTAGATCACATTGATAGTGATAGAAGCTACTCTGGATTACTTAAACACCTATGCAACATTACATCTCACCCATCACGTGATAGATTTGTCCTTAATCCCGTATTCATCTTCTTACTTTGGAAATCCCATGATAGAGCTTCCCCCACAAAAGGAGCTCAGCATATACATGGTAGAGAACAGAGACGATCTGGAATTACCTCCAGCTCCACTTGAGTTTGAAGAAGGTAATGCTTCTTTAATCAAAGAAACAATTGATATTAACATCGGAACGGAGGATGAACCAAGGATCTTGAAATTAGGATCATCATTAACTCCAGAAGAAGTAGAAATACACACTAGAATCCTCAAGGAACATCAGAAGGCTTTTGCATTTAATTATAAGGAAATGACAGGGGTTGCGCCACACATTACGGTACATAACCTCGTAACTAAATCAGATGCAAATCCGATCAAACAAAAATCGAGACCAATGAAACCCAAGGTAACTCTCATGGTGAAAGAAGAGGTAATAAAACTCCTCCAAGTAGGATTCATCAAACCAGTCGATTACTCTCAGTGGGTATCTAATATCGTTCCCATTCTCAAAAAGAATGGGAAGATACGCATCTACATAGACTTCCGAGACATTAACAAGGCATTTCCTAAGGACGACTTCCCGTTACCATCCATAGACGTCATTGTTGACGCAACAGCTGGATTTGAGCTTTTGTCTCTCATGGATGGATTCTCAGGATACAATCAAATCAGAATATCTGAACAAGACCAAGCTAAAACCATGTTTATAACTCCTTGGGGAACCTATTACTATGTTGTTATGCCATTCGGTCTTAAGAATGTTGGCGCTACATACCAGCGGGCTAAGACATATATATTTCATGATCTTATTCATAAAATTATGGAATCCTACGTAGATGACTCTTGTTGGCCAAGGCCAAGAAGCGTTGTGATCACTCCGGAAGTACTCCGCATCATTCTTTCACGTCTAATAGAATACAGAGTCATGCTAAATCCAGAAAAATGCGTCTTTGGTGTGACAAGAGGGAAGCTCTTAGGTTACATTATATCGTCACGAGGGATCGATGTTGACCCAACAAAAATTTGGGTTGTTCTCGAAATGGTTCCCACCTTCAGATGAATCTGGAATCATGTCATTTCTCAGAAAACTCAGTGCAATCGGAATGATTCATCCAAGATTTAAGCTTTTTCATTCATCCAATCAACAATCTACTCAAGAAATATTATAGTATTGATTGGACCGAAGACTACAACAAATATTTTAACGTAGTTAAGAGTTTCTTGTTATCACCACCTACGCTAATGCCACTTAAGCCAGACCACCCGTTAATCTTATATTCACGAGCTACCAATGTCTCGCTAGCCTGTATGCTGGCTCAAGAAGATGATGACAAGAGAGAACACGCGATCTATTTCATTAGCCGAACGTTGCTTGACTATGAAACATGTTATACATAGACAGAATGAGAATGCCTTGCCATAATATTCACAACCAAATGCTTAAGACATTATATTCTAAATCAAGAAACAAGTGGTCATTATAAAAATAGACCATTTATGAACTTTCCTCACACAAGGGTCCTTGTCTAAAAAGGCTGGACGATTAATAAACCTTAATGGGGGGAATTTAAATTAACATTTGTAAACCATAAATCTATTAAAAGACAAATCATTGCGGATTGGTTAGCTGATAACCCACTAGACGAAGCCAATCTGGTAGATTTGAACTTTCCTAATGAATGCACATACTACATCGAAACCCGACCCTCCTATCTTTGAGTGTCATTGGTATACTAATATTATTAATTATATCATAGATCATATGTATCCAGAAGGAGCTACAAACCACAACAAAGAAGGTGGTTACGTATTATTGTAGCTAAATACGTCATTATAGAGCAAGTGCTCTATCGAAAAAGCATTCAATGGAATGCTTCTAAGATGTGTCGACACAGAAGAATCCAAGAAGATTCTCCACGAATCTCACAGTGGAATATGTGGAGGCCACTTCGGTGGTCATGCCACCACTCGTAAAATACATCGGATGGGCTATTTCTGGCCTACTCTAGAACACGACGCAGTAGAGTTTGTACGAAGGTGTCATAAGTGCCAAGAATTCTCCCACGAGATTCACATGCCGGCACAAGCTCTATAACCAATCGCTACTCCATGGCCCTTTTCTACGTGGGGCCTAGATTTGATAGGGAAATTCTCTCCCTCGTCTACAGACGGCCATAACTTCATAATCACGGCCACTGAGTATTTTACCAAGTGGGTAGAGGCTATGCCTCTTACTACTGTACCGGGTGCTGTAATCGCCAAGTTCATTTTGAACCAAATCATTTACAGGTACGGTGTCCCGCAAATCATTATCTCAGATAATGGGACTTCTTTTAAGAATGACAAAGTTCATGAATTGTGCAATAAATTTAAAATAAGCCATCATACAGCCTCCCTGTATTACCCTCAAGCCAACGGACAGGCTGAAGCGACAAACAAAACATTAAAAGCCATTCTTCTTAAAACGGTGAAAGAAAACAAGCGAGATTGGCATTTGAAGTTATATCCAGCCTTGTGGGCCCACCAAACCTCAATAAGAACACCAACAGGAGTGACTCCTTTCTTGTTGGTATTCGGGGCAGAAGCAATTCTCCCACTTAAGGTTGAAATACCCAGTCTCTGTATCTCATTACAAGGGATTCTGGATGAAGACGCTTACAAAGAAGCACATCTCTCCCAACTAGAAAGCCTAGATGAAGCCATGTTAGATGTTGAACAGCGGCATAGAATCTATGTTGACCGGATGTGCCGGAAATATAACAAGAAGGTCTATGAACGAGACATATATGAAGGTGATCTAGTTCTAAGGCTAGACAGCCGGATCGATAAAAATACCGGCAAAGGAAGGAAGTTCCGGCCCAAATGGTTGGGCCCATACCGAGTCACGAGAGACTATGGAAATGGTGCATATCTCTTATGTACACTAGAAGGTGAGGAATTTGGTGAAACAGTCAATTCCCTACACCTTAAACAATTCTACACATAAGCGGCCAACATTATTTGTATAATTATATCTACATTGCATCTTCATATAGTTAGGATCATTTTGTCCTGCTTGTTTCGTACAATTTTGTGATCAAGGAACTCATTCTCAAAAGCAATTCATTACAAACTTCTGATGGTATTGGCATAAACACTCTAATCATACTTCTTCATTTTATAACTGTCATCACCTATTTCTGGAATCATTTCATCAAATAAAGCTAGATATGACAAAGCCTTGATGGTAACCATACCAAGATCTGCGGGCTTTTTCTCACTTTTGGTTTCTTCCTAGGATAGGTGTCTTGCCCATGGTCTGTTCTAGAAGCTTCATCATGTCACATCTATCCCATATGTATATCTCTTTGGAAGTAAGAGCATACTGAAATTTCTCTCAAGTAAACAAGTCAAATATAGATTAAATAGAAAATTTTAATTTTACACATTTCCTTGCCCCCACCAACCTTTGGTGATGAGCTTGCATCTCTTACTAGTGACGTAGGGTTGGGAAAGGATGGAAATGCCCTTACTAACCTATGCCTTGCCCATGGTGATAAGCCCATACTTCTTACTAGTAGCATGGGGCAAGGTATAGGGGGTCCTCTTGACAATAAACGTTGAAAGTAGTCAGCAATCAAATTCAAATGAACCTTTAAAATCTTGAGTCAAAAACAAATGAATCAGATGCCCAAAATTCCAAGAGAATTCAAAACCCTGAAACCCATATTTTGTCTACCATGTGGCCATCTACGGATCTAAGTCTAGATAAACGTCAAAGCAAGTTGCATCCCAAACTATGGAGTCACTCGAGTAGAGTAGGCTTGTAGCATCCTAATTTGGTTCCACCAAATCTTTGTCTATCTCTCATCACTATCATTTCAACACATTTCATAACTTGTGCCCTTTCTAGCTCTCGGTGATGAGCCCTCGCATCTTACTAGTTGCGTGGAGTTAGGAGTGGGGCAAGTTTATCTGCTCATCAGTACCAGTTTATCATCACACTTTGTCAAAATGAATATGAAGTACCAAAAATTGCTTATAGAAACTAAAGTTTCAAAATCACATTGTGTCTACATTATCATATATCAGCATCACGAAAATACAAAAAGAAAGTAAACATTTGTATCGTTTGTTCTCCATTGCATACATTCTGAGAAGCACATAAAAATAACATTATAATTTACATGCGTAATAAAATCATAAGAACATTAATGCCAAGCATCTGATCCAAGAAAAGACTATATATATATATATATATATATATATATATATATAATATGGTCAAGTTTCCTGTACAATGCCATCATGTGCTAAGCATGGTCAAAATGCTCAAAGAGCCCGGGAGATACAAAATACATCATAAAAACAGTCCAAGAGAGCCAAGTGGCTTCTCAACCCCTATGAGATCCCTCTGAGGGTGCACGCCCATGTCTAGGACTCCAGCTACGCTGGCGCTCTGAGTGCACGGAGGGCTCACGATCCCGAGGAGCAGCTATGCGGTCTCACCATGAGAATGACTCCTCATCAGGTGCTCTGCTGTCCTATACCCTGCCAGCTCGGTACGGAGGGTAGACACCATCCTTGCCACATGCCAGACAGGGGAAAAAAATGTCGGTATGCCTACCAGCTACTGAAGGCTCCCCTGCATCTATCGATAGCTCTGTATGGGTCTTCTCAATAGGGATCATCAGGGTATCAGTGCATACCCAGCGAATCAGGTCTCGCCACTCATTGGAAGTCTCTGCAAGCAAAGGAGAAGAGCCAATTAGAAATAATCAAGAGATAAAAGCAAACGTAAACAAAAAGGAGAGATAGCAACTAAGGCAATCCTAACTAGAAACAAATGTTAAAAGGAAGGATGATAACTCACTCGGATCATCGGGCCTCCAAGATGGATCTCTAGGATCGGCACCTGCCACAGATGTCGCCGCTGACTGGTGCACTCCTCCTATGGCCGAGGCAACATATCATCCTGCTATGGACTCATCCTCCCCACCAAGGCCATGAGAGAGTGCCTCCTCTGAAACAAGAGTCACCCTCTCTGCACTCTTCTCTACCCTCTCTGCCTGTAAGATATCCTGAGTGTCATTCCACTCAGGATCGCTATCCTCCTCTCCACCTAACTCACTGAGCCTCAACCTCGGTCTCCTCCTATCGTCTCCCCCCTGTGAACTCCTCAAACTCAGAGTCTATGTCAATGGGGGTCGTCGCTGTTGTGGGCGGGACCAGTGGCAATCTGAAGTAAGGGTTACCTGAGGAGCAACGGCTATCCCTCAAGCTCATACTACCCGCCTAGCTGCAATAGGAACACCAGGAGTAACAACTATCCAACCTCGGCCTCTAGGACCTCCCCTGGCCTCTCGAACTGATCTATATACTGGCACCACCGGGGGAAGCATACCCACGTAAGGCAGGCCAAACTGCTGAGGCACTCGACCAAAAGGATGTATCTCCACCCTCCCCACCCTGTCAACAAGCTGCCCTGTGGTGGAGCAGGAAATCAAAGTAAGAGCCTCCTTGCCCCATAAACCTGCCATGGCCTGATAAGGTGTAGCCTCCATGTCATCAGTTGTAAAGGAGGTGACTGGCTGGTGAGGTGCTCTTAGCACCGACATGTCTTTCCATCTGGCTGCCCTCACAGCTCCGGGATCTACAACCTCTACACCTCTGCCATAGGGGATGAAACGCTTGTAGACCCAGCTCATAACCAGGGTCGAATGGCTCAATGACTGCCCCTGTAAATGAACCACCCTGTACAAATCATGATAGGTAGTCCCAAGCATGTCTGCTCCCCAGGCGTAAATCCGGCCATGTCCCTCAATCTGTGCAATGATGGGGGACCAACAATACAATAGAGTGTCTCCTCCCTTGTCCCCGATCAATCTCGAGGCAAGGATCCCCATAATGGCCTGACAAATCAAGGGGATGGGCAGGCTAGGAATAGATCGGACCCTCACCCCCTTCTTCGAACCAGTGGAGATAACTACATCTCCCATATATGAGGCCCACTGTACTATCTGAGCCCGTGACCCTGCTGTCTCAAGAGTGAGTCGTCTCCCGATGATCGGGACCCCCATGATATGGTAAACGTCCTCTAAAGTAATGGTCCACTCACCTCGAACCCCTGGTAATCAGAAGGTGTTCCGATCAGCATCCCAATATGAAAATAAGTCACAGAGTATGTGACTAGACAGTGCAACATGCGGAACCCGTGATATACGCAGTATACCGGCCCTCTGAAGAGTGTCCTTCTCGTCCTGAGAAAGGGCATCTAATACTGTAGGGATCTAATCACACACTCTCTCTCTCTCTCTCAGATCCATCAAATGTACTCCTCCCTCGCCTGCATACACCCAAAAACACACAAAACAGAGCAAGTTAGTATCCAAATGACATTAGAAAAATCTTGAAAGCAGGTAAAGATGCTAAAAATGCAAAAAACAAATTCAAATAAGTGTTGTTTATGCATTCTGTGTAGGACCGCCGCCCTGAGCAGGGTGGCGGTTCCGTAATCACCACCTTAAGGGAAATGGTCTTGTAACCGCCGTCCTGATCAGGGAGGCGGTCGTGTAACCGCCGCCCTGCCCAGGGCGGCGGTCATGTCCCAAATTTTCCATACGGGTCACATGCCCTAAATAACACCTAAAAATGCAAATAAAACCTGTTTTGACTAAAAACAAAGCCTACCCAGTAGGCGCCCCCCCCTAGATAGACCTTTTAAAACTAACATTTTCAAAAATTATCCCCCCATGACAAAGTTTTCATCATTTTAACATTTTAGGGATAAAAACGGTAAATTGAGAAAAACTAACCTGTGATCTCGCGGGTCGGTGTTCTGCTCATGGAGGCATGATCACAATCTCGTCCAGAACGTTTTGACTCTACTCTCGTTAGAAACTATCACCGTGGGTCCCAGAGCTCAGAATCAACCAATTTGACATGCGCAAATGAATAGGAAAATGGGCCCACTTTTACATATATAGCAACCTGACTTGTTTTGAATGCCCCTTTCCACAAGTTTGGAGCGCCAACAGAGGTAAGTTCTTATCCCCGCACAAATGGTATGTCCTCATTTCATGATATTAGTATTTATTTTTCGATCTATTCTGTCTATTTGCACTTGAGTCCTCTCTTCATTTTGCAGGTAGCGGGAATTTTGGATGGTGTCATTTCAACACACGGACGTGTCAGGTATAACGTCTAACTTCCCATTTCGGGACCGCCATACTCGGATCCACCGTTTTACGCCTCTTCATGGCTAAAACGATTCTCCGAGGGGGCAATATGTACGTACCCAAAATTGTAGGGTACTGCACCGCCGGAACAACGTAACACGTGCCCCAATGATGATACAGGTCTCCTCGTAAGGTGTTCGGGATCTGGAAAATCTCTCCAAGTATGTGTTAACATCCCACATGCCCCGCTTAGCCCCTGCGTGCTTTATTGTTCTTTTTTCCCTCTTTTCCTTTTGCGTTTTGTTCTTCAGTTACGAAACCGCTGCCCTGCCTTGGCGGTGGTCTCATGACCACCGCTAAGGCAGGGCAACGGTCCTATAATCGCTGCCCTGCTCAGGGCAGCGGTCCTTCACGTGTTTTTCCATAATGTTCTTTTAACATGACTCACGTAAATTTCAATGTTTACCATCTTTTTTCACCGCCTTTGGCTTGCATTAATGATTCTGGTTCCCTGGAATAGTGTTTTGGCATTGTTTATGGTTTAAGAGATCAATTTGGCTTTTACCTTTGGGTAAATGGAAATACTATAAATAGTTGGCTTGTGATCAAGCAAATGGCCCCTCAAATTTGCCTCTCAATTTCTCACTTCAATAGCTTAGTCTTTCAAATTTTGTCTAGGATTCATAGTTTTATTCATTGCATGCCAAGTTAGTGTTGTTTTGTTGTTAGGAAGCCACATAATCATCTTGTGCTAGTGTTGTTATTATTTCATGCAATTCATTGAAGTAGAACAGTTTGATTTTTAGTAGGAAGCCATTAAAGTTGTAGGTCTTGTTCGTCAAATAGGATGGTTTCAGGTTCTGGACGTTTTATGTTGCATGACTCGCAATAAATCCCGCTAGGATTTGCATAGGCCAAGCTCTATTCTCTTGCGCTATCCCTCTCCTACTCGTATTGTATTCAGTCCACATCCTAAACTGTCATTGTCCAATATCTACTTCTATTGATGCTAGCATTACATTCTTTTCTGGATCCACGTGAGCACAAAGGAACGAGGAGATCACACTGAGGGGATAGAGCCACACACCATCGGATTCGCCACTGTTCTGCAGAATCTAGGTTCTAGCTTTCAAAGTTCTAGTTAAAAGACATATCAAATAAAGTAGTCTAATCATTTCATTTCAGTTAAATTTCACATTCGATATTGCCAGAGAAGTTGTGGGGATTGATAGTTTTTGAGAAACTATGATTCACTCCTCACTTCTGAGGTAGGATCGAGAGTCTTTCAAATAGAGTAGATCAGTTATCAGGTTATTTAGAATAGATCTACAAACTGCACAGACATGTAGCTATACTCGGTTGCTTTGTTTGTTTTAATTACATTATTAGTTTAGTTGTCAATTTTAGATATATTAGATAATTGCTCTTTAAATTATTTTTAGTAGTTTATCAATAACTATAAGATTTAGCAATATACATAGACATATCTTACGTAGTTAAATTATTCTGTCATTAGTTAGATTTGTATCATTTCCTTTTGTATGACAATCACATAACCTAGAGAGCCCAGAGAATACATATTCGAGCCAATCATGCCTCAACCCAATCTGGATATAGCAATAACCGATATAGACCAGAATCTTAGAATTCAGGTCTTCCAAGTAAAACAGACCTACAAGAAATCAGTTCACAGCTAAGAAGAATAAATGTAGAAGACGACAAAGCGTATACATTTTGGTCAAACCAACCAAACTACAGATTACCCTAGACAAATATCCGTATGATTGTAGAAGCGCTTGAAAGAGAACAAACATTTGGTTGTGATCCTTTGGTCCCACAGCCAGACGCAGGAGACACTCTCATAGACATAGATACTAGCTTAAGAATTCAGGTTGCAAGAACGCTTGTGAGATACTCTGAGAAGATCACACAACTGTTAATTCTTAATATAGATGCCGAGAAGGCATACGACTATTAGATACTAGGGATTAGGGACTGATTCCACACATGACTATAGCAGGTCCACAACAACCACGAATCTACGGTTGTGACCCACAAATCCCACAACCCAATGAGTCTATAGGTCAATCTGACATTGACACTGGCTTACGCACATTAATATTTAGATCCACTCCACTTCCGCCTATCATCATCGCATAGTTATCCTTGTTAGACGTAGCAGCTAACAAAGCTAAGGAGTTCTGGACTAGACCAGGAAATCACACGTACAGTCCACTGTACCTATCATCTATTTTCATGACCCTGTCTAGAGATATATACGAAACAATCCCAGGTCATTTTCCACATATCCCACAACCCATAGACTGAATTATGCCAGAGCTCGATATTGATTGGAGCCTTCAAGCAGTCATCCTCACCGATCGATCTATCATACCATTTCAAGTTAGGAGAGCCTTCTTTGCCTTAGATTCAGCAGATTCCACTAGTGCGTGTCGAAGACATAAGATTGCCTAGCTAGTTTGTCTACATACCCTACGTGTATTACATCCCCACCGGGCTGTCTAAGTATGGACCTCGGGAGGTCGGGTGCGAGGAAGAGTTACTTGTACATTCCCACGCTCACTTGTCACTTTTCCATCGTACAGTATATTTATCAACAGCAGAAGTAGAGTATATAGCAGCAGTGTTATGTTGTACTCAAATTCTATGGTTGAAGCAAACCTTGAAAGATATCAAAGTAGAGTATGATCATCCAATCTCCATATTATGTGATAATACCAGTGCGATAAGTATTTCAAAGAATCTGGTTATGCATTCAAGAACAAAGCATATTCCCATAAGATACCACTTCTTAAGAGAGGAGGTGGCAAAAAAGCAGGTAAAGTTGGAATTTGTTGCTACATCTGAACAGATAGCAAATATCTTCACCAAGCCACTTCCAAATGAGACATTTGAATATCTGCGACAGAAGTTGGGAGTAATATCCTTTGCTTCTTCTCATTGAAAAACCAAGAGAAGCATCGATTGAGGGGGAGCTAAACATTGCAATATTTAGCTCCTAGATTGACCATTTGCCATTGATGTCAAAGGGGGAGAATGACAATAAGGGTGAGTTATAGCAAGGCGCAGTTGTAGAAAAAAAGAATTTCTGTTTTGGAAGGTTGTCATCAATGAAAAAGGGGGAGATTGTTGGAAATATTGTCATTGATGTCAAAGGCTTAGTCAATGATGTATTTGGTTAATGGAATCATGTAACGGAAGCTGACGGAACTGTTGACGAATTTTGTCAGAAATGGTAGAAAGTAACGAAAATAACCAGCAATATAGAAGGGTAGAAAACGAAAGTTTAAATACATGAAAAGAAGTGTTTTTGCATAAGGATTATCATGGTATAAGCGAGATATACATAATTGTACATAAGAGAGAGATATCAGCATTTTAAGGTGTTCATATGCCATGTTTTAATGTGAAAAAGAAGATTTAATGATGGCTGACAACGATTTAATGATAAAAGTGATTTGTCTAAAGAGGGACAATGCTCCTATCAAGTGGTTAATTGCATTGTTTAATATGCATTTAATAATTATGGGTTGCATTAATTATTTTTTGGTTTTAGCCGATTAATGCACTTAATTAAGTTGTGTTAATGAAAAGGTTGTGTTGGTTGGAACGATGTGTCTTTTCGAAAGGATGTGAGAAGGATATATAAGGAGATGGAATCATTTGGTTTAGACAAGCAATTTGAATGCTTCATTCAAGTTTAAGGGAGAGAAGAAGAAAAGCAGAATATGAAATTTAAAAAGGAGTGAAGGGCATATTTATTTTTAATGAAGAGTTGCATCGATTTATATATGTGAAGGAACTGAAATAAATCTGAAGAATATTCTTAGCAGCATTTTTGTTTTATCATCTGTTGAAGCAACAACAACATAAAAGATAGGAAAGAGTTTTTTTTTTCCGTAAGGAAGGTTAGTGCCTTCATATTTGAAGAGATCGGTGTCTCTTGCTGAGTTGGTGCTTAGCAAAAAGGGGTTGGTGGTCTTGTATGTTGGTGCCTACAAAATTGTAACTTGGGGATTGGTGTCTCCCATAGATTGGTGCCTACAAACATTTGAGAAATATAATAAAGAAGATTTTCTCCGTGGTTTTCTCCGGAAAGGGTTTCCACATAAATTTGTGTCTATTTGCAGTGTGTTGGTTTGCTTTGCATTCATTGATTGCTTTGATATATTCACTGTGAAACTAATTAATTGTGATTACAAATCTGAGATTAAGTGTTAAATTTAAAATAATATCATAATACTGATTCACCCACCCTCTCAGTATTATCTTGTGCTTAACAGTAAGAGCATAAAACCAATCAAGAGCATAATATTTTGGGTTTCTCATAAAGTGCTTAGTAAATAGTTTATCACCATGAACAAAGTCTAATCAATGTGCATAAAAGGATTTGGTGATGTGAAAGGTCTTATTTTCCATTATGTACTTCAAAATTCGGTGCAATAAAGTACATAGGAAAAGGGTGTGTTAGTACTTCATAAGTCAAGGGGCACTAAAAAAAACATTATTGGAAGTGACCTTACTACTTGATTCTTGTAACCCTTGAGAAAGGATTTTTTTGTTGTTGCACATCGTAAAGGGTTTACCAGAAAGATAATTGAAAAGAATACTAAGTGAAGAATGTAAGGATTTTGGAAGTGATATAGGGATGTTTAGAGATGGGAGAGAATATGTAATCAGGGGTGGAATGTGGAAAGGGAATGTTGTAGTGAATGGTAGGAATAGTATGTGGAGGAATGGATGGAACAATGATAGTTAAAGGATGTAAAGATATTTGTATTTGTGGTTGAGAATAAGTTGTATGCGGTTGGGATGATGATTGTGAGTATGCAAGAACTTGGGTTGGTGTGTTAGTAGGTGGTTGGGAAGTGGGTATACGTTAATGCGAACTTTCTCATGCAACATCTTTCTGTATACTCATCTTATTTGCAATATGTTAGAGTATTTCCAAGAGGAACTTTTAAATTGGTCATTAATGGAGCCATTTGGTTCACTAAAAGTATTTTGAGACATGGACAATTGAATACTTTTAAGATTAACATTGCCCTGAGCATACACATGTACATCATGGTCAAAATATTCACCACTATCATCCACATCATCATGCAAAGGCACATTATCATTTTTAGATGTACTTGTATCGAAATTCACTTTCAAAGGAGGCACACTTTTAGATTCCATTTTTTTGCAAGCCTAACATGAATTTTACCAAGGGTTTTACAAGAGAGTTTACTTCCCTCTAATTAAGCCTAGCACCTCTTCTAATTGGCATTTCAAATTATTCAATTTTGATGGCATAAAATGGTATCAAGCACGAAAGCAAAACAAACTACATAAAGCCATGCACACAAGAGTTTTAAGAATCTTCGTAAATTAAAGAGAACCTAAGAATGGGATCAAGCACTTTTAAGAAAGAAAACGCTTATAAATGTTAGATATTTATATTTAGGAGCATACACAAACCAAGTTCACTAAAAGATGAAACCCTCAGAGGTGTAAGAAATTTGTGGCTCGCCCAAATGTATGCATAAAAACATGGTTGCCTTAAACTAAACCTTGCAAAACCATACTAAACAATGTAAATAATGTCTAATTAATTATAAAATCAAACATAATAGTACTTGGCTTTTGAAAATGATGTCACTCTAATCAACAAGGGTTTTGAATCGCTTATGAATCTATTTCCACTTGGATTTGAGCATGAAACTGGACAATCCCATGACCATATGGAAGGTCCTAATTGAGGTATGTACCCTGCAAAGGGAATCTCCAATTTTATTCCCCTGATTTAGATTTGTCTTTTGCCTCGAGTTCACGCATTTGACTTCCCAACATTGAAATGAAGGTCAACTTGAGCAAGTCCAAACAAAATTGAAATTGTTTAGGGTTACATTTAGGGGTCTATGTGGATCTCATCTATTAGACCCCTCAAAGTGTTAAAAGAAATCAAAAGTTGCTAAATAGAAATAACATAATAATAACAATGTCAATGGAGTGCATTAAAGGTTGCTCGATAAGTTCTTGATATCAAATGAGCTCAATTAATTGTCTATTTATAGGCAAACAAATTCAAACTTCAGCAAAATTGGTATTCATGACCAATTTCTAACAATTACAAACATGAAAAGCAAATGGATTAACCCAATTTTGTATTCGTCTAGGCTAATGGGTCGGGATTATACGGACGGTTGTGGTCACATATTAAGATGTGCATAAAGTGGATGTGGGGATTATATGCAATGCATGAAGGTTGTTTCAAGCCTCAAATGTCATCATACATGTCAAATATTACCAAATTTGGTTTATTCTTCCATACAAAGACAAATGTGCATAAAACATGTAAAATAATGTGAAATAAATGCTCAAGGGCCGTTTTTTAGCTCTACATTAACACATGCACATCAAAATTTTATCATGATTTTTTTACATAATGAAAATAGAAAAATAACCCTTTTGTGGTTCCATGAGGTAAGTCTAATATACCAAGTTGGTTTTAAACTTTGCATTCACCTTCAAACAACCTTTCCCTTTTTTACCTTTATACCATCTTTCGAATTAAATAGCAAGGTCTAAATACTAGGTCAATATACCATAAATTATTGCCTTTTATTTTTAAAGTGTGACATAAACTTCAATGTCATGATTTCAATGGGAAATTTAGAACCTCAATATCATTTAAATTCACCAAAAATTTGGAAAAATAGTTTATATTCAAAGTTTCTACCCTATTAATATATGAAGGTACAAACGAGAGGGAAAGAAGGAAAGAGGGAGACGTGATTGCACAACTAATTGCAAATATGTCATAAGATAATCCTTAGCTTATCAAATTTAGTATCTTTACACTAAAGTCTAGATATATTTCTTATCAACTTAATATATTTATACTAAATACTAAGGTTTTCAATTATAATCAATTTTTTACTAAAGTCTAGATATAGTTCTTATCAACTTAAATATTTTATACTAAATACTAAGGTTTTCAATTACAATCAATCATAATCAATTTTTTACCAAGGGTAACAATATTAATTTAATACCACAAGTTCTTTTTTCAAGTTGTAGTTGCGCACAAACATGGATGTACTTATTTTGTTGTAAAATATTGTGCTATTTGTTAGTATGAACTCACTCATACTCCAACGAAAGGTAATATAATTGTCATTTATTAACAATTTTTCATTTGTATGTAAGTTCTATTTTTGCATGTATTTATCCCTATGCAAGCACTTTCATACACATGTTTATTTCATGTGAATTTAATGAGTTTGATCAAGCGATTTTATTATGCGTACAACAAAATTTTATAAAAGATGCATTAAAACAAGGAGACACACATACACCGATACATAAATATGAATATCTTATATTATCCTTTGGTTAAGATTGAACCATCTGATAATCCTAAAATATTATACTTACAAATTATTACATTCTGATTTTTACAATGTATTACCATAAGATTAATGTATATTGGGCCTATGTTCATAGAATAAGTTTAATTTACTCTCAAGATTTGCTATGTTATCGAAATCCCATAAATTCAAATTGAAACATATGGCAAATGGGAAGAAATTTTGTTCTAGTCTTCCAAAATGAGTGTCCCATACACAAATTTCTAGCTTCCAAAAGAATTTGAGAATTATCTTCAACAAGATAAAAAGTTGTCATGTATTCAAAAAGTTCTCTTTTCACGTGCATAAACAAAATGAGAGTGACTCACAATTGAACAAGAGACAATTCACAACCAATCACCAATAACTTTCACAATAAAATCGTTGAGTTATCAACTTCAATATCATATTACTAAGTTGTAATTAAACTTCATGACTTGCCAACTTAAATGTTATAACACTAAGTTGTAAAGTTTCAATTACAATCAATTATAATTGAAGTCAACCAAAGAGTGATCAACTTCAATATCTTCTAGTCTTCCAAAATGAGTGTCCCATACACAAATTTCTAGCTTCCAAAAGAATTTGAGAATTATCTTCAACAAGATAAAAAGTTGTCATGTATTCAAAAAGTTCTCTTTTCACGTGCATAAACAAAATGAGAGTGACTCACAATTGAACAAGAGACAATTCACAACCAATCGCAAATAACTACAGTAAAATCGTTGAGTTATCAACTTCAATATCATATTACTAAGTTGTAATTAAACTTCATGACTTGCCAACTTAAATGTTATAACACTAAGTTGTAAAGTTTCAATTACAATCAATTATAATTGAAGTCAACCAAAGAGTGATCAACTTCAATATCAATACTAAGTTATAGATATAATCCATGATTTAGCAACGTAAATATCATTATACTAAGTTATCAAGTTTCGATTACAATCAATAGTATTGAACAATCAACCAATGGTATCAATGATCATTTAGCACCCACAAGCCATCATGGTCCTAGACAAAGACTATCAGAAGGTAAGTTCTTTTCTTAGATATATTTAGGCATATTCACATTCACATGCTTATTTCATGGATATATCTTGCGTTATTTATTATAATGATGAACACATTTGTCAAAAAGGTTACCACCAGTCATTTATTTCATCATGGTTCAAGACAACGTGACTTGACAAAAAAGAAAATTCATGTAGTACCTACATGCAAGCACCTACTTATTAAAATAGTGGGATTTGTATAGATATGGTCGATATCGCTTTGATTGCTTTAACGGTAATTTTTATATTTTCTTTCATTCGTAGTATGGGTCAACAAATGTGTTAATTGTTTAATCAAGGCATTTGTGCCACCTCTACTTCTTGATTAGATATATAATGTGTTCACAAAGGATGCATTGAAGCAAGAAAACATGTACATACAAGCAAACACATAATTTCCCACATAGCCATAAATATTGATATTGTATGTTTGTGTATAGAAAGTGGACATATTCCACACAAGATATTTTATGTGGCAAGTCAATAGGCTGTAATTAAGAATGTGTCATATAGTTATACAAACAACCACCAAAATCCAAAGAGATCCACAAAAGTATGTGAAACGTTAGTATCCAAGAAGGTAAGGTTGCTTGGTGAGGGAAAAAAACCAAAAGAGTTTCACCTCATGGTTGCTTTTGGATTGAGGTTGTGACAGAATGAGCAACTTATATACCGTCAATGACTCAACAATTATCAATGTTAACCATTGCATACACAAAACATAAGGAGAGGATGTATTAAGTGGAAGGGTATCTGCACATATGTATACACATAGAGACAAAGGGTCATTTGAGACTGTCTTATAAAACAGCACCAGCTATGTAGCACTATACCAAGAAAACACGCTTAACATCATCGAAAGTCAATGTTATCAATTAATCCACTTTCAATAACTTCATTAGACTTGACCAACATATTTATGCTTTGTCCACACTCTTTAAGACATTTAGACCAAATAAGGCAAAGGACATACCTTAAAGTGCTTTGATCACTGTCAACTAAGACTTGTCTTGGCAATCTGTCTTAAATATCTTTCTAGAGGTCAAAATGTAAAAGGTTCCTCCTTTTAGTGTAAACAAAATGGGCATTTCCAGACGTTCAAGCCTCTTTTTGAATGGTACTGTATTTAGCTTCCTCTTTTTGCTATACACCAATATGCATATTGAATGCAAGGTAATTTTTCAAAGATGCCTTTATGATGTCAGCTAGGACCTCATTACCTAAGTGAATCAATTTTCTTTTTCCGATGTTAGCATTATATTTTGGTCCACTAGTTCCTCTGTATATCTCAAAAGTTGATTGAAAGGAAGCTAAATCATCTATTAGTAATTTGTGTCCTCGATAATTTTTACTTTAATAGATAAATGCCATCGTATTTTGTTTATTTACCTAGTTTCTCATGGCAGCTCAATCTCACGATTCTATTGATTTTAATGCCCATTATAGGAATGTTATATGATAACCTGCATTCATAATATTTTAGTTTAAATTATGATCGATTGTAATGCCCATTATAGAAAACATGCTGTTATATGATAACATACACTCTTAGTTATTTCAGTTAAAATTTTGATTTTGCATTTCTTCAAAAGATTTTATTTGAATTACATATTAATATTACAGTATAGAACTAAAGCAATGTTAATGCTTGCCTGAACATCTTCTGGGATTGACTGCCAACAGTGTTTATGCATTTGCTGTGGCCATTTTAAGTTTAAGATATCAAGCACTTTGTCAGCCCAGAGGGCTTTTTTTTATGAGATCTTGATTTTAAGCTATTTAATATGTAAGAATATGTCTTTAAGCAAATATTAAATAGGGGCTGCAGATTTAAATTACAATATCAGGAAAATCAGGTGCAAACATAAGGAGACTAACATGTTGGAACCTCACCATTCTTGCAGCTTACTGTTTTAGGCATGCAACTGCTGTGCCATCCCTAATCAATTATCAGATAGAAGAAATTATACTGATTTGCATCCTCTGTGGTGAGTTCACAACTTTTCCTCTGTAATCAAGACTTCCAGTTCCCGCCACCCTTGAGTTGTGATCGGCATTAAATGCATCCCAGACACCTCTAAATATACCACCATTCAACCGTTTCACATTTAGAACACTACTTTATTGCATTCATGACAAAATACTTGGAAAAAATACTATCTAGATGGGAAAGAAAAGCACACAACTTAATCAAAGGTCTCTAATGAAAAAGAGAAACAAGTGAAACTAATAGAATTCATTACGCCAGACCAGTTCTATAGAATCTTTCAAACCCTGAACTAATCATTAAAAAGAAGGAATCTTTTGCAGGGGGCAAAAACAACTCGAGCACTAAAATGTATGGCAAGTATGCTTTCTGAATCTCTGACTCAATGGAATGGTATTAAATATATGCTAGCAATACCTGCTACAACATGGCAAGTTTTTTGTGCAAACATGATTGATAAATGTCATTTTTGGTGTATTTAATAAAACGGACAATTATATCTGAAACTTTGAACTTTTATCTTACTACATAAGGAAACACTACTGTCAGGAATACATATTGTTAGTGCTCACATTATATTTGGGTGATTATTATTAATGTGCGAGTTATTATATTATCTAGGATAATATCATTACATATTATAGGAGAGTAGTTACATGGGTTGTTTTAACAACTCACTGCCATTAAATAAATAGTTGTGTTTGTATGAGCTATTATCGTGAGAAAATGAAATTGGTTTCAACCAGTCGCATATAGTAGCTTGTGAGAGATTTTTGGGGACTCTTATTGAAGGTTTTACTGCCAATCTCCTTGTATGTAGGAGATCACAAGGCCTACTTATATGTAAGCATTGTCTGAGATGAATAATGAAAGAATGTTTATTGTGTTTTAACCACTCTCATATAATAGCTTGTGAGAGATTTTTGGGGACTCTTGTTGAAGTTTTTACTGCCAATCTCCTTGTATGTAGGAGATCACAAGGCCTATTTATATGTAAGCATTGTCTGAGATGAATAATGAAAGAATTTTTATTGTGTGTGCAACCTGTGTATTCTGTGTTTTACATATGAGAAGGTCGACCAAATTTCACAACTACCTTGTAATAAGTTCTTGGCATCAAAACACCCAAGGCACGCAGTTTGATGTGAAAAATTACAGACAGATTTTGACAAGCTATCAGACTGTAATGGAGACTGTAGATTTAAAAATGCTTGCTCGTTAGGTGAAATAACATGCAAATTTTAATATTCATCAGATCACACTAAACTGTCACTGTTTTGATTCCATTAGGATAATGAAATACAATCATACAACAGGAACCATGCAGAAACTCTGTACTCAAATAAAATCTCTGAATACCGTACAGTAATAAATTTTTGTGCAAGAAATCAAATTATAAGAAACACTCTGACCCTGATATTGCAATGCTGAAATGTCAAAAATGTTTATTACTGTGTCAATAATAGTCTTACTGATGATGATGTAATATCGACAATGGTCAAGATAGACATCAAACATGCAAGCATTGATTGTGAATTGGAATTTTATATTTAATTTAAAATGCAATTCAGTATTTCATTTTCTCTTGGTCTAAATTGCACCTTACCATAATGACAATAGTATACCTTGCTTGCAATATCTCTTTTGTTGTTTTTATCACAAAACCAACAAGGATGGCTTAGTTATTTGCTAGTGCATTATTCTATGAACTGAAGCAAAAGGCTCGAGTGGAGATCAGCTTAGCTCATCTAGCCTAGGCCAAAGGCATCCATGTAAATCTAGCTTATATGGTATCACTTTTAACTTGGTGAGTTTTGACCTAAGTCAGTGGTGACTGAATACACTAACCATGATTAACTGTTAACTATTAACTGTTTATTCTATTAAAGTTTTGAAGAGGGTACTGGACTACTGACATCACACACATGAGAACCACGTTTCCTACTCAACGCATCTCTTTACAACTTCAGAGTGTATTACATTCTACCATTGCAATGCTTGCATCATATCTCTCATATACTCTTTCACATATCTTATATCCTGATATCTAACTCAATACAATACAATGGCATATACAATGCCTCAAATCATAACAATACGAAAGGAAATGAGCATCAATCATGCCCTCTCATCATCCAAGTCAGCCTGAAATGCCACGACCTCTTGTACAATGTCACCACACATGTCCTAGGTCAGAATCAAAAATAACTGTCCATCTGCAATAAAATATGATGCTGCTGCATTGCCAAGAGCTCCACAGTATGCATGTCAGCTCACCTGAATTGAATGAAAATTCCTGCCAACATTTACCCCTTAACCAATTGCCTTGACCTTGAGACAGAAAAATCAAGATTCTTGCAACCTCGATGGAGACTTAGTCTTCCATTACTCAAAATAGGAAATGTGCAAATCCTAACACTCCAATGTTCTCTCATCTGATCTCCATATTGTAGTACTCTGCCAAAAATTGGAAAAGGTGTTGGTGAAGGTGGAACCACAAGAGGGCTACCTGGTTGATTCCCATAGATCTTACTGCCCATATGCAAGAAGTCCATCCTCTGCACTATCTTCTCCATCAAAATTCTATCCATGTCCTCAAAAATTGGGGGCTCCTCCTTATACAGACTTTGTACCTTATCATAGGGGTAACTCTTTATAACTTGTCATCATACCGTGATGGAACTTATCCCATAACTTCAAAATTTTGTCACATTCTTGTGATGTCCCTTTTTGGATATTTATTGACTCTAAAGTTTTCTGTGATTCCTTTTCAATACTGGATATCAAACAAATACTAAAACATCCCACATGTAATATTGATATTGAAAACCTAATTGAAACTTCACTGAAACCCTTATTGTATTGAGATGAAAGAGTACAAATTTTGATAATGACGCAGTCTAAACTATAATAGAATGTTATAATAAAATCCTTACATTTATTTTGCATCACGAGGCCAAAAGACGAAACTCTTACTCGGATAAACCACTGTAAAATAATTACAAGCAGCAATGAGCAACAAACAGCAAACATAGGGATCACAATTTGAATGAAGCTTGAAGTAAGGTTGCAGCTGGAAGTAAAGGCCACAACAGCCACTTTGATTTGCACAAATTAGACTCAGCTGGTCACATAAACCCCACCACAATAACTCCAGTTGTACATGAAAACCCAGCACAAGAATCCAGCTGGAAGGGAAGACCACACAACAAAGTTCTAGATGAAAGGGATATATCAAACCCTCACGAATTCTAGAAATTTATAGCAATCTTCAATCACACTGAAACTGGAATTTAATCTTGATTTATCAGCGGTACAAATCATTGGAGCAGCGATACGGATCACTATAGCAATTGTATGGATCACTAAAAAACAGAATAAAATCTGAATTTTCGGCACAAATATGATTCCTAAATGGAGTCACCTCAATGGGTTAGAGGGTTTTCATCCTCCAAACCTGTATATCAAAGGATTTTCGTCCTCAGATGAAAAGACTGAACACAATGGCTCAAGCTCTAGATTAGGGTTTGATTGTCAAAGATGAATAATGGATTGATTCTTTTGAGCCCAACTCCTTTTATAACTACCCTTTTCCAATTTTACCCTAAAAGTATTTTAAAATACTTTTTATGACTTCCCTTTTTCAATGTTACTTTTCATCCACGTAATAATAATTGCTTTTTGGCCATATTTAATAATTATGTTATAAAATAAAAAATGACTTAGGACCACTTCAAATATTATTATTAAATTATTTCCCTAACTTTATCCCTTAGCCTAGAGGAAATATGGAATAGGCCGAATTTAATTTAATTCTGAAAAGGGGGCATAAAATTCCGCCCCTCCCAAAATTCCTTGCCCTCAAGCAATTGCAGATTCAACACTCCAACTTGGTTGCACATCTCTTCAATGGCAGGATCCCAAATTATCCTTAGGAGTTCGTTAGTCCCTCCGCCCCTCTTTGACTGGAGGACTTCAATTTCTTCCTGTGATGCAACATCCTCAAGTGGCTCTACTTGCTGATTGGCATCCTCCTGCAAAGTCTTTGTAGGCTCCTCATATTGGTCTAACTTAGTTGTTTGTCTTGGACCTGTAATCTCAGACTTACCCAGTGGCTGCCTTATGTGAAAGATGTTCTCGCCACCATACTTTTGTTGTACCACTCTGATAAAACTGGAAACTGGAGGTTGTGATACTGAATGGAGTAATATAGAAGGAACAAGTTGCAAATACTCCTTAGTTTCTACTGTAATTGGAAACATTTTACCTGAGACCTTCAAATGAGTAGTTGAGAAAGCATGGCTACACTCTTCATTAAGTAAGACGTTGTTGTGATTACTATTATGCATATTTGTCATTGTTAACAAGTAGACATATTGCCATGGTTGTTGGACTGCTATCAAAACATCTTGGACTTCCGTATGATTCTCTAGTGTAGCAATGTCTCTCTCTATTTTGAAAGCTTTATCATTCTCTGTACCAACTTATCCTAAAATTTCAGTGGAAAATGTAGAAGATATGTTTATACCATTGCTTGGCCCTCGCTACAAACCTCTGGCTGAAATTTGGCTTAGAGTGTTTCTATTCGTTGGACAAGTTGCCCCTTGCAAATTGCATATTGTCCTGAGAATTTCTTGAGCATGTCTTTCAGTCTCTCCATTTCTTTGTGTTGTGAAACTTGTTCTTCTCTTTGTTCCCCAAGTTCAGGACTTATCTCCTTGATTGCATCTTGGATTATGTTGGAAAAATCCACCCTTTCATGTCGTCCTCTTGTTGAAACCTTTCTACATTCTTGGTGTTGTAAACTTGTGCAAAGAATCTTTGTTTCTACTTCCTCTATCTTTTGTTGAAACCAATCAGTTGTAGCAACATTTTTGCTACTAGTCTCATCACTGATGGGAAGCCTATTGTATCCTCTATAAAATGTATAGCTTTCCCATTGCTCAATAGCATTTGCAGTTCCTGCAATTTTTTAGCAGGTGCTTGTCATAATTAAGTCGGCTTTGTTTGTTGCAAGGAAGTCTAATGAGAAATGGTACCATCCATCCAACCCTTTCCAACATATATATTCAGATCTGCATATTGAGTCTTCTCTCAAGTGTGTATAGTGCTGTAATGAAAGACCTCACAAGAAGCTATGAAGTTCCCATCAATGTAATTATCATCTTCTAGAGATTCTCCTGTTTGAATCTTGGGAAGGTGAACATTCTTGGAACTTGATTCCAAACGCGTGATGTGCTGATTTTCTATGTCCTTTTGCAATCCTGGGAGAAAATGTCTAAACACCACAATACACTTATTCTGAAAAAACTGAATATCAACATGATGTTTACCTTGCTCACAAAGTGAGAGGGTATGAACGGCTCTCAATACCAAGTATCTGGTTTCTTGGACACTTCGTGCCTCATGAGAAATTTTCTTTACTATAACCACCTTTATTTTTCTAGGCATCACAAACCATCCTTCAAATGTAAGGTTCAGCTCCATGGATTGAGGATCCGGTGATGATCGGTTCATGAACTGCAGCCATTGAACTTCCACAACCCGGTTAGCATTCATAACATATTCAGCAATAATGATTTTGAACTTATCACAATTTTTACCCTGCTTCTGTCTAGAAATCTCCTGGATCCCATATTAGGATGTGTACGCAGCTTTGGGCAAAAAGATCTATGTGCCTGCTCATATCAAAATGTTTCCCATGATGGCCACAGGCATGTGCAATATTATATGGTAATCTACTTAGTGAATTATCTTCTTGACCTTTGACCACAAATGGCGGATCATGAGGAGTCAAACACAACAAGTTACCATTACCTTCTTCCCCCTTGAGGCCATTAAGCAGTATTTTCCTTAATGTGATATTATTTCCACACAAATACAGCTCATTACATATGGAGGATATCATGTCAGTGTTGAATGGTAAACTAGCAACATAATCAACACCAATATAAGAAGAGAAAACTATTGCTGCCCCATCTAGCATACCATGGACCTTGTATAGAAGACAGCCATTTGCCAACTTATCACCAATCACCATGTCATATGCATTTCCCAATGCAATCATAGTTTGGATATCAGATCTGAAACTAACTAAAATGATATGAATTTGTTTTCCTGGATTATGAATTATCCCATTGCTGCTTTCCTTGAGAGCACTTTTGGATGTGAGGTGACATGCCTTAGTTCCCTACAATTGACCCATGTGCTCCACCCACTGAATCCTATTATTATTCACAATATTTTTCTTCCGCTCATCTAAGGTCAATTCATATTTTTTTCTTATCCATTTGTATGGGATAATGAAATTATCAGCAATAATGATATTGAAATTAGAAACTTTTCCCTTTATAGATCTCAAAATATCACCTGGATGTCACACCATTATGCACAAACAATTTTGGGCCAACAGATCTATCTTCACTCCTTTACCCTTCTTAAAATGATGACAAAACTGAAATAGATACGTGCCATCATTCCCATATCTTGAGCTGAAATTATAAGAGAGCTTACCCTCTTTGGTTGAAGTATGAGCTTTTGAGAGATTTATTTCAGCATTAGAATCGACTAAAACATTTTCTTTAATTGCATGCCTATCAACATGATTATTCTGAAATTCAGTCTTATATGGTAGTGGCTCATTGATCTGTTCACTTTCTTTTAGCTTTGGTCCTGGCTTTTCTTCTTCCTGCAGGAATGCATTCTTCAGTTCTTGTTCCTTGATCTTCTCAGCAATCTTTTGAGGCTTTAGTTCCGGCTGCTCTTCTTCCTTTAATTTTCTACTTCTAACTTCTTCGAGCATCTTCAAGAATTCTTGCAAGGTAAAGTCAAACTTTTCATCATATGTGGGAAGCTTGCTCAGACAATTTTGATTGATCCTTCTTCCTCTTCTTCTTGGCTCATGCCTCCTTTTTAAGTCACAAAAATCTTGGAGGGTCATGTCAGCTTGAAATTTCAAGCTTAGATTATGATATTCTTCACAGTAGACCTCATAATCAATTCCGAGTTGTTGCTGCCATTCTTCTTCTTCTGACTCTTGCTTCTTCAACTCTTTTCTGTCTAATTGTATTTTTATTGATGCCACTAGATATTGCATGCAATTATGATACTCTTCCAAATACTTGTCCATTCTATCTTGCCTTTGTTTCATCAAATCCATAAGACGATCTCTCTGAGTTTCCACCATAATTCACAGGCTAACTAAATTGCTGCTCTATCTCTTACTTTGCAAGTTGGCAAGATCATTGCTTTGATACCACTGCAATGTCCCTTTCTGCTTATTTATCGACTCTAGAGATTTCTGTGATTGCTTTTCAATACTGGATATCAAACAAATACTAAAACATCCCACATGCAATATCGGTATTGAAATCCTAATTTAAACTTCACTTAAACCCTTATTGTATTGAGATGAAAGCATACAAAATTCTTATAATGAAGCAATCTAAACAATAATAGAATGTTGTAATGTAATCCTTACATTTATTTTACATCACAAGGCCAAAAGACAAAACTCTTACTTGGATAAACCACTGTAAAATAATTACATTCAGCAATGATCAACAAACAGCAAACATAGGGATCACGATTTGAATGAAGCTTGACGTAAGGTTGCAGCTGGAAGTAAAGGCCACAACAGCCACTTCAATTTGTACAAATTAGACTCATATGGTCACATAAACCCCAACACAATAACCCCAACTATACATGAAACCCCAGCACAGCAATCTAGCTGGAAGGGAAGACCACGGCGCACAACTGTAGATGAAAGGGATATATCAAACCCTCACGAATGCTGGAAATGTATAGCAATCTTCAATCACACTGAAACTGGAATTTTGTCCTACTCTGTCAGAGGTACGGATCACTGTAATAGTGGTACAGCAAAACTAAAAACGGAATAAAATCTCAATTTTTGGCAGAAATATGACTCCTGAATGGAATCACCTCCATGGGTTAGAGGATTTTCGTCCTCCAAACCTGTATATCAGAGGGTTTTTCGTCCTCAGATGAAAAGATTGAACACAATGGCTCAAACTCTAGATTAGGTTTTGATTGTCAACGATGAAAATGAACGATGATTCTTTTGAGCTCAACTCCTTTTATAACTTCCCTTTTCCAATTTTACCCTAAAAGTATTTAAAATTACTTTTAATAAAATATTACTTTTCATCCACTTAATAATAATTACTTTTTGGCCCTCTTTAATAATAATTACTTTTTGGCCCTCTTTAATAATAATAATAATACATAAGTGTCCTTTTTATGTTAAAAAACAAAAGTGACTTAGGACCACATAAAATATTATTATTAAATTATTTCCCTAACTCTATCCCTTAGCCTACGGGAAATAAGGAATAGGCTAGGGATCCTCCAATTAATTTAATTCTAAACAAGGGACATAACAATTCTTCACATAGTTCCTAAGGTCTACTAACTCGGTAGCTATCTCCACTATAGTAGAGGGTTGTTGCCTTTGCTGCTATGTATCTAAGCTCTGCAACTACCCCTCCTCTTTGATTATCTCTTTGAATATATCCACTTGCCACAATAAGGAGTTGCCCATCACATCCATCCTAGTAATTGTCTTTGCTCAGTCCACATGCTTCTACTTATACTTGTATCCTAGTGTTATAAACTTCCTTCTCTCTTCACCCATTTCATCCTTACTGATATTAGTACACAGTTGTTGGTGTCCATTGAAGTTCTATTGCATCTAGTTCATCTGTGATTTACTGATTTCCTTTAAGGCATTTTCCCACCTGAGAGAATATGCAAAATACCATTCCATCTTCTCTTGCTTGTATTATCTTATCAATTTTGTCGCTCAATGTCTACTTCTCTTCCTTTATTTGTTCCTTCGAGGGATTTGTGGTCTTTTAAATATATTTTTATACCCACTCCTTGAATTGCTTCTTTTTATCTTCCAGGGGGTCTACTCTAACAAACAAATTTTACATTGTATACTCCAGCTAAGTCTCAACTGGTATGGATGTATATGCTTTGTATTGGGCCTAGCATTTGCTATGTTATTGATTGCTCTTGTGATACCCTCCTCCATTGAGACACATCTCCTCATTCAATCCATTTGTGTTGGCTTGTAAAGTACATTACCTAGCTCTTTCTTTTTCAACTGTAGAGAACTTCTCAATTCTCAAAAATTGACCTCTTGGTCTCTGCTAGACTACCGAAGGTGAAATTTTTATTTTGGTGGAGAAGCTATTGTACTTTTCCATTAGAGCCTTCACTTTTCTTATTGGTTCCTACTATGAGCTTGAAAACTCTTTCCGTCATTGATAAACTTGTAATGCTCTCTGTCACCCTTGCAACTTATCCCCTCCATTATCCCCTTTGTCCACTTTCCCCTTGACCTTTTTCAAATTATCATCCTTATGAGTCCGTTCAGGTTCCTTTTCTCTTCAACATCCTTGGACTCCCCCTTACTCTCTTCCGCCTCTACAGCTGGATTTGTAACATCAACCCTAGAGACATACTCCTTGGCCCTACTTGTCCTCTTTGCGATGCATGCTACATCACTAAATTATGCACCTGCTTAACACATAGTTCTACCTCAGCCTTTTTCCTATTTTCTTGTCTTTCCTCCTCTTTCCTTCTAGCCTATTCTCTGCTCTTTCAATCTTTTTTTTGTCTTTCTACCTCAATGGCATCATGCTTCTCTTTTTTTCTTTCCAATTCTTCTCGCTCGTTCTTTCCTTGTGCCTCTTGTTCTTTCTTATCTTTCAACTCGATTTCAATTTTCTTGTAGCTTGTTCTTTGGTTATGCGGATGACTTTAGCTTGATTCTTTTTTTTCTATTGTAGCTTTCCTCTTAGTTTCAGCCTCGTCTCTTGCTTTGCTTTCTTTTCTTCTCCATCTCTTCTTTCTTTTCTACAACTCTTCATTTCCATTCTTGGTGGGCATGACTATAGTTTAAAGCCTCTTTTTATTTGTTTCCTTAATTTGATTTTCTGATGTTAATATTTCCTTTTTACTTCCTCTTCTTAACGTTTGATTTCTTTCAACTATGCCTTTCTCTATAGCTTGCGTTACTCTATCCACAATTCATTTTTTAATATATTCAGTTGTTGGGCTTGGAAATGGTCTAGATTGCTTTCCCTTTCCATCTTATCAACCACCTCTTGCAGTATTTTCCTTTCTCTGTCTTTTACTTGTCTTCTATCCCATGTATCCGTCAAATCTATTATTGCATCTTGTGGCTCTAGTGGCAATGCCTCTATTATATCTCCATATCTAGTCTACTATCATCAATGTAGATCATGATATCCTCTTCTATTCCTTTTTCCCTTTCCTCTTTTGCATCCTTATGCCTTTAAGCAACATTTTTCACTCCTCTAGAATCCTTCATCATCTCAAGTAGCATTGATGGTTCCCTAATCTCCTCCTTGAAGCCCTTTTTTAGATTATTTTGCTTCATTAATGCTAGCCTCTTGTTCTTTAAGGGTTGTCTCTTCTTAAGCAACTAGTTCCTCAAGCTTGCTCCTCTTCAGGTTCACTATCACAATAGTCTAGAAATTTGCTCCATGTTGGTGAGGGAGACTTTTCAGCTCTTTTATGCATTTTTTCCATGTCCACATTTTTCCTTATCTTTTGTTTCTTCTATTGTACTAGTGGTTCTTTGGATGGTCCTCTTTGTCTCCTCCTTCTACTCTGGTGGACTAGGCTCCCCTACACCTTCCATCAATGAACCTGTAGATATACTCGCTTTCCCTTATAGAGTTATCTTTCGTTACACTTTAGAGGAGCCTATAGCCTGAGGTCTTCTTGCCGCTTGTCTCGTGTATTGAGGCATCACTCTTGTTTGCAGTTACTCCACGGTGAGGGGTGCCCTTATTTGTGAATCCCTCATCTTGAATTCAACTTCTCTTTTCTCTTCTATCCTCATGGTATCCTCCCCTAGACTTGAGAGTTTGAAATCTCATGGATCTGCTGAGAGACAGCTGATCCATCATTTTCTTGCCCTTATCTCTTATTATGGTAAGCTTATCGCTAGCTGCTTCAATAATCCTAAGCCTTCCATCTTCAAATTGTTCCTCAAAGATATGTGAATCCTCGCTGATCTTCTCCTTCAATCCTTATACCCAAGAATATTGTCATCTATTGTTGGGGTGGCTAGTCATTAATCCATCTTGGCAGTTCGCTATATTTGAATCTACCGGAAACCTCTCAATCCTTGCTATTATGTGATCAAACTGCTCATATGTAACTTCATAGGGGAGCGGCAGTATCTTCTCTATCCTTGCGACATACAAATACATAAACAAATTGTTTGTACCAGCATAAAACATGTGATTAAGCTTATACTTCTCTACCACCAAATCTGACATTCTACATTTGTTTTCCAATAGCTCTTTAATTTTCTTATCCCATGATAACAAATGATGTGATTATTTGTCTCCCATTGGCAAAAGTATTGAAGTAATTTGTAACCTATCTACCAATGGGTTTTCCTTCATGCCCCAACATAAATCCAGTAAAGTAACTTGCAAGTACTAGCAAGAGGTTACCATAGCAGAAGTCATGTTTGCCTTCTATAATCTTTGTGAGGTTCTCCATAAAGTGTTTGGCATAGATTATACTCATTTTCTTTTATCACCATGTCATGATGTCATGTGCCACACAGAGGCCTTTGGCAAGTGGAATCTTTTCTATTTGTATAACATACATTATGTGTTATTCTATTTCGCACATAGCTTAACCTATCATCTTTGATTGTGCTTATTGATAGTGCCTTGTGATTTCCAATGGTACCCATTAACTAAATCATCTCCGTTGTCACCACACCCCTCTTTGTATTCCATTGTACATCTCCATTGATCAAGCTTGGAACATGATATAACACCTCCAATATGATGTGATTGAGTTGGTCTAGGTATAACATGTCCTCATGGACCCTGTCAAAATCATTATTGTCGCCTTCTCATGAAGGTTCATGTAGGTAAGGTTTGACCATGAATCTGTTAGAATATGCAAAGAGAGAAAAATAAAGAAAGAATAGAATGTACAAATAACGGATGAAGAGAAACCTGAATGCACACATTATCATTGTGTGTCTGTCATTTTATTATGTGAAAGATGTTTACAAAGTGGTTGAAGTGGTTCCAACCATTTATTAATTAACACTTTACCTAATATTAACATAACGCTAATAAATAAGCCTTATATTAAGTCTTATGTTTTAATACCCCCTCTTAAGGCTTACTATATAGAACATACTGATAAAAGATTAAAATAACATAGCCAAACAAGAGTACGCATTCTTCAGAAGTTTTCTCTTTTGAAAACAATGCTTTGACGAGGTAGAACTCCATCAAGCCATCTCCCTCATTCTCGTAAAGGTGTAGCTCTCGAGCCAAATTCCCAAGTTCCCTACTTCCACCTCCCCAAACTCCCAAATTACAGAATCTCTTGAATTGTTGGACAACCATCCATACTGAGCCATCCACAAGCTCCATCAAGTTGTCTCATGACCCTCGTAAGGGTAAATTCCCAAGATTCACAAACTCTCGAACTAGACAACCATCCATGCTGAGTTTTACCTACATTGGATTGCTTCATGTCTTCAAAGTGTTACGATTCTTTTAAAATACCCATTCTCTATCAATGAGTTCATCAATGTCAGCATCCAGTGGATTTTCAACACTAGCTTCATTTGGTTTGTCTTGGAATTTTCCCTTCATCTTTTTCTTTACGATCTTATTTGTCTCTTACAAAAGATTTCGTTCAATAACTTGATAATATAAACTTTCTTCACAATTCTACAGTCTATTTATGGCCAACTAAAAAGCCCTAGTTCGTCAACAATAGACAAGATTTTTGTGCCATTCGAAATCCAACCCTTAACTTTGTTTTTCTCACCTGAAACTTCGTTTTTCTCACCTGAAACTTTGTTTTTCTCCTGAAAGTCGTGACTACTTAATATGCCCTTTTCTTGCTCGAAATATGTGGATGGCCTATTGCAATTGAGGAATTAATGGCTTCATTTTGAGCTTTTAAACCATCACGACCAACTTATGACCATAAATCTCATCTCTGACTGTGCTATCGTTTCCGAAATTCGTCAACGAAAAACTTGCAATTTTTCTTCTATCTTCATTTTGCCATTGGCCACTGTTTTATCTTCAGATCGTTGGTAATGACAGAGATGAATGCGGAAGTCTATAATTCATTTTCGAGCTTCATCTGAAACCCATGATGCCCTTTTTTTGCCCTTGCGACTTTGTAATTCATGTTTTTTGATATATTTTGCCTTCACGACTTCATGATTCACGTTTTTGCCCTTTGTTTTTCGAAAATCCTCACAAAAATGTGAACTCGAAAATCCAAATGAAAATCTTCACAAAAATGTCCTAATTTCTTCAACGTGCCCTAACAGGACTATCACGAAAATATAGTTCTTCCCCTCTCTCTCTTTGCTTGCCTCGCGCTCTGATACCAAAGTTAGAATATGCGGTGAGAGAAAGAATAAAGAAAAAATAGAATGTACAAAAAAAAATGAAGAGAAACCAGAATGCACACCCAATCATTTTATTATGTGAAAGATGGTTACAAAGTGGTTGAAGTGGTTCCAACCGTTTATTGGTTAACACTTTAACTAATATTAACATAACGCTGATAAATAAGGCTTTATTTAGTCTTTATATTTTAATAGAATCTAGCTTCATTCTTGGTATTAATTCAATCTCCAATTTCAATTTCCATTGTTCTATGTCCAGCCCCTTCCTCATCAATTTAGCTTTGTCCACTTTCATCGGCACATGATTTATCGTTGCTAGTTTAGTCTATATATACTTTTGCAAGTCTCGTGAGTGACATACCTTATATGGGACGCCTGAAAAAGCCCTTGCAATCCAGAAGGTAAGATTTGTGATTCTCCTTGAATTTAACCTTCTTGATTTGCTCATTAGGCATGTGTCGGATTTCCATCTTTTCCTTAGTGCCCAAACTCAAATTCTTTCCTTTTCAACTAAATTCATTGTTCCCTAGTTTGCTCAAACCCCAGCTCTTCACACAACTTTCTCACTCACTCTTCTTGTTAGTAAATTTTGAGGACGACCTCTCGTGTGTGTGTGTGTGTCTATATATATATAGGATAGGGGCGACGTGATGCTAGTGCTAATATGATGTGATAGGTTGAGCACCCATCCCTCTCCACGAGTGGATCAATTCCCCCGTTCACACTACTTTAGTTTAGATATGCTTTTGCAAGTCTCATGAATGACATACATTATATGGGACACCTAAAAATGCCCTTGCAATCTAGAAGGTAAAGATTTGAGAGTGTACTTCTTGAATTTAACCTTCTTGATTTGCTCATCAGGCACATGTTGGATTTCCATCTTTGCCTCAACTCCCAAGCTCATATTCTCTCCTTTTTCACTGAATTCATTGTGACCTAGTTTTCTCGAACCCTAGATCTTTGCACAACTTGCTCACTCACTCTTCTTATTATTAACTTTTAGTTTTTTACCTTTTACCATTTGCATCTAATACCACCTATTTATTTAAGATTTTTTAAATTTTCTTTTGTTTTTTATTGTTTATGGATTCTGCCCCTAGTTGTAAGTTCTGATCCTTCACATGTCCGTGTACTTCCTACCTCTGCATCCAATTCTTTTTATCGCTTAACCTTACTTTTCATTCTTTTTTCATTTTTTCACCTCTTTGCTTTTTGGCCTACGTCATCCTCAATACATACATTACTCACTTTTATATTTCATTTCTAACTTCCTTTTCACCCATTATTTAAAATTGACTAAAAATTTCTGAAATTTGATTTCAGATAACCATCCGTCCAATCACTCATCAATTTTGCAATTTTTAATTGCATCCTTATTCCTTGTCATGATTGATGCATCCATGGCCTCACTACTTTGAATGTTACTCTTTATACCTTCGTGGCATGATGACCGTATCTTCACTTAATTTTAAGAAGTCGCCCTTGCGGATTTTCACTTCCCAATTTCATCAAGCCGCCATTTCTGAAGTTCGGCTTGATGGCATCTCCAAGTTGTCGTTTCTGGTTTTTAACTAGGGGCACTCATTTTTTATTTTATTTCCCAAAAAATGTCCTCAATTTAATAGCTCCACTTGTTTGTATATGACTAACAACATAAGGTCCTAGCCAACTTATCTTCAACTTCCCAAAGTGCTTAAATTTGCTATCATGTACTATTCACTTGGACCCCTGGAATCAACTCTTTTGTTCTGAGGTTTCTATCATTCCATGACTTTTGTCTTCTCTTCTTATATAATTTCTCCAATTATGTAGCCTTTCTTTCAATGATTCATCATCAGACATTTTGGTTTTAACCACCATCTTCAAGCTAGGAATTACACACGGATACCACTACCTCTAGCCCATACACCAATGGGAAGGAGCAATATTGTGTTGAACCTCCTATCTGTTGTGCACTATGCCCAGAGTACCACTTGGATCCTATTATCCCAATTAGTCCTTCCTACATTACATCTCTTGGTGAGAATCACATCCAATATCTTGATAAATGCTTGTGTGGTACTATTTGCATTAGGGTGGTATGGTGTACTCTTGTGGATTATTAAGAAGTGCTTCAATAACTCCTTAAAAGTCTGATTAACAAAATGCTTACCTTAATTACTTGTTATGCTCAAAGAACAACAGAACCTTATGACGATGTTTCCATATAGAAATATGGCCAATATCTGTGAGGTACAACCATTATAGGAATAGCCTCAACCCAACATGTTAAATATTTGGAATAGTTATTATGAATCTCATTTTTGTTCTACATGTTGTTGACTTAATTGGCCATGTAAAATCAAGATCCCATTTCTCAAATGGCACTGATGTTAGTACCTTTCTTAAGGGCATCCCATCCCTTCGATTCAGATTCCCCACTCTCGAGCATGCATCTCAAACTCGGATATTTGCGTCCATCTTTGAATAATGTAGGCAACCATATCCCTATCAACAACACCTCCTTTGTTGTGGCATCTACTGCCTTATGCCCTCTCGCCACTCCATGGACTTTTCTTAATATGGCATTCCTCTCATGACACGACACTACTCAATAATTATCTCTCCCCGTCTTATACAAATCCCTTTCCATTAATGTAAAGGGTAGGCTCGAGCCAAAAAAATTCTTTTGTAATCCTTTGTATGGAGCTATGGGAATTCTTCCATGGATAAGAATTTGTTCGTTTCCTTTATTTCCTCTGGTATAGCCTCCACCCTAAATAAATGTGTTCCAAGAAAATCATCTTCAATTGGTTATTTTCCCTCTGGTTTAGCATCCTAGATGAAGAATTAGGTCCTTGATTAGCTTTACCTAGCTTCACCATATTTTAAAACTCAAACTCTTGAAACAACATTAGGCATCCACAAATCCTCCATTGTATCATTGGTCTATAAATGTTAATATTTGAAGGACACGTGATGTTTGAAAAAGAAATATGGTGCTGCCAACAAATAATGTCTAACCTAATGTAAGGAATACACCGTTGTCAATGATTCAATCTTTGTAGTGGTAGAGTTTTTATCATGGTTATGTGGGGGCACGTCCCCCTCAAAATCCAGAAGTTCGGGACGTCTTGGGGAGGGCAAGACGGGGGGAAACATTTCCCCCCACGTTTCCGACAAAGCACAGGTGAGAGGAAACGTCCCTGGGACGTTTGGTGAGAAGAAGAAATGTCCCAGGGACATGTCGGGCGTTTGGGGGATGGCGGGGACGGCTGGACGGTTGAGGTACATCCTAGGGAGGTCCAGCCGTCCCCGACATCCCCCACGACTTGTGCATGCTTGTGTTTAAAAAAACACATTTTTAAGACTCTTAATAATTTTTTGACAGTGATCTCCGTAATTTTTTGACAGTGATCTCACGATTACTGGAAAATGAAGAGATTCTAATTCATTAAATTTAATACGCTAACCAAATCCAGAGACCGTCTCTTGCCCTTAAATAGCAAACACAATGTCTTACTTCAAATACTGGCTGACTTTTGTTAACCTAATTAGTTACTATCTGCTTTGGACATAGATTTCTGATTACTCCACGAAGCCATGTCTGTGTACATATTGATAGCAGGGCTGTAAATATTTAGGCCATGTTAGAATTGTTTACAATTTATAACGGATCTGAAATACTAAAAATAAGGGATGGGCCATCAGTTTTCAGTCTTGTTTTCAACAGTTTGGACCTTTTTAAGGTATTTTATTAAACATGATTTTTTTTTTAATTTTGATAAATAATATTTAGATTTTATTTTAAAAGACATAATTATAAATCTGAACAATAAATTTCATGAACTTTAAGAGCCCATATACCAACATGGTCCAGAACTATATAGCAATTTACATTTTATTGATTTCAAAATCTGCCCCTCAAATAGAAAATTTCCTTTTTCTGCTGATTTTGTTTTAGTTTTTCTTTTGTTTTTCATTTTAATCGCCCTCTTATATACAGAATTCATGTAATATTTTCAACAATTTTCTAAACCATTGTTGACCTTTAATATATATTAATATCTAAATTAAATTATGTGTGCTCTAAAAACTGGGCGGTTGGAGTCTTCAAAAAGATGTTCTCTTCATTGTTATGCAGGTTGAAGAGGACAATATTATGCAACGGGGATTGATTGGGCTTTCTTTTGAGGACGAGGATGATGGTCCAGCGAGGACGAGTTCATGGATGTTGCTTCATATGTTAATTCTGAGTTTTAGGCTGATACTTCATACTTGTCCTCTTCTTTTTGTAATATTGACATTAGACAATTGTTGGTCTATTTGAATATGAGATTAATGATATGAATATCAGCTATTGTCACTTGATCAATCAGAATGGTTTTATAATTTATTTCAGCTTATTTAATTTTAAGTCTCAAATTCAAATGGTTTTTCTTTTATTAAATTATGTATAACTATATGTGTTTGAATTTTGATATTTAGGAATGTGTAATTATCGTGAAAAAGTTGAGCATTCACTATATGACATATGTAACTTACATATTATGATATTAAGGAATGTATTTGATGTTTATGATTTCAAGTTTCAACTTATTTAAATCTCAAATGGTTTTATTTCAGCTTATTTATATAGTTTAGTCACTATATTTTTATATTTTAAATATTTATCTATTTTTTAATTAGCCATCCCCCCACCACCCCCAAAATTTAGAAATTTTTTGCAGTCCCGGAGTCTTAGGTAACTATGGTTTTTATCTATCTTCACCAGATTTCGACTTCCAAGCAGTATCGGATCGTTTATTTTGTCTTCTCTTGCATTTACTAATACCATATCAATGGCTATCCCTGAAACATCCACATGCAAATGAAAAGGCAACTTCCAATCTGGAAATATAAATGTGTATGACCTAGCTAGCTTACTCTTCCACCATTCAAACACCTCTTGGCACTCCTTGTTCTGCTCAAAATACATATTCTTTTTCAACAACTCTTCAATTAGGCTTGTAACTTTTGCATACTTACTGACAAATATCCAATAGTATCTTGTATATCCTAAAATATTCCAAACATATTTTTGGATTTTCGGTGATTGTAAGTTCAACATGATGCCAATCTTCGAGGGATCCACTATCAATCCTTCCCTGCAAATAATATGCACTAGCAATGGAACAAAAAGAGCAGAAAATGTGGTCTTTAGTCTGTCTTCTTCGGCAACTTTCACCTGATGATAACAAAAGAACCCATTAATAATGAAATATATACCTCTTCCTACAATTGTTTCTAATACCTCCTAAAAGGATGTGGGAAATGGGTCCTGCATGCAGGCTTTATTGAGCTCCCTGAAATCCACACATTCTCATTTCCCTGTCATCTTGTTTTTATATCACTAATAGATTTATCCAATCTGGATCTTCAACTAGCGATATCAGGTCTCTTGCCAGTATCGTATGTAGTTCCTTATTTACTTTTACTTTAACGTTAGGATTCAATCTATATGGCCTCTCCTTGACTAAACTAGCAACCTCTTGTTTGTATCTTCATCGTTCCTGCCTCTTTATACTACCCTTCACATCACTGAAAATCTTTGGAAACAAGTCCTTATATTACTTAAGCAGTTCTACTATTTTCTTGACCTCCTCTTCACTCTAATAGTCCCATATCTTGGCTATCTTAGAGTCTTCCAAGGTACTAATATTTTCTCCTACGAGTATGAAAATCCTCTGCCCCTTGATATTTCTATTCAAAATCAATCTACATAAAGAGGAAACTTCAATACACAACTATATGATTGGAAAGCAAATATGTATCTTATTACCCTCACTAGAACATAAAATGAGCACTATGATAAATTGATAATACATACTGGTAAGATTTACATACAACAAACTATATACAAAAGCAAGCAGAGAGAGAAAAGGTAGATTAGAAAAGAAAGGAATTACTTGGTAATGATTTCACCATCTCTAGAATTCTCAAATTCCAAGCTTTGCAAAATGTTCCTTTCGTCACTCCACAGCCGAATTGACTAACTTCTGCCCTTTGAAATTCTTGCAGGAGGGCTTCAGCTTCCTTTCCTACAAATAAAAGGCACTAGAAGCTCACTTTCCCGGCATTGTAAAAAACAGAAATTTTCTCCTGTGTGTTGACTTGAGTGTTTTCTGTTAGCATAAAATAATTATGATCTGAAAAGATAGTGCTCCATATTATGTCTATAAAGTATAATAATTATCAGGGATGTTATGTAACTGATAGGAGAAAATTGGATTGAAGGACAAGTGCAATCACTCACCTAGAGATTATTTATCTTCCATTTCATTTATTGATGAAAAAGATCTCATTAACTTTTTGAATATTTCAAGCATGTGAAACATCACAATGGTTATATCTATTTATGATTACGAGGAACAGAGTAGCTATTGCGTGGAGGAGGTTTTCCTAATCCCATAAGTATTTTTTGTTATGATCCATTTTTGCATAGATATAGAACACAGACCAATGGGAATCGCATCAAAATCTGAAAGAGTCTAGATCATTCACATGGAGTAAAAATCTTGAAATATGAAATTGATTAATGCATATCAATATTCAAATTACTACATAGAATACAAACCTGTAGCCTCTGTTAGATGAAGCCAGAAGGCAAAATTGCGTGCTGAAGTGATGACAGGAATCCCAACAATTACTTCAGTCATATCTAGTAAACTGTAAACCAATGACAATAAAGACAGAAACAGAAATTATAAGTGGCATCCAAAGAAAACAAAGAACAAGATAGCATTTTCATCTGGTAAATCGTTTCCCATACAGATAAAATACATTTGAAAATCAAATAGAAATAGAATGACCTAAAACTGGAATTTGAGGAGACTTCATAAAAAACTAAAAACCAACAGAATAGAATTTCAGTAAGAACATGATAGATGAAATCACAGAAAGCTCGAGATGCTCAACATAGCAGAGGCCCATACTCCAGAAAGCGGGGAGACTCATTTTGAACAGACATACTTAAGCTCCTATATTGTGAACAAAGACTTATATGGAAGCTACTAGACTATCTCACCACTTATGCACGGTAAGAACATTATGCCTTATCCTGAAATAGGTTCAATGACAGATTGGTAGTGAGTAAAGTTGATATATTACTTCATTTTAAATAATTTTAGTTACAATCTTTAAAAATGCTATCACTTAAAGGCCATAATTAATAAAATTAGACTGTCAGTAGTCCAGCAGGCTATGATCTAGTAGCAAAGCAGTGCAATTGCCGTGATAATGACCACAGTTCAAACCCTGCTAGGCATGCTCCCCATATTAAAAAGGTTGTGTTAATGCAAGACACCAAGAAAAATTGGGTGTAAGTCCCAGCCAAGTTTTCGTGGAATAGAAACCCCTCAGATATGGCTTCTAAGCCAAAAAAATGTTATTTTCTTGATGTTAGATGCCCCCCTGTTTATTTGATGGCAGGGTGAGTGCAATTTACCTATCAAAAAATAAAATTAAAAAAGTGGACTTTGAGTATATCGGTAAGTTGAGTTAGTTGAAGACAAAAAAACTAGAACTTCCTGGTATATAACAATACACGGTACATGTTCAATATTGAGTTCAGACATCCACAACAAAATGTAGTTAATGGTCCTTAAATAATACCAGAAGAACTGTTAGAGATGTTCAACAGGAATACTACAATGTCACAGTTGACTCTGGATGTAAGTGTTAGTGGTGCTAGTTATACATGAGTAAAATAATCACAAGGATTTAACATATGGTTGTAAAGAATATTTGTTCATACAGATTCCCAATATCCACTGTATAGAATAGCATATATGTAGAAAGAAGTTGTTCTTGGATGGGCATTTAGGCTACTAAAACATGTTTTGCCAAACTCATACTTATCTGGGGATGTGACTTGGACACTGAACACAATAAGCATACTCGTACTCAACATACTCCAGAATATTACTTTTTCTCTGCACTTTACCAAAAGCTGATATGGTAAGAGCTGTTTCAAAATTGTTATGTACTGGGGTATATGCAAAAGATTGCCAAACACACCAGAAATGGAAAGAAAGCTTCACAAGGACAAGAGAATGGGTATTCTCCTTCATCCCTGGCCTAGAGAAAGGATCGCGGTTTTTTATCATGTATATTTCTGGGATGAGAGGACCATCTAAGAATCTCAGGTCAACTCGAGGCATGACTCAACTGTGAACCAGGATTGTTCTAGGTTAGCTGACACTAGTCACCCACACTCCTAATTTTCTCCAAGTTTACGCAAAGGGTGATAAGAGTAGGGTTATTGGGTGGAATTTTGTCCTTGTTGCTCCTCCATTTGTTCCACTAGCTTGTCTGGGATAGACAGACAATGATGCGACCAGTTTCCTCCAAGGGGATTCAGGGTGGCTTGAAGTCTATTAATATGGAGAAATATGTGCATCAAAGGTGCTTCAAGCATGCCCCATCAGAGGATCACAATGCTTTCCAATTCAATCGTGCAGAGGCCAAATATTTAACTGGCATTGCTATCTCAACTGCACATGAAAACCATGCAAGCTTCTTCCTGAGGCGTCAATAAATTCAAACTGAGTACTTTTGTCTTTTCTATGGAAGCTAAACAGTCTCTTGCAAGTGAATCTCTTCATCTCCTTTAGGGGGAGATGTTGAAGGCTCTATGAGTTATCAAAGAATGATGTCACATTGTAATAAAGGTCCCACCTTTTTTAGTAGTAAAACATTCTTGTAAGGAGACAGTAAGGGGAAATGAACTTTTAATAAAGTCAGTTATCCACAACAACAGTGTGATATGTTATGTAGCATCAATTTGAGTTTTGACTATATTGATGCTTTGTCATGTTTCCCATTATGTTGATTCATATTTGTTTATGCACTCAATACAGATATTGTTAGCATGAAAGGTGATAATTTGTTCCACTTAAGTTTATGTTTGAATGTGAGTTATGCAGTAACCAGAGTTTAATGAATCATTTCCAGTCTTGCAGTCTCACTCGCTTTTATTACAGGCAGTTTGTTTGTGAAAAGAAATTATATTCCCTTGAATTGAAATATCCATCAGCAGTCATCTTGTCCCAACATAAGAATCAGAAAGGAACAAAATTCATCCTTTCACTTTTCCTTCAACATCAGCAGTTTAGATTATATTTTCTATAGTTAAATTAGATTATTTTATGTCTGTTAATATTTCCAAGCCTTTCTGTGTGCAGGCAATCCACAATATCTTTAGGTTTTTTAGTTTAGACTAGAACATAATGGTTTTTCAACCCCTAAAAGTATCCATGTCAAAACACTGAAAAAACATAATCGGTGCTAGGGGGGGCATTCTTTGAAAAATTCAGAGTCATCTAGCAAAGTTACGTTTTCTAAATCCTATACAGAAGAAAGCCAAGTCAGTCTTTTAGAGCAACAAAGGAAGATTCATTGTGACAAAGGTAGGTCTCAAGCTCATTCAGTAGAAGGAAGATGTCTCATTTCAGCTCTCAAAAACCAAGCCCCAACTATAGCCCAAGCAAATTTGTCACTTAGAAGCTTGAATATGGAGCTAAAGGCCCCTCTGGCTTGGCTAACGAGAACTTTCATAATGGTCTCGGATGAGGTTTATGCTTTGCCTAGAAATGCCAAAACATATCTCCCTAAGTTTAAGAATGACGAGGTGGGAACTGGTGAAGAGCACGTTATAGTCTTCAAGGCAGCCCTGCAGGTTGCTCAACATGGAACATGAAGATGTGGCATCTAAGTTATTTACCGGCTTTCAGAGATTTATTCTATGGATAGTATTTGAGTTTAACAACTAGATCCATCACAGCCTCATAATAGTTCGAAAGAGATTTCATATCCCTATTCAGCAACATGTAATGTCCCTTTTTGTGACTGAAACTGAAAAGGCAGGAAACCACACAAACCCCAATATATTAAATTCAAAATTTTAGATCAGCAAACTGATTTTTCTAACAGCTGGAAATCAACAGTCTGATTTTTATAACAGCAGTCCACAAATAGAGGAAAATAGCTCAACCAAAATATAAATAGATATTTTAGGAAGAATTTAAGACATTTTTTATCATCAAATCAGATCACACACTCAGCTGGGAATTTACTTCTGAACAGCAGAACTAAAGCCCATGAAAATAATGAAAAAATAGGTTTGCAGACCCCGATAATCACAAAGAAAGATAGATTATGGCCTTAAAAATTATGCCGAATCAGATTATCAAATAAAATATGAAGTATGTGCCCTAGAAGGCACCCAACTAACACCAAACCCTAGTCGCTCCCTTTAGGGAGAGCTCCAAAGTGCATGCAAAGCCTTTGTAGATATTTTCCTTGATGCCCTAGATGTTAGGAATTCATATGTTAGTGCTCCACATGTGTATGTGTGTAAATAATAATTACGTTTGTAATTCTTATTATTGTGAATGTTAACTTAGTAAGTTAGTATATTATTATTACTTGTTATATAAAACAACTATAACAAATATATTTGTTGAGTGAGTTAGAAACAACTCGCGTAGGTTAGTAAGTTGTTGTAACCTCCTCCTAAATTATAGGGGAGATATTTCCTATTTATATGGGAGCTTGTAATATGAAGTTTGAGAAGTGATTATTGAATATCATTCATGTTAAACATTTCTCTCTGTTCTCTCTGCAAATCTGCTGCATATTTTTCATCTGGCATCAGAGCAGGTCCAGCAAAAGGATTTATTCATTTGGTTTCTTGTTGTCATTTTTTTGTGTTTCTAATTGAGTGCCCAACCTTGAGAAGAAAGGAGGACGTGTGGTCTACCATAGTAGGAAAAAGACTACAACAGAGCTTTGCAATCAAGAACCGACCCAAATCAAACTCGTCAACATTCTGATCATCTCCCTATACACATTCAATTCTCGTTTTGTTGACAATCGCCTCAGAATTTGCGTCATTGTGTTTTTGACAGTGATCGTCAACGATTTTGTCAATTGCCAACGATTCCTGAGCAATCGCCAACAATTGGGGAAAATCGCCAACGATTCCTTAGAAATATCCGGCGATTCTCTACACCATTGTAAAGATCTTGAAACCAGTTTTCCGACGCATTTTACGGTTTGCAAAACAGAGCTCTAGTTCTCAAGTTATTGTCAAATCATCATAAGTGGTTTTTTTTTGTCAGATTCAAAGTTTCATCATGTAGATCAACAATATTTGCATAATGAGCCTCAAAGGAGATTCAGGCTGATTTCGCAACATGAAATCGAAGGACGGAGGCAAACGGAGGTTGGAGGTCAATCAACGACCTCTTGTCAGTCGCCAACGACGAGGCCGCATATCAGTTATGGTGGCATTTTTGTGGTGTGAGTATTTGCTTTCAATTTTTGCAGTATGCTTTCCATTGTGTTTTCAAAGTTCCAGTTTCAGTGTTCCTGATGTTCTTGTGTGGTTTGAATAAATGGAAATTTCATATTGAGGAGGCGAACATAATTTAACGTTCCATTTCCAGTTTTTCCATTTGTAGTGTGGGAGCAACAAAATTTCCTATGTTATCTCCTAATAAAAGAATGTGATGAGGACTGATGATACTACTGCAACATCATGATATTATGGTTGTTGGTTATCCATTGAAAAACATCCTTTGTTGTGGTTGTTCGTAAGCCACTTGAAAACCATCCTTTGTTGTGGTTGTTGGTTTGCCACTTAAAAAAACATCCTAGAGGTTGTTGGTTATCCATTGAAAACCATCCTTTGTTGTGGTTGTTAGTAAGCCACTTGAAAACCATCCTTTGTTGTGGTTGTTGGTAAGCCACTTGAAAACCATCCTTTGTTGTGGTTGTTGGTTTGCCACTTGAAAAACCATCCCAGAGGTTATTGGTTATCCTGAAAACAAAACCATCCAGATCATGAGCAAGCTTCGAAGCGGTACGTTGCAGTACAAGGCAAGTTTTCCCCATGTTCGCACTAACGGGGGGATTGTTAGGAATTCATATGTTAGTGCTCCACATGTGTATGTGTGTAAATAATAATTACATTGGTAATTATTATTATGGTGAATGTTAAGTTAGTAAGTTAGTATATTGTTATTAGTTGTTATATAAAACAACTACAACAAATATATTTGTTGAGTGGGTTAGAAACAACTCACATAGGTTAGTAAGTTGTTGTAGCCTCCTCCTAAAATTATAGGGGAGATATTTCCTATTTATATGGGAGCTTGTACTATGAAGTTTGAGAAGTGATTGTTGAATATCATTCGTGTTAAACATTTCTCTTTGTTCTCTCTACAAATTTGATGCATACTTTTCACTAGATCCAAATCTGCAAGAAGTCTTCAATAAATGTCTTCAAATCACCCACAATGGAGGGTTTCCATCCTCCACCAAGCCACAAGGAAGGTTTTCATCTTCCTTGGAATGCCAAACAAGAGGGGTTTCGTCCTCAAGTGGATAGTTAATAAACACTTTGCCCAAAAAACCAACTATAGATAAAATGTGCCAAAGACAGGATGCAAATGAAGTTACAAATCTCCTTTTATAGCACTTGTTTGCCGTAAAAGGCCAAATAGAAGTGGACCAACCTCCTTGGGCTTCTTTTAATCTTTTAATTTTCCTTTATGACTCTCCAATAACAGCAGACCTGCTTTATAAAGGGAAACACTAAAAAGAAACATTAAATCTAATTAAGAAAACTGAAATGAAAATGCAATTCCTTCCCTTGTTCACTTATTCTTCTTCGCCACGGAAAGGAAATAGCAAGAAGATTTCGTTTGGCATCAATATGAAAAAGAGGACATTACACAACGCCACCATCCCCACCATTTTATTTGAACAATTTAGCCTCATTAAGAATGAAAACAACAAATTTCTTAGGAATTTCAATGCAAGATTCCATAGGGCCTATAATTGGTATCCCCAACACAAGAGAATTGCCCCAGAAATTACAAATGCAATGTACTTGGATGATTTAGACCCTATGACTTCTATCTTCGAATGAAGGTCTGGAGAAAGCAATGTGACCAATGCTTACAGTAAGGCTATTGTAACCAAGGAATAATTGTCACCCTCAAATCATTCTCCTAAACTCTAACTAGATCCATTGGAAGTGATCATGCCCAATACAGGATCCAATTGACCAAGTGTCACACCTTTAATACCTAATAGCAATCAGAATGACGAAACAACTGCCATAATGAATTCAAAATTTAAAAACATCCAGAAGGCAGTGCAAAAACTAAGCAATGATTTCATTAACCTTCAGAGGAGAGTAGATAGTGGAAATTTGGAAACCACTAACTGGAACTATTCCTTTCAAAGAAACAATAGGACATGGAAAATCGATAATAATCAAAACCGTGATCATAGGCCACCCCAAATCCCACTCTCACCATTAACTTCACAAATGTACATTGTTACGCGGGGACGCGTCCCGGGCATCATCGGCACGTCCCGGACGTCCAGGACGTCTCAGGGACGGGACGTTTCCCTGCCATCCCCATTTCCAAAAAAAAAAAGGGACGTCCCCTAAAAAAACGAAACACACCCGGGACGTCCTGGGTGCAAAGTGCATATGGGTGCGCCGTTGGGGACATCACGGCGTCCCCAATGGCTTTCACGCGGCGGCCAAGGCGATTTTGCCTTTTTTTATCATTTTTATGTTTTTTAAAATATTTTCTTAAACTTTTAATGCTTTCTAACTAAAACTAACATGACCTAACCCTAAAAGCACAAAAAAACTTATAAAAAGAGCATTTCATACTCATTCTAATCACACCAAGCAAGAGCAAAAAAAAGAGAAGGAAGGAGAAAGAGTTTAAAAAAGAGAAGGCAAGAGCAAAGAGCAAGGAGCAAGAGCAAGAGCAAGAGCAAGGAGCAAGAGCAAGTGATGGAATGAGATAAAGCATAAAGGGAGGGTTTTTTTATTGTTTTTTTTTTTTTAATTTTTAAATGTATTCATCGCTGTTTTTTTTTTTTTTAATGTATTCAAAAATTGCGTTCATTGTTTTATTGTATTGTATAGTTATATTGTTTTGTATTTTAATTATTGCAACTTCAAAATGAGTTCCGATAGTGATTATCAAGCTGAATATGAGGTTGAAATGGGTGTGCAAGGAGAAGGAACACAACCAGAAACACCTAATACTGCTACTAGTTCACAGGGGAGTGTGGACAAGTTCAGTTGCCCCTCCGAAATGTTGAAAAAGTATGCTGGGGGGCCTTTTGATAAGAAAAAAACTTTGAAACAATTTGGTCAAATTATGCAGGGTCCTAGATCAAACATTTCAGGGGGCACTAAAACATGGAAATGCAACATTTACTCATTATCTTGGTCAGGCAGCATTACTAGATTGAATACACATTTATTGCACATTGCGGGGAAAGGTGTAGGCATGTGTGGACAGCTATCACTTGAAGAGAGGGCAGAAATGGTGAGGTTGTATAATGGAGATATGGTGGAAAGGGTTCCAGAAGTTCGTGGCCGTCATGTTAGTGGCACTGGAACCCCTTCTAGTGCTGTGAGAATTAATACCGGTAGTGTTACAGGTGCATCTTATGAGGTGTCTCAATTGGATGCTTTTGGTAGTAGTAGGGGGAAGAGGAAGGTTGTGGCCTCCAATCCACTTGTTGATATGTATGATAAAAAGGCTAGAGAGGAGGCCGATGATGCCATTGGAAAATTCTTTTTTGCTACTAGCATTCCATTTCATGTTGCTCGCTCTCCTTATTTCAAGGAGGCTGTGGCTAAGATAGCCAAAGCAGGTATGAGTTATGTGCCCCCAGGAGACACGAAGTTGAGAACCACAATCTTGGATAAGAACTATTCCAAGGTTAATTTACTGATGGAGGAAATGAGGTGCACATGGGTCTCTCACGGTTACAGCATCATCATGGATGGGTGGACAGATATCAGACACCACCCACTCATAAATATCATTGTTTCATGCAGAGAGGGTCCTTACTTTTTGAGGGCAGTTGATTGTTCAGGGAAGAAGAAGGATGCAGAGTTCCAATTCACCATTTTGCGAGATGCTATTGAGGAGGTTGGCCCTACCAACGTTGTGCAAGTTATTACAGATGCAGCATATGTGTGCAGGGCAGCAGGTAAGCTTGTCGAGGCTCATTACCGACATATATATTGGACCCCATGTTGTGTGCATCCCATGAACAATGCACTAAAAGATATTGGAAAAATTGATTGGGTCAAAAATGTAGTCGTTGATGCTAGAGATGTGCCGATGTTCATCTGCAACCACCATACGTCATTGGCACTCTTCCGTAGCTTTTCGAGGAAGGAATTCCTCAAGCCAGTGGACACACGTTTTGCATCATATTTTATTTTGCTGGATAGGATGGCTGAGTTGCAGGAATCATTACAATGCATGGTCATGACATCAGAGTGGTCTAGGTGGGATGGGTCGAAGACAGAGCAAGGGAAGAAGGTGAAAACAATTGTGGTGAAAGAAACATTTTGGATAGATGTGAGATATATCACATCCATAATATCTCCAATTTTCAATGTGATAAAATATGGGGATTCTGAGAGCCCTAGCCTTGGTGAGATATATGAATGTATTGATAGTATGCTTGGCCAAATGAAGGTTGTTGTTCGAGCAAGGGACCCCACCTTGGAGTTCTACCATCAACATATTCAGCCTATCATTGAGCAGAGATGGGAGAAGTTGAACACTCCTTTACACATGGCTGCATATGCACTAAATCCGAAGTGGTATGTTGAGAGGCCTGGCAGAGTTCTCCCAGTAGATGATGAGGAGGTGAGGAAGGGTTTCTTGAAAGCCCTAAAAAAAATGTATAATGCAGAGGATGCTTCATGAGTCAGAACCTAAGTTACCGAAACGTTTTGGATACGGGAGCGGGAGCGGGGTATCCGATACGCGGAAACGGCAAAAAAAAATTTGACCCCGGATACGGCGTAGGATACGGCAGTACAAAAACTATATAAAAATTAAAAAAATATAAATCTCAACCTTCTAAATAGGAATTTAATTATAAACCACATATTATGTATATGAAAAACAAGATAAAAGACAAGTTATACTATTAACTATAAATTTATAATAATGTACAGTATATACAAAACGAATAAAATTAAATTCAGAAGATTGCAAGAATTGCTTGGTCCAAAAAGGTGCAAAAATGGATTTTATGAAAATAAGAAAAATATTGCCATCAATGCGTAGAGCTCGAGAAAATATACACTTTTAGCAAAAACGACACCTAAAACGGAGCCACAGAATGAAAGTTATGGCTCATCCAAGTTTTTGCTGCTACATCTTCCCGGACCCTTTCCAAAAATGGCAAATTTTTTTCCATGCATTTTTTTCACCGAAAATCCATAAACGGAAAAAATTGCCAAAAAAGGAAAAAAACAAATTCACAGGCCTCTGGCCGCTCCCGCTCCCTGCCGCTCCCGTACTCGCTCCCGAGGCCTTCTAAGGCGTTTCCGGTAACCTAGGTCAGAACTGATTGGCTCAAGTTCACTTATCTAGATGGCTACAAAAAATCATCAAAGATAGACAGGACCACATTGGCACATGAGAGTCCAGTTAGTTGGTGGCGATTGTATGGACATGCAGGATTGCTACGTACACTTGTTATTCGTCTTCTTTCTCAGGTTTCTAGTTCCTCTGCTTCTGAGAGGAATTGGTCAACATATGGGTGGATCCACTCTCTTAAGAGGAACAAACTTACCTCTAAGAGAGCAGAGAAACTTTTTGCTGTACATAGTGCCTTGCGTCTCATGGATCGCAGGACACCTACGTACAAGGAGAGCCCAGCATTGCGGTGGGATGTGGATCCTAAGGATGCAAGGCAAGTTGATGAAGATCAGGAGCAACGAGGACTGGTTGATATCTCCTTTGCAGATGCAGATGACATTGATACAGATACTCCTAGTGAGGAGGAGCGGTTTGCAAAAGTTCCTTCCGAGGGCTCTGATAGTGATTTTTGAGTTTTACTTGTCACTTGTCATTTTGGTTATGTAATGTCATTTTGGTTATGAGACATGACATAATATTTCGTAGCATATGTAATGTGGGTGTAGTTGTACTCTTCTCATGTTGATTATTGAAGACTAAGACTAAGATTTGTTTTAAATTTTCAGCTTTACTATTTACTATTTAGTCTTTCATTGTCATGTTGAAGTTTTGAACATTGAATATAATATATATAGCTGTAGCATTTTGGGCCTTGGCTTATGTGATGAATAATTGGATTAATCATTAGTGGTCACAATCTTCAAACTTTCTTGCATTAATCATTAGGTTATTGAATTATTCTTTATTCGTGTTATATTTGTAAAATAAATAAAATATATATATTTTTTATTAGCCGTCCCTCCACCGTCCCGAAATTTTCAAAAAAATTTGCCGTCCCGGAAACCCTGTCCCGACGTCCCGGAGTCTTAGGTAACTATGCAAATGTAGTCTTATGCAATTGGTGTAGATACCACCAAACAACTAAGCATGGTAAAGTTGATTGTCAGGAACTCTAATTTGCTTTCCATGTGTTTGTCAAAGAAAAAGAAACCTATAACATTGGTCCTACAGATTCATCTGAGGCTGGCACAAGATCATCCAAGAATACAACATTTTCCATGGATCTAGAGACCATCAACTTCCCCAAGGAAGAAGATAGTAAACCTAAAGACAATATGGGAAAAAATCATGTTGACCAACAGTAGAAAAAAAGAAAATATTAATTAAGGAGTAAAGGTAAAGCTTCTAAAACTTTCTCAACACTCCTTGATAATAAAGCAACACCCCATGATTCTCAAGTTTAAAACAACCTGCCACCTCTGCAAAGGTAAGTGCTCCCAACCAACAGAAAACCATCGCACAAAAAAGGAGTCTAAAGGGCTATAATATAGTTAAAGACATGATAAAGACGAAAGTTGATATTCCCTTCCATGAGTTGGCCCAACTTGTCAAGGAAAGTGATTTATTGTTGAGATCCGTTGGAGGGGAAGATAAGAATGCCTGAAATATCCCTTGTGGGATATCACTTAAAATTCACAAAATATATAAAAATAACAACGAACTGAAATTCTAATTTTTCTGATTTTTGGGACAGCAATATGTAGAAACAGAAAATTTTGTATTTTCCATAATAATAATTTTTAACACTACCCAGAAGCTTCAAATAATTTAGAAAAATATGTATAACAGTAAACAAGAGAGATAATTTTTATCTCTCAAAATCTGATTTTATTTATTTATTTTAACTATTGAAACTGCCTAAAAAATTCAAAAATTCACAACGAGCTAACATGATCTTTATAAATTCTAAAACTCAAACAGCAATAAATTTAAATTATAATGAATCAAATCCAACCTGGAAAACTGAAAAACTCCAACCAGAAACCCTAAAAAACACTGCTGCAAAACCCTAAGTAAATCTGAAAATAAATAAAGCCCAAACTGAATGAAACTCCTCCTGGGAATTTTCCAAGCTTGCCTCAAATGCTGGAAATAATATGATCTATAGATGGCTGAAGTATGGACCAAATAATCTCTCTCCAGTACTGAGCAAACCCTTGAAAGTATCTGATAACTCTGATCTAAAAATTTGATTTGAATGAAGCTCCAAATTAGTAAACTAGGGAGGATCTCTCACCACCGAAGAGTGCTCTGCTAGCTAGGAGTGGATCTCTCACCACCGAAGCTAGGGTTCCTATGGGATCTTACTCCACAAGTAAAACGTATGCAACCAGCAATGGCTTCAATATCATAAAAGAGTGAGCATATAAATGAATCCCAACTCTCCCCAAGCGCTTCCCTTTTATAATTCTTCATTGCAACAAAGGGCCAAAAAAACCCTAATCAACCTCCTTGGGGAAAAAACCACATGATAATAAAATAACTTAAGTTACTTTATCACCACTAAGCCAAAAGTACACTTAAGTCCCAACGCAAAATTAAAACATAAAGTACCATAGTGGAGCATCACACAACCTTGTTTCACTTAAGTCACCTCAAAGTACGTGTCCAATGTCAACGTCACTAGCCCCTTGGACATGACCAAGGCTAAGATGGATGAAAAACCTCCTAGACCGTCTGCTCGGAATTGGGGACATTACAATGCCATTGTGCAGACTATTGTGCTTGCCTATGCCAGAATGGTGAAGTGCCTCCATTTTTGCTTTACCATGAGAGTGTTTGGTAAAAAATTGTAATGAAATACTTAGATCTGAATATCAGCAAGAATAGAACACCAAAGAATGCCAAGATATAGACAAATGATCACAATATGCGAGTAGAATGACTTAGCCACTTCAAAGGGGCAACCTCCAAACCATACAATAAGACTCAAGTGCTCAATATGATGCTCATCTACTAGCTACTAAATCATATATATACCCTACTATGCTATGCAGAGCACCAAGCCTACTAAGCATATGAGAGCATAAATGAATGTTATATGACATGATAAGAGATTATGTTGGCCACAAGTGCGCCATCCATATCCAGATATATGACCAAGGATTATGGGTGTAGCAAAACTTACATAAATGTTTAGTGGATTATGGAGCTTCAACTAATGTTATGCATTACCATTTGCAATAAATTAGGCTTAAATCTGAGAAACCTACTAAATGAGTGGATAAATTAGACAAGTCAGAAATAAAAGAGATTTGGGAATTGACTAACTCTCATATGGAATCAGCTTTTGATGCTCGCTTGTAGCAATCTCTTGATGTTCAGATGGTAGACATGCCCGAATCCTTTGAAATGCTGCTGAGTCAAGATTGGTCAAGGGCTTCGAATGGCTTGGTTGCCACTGACTTCTCTCACATGTGGTTGCCCTGGAAGGGAAACCAAATCAAATCAGAATTGAAAGGGAGTCCAAGGTTACCGAATATCATTAGAAGAATGAAAATGTTGAAGTAATGGCAACTGGAGTTGGGGTATATACATTGAATTTCAAGGAAGGTGTGGCTCAAAAGGAAGAAGACTGAGTTGGCAATGAAATGTGATTGTTGCAATTCAATGGTGCCAAATTGAAGCAAGGTTCGGGAGTTGTTGCACTCTTGATTAACCCCAAGGTAAGCAATTTCATGTTGCTTTTTTATTACAATTCCCTTGCACTAATAACATCACTGAATACGAAGCTCTTATTCTAGGCCTCCAATTTGCAATAGAACATAAAGCAAGCATACTAAAGATAGAGACTCTGAACTAGTTTTAAATCAGCTATGAATTAGATTCCAATGAAACTCCAAGTTTTTAAGTGAACACAAATGTATGCTTGGGATCGAATGGAATACTTTACAACCTTTAACATTCTTGTGGTGCCCAAGGAACGAAATGAAATGACCGTCTCTTTGGAAAGCTCTGCGGCTACATTGTATCCTCTATCTAACACTTTATTGAAGCAATTTTCTATTGAGATGGCCTTTTGTCACATACAATGCTCACAACTACGAAGCCTTCAATCATGAGAAAGAAATTCCTCAATTCAAGACAAGCACCAATATTTCAAAGACCAAATCATTGATGAAAACCAGCAGATTGAATCTATGGAAAATGATAAAGGTTAATCAACCTCAATACCAACAAAGTCTTGAAAGGTTTGGTTTTTCTTGAATCCCTTTGATTTGAAATCTAGATTTGTTAAACATGAGAACAACTCTTCACAAGAAAAGGACTATGAATAGATAAAGTTGGGCATGGATAAGGACCCTCAAACGGTCATGTTGCAGAACTCCTGCTCTCCTAAAGGAAAACGAAAATTCATAGACTTATTCATGGAATTCAAAATGCCTTTTCATGGATTTATGATGATCACAAAAAAAATTATCCCCCCAGTCATGATCCACACTACATATGAAGCCCTATGCAAAGCCTTTTAGGAAAACACAAAGACCAATCAATCCTTTGCTTGAAACAATCACCACAAGGAAATGCAAAAACACTTGTCTGCAACAATTATCTTCCCCATTAGGCATTCCACATGGGTGGCCAACCTTGTTCTACTTAGAAAAAGGAATGTAAGATTAGGCACTGTGTGGATTTTGGATATTTAAATACAGCCTTGAAGAAGGAAAAAATACCCCTGCCTTCCATTGATGAGGTCTTACAAAAGGACAACGGGTCTGAAATAATATCCTTGCTAGATAGTTTCCTAGTTATAATCAAGCCATTGTTGATTAAAAGAATAGATTTAAAACCGCATTTACCACCAAGTGGGGTAGCTTTGCATGTAAGTGTATGCCCTTTGGTTTGATTGATGTTGGTGCTACTTTTCAAAGGGGCAATGGATAAAAAATTTAAAGGTTTGGTTAACAAGTACATTCTGAATTACATGGATGATTAATAATGTTTTCCAAAGCCAAGAATTTTTCCAATGTGTTTCCTTTAACCCTAAAAAGAGCATCTTCAGGTTAATCGAAGCTAAGTTAATGGGAAATGTGATCTCAAATAAGGTATATTTAATGACCTGATAGAGTTGATGACATTCTGAAAAATCCTGCCTCCAAATAATAGAAAGGAATTAAAATCTTTCTTTGGAAAAATTAATTTTGTTAGAAAATTCATTTATGATTTTATGGAGATACAAAAACCTCTTAATGCCATGTTGAAACAAGATGCTAAGATCAAGTGGAGCAGCAAGGCCAAACAAGCCTTTGAGAGTATCAAGAAATTCATCGATGTTGCTTGAGTGCTTAGTAGCCCTGATTACTCAAAGGACTTCTACCTTTATTCATTCACTTCATGAGTGCCAACTTGAAAGAATCTGAATTGAAATAAACACTGGAAAAGCAAGCTTATGCCCTAGTTAAGGCAACGACGAGGTTGAACATTACATTCTAAGGATTAGAATAGATGCCATTGTCCCTAATTATAGACACCTAATTTCCACACAATTTTAATACTAAAATTGCACTAATTACCCTTCTTCCTGTCGTCACACTATAATTAACAAACTTCTGCTAATTAATTAATTTTCCCCATCTTTGATGTCATTAATGCCACTTCGTTAGTTAAAATCCTCTTTTAATTAATTAATTACCCTTTTAATTAATTAATCCCCCTTTCACAATCTTGTATTTAATTAATAAACCCTCTTATTAATTAAATCATGTTCTCAAACCCCTCTAATTCCACTAATTTCCCTCTGCATCTTCTCTAAATAGCTTCTACAAGCTAATATTGGTCTATTCATTAATCCCAATTGATTAATTAAACCTCCTCTAACTCTCATGGATCACTAATCCTAATTAATCTCTTCTAAATCATGTTTATCCACTCCTAATTCTACATCTCTATTATCCCACATTCAATAGAAGTTGTGTTTTTCTCAAAATGGAAAGCTATATAAGCAACCTAGTACCTTCTTACCAATCTACACCTTGTCCTTGTAAGACATTCATACTCAAGAAAACATTTCTATCATTGGAAGGCTTGCCAAATTGAGAAAAACCCCAACTTGATTAAGTTAATAAGAGCAGATTTAAACATGGCTTTTGCGCCATTTTGAGGAGACCTCTTCCCTTTATCAAGCTCCTTGATCGTTTTTGGCTTGCATTCGGCTAAAAAGGAAATACCCACATATCAAAAACACATCCACTCAACGAAGGGAGGTTTGCATTCTTGTTTTTAACGTTTGTGCAAGTTACTTAGCTTCTTTTCATGTTTTATCTTGATGTATTTGTTTAAGAAATTAGGCTAGGATTTACTTGGTGTTAAGTCCTTTGCTAATATGTCTAGATTCTTTAGCATGCATACATATGGCACACCCGGTGGGACACCCTTTATCTCATGCACATTTCTTATTTAGTTTTACATGCATTTTTCCTTAAAGTTCTTCGAATTTGTTGCAAATTTCCATGTTATTGTCGAGCTTTGTTGGTATTTGCTTGGTAATGTTGAGTGTTGTTTGCAGGTAGTAAAGAGGTGAAGTGCTGCCAAAATTTGATCTTGCCAAAGCAAAATCCTTGATTTTTGACATTTTCAGCTCATTTTTTGAGTTCTGGAAAATTCAACGGCCTCACTCTGTCATTTTCAACTTTGTTCTACTACTTTTAGCGGTTTCGCAACATTCTATGGTGCTTTCGCTTTAAACAACGGTTTTGTAGCATCATGTGTCGGTTTCGCTTCAAAACAGCGATTTTGCAACATTCTGTGGCAATTTTCCTTCAAATCGTGGCTTTGCTAGACTGTGGCAACCTTGAATCCGCTGATCATGACAGCTATCAGCGGACTCGCTTGTGTTTTGGATGGCCTATCTTTCGGAGGCCATAACTTTTGATGTTGAACTCAAAATGACTTTGCTTTTTACAGAAAGGTCTCGAGACAAACTATCCAATGAATATATCAATTTAGGATTTATCTTTGCAAAATATTCAGGTTTTCCTTTCTCCTAAAAGTTGTCATTCTCTTTGCACGTTATATTCTTTTTTATTGCTCCAAACTACTAACACTTTGTGCGTAGGTTACTTAATCACTAGTCAAAGAAAATAATACCTAACAAACAAACAATTAAACAAAAAAATCAAGTGTGCTCATTACATTGTTTTATTTTACTTAGCACTTTGGTTGTTTTTGGTTACAAAATTGCACATTCATTTCAAAATATTTGCATTGCATATTGGATTCATCATTGCCTTAATCATTTAGGTTGCTTGCAAAAGGTTAAGAATATTGGATAAAACATCACCTTAACCATCTAAGCTTCTTGCTAAAAGTGTTATATATTCAATTAACCTTGTTTTAACCATTTTACAAGGGTTTTTGTTTTCCTTCATAATCTTTGACTTCTTGATTGTACCTCGTCTTAACTGCGTATGCTCTTTCCACGCGCTTAAAGGTGATCTTGAAAATCAGAAGCAGTTTAGACGCTTTTCTATTTTAGTAGGGTTCGGTAGTTAGGATGTCATTACCTAATCATTTGGACAAAGCCCATGTGTTGGTGGGCTATATAAATTTGTGGGAATATAAGTCGTTTTTGGCTAAGTAGGGATTCACTTTTATGTGGCTCCTGTGAAGTGAGGGGCTCCAAATAGATATATAGGGCCCATATCTATATCTCTCTGGCGAAGGCCCCACCGACCTCCCATATAGATATAGAGGAGCAAACTAGATCTATGCGATATATATAGAAATGGCGCAGTGAGGCATTCAAACCTATATAGATCTACCTCCCCTCCTTTTATTCTCCCTTTGCTTTGATTTCGGGCAGGGCGAGATATAGATAGATCCCCTCCTCTATCTAGTTTGGTTTGTCTGAACCCAGGTCGAGTGATTGAGCAACTCTCGTCCTACAGCCTCTCCCTCCCTCCCCTATCTATATAGATGGCAGTCGAGTTGCCACAATCGGAGAAGGGGCTCATCAACCAACTGGGCCATCCTATCAAGTGCTTCCTCCGAGCGAACGAAGGGATGTGGGAACTTAGATCTCATATCTTAATGGTGACCCAACCCCTATCTATATATAGATATAGGGTCCCTATTGATATATGGCAATCAATCTTCGATCAATCATGTTATGTATATAGAGAGGGCCCCAGATAGATAAGATAGTTCAGGGGGGGAGGGGACCCCATATATCAACTTGTCCCCATCGGCAGGGCACCTACCAGATCCCTCGGCTCATGCCTTATTTAAAACCGGAGGGGGAGGGCCTATCTATTGGGATACCCTCCCACAGGAAACAGTTGTCGTTTTTTACCAAGTTCCACTGAAACGGCTGGAGTGAAGGGGAGAGGAGATTTGACCCTTTGAACCACGTCTTAGATAGCATTTCCTAATTTCATGGACTTGTGTCTCACGTACTAAAAGGTATATCAAGGACACCCTGCAACTTGTTTATCCTAGCTAGATGGCCAAAAATTAGGGATTGGTTGTTATTTGCTTGACTTCTTCCCAAAAATCGTGATTGTAAACAGAAAACAACAAAACATGTTACTCTGCCAAACTTAAAACTTGTTTGTTTACACAAAACCTCACAAGGCGAAACATTGTTCGAGTTAAACCGTGTGTTTTTCATCAAAAACCATATTCTTCATCCAAATATTCACCTCATTTATCAAAGATAACAACCTAAAACTGCCAAAATTTGACCAACCATTTTGACCTTCACACTTAAACTTGTTTTCCAAAACTGGTTGATTGTTAAAATTGCATTGTTATGCTGTCAAACTTTTCCTAGCTTTCCTTAGAAAGTTTGCAAATCCAAAACTAGGGAAAAATGACCATTTGCAATTGTTACACTGTCGAATTTTACCTAGCTTCCTTAGGAAAATGAAAACAACATCCAAAAACCGAGTAAAACGACCACTTGTAGCCATTATGTTGTCCGGTTTTACTTAGCTTCCTTAGGAAAATCAAGAAAACATCCAAAACCCAGATAAAATGTCCAGATTGCAACCGTTATGTTGCCCAATTTTCTCTAGAATCCCCATCAATGTTAAACATGTTCAGAGCCTAGATTCAATCATACATTTTATAGTTGTCACGCTATTCAAATCGACCTAGGACTTCCTTTGATATCAAATAGTTAAATCAAACAATCTAGGTCAATATTTTTAAATCAAACAACGCCCTCCATGACTAGATATCCAATGCTTCCTCGTGTCACTAGTAATAGGGAACCCGTTCTAGCTCTCACTTCCCAACCTTCATTGCCTAATCAATCCAATCCACAAACCAATCCTGCTCAGACCTCTGAGTCTCACCCCATCGACTTTCTCCTAGAAAATAATCAGTCACCCAAACTATGTCTTACCTGATTGAAAATCCATGTCAATCCAAATTCCTCTAATCAAAAATAATTCAACCCCGATGTCATGATCCAATCCACAAGAACCCATTCTTCTATCTACACTAAACCTTCTTCTAAGCAATCCAATACCAATCTATCCCAAATCCAAATCCAAATCTAATTTAGCGCCAGAGCCATCCCAGTTCAAACTTGATCTGGAGCCTGAGCCATCCCAATCCACCACATCTAATTCAGCCCCTGAACCATCCCAATCAAATAATCTTCATTCGTCCCTTGAGTCATCTCCATCTACCAATCCAAATCCAATCTTTCTTCAGCCCTCAAGCCATTTCATCCATGCCTTATTCTATCCTCACCAATCTTCTAAAGACCTATCTAAAAGCCCCAACCTTGGTGAGATATGCGAGTTTATTGACAATATGCTTGGCCAGATGAAGGTTGTTATTCGTGAAAAGGATCCAACCCTGGAGTTCTACCATCAACATGTCCAGCCCATTGTGAGCGAAGGTGCGAGAAATTGAACACCCCTTTACACATGGCCGCATATTCACTAAATCCTAAGTGGTATCATGAGAGCCTGACAAGATTGTCCATGTAGAAGGATTTCTCGAAAGCCATGGAAAAAATGTATAATGCAAAGAATGTTTCATGGGTCAGAATTGATTGGCTCAAGTTTTCTTATCTTGACACCTATAAAATTTCAGCAAAGATAGATAGGAGCACATTGGCATGAGAGAATCCAGTGAATTGGTGGACACTGCATGGACCTCCAAGATTGCTACATACATTTTCCATTCACCTTCTTTCTCAAGTTTCTAGTTCCTTTTTTTAGAGTAATTGGTCAACATATGGGTGGATCTACTCTCTTACGAGGAATAGACTTACCTCTAAGAGAGGGGAGAAACTTGTTGTACATAATGTCGTTTGTCTCATCGATCGCAAAACATCTACATACAAGGAGAGCCTAGCATTACAGTGGGATGTAGATCCTAAGGATTCACGACAAATTGATGAAGATCAAGAGTAGTGGGCATTGGTTAAGATCCCCTTCCAAGATGTAGATGATGTTGATACTTCTACTGATGAAGAACATTTGCAAGTATTCCCTCAAAAATGGACTGATGATTGAGTTGCCATTTCGGTTATTTACTTATGAAGTTATGACATATGTACTCTTCTCATATTGATTAATGAAAACTTTTGTTTTTCATTGCCATATTTTTGGTGTATCATTGTATCACTATCTAATCAATGTATCTCGATTCTAATCTCTATGTTAATGTCAATGACTAAATATGAAATATTGAAATTTGAATATTAAATATAGCGTTCTTGCTTATGTGATGGATAATTGGATTAGTTGTTTCAAACTTCATGCTTTCAACTTTAAGTCTTTGTTTATTCATGTTATATTTGTAATATATATATATATATATATATATATAAATTTTATATAATATTTTATTAGCCATCCCCTTGTCCCCCTACCGTCCCCAAAAATTGGAAAAATTTTGCCGTCCTAAAAACCTTGTCTCTAAATCCCACTATCCTGGAGTCTTAGGTAATTATGGTCATACCTTTTTGTAGTTTGTTGAGATTTAATTGCGTAGTTTCAAGTCAATCTACTTTGACCCATCACTCATGAGTATGAGTGGTCCACTCTATCACTCATTGCATCTAGGTGAATAGTATATCCCTTGTTTTACCTTCACAACTGCAAATTCAGTTTTTTTACTCAATTTTCGAACTTCAAATTTTTTTAACTCTGCTATTCAAACCCTATAAAGCAGTGAGTAGATGGAAAGCTTATTGAGTCAAGTTTTCAAACATTCAAATGTTTTTCAGTAAGACATCATATGACTAAAAGATATGCTCATAAAAGAAATCAAAGGTCTCAAAAAATTGTTTGTGAAAAAAATTGTTTTTTCCCAAATTTAAGTTTTTGAAGATATTAAACATTTACTAATTAACTATTAGTCAATGTATATAGTTACACACGTAAAACTTCCTCACCTGAATATATTAACTTCTTATTTGGCAAATAAAAGAAAAACACACACGTATATGTTAGTGCATTGTGTGCCTTCCATTTCTCGTCAGTCACCCTCTCATAATTACTAGCATTGGTATCAGAGCGAGCATTCAAGGAGAATGTTATAGAGTGTGGACAAAGAAGAGAGCCAAACATTTGGGGACGCCTCAGGAGAAGGGTATGAACTACGAAAAAGAGAAGAGGAGGCTCAGAATGTGAGTTGCAGTGAAGGCATTGAAGGCAATCACATGTTGACAACAAAGGGAAGATTCGTGGTTTAACGTTGATGTACATGGAGACAAGAAGATGTGAGTTGCAAACATGCAGGGTGAAATCATGATTTGAGGACATGAGTGAACGCAGGTAGAAGATGGTCCAAAGGTCGCGATTTTCATCCAATCTCTAAGATATCAAATCCAAACTAAAGCGTTGCAAGGAGGACATGATTTTGCCAAGGGTCATAATTTGAAGGTGTCAGCGAAAGACGTAAGTATGAGTAAAGGAGGTGAGCGTGAATAAAGGACAAACAAAAATACAATCGCATTTTTCCATAAAGTAAACATAAAAGACGAACACACACGAATATGTTAGTGTGGTGTGTGTCTTCCATTTATCTTCATTCTCTCTCGCATGCTTACTAACATTGGTATCAAATAGGAAAAGAACGAATAAGAAAGACATTTTGAAGATTTTTTTTCACTCTTCAGAGAGAAAAGGTGTTTGCAAACTCACACTATAGCACAGTGTGGTTTTCTGATCACAATTTCCATCAGGATCCATTAGGAAGGATTCACAAAGTGTTGACAAAGAAAAGCGCAAGTTTGAAGATGAGGTTGTAAACCAAGAGCAATTGTAGACCAAAACAATTTGTTGAGGTCAAAAATCATGATATCATGCTTGAATGATGGTGCTACCAATTGTTGGTTCTTTGAATCCAACGCATCCAAACATTTCATGTGTCGAAAGGCCTGATATGCAAAATTTACTGTAGACACATATTTCTTTGATTCAGTTGCATTAGGTGATGGGTGAACAAATGCTATAGAAAGGACAGGGGATATCCACATGGTATTAAATGATGCTATAAAATTCGTAGTCAGTTATGTTAAGTATGTTCCTAGAAGGAATAAAAACCTATTTTCTATTAGTTAGTTAACTGAAAATCCCAAGCTCACTGTGAATTTCTGTGGGGAAAATGTATTGCGTAATGCAACATTGAACTAGGTAGTTTCCCTACGCATTGGGCAAGGTGGCTTGTATAGGCTTGTTGACCCTGTCACAGTCAACTCACATGCATTATGAAATATCCCCAATTGGGATACCATTTAAAAATTTACAAAATATAGAAAATGTGCAGCCAAATAAAATACTGATTTATGCAGATTTTTACAGTTGGGACAACGAACTAAAGAAACTTGATATTTGCCAAAATGTCCACTCGAAATACTTGAAAATTTAAATAGAGCTTGATATTATTATAAAGGACATAAGGAAACTGTTTCGGGACTTTTACAGAGATTAAATTGCTGCCAGAAAAAGCACAGCGTGCCCTAGACAACGGGAAAACTACAGAGGCTCGTAACTCTCCAAATAAAGGTTGCACCTTCGGATTTGGAAACGACCATCTGAAAAATCCCCAAATAAAGGCTATAGGTCACCACGCTTGGTACAGGGGTTGGAAGATGATGGACGTGCCTCAGCGTGCTGTCACGCCCAACCCAAAAGGCTTCCATGAATCTGATCTGGGCCCCTCTGCTTGTCTTCCCCAAACGCCCCCAAAACCCATGAGATCCTTCACAAGATGCCTTCAACGAGAGGCCACACTCTGCCCCAAATGGCTATCGTGGATCTGATCTACTACTGTGATTCTGATCGGGAAGCCCACTGATTATCCTCCCCAACTGCCGCCAAGAATCTTCAAAACCTTGTCTCTGAGACCTCTGGTATTGTCTCTGCCACGCAACCCTAGAAACAGATCCAGAATGACAGACTAGGGTAGATCTCTCACTACCGAAGAATGCCCTGCTAGCTTGGGACGGGTCTCTCACCACCGAAGCTAGGGTCCCTATGGGATTTGACTCCACAAGCTGTAGATGCGTGACAACAACAGCTACACGTGAAGGGGTCAATAAAATGTATGAAAAAACTTCCTCTCCTTTCTCTCCCAGCTCCTTATATACATTCCAAGGAAAAAGATCCCCAATAGACCAAGACACATTTCATTCCATGGAGGGGTCAATAAAATAAAAGTAACTAAAGTTACTTTTTCCCGTTTAAGTCGCCAAGGTCCAAAGTGACCCCCAAATGCCAAACATGACTATTAGTATCATGCGGCCCCTTCTCAATAGCCCCCAATGTCCCCAACCCTTGGATATGACCATGGCTTGGACTCGCTTGACACTTAGGCCTTTGGCGTAGAAAAAGGGGACATTACAGTCCTCCCTTCCCGAGAAATGCTTGACCCCAAGCATTATCCTGTCATGCGGCAGAGGCTGAATACAAGCCGTAAGTTTCTCCACCTCACTTTGCAATCAACCAAGGATCGGTGTAATCCGAAGTAGCCAAGACACCCCATGCCGTTACCATGACCTCCGTATGGTGTCGAGAGCAATGGTGTCCGTGAAGTAGAATGATACTCAAACTGACTCTCCACTAGTACCCGCACCGTAATTTCCAATTTGTCCAATCCCTGTCAATGCAAGGCTGTCATCATGTGATCACTCCCTGCCTCTCCAATCAACTCTTGGGTAGGAAAGTCCACTCTGAATCCTGTAGAATTCCCTGGATCAACCTGTGAAATAACCTGTATACGCACCAAGTGTGCCCACTCTCCCATATGACCCACATTGGTGTGAGAGTACAACTCCTCATGATGTATCTCGATGTGTCCCGTGGGGGAAAAATCCCAAGATTCCAGTACATGGTCAACCGAAAATGTCAACTCCACATAGTTCACCTCCTGCGATGAGTGATAACCTACTGAAAAACCAGGTGACTGAGTCGACTCCATCCTTCCACTGACTAGCACATGGGTGAAATGCCCACCGTGCCTGGAAGTAGCAGAATACATAGGAGTGCTATCCCCTGTTGACTTAGAACATGCTGAACCTGTAAGCTCCGATTTGTTATAACGACAAACCGTACATCCCCGTATGAAGTTGGGGATATCCTCCTTCAACCCATGCCTTCTGAACCTCTCTGATATGAGCCTATAGGTCTCATCGAAGCTCATGTGTCCGGTCACGAAAAAACAATGCACATGTCGCAATATCTCCACCCTCAACCCTGAGTCTGACACAAGGTATAATCTACCATGATAGAATATCATCTCATCCTCCAATTTGTAGGTGTCATCCTGTATGTGACCATCCAGAATCTCGCAAGTGTGTCAGTTCTTGGAGTACTCAACAAGCGAATGAGATCTCCAGTCTACCAAACCCTTAGATAACCAACATGATGATAAACTCAGATGATCTAAGCCTGTAGCCCCAATCTCTGTAACTGTCTCATGTGCAACATTGCTGGTCATCTCCACATCCATTCCACTCAGCATCAATCCGCTAATATAAAATTCCTCACCATGCCGAAAACGTTCTCTCCATCCCCTCAGCTGTAACCACCCTAGGTGCTTCTATAGATAATCCCCTAAAAATCACATTCCTGCCCTCGGATTTAAACTTCAGCTCCATCATCTGAAAGTTAGTTTGAAACTCCATGAGAGAGTGAAGCCACTGCACTCCCAGCACTATGTTGGTCACTCCCATACCAACGATGTGAAGATCATCGGTAACTGTGTAGTTACCCATCGTGATGCTCATTTGGGGAACCCGCCGTGTGCACCTCATAGACTCTCCATTGGCTACAACCCCGTTGAGGCCCTCAAAATCCTTTGTATGTAGTCCTCGCCTCTCAACCAATGAGGCATCAATACAGTTGTGGGTTTCCCCACTATCAATAAGTACCCCAACTCGCTGACCCTGCATAACTCCTCTAATCCTAAATGCCTTGTACATCAGAGTACTAGGCAATGTGGCTATAATCTCCCGAGGAAAAGTCTTCTCCTGCCCCGCATCAGCACTATCCAACGCAACCCCATCTCCATCATCCACCTCGCGGGTCTCTATCTCCTCACCTTTGTCACCCTTGCTCTCCTCGAAGACCTCAATGAATTTGGCCTTTCCTCTACCTCTGCAACCACGTTCTAGAATCCAAGGCATGTGGCAATCGAAACATAGTTTCTCTCGCCTCGACTCATCTCTGTCCTCTCGGGAAGTGATTGGCTTCTTAGCCACCTCCTGCCTCGGTGGAGGCTCCCTTTGTTGAAGTTCGTATGATCTAGATGGAGGTTCCCTTTGCTATACGCGTGGTGGAGCCCTCGGCTTTGGAGTGGATAACTCCAAGTCCCGAGCTTTCCTAACAGCCTCGTGCAAAGAGGAAGGCTCAGATGCCTTTACAAACCCAGTGAGAGCATCTGTCAAACCTGCTGCGAACAATGAAATCAACCTCATCTCCGTGACTTCGGGTACCATGACTGATAATCTCTGTATATCTGTGATATACTGATCCAGGGGGCCGGTTTGTCTCAAATGAGTCAACTCCCTGAAATACCTGTCAGGGTCCCTTCTATCAAATCTTCTCCCCAGTCTCTGCGCGAGCTCTGCATAAGTAGTAATGCATATGTGTCCCTGTGTAATCAACCCATGATGCCCCCAATCATGAGCGTCTCCCTCGAGATGTAAGATTGCAAACTTAATTGCATCTTCCTCATGTAGGGTTCAATCCGGAGTATGTCTTCAACTTCTAAACCGAAGATTGTGCAGTACACTTCTTAGAGCCATCAAGGTGTGGAAGGGAAATCTGTCCCGATCTCCTCTGTAACTCTGGTACCTGTGTCTCATGATCTCTCTTGGGTCTACTGCCAATCTTCATTTTGCAATATTCTTGGTAAGGCATGTTGTTACGAAGGCCCTCACTCAAGGTCTGGTACCTCTCCCAACAAGACTCCTCATCCAAAATATCTGCTGGTTGTTGTACCTGTGAAACTCTCTGAAGCCCCAAGGGTCTGGCAGAAGAATGGGGAGGCCACTGCCCTGAATGTCCACTCTCACCTCTTTGACCCTGTTGTCCCATATTGCTATTTTCTCCTCTCATTATGACTGCTGTTATACATAGTCCACCAGCTGTGAGATGATTAAAAAATATTCTGAGGCCCCTTCTTAGCAATCATAGAACCAACTCTAGTACCTTGAGAGGTACTCTCACCTTCTTGCACCGGAGTCTCCAATGAAGCAATCATGCTTGCCAACACTTGTAATCCCAAAAGACACATTGGAATTCCTTCTTTTGCTTATGAAATCAGTCACAAAATTTCAAAAAACATAATAGATAGTTTTGGATAATGGCCACATATTACCAGGATCCCATAGCTTATAATGCCCATGAGCCCTTGTATCTCCAAGTGAGCTAATTGGAACTTGCCACCATGATATCATCCACAAGATGCTCATATACACATAGTTGGAGCAATGGTCCAACAAGACTCCCATGATGAAGACTTCATCATCTACCTTACCATGCATCTCATGATGGAAATAAATTGGAATAGGCCACCATATAAATAAGACACATTAGTGTGCTCTTCATACCTTTCAAGGCCATCAATGTCCTCTGAGTGTTCAAGATAGACATATGTTGAGTTGCCCCCAACCATTGTTCTCAGTGCCTGTTGAAAGTATCTGAAAGTTGTTGTGCTCTTCATACAGTTGTTCAAGGTAATGTCCTCTATGTGTTCAAGAACACATATGTTGATGCCCCCAAAATTAGCCCAAGTGCAATGTTGAAAGTATTTACAAATATTTCAACAGTTGCTGGTTTGGAAATTACAGCAGGCTGCAATTTTACACAAGTGTCCATGTGAGGCTCCTCTCATGTGCCAGCTGCTCCATAGAGTCTTCTTTCATGGGTGTAGGCTTCCTTGCATCAATTTGCCCCCATCGTTTCCTAGAACTCTTATATGCGCTTTCTTGCTTGAGTCGCTATCAGCCTAGCAGCTCTAGCTCTGCTATTCCCTTCCTCACACCTTTTAAGAGTTTCCATTACATCCTCCCTGCTTGCATAACAAGTTTCTTCTCCTAAGCTGGAATAATTTCTCTAACAAGCAAAGTTTCACTAATGCCATTATTTTTCTCAATGGAAATCATACCCTTTGGTTTAGGAGCTTCTTCTACAAATGAGTTCTTTTGTGATTCAGGTACCGACATATGATGACCTCATTTGGGCTTGCTACCAATCTTCATCATGCAATAATCTGGAAATGCCATATTATCTCTGAAACCCCTACTCAAAGATTGGTACTTCCTCCAACAAGAATCCTCATCAATCACCTCTATTGGCCGCCCTCTATCATTGTTCTCACCATGTTCCTTATTGTCCCTAGGTCTGCTTTGATTCACATTTTGAGTGAGCTGACTCAAATAAAGGTTAGTGGCTTCCTGCTATTTCACCATGTTGGTGAACATTTCCTTCATAAAACCCCCTTTTAGATCTTTCCAAACTGCCATATTTAACCAACACAGGCTGGAGGAACAACAACTCTGATACCACTGAAATATCCCTAATGGGATACCACTTAAAAATGCACAAAATATAGAAAACTTGCAGCCAAAGTAAAATACTGATTTATGCAGATTTTTACAGTTGGGACATTGAACTAAAGAAACTTGATATTTGCCAAAATGTCCACCTGAAATACTTGAAAATTTAAATAGAGATTGATATTATTATAAAGAACATAAGGAAACTATTTCGGGACTTTTACAGAGATTAAACTACTGCCAGTAAAAGCACATCATGCCCTAGACAGCAGGAAAACTACAGAGGCTCGTAACTCTCCAAATAAAGATACATGCTATACGTTTCCACCTTCGGATCTGAAACGGCCGTCTGGAAAATCCCCAAATAAAGGTTGCAGGTTGCCACACTTGGGACAGGGGTCGGAAGATGATGGACGCGCCTCAGCGTGCTACCACACCCAGCCCAAAAGGTTGCCATGAATCTGATCTGGGCCCCTCTGTTTGTCTTCCCCAAACACCCCAAAACCCACGAGATCCTTCACGAGATGCCTTCAACGAGTGGCCACACTCTGCCCCAAATGGCTGTCGTGGATCTGATCTTCTGCCGAGATTTTGATCTGGAAGCCCACTGATTATCCTCTCCAAATGCCACCAAGAATCTTCAAAACCCTATCTCTAAGACCTTTGATATTGTCTCTACCACACAACCCTTGAAACGGATCCGGAATGACAGACTAGGGTAGATCTCTCACTACCGAAGAATGCCCTGCTAGCTAGGGATGGGTCTCTCACCACCGAAGCTAGGGTCCCTGTGGGATTTGACTCCACAAGCTGTAGATGCGCGACAACAACAGTTGCACGTGAAGGGGTCAATAAAATGTATGTTAAAAATGTCTCTCCTTTCTCTCCCAGCTCCTTATATACATTCCAAGGCAAAAGAGCCCCAATAGACCAAGACACATTTCATTCCATGGAGGGGTCGATAAAATAAAAGTAACTAAAGTTACTTTTTCCCGTTTAAGTCGCCAAGGTCCAAAGTGACCCCCAAATGCCAAACATGACTATTAGTATCATGCGGCCCCTTCTCAATAGCCCCCAACGTCCCCAACCCCTTGGATATGACCATGACTTGGACTCGCTTGACACTTAGGCCTTTGGCGTAGAAAAAGGGGACAAAGATATGTGTGAAAGGTGTTTGGCTAGCAAGCAGAAGTAGAATCCATTTCCAACTAAAAGTGTTTGGCATGCAAAAGTGGTCTTAGATCTCTTTCCTACAAATTTGTGTTAGCCATCTCGGAAATCACCAACAATCCTCGATTCAAAATATATTTTGTTGTTGGTGGATGTTTTCTCCAAGAAAATGTGGGTCTACTTGAAAAGAAGTTGGATTATTTTGCACCATTTGAAAATTTCAAAGCATCGGTGAAAAACCAAACAAGCAGAAGGATCAAAACATTGCATCTGACAATAAAGGTGTATTCACTTCCAGGAAGTTCAAGGACTACTATAGCAAGAAAGGAATTCAAGAATAGTTGACAACCTTGTACACTCCACAACAAAAGGGAGGGTAGTTAAGAGGTGAACAAGAAGTATCATGGAGATGGCTTGGTGCATCATGATATTAGTGGTGTACCATATAGATAATGAGGAGAAACAAAGAACCTGGTAGCTTATCCCTTGAATAGAAATCCTTGAAAAGCTTTGCAGGATTTCATACCTGAAAAGCTTGGTCTAGAATACCCCCTAAGGTAAAAACTTCTCACGTTTTTGGTTTTGCTACATATACTTTGGTTCCTAATAGAAAAGGCAATAAATAAGATTCCAAGAGTACAAGATATTTTCTTTCTCGACTATAGTGACCAATCTAAGGCCTATAGACTTATTGATATTTCCATTAACAAGATAATTGTTAGTCGAAATGTTGATGTGGCGGAGATGGAATCCTTCTTTAATTGTAAGGAACAAACAATCTCTGAGGCACCTGAATCTAGTGTCGTGTTTCCTTTGAAAGATGAGGAATCTAGTTGATATACTACTCCTTCACAGATTCAAGTACAAAAGCCCATGGACCCATGGTTGATATTTCTGCTACAATGGTCTATTAGCGACGCCAACTTAAGGTGGTCAACAACCTAGGTACGATTTAGCCACCCGAAGGTTCTCAAGCACAATGGAGGCCTAAGTGGTTTTACTTCACCATACAAGATGTGCGAAATAGTAAAATTCCTCAATCAGATGCACGGACCCAAAGAACCAAACAAAAGGTTGTTGGTTCAGCTAAGCATGTTTATTATGCTCTTGCTTCTAACCTTTTTATGATACCTAAACTACAATATATTCTAAGCAAGAGAAAAACCTGAATGGGAGACTACCATGCAAGTTGAATATGACACCCTGATGAAGAATCATACCTGGGAATTGGTGGAATTATCTCCTAGTAAAAAATTCATTGGATGCAAAGGGGTGTGCAAGGTGAAATGCAAAGCCGATGGTTCGTTGGACAAATACACGGATCGTCTTGTTGAGGAAGGCTTTTCACAACAAACGGGAATAGACTATGAGGAGATTCTTGCTCCTATTGTGAAGATGGCCACATTCCCGTTGCTTCTTACCATAGCACCTCATCAGGTTGCACCATGCAAATCTCGTCTTGTCCAAATCTCCATTCAGGAAGATCTGAAATAGCTTCCAACCAAAAAACTTGGTGGAGATCATCTGAATTGCAAGTTGATTAAGTCCATGTACAGACTTAAGTAGGCTCCACCAGCCTGGCATATTAAGATTGATTAGAATCTACAAGATTTTGGATTTAGGAGTCTTTCTAATTCAAATCTTTATGTCAAAAGTGATGGTGATGACATTGTGATACTGATTGTCTATGTTGACGATCCTACCATCACAGGCAATGAAGCCATTGCAATTTAGCAATTGAAACCAGATTTGTGTCTTGCTTTTGACATGAATGACCTCGGTCTCCTACAATATTGATTAGGTGCAGAATTTTGGCAACATAACCATCTCATATTCATAGCTGTGTCAAGTATGCCGCTAACCTCTTGAAGAAGTTTCAGATGACTGATTGCAATCCCTCTTCTATGCCTATGTAGGTCGTATTGAAGTTGTCAGTGCATGATGATTTATCATTGGTCAAAGAATCGCTCTACAAACAATTGGTGGACAGCCTAATATATTTTACCATTCACATGACTGAATCTATGTTTGTTGTCAGTTTTCTTTATCAGTTTTTGTCTCAACCAAAGCTCATACATAGGGCAGAAGCAAAACTAGTTTTGTAATATGTCAAAGGGACTCTTGACTTTGGCATCCCAATATCAAAGGACAACAGATTTCAGATTGACAGGATACACAGACTCTGATTAGGGAGGATCAGTAGATACTCGGAGATCTACCGCCAAATATATTTTTACTTTTGGTTCAAGAGTTTCATGGCGGAGCAAGCTTTGGCATGCAATGGCTATATCTTCAATTGAATCAAACTTTAAGGCATATATCAGTGCTAGTTGTGAAGCAGTTTGGCTATGTTGGATTTTGATTGATATTCAATTTCCTCATACTATAACTACTCCGCTTTCAATTTTCTGTGACAATCAGGGTGTATTGAAGAAGGTGAAGAAAGACTGATTTTCCAAAAGAAAGAGCTACTAGGATGATGCAAGAAAGACTGATTAGAATTGATGAAAAACTTCATATTCAACCTGAGGATTTTGATCTTTCGTATCAGTTATTGAGGGTCAAACATAGTAGAATAGCACATCAATCTTATATTGCTCAAGGTGCTAGATTGAAATCAAGATTGACATGGCTTAAACAAGGTAACAAAGTACGGAATATTTCTTTAGATTTTCAAAAGCTAAACATGTTAGAGAAAAAGCACAAGCCATTGATATTGGGGGTAATATTACTTCTGACCCTAAGGAGGTGAGCAAGACATTAATTTCCTTCTACAAGGGATTATTCTCAATCGATGTACCTTGGAGGGTTTTCAGAGAAATAAAGGTATATATGTGCTAGAGTAGTGCCCAAAAACCTCATAGAATGAATTAGATAGTCTGGAGGGACTGATTACTCTTAATGAAATCAATTGCCTGGGGATTAAAAAAATCCCATGGATATGATGGCTTCCCTGCTGAGATTTATAAGTGTAATAAAGAATGAGTTGAGTTTAAGCTACAAGTATACAAGGAGACCATTAGGATAGGTACTGTGGGACAGGATATTAATAGAAGGGTGGTTAAGATGATACCTAGAGAAGGGAATAAGCACTTGATTAAGAACATGAGGTCTATAACCTTATGCAATGTGTCATACTAGTTTTTAGCTAAACTCCTAGCAAATAGGCTCGATAGAGTGCTGCCTAACATTGTCACAAAGACACAATCTGTGTTTTTATAGGGTATATATATTAGAAAACCTGATCACTAGCTAGGAAATTGGGCCAAAACTTCTAGATAGAACGTATATATGGAGAATAAGAATATATTGAGCTCGTGCTTGTTGGAAAGTTAATGTCCATTTTGAGTTGGTAGATTATTCTTAGTTTATGTAATGTCCCCTTTTTTGAATTAATGCCAAATGGAGACTTATTGCCATTCTCTTCCCATGGCCAAGAAGGATAAGTAAACAGGGGAAGTAATTATTTTAATATTTTTCTAATTATTTTTAATATTTTTCATTGGTGTTTTACTCCCTAAGGCAGGTCGGCTGGGATTATGAAATTCCCAACAAGGAATTAAACGATAAAGTGAAGCTTGGAGGGCGGTCTTCACCTATTTGGCCTTTGAAGCCAACTAGATATCAAAGGAGGTCACTTGGCCTCATTTGGATCATCTTGGGCACATATACACTTACTATTTTGGTTTTTGGGTTGATTGCTCAATACCTTTCCACTCAAGGACGAAAACCCTCTTATGTGGCATCCAAGGAAGACGAAACCCTGCCTTGTGGCATAGTGGAGAACAAAAACCCTCCATATTAGCAAAATTGGAGTCATTTATTGAAGACTCTCTTACTGATTTGGATCTAGGGCATCAAGAAGAAGATATACAAAGAGCTTTGGCACATTTTGTAGCCCCTTTCCTAGGGAGCGACTAGGGTTCGAGTGTGATTCAGGGTCTTCTAGGGTGCATAATTCATTTATTATTTGATATTCAGACTTGGCATAATTTATAGGGTTGGAATCAATCATCTTTTGTAATTATTGGGGTTTGGAGACCTCCGTTTTGATCATTTCTATGTTGTACCTCTGTTGTTTTAAATAAATTTTCCAGCTAAGCATTTGATCAAGCTTCATGGTGAAAAGTGGCTTTAAATCTTCTTAAAGTGTTTTCCTATGTTGTTGATGAGTTCTTTGGTGATATTTGGGTGATTTCTCACTGATTACAAGCTGCTGTTATAAAAATCAGACTGCTAATTTACAGTTGTCATAAAAAAACAGTTGCCTGATATAAAATCTGAGTTTAATTGTTTGGGGTTTGTATGATTTCCTCCTTTTTCAGTTTCAGCTCTAGAAAGGGACATTACAGTTTATAATATTTAGGCTAGAGTTATTAGTATATACGTGATGTGCCACTAGAATTGAATAAAGTGAATAGATATCAATAGTTGCATACCTAACATCTCGTGGCTGTCAGAATATGTTGAGAGAGAAAGAATAAAGAAAGAATAGAGTGTACAAAGAGCGGATGAACAAAAATCAGAATGCACACACTATCATAGTGTCTCCATCATTTTATTATGTGAAAGATGGTTACAAATTGGTTGAAGTAGTTTCAACCGTTCATTAGTTAAGATTTAAAAAATATTAAACCAACACTAATAAATAAGCCTTATATTCTAATACCCCCTCTTAAGGCTTACACTATAGAACATACTAACAAAATATTAAAATAACAGAACTAAAAAAGACCACAAAGTCATCACTGATATAGGTATTAATATTTGCAAAGAGGATGACTCCATTGGTTCTGAAGGACAAAGAAACTCCATCAAGTATGTCTCTAAAAATCTCGTCTTGATGTAGTTTCCCCAGTTGAAGTTCTTAGAGTATCCATGCAGATTCCACCTCCCCCAAACTCCCGAATTGTCAGGTTCTCATCCACATTGTTGGACAACCATCCATATTGAGTTATTCCCACAATGATACAAGATCAGGTTAGTACTCCATGACCCTCATAACGAGTAAAGCTTCCCACAGAAATCTCTAACATATGACATCCGCAAATATTTTAGGTTACAGCCATCCCTGTCATAGTTGTACCTACATTGGAATCCTTCATGTGCTTCGAAAGTAGAAGCAAGGAATCCCATGGAGTAGGAAAATCACTAGTGTTCTCTGTGAGCTAAAGTTTTATCCATGTCTGACCATTCAATGGGGTATCAACAATGACTTTATTTGAGTATGTGGTTATGATTATCCCTTCATCTTATGGCACTCACAATGTTATTCTTGCTCATTGAAGGGTATATCTTTCAGTACCTTGTTGACTGTATACTTTCGTCACGATTATTTATCAATGGCTCCAGGAGCGATCATCCCCTCAGGTTGTCACAATGTTTCAAAATGTGCACAATACCTGATCATTACCATGACAATTGATATCTTGAAAATTTCAAGCTAAAGAACGTGTCCTGAGCTGATTTTACTCTGTTGTTGACTATGGATTTTTTCCCTAGCATGATTGAATCAACTACCACTTTTTCAAAACTAAATGTATTCTATGCCCTTAGTTTCAACTTATCAGCCAACCAAAGCCAACCAAAGTGTTTTATGATTGTCGGAGTAGCCTATTGAGCATCATTTTCTTGCATTCTGCATCAAGTTGCGGCTCGGTAATTCCTCAGGAACCCATGCATATACAACTGAACAAGTATTATATTGATATCGCTGGTACTATTTGGTATATTCATCCAGACCATACTTCTTCTGTGAGTTTCAATCTATCCATGTACCACTCTTTATTGGAGACCGATTGATTAGCGACACTCCTCCTGTGTACTGCTTCCGCCTCTGAATATTTGCTTAGGAATGGAGGCATACTTGTCTGTTCTAACATACGCCTTGCCATCTCCACATAATAGTGATGATTCTGCCTCTCTACCACTCCATTTTACTGTCGTAAGTGTTAGCTGTGCTTCATTTCCTAGGATGCCTTCTTTAGTAGAGATGAGAAAAATCATGATAAATCATGCCTTACAGACAAAATTCGATCACTTGTGTTATCCAAAGAGGAATTTGTAATGCACATTTTTCCCTAGACGGTTGTTTTTCTACCACAGTCTGTATGTATCTTGTGAGCTCATCAAACACGTGTATTTTCCCCTTTTTCGAGTAAACACACCTAACAATTTTCCATCTTGCCATGTCATCTTACGCGTACCAACAATAGCCTGAATCAGCTAAGGAAGGAATTGCATGTCCATCTTCATTGGGCTTTTATAAAAGTTTTAATGATGTTTCTTTAACGGGGACCCTAGTCGGCTTCACAGCCTGGCATGCAGTTTAAAAGGCTCCTTAAAAGATTATGAAGGATCTTGGAAGGTTGGTCCATTCAAAACATTGGCCCTTTAGCGCCAAGAAGGGGCTATAGAATGAGACTTATGACTTCAAATTTAAATCACCTATAGCTCTAATGGCGCATTTACGTAAACATGAATCTTGACACCTCTGGGCCATAAAAGCATTGCTCTTTTGCCCCCCCCTACATTTCAACCATTGGGCTGAAAATCCCATCGTCTGGCAATACCAAGAAAAACGAAACCTATCTTCTTACTATCCTTATCAACAATAGATACCCTCCAATTTTTGGGTGATTGCTGAAAATCACATGTGAAGCAGGGGTCTGTGCAAATTTGGACATTTAACATATCACTTACAGACAAGTATAAAAGTTCTTCATCCAGTATCTGGAACATAGTAGACCCTACAAGGTGCGACTTGGCTCTTAAGTGGTTGTTGGGAGCCTTCTATCGCACATAATTCAAATTTTCCTTGTTACTCTTAATCCGTCCCCACCATTTCAAAAACCACAGATCTAAGTAAAAGATATGTTAGCAACATTGAGGTTTAGATTACACCAATCTTTCCTAATTTGGTTAAGTTGTACTTCTACTTGTACTAGAACCTAATGTACCAAGCAAATGTGTTTGATCAATTGTTTGCTTTATCCCTAGCCATACTAGTAAGAATATAAGGCTTCCTAGTTTATTTATCCATAATTCACTTAGATTGTGTGAGTGACTCATGTATGAGTTGTAACCACTTCAGCCATTTTGTAACTATCTCTTAAATAAGTAAAATGATGGTTGCTCAATTTACAATGCTGTACATTCCAATTTCAGTCTTCATTCCTTCTCTGTTCACAATCTTCAAATATTGGTATGAGGGCCCTTGTGTGATTTCCTCATTTTTCAGTTGAAGTCTGCCAATCGAGGAGAGAGTAGGAGAGAGGAGGTTGTTAGAGGAAAAGGATCTGTGCAAAAACTACAGTCTTTTATACTATCAATGAAGAAGTCTGAAAAGCGGATCAGCCAACATTCAGTTCGCTAATATGGCCAACTAGGATTCCTATAATACAGTCCAAGTTTTGCGATAAGCTTATTAAAAGCCATTAAAAGCATTGAACCGTTACCAGTGGATTTCTCCTAGCCCTATGCACTTCAGATAATTGATTGAGAGCTATAAAAGGTTCATAACGGACCTGGTCAAACATGATCACCGGAGCTAACAATGCACGGTGACCTTTGGACAGTTGAGCTACACAGCTAAGACACATGAAAAAAGTGCCTAAATTGTGAAATCGCAAATGGAGTCAAAATAAAGTTGCCATTACGGATGTCGCGAGCAAGGCCCTCTATAGGACAAAGCAATGCCATAAAGCATATAGGGAAGAATTTGAAGGGCGCATTCGCAAGAGAGATACCTGAGTGTCATTACACATTAGCCGGAACATCTAAACATTGGTGTAAACATAAGTATTTTCTAGGCCCGAGCCAAGACACAGAAATGCCGCAACAGCAGTTTGCAGAATGTAGCATGTGAAAGGATTTCTTTAGTCAAAGATATGATCAGATCAACCAAGGGTACGAAAATCGTGAGAATTGGATTTATCAGCTTGATGGCCTACGTTGTCCTTGAAACGGCCTGGGGGATACCGGGAGCAGGCACGGGAGCGACAGCGGAGGTGGGAGCGGGCAGGGAGCGGCGAGGGGCCAATGCAGTACGTACCAGCCGTATGGGTACAAGCCCCTTGCCGCTCCCTGCCTGCTGGGAGCAGCCAAAAAACGTTTTTTTTTTATTTTATTGGGGTACAGTCGGGTCACGTCTGCAGACGTACCCAGCCGTTTCTGCAACGTACGCTATCCGCTCGCTGCTCCACGCAACCTAGGCAAAAACGTTTTATTTTATTTTATTTTTATTTTTTTCACGTTATAAAAGACATTTAACTTAATAAAAAGTATAAATATTATTCTAATTTAACACCCTAAAAGATAACTCTAAGCAATAAAACAAACAGTAACAACACAAAAACAAAACATAAAGCAAAGAAACTTACCTCTCCTTCCTCATATTATCTTTGGCTCTCCAAAATTGCATTGTACTTGTCTAGGGTTTGATACTTCAACAAGGATTGCAAGTATTTTGCTAAGCTTGTAGGAGTGTGTAGGAGCTATAAAGACCATTGAAGATTTGCAAAGGAGGAGGATTTGTGGTTTACTAAGTGAAGGTAAGGTTTTAAGTTTTATATTTAACTTCTAACCTTGTTTCTCTTTTTTTTTTGGTTATTTAATTTTTCACATGCATTACATTTTTTTGCTTATGTTCATTATTTTCTTTTTTTCTTAGTTGAAATTTTTATTTTTAAGCCGTTGTCTTTTTAATTTTTGAAATTTTCAATACATGCTATCATGTTATACCCTAGGGCAAAGAGTTTAACTTTTAAATTTTAGCCATTGTTTTCTTTGCTTATGTTATTGGTTTTGAACGTTGTAGGTACTTCTACAATGGCAACAACAAGCTCTGCTTCTTTTGGGCAATCTTTTGATCAAGGACTTTGACCCAAACTCACCGTTATGGAGGCATGTAACAATACTTCAACAACTTACAGGTGGTGGTGTATTTTGAATGGAAATGCAATGATTGTGGAATGGAGTATTCAAAAGGCTCTAACAATAGGGTGAAAAGCCACTTGTGTGCCATAACGGGTAATGGTATAATAGTATGCAAGGGGAAAAATAATGTTGGGGTGCCAAAATCACAAGTTTTGGCATATATCAAAGAGCATTAAGATGCTTTCCTTTTGGCCCATAAGTCCCTCTATAAGCTGCACATTCTAAATCTAGAGATTTAGTAATACTTTCTTGCAAAGTAAATGGGTTAAAATATCTTACCAAACCCTTTTAGTGGCTCAATCAAACCTTTTGTGAAGAGAAACTACCAACCTCTTTTCACTAACATCCGGCTCCACCATTATTGCTACCCTCTGAAAAATTCGTCACATATTCTTCAACACTACTTACTTGTTTCAATTGGGTTAATTCCCTAAAATGAAGCTCTGGGTCTTTCCGATCAAGCTTTTCCATGATTTCTTTGACTAAATCCTTCTATTGTATGGATCAAGTCATGCCCTTGGGTGTGCATACAATGAAACCACCACTCATGTGGCATACCTTCAAGGTGGAGTGTAACAAACTTGAGGGCATCTTCTTCTTACATGGGGTTGAGGGAGAAATAGGTCTCCATATTTTGTAACCAAGCTCTTACCGAGACCTTGTTGGTTTCCATCAAAGCTTGGGAGAGAGATACTTTGCCCAACCTTTGGTGAACATCCGCATGGGGTTGCCTATGGTATCTTTTGGTCTTGTTTCCCATCTTCAAGGAACCAAAACTCATCAAAATTAAGTATGGCCCTTGTGGCCTGATGTAAAGTACCATAATCCTTGTTGCATACCTCAATGATTTCCACCATTGATGGTTCCTCAAATGCTCTATAACTCTCCTTAGGAAGGAAAGTGCCCTTAAAGAACTTAAGAGGGGGTTGTGTTGAATTTTTTCTCCCCACTATGGGAACTCCCTTCTCCATTGGAATTTTGGCGTCTTACCATTTCCCACAGCTTTTGTAATGATTTTGGCCATTTGATCACTCATGGTTTTTTTGTAATTCCAAACCACACCCTTTGCATTAGCTCTTGCAAAAATTTTACTTGATCCGTGTGTGAAAGCTCCTTCATCCATGTTTCCCTTATCTCTCCTTTTATAAAACAACCAATTCTTATCACCTTGCATGCACAAATCACCCACACGAAAATAAGAAAGAAACTCTGATACCACTATAATATCCCCTTGTGAGGATATTAACTAATTATTATTAAATACCTTGCAAAAATAAATACTTAGAAGATAAACCATCATAGGTTTACTTCAACCAACCCTAGTGTAAACTTCAATACAACCCAAATAAGGTTAGAGTGAGCCAAGGTGAGGGTTTTATGGGAAATCCAGTTGGTAAGTTACACTCCTTTATCCAATACAGAGTTTGCAAAAGTATAAATAATAAATAATAACTGCTGAAAATTAGCTGAAACTTTGGACATTAATAAATCCCAAAATACTAGCTCTTTTAACTTGAAACCAAATGCAGTAGAAAGGGAAAATTATGAGTTTTCTCATTAAAATAAAAATCATATCTTTTCATGCATTAGAAACCTCTCAAAACAAGTCCCCAAAATCCCAAACCCAGTCGCTAGGGTTAGGGTAAAAATCTGCAAAGTCAAACCAGCTCTTTTTACCCCTTCACTTTACAAGTCACTAAATGCAATTCCATATCTACAATTAATAAATCTATAACAGTACAGCTTTATAGATCACTTCCAAATCCCCTCAAAACACTCTTAAAACATGCCCCACATAAGTTGATTTCGTCAAGGAAAAACTAGCAACATATAATAAATAGATATTCACCATGAATCACCTTCCAAAACCTTCAAAGCAAGCTTAAGTACTTCTCCAAAAATGGTGCCTTATACATATATAGAAGAAATGATTGCAAAAACTTATTACTTCAAGCTTAAATGGTCACACATACTTCACAAATGGTGGTGTTAATGAACACCTTTTGTTTGTTGATCATAAGTGGGCATACATCCCTTCTTCAAGCATGAAGATAAGTTTCATAAACCGTCAACATGCCAAAAAAGGAGTATCTGTAATGTCCCTCTTTCTCGATTAGTTCGGTCGAAGACCTTTTGGCCTGTTTTGTCTACCCGACGGCCCAAAAGGGTGTTTTCAAGAGTGACTTCGGTTTATTATTTTATCATATGGTGCTCGAATTAAAGTAAAATATCATTAAAGCACATATAATGAATTAATAGACTGTTTGAGTGATTTTGACTTAGGAAAGTGCATTTAAATAAATTAATAAATTATTTAAATTGCCTTCCTAGCCAAAAATGCGACTTGTTTGGGTAATGGCCAAATATACCCAAAAGTGCGACTTGATTAATGAAGCAAAAATAATTAATTAAATATTAATTATATGGTATTAGCCAAAAAGTGCGATTTGGCAGGGTTTTTGGCTATATGAGGAAAAAATGTGGCCTGGGGTAAAGCATCCAATTCATTATTATTATTTTCACAGAGCAGTTCGCACAGAGCTTTTGCAGACCAGAATCCAAGGACGGAAACCCTCTAGATTATTCCTCTTGCGAACAGAAACCTCAGGAGCAGTGAGAGAAGTTTCCATCCAAGAATCTTCATTGTTTACATCAGTTATTCCAGCATTTCAGCAGTTTCAGGGAAAGAAATAAATTGCAACTGTGGGCTTTGCACATCTATCTGAGTGGGGGCGGCTTCTTCTACAGTTATTCATTACTATGTCAGAGTATTTTTCATGTTAGATATCTATTGTAATTCCCAGCAGCAAATAAAGCAAATCAGCAAGGGTTTTGGTTCATTCACTCTGGATTTTTGGATTATCTTTGTTATTAAATCTTTCTATAGATTTATATTTGTCTGGCTGTAATATTTAGCTTCAGAAACCAATATTAAATATTCAGCTGAAGTATTTACAAAGAAATCTGCCAGATTTGCCCTAGGCACCTATTTTACATTCACCCGGTTTGCGGGCTTTCTATATTTATTTATCTATGCAGTTTCAGTGTGATGTTTTATGAATTCCTTTAATATTATCAGTTCAAATCTGAGCCAGAGCATTATATAAAAAAAAAAAAAAATTCAGACAAAAACGGGTTTGGGATCTTTCAGTATCCACATCTTCTTTTATAACTTTGTCTTGCACATCCTCCAAAGCTCTTCTCCATTTTTGGCGCCATACTCTAAGAGGGGATCTTATTAAAAAAGCCTGAAAATCATATCCAACATACAACATTAAATGCATAGGGATTTTAAAGCAAATGAGACCCATATAAATCAACTCAAGCATAGAAGGATCACTTTATTTTTAAATATATTAAATATTAAAAAGTCTCCGAGAAAAATGCGACTTGCTTAGTCACTTGATTCACCCTTTTGAAATGCATTTATTAACCCAAGGGGAATTCGACTTGCTCTTTTTATTTTTATAATTTATTTACACATAAAATTATTTATTAAATTCCTCCTTTATCACATGTGCAAATCGATGTATTTTATATTTTCATTTTCATTTTAAAAGGGGGACGTTACAAAGCTACCTTTCTTTTTTCTTTAATTTAAATATAAGTTTTTAATTTTTAAAATATAGTATAATTAGTATTCAAAAGTTTTCACTTTTCTTTTTAATTTTTGTTTCTCATTCTTATTAGGTTGTTGAGACTCGATTTGCATCACACATGGTTGTCTTGAGACGAATTGTGAAGGTGTGCCAGAGGCACTTAACAGGATGGTAACTTTCCAACCTATGCATTGTATGGAGGCAATTAAACAATGTATGAGCCCAAAAAGTGAAGGCAATGATCTTGGATGACGCTTGGTAGAGATCAAGTAGACTATTTTTTGAGTTTTACTAGAGCCCATTATAAGCATGATCTGTTTTACTGACATGGATCAGCTATATCTGGGAGAGATATATGATGATATCGACTCAATGATTGAGAAGATAAAAGTCCATTATAAATGTAAAAGAGCAAGATCCTTAGGAGAAAATTTTCAAATAAATACAATCAATCTTCATTGAGCAGTGGAACAAAATGACCACCCCGCTACATCTACTTACCTTTGCATTGACTCCTAGATTCTACAATACAAAGATCCTTTCTTTTCCCGAGAGGATGGCACCATACAAGGAATGCGTAAAGTCAATGAGGGATATATGTTGCGGCATTGTCTAGGCTCTTCCCTTATCTTGAGGCCTAAGCACATGGTTATGATAGAGTTTGTCAATTTCATAGCAGAGACAAATTGTAACATTCTCGCTCTTCGGAGCAAATACAAGATGGATGCTCATATGTGGTCGTACCTCCATGGTCACACATGTGTACTTGCAACCTCTTGCAATCAAGGTCTTGGCATAGGTAAGAATTTTATTTTTAAATTTTTTTTTCATTTCTTTTATTGTAACTTTTAGTTTTTTTAAAAATCAAGTCTGAGTGTTCAAGTTTGAATTTTGCATTGACTTTGCGTTGCCTCAATAAGTTGTGAGTTCATCTTCCCTCTGAGCGCAACTGGAGTACATATACCTTCATCCACTCACATAAGCGCAACAAGTTGGAAGCTAAAAAAGGATGGAGATCTGGTGTATATACATTCCAACTTGCGCCTTCTATCCCACAAGCAGCCGGAGTACAAAGAAGGGTCAACAAAACATTGGGATATTGATTAAGAGATAGTTGACTTAGATGCTTCCATTTCCCACTTGTCATTAGATGACGAGGGATTGGAGAGTTCTTCAGCACCATGAGACCTACATGCACAAGGGGGTGCTATTGGTAGTGGCCCTAGAGGGAATGGTTCGAGTCCATGTGCTTCTAATGAACCACATAATGATGATGATGTTGATGTTGATGCTCTTGATTAAGAGGAATATGATGAATATTGAAAGATAGTTTGAACTTTGATCATAGGATTTTGGTGTAATAGATTGAATTTAATATATCATGACATTCACATTGTGTTTAATTTAAGTATTTAACTTTTAAGCTTTTAAGTTTCTACGTTTTAACAAATTATGACTTGTTTGTTCACTGTTGTGGTTATTTACTTATTTAGCTTACAACTTGTAAGTTATCTACTTACCTTGTCTTTCATATGCATAATATGTGGTTGATAACTTAATTCTTATTTGTTAGGCTAGAATTTATATATATTTTAAATTTTTATACATATTTTTGTCTAGTCGTATCCAATGTCGTATCTGGGGCCAAGAATTTTTGTCGGTATCCGGGTATCGAGATGCTCCCTACCCGTACTTGTATCCAAAACGTATCAGCTACTTAGAATAATAGCCCGTGATTGAGGGTAACTTGTTATCAATTTATTGCAACCCTATCATCTTGCATAGCTATTGCTCAGTGAATTATAATAATTTGGGGTTTGTGTGATTTCCTTCTTTTTCAGTTGGAGTCCTAAAAAGGGACATTACAGTGGTATCAGAGCTCCGATTTTCCCAACCTAGGGTTTTCATGGAAGAGGGCAACAATGGTTTTCTATACTATCAAAGAAGAAGGAAAGCGGATCAACCAAGAGAAGAGGATAATATTGTCAACCAAGATCCTCAAGAAGCCAAGTTCAATAAGTTTATTGCAGGTCAGGAGAGATTAACGGATACAATGGATTTCCATGCCCTATCTCTTCAAAGGATGATTGAACCTAGGGTTCAAAATGGAGATGGTAGCTCATCCAGAGCTAATAATGCACGATGACCTTTGGGATTAGCCCACGGATCAGCCACGAGGCCTTTTTTGAGAAAGATCTTTCAAGAGAGGAAACTATTCCGGATGTGGGAGCAAGGCCCTCTATGGGGCAAAGAGTTGTCACAAGCTATGAAGAATATATGGCTCTTCCGACTAATTACAGACTATCATTCATCCTAGATGTGCATAAAACTTAGACTTTGACTTAAATTTATTACATATAATAGAAGCTTGCATGAATGTTGAGGCACTTAACCAAATCTTCTCTGCCATGCTTCTCAACACACAGGTGCCTTCGACCTTCTCTCACCACACCTCAACATGCAGATCACTTCTTGTTTCATAACACATTCAAAAGAACAAAGCATTAAAGCTATTTAAAACTTATGAAACCTTTGCTAGACATGCGCCATTCTTCTACCAGGTGCTTCTCTCCTTCCAAACATTTCTCTCCTTCTAGGCGCACCTCCAGGGACTAGGCGTCTCTATTCAATGGCTGCTCACATTTGCAAAATCAGAACATGGCCATTCTGCTCTTGCCTTTCCGGCAAATCAGAACTTGGCACTTATGTTATTCTTCATGCCAAACACGCTCAACATCATCAAAAACACGCACACCTCATAGAATGGCAACTCTGTTTGGCTGCAATTCCCACTAGTCATGCCTCTCTCTGCACAACAAAAAAATCTGAAACTACGCCTCACATTGGTGCTTCACACACACAAACACTATAAGGTCTAGAAATATTTTAACAGCAATATTCCAGCCACACCAACGCTTCCCTTGCTTTGACAAGCAAACTAAAAATCATCAACACCTTCTTCTTGCCTGATTGAGTTTTTCCTCTCTTTCTCTCACCGTCAAAGGTTTACCAAGAAAAGCTAAAACTAATTTCCCTTGAGGCAATTAACCCGGCTTGCTTCCAGGCTCTTCATCATTTGATACCTTATATGCAAGGTATAGTCCTTGTACATTTGGGGTATTTTTCACGACTTCCTTTTCAGCATTGTTGTGGATCCATGTTTATGAAAAGTGTAAAAAAGAAGTAAATGGTGTAAGAGTTTTTTTTCTCTTCCAATTATTGAGAAACAATATCGTATCTGTTAGTGCAATGTTTTTGTGTTTGAACCGGTAGGATTTTATTTATTTATTATCTTGGGGTTGCTTACCGTATTGGAATTGTTTTAAATGCTATCATGTCTTATAATTAATTACCATTTCAATTTTTTTTGCTAGGGTATTATTTTATATATCACCTTATTCGTTTTTTAATTATAAACTTTTTAATTGTTTTTTATGTTTTTGTTTCAGCAAACTTTTAGTTTAATTTAAAGGCTACGAGCCAACAATAATCCAATTAACCACAAGTTCACAAAGGATGCTCTAATATTAGTCGGCATATATCTACCAGGCATGTGCACTATAGATGTGTAATACATATTGAATATAGAATAAGATATCCTATCAGATAGGTAAATCGATAGAATAGGTGTGCGTGCGCGCGCGTGTGTGAAGGGACATATACGATAGGTCACATCCCTAGATGGTAACCCTTGATTAGCAAGGATGCTTAGTTATGTCTATAATACCAGTATCTTGATGCAACCATCTCAATGGGTATGGTTGTGGATGAAAAGCCTCTACCTTCACGATCTTCACTTGGATTGTGATGCAAAAAAGCCGCTCATGCTTCTAATTGAATGCTTCATCCTCCTTCATTACCAAAATTCACATAGAGATGTATACTAGCTTCTCTTGTGCATTTGAATTACACTTTACTTCTTGCCGCTCATTCTTGGCAGTCATATTCTCCTTAGACAACCCTTCCTTTCTATTCTTGAGTTGATACTTGTGATGAATTGAATGCTTCATCTTTTTTCATTACTGAAATTCACATAGAGATGTATACTAGCTTCTCTTCTGCATTTGAATTACACTTTACTTCTTGCTGCTAATTCTTGGCAGTCATATTCTCCTTAGACAACTCTTCCTTTCTATTTTGGGTTGATACTTGTGATGAATTTTCCGACACTTCTCCTATTTATGCACATTACTGTTGCAATGATCACGATGATTATTAGAGAAATTCATTTTCTCTTTTTGGGCAGCAGTGACATTCATCTTGCCTGTTCATTTCTTGTCTTTCTTTTTAGTGCCTACTTCTTGACCAGCTTTGGAAATCCTCATTTATTGTCCCTTCTGATCCAACTTGATGCAGAGAACCCTCTTACATGCATCATCTATACTCTCAACATGGAAGAGTGCCAATCGCCTCTGAATGTGACTCTGCAGCTTCCAAGATATTTCACAACCATCCTTGGGCATCTTTGAGAGGTGTTCAACAAGACAGCTTTCTTTGGAATTCAGATGTACATTCTTGCAAATTTTGTCCTTGCCTTTGCTGGAATTATTGCCACCTTATTAATTTCTCTTTCTTGTGGATAAAATTGTAATATAATAAGCGCAATGATTCAATTTACCTCTCCCACTTTATTAAAGAATGATTTAACATTTTCAAAAGAATGTATAAGATCTTTTGTTGGTCACTGAAACTCTTGAATCCCAAAGTAGCCTTAGAGCTGCTTTAACTAATTCTTGAGCTTTTAGGTGTTGAATTGAATCTCACAGGGACAAATTTCCACCTTTGATTCTGCAATGAAGGGTGGGGCTGTACCTAAAGCCTCTCCTCTGGCCGATTTTTCCATAGAATTCATCCCATTTCCTTATTCATCTTTGAAACCGTGCCTCATATTCATCCTCTCCTCCTGCTGCCATGATTACAAGAAGCGATTTGCTCCTTGTTCCGATTTTGGGCTTGCATGGTTCCAATTCTTCTTTCCTACAGCCTTTTTTCGCCGGTTCAAAGGCACACTATTCCTATGCTCCTATAATGCTAAGAAAAGAGATTTTGATACCAAATTCTAATGAAATGTTTGAACACAATTTTGAAATGCTGAAATGCTGAAATGAACCGCTGAATTGAAAACTTCTTTTCTACTGTAGAAAATACTGGAATAAATTATGCAATGAAAATCTAAAACATCACACACATGAGAGCCAGATTTATGTCGCGAAAATCCTCCTTAGGCTTCCTAGGTTTTGCAGATTGACTTAAAGGGGATTTCTTATTGAAGGTTCCCTTTGCAAAAGGTTCCAATAACTTAGAAATGCCACTAAATTGTGCAGTTGCACTCCCAATAGAACTACTTGCCTCAACCCCTCTCACATATGTACTTGAAAACTCATACTCAACCCCCATAGGCTCTTGCTCTCCCTCTTCATCTCTCATGTTATCAGAAGCAAAGCTCATGGTGACACTGCAAATATAAAATTTATCGTTTAAAAAGTAAATTTATTATTTTACTAAAAATAATTTAAATTTTGCAATGGCTCAAGACAAGAGGACTTTCTTTTTGTTTTTCTTGCTTCAAGTTGCATGATGCGATGAAGCAAAGGATACCCAAAATTGACCTTCATCAAACAAGGATTTCACTTTTGTTTTTCTTACTTTAGGTCGTATGAAGCGCCGAAGCAAAGGATATGCAAAATATGAAATCCTAATTTGAGTAGCAGTAAACTATTAATCAATAATCAACTATTTAAAATTTTAATCCATTTGCAATTTGCAAATAAATATTTCAAAATAATTTAATAAATAAATTTAAAAATAGTAAAATAATGAATATAAAGTTTAAATTTTAAAACTTTAAAATTACAAATGTGTTAAATGAAAACACCTAAATGCTGTTTTTGTGGTTGTGCAGCTGCTGTTTTCAATGAAAAGTTAAAAACAACAGTTCAACAACTCTATAATCAACATTTTAATTAATTTATTGAACAATTTTGATCTAAATTGAAATAAAAAATTAAAAAGTTTTTGACCTCAAGTTAGAGAGTGATGGATCTTGTTTATCTGCAATGGTTGGTCCTCAATGACAAAGGTTTTATAATTGTAGATAATCAAATGACAATCATCTTAACATGAATAAAAATAATATTGGAAGAAATAATCACTTACAAAGAACCAAATAAATACGCAATAATCATGATATACATAGGGAAAACCCATTTGGCAATAAAGGCGCGAGGTGAGAGCATACACAGGTTTAGGATGTTTAAAAAATTAAAACACAATTTGCCTTAACATAAATAAATTACTAATTAGTTATGTCATCCTAATCTGTTTTTGATCACCAAGATCGCCATAAAGGCGCAAGGTGAGAGCATACACAGATTTAGAAAGCTAAAAAAAAAACAAATACATTAACATTGAACAATGCATTTAAAATTAAAAAATGATTTTTTACCAATTAATAAATTAAATACCCCTAAACTATGCCATCCTAATATGTTTTTGATCACCAAGATCGCCATAAAGGCGCGAGGTGAGAGCATACACAGATTTAGGATGTGTTTAAATTATAAAATTTAAAAAAAATGCAACATAATAAATAAATAACTGTAAAAAAATAAAACGAAAGGATGAATTAAAAATAAAAATAAAATTAAAATACGGTATACCTGTAGAGTGTAGTGTAGAATCGTAGATCCTGGTTGCCTCTAAAATTTTAAAACAATCTCTTCCTCTCAAGTCTAAACAATGGCTTCTTCTCCTTCAAAGTTCTCCTCCTTGCACTGATGGACTCCAAACAATAGAAGCAATCGCTGCCCCTCCTTCAAATTTGTGCCTCCTCTAAGCTCTTTGCAAAACCTCCTTCCAATCTTTGCCTCCACTAAGCTCTTCACAACTCTTTTTTGGCTCTTTGCTCATTCACTTGCAAAAAGACAATGAAATTGTTTGTGTGATTTCAAATGAGAGGGATGGGTGCTTTTTATAACTTTTTGTGGGGGAGAGGGTGTATTATTTTATTCATTTAGTGTTTAGGGTTCGGTTTTAGGGAGTAGAAAAGTCAAACATTTAAAAAAAATGAAATAGAACTTAAAAAAAACGTTTTTGAAGGCGGATACGGCCCGGATCCGCGCGGGATACTCCAGGGTACGTGGCGGATACGTCTGTACATATCCGCCACGTATCCTGGAGTATCCTGCGTGGATTCGGGCCGTATCCGTATCGTATTACATTAGGCCCACTTTAAAATAATAACTATACATAAGTCGCCCCTTTACAAGGTTATGAAAATAAAGTTACTTGGAAAACTTAAAGTGCATTATTATTAAATTATTTCCTTAATTAGTGAGGATGATGAAAATTCTGCTTCTCTAACCAAGCATTCTAGTCCTACCAATTCAACTGCATACAAGAATTGCATGCGTTGTTTGTTTTGCATCCACTTTGCTACCTACACATGGTTCACCTATTGTTGTCATTGTGGTTCCGTATGTGATGTTATGATATGCATATGTTTGCGCTATTCAAGGATTGTCCCTTAGATTAGATTGATGTTGGTGTCACAACTCATCCATTTGAGGTTGGTGTGTGGTCATGACCCCACACCTATAAATATTTCATAGTTGATATTTAGATAGAATTCAAGGGATTATACAGTGAAGATAGTTTATAATTACTCTAATGCCACGCACAAAGAGGTATTGCTAGTTCCTTGTTACGTTGGGACAACATGAGGCTATGAAATGCAGCACATCTATTTAATTAACATAGCTGATATGAATATTGGGTTTGGGGTCCAATGGTTGCATTTGTTGGGAGAATTCACTTTCAATTACCAAAGCAAGGAAATAAGCTTCGTGGATAAGGGTAAGAAGGTTACATTACAACGTATGCTTCTGGAAACACCTCAAGTCAAGAACTTGGTAAAAGATACTTTGTCATGTGAATCATATTTTTGCTCTTTATCTAAGATTACAGTAGATTGGAAGTCCTTAATTACAGCTAACTATGTCAAGAACAAGTTTGCCAATGTTGTTTTTGAAGGTGAAATGGTTGATGAAAAGTACAAGGTTATGGACGGGCTCATTTTTTACAAGAACCGGGTTTATTTGGTGCTCGAATCAAAGGTGAAAAGTAAAATATTGAGGGTTGTTCGTGATGAATCGTCAGCTAGTCATCCAGGTTATTTTAAAACATATAAGCGAGGGAAAGGTTCTATTGGAAAGGCCTAAAGGGAGAAGTACTTCAGTATATTCGGGAGTATATTGTATGCCAACAAAACAAAGCAGAACATACATTTCCAACAGGACTCCTACAACCACTTCCCATTCCCACTCAAAAATGGGAAAGTATCTCTATGGACTTCATCACACGGCTGCCCATAGTTCAAGGTAGGAATTGTTTATATGTGGTGGTTGATAGACTCGCTAAATATGCTCATTTTTGTCCACTTCCGGCTAAATATAATGCTCCTATAGTGGCTGATGTGTTTTTCAAAGAAATATTTAGACTTCATGGGCTCCCCAAGGATATAGTGAGTGATAGGGACAGCATATTTATGAGAATGTTTTGGCAAGAGGTTTTTCAATTTCCAGGCACCCAACTCACTCCTAGCACTAGCTACCATCCCCAAATAGATGGGCAAACAGAAATAGTTAATAAATTACATCGATGGGCAACAATCAGCATGGATGAAGTGGTTACACATGGCTGAGTTATGTTACAGTACCACCTTCCAAACATCCATTGGTATGTTCCCTTTCAAGCCTTTGTATGGTTATGATGCTCCCTCTTTTGTTGACTTGGTTATGACAGATAGTAGAGTCCCAAAGGCTCAAGATTTGGTTCAGTGAAGTCATTATAATATCTTAAAAGAGCTCAAGGAAAACCTCCTACGTGCCCAAAATCAGCAAAATTTATATGCAGATCAGCATGGGAAAGAGAGCACATTTGAAGTGGGTGACATGGTGTTTTTAAAGTTGCAGCCCTATAGGCAATCCTCTATCAAACACAAAGGTGTGGAAAAACTGAAACCACACTTTTACGATCCTTATAAGGTAAAGGAAAAGGTGAGAAATGTTGCATATGAACTTGAGCTTCCAGAAAATAGCAAGTTTTTCATGTTTCATGCCTCAAAAAGACACTTGGACAACACCTTTCTCCCTCACATGAGTTGCCACCATTAGATGAGGAGGGCACGCTGGTTCTAATTCTGGAAAGTATCCTAGAGGTTCGTGAAAAGAATTTGAGTAATCAAAGTATCAAGAAATAATTGGTTTGTTGGATGGGATTGCCCCTTGAGGATTCTACATGGGAAAGTGGAACAATATTGAAGCATCCACATTTGCAATTGCTTGGGGACAAGCAATTTTGGGAAGGGAAGATTGTAATGTCCCCTTTTTCGACTTAAGAACCTAAAAATGGACCTCTTGCCATTCCCTTTCTATGGAAACAAAGCATGAATGAACTAGGAAAGGAATTGCATTCCATTTCATTTTTCTTTTATTAATTTTTAATCTTTTCTTTAGTGTTTTCTTTAATAAGGCAGGTCGGTTAGGTTGGAAGAGTTTTAAAGGCAAGTTAAAAGATAAAAAATAAGCTCTTGGAGGTCGGTCCTTTCTATTTGGCCTTTAGCGCCAAGAAGGGGCTATAAAAGGAGACTTATGACTTCATTTCCATCATCTATCTTTGGCACATTTACTCTACATTTGATCTTTGGGCTGATTGCTCATTGTCATTTCACTATTGGGCAACAATTCATTAGTGTGGCATTTCCAAGGAAAACAAAACCCTTTCTTGTGGCTTCATGGAGAATAGAAACCCTCCATTTTGGGGTGAAGTGAAGACATCTTTGAAGACCTCGTGCAGATTTGGACATTAAAATATCAAGGAAGACATCTATAAGAGTTTGCATGCATTTTGGAGCTCTCCCTACAGGGCGGGACTAGGGTTAAGTGGTTGTTAGGTGCCTTCTAGGGCACATAATTCCAATTTTCTTTGATATTTGTGTTAAGCACAAGATAATACTGAGAGGGGGGGTGAATCAGTATTATGATATTCTTTTAAATTTAACACTTAATCTCAGAACTGTAATCACAATTAATCAATTTCACAGTGAATATATCAAAGCAATCAATAAATGCAAAGCAAACCAACACAATGCAAATATACACAAATTTACGTGGAAACCCTTTTGGGAGAAAACCACAGAGAAAATCTTCTTTATTATATTTCTCAAATGTTTGTAGGCACTAACCTACAGGAGACACCAATCCCCAAATTAAAATTTTTGTAGGCACCAACCTACAGGAGCATCAACTCCTTTTTGCTAAGCACCAACTTAGAAAGAAACACCAATCTCTTTGGATATGAAGGCACCAACATTCCTCACGAAAAACAAACTCTTTTCTCTCTTTTATGTTGCTGCTGCTTCAACAGAGTGATATAACAGTTCCTTTCTAACTCAGAATAGGCTGTACTTTTATTTATTTCAAAATAGCTGCTCATAATATTCATCTTATTTATTTCAATCTCTTCATCATATATAAATCGTTGCAACTCTTCACTCCGTAAAATGTTATTCCAGATTCTGCTCTTCCTTTACTCTCTTCATTTTTTCATATTCAAATTTCATACCCTTTCTCCCTCAAATGATTCTTTCTTATATATATCCTTCTTGCACCCTTTCCAAAAGGCATCATCATTCTAACCAACCGACACTCCCTTTCCATTTAATTTAATTAACCATATTTTATTTTAATAATACAAATACATTATGTCGGCTTATAACTATAAAGTGACACTATTTTCCAAAGGGGATCATCTAAAATAAAAACAATATTTTTATTTGTATTTTAAACCATCCTATGCACATATTTATTGCTCCATTTAATGCACTGGCCCTTATCATACTAATAACATTGAGTCATCATTAAATCGCTGCCTGTCATCATTGAATCTCCTTTTTCACCATAAAACATGACATATGAACACCTTAAAATGCTGATATCTCTCTCGTATGTACAACTGTGTATTTATCGCTTATACCATGATGATCCTTATGTAAAAACACTTCTTTTTATATATTTAAACTTTCATTTTCTGCCCTTCTATACTGCTGGTTATTTCTGTTGCTTTCTACCATTTCCGTCAACATCCGTCAGTCAACATCCGTCAATAGTTCCATCATCTTCCGTTCAACATCCGTCAATAGTTCCGTCAACTTCTGTTGTCAATATTTCCGTCAACTTCTGTTACACATTTCCATTAACCAAATACATCAATGATTAATCCTTTGACATTAATGACAATATTTCCAACAATCTCCCCCTTTGTCATTGATGGCAACCTTCTATAAAAAATTCTTTTTTGCAACTCCCCCTTGTTGTAACTCCCCCTTACTAGTAATTCTCCCCCTTTGACATCAATGGCAAAGGGCCAATCTAGGAGCTCAATATTGCAATGTTTAGCTCCCCCTCAACCGATGCTTCTCTTGATTTTTCAATGAGAAGAAGCAAATGATACTACTCCCAAATTCTCATGTAGATATTCAAATGTATCCTTTGGAAGTGGCTTGGTGAAGATATACACTATCTGTTCGGATGTATAAACAAATTCCAATTTTACCTGCTTTTCTGCCACCTACTCTCTTAAGAAGTGATATCTTATGGGAATATGATTTGTTCAGGAATGCATAACCGGATTCTTTGAAATACTTATCACACTGGTATTATCACATATTATGGAGATTGGATGATCATACTCTACTTTGATATCTTTTAAAGTTTGATTCATCTATAGAAATTTGAGTACAACATAACACTGTTGATATATACTCTGCTTTTGCTATGGATAAGGATACATAGTTCCTGCTTTTTACTTAACCAAGATACCCCGTTATCTCCAAGGAAGAATGCTCCTCCACTTGTATTTTTTCTATCATCCACACATCCTTCCCAATCTGAATATGTATAAGCTACCAATGTTAAGTCTTTACCCCTTGGGTACCATAACCCATAATCCATAGTTTCCTTTAGATATCTAAATATGCGTTTTACAACTTGCATGTGTTTCTTTCGGACCTGCTTGAAAATGTGCAGCCATACCCACTACTTGCATGATGTTTGGTTTGGATGCCGTCACATATATTAAACTCCCAATCATTGATCCAGAGAGAGTTTGATAAACATTAAGAGATTCATCATCTTTTCTCAACTTAGTCCCAGTAGCCATAGGTGTGCTAACAGGTGCACACTCCCCCATGCCAAATTTCTTTAGCATTTCCTTCACATACTTGGTTTGGGATATACATATTCCTTTATCAGATTGAGAAATTTGCAATCCAAGGAAAAATGATAACTCTACCAACATAGACATCTTAAAATCCTTTCACATGTCTTCAGACAAATTTATTAGACATTTCCTCATTGTCTCCTCCAAAAATTATGTCATCTACATACACAACAACAATCAACTGGTGCACACCTTCAATTTTAATGTAAAGATTGCTATTAACAAGTCCTCTCTTGAACCCCTGGTCTTGTAGATTACTTATCAAGCCTAGAGTACCATGCTCTGGGGGCTTGTTTTAATCCGCACAAGGCCTTCTTCAACTTACACACATAATCTTCATTTTCTGATAGGAGGAACCCTTCTGTTCTATGTATACTTCCTCTTCTAACTTCCCATTTAGAAATGCTGATTTGACATTCATTTGATAGACTTTGAAGTTCTTGAATACCGACAAAAGAAAGAAACATTCTAATTGCTTCTAATCTAGCAACATGAGCAAAAATTTCTTCAAAATCAACACCTTCTACTTGAGCATACCCTTTACCCATTTTAGTATATCTAAAGAAACATTCTAATTGCTTCTAATCTTGCAACATGAGCAAAAGTTTCTTCAAAATCAACACCTTCTACTTCGAGTGACTTGTCCATCTTCATTTAGTTTATTTCAGAATACCCACTTAGTGTCAATCACATTCATGATCCTTTGGCCTAGGTACAAGTTCCCAAGTTTCATTCTTCTCAATTTGATCTAACTCTTCCTCCATTGCCTTTATCTAATGTTTATCATGGTTGGCTTATGTAAAGTTCTTTGGCTCTATTTTGGATAATAAGGAGACATTTACTAGTTCTGATGCACTTACAATTCTTCTTCTTGTCTGTACTCCATCATCAAGGTTTCCAATGATCTGACTTTCAACGTGATTTTTCTTAACAAAGCGAGATGGTGTTTTGGTGTCTTGCCTTTCAGATTTACTTAAATTTTCAACATCTTCTTCCTCTTCCTTTTCTTCTACTACCTCGGGTATTTCTAAGGGCTCTTCTGCAGGTTCTTTATCTTTTTGATTCATGATTTCATCCACTCTCACATTTGCAATTTCTACTATAGTTTGTAGTCTTTTGTTATAGCATCTGTAGGCTTTGCTTTTTATAGAGTAGCCAAGAAAAATTCCTTCATCTGCTCTCGAATTGAATTTTCCCAAGTTCTTTTCATTTCTTTTAGTAAAACATCTACTCCCAAATACTTTGAAATATTTTAGAGTAGATGGTCTTCCTTTCCACAATTCATAAGGATTTTTGTCATGATTAACTCTTATTTGCCCTCTATTCAAGATATGAACAGCCGTATTTACCGCTTCTCCCCAAAATTTATCTTATAGCTTAAATTCATTTAACATGGTTCTAACCATCTCTTGGACAATTCAATCCTTTCTTTCTGCCACTCCATTTTGTTGTGGAGTCCTTGCAGTTGAGTATTGTCTTTTTATTCCATGATCTTCACAATATTCCATTAATTCATTCGAGGTGAACTCACCTCCACGATCTGACCTTAGGCACTTTATTTTCAATCCGGTTTTATTTTCTACTAAAGCCTTGAAAGCTTTGAACTTCTCAAATGCTTCTGACTTTTCTTTTAGAAAGGCTACCCAAGTCATTTTAGTGTAGTCATCAATGAATACCATGAAATTAACCCTCACCTTGTATGCTTTTTGTTCTGGAAGGTCCACGCAAATCCGTATGAATCAGCTCCAGTGGTTTGGTGGTCGAATACTCCTTCGTTCTAAACCTTTCTCTAGTCTGCTTTCCATGCTGACATTGCTTGCATAAAGTACTTGCAGGTTTCGTTACCTAAGGCATATCCCGCACAACCTGCTTGTTGCTGATTTTCACAAGATTATCAAAATTTATATGCCCCATCCTTCTATGCCATAGCCAACTCTCTTCAACCTGAATTAGACAATATTTCTCTCCTTTTACTTCTCCGAGCATGTATAGGTTATTTGTGGTTCTTTGTGCATCTGATACTAACTCTCCCATGTCAAGCCTTCCTTATCTCACACCCTTTAACATAAAACTTAAGTGTGTGTCCTTGATCACACATTTGGCTTACACTTAAGAGATTATGCTTTAATCCTTCAACATATAAAACATTCTCCATTTTTGTTTTACCATTATCAAGACTCAACGTACCTTTTCCAGTGATCTTTGCTTCAGCGTTATCACCGAATTTCACCGTACCTTCATTTACTTTCTTCAATGAGATGAACTTACTTTTATCTCCAGTCATATGTCTTGAACATCCGCTATCAATGTACCATAGCTGCCCTTCATCCTATGCATGGAATGCTATTTGAACAACCATAGCTTTCTCTTTATCTTTCCCATCATCCTCATTCTTCTGTTTCCAAAATTTTGTAGCTTCTTTCTTCTTTATTTCTGGAGCATTTACCTTCTGGTTCGATTTGGATGGTTCTACAAAACCACTTATACAAAATCTTGCCATATGTCCATAGTTATTGCCGTTATAACACACAATATATTTGACATAGTTCGATAAAGGAGAAAAGGAGTTGTAATTTCTATTTGAGAATCCATACACACCTTTATTCTTTATATTGTTGTCTCTCACCCGCATTCTACAATTTATTGCTTTATGACCAAAATGATTACAATAGAAGCAATAGCCATAGAAAGAATTTTCAAACCTGGACGTGTGAGTATATCTTGGAGGATTTGGTCTTCTAAACTTGTTCTCATCTTTGCTTTCCCTTGTAAGAAGTGTTGATCTTCATAAAGCTCTTCTCCCTTTTCAACTCTTCATTATTCATAGGTTCCTTGAGTGTCTCTTCATAGGTCTTTGAATTCTCTACTTTTGTCTCTTTCGACGACTCTATACCTTTTGTGTTAGTGGTGTCTTGTCTTTCCTTATATCCAAGACCAATCTTGTTGGATGTTGACTTCTATCGGTTTCAAAATTTCATCTAGTATATCGATACTTTTCTCTAATTTTAGATTACGTATAACTTTGACATTTGCTTTTTCCAAGTCCTTTCTCAAAGCAACGATCTCTGACTCACGCTTTTCACAATCTTCTTCCTTAGTCATTAGACGATTTCTTAATTCATCTTCAAATCATTTTTCTTCTTCAATTTGGGTTTTTAGATCCACGATCATCTTTCCTGATTCTTCAAGAGATTGTGATATCTTAGCTTTAAAGTTACGATCTTCTTCTTTATACTTTAGGAGTTGTAACTTTTGTTTCTGATTTTTCTTTTTAAGAGCTTTCAACTCTCCCAAGGCACATATAAGTTCTTCTTCAAGATTCACTTTAACTTTTTCTTCCATGTCTTCATCTCTTTCTAAGTCATCTTTAATAACCATGAATAATATTTCTTCATTATTGCTATCTGAGTCACCATATCCCACTTTCTTCGGATGATCTACTACTTCCTTTTGAATATAAGCTTGGTGTCACTTAGATTTCACCCTGAAATCTGTGACTACCCAATCCGAAAATTTTCGTACTTTTAAAATAGTGGGTCGTTTGTTGTTTTTTATTGCCTGAAAGTTCCTGTATGCGGAGGTCGTTTGTTGTTTTTATTGCCTGAAAGTTCCTGTATTGCGTCAAAATAATCCTAAAGTGCCATATTAGCCTTTTTCGCCAAATACCCAGATGCCCAAAATTGTTTTTATTCTGTCGTCGGGATTTGTCTGTGGGAAATTTGTATTTAATTATTTTGAGCCCCGTATGAGGCTATTTGTGCTCTATTTTAACTCCATTATAAGCGAATAATGTTATTATTCCTATGTACCAGAAGGATTTTAACTTATTTTAAGTTTTGGGCTTTATTTGTAACTTTTGACAATTTTACGTGTTTTTGTGGTGTCCTGTTCTGTTTTCTGTAAAATTTCTCTGGAACAACTCCTTTGCTGGGTAAGCCCGATTTTTGGCCTGGAGCGGCTAGAAAACATATACGCACATTGTGCCCGGAGGAAGTCGCCATCGGAGGCCTGGATCCTGGGAAAAAGCGAAGTCGTGCACAGAAAAGCCCCTGCGGGGATGGGCGAATTTTTGGAAAACAAAGGATTTAAGCTGCGATGGGAAAAATATAAGCCGCAGGCAGGGTGAGAATTTTATACCTGCCTGGCAGGGTACTTTTTCCCGTGTTATAAAAATCACTTAAGTGGATCACGAGGTTTTGGTGCCTACCTGGCAGGGTAAAGCATCCCGTTATCAAAAAATTCTTAAAAATAGAATTACATGTGCAAAAAAGTGCGCCCCCTTTGGTGAGAGATTAAAAGAATTAAAATTGATTATTTTTATTAATCTTTCATCTCAAAAAGTGCGCCCAAGCTTGGAGGAGGTCAACAAGTCAAAGATGAAATAAAAGAAAGGAGTCAAATGCATTAAATTTAATTTATTTAATGGCTGCCCTCTTTCTCTCAAAAAGTGCGGCCCATTTGGGCATTATTTAATGTTTTTTAAGGCTTTAAAACATTAAATTAATTTCTATTTTCAGTGGCTATGGGTCAAAGCACACTGTGGGGCTTGAGTGAAGTGCTGTGTGAAGGATTAAATTGGATTAATTTAATTTATTGGATGGCTGTCCTTAAACATGCTATTTTTAAAAGAGAAAAACATGATTTTTAATTAATTAATTGCCTTTAATTGTTAGGGCAATTATTAATTATAGAATTGTGAAGGTTATATAAGCATGGGCAGCCATATGGGTGAATAATTTAATTCACAGGTAAAGAATTGCAGCTAGGAGGAAAAGTGCGCCCCCATTAGAGGAAGGATTTTGTTCAGACAAAGTGCTAACAAGGCTAAAAGCTTCCAGCTTTGGCGCATGCTTTGGAGAAGGTTGATCTTCGTTTGCTCATAGTTGCAAATTAAACACCAATTTTTCACAGGTGTTACAGGAGCTCAGGAATTCATTACAGGTGCTTTACAAAAGAAAAGGAGTTTTTATCAATGTCTAATACATTGCAAATATCCTCCGAATCTGAAGATTTGTCCAGATCTGCACCAGTATTGAAGAAATCCGGCCAAGTTAGAAGAAAAAAATTTATTCAGACAAAGATAGATAAAGCCATGGTGAAAGGAGATGAAAAAGAGAGCACGATGGATTCATGCATTGCTTCCAAACTTTCAGACATAGGAGACACAGATCTAGGCCCAGAACCTCTTTCTGATTTGATTGATAGATCCAGAGTGGGAAAGACTTCACTCATGCGTGCGGTCAAAAGTAGCGGAATTATCCGAGCTGCAGCTTTCCCCATGTACATCCCAATTGCTAGAGTTCGTCATGGAGTGTGCTAGATCTTATCATCCTTCATCCAGATCAGTGCGTGATGTTTGCGGGAAAAACAATAATTCGTTTGGATGCGGAATTCATCAATTATTGTCTGAAGATTCCAGTGCGAAAGGTGGTGACTTCTAATTAGCATTCAGGATGCTGACAGTAGATGGGAGAAACATAGAGCTGATTGCGTGAGCATAATGAACAGCCGGTATCATGAAGAAGCCTAGATCCCCTTCAAAGTTCCCGAGAACTCTTCCACGGTCCAATTTGGTGCAGGAGGCAGATGATGTCGTCAAATTGCTATGCAGGTTGAATGGCAAAGTGAATGGCTACACTTTCCGTACATGGATGTATGCTTTCATCAGGACCATTGAAATCAACAAGGTTGATTCTATAATCAATTGGTCGGAAATTATTAGAAGCAACATCGGTGAGCAACTTCAGAACGTGAAACGTACTTTCAGCTTCAAGATGACTTCGTACTTGGTATATGCTGCAGCTTCATAGGGTGTCTTTTCCAAGCTGGATAGATGTGGTGTTCTTTCCAAGGACCCCATTTTTGAGTGCTACCCATAAGCTTACTGTACCTGCGTGCGAGAAGGACTTCAAAGTAATCAACGATGACTTCTTCTACGATTTCATCTGCAGGCTAGACAAAGACTTGAAGACTCACAGGGTAAGCAAGGAAGCGTGGGAAGCAGTGTCCAAGATTGGCAGTTTATTCATCCAGTTTGCAAATTTCACATACCTCAGGGTTACGGGCTTTTCTGGAGAACCTATAAAGATGCCCAGGTATCCAAGTGATAGAGTGATCGCCATAGAGCTGAGCAGGCAACTCGTAGAGTTACACGACCTTCAGTTGAAACGGCACAAGTCTACGGGCTTCTTCCCAATCACTGTGGGATATTACAGTTGCATCAGCATTCACAAAGCTTGAGGGATGGAAGTGCAAATGTTATCCGAGTATGAGCAAGAGTTCTTCCCTGCATGGCTTAACTTCGATCCATTTGGAGTAGCCAGGAAGACAATCTCCCAGGAGTACGCACATGTGCCTTCGTTAGAAGATTTCTAGATGAAGTGCATAAGTGAGTACAAGGTTAGAAAGAAAGATTTCAATAGGCTATCAGCAAAACAAGTGTTCGACTTTGGACTAGCGCCAATACCTGCGGATCTTAAAGATGATGAGAACGTGGTACTTGACACTTACCATCAGATGGGAGGAGATAAAGCCATACTGCAAGAATAACATTGGAGGCTGCCATTCAATTGAAGAGAGATCGATGGAGCTGTGTTGGTGAATACTTCGAACTGGTTTGCTAACGAAGGGATGCTGCCTTGATGAAGTATTGATGAATCAAATCATCGGGTAACTTCGACGCAGGAGATTCCCTCAAACGAAAGCACGTGAAGAGAAAGTAGCAGGAAGGTCCGAGAAGTTGAAAGTACACAAAAGATCTCAAGAGAAAGAGAAGACCACTTCTACGACCATAGACTTTAACTCTAACTTCTCTAGTACCCATATGCGATCACCAACTATTGCACCACAGCAGTAGGATGCTTCCATGCCTTCATTGAATCCGGCGACATTCGTTTTCTCTCCGTCAGCCACTTCATTTAGCACCTATTCCAGAGGAGATGTTGAAGCTGCAGATGACAGAGTTCCAAAGAGCTTTGTCCTTGGATGTTTCAGAAGATGGCAGCCATGACACTGTGGCACTTTTTGACAGAGAGGATGCAGAGCGGGAAATGGCAGTGCACTCAGTGACTTCTTACTCCCCGAGGAATAACTTCTCGGGATGGTTAGCTTTGCAGTTTGTTTTGGAAGCAAGAGTAGAGATGAACTTAGAGGAGCATGACTTGTAGCTACTTCAGGATCTGAGCAGAAGAGACAGAAGCCCTAAAGTTGCTAAAGCAACTTCTAGGTTGATCATCAAGGATTCGGGAGAGAAGTTTGCTGAGATATCAATTCCGGCGGAAGGAAAGATAGAAGAGGAGCTCGTGGCAGAAGATGTGACGGTGACCAAAATACCACTCAGTCAGGCTACCACTGAAGGATTGAAGCAGGACACGCAGACATGTTGCTGGATGCTTTGTTCCTTATGATTGACAGTGAAAAGGCGGAGAAAGAAGAGCTGCAGAAGAAAATATCTCAATTATGTGAGATCATAGCCAAGGTTGCTAAACCTTCCATTTAGCCCATTTCAGAGCAGGTGAGTGATCATCTTATGCAGGAAATGGAAGATGCAAGCAATCAAGTAAAGACTATTGACGAATGGAAGGATTTGCATTATTCAATCAAGTTTCTGTACAACTTGGGGAAGTGCCAGCGCGCCTAAAGGTTATGAAAGATGCAGCAAATCAACTAAAGCAATTGATGGCAAAGCATAGAAGGCATGAATATATTTGCAAAGAGTAACCTGAGTATTTTGGCCGAGATCAACATGCTGCCAGGATATGTATTGGTTGTAGAACAAATTGTACCAAATGGATCAGTCGAGAAGGGGAAGCAACTAGAGTTTGCAGTATCTTTCTGTTTGGAGATCTGTAGTGTTTTGCTAAAAAGGATGCAGGTGCTTGAGAGTAGAACATCAGATCCTTACTAGACAGTATCATTTCTTTCACTGAGGAAGAGGATGTGGATCGGAGGTGTTACTTCATACGTGCGGATTATTTCTAACGAAGTGCATGATTCCCTGGAAGGTTCTCTTTTGATGGTGCAAAAGAGAATTGATAAAGCTACCAAGCCTTTGACGATGAATTCTATTCAGTAGACTGGTGGCGCTGCAGGCAGACATTGCGAGATTTGGGCCGAGCTTGGAGGACGTGGAAGCGTGCATCAAAGTGTTAAATGAAGGGTTGTTGCAATTCAGGACAGAGAAAGAAGCAGTGGCTAAAACAGATGGAAGGATGTTGAATTATATGTTCGACAAGTATATCAGATATCAGAACCAGAAGATGTAGACATTACAGCCGGCATGACTTCTTCTATTCTTTCTTCTTCTATTTTCTATGTTCCCAGATGAAATTGTAAAACTTCTAAGTTATTGGTTTTACAACCATTACTTGAAGTCGTGTGGAACCATTCTATTAGTTAAGTGATACATGTGTCACTTAAGAAGAAGTTAGTTGAGGATGATTGCCAAATGTCATCTTTACTTGTTCATGCTTTAGTTCAGTTTGAGTTTTCCATTTGTACTTTCCCTCCTACATTCTATAAGTAGGAGAAAAACCTCCGGGTTAATGATCGATCAGAATTTTGTGAGAAGCAATCTTGTGTTCTAGACTTTGTGTTGAACCCCTGAGAGTAACTTGGAGCAAAGGAATACAAAGGAGCAGGTTTCCGAAGAACTTTGTGTCACGGTGTACTGTGTTTCTTGCTTTTAATCTTAGATCTCTTGATAAACTTTGTGTTATTTTAGATCTGGATCTAGGGCTGCCTTTGTTTTATAATTCTGTGTGTTCATATCTATTAAGTTTCTATGTGCATGCAATTAGCTCTGCTATCTACTAATTGGGATGCACATCTTCCTCATTTCTTCTTTGTATTTCCTTTACTTCCTTCTTCTATAAAATACTTACTTTATTGAACAGCTGCTTGCTGCAGAACTTCTTAGTTATGGTTCATGAACTAAGTGGTTAAAGTAAAACCCCTGATAGATAATAACACATTGTTATTGACAAATCTGACACGGGAGCCTCACCGGTTAAATGAAGGAGATTTATCTCATGACTGCCTAGGTTTGATGCTATGCAGAAAATCTAGCCAACAGAGTATATCTTGGAGGATTTGGTCTTCTAAACTTGTTCTCATCTTTGTTTTCCTTGTAAGAAGTGTTGATCTTCATAAAGATCTTCTCCCTTTTCAACTTTTCATTCTTCATAGGTTCCTTGAGTGTCTCTGCATAGGTCTTTGACTTCTCTGCTCTTGTCCCTTTCGACGACTCTATACCTTTTGTATTAGCGGTGTCTTGTCTTTCCGTATATCCAAGACCAGTCTTGTCGGATGTTGACTTCTGTTGGTTCAGAATTTCATCTAGTATCTCAGTACTTTTCTCGAATTTTAGATTACTTGTAACTTTAGCATTTGCCTTTTCCAAGTCCTTTCTCAAAGCAACGATCTCTAACTCACTCTTTTCGCAATCTTCTTCCTTAGTCCTTAGCTGATTTCTTAATTCTTCTTCAACTCGTTTTGCTTCCTCAATTTGGGTTTTTAGATCCACGATCATCTTTCCTGATTCTTCAAGAGATTGTGATATCTTAGCTTCAAAGTTACGATCTTCTTCTTCATACTTTAGGATCTGTAACTTTTGTTTCTGATTTTTCTTTTTAAGAGCTTTCAACTCTCCCAAGGCACTGAAAAGTTCCTCTTCAAGATTCACTTCACTTTTTTCTTCCATGTCTTCATCTCTTTCTAAGTCATCTTTTATAGCCATGAATAATATTTCTTCATTATCGCTATCTGAGTCACTTATCCCACTTTCTTCGGATGATCTACTACTTCCTTTTGAATATAAGCTTTTCTTTTGCTTTCCAAACCTTTTCTTGCCTTTCTTTTGCTTGAATTCCCTTTTGAATTTAGGTTTGCTTTCCTCATCATCACTATCTTCTTTCTCTAGACACTTAGCTGCAAAATGACCAATTTTACCACAGTTAAAACATTTAAATGGTAACTTACCTTTGTACTTTCCAGATCCTTTCTTTAACTTTCGAATGAACAAGGCTTCTTTATCATCTTCTTCGTTGCTTGAGTTCTCATTCGACTCAGGTTCCTTGATTTTCTCTTTCTTTGAGACTTTGAATGCAGCTTCCTTTTTTGATGGTCTATTTGACTCAGTCCTCATTTCATACGCGGTTAGTATTCCATGTAGTTTGTCCATGCTCAACTTATCAAGATCCTTCATTTCTTCAATGGTACACACCTTAGCATCAAATCTTAATGGTAGAGATCTTAGAATCTTTTGAACGATTATGGATTCTTCAATATTTTCGCCTAACCCTCTTATGGCGTTGACAACCTCATGCACACGAAGAAGATAGGCTACAACATTTTCCTCATCCTTCATTTTCAGGCTCTCAAATTGTCTCCTATGACTTTGAAGCTTAGCCCTTTTAACCTTGTCATCACCTTCATAGATAGTTCGAAGTTTGTCCCATATCTCCTGCGTCATGTCACATTGCATTACTTTAACAAACTCAGATTCTGACAGGCCACATAGGATAGCATTCATTGCCTTGGCATTGTTTTCAAAAGCCTTCTTTTCGGCTTGATCTGTTAGTGGAACTGATGGGATTGTATATCCAACTGTTACTGATTGCCAAATATCAAACCCTAGTGCCATTATATATGTTTTCATTCTTTTATGCTCCAAAATGCATAGTTTGTTCCATCAAACAATGGAACCTAGTTTGAAGAAAAACCTTCTTGTACTTGATGAGTAGCCATATGTGCTTCTGAGATCTACCTTCCAATTGTTAGATTGTTCCTGAAGGCACCCGCTCTGATACCAATTGTTAAACACAAGATAATACTGAGAGGGGGGGTGAATCAGTATTATGATATTCTTTTAAATTTAACACTTAATCTTAGATCCGTAATCACAATTAATCAGTTTCACAAAGAATATATCAAAGCAATCAATGAATGCAAAGCAAACAAACACACTGCAAATAGACACAGATTTACATGGAAACCCTTTCGGGAGAAAACCACGGAGAAAATCTTCTTTATTATATTTCTCAAATGTTTGTAGGCACAACCTACGGGAGACACCAATCCCCAAATTACAATTTTTGTAGGCACCAACCTACAGGAGCACCAACCCATTTTTGCTAAGCACCAACTCAGCAAGAGACACCTATCTCTTCAAATATGAAGGCACCAACCTTCCTCACAAAAAAAACACTCTTTTCTATTTTTTATGTTGTTGTTGCTTCAACAAGTGATAGAACAAAACTGCTGCTCAGAATATCCTTTTTTATTTATTTCAGTCCCTTCACATAAATAAATCGCTGCAACTTTTCATCAAAAATATATCTGCCCTTCACTCTGTTTGATTTCATATTCTGCTCTTCTTTCTCTCTTCACACAAAATATTCAATGTGTACTTTTTTTAAATCAAATGATTCTATCTCCTTATATATTCTTCTCGCATCCTTTCGAAAAGACACATCATTCTAACCAACACAACCTTTCCATTATTTAATTAACACAACTTAATTAAGTGCATTAGTCGGCTTAAAACCAAAAGTAATTAATGCAGCCCATACAAATTATTAAATGCACATTAAACAATGCAATATACTCCATTGAATGCGCTGGCCCTTTCTTTAATAAAATTGCTGTCATCATTAAATCACTACCAGCCATCATTAAATCTTCTTTTTCACCATGAAACATGGCATATGAACGCCTTAAAATGTTGATATCTTTCTCATATGTACAGCTGTGTATATCTCGCTTATACCATGTAACAATACTTCTTTTCATGTAGTTAAACTTTCGTTTTCAGCCTTTCTATATTGCTGGTTATTTCCGTTACTTTCTACCATTTCCGTCAATATCTGTCAATAGTTCCGTCAACTTCCGTTGTCAACATCCGTCAATATTTCCGTCAACTTCCGTTACACATTTCCATTAACCAAATACATCAATGATTAAGCCTTTGACATCAATGACAATATTTCCAACAATTTGAACTCCTCATAATTTCTAAGGTTGGAATCTATCATAATTTGTGGACATTGAGGTTTGGAAACCCTTCATTTCATAATTTATTTAAAGTTGTACTTCTATTGTACTTAATTAATTTTCCAACTATGTGTTTGATCAAGTTTCATGGTGGAAAGTGGCTTAAATTCTTCCTAAAATATTTATCTATATTTGAGTTGGATTATTTGATGATATTTGAGTGATTTTCCTTTATTTTGGACTGTTGTTATAAAAATCAGACTGTTGATTTCCAACTGTCATAAAATTCAGTTTGTTGGTCTAAAATCTGAAATTTAATAATTTTGGGGTTTGTGTGATTTCTTCATTTTTCAGTTGAAGTCCCAATAAGGGACATTACAAATAGCAGCAAAGTGGCGACATCTTTCCTTCTCTTTCTCCTTACTTGCCCTGCACTGATACCAATGTTAGAATATGCAGAGAGAAATAATAAAAAAAGAATAGAATGTACAAAGAACGGATGAAGAGAAACCAGAATGCACACATTATCATTGTGTGTCCATCGTTTATTATGTGAAAGAGTGGTTGAAGTAGTTTCAACCGTTTATTAGTTAATATTTAACTAATATTAAACTAACACTAATAAATAAGCCTTATATTCCAATAGTGGCAATATAAATATGACATCAACTTATCATAAAGATGCCTCATTCTTACCTCTATCACACTTGTCTCTATTGATGTCTCTTATGTTATTTAATTTAATGCGTAAATCGGATATGTTGTCAGAGCCATAGTTAGTCTCTGATGTTGCGGTATGTGGCTGAGATCAAAGATTTAATTCAGAGTTGAACATTCGTGAAAAAGAGAGAGGACATGCAAGCTATCAAATGAAGTTGGATAGAGAAAACAGAGATAAGTTCATAGTGCATGATATAAAATGTTATCCTCAAGATGATATTCATTTAAACTATATTGCCTTATGATATCTAAAGAACTTTAGAGATATATTGTGGAAACTCTTATTAAAGTTTAAATTAAGGTGTAGTACAAAAAGGGTAATGTGGAGCATTGTGGAGCACTAACCGTCATATGCAGTCCAAAGCATGGAGATTTTTGAGTTATGGAACATAAGAAAGTACAACCAGCAATTTTGAAGGAGTAACACCCCTGTAAAATCCACAATTTCTGTCTAAATCAGAAGTAAAAGGCAAGAAATCAGTTGTAATGCTTGGCCAAAGAGAAAACAGCTCTCTAGAAAATGTCAGACCTGCAATAAATAATCTCAGCATCAGAAGTCAGACTGGACTGCAGAAAGACACGCCCTCACAATTTGTGCAAGTTAGAAGGATATAAATCCTTCGACTTTGTAATACCTTTTATTTTGAAAGTTTCATTTTGGAGAAATAAGTTCTCTTAGAGTGGAATAGAATAAATTTTGGACCTGAAGTAAATATTTTGGGCTTGGGAAATCAGAAGAAGCCAAGAAAATATAAAAAATTAAGTCAAAAATTGGAACTTTGTTAGTAAGTATGAGAGACTAAATGAAGAGAATGGAATGCACCCAGCGAACTAACATATTGGTGTGTGCCCATCTTTTATTAATCAAGTAAGAAGTTACATGTTCAGGTGAGGAAGTTATATGTGTATAGCTATATACATTAACTAAGTGTTAATTAGTTAATGTTTAATATATTTGACACCCTACCTTAATGACTAAATTGGAGACTACTCCAAATTTGTCCCGAAAATTTATAAATAAAATGGGACCAAGAGGTCTAGTCATTACATCTGTATGATGCTCCTTAGCGGGACAAAAGTGGAGAAATATCACCAGAATCAACTGTCGTATGTAGTAATGATGAATCTCAATATGTTTGCTATGAGCGTGATATACTGGATTCTTCACCATCTATGGGAAAACGATATATATCTTCAGAAATATAGGTTTATAATATATATCTTCAGAAATATTCAAAATGGGACCAATTTGCTTGTTCACTATATTCTACAAGTCATTGTATATTTCATAAGCAACAGAGAAGCTTTAAAACAAATCAGAAATGAAAATTTAGAGCAATATGAAAGTTAGCATATACCCTCTCACATTGGCTTCATCCCACCATCTCGTAAAATGGTCTGGTAATAATGGAGGCTGCACAATGATAGCTTCAGCCCCTGCTATGATCTGCAGAAGATTTATACCATGAAAAGATTGCAACTAAAATAACTGATATATCTTCTCCGTTTAGTAATACTGAATAAAACCTTCTTCTCGAGACGATTGACTGAGTTAACCAGAGGATTTTCAACAGCCCAAAACTGAACTCCTTTACCAATGCAGAAAAATGTCACAAGTCAATAATATGTCCTACCATTTTCACACACTACAGCATCAATCCACTGACAAGTGGACCTTTGACACATAATATATATATTCTAATTGAAAATACAACAAACCCTGTACTAAGCTCTAAACTGCTGCAGAAAATAGCAATATCATTATAGATGAATATGGAGTGATCCAAAATTTTAAACGAAGTTTGCAAACTACCTGAGGGAATCATGCCACTATTGCGAAGCTTGTGTGCAATACGTAATAAAGAAAAAGAATCTGGAAATAAGTGATTAATTGGCCACTGTCTCCTAAATGGATGTCCTGAAATTATCACAAGGAATGAAATCTTTCATGAGTCGGAAAAAATTTGGAAGCTTTTCTTATTCATCTAGGCCACAATATCTTCACCAACTTAATAGCCATCAGAAATTATGTAGCACTTAAACTCTTATACTAATCAACTGTTTCAAAATTAAACAGAGAACACTAAATGAAAGTACCTCCAGACACTAGAAGAAGAGATCCTCGTTTCCCAGAACTGTGTAATTCTTGTGCACAATTTACCATTCGATTTTGAAGGTAAGAAGGCATTCTCATTTGAGCTGCAATGGTTCTCACTTGCCAGTAATTTTTAATAACTTGTGGAGTTAAATCGTCATGCTTGTCATTTTCATCTGTCAGTTTTTTAAAGTCTCCTGTGATTCCCATATTTAAGTTAAAAAAAGGAAAATGAAAAGGTGTCCGGATATCTGGAGAAACAATAGCATGAATAGTTCCATTCTGGAATGAACCTCCTGCCAAGGCCTGCAAATTCAATATAACAAACATGCTAGTTGTAAGGAAACTTTCGAATGTAGTCTAAGATAAAGAAGAAAGACCAGCAAAAGTAGAAGAACAAGAATTGTCTGATGAAAGAGACAGAAGCACATGCTATTATCGTATTGACAATTGACAATTGACAATTGGATACTACCTCAGGTGCGAGAAGCCAAGATAGTTAAAGAAGCTTAAGATATGCTACAGTGTTTATATGAAGAACCAAACAGAACTTGGAATTTTTGTTTGAGAAACCAATATACACCATGAGAATGGATAAAAGCAATTCTACTACCAATTATCACGTCATAGTTAAGAATATTAAATTTGGGGAGAAGATAGATGATACAGGTAAATGTCACACTCATTTCAAGTATTTGTGACAAAATCACTAACATTTGACAAGTAAAGTGGACTAACTCTACAAGAAGAATAGACTAAAACTCCAAGTTATCCGATAAAGTAATGCAGAGGATGCATTTGCAACTAAGACTAAATTCAAGGATAACACAGACAACAAGGCAACCAACAAAAGCAGGGATGATGAAACAAACCATGTAGACAGAATAGTATAAGAGATGAAGATTTAAGAAAAAACAATTCCTCTTAGGATAAAGGGTTTGGTATATTTCTAAATTACAGTAATTTTACAATTTAATAACAATTGAAATATTATTTTTTTATCTAGGTTGGGCACAATATTCTTGATAAAAATAACAAATAATCAAATTGTCAACATTGATGTCCTTGCTATATTTACCTTCCCACCACTTTTTACAATCCTTACATCATGGCAATTTGATAAAAAATAATATTGTTCTTAATACAAACAAAAAGTTCCATAGAAAAACATTAACAGAACTGTAGTTATCAGGCTTCCAGAATACTTCTTTGTCATCAATAAATTCAATGAAGTATCAACAGACTTATATATAAAATACATAAATATTATCAAACTAAGTATAATTCTATCATTACTTCCACCATCACGCTTTTTTTTCATATTAGAATCCATCCTTGCCACTCATAGCATATAAACATATATCAGAGAAATATCATTGATATATAAGCTCAATTCTTGTAAAAAGTGGTACTATGGTAAGCACACTGATGTATCTAAGTACAATATGGTCTATTTATTCATGGTGGAAAGGACTGCAGTCTGCACTGCTTTTCATTTGCAAAGCTAGATTTAAATCTGTGAGTGTCTTGTTCTCTTCCCAACATTTACAAATTCCTACCGTGTACTCATGCTTCTTTTTGAGGGATTGTGCAAGAGAAGGCCATCAGTTATCTATTTAGGAACAGACTGCACTGTATATCATTCCTCTATTGTTTCATTTTCTTCTTACAGTTATCTGTGTGCATTTAGCTCTCTAGTCAACAGTGTTCCACAGGGACATCCTGAGGATTTGGGGACTTTTGGAAAACATCCTCCCGCCATCCCACCACCACCAGCAGCAATCAAGGGACGTCCCCGAGACCTCACGGAGACTTGTCGAAGTCCCTCAACCGTCTCGCAGACCTGCAGCCATCCACTGCTGAAAAAACAGCAAAAGGCTGTTTTTTAAAATTAAAAACATATTTTCTTAGATGTTTGTGCCCCAACCCTAACCCTAATAGTTTATGGGTCCCCACCAACATTTAAAGAACTCAAAAAAGCTATAAATGAACCTCAAACCCTCACCCCAAATCACAAAACATTGAGCAAGGCTGCAAGGGCAAGAGTGAGAGCAAATGCAAGAGTGAAGGCAAAAGTGAGAGAAAGCAAGGCAGCACAAGTGAGAGGTTGAGAGCATTAACAAGAGGGAGAGCAACAAGTTTTGCGAAGACTTTGTGGATGATTAGAGGCATTGGGCCATTGGACAATTGTATTTGAAATTAGATGTAATTATCATTTTGAATATAAAGATTAATATAGTGATATTTAGTATTTTCATTGTTCAATGCAATGTGTTTATATTTCAAAATTTTATTTGTTATTCCTTATACATTTTTTTATAACTAATTTTTCAAGTACCATATATACTTGCACCGCCGTGCCCAAACCTAGGTCCTTGGTCCTCCCGTCCCCGAGACCCATCCCCTCATCCCAAGACTCCGTGGAACATAGCTAGTCAATATCATTTCTGCCATACTTTTACATATAGTGGTTACATTTATAAGCAGCAGATTCTCAAACATTCACAAGCACCCTACACATGATGAGCGAGCTAGTGAGAAGTTTATCATAGATTTTATTGATCTGTAACTGAATAATCTGATCGATTTCAAATCATAAAACAGATCCATCTCTTCCTACAATGATGATTCCAAAGCTATGCCATTGAGTTTAACATAATCAAACTGGAAAAACTATTTACAGGTGTTAGTCATTGTCAATTATAGCTATCATCCTCTTCCTTGTATTTTATGAGCTTGCATTGCAGTTTAACGAGTTAGTCATTGTCACCACCCAACCAAAGTGGCCACATGCAAATGTGGACAATATCTCAAGTCTTGTTAACCGTGTTGGTGTTTAGATCATTTATATGACGCATGCACATTGGACTTATGTCAGAATTTTTCATTTCATGCAATTATAATGTAATCGTCGATAATTCTATGAATACCACAGCCTGAGGTAAACTAGAGTTAGTATTAGTTGTAACCATAGTTGTCCTTTTGCATACATGTTCTCCTTTTTCTGCACGCATGTTCTCTTGGTTTCTTTTTTCTAAGTTTAACTAGGGGAATCTTTTCCCATCTATATCTCCACTTTAATAAATAGAGGATGGCATTGAACAATATGCATGTTGTTGATCAATAGATTATTGGCATAGTAATAAATTTGTCTGTTATTTTGTCTGTCCAAAACTAGTCAGTGTGTTGAATCTAAGATTGTGGCTCAGGTGGATCCTAGCGAATCTGACAAGTCTGTGCCAGATTTTAACAAATTGGGAACCATGTCTAAAGAATTCCAATTTCCTAAGATCCTTCCAATGCAGACTCACTCGGCTGCACAACTAGAATAAAATTCATAGTTCCACAGAGTCTCTAGACAGGAGCATTGGGGGACCAAGGGACGGGTCTCAGGGATGCGTGGACCAAGGGCCTAGGTTTGGGGATGACAAGGGGAAGGCAGTACAAATATATTTAGTACCTGAAAAATAAGTTATAAAAAAAGTATAAGGAATAACACATGAAATTTTGAAATACTAAACACATTGCATTGATATATTTATATTATAATTTATTTTCAAAATAATGATTACATTCAAAATTCAAGTGCAATAGGCCAATGGCCCAATGCCTCTTATCAGTAATCATCCCCAAAGTCTGTGCCAAACTCCTCATCACTCGAACTGTTGGACTACTTGAGGTCAAGCTCCTCCAAATCAATACCAACCAACCCTGCCTGTGCCGCATCAACATCAACCTATGTCGGCTCCTCTAGCTCGACATCCCATCAAGTTGTTGCACTCTCCTTGTATGTAAGTGTGTTGTGGTCAATGAGACACAAGGCACTATGTAAAGCTATGAGCTTCTCCACCCTCCTAGAGGTAAGCATGTTGCTCTTAATAAAGTGGATAAAGTTATAAATAGACCAGTTCCTCTCAGCAGCAAAAGAACTAGAAACTTAGGACAGCAGACAAATGCTCGAGGGCTTGATGAATATATTGAAACCTGGGACAGCTTACCTTGAAGGCTTGAGGGCTTGACGAATGTGTTGAAACTTGAACAGTTGATCAATGAAGACTTGGTCATTGCTCTTCTTCTTGTTGTTGCTCTCCCTCTTGCTAATGCTCTCATTCTTGCTACGCAGCTGTTGCACTTGCAGCCTTGCTCAATGCTTTCAAGCTTTGATAGTGATTTAGGGTGAGGGACTGAGCTTTATTTATAATTGTTTTTACTGCTTAAAGTGTGGGTGGGGCCCATAACCTATTAGGTTTAGGGTTGGGGCACAAACATCAAGAAAAATACTGTTTTTTATTAAAACAATTATTTTTTGGTGATTTTGACAGAGCGGACAGCCGGGAGTTTCCAGGACAGTCGAGCGACTTGGGAAAGTTTCCTAGAAACTTCGGGGACATTTAGAAGCCCCCCCAAAGTCTCTAACAAATCAAGACGTCTGAGAAACTTCACCTCTTTGAAGGAAGCGTCCCGAGGACGTCTCTTGTCTAGTGGTGGTGGTGGGGGTACAGCAGATGGAATGTTTCACAGGCATGCCCGAGTCTCGGGGAAGTTCCCGTCTCCAGAAATGTAATTGTTTTGGGGCAGGACGTATCCCCGTGGAACATGGATAAAATTTAATATAGATGGTACATACACTAATTTATATTTCTTATCTAAAAGATAACATTCCTCATTTATATTCTACAAACATGATAAATGATTTGAAGACATGAGCTAGAAATAAACTCTTTTAATGAATTTTGACATGAAACTGAGTTAAAAACTCAACAAGAAAAAACTAAATGATTAGAAGACGAGAGGGTTAGAATCAAAGGCAGCATTGATTGAATGGTAAATAAAGATGTTTCTTCTGGGTTCTATTTTAAATTCATCAAAAGAAAACTCAAATTACAACATTTTTTTACGGAGCTCTGAGAACCTAATGAAAATCTATCTGAGAATGATCTTCAAATTCAACATATTCCTCAGAAGCATTTCCAAAATATTTGTACTCAAGTCGGCACCATCCCTTTGTGAAGCACTTCCATGGATCTTATTAAGGAAGTTGTTCTAAATAAATAGAAAGTTAGACAAAGATCTTTGGAAAATCGCATAGTAATATTTAACCATCAACATTTCGAATTACAACATGCAATCCATCATCAAGATGTAGAACCTATATCCTACATCATCATGATGAATTGCATAATATTTAACAATCAACATTTCGGATCACAACATGCAATCCATCATCAGGATGTAAGACCTATGACCTACATCATGATGACGAATAACATGTTCTGATCCAAAACATTGGTTAAATATTACTGCATGGTTATTTGAAAAATATTTGTCTAATGTTATGGCCTGCGAAGGCCTCATAACATTAAATAAAAAGTTATGTGAAGGTCTACCTTTCTAGTGGACTAAAATTGGAGAAGCTGGTGTCAACTATCAATGACATGAAAAATGAGAAGTTTCCGCGATCAAGTAGTCTTCCAATGGAATTCTATAAAACGATGTAGCAGGTAGATGGGCCAGCTTATGAAATCATTACAGATATATAAGCTGTAAGTTTGCTGTAATTTTGCTGCTGGCTTACAACATTATGTAACTGGGGTTTATATTCCCCTCTAGTATGCTTTTAGTTTTGCTATGTTTCTCTATTGCTATGTCTTATGCATCTCCTTTTGTTCAAGGGTAAGGGCCCGCAGAAAATCCCTATTCTTAACCATCAATCAAAAGAAAAGATGGGCCAGATTATCTTACAAGGTGCCAGGTTTCTATCAAATATGGAATCATGGAGAGTTAGTCAATGCAGTCCTCATTAAACACATCCCAAAGGGTTCCAAAATAGAAATAGTAAAGGATGTCATCACACTCATGAATTTCTACAATTGTTTTGCAAAAGCTCTTGAAGAATTAAGTTTCTTGTGGCATGGATAGTCTGAAAAGAACAAACTCGATTGCTAAGATGCAGATTAATTCTTGACAATCTCGTCACAACTAGGGAAGACCTTGAATGGGCACATGAATCAGAAAATAGATTTTGATAAGGCGTATGACATGATTGAATGGTACTTCGTCCTAAACATGTTGGATTGGTTGGACTTTGGCTCATTCTTTCACAAGGCTGTGGCAGCCGTTTTTTCCCATGCCTCTTCAAGAGCGACCATGAATGGAAACCTTTTAGAGAATATCCATCTTCAAATATCCTGTAATGTCCCCAAATGGAGATATTAATGCTTAGAATGGATTTCCCCAAATTCTGACTTAGAATGCACCACAAAACTTTTATGAAATTGCAGATCTGGAATTAATTCCAGAAAATGCGACTTGCCTAGGTTATAGAAATTATTCAAAACTGAATAAAAACAACACTTTTACTTATCAAAATGGAACGGCTGAATTTAGGATGCAAATACATAAATAAAAATACCAATTTGAGACTTCAAATATGCCTGATTTATTTATTGAAAATCTGCAAACCCTTGTCTTCAGACATAGCTGGAAATATGATGTTTTGGAGACAAAATGCACTCCAAAAATAATGATTTGGATGACTAAAAATCAGAAATTATAACAGCAACCCAGATCTGATTTTTGTCCACTCTCAACACCTCCAAACAACCCTCAAAGTAGGTCGCTTCAGCTGGAAATAAAGAAGAAACTCAGCAACACTTTTCTCCTTCAAACACTCTTTCAAATCAATCTTACAAAGTCTTCAACCACTACTGGAAAATACCCAAGAAGAAGAGTTTTTGATGTAGTTACATCTAGAATCAACAATCAACTATAACACTCTCCATCAATAGAGTTAGACAACATATATCCAATCACTCAAAATCTTGCAAAAATGTATCTTGTTCTCTATGCTTGGAAACATCAAAAACCTGCACTTCTGACTTTTAGGCTTAAATCAACTCACTTATTGCTACATACATGTTTCTTATCCTCCATCTAGCCTATCTTAGTCATTTAGAACCTTGGAATCACAAAAATTGACCAACTTCCTCTAGTTTTGCAAAAGTTGCCTACTTAGGCTTCTTGAGCAATGAGAACATTGCCAATGGAATGGCATGGGCTAGAACAAACTACAAGGCCTCTGAAGAAAGTGATAATGTTTTTAGGTACTCTTTAATGAGTTACAAGTGTGGGCAATCTCATTTGATTCAACTCTTACAGTAATTACTACTTTCTTCACAACTCACCCTTCTAAACCCCTACATTTTACCAGGCCTTCTCTAAGGCAAATTCAGTTATAACTTTGGTTTACAAGGTCACATCCACTGTCAAAAGACTCAAAACAATAATTCAAATGCCCATTTGCCTAAAGAATTGGTATACCAAATTTCACTATAGGTCACTTTGCAAAGATTGCTTCAAAAATCCCAAAACAGAGTCTGAGTTAGGTCTTTACAGGCAAGCTACAGGACTTTGATAGGACTGTCATTAAAATCTCTTAACTAGGATCAAAACCTGGCGAAATACCTCTTTAATCTCAATTGCAAGACTGTGTAGATGATTTGTATAAATTCTTAGCTCCTGGATTAGTGTTTCAACCCATCAAACATCTTGATTTCTATAAACACTAACTGTGCATGCACAGTGAACCCAAGACAATAATTTCTCCCTTCAATTTCACTAATTTGAATTTCCAAGGCTAGAACTTACTCATGGATGTTTGTTCAAGGGTTTAGGAGCTTATCCTTTTACCAGTTGGCTTCAATCTTCTCTAATCCACGTGCACTCTCTTCAAAATGCCCTGCTTTGTGTATGAAAACCAGGGTTTTGGTTAACACTGAGGTTATTCGAAGGAATAGGATAATTATCTCCTTCACAGTGGTCTTTGAATGGATTTATAATAATCCCTTTGTGCTCATTGCCATGACTCAACTGACATTAACATCTCACTATCGAGTTATCTCTCCTGAAAGCTACAAAATCTGTTGACTGTATCACACAGTGTTTTCATAACAATCGATAGAATAATAGTTCTAAACCTGTGCAGGATGCTCAATTTATCATTCAGAACCTCTAAGAGATTAAAATACATTCATACAGATACCTTGCATTCTATTCACCTAGCCTTAAGCTGACTGAACTACCTACAGTCATGCACAGAATTAAGATCTTCTTCTTGCCCGAGGATACACAAATTTGAACAAAATTCTATTTGGAGCTCCAAAAACCTTTGCAATGATTGATCAATGATGAAATAACAGTTACAGAATCCTTTTATACCTTCTCAACTCAAATTGCTTTCCCATAACTGTTTTCTAGGTTATATGACCAAGTCACATATGGAAACTTCATAACAAGAAAAAAAAAAAGGTCTAAGTGACAACTTGAGACTAATATGACCAATCTTGCATCTTAGAGAGCTCTCAAAGCCTTATAATGACCCAAAACACATGCTCAAGACCTACTAGAACCACAAGCACATATACATATGCAAAACAAGCCAAAATTGGCTTTAGAGAATTCAAATTTTTGAATAGGCCAAAATGGAGGGAAACTCCATAATTCAAATTTTTGAACCTCGAAGGCCTAATGGACACCAAAAATGACTCAAAAACACCCTTAAGAACCTAAGAAGATCAAAATTTGATATATATACAACAAGATTGCCCTTTGGAGTGATGCTCCTGCATCAGTTTTCGTTCTTCTCCTCAATCTCAAGAGGTTTTCGTCCTCAAGAGAGAATCTCTAAGGGTTTTCGTCCTCAGAAGATTTTTGATGCAAGCTCAGAGCTCAACATGCAAATTCAGATTTATAAAATAGAAAAGGATGTCTTCTACAAGCAAGTCGACTTGTTTTTATAGATGTACTTGGCCAAATAGCCACCCCCAACTTCCAATCAGCTTTCACCTCCCTCATTTAATTTTTTTTCCACTTTATTTCATCCACCAAGGGGGTCGCATTTTCTATAGGAGAAATAAACATTATAAAGTGACCTTTCCCTTTTCTAATTTTATTGTATTATTTAGCCTATAGTAAATTAATAAAATTGATTTTTATAATATTTCTTTTTATAAGCACTTTATAATAATTTATTATGACCAAAGTTCCCCTTTTGTTCATCCCTTAGCCGTCGGGAAAACCAAAATGGGCTAAGGGTCTTCAACAGGGTATTTTCGAAAGAGGTACATTTAAAATCCATTTGAGAGGGTTGCCCTTTGGCTACATATTTATATGTGATTGTCATGTATCCCCTTGGTTATATGTTGGAGGTGGCTTGAGTGCAGGGGAAAATTGAATGAATTTCTTTACCATGAGAAAATTAGTTAATATGCACTTTGTTGATGACTTTGCTTTAGCTCCTGAGCTAACTCAATATTCAGTTGAGGGTACTTTGTTGGATACATTTGTTGAATCTGCCAGGGTTTTGGTAAGTCACGAAACAGAGGTTTTCTCATTCGACAAAATGAGTCACCTGACTTGCTCAACCAAAGATGAGAATTCATAAATCGAGGAAACAATATTTGCTACTTGGGTATCCCCTTTGACATTCAGCTCCATATTGTTGATCAATGGCAATGAATAATGGCCAAATTTTGAACATTGTTGCATAGCCTTGATCTCCCCCTTGCTGAGAAAATCACTATTGTTGACAAAATTTTAACAGCAAGGCACAGTTTCTACTCTTCTTGGCTTTTCCTCTCTCACTTATCTCATAGAATGTTACAAACAGCTCGGGAACTTTGGAGCAAAGAGGGGTCAATGGAATTCCTTTGGTAGCAACTTGTACACTCCTTAAAGGGATTAAGAGGGACTAGGAATCGATGATATTCAACCACGAGGTGTTGTTTCTGAAAGTAAGTGGATGCCCCTTGGCAGATATTACTCTACCACATATTTCTATCTGCTCGTCACTCTAAGGGATTCAAAGGCCCCTTTCAAATTGTGATAGAATTGGTGATGGCGAGGCATTTTTGCTTAGCGGGTCCATAAACTTAAGTGAAACTGGATTTCTTGCCAATTAGCCTCTAACTAAATTAAATGGAAGTATGAGGTTCCTCCAGATGCTTGGGATTTAACATCACAACCTATCTAAATGTTTCATTCTCCTCATAAGCTTGGTTTTTTTTCCATTGTTTGTTGGCAAAAAGCTGACAAGAAAAGGGTTGTTTTGTTGGGGAAATCTTTGGAATAATGAGTTCCAGCAATGGCATATGCGGTGCAGTTTAAATTGGGCCCAAAAACTGAATGGGCCGAACAAATCAGCATATCAAGAGCTTTGCAAAATGATTCGTGATTTTTTTCTCTTTCAAATTACAAGGATCAAGCCCTAATTAGAGAAATTGGAAGAGGAATAATGTGAGAGCAAATAAAGTTGTTAGGCAGACATATTAGTTTGCAACAGCATGCAGGACAATGTCCTTCCTCTATTACCAAGGGAAGCTTCCTTTATTCAATATTTACAAAAACAAGCAAAGATATTTAAAATAATTACAAAACACAAATATAGCATGAATAATTTTATATTTTTGAATTTTATGCTCAAACAGTATAATAAAAGGAAATTTCATATTTTCAAAGTAAATGCAGAGCTTTGATCAGCATGCAAAGGGCTATTAACCGGAAAAGGTTTGGCGTTCCGTGTCATACAAGTAGCAGATGATCACATGGGCATGAAGATAACTCATTGCTCATCAAATAAAAAGTAATATAGCCTGTAAGAAAGTGAAATAGAATCACAACGGTCTCCGCTTGATTATATTATTCCCAGCAAACACAATGTTCCATAAATGCAACTATGCTAAGAAAAATTGAACAGGGTAAGAATCCCTTCAACCTTCAGCTTAGGACGTATTTAAAGTTTTTGAAAATGTCGTGGTATAGACAAATATTACACTTTTGATATAAATGACTTTGCAAATAAAGGCCCCAATGAACCCAATTCCATGGTGGCTATGATGTGACAAGGAGTGTGCTTTGTTCATTTCCTCCACATGATCAAGTTGGGACCTGCCAGTATCATCAATGTCCAATTTGTTGGTTGATTTAACTCGTCATCCTTCTTCAACTTGTGGTTTCTAAATTGCTCCACAACCTCTTGTATTCATTTTTCTTATTTGCCTCATCAATTTGTTGAGATATCGTCATCAGCTTATAGATGGAACCATGACCAAAATCTAAATACATCTTCTTTGATGTACTTTTGATACTCGGTCTTTATAATCTTCACCACACGTCAATTTTTGTTCTCAGTAAACAAAGGGCGATGCATCTTGTGGGTGAAATCATCAATGAAATACGCCGCATCAACACATTCATCGATGACTTTACAGAGTTTAGTGCTTGATTTCTTCAACTCTTCGATGCACAGGCCAATCTTCTTCTATTGAAAAAAACACCCACTACAAGCTCTTCTGAAGTAATTTAAAGCATATCAACAATTATTGGGAGAAGTTTCTCTCATACATCAGGTTCTTCGATTACTTTGAGGGATTTGATTAGAATGTTCTCAACCAATCCTTTCACAGTCCATCCATATTTGCCAAATTCTCTCACTTGCGGGAGAACTTCTTTGTTCATGAATATATCAGAGAGCTGAAGTGGATTTTATTCTTTTTCAAGAGCTTGAGTAAATATTCAATATATTTTCTAAGTTGGTTAAATTGATCCTTCAAATTGGCCTTCGAAACTCCATCTTTCTTGATTTGTTTCCCAATTGTTTCATAGGTTGATGTGAGTTGATTCAATGCTACTCTATTAGGTTTTGGAATCACAATATCTTACCCCCGGAATCAACAACATCCATATCTTCCTTATTTGGAGTCATTCCTAGGGTGGCTTGACTATCCCATCCCTTGGCCTCTAGTTGATCTCTTTGTCATGATGTAGGGTTTGGGTGTTGGTATACTAGGATTAGTGTAGGAATTTAGGGTTTTGGGTTTCGACTTAGGGTTTTAAATTATAGATGGATTTAGGGCCTAGGCCGAATGGACAAATACACAAGTAACAAACCCTAGATATTTTTTGGCAAGCTTTTCGAAAATATAAGAAACTTGGAAAAATTCCATAAATAGAAGCCTATGGAGTGAATTTGTGAAAAAACCCTAAAATGGATATAACTTGCAAAAAATAAGTCCACAAATCTTGAAATTTTGGGAGAAACTTACTTGATTGATCTCGCAACTTCGGTTAAAAAAATGCAGAAAAATTCGGCACCATTTTGAAGATATAGCTGAATCTTCAAAATCAAGGTTTTGACCAAAATTCTGGCCAGATAAAAGCTTTTATACCACTTGTAATGAAATTACTTAGATAGATATGAATATTAACAGAAATAGAACAACAAGATAAAGATAAATGATCACAATATGAAAGTATAATGACTTGGTTACTTCGAGGGGGCAACCTCCAAACCATACAATAAGACTCAAGCGCTCGAAATGATGATTAACAACTCCTTACTACCTCCTATATATACCCTTCCTAATAATACAATAAGACTCAAGTGCTCGAAATGATGATTAACAACTCCTTACTACCTCCTATATATACCCTTCCTATACTAGCCATCACCTAGGCCGACCTACTAAGCATATGAAATCATAAATGAATGGCATATGACAAGACAAGGGATTATGTAAGCCACAGGTCAGCCATACATATCCAATATAAACTATAGGACTAAAGGCGTAGTAGAGCTTAGGCAGGTGTTTCAATTTCATAACATCGTTATTAGTACACTCCATAGCCATCTGGGCCATAATCGTCAAGAGAATGTTATGTTTTGTAGAGATCTTCAAATGTAAACAGAGGCAGCATAGGGCATTTGCAGGATAGAAGTTAATATGGAGCATACTCTAGATAACCTGGAGGAAATCCACAATATCATGGATAATATGAGAAGCCATATGCATATAATGGCCTACCATGGAGTCCATTTTCTTAAGGAGTAAACCGTGGAAATCATATTGATGAGCCTAAGTTCGGGTTAAGGAAAAATTGTTGTCCTTCCTGATGAGTTTGTTGAGGGCTTTCCAAGATTTTGTTTGTGGTTTTTAGATTTCGGGTCAGCTTTGTTTGTTTTTTTAGTTTCGGTCAATAATGCAAAGGAATGTATGTACCCCTTTTATAACAGTCTACAATCCAATTGGCATGCCTAGCTATTTGATCTTATGTAAGCACTTATTTGTTTAATATAAGCCTTTTATATAGCAAAAACAAATGAAAATTTTCCTTTAACAAATCTCTCGATAGCCTTTGTGTGGCTTCATTTGTTTTCATTCCCTGAATAAACTAAACTTTATCTCTTAACAATGCAACAAACGAAACTAGAATAAATTCCATCTTTATATCATGAAAACTTATCCTTTATTTGCATGAATATTAACTCTAATATCTTTTATTTGCATGGCTATCATCACTAATATCCTCTGGTTGCAAGGATATTAACTCTAATATCCTTTATTTGCATGGATATTATCACCAATATCCTTTGGTTATATGGATATTATCACCAATATCCTTTATTTGCACGAATATTATCACTTATATCCTTTGGTCACATGGATATTATATCTAATAATAATATCCTTTATTTTATTTTTTCTTGGACATTCACTAAATATCCTTTATTCTTTTTTGCAATGGATGTCAATCTCATGTTTGACTCTTATTTTTTATTTTTTATTTTCTGAGAAAATGCATCTTATAGTACTTCAAGGTCCAAGGAACAAAATTTTACATCAGATGGGCATAATTGACTCTTATTTTTATTCTTCTTGTGAGATATGTTGGACTCATTACAATTGACCCTACCTGAATTGACCAATCATTGTAAATATTGAAGACTGAGGATGCCAAAGATGATGAGTTGGCAGCGTTGTTTGAGGATCAGCAGGCAGCTATGGCCAAGGATAGCAGGTAGTCCTTCCGCAATGGGTTCATTTATCACAAGGAAAGAGTTGCTTTGAATCCCAAATCAAAAATTACAATAAACATGATGATTGAAAGGCATTCTTCTCCATTTGCTGGACATGTTGATTTCTTCAAAACTCATGCAACAGTTAGGCACGCCTTCGAATGAGAAAGGTTGAAGAATGATGTCCGCAACTTTGTAGCAGCTTGTGAGCAATGCCAAAGAGCACAAGGTGGAAACGGTTAAAATTCCAAGTTTGCTTCGACCATTGCCCATCCCCAACGAGAGGTGGGAGTCTATCAATATGGATTTCATCACAGGTCTACTTAAAGAAAGTGATAAAAATTGCATTTTGGTGGCATTTGATCAACTAACCAAGTATACTAGCTTCAATCCTTTTGATAACATTTATAAAGCCCATTAAAATAACATTGTGTTTATGGAAAATGTTCGTAAATTGCATGGGCTTCCCAAAACAATTATGAGTGTTAGTGATCCAAAATTCACAAGTAAATTTTGAAAGGAACTATTTGAGTTGACTGGTACCATATTATCATTCAGCAGTAGCTACAACCATCATATTGATGGACAAACAAAAATTGTGAATAAGAACTAAGAGGGTTATATGCAGAACTATGTGGCAGATTTACAGGTTGCATGCCTTCAATAGTTGCACCTAGCAGAAAATTGGTCTAATACCACCCATCACATGTCGATAAGTATGCCTCCATTTAAAGCTTTGTATGGGTATAATCCACCTTCATTGCTGATCTGGGGTATGCAGGACACCAAAGTAAAAGCAGTTCAAGATTTTGTGATGGACATTCAACAGATCTTACAAGTTTTAAAAGATAGGCTTCAAACAGCTATGGATCGGATGAAATCACAAGCAGATCGACATCGCTCAAAAAGAGAATTTGCTATTGGAAATCAAGTTTTCTTCGATTGCAACCTTATAAACAGACCACTCTTAAGAAGAAGGCGTCAAAACTATCTCCGAGGTATTAGGGTCCCTTCACGACTCTCAACAAGTCGGAGCAGTGGCTTATAAGTTGCATTTATCGACCAACACCAAGATACAAAACACCTTCCATTTGTCTTTTAAAAGAAGTAATTGGTCAAGATTTGGCAGTTTCACAAACATTGCCGCCCCTTGACGAGGAAGGGAAGTTGATTATAATACTTGAGGGCATCTTGGCTACCAGAGATAGGCAGTTAATTATTTTTGTATAATTTCCAGGCTACTTACAAAATATATTTGGGATTTGTGGAAAGATCTTCCTCTAGGGTCGAAAAATGTCCATTTGTGGGAGGGACCTGGCATACTTCAATACCCTTCATTGTTTATTTGATTGGAGATCAATCAATTCAGGGAAAACAGAATCATAATGAGCTCGACAGATACTATGAGAAGATTTAGAAAAGGATATTAGCAATAATATCCATGCAAAAAGGGATAAGTCTGCATGATATAGAGATAGAATGCATCAAGATATTATAGATAGATTTGTTACAAGAAGTTCTAGATTATTTTATAGTTATCTTTTTATGATGAAGTAAAAAATAGTTACTTTTAGAGAAGGGTTCTTTGTTTATGAGTATTTGAGACTCATTATAATAGGGAATTATTGATTGTTGCCTTGTACGAAGTGAAATTGTGTAAAATTGTCATTAAAAAAAAAAAACACTTCTACATAGAAGACTGGGGATTGTCTCTGAAATTGGGGGTGGCTCGCCTGTGAGTCTGAGTTGTTTTGATTATCTGTTGAATGAGATCAGAGATTCTGTTGTTATTCTTCCATAAAATAGGATTTTATTTTAAACTCTAAAAAATTATCTCGGTTTTTAGGGTATTTGCATTTCCAAAACTGCGAGTTTCAGAAAATAGTTTTGGTCGTGACCCGTAACAGAATTGAAACAACAATTTATAGTGACAGACGAGTTTCAATGGCAAACATAAGTGATATAGTCAAATAGAACAAGTGAACATACCACTCAGCCATCCCCAATAGTGACCGGTATTTCATAAGAATCCTGCTTAAACACTTTTTCTCGGCTTTTGTTTCCCTTGTTACCTATTATCAAGTATAGGTTTGAATAGAAAATAGAATAACAGATATCTCATTCAATATTAAATAAGTGATGCACTCAATAAACCCTACCATTCAATCAACAGTGACCAATATAGAAAATGACTTTGTAATTGAATGTTTTTATTTCTGCCATCTGGGTTGGCACGTGTCCTTGTGTGGCTTTAGCTTGCGTCCTTGACAGCATCCAATGCTTCTTGCTACCATTTCAAATTAAAATAATAGCTAATATTAATTATTTTGAGAGTGATTTTCATCATTTGGAAATTGAGGGTAATTATATTAGTTATTATAATAAAGAGGGAAATGATTAAATTATTAGATTATTTGCCTTAAAGTAATTATTATTACTAAAACTAAACTTTGGCAATTAATTTAATAATAAAGTGAACAAATAAGATCGGCAAGAGTAAAAAGGGAAAAGAGAACAAAAGGGAGTTTAAGTGATTTTTAAATAAAGTTTTCCCCCCCAAAGGTGGATCACCCCACTTAGGGGAGATATATAAGCAACATAAGGGTTTCCAATTAAGGCATGCTTGGAAATTATATTTTGTATCTTCATGCTTGAAAATTTATTGGGATGCATGTCCAATAGTGTTGTTATTGGTTCTTTGGGTACTTCCATCCAGGAAATACATTGCTACATTTTGAATTTTGTTTTGTTGTTGTTTGAAGGGTTTTTCTACATGTGAGGTATTTGTTGAAGGTCAAAATTAAGGAGAATCAGATCTGAGGTGTTGTGATCAGTTATGAGGCTTGTTTGAGGGCTTTCCAAGAAGGGTGAATGGTGGTTGTTGAATTTCAGGTACAATTAGGGTTTCATCTACACATTTCCATATTTCCGCGTTTGTATTGGGTGTCTTCCACCCGTTAAAAAACTCTGATTTTGGTATCATTGGAAAGCTTGTAATTTTATCTTCAATTTGAGCTATCATCCATCAAAATTTGTTGGGTATTTTCCAAGTCATGAATTTTTTAAGCTTCAACTGTTTTTTTGCAATTAAAAATCAAATTTTCAATATTTTGGCAAAAATACTAAGTATTTTCATATTTGATGAGTTCAAAGGCTGGCTACAAGTTTAATTTCATAATTTTTGAAGGTGTTTTGAGGCTACTTTACACCCATAGGCAAGTCACATTTTCCCATAGAAATTCAGATCTGCACTTAATTATTTTTGTATAATTTCTACCACTTGCAATTTTATTTGGGATTTGCGGGAAATCCATCTAGGGTCAAAAAATGTCCATTTGGGGACATTACATAGCAGGTTCCGAACACTAAAGTATGAAGATATTGTTCAAAGTCTACACTTATGTCCTTTAATGCCTTCTGCAAATTTGACTTTGTGAGTGTGTGCGAAAAATAAATATATGCCCTCATGTGTGATCGCTAGCTCAAAAGATGCACGGGAACCCCTAGAATCAACATTCTTTCCTCCAAACCCTAGCTCTCTTGAAAGGACCTATAATAAGGGCTCGGCAATTTGGTTGTGGCACCCCCACACCGCCTACGTAGCACTACTCCAAAAAGGCATCAAACCCATGTAGTTTTCCAACTATTGGAAATGCAATTGTGTTGATGTAACTATATGAATGCAACTACAAATTTGGCTCTTTTGACACTTAATATTGATAGCTTGACTTGTCTTGAGATGCTCTTAACTTGGCTTGGAATGAAATTGGTTGAACTTAGAGTCCTTCATATTTATGTAGGGCCTACTCTTAATGCCTACTCTTGGAATAGGGAAGTTTAGGGCAGCTTTGCTTAAGATCTAGAGATGAAGACCAAGTAGTGCCTCGTACTTGTCAAGTAGCGAAGTTCTCAAGTGGTGACCAAGTGAGTAAATGAGTGTGTTTAACTTGCTTTTGTACCATTCCACAGAATAAATTTCACACTAAGCCTAACCTAGGAAAGGGAACAAGGATCAACATACGAAATTTGACCATTTGCACAAAGAGGACACAACCGTAGGACAAGGGCTAGAACTGTATGATGGTTTTGTCCAACCTGTACGATATTATCTAGGAGGATAGAATATGCAAGTGGATATATGGAAGAGCCTGGCAAGAAGTGTAAGATGTATGTGAGCAATGAGATTAGTCCCGTAGGTGTCTAGCAACAAAATAGGAAGTATTTGTAAGCCTTCAAAAAGAGTACGATGATCTTTTGCAGCTTTATGGTGCACACAAGTCATGACTAAGGGATATGAGCCAAATGACCAATGTCAAATGCCAAATTACCCAATTTGGGTGAATACACTAACACCGATCCTTGATCAAGGACATTGTCTTACTTTTCCCTTGGGGTAATGACATCTTGGTAAATGGATGGTGGCACTTTTGCACCAAAGGGGAATTTTAACAAAATATTTCAAGAAAAAGGGGCAATTTACATTTGGCATTACGAGGATATGGACATCTTGGTAAATGGATGGTGGCACTTTTGTGTCAAAAGGGGATATTTGGGTAACAAAAGGAATCTCAACAACATATTTCAAGGACAAGGGGGCATTTACATTTGGCATTATGTTGAGTGAAGGTTATCATGGGACTTTATTCGAGAGTTCATTACATCAGACAACAAATCGGCCATATCAAAAGTACTAGAAATATCTTTATTGGAGACATTGGTAGGGTTACCTAAATCATGTGCATCCTTTGTTGGAGGAGTTTTATTATTCTTCTCAAGGTGCTTTAGAGGGATAATTCTCATCCTCTTTCCAGATGGAGTTTCATCATTGCCACTATAAAGCAAGTTCAATGTCTTTAACTTCTTGAGATCTTCATCGTCCCCTGAGCCATTGACTCCTACACTACACATGTTGTTGAGTTTTGACATATTCTGTGAGGTAGACTAGCCCTAAACCAGGTTGCTTTTTGAAGGTGAATCTCATGAACGAAAATGTCCCTTACAACTTGAGAAATTAGCAATTGTGCATCAACAATCGTGGACTCGTTGATAGATACTTTATTTTCATGTACCTCATCCTTTGTTGCTATCAACAATGTGTTCTCGCCACGGATTACACTACAGCGGTCAATAAGACAAGGTTATCACTCGCTCCTTATCTGTGTCCTCATTATTGGTGCCCTGGGATATTTGCTGGCCAAAACCTGCACACAGAACACGGTTAAAGGTATATACTTGCCAGATGGTTCCCAGATGCTCAACCAGTTTGTTGATGATTCACTCCTCTCCATCTAAGCAACACCAAGTTCCATAGTTTGTGCAAGGGAGTGTTTTGATACCTTCTGCAAAGCGTATGGTGCCATTGGTAGTCACCATAAGACGGAATTTTGGCTTGTTGGGTTGGATACACATCCTTGGGGGATCCCATCATAATGGACTTTTGTCCTTGGAGGATACACGTCATTGTCAGGTACTTCGGCATACCATTCGCACTAGACCTTTCTCCAATATGTGGGATTGGGTCTTGCAGAAGTTTCAAGCTAACCTTTGCTTCTGACAGCATAAGTATCCCATATTTATTATTTCTCGTGTTGGCTTCCTCCTAGAACTCGGTTTCTCCATCTTGAAAAGATGTTGCGAGCCTTTCTTTGTGCAAAGTATGTCGGTGCTACAAGCCTCCCTATGGTACCACGGTCCATATGCATAATGCCTAAGGAGAAAGGAGGGTTGGGGCTGAGAGATATAATTACTCAAGGGTATATTTTGTTAACAAAATGGATAACTCGTTGTCTGGAAAGAGCTTCAACCTAGCAAATCCTAATGAGACATAGAATCCTTTCAGCACGTCATTTAGGCAAGGTGAGAGGTAAATTTGAACTATGTGATATTATTGTGGATCCTAGCAATTTCAATCCCCATGGTTCATATATCCTTCATAGTATTTGGAATGCCTGGGAAAAAGTTGCAGGATTACTCATGTGGAGAGTAGCAAGGGCTCGATCAAGATGGGACCTAACCAACCAGTCCATTTGGTCTTGGAAACTTCAGGTCGCATCCAATCCGTTGCTTCTATCCCCCAATTTTAGGTTTGCAAACTGGGCAAAAAAGAAATTTTTGTTTGGAAGGACCTACGGGATGCCAACACACGTGATTTAAAAGAGTGGAAGACACTAGCTAAAGACTTTGCATTATCCACTGTAGATCAGCTAGTCATCAAGGATATTCAAAGCCTTCTCCCTCCTGAAGGTGTCTTTAAGTTAGACTTAGAACTAAAAGGCCCCATCTGGAGAGACTGGCGGTGGATGTATGATCATCCCATCTATCAATATGATGCACATTAACTCTATCAGCTTCTACACCAGAGATGTCTCTTGGCACCTATCCTCAATCCTAGGTTGCTTTGATGTTGAATATTTATGGATACATAGATTGCACAATGTTTGGGCAATAAAAGTAGCCTACAAGGCTGGCTACTAAAGCCCGATTATCAAAAAGTGGCCTTATAAATGGGTTATGCCCCTATTGTTCTAAACTTGAAAAATCGTTAAACACCTATTATGGGATTGCCCATTTTTCAAAGCCTGTTAGGAGGCAATACAGACTAGAATGGCAGTAATTTTCCAGGAAAATCTTCATTAGAGAGCAGCTTTATCGAGAGATTCAAGAATGCTGATTCGTGGTCCTTTCAAAAGTATATGCCACTATATGCGCGTATCAATCCTTTTTATCGTTTCGAAACTCGGATGCAATTATGTTTGTCAGAGAGTAAGTGGGCACGTTGGAGAATTTTTGGCAGGCTTGGCAAAGTGAAGTTAGAATGCAATTGCTTGTGATAAAACATTTGTTGCTTAAAGAGGCTAAGTAGTTTGACCCCAAAGATTGTTCTGAATTGGCTGCCCTGCTGATTTGTTTAGTAAAAATGTAACCTGTTTTGCATTTTCCCCTGTACATCTTCTGAATCTTTTGTACAGGCCCTCGTAACTATTTTCTGTAAATATATATAGCCTATATTCAAAATTAATAAAAAAGTATTAGCCAACACATGTTTCGTTCTCTCTTCAATTAATGTCTTGTCTCCATAAGACGGTAGACTGATCAACCTCAGTAAGAGGCTTGATGAAAACTTACACATAGGAGGAGGAGGGAGGCTCACAAAGTATTCATCTTTGATGAGCCCGAGATGGACCATAAAGGCCTTACCCAAAACAATTAGAATCATATCTTCACAGTTTTCCTAATATTCCTCCAAAAAGGAGATATGGGCATATTGTTTTCCCATGATGGATTCCATTTTTCCTCTTCCATCAAATGCGGGTTAGGCTTCATAGAACTTGAGGTTTGAATGCAACAACCTACATAGATAAATTCTTGACAGAAAACATATCTAATGCAATCGTGCATAGGGGGGCCCATTATAGGATACATTAGACCATGCAGCACTCAAAATACTATGTAGAAAATGCACAACAAACACACCTGCACATGCACAAATTATGGAACTCGAAACTTGACAATATTTATTGAAACTATGAAAGCAATATGTGGCAACACAATAGATATCTCATAGGCAAAATGCTCCACAAACTCTAGATCCTAAGATCTCTTCTCGCTAACTCTCAATCTTTGCAAGTATAGCGCTACCATACAAGTCACGCATTGAACTGACTAGTCCAGTCTATAGTATCAATTGTGTGGGACTTGTCCCTAACACAAGTAGTGGCATGCTTATATAATGCAAGACCCACCTACTTACAGCATCACCTCAAATCTATAAGTGACCCATATGACAGCACTATTCGTCCCAATCCCCTGCGCAAGATAGGACCCAAACACAACTCAATGCAAATAGAGTCGGCTCAACATTTACAATTATTGGATTAGGTAGAATCCATGTTGACTAGTAGCACAATGTCGTATTTGAAACTTCATACATCGCGTGCCTTGTTCACGCCATCGCACATAAGACTATGCTATGAACTACTTCACTAAATCCTTGTGCTTTTGTTTCAATACAATTATTTAACATTTCCTCGTCACGCATGATTATATACATAGTGTCTATGTCATTTCTTGAGCTAACAAGACTAACACATATCTTGTGCAGCACTAACCTATCTTGCTATCTTTGTTTTTACTATCACTGTTTTCACTACTTGCTTGATACATTATTGTCACTACTTGCCTAATACATTATTGTCACTACTTGCCTATACGGATTATTTCCTTGTTTGACTACTACGTTGTTTTGACTCCTTAATTATGGTGGATCATTACCTTGCTTGATTACACTTCTTTGATTGCTTACTCTATATGGCTTGAGTGCCTTGATTGTCTTGTGACACCGTCAGTGTCCCATGTTTGTGGCTCTATGCCTATTTTGTGTATGCACTTGTTTCTCTGTATGTGGCACATCATACCTTCTATTGTGATTGTTTTGTGACACCGTGGGTGTCCTATGTTTTTGGCTTTATGCCTTCGTGTGATTATGCTTCTATGTCTCTATACTATTTATTACATGTATCTAAATTATCGTTTCTATTACTGTGCTATTAGCACCTTGGTTTATGGCACACTTGATTTATATTCTGATGTTTCTATGACATTATTACTCTAGCTTATGACATGATTGAAACTTTTTACTGCTATTTTTTTTACTTCTATACACATGTCTTATTGTTTGTTACATGTTGCTTTCTCTGCATGCTATGGTTTCCACCATGCGCAACCCCTTTTGTAGGTATAGGTTCTTAATGGTGACCATCGTTGCAACCTTATATGAAATCCTACGCACATTACCAAAAGTATTACACATGAGTACACATCTATTCTTTCAAGTCGCATGCTCAAATGTTTTATCTCACGCACCTCAAAAGAGGGGGCATTCGTCGGGATATATTCTACATCTACAGACAGGTTACAGACATAGGAATAGGTTTTTACTAGGTCCGTATCCTCAAAAACAGGCACAGATATTAAAATGTCGCAGAATCCAAATAAGGTCAAAACCGTACAGTACAATTAGGACCGTGGCATTGTCTCAACCAACATGGATGTTCCCAAACAAGGGGCATATTCTCAATAATTTTCAGTTTTCTCATATTCTATCAGCTATCTACAGGCTTCTCTTACAATTTCAGATACAGATTACTCAATTCAGAGCATGATATAGGGAGCATGGGTACTTCATTCTCTCTCCTCTACACTACTCAGGCACAGTTGCAAGAACAAAGTTTGGGGGGCATGAGCCTTCTACCCGCGATATTCTAAAATGTATGCACTCAATCTTAGCAGTACAACATATTTTTGGGAGGCATGTTGTATCCATTCCTCTTTATGGTTCTATCTTACTCAGCAGTTACAACCACTCAAAATAGGAAAGATCCATTTGCAGCAGTGTGGTTTGTGGGTTTTGTCGTAGGTGTCGAAGCGGCTATGTTCTTACACGATGTCCTTCCTCTTCTCTCGCCAGATTTTAAAATGTGGACGATGTCGAAGCGGCTAAGTTCTTCATAGGTTGTCCTTCCTCTTTCTCAAAGTCTAAAAAGGGGTACTTCGGTTCCTCTCTCTCTCTCTCCGATGTTGAGTTGCACTCAACACTCTAGTCTCTCTTTCAACACAAATTGAAGATTGATCACCCCCAATCCTCCAGCGTCTCAACAACAAATTTCAAATCTACAAGAGCACAGCAGGAATGGGAGCTCCTCCATCCGCACAATGAACAGGTGCATTCCTCCCATGTTTTGAATCTCCTTTGCTTACTTTTTTCAAGTTCAAAGTTACAAGTATTTTCTAGTTACTGATCAACTTTTGTCATAGACATTAACTACACTCTATGTTGCAAGTTTCATTATGGAGCATGCCAACACCGACACATCAGAAAACAACTATCAAGCAAAGACAAAGTGCGTGTGCACACTCAAATATGTTTTTTCCTTTGAGCATCCAATTTCCAATTACAGACTTAAAGGGGAGGCAAATGTAAACACTAGCATCTGCAAAAGGATACCTGCAACGTATCCTTTTGCAATGCCAAGTTTGGCCATGTTCTCTTGCTAAGAGAAATGCTCACATTCTGAATAAAATCAGCTCATTTCTCTAGCTCTTCCATGACTTGTATATCTTTACACTTTGCTCTATCATCAATTCGAGAAATATCATTAAATCAAAGCAATAAACAATCCTTGTACGTGTCACAACTTTTTGTTTTGCATCACATTCCTAGGCAAAACAGTACGCTTTCAATAGAATGTGAGGTCCGGTCCAAGCAGACTTGTACGGTCCTGCCCCTTTGCATTCTCTAACTTTGTTTTCAATTTGAAGATCTTTATTGTGTCGTTTCATCTTCCTAAGGTCGGCCTTATTAGAACATTTCACCTACTGGAGGCTAAATAAGCAAGTCAATATCACTTTATAACTCACCTAGCATTCTTACAAACTCCTATTGCAAATATCGATCCAAAAGCACTCAAGGGTCTCCTAAATCTGCCCAAATCAACTACGCATCAATTAAAGCAATCCCTACTATAGGTCTAAAGCACTCAACCAGGTCAAAGAGTCTAGCTTTCTCCATTTCCAAGTATGCAAAAGTCATAGAGCCGTGTCTTAACAAGAGCAAAGTCACTCCAAGCATTGTCAAAGGGTTTCAAGGAACAAAGGATTAGGTCACGTAGTTGAGGCACACCACATCACAAAACTACCGCATTGGGTATATTATATACTATACAGTTAGCCCACTATCTTTATGTCAAGAGACATGAGTGCACCCCTAGTGGGTTGGCCTATATTGCACTCACATTTGCACAAGCATCTAGAATTACACGAGGCTTGATCCTGCATGAGGCCATGTAGTGCAACAATTGGATTGGTTCAACAGTTGGGGTTGACCGCCAAGGGTAGTCCAACCTCACCACACACATAATTTCTCCTTTTGGTTTGTTAATGCTTTGATGAAGGGTATTGCAGGTTTCTAGGGTTTCCACTTTGTTGCAGGTGATTACAAGTCATCCCAAAGTTGGCAAGTAAGAGCGGCATACAACGAAGAGCATTCCTAATCAAGTGAAGCACTCAGGAAGTTTTAGATCACAACTGCTAAAGAGTCCAAGACCGTACAATTTAGGTCAAGACTATACAATTCCACTCTGGACCGTATAGAAAGTATACGGTCTTGCCCCTACTCAATTTCCAGTTCTAGAACTCACAACAAAGCATCTCCAGCCTCTGGTCTGCCTTTTACACCTATCTGCACATTCGGATCATCTCTATTTTGACATGTACAACTAACTCTTTTTCTCCTCTTGTATATTTGAGCTATTGTTTAGTCACTTTATGGTTTATTAATTGTTGCAAGTATTAATGCATTATTCTGGTTATGAATGGTTAATTGTAAATTAATTAGACCAGAATAATCCCCTGTTACAAACCCTTACATCCTCTTTATTGTTGTGCACTTCCATAACATAGATTTAATTAGGATGTAAACAGGAGCAAAGAGCAAATTGTTGCTCATTTTGTTTTAAAGTAACCCATATGGCTCTGTTACATGGAGAAATGCCAGATTTAGTCACCAGATCAGCCCATTTATAGTCACGCGTGATGGAAGATTCTCCCTTACCCTTGGGATGCTTATTAGAAAAACGTATTGCCTTTGGCCAGATGTATTTTAAGACAAATTCAAGGCAAGTACCAATGTCTTTATCTTCTTGAAGGAGGAAGTCAAGTTGCTCCCTAGAGTTCCTAAATTGCCTAACAATAGGTCTCCTATCGTGGCTTTCTAATCCAGAAACATTCCACCTAACCACTTTCATGGAAGACATAAAAAGATTGAATTTTAGATCACATGTGTAGGAGGTTTGGCGCCTCCCTTACTTTGGTAGAGCACAAAACAGTTGCTTATTTCGAATGTGTTCACTGCCATTAGAGTTAGATGTGGGAGTATTTACCATCAGGTTGTCTGACGTCATTTCTTCATAAAAAGTAGAATCTGTCTTTGGTACGAAGATAGCTGTTGGAAAAAATTTGTATTAAAAGATACGCCATTATGGTTCTGTTTTTGGCTTAACTCGATTTTGCTTTGTGCAATCTCTATGATCATGGATTGGTAATTTCTGACCACATGATTGTCGTGGTAGAAGCCGTGTGGCACAAATATCCAGATGCTTCTTCGAAATATGTGTGTAATCCCTTGAGGTTCCATGCTTTGGGTCTCGATATAAGGATTTTGCATAATGCAACCCGTCACTTGAATTTGCAGACCATGCAAAAGACATGTTGAACCATATGACTTTGCCCGAGAAATTACAAAAGATGCAGAGTAGTGCAAGTAGAGACCCCAGATTGTGAGCAACCAACTACAAATGGTGGTCAGAAGCAATGTGCGGAGTTTTTAACACTGGTTCTGATGTTAATTCTAACTGACACATGCTGCTCCAACCAGGATCCTCTTGTCAATCTAATGGCAGCTTCTTTTAATGAAACTCTATGGAGAACCATGGGAGAGGTGAATTCAAATGAACTGATGTTTCTTTTCATGAATAGGACTAGAAAATTGGTTAAGAGAAGCTGTTTTTGGTGATGGTGATCAATAAATGTTGATGCAGGCGATGTCAATGTAGGCACAGACAATGCACAATGCTAGAGCTGTGGGATTGACATATTGGAATCCAAATATTAAGATATCAAGAGATCCCAAATGGGATAGTGCTCATAAAGCTTAGCCATTTCATATGTACTAGCAGTCTCCTGTTCTGGCTCATCCAGCTGCAATTCATTGCTTAAAATTTTTTAGTTACTGGCGATGGTGATCTATCAAGATTGGAACATTGAACATTCTATATCGACTAATCTAAAACAAAGCTCTTGTATGCATGTGCTATTTTAGTGGGGCTGGTTTTCTTTAATGGAAGCAAAGAGTATGCGAGTTTTGGCACCAAGGACATATGTACCCCTGAGCATCATGAACTGTAGCAGTCAAAATATCCAGGGAAGGTAATGTGCTTCTCAAAAACCATGGTAATTGGCGTTATCTTCAGCACAAATTAAAAACTTCTCATACATTGGACATAATGGAGATGTCACTGAGGTTATGATTTGCAACTATGAAGCTATTTAGACTTGAACGAATGATATGATTGGGGTTATCATATTAATCATAATAACAATAATAATATAACTTTGCCCCGAAGGATTTCATTGCAGCGATTCCTGGCGTATATGTCTGTGTGTGTGTATACTTTGCCTGCCCATTGTTTAGGTAAATATTCAAGCCCGAATATCAAGCTGGTTGTTCTGGTGCGGCTTGTGAGGGGCCTGGTTTAGTATCTTCAATAGCGGAGGCAGTCAAGAAAGCTTATGCAATTGTTCAAGTCATGGGCCTTAATAATTTGACAGAGGTTGAAGGGCACAAACGAGATGGCCTCTTGTTGCCAGGGTGTCAAAAGAAACTTTGTATTTAAAGTTGCCGATGCTTCCAAAGGTCCTGTTACGCTTGTTATCATGTCGGCCACTGCTGTCAATGTCACTTCTGCACATATTTCAGACCAAAAAAACGGAGATTTTTTGAATCAGTTGTCTTGGCCAAGAAGGAGATGCCATAGCAAAATTCGTTTTTGGAGCGTACAATCCAAATATGGCGTGATTGCATGGGGAATAATTAATTTATGTTTATTTTTATTAGAAATTTACCAACACTACACCATAAATTTATTCAGGAAGTCATCTTCCAATGTCTTGGTATCCCAATGATTACATAAAGAAGGTCAATATGACAGATATGAACAAGAGATCCAATCCCTTAACTAAATTTTCAGACCTAACTTACGGATTTTATGGAAAAGATGCAGTCTATGAATTTGGCCATGGACTTAGTTACACTGATTTTATATATTCCATTAGATCTCATACCCTGCTGCTGGTCCAGATTGTGTTTGGCCAAGAATCAAAAATGACATTCATTGTTTGAAGTTATAGATGGAACTGTATCTAATTTCCCTTTGAATCGCTAATGTATTTGAGACAAGTATGCAAGGACTTGAATGAGGCTACAATTAGAAGAAAGAACAATAGAATGAATGTTAGGACTGAAATAGTGTCACTATGTGTTCCTCCTCCATCGGACCTCTCTGAATGACCTCTCAAACATCTTGTAGCTTTCCTGAGAGTGTTTGTAGAGGGTGGAAGGAGTGCCAATGTTGTAATGAAGTTTGAAGCTCCCAATAACTTATGTTTGGTTACAAAATATTGCCAGCAGGCCAACAAACCTTGCTGGTTGGAGATCTTCTATTCCCATTACAGTCTCTTTACTCATTTCTTTATAACATTTAGCTCTTTCACTCTCAACAATGTCCCCAATTTCATCATAGACAGAAATAGAGATAGGAATAGGAATAAAATAAACAGAGATGCTCCTCATTGAGTTTATTATTCTTTATTTAAATATGAAAGGAGTAGTGCCTTATTGCTTGATTATATTCTCACTACAATAAGGTATTTTATAACTCCAGAGGGCACGTACAGAGGATGTAGTTTAATGATTATAGAAATCTTAAAAATGCAGTCCAAGCTTGCCCCCACACTGTACTAAGGCAACCCAAAACCTCACCTAAGATTTACTATTAGTATATATATGACATGTACATTTACATAAGTACATGTGCATATATCTATATGTATATGTGCATCTATATATGTCCAAACACTGTATTTATGTATACAAAATAAAGAGGGGAAATTAGCTCTGGGATAAATGGCAGTGTTGCAGCACTAACATCAACATAGAATCGCCGAAACATCAATGTGTTTATGATTCTGATAAATAGATGGTATTTGTTAATTTCACAACTAATAAATGATTTTTCCTTTCCCTTGTGTGTAGCGAGTGGGTTTGATGAATTACACACCATCCAAGCAATATAGCTTCCCCAAACTGACAAATCCACTCGCTCGGCAATTATCTAATTAAAAATCCTGGAAAAGAAAGAGGAAAGTTTCCCAACCTTCAATACTAAAAAATTAAAAGAAATAAGAGGTGGGAATCATGAGTTTCACAATGTAAGTCCAAGTTTCATCCTCAAGGTCTGTCCGGCACCTTGTAGTATCTACATAAATGTGGGGTTAAACTTATGGCAACGCATGGACCTAAACCTAATTATGTTTCGCCATAGGAATGGATATAACTAAGCTCATCCCTATATTTTACTGGTATATGAGTTGTGCCCAATTGTATGAATTGTGCTAGAAAAAAGCAGCACGTAGCTCTAATGGAGGTTGAATTGCAATGCCAATGGACTCCTAGATTTAAGAATCAAGTGTATTTATCTTAAGGACCCAGCCAGTAAAAATATCCATAATCCCCTACCAACTGTGTCCAACTATGGAACGTTCGTGTCGTCAAGCTCACCCCACAAAGGGTAAAAGGCAAGCTATAACCTTACCCACAAATAAAAAAAGGACTGAATCCGTAACTAAATGGCAGAAAACAGTTTAAAACCTTTTTAACAAACCAAAAAGAACAGAAAGAAACTGACAACCTTGAATATATTATAAATTGAAGTAAAAGACAAAATCTTTAGATAATTATATAACCTGAGAAAATGCGGATGCAGAGTTTGAAGATGTCGGAAGCTCCAACAAACGCACAAATTCGTGCTTCTCAAATAAATTAGTGCTGGTTCTACAAGCCTTAATTCCCCTGTGTATGTGTATTCTCGAGCATGGGAGGGCATCAACAGTAATGCTCATCATATTTCTCTTCTTCGCAGCCTGCAATGGTTTAACAAATTGAGGATTCGCTTCCTGCAAACATTTGAATGGTTTTTTGAACAGTATCAGTCTAAAAATACGATAGAAAATGAATTGTGTTTTTTGCTATGAGAAAAAACCGCTAAGATTTTTAACCTCGCTAGAGATGTCATATCATTACAGTGGTCCCAACCTCGTACGTCAGGATAGTGGTAAGCATTTGGAGGGTAGTCATCGCCAGCAATAAAATGGGGGACTTCGATTAAGAAAGGAAGATCAGAATTGATGAAATTAAGAGACAGTGTTTTATAGACTATTTTTAGTTTTCATAAATTTAAGTATTAACTACGCCAAAGGCGTTCCCCCTATGGTAGAGGACCTCCGGACGTTTCCGCGCATATGTTAAATTTGATGTCCATTTGGAAGTTTTTTCGAGGCGATTAAACTTGACATCTATTTTAATAGTTTCAACGAGTGTCCCGAAGTTTTGTGTTTTTCTACATTTTTGTAGTTGCATGATATATATGCGATTAGTTTAGGGTTTTCTGTGAAATGGCAGTTGCATGTTTTGCTGCTGAGAGAGAGGAATGGCGGAAGAGTGAGTGCGGCGGAAGTCAGATCGTCCACCGTAACATATTCACCTCGAGAAATAACAAAGGCGGTAGGGCCCTGAGAAAGAGGAAGCGATAGGGGCAGGGACTGCATCGAGAGGCTATTTAGTAACCTAAAATTCAAATATGTGTAGTTGGAGGCTAGCAGTGCTTGTGCCATGGATACTAGCGGAAACATCATGTCATCGCAATGGATGAAATGGATGGGTGACGTCTTCTTGGAATTAGGTTATTTGCCTCCGCTGTGCAGGGTCTGTATTATATTTTTGCAAAGGCAGAACGAGATTTAATATTCAAAATTCTAACCCGTAGATTTATTAGAACGAGATTTTTGTGCCACAGAAGAAAACGGTGAGTGCGATTGCCATGGCCATAGTTGGGATGCCAAACCCCATACCCCATCCGACATTTTTCAAGAATGTACATGATCACAAAAATAAATACAACAAATCCTCTAGGAAAGTGTCACAATCATTGCCCATATAAACTCTCATATGTATGAAATCCTTTGTTTGTCTCGGAGGATTCAACTTTTCAATTTCTAGCATGATTTTCAAAAATATTTATACCCTGATCCTAAATCTAAATGCTTGGCTCTTTGATCTTGTACAACTTTGAATTGCCTTTAATTTGCTCAATTTTTGTCTCAGTATTGGGGGTTGCCTTGAATTATGACCAAAAGTTTCTAAACTACTATTAGGAATACTTTCTTTTTAACAATCATCTAAACATTGCAAAAGGAGTGTTGGTCATAAATTAAATTATAATCTCTTCTTCTTAATCAAATACAACACTTGATCTAGAATGTTCTTAACCTTAGAAATCTTTCAATGATGGTGGAAGAACTAGGATTGAGTATTCTAATTCAACATAAGTGATATTATTTCACTACTCTTTAATTATTTGAACTATTGATAAATCGGAGCCTTAGAAAATCTTGGCTAAACAATATAAGGTGATTTGTAATAGGTATTGCTAATGGCGTTTCAAATTATCTTTCGAGAGTGTATATTTCCATGCATATTATTACAAAATTGAGTGAGCCCTATGAATATGTTTTTTGTCTAACCATATTAGAGTAGAAATAAAAAGTGGGTAAATAAAATTGTAATTGAAAAATTGAATAAGTAAGGTACATGGAAAAAATAGGGGGTATTTTCAACTTCTAATAATATAATAAGAGGGGGTATTATCAATTGAATAATTAGATGTAGAAACTAGAATGTAAGGAGTATTCTTTATATAACTCTTCGAACTTACAGTGATATACCATACTTTTAGGCTAAGTGAACCCCCTGATGGTTTCGTGTAGCCTTAGTCTTGTACTATTGCTGGCCAAATGACATATGCATTTAACCTAGCTGCCCTGTCTGTCAATCATATTATGGAAACTGTATATTGTGATTAATGTGTGTTAGTACACATGGGCACCTTCTCGAGAATGACCTCCAATCTTGCACCAAAGACATGTGCACTAGTGGGTAATTTATTGCAAGAAATCAATCTATCTTGCCCCTAGCGATGGTTGAGGGACACATTTTCAGCACTGTGGTGGATTGAATAGTAGACAGAGCCTCTTTCCATCATCGATCAGTAGCTCCATGCCTAGGGATTAGTGTCGAAGGGTTTGTTGGTAAATGTGTGACAACCCAGATTATTAACAATATTTTCCTTTGTAGAGTTATGTGAAGAAAACTTGTTCTCCAACGCGTCTGAGATCCAGTAAGAGCTCCCACTCTCTATCTACAGTGTTGTTATGCAGTTTCTTAACTTTTTATTCGAAATATATCATTCCTGCACATATAATTGCAAACTTTTGTTCAATGTGGTTTTTCCATTTAAATGTTGGTTTAACTCATGAATTTTGCGCATCGTTTTGTGAAAGTAGTTTCCGGTGTTTACCCTATATTTTTTCTAGATTCTTAGTTTCCTATGCATGGAATTGGGTGGGTTAAAATATTAGAGTGACGTTTGGTTGTTTTTTCCACCCATATCAGTGATAAGAGGCTCTGCATTTTATTTTGGTCTACGAGGAAATAATTTAACCTCTATTTTTCCATGCTCCTCTCCTGCCAGCTGTATGGAGTCTCTTATTCTCATGGATTTTTCCAATGACCACTAAAAACTAAATATACACATGTTTTTATAGAAATGTTATGGGGAGAAAAGAAAGGTCACTAAGTGTTTGTCAAAATGCCTTGAATTGTCTGCTTCTGTAGAAAGTTTGAATTTTGCTTGGATTCCAATGTCTTCTGTTATTTTACAATCATCATACTTTGTGAGGAGAATATGCACTTTTTTTGTGAATATTGTAGTCCATGGGTTTCCCTCCACTTCAGACATTCCATCAAGTAGTTAGATGCTACCTGCTGGTAAATCAAATTACATTGTTTCCTGCAGTCCATGTTATTGATTATAGTGATGTAGTCATGTGCTCCAAATCCTTTAATGTGCAATAAGGTTCCTTGGCACATATGTCTACAAGTAATCTCTTTTTTATGGCACTTACTTTATGCATTGTAGATGTAGTTCCATCCTTTTTAGCATTTGGCTCAACAGAAACACAATGATCTATGTGGGAATTCAAAGTTGTATTAGATGTTGATGGAAAAATTTCTACAAATAGGGTAAACCTTTAGTACCAACGCATCTTATAAAAACACAGACTTCATAAAATCGTCATTTTTATCGCTTTTTTTTTTAATTTTTCAATTTTATTTTTCACTATATTTTTTTCCTTGGTTCGAGCTAATAAATACATTCGCGAATATAGGTAATAAGTGCTCGATGTGTAGAACAGTTATAGAGAAAACAAAAAGCTCACCAAGGTTTATTTAGATAATTAATATATGTTCTACATGTTCCTATTTCATCTTCATTTGAAACAATGCAAATATATTCAATTTGATTGTATTTATTGACTTTTATGAGTGTGATTCTAAACAATATTATACATAATTTTTCCCCTGAGGAGTATGCTGAGTGAAAAGCTAAGCAGTAGACTTTGATACATATAGGAATTAATATGTTTCCCCTATTTTTTTGGACGTTGTGCTTCCATGCTAGAAATTATCATTCACTATATTTGAGCCGTGATTAATATAGTATAGTGAGCTATTTCTTATTCCCTATTACATTGTCAAGTGCTATCGTGAGTAAATGCACTGCTGATTTTAAAATGGATTTTCATCACTGAAGGTATTCTTGAGTTGGGAATCATTTTTCTCTCATTTTAAGAAACTAGAAAAGCAAATATTTAGTTATAGGGATTTGTTTTGTATTCAAGAAAAAATATTTAGAGGGGAATTGACCCACATTGACAAAATTACTAGCGAATAGCGATGACAATGACACTTATCTGTGTATCATATGTACAATATTAGTACTAGACACGTAACAAAGTGCATTTGTACATGATTGTTCAAAATTCATTCTTAATAGAAAATTTGACTTTCATATGACTTCATTCTATAATGACAATGGCAGTGGCACCATGTGTTTTGATTTTTCTTTGTAATTGTATGTAATGGTTATCAAATCCATTTTAAATTTTGTATAGGAAAATGTCATTTTGACTATCTGCCTTGCTTTTTGTTTCAAAAATGACAGATGATTAATAAAGAAACAAGTGGGTGATTAATTCACTAAATAGAAAATAGGGGGAATCAGGAATTATTTATAATTAAAGATTTTTCTTGTTTAAAGAGATGAAATTGATTTGGGTAAATAAATACAATAATGAAAATTGGAATGGATATTCGGGTTAACCCATGTTATTTCTACAGATATCAAGTATCTTTTTGGGATATTATTTTGTGATCGAGTGGTACATATGGTGGATTTAATGTTAAGTAAGGAGAGAATGACGAAGACCATTATAAGGTAATGGTACTTTGAAAATCACATGGGTTGCGATTGTAAATAGATTGCATGAGTATGTAACAACAATGGTGCCAAAATATAGGTAGATAATAGAGAAAATCAACAACTTTTATTGATAATAAAGCTATAAAATTTACTTCCGTCTTGCATTTATCACATGATAGTATAATACATAAAAGTAACCAAGTCATAAATAAGATACATATACTAGAAATTGAAATTTCATCATTAACATTCATGGGAAATGTACCATATTCCAATAATCATATGTTTGAAAATGCTACAAAGAGAAATCTCTTATTGTTAGTAAGACACTCATATAAATTTGGTGATGATGCCTATGTTAGCTGGGGACAATCTTCCGTATGTAACCATCATGATTAATCAGTATTTAAAAATATAATAAATAATCAAGAGTCAAGACCCATAGACATTACTCAAATGCTTAGTCATTCCCATAAATATCTGTAACCATAATTTTTTGTTCAACACATCTAACTATAAAGTATAATGAAATTCCAAAATGTTCCCCCACACTGTTATTATCTATTTCTCCTTTGTTGTTGCCTTTATGCCTGTTACTTATTTGGCATGTAGTTTTCCCTTGATGTCATTGTGTCACTGGCAGCGAGATTCCAATCAGGTCCTATTCTTAAGATTCAAACTCATCCCTCAATTGTAATTGCAAAGAAAATCATACATGTCCTTATGATGTCTATATTAAGAGTCACTATTTTCTTGATCTATTTCCAAAAGACGAGGTTGGCACACATTTTAAAGTTGAATGCCAGATAATTAAACACCAGAATATTATGCTCCATTATCTTAATATCAAATTCTATCAGTTACAACTTACTGGATTGATTGTAGTGATTACAAGTTCATTAAAACACTAAGTTCACATGAAGGATGTACATACATTGGAATGATGTTAGTATGTGGTATGATGATACTTGAATGTTCTAGATGCCAAGAATCTAAATTATGTTTTAGCAACAATTATTACCATAATATACTTGGTGAAGACAATGTTAAAAGCTAATGTGGGCATATATAGAATAACTAAACCATGATATACATATTCTATCATAACTGCCAGATACAAACATTGCATAATTTTGAAGAAATGCATCTGACCATTTCCATGTGTGTAGCACATCAGATTATATTTTACATTGGAGTGTTTTTAGTATGTGGTATGATGATACTTCAACGTTTTGGATGCCAGGAATGTGACTTATATTTTAGCAATGATTGTTACCATAATATACCTGGTGAAGATTGATAAAAATCAATGCAAACATAAATAGAACAATTACAATGGTTTTTTTAAAATGGACTTGTAATTTTATTCAAAAGTGGGGAAGGAGTAAGCTGCACTCCTCAACCCTTGTTGGTCACCATAGTTTGCATCATCTTTCCTCGTCTGAAGAAGTGAAAGATCAAACTCAGGAAACCAGAAGAGGAGGATGTGTTTCTAAAGGTGCTACCAGTGATGCCTCCAAGATTTGGCTTTAATGAGCTAAACGTCATAACCAAAGACTTTAGTGAGAAGCTTGGGTCAAGAGGTTTTGGTTCAGTGTACACTGGAGCTCTCGAGGATGGAACCCTGGTCACCATGAAGCAACTGGAGGATACCTCGTAAGGTTACGGCAAGTTTCAAAATGAGATCATGATGGTGGGAAGCCTGAGCTATGCCAACTTGTTCATGGAGCCAATTAGCATCGGGGAGAAATTTTTGGCTTTCCTCTAAGAATTTCTGCAGAATTTCTCATGGTCTCAACTAATACCTGGCAATAAAGTCTTCTTTGATGATAAAGGGAAAAAAACGTGTTTCTTATATAGTTATACTTCTTGTCTAACTTTCTGGAAATACTACAATAATCTCATTAATGAACTCATCCTCCATGGTGCTGAACTTTCTTTAATGGTCACTTGAATTGAGACTTTTTCATTCATTAATTGCAATAGTGTCAAAATTAAATGAAATTATATTAAGTGTTTAATGGAGGCAGAAATTACAGCTGGTTACAAATAGATAACATTAGGGTAAAATAAATCCTTTTGAAGATGCCTATGGAGGATGGATCAATACCCAAATAATGTAATACTTCTATCTATAATATATACTAAACATGACACTGAGTTGTAAGCTATATCCAATGTTCAAAAAAGTACCAAATTATGTATTCTCAAAATTGGTTCTGGTAATTTATGAAACTATGCTTCAAATTCACTGTCAATCATATGCCTAACAATTTTGATTGGCATGATGTCGAACAAAGAATATTTTAGATCCTTTACTGAAGCCTGCTTTAGAGAATTTGGGGACAATGAAATACTAGACAACTTTCAAATAACCAAATGCATTTCCATTTTAAGTTATGACATTGGTTGGTGGCCACCTCAACGTTGTTCTTATCCATTTGGGTTCTCTGGCGACTGTAGTGCTAGAGACTCTACAATGGAGCCATACATTGTTGCCCATCATATTTTTCTATCACATTCAGAAACATGCAAACTCTACAGAGAGAAATTCCAGGTTATATAATTTTCATTAGTATAATATTTATCTCCATTTCTTAAGTAGTTCCTTCATTCTCACTTATGAAGTGTCTGAGTGCTCTTCCTTTTGTCTAACTCTTAATTAATTAAATTTAAAAAGGCTTTAGGCTCTTGTACTCAATCGATATCAGTTACAGGGCTTGATTAAGGGGAAAGTGTTTGGAAGACCTTAAACAACCCATAAGTTGGCATTGGATGGTTATTAATTATGAAGAAGGTGTTCCCCCTATACGAAAGGCCTTTCCGGTCGTTCACGATGTTGGATTAATTTTAATAGGAGTAACATTGAATTAAATTTGACAGGCGATGTGACAAGTGTCTGGATTTTTTTGTGTTTTTAGCCGTAGGGCTATGGGAATGTGCATTGGGAAATGATAAGCACATTCTGGAAATTCATTTTCATTGACACGACCATAGTTGGAATAGAAATACAACTCGATTAAATGTCTTTGTTTTGTCAATTGAATGTCGTAATGTTTAATCTCTTGTGAAATTTACGTGCTCATTGCGAAAAGAACAAAGCCAAAAAAATTAAACAGAAAATAACTACTTCTTTGTGAGATACAAAATCCCTCCTGATAAAGGAAAAATAATGTAAAATATGGAGTAAGCAATGGGATTATACCTAGAAAGTATTAGATTGTTGGGAAACCTTAAAAAGAAATATGGAAATAATGCTGGTAGGACAAAATGTAAGAGAGAGGAGCAGTAAATTATCCTTTTCCTCTTTCTTCTTTTGTTGTAGCATCACTTCCCCAGGCAACTAAAGCTTTACCTTCTATCAAACTTGCAATTGCCAACGAAAGATAATACAAAATATTTAGAAAGGCCCTTCAATAAGAAAGAGGAAATTCATGTACAAAGAAAAGTGATCAATAATATCATATCGAGTATAAAATTTCATGAGAAGAAAGATAACACATAAAAGGCATTGGTAAAATTGTATGGAGTTGCAAAACCTTTGCCGATTCTAAAAAATGATGATTTGGATGAAGGGGGTTATGATATTCTAAAGGATGGGCAGTTTAGGTATAATACAAGAGAAGTGAAAAGTTACAGAAGATATATGATGTGGTTATTGGATGAGCACATTTTTGTATAAATAGAGTGACAATATTAAAAGGAATGTATAGGTGGGTGACTCACTTTCTTGGTCTTATCTTGACCTATATTGTTCTTCTTTACAAGGTTATATAACCTGTGACCATGACAAGTTTGGTGAAGATGCTAGGTACCAATGCTCGGGCACAGTTGCATATGAAGAGTTAACAAATTTCAAGTAACTAATGTCCAACAATTTTTTCCTTTACTATATGCCAAAAATTGATATTTAATAGCTACAAATCAGGAAACATTTCAATGGACACAATAGGTGACAAACCCCCATGCATATTAATTTTCATCATGTTATCTTCATTTTTTATCCTCAATTGGTTTAGTTGACACTTTCTTCTGCGAATTTAGCCTCTCCCTATCATCTTTGTACCCTACACCAAGATTTAAGGTGCTTAACTATTCCTCTAAAAAAAATTATATCGTTCGGCGTTCACATTGCATTGTACACATGTGATTGCTAGTTTGGTACTTATTAGTACCGGCCCCGGTACTACTGGGGTTAAATTTAATGGCCACCAATCCAATTTTTTGGTTATTGTAGTTTTTAAATATTTCTCTTCGAAAATACAAAATAGTGTTATAAAATATATAAAATATTATTATATATATGTTTAATTTATTTGTAATATATATTAGAATAGTTTATTTATAAATTTATATAGAAAAAGACGGTTGTACTTAAAATTTGCAAGTTGTATGTGATGGTTATTTCAAATATTTGAAAGTATTTTACAATTAAAATCATGAAAAATGTCTAAACGACAGTAGAATTTAACCCTAACTACTAGTATTGGTTTTGCCTTCAGTTATTAGTTTGTTTGGTGAATTGCGTGAGGATAATACAAAAATGAATATTTGTCTTAAGACATTTTCCCTATGCAAATATTATTTTTGAATCCCTGTGATTGGTTAAAACTATTAGTTTGATTGTGCGACCTATAAATTTTGATGGCATTTTTTTCTATCTGACTTGTTTTTGCAACCCCAAGCTATGTGGCTTCTTACATGCACCACTTGTTGATGGTGGTGCGTGTGGGTAGTAGTTTACCTTTCACCATCGTTTATAAAGAAGTTGCAACTTCTACTCGCTATTATGACTAGATGTTTCTGGTTGATTTCACCACAAAGTTGTTTTTTATTTGTAAATGATAATGTTTTGCATAAGAGCTATAAATGCTTGTTTTTTACTACTACTCTAGTAGCAATTTGTTTTGATGTGTATTTAAAATCTATCACTATTACATGGCTTATCAATCGAAAATAAAACATTCATATGGGTCTCTGGAATTGGTAAGTAGTTTTTTGTTTTTCTATTTGCCTTTTTGGGGGTTTTTTGCATGGATATTTCGAATGAGGTGGTTGGCTACCCATTTAAATATAGTTTAATCTTTAATTAAACTTGGGTTATGTTTCAATGGTCATTTTTAGGGTTCCAGCTTACCTACAATCCTAATTTGGCATATAAGTTTATCTTTGTGGGAATAGAGGAACTATTTCTCTCTACCTCGATATATATTGTTTAAATTTTGTATTCCATGAGTTGGGGTTATTATCCTTCGTTGATCCATACAGACTAGACCATTGCATCCATTGTGTTGTCAATCTACCTACTTTGGGCCACCACAACCTATGTCTTTTATCGATGCCTAGTAACCTACATTATGCTACCACAACCCCAGATTATATTTGCTACATGTTATCTTATTGTGGTGAGTGGATTTGACCCTATGTGATGTTCTTATCAGTGTCCTTGATCACAATTATGGAGGTTTACTAGTATTGGATGTTTCAATGAGGTAGATTTTAACCTTCATCATATCCTTAGTCCATAAACCCTTACACTAACAGTTCTATTACAATTGCCATAGTGGTTAGTATTTTGAGCCATTGGTAGTCTCCTCACTTGCATCCTTGCATACAATCATGGTACATATTAGGCTCCTGGGAATTGGAGTCGAAGGTAGTGAGTTCAATTTCCATGGAGTCAAGTTAAACTTATTTTTATTAGAAAATTTGGGGAATCAGTCTCTACAGTTTACCCAAGTTCCTCCATTTTGTTTTATAAATGCAGTTTTAATCAAGCACCTATATGTGGATAAAAGTTAGCATCCATATATTCACCTTTTTTCAAAGCCTAGCCGATATTCAAAGGAGTAATCCCCAATTGTCACATTTGTGCCTTTGTGCATAGAGTATATAATGTTATAGTCAATAAATGTGCTTGGACATTCCTGTTTTTTTATTGACTATTGTAGCTTTTAAAACAAAATGGCGACCTTTAACAAACTCCACATAACTATAAAGCCCTTGGAATAAGGTTGGACACTGCATTTTCTAATGCGTATAATATTTAGAAATTGTATACTGCATTAACGACAAGTATTTTTGTTGCACTGCAACGCTTGTTTATTGTAAAATTGTTTTGTTTTAGCATACATGTTTTTTTCTATTAAAGTTCAAATTAAGTTTGTTTGGGGCACATATCTCATGTTTTTTGTCATCTTTTAACATGTTTCGCTCTATTCTCGTCTCTCTCTTTTTGTTGTTTCTCTTTTCCTATTTTTGTTTCATTACTATTTTCCTTCTTGTTACGGGTTTTTTCTATAATCAAGAACAATGAATCATATGTATATAATTATGGTTCTCCAAAACCGTAACTATATTGTTTCAAGTCCTTTATTGAGTGGGCCCTTTTCTTGTGTAGGCATGTTTAAACTATATTTGGGTATCCTAGAGTTTTGGGTCTTTCTTTGTTATCTTTTCCTACCTAATGTGTCAATATATGTGTATAAATAAGGTCCAAGCTTCAATACAATAAGTCTATAAAAATGTAGGCACATTAGTTCATTTAGGAGAGTTAATAATTGAGTGGTAGAGAAGCATCCTCATACCAAAGTTAACCATTACAAACATTTACAATAATCACTTAGAAATTTAACAAAAATTGAAGAACATTGAGTATTTGTTTGTGTTGTATCAGGCATTTATTGTGTGTTGCACCAGACATTTATTAGAGCATTAAAATTGATAAGGGTTGGGTAGTTGCATGATATTAGACTACCTTCTAAAGTGTACCATACTTGTGTGTCGGCTTCAAAGAATCGTTCAAATTCAAGGACTTGATAATATTAGAGGGATAACTTGCCCCAACCCCTCCCCCCCCTGAAAAAAAATTCACCCATTTTTATAGTGTTTTTACAAGTTTTGTTATTGGGGTTTTAAAGAATAAGATTAGTTTCATAGAGATTCAGGAAGAATTTCATAAAAGTGTGCAAGGTTTTTAGAAGGCAAAAGGGGTGAATCCAATTGCTAAAGAAAATATTAATTTTGAGCACTTCTTAAAATTGCAATCATAAGAGAGTACATTGATGGTCCTCATAAAATTCTATTGTCTTGGTGAAACTATAAGGTCCTTACATAAAGTATTCAATTTTGGTGAATGTTCTCACTTCAACCCAATCTTTTGGGTCTTGTTTACCTCATTATCTAGACCTTCTCTACATTGTTTATTCGTAACGAGTGTTTGCAAATTCAAGATAACTTAACTATTCCTCTTAAAACCCCTTTAAGAGTATTTATTTAAGTAATTGGATTTAATTTTAGTGTAATTACTTTAAGAATGGATCTTCCACGTGTCAATAAGGCCTTTGCCAAAGTGGAGAGGTAACATATGAGAAATAGAGGATTTTCTAATGATTTAAGGGAGCAAATAGGTGTTCTTACCATATATTAAAGGAGTAACTGATGAAATTGCTTAACATCTAAAGAAAATGAGCATTCAGACAATCTTCTCACCACGCAGCAACATCAAAAACCTCCTCCAGTTTGTAAAAGATCCCTGACCCTAAATCTTAAAAAGGTGTCTATCAAATATTGTGCATTTGTCGAAAGATGTGCATTAGTGAAACAGGAAGATCTATTCTAACTATAATTAAAGAACATATGGCGAATATCCTTCTGTTGGTGAAATAATTTGTCGTGGTGTAGATTATTAGTTTTCACTAACAATCACGAGGCTAAGCCCCTCCTTCTTGGGTATGGGGAGACTCTCATTATTGAATGTAAACTAACTAAAATTGTGGAGTGGTTATTAGGACGGAAATCACATAGGAATACTCCACTTAACATATGGCAAATTGCTTACACAATGTACAATGGAGGAATTTACTTTGAAGAGAGGTAAAGAGAGAGGAGGTTAATATTATGAGTAGATTTACAAATTTCACACACATTAGCCAGAGTAGGTCCACATTCAATAGGAAGAAATCAACCATGTAAACAATAGTAAGACTAATAAATCAGAGACAAAAAGATCTATGAGTTCATTAATCAAAGACACAAAGTTCTTTCATTGTTATATAAGATCACAATCATTTGTAAAGTTGGAAGGTAAAGATTATGGAAGAATATGGGAAATGAAATGAGATAGAAGAATGTAGCTTATTGCTTGTAGTAGAAGTGAAATCCAACAACTAATAACAATCAACAAATGTTGACCAATTGGAATGGATAAGCCATCCCAATTTATAGCTTACAAGAATGTCTCTTCCTCTCCCCCCATGTGACTTTTCATCTCGTCACCATGTGACTTTATAAATTCCCTAGGAATGAAACTATGTCCTTTTCTTCTTTTTGAAAGGGGACTTTTATAATGTAAATTCAAGTAACTTACGTGAATAAAATGAAAGAGTGAAAAAGTACACTCCCAAAGAATAAATGTAATATTAGAGAGAGGGAGGGAAGGAGAGAAGAAGAGAGATAAGTGAGAATCCAGGGGCGGGTAAAAATTATATTGGTTAAGAACCTGCTTCTGATGGATCTTGAGTGAATGCTCCATGAATGAAGTTTCGTGCCTTTGACCTCCTATTGAGTTGGAACATTGTGATTGAAAATTCATCCCAATACATCTTAATTACTTCATCATCACTCATCTAATCAACATTCTTACTTTTGGCACATCTATTACATCCTCCATCATCTATTACAATTGTTTACATTCCTATTGCATATATTTTCCTATCATACATATCTACACATTCTTTCACCTCTTCCTCACAATCCACCTTTGCATGCTCCCATTGATTCACCTCCTTTGGAGTTTTCTTTCACATTTACCCTCTTGTAGTCATCACCACTCATTCACTCACCATTTTTTTTATCCACTCCTCCTTTTGATTCCACATCATTAATCACACTCACATGCCCCATTGTTCTTATGCATGGGCCTCACAAGCCTTCTCCACCTTCCATTACGCATTCATGTCCTTTAAATTTTCTCCCACATTCTCATTTGTTTGACATTCATTCTTACATGCATCTTCCCATTCCATCGCATCATAGTCTTATCATACCCACTCATCACAATAATACACCAATGACTATCACACTTTCTTCGTACATCACTATATTTTCCATACCCTGTCTGCCTGATATCAACACTAGCGCCATGCTTCATAACACTTCATATTCTCCCATTGACTTATTATCATGTCCTCAACCACCGGACATTCTTGCACATCCACCACCTTTCTTATGTGATTCATCTCCATGTTTTTGTTCTTCACACGCCTCCATTCTGTGGCTTCTATTCAGGGTTATTACTTCACTTATCATTGACGTCATCCCCATCCCTCCAATTATCTAACTCGTATTCGCTTACTTTTATACATCATGTCCCTTCTTCATTTATTCCCTACGTGGACTAGGGAGACTTTTACTTGGGTTCACTATCACATTTTGCATGCTCCATATATCCCGCTTCTTTCCATCAAGCCTTGATTTGAAGCACAACTTGATTCTTCACACAAATAAAAACACCCACTTTCACACAACTAAACATCTTTCAAAAATAAAATAAAAACAATACATTTCAAAAATTGCAATAAACATCGTTTGCCCATGGATGCTCTTCTGGATTTGCTTCAACCATATTTCATTCCCATTCTATGTTCACTTATACACATTTCATTTATAGTTCATTCACATTCCATGTTTTCGTTTGTTTCACAACTTTTGGTGCACATTTTGATCATCTTGTTGTCATGTTTTATGAGTCAGCAGTCTCTACTATACTTGTTTGAACTTGGTACCTCCTTACTTGGTGAATTAAGAACGATTGTCCTCTTTCAGATCCACACACGCTTACACATTTAACAACTTGTCTTGAAGACCCCAGGGCATTCTTTGTTGACGCTTTCCAATTTTCATTTCCACAATCACTTCCACTCCCTCCATCAAGCCACCAATGGTTATAAACCCCTTGGAAAACCGAGAGAACTAAATATCATGCGAAAAAACAAATCAAAAAAATAAAAAGTAAAATTCAAAATTCAAAAAGCAAAAGCAATATCAATCACTCTCTTTCAGGGTTCTTTCCGGTATCTCTATTGGGGCTATGGATGTTTGGCTAGAAGTAGAGCAATGTTGTGACTACGATCAAATGTATATCCATCAGGGATATAGAATGCCTCGTTGGTAGCAAAGAAATGCATGACTTACAATTACATTCTATTTCACTACTTGTCAATCGATTGTTTCAATCACACTTGCATGTTGGCCTATGTTTTCACTCATTATCTCATGGGTCTCAACTTAAAACAGTCAATTAACTCTCAAGCGCACACACAAGATCTCACTGAGATGCTAGGCTAGTATGTCATCTTATGCAGTTTAGACCTTGTTCAAGCTTCCATTTTAGTGTACTCATTGTCTCGTGTCTCGTGTATTTGCGCACATCACATGTTCACCAAAGCTCATGTTTTAAACTACATGTATCTCACCTACATACATCTTGTGCTCCATTTCTGCAACAAAACATTTTAATGTTTACACCCCATTTCCGCTTGCGCTAAACATCTACAGGCATTTGTTTCCTTCTGCACACCATTTTTGTCACTTTCTACCTCATCTGCATTGCATTTTCCCCCCATTTCCCCAATATTTTGCATTTTAGTTCACACCCTTCATCATAACATTTATGTAAACACCAATTTTTGGTATCCCTTCTCCCTCACCCCGCGTCTTCTCCCCTTCGTTGTCATTATTCACATACATACCTTTCTTCCCATTTAAATCCCCCTTTCCATCCTAAAATCCATTTATCCATTTAATTGGTATTTTCCACCTCTAATCTCATCTTAATCACACCATTAAATTATCAATCCTAATCATCCCTAGTTACCGTTAATTAATCCTAAATCACCATCTAATCCATGTATCTTCCCTAAATGTCTCTATTTACCATCCCTAGGTCTTCATTTAATGATTTCACCTCCCCTTTTCCTTTATTTAATATTTTCCACCTCCCACCTACCAATTTATCCATCCTAAGCAACCCTAACTCGTCCTTATCATCCAAAACCCTAATCCCACCTCACATGGGCTCATTGTCTCAAGCTCGCCACTCTTACACCACCCAAATGGATGGGCCTCCGTAGTCGGTGGTGACCCATTCGGGTCACCGTCGACCCTATAAATGTAACCATACCCCTCATTTTTCAAGGATGCGACTTTGGAGACTTCAACCTTTCTTGTGATCTTGCCTTCATCTCTTGCTTGTTTTTACAGCTGTTATCACCATATTGGAGCTATTTTTGGAGATATTTTTCTTCACCCTTGGAGATTTTAAGTCTTCTTCCTCTCTTGCATGTTTGTATCCACCCTTGCCATTCCATCACTTTTTCATCATCACCCTTTTTGCAAGTTCATCATTCATATAAGAGCGTAGTCTCTACATTTTCCTAGCTTCCTCGTCATCTACAAATCGTCATTTTCACCATCCTTTTCCATCCAACCCTAGATCATTCCCAGTCGTCATCGACCCTGCCTAATTTCTGTCGAACTAGTTTGTATTCTCTTAGATTTTTATCATCCACTTTGTCCCTCATCTACTTTTTGATCTCACAGTTGTTTGGAATCCTCCAATCTTGCCATTTCACACGCTTGTAGCTTTAAAAACCAACTTCATCAAATTCATTCGCCACCAATCATGACCAATCATCATCGATACTGTCGAGCAGATCTTTTCTTCTTTAATTTTATTGCATCCTTTCTATCAAATTCAAATCTAGATCTCTTGCAATGTTCCTGCTTTATCTCAGCTTCATCACTAGCTTTAGATCTACCTCCAAGGACTTCATCTATGTATTTTGTGTTGTTATTTGACTTGATCTACTATAGTCGTTGTCGACTAAGCTCTGCAGTCTAAGGTCATCGTCGACCCACCCAAGATTGATTTAGTTTACATTTACTTAGATCAGATCAACATTACTACTTTATCTGTGTCTTTTCAGCTTTATGTTTTATCTCAAATTTTGCTACATTATATCAGATCCATCATTTACTTTACTTATCTTTATCAAAACGTGGGTTGACATCAATTGTAGGAAGTTTTCACTTCTCGAGACTGACATTTTCACGCAACCCACCCATCTATCTACTAATCCATTTTATTTTGAGTTCTCTTTGTTGTCCAAGTCATTTAGCTCGTTGCGAGGAGGACTCTTCTTTTGCACCAGTATCCATCATCATCCCATTCAACGGTATCTTAAACCCTCTCATACCTGGTGTTGCTCATTTTCTTTGATACAATTTCACTAATTTGAAACAGGAACGAGAAAATCGGTTCAACATTCTGGCACACTCGGTGGGACCTGTTCTTCTTTGGCAAGTCTTTTCATTGTCTTTTAGTTTCATTTTCTTTTATCCATATTCTACTAACCTCGCAGGTAGGAGCATTGCTTGCTTTCTTGCGTGTGTGGGTTGCTTTGCTTGGATTTTCTTGATTGCTTAAAAATAAAAATAAAAAAGGAAAAGTGTTATCCAGGTATTCTTCATTTTTTCTCTATTTGCTCCTTTTGCATCATTTTCCCCTTCCTTGCTTTATTGAATTCATGGAACATAACACTTCATTTTGGATCTAAAAATAACCTTCATATTTTATTGACAATCTAGTCTAACTAGGGGGTTAATTCTTTGCACACACTTTTATCACACACATCTAAAACACACACATCAAAACTACACATCTTAAACATCTCCTCCCAGGTAGAACTATTGGGATTTCATCACCCAATAGGAAATCCGCTACAATGTTCTGGCCGTGTTACAATTTTTTTGGCTATCAGTATATTGGCTAAGCACCTGACACCCTTATTGTTGTAGTGTGTGACATGGGGGGTAGGCCCCAATATCAAGCCCCGTACCGGTAGTCATCATAGATTTGGGCCTCACGTACCTTCGGGTATATCAAAGACTCCATCCAAAATAACTTGAAACCATCCATAGTTTGGCCATTTCTTAAGCTCCCTTTGAGCCCATTTTCCTTTCTTTTCGCACATCTTTAATAATCAAGATAATCAAAACTCTCATGTGTGAAATATTTGAAGTAATTAAAAATCAACATAGTTTCTTGTATTATTGTTTGTTTCATACTCGTTATTACACATTCCCAAGCAAGAAAAATGGAACAAACCTTGTCACCCAACAACATCCTTACTTTTACTATTGTCTCTGTTAGGAAATAAGGGATAAAATATGCAGAACAATCCCACACAAAATCACAATAGTAGAAACTAATATGCAAAAAAAATATTACAAATATGAAATAAAAGTGCAGATAATAAAAGAACATAACACAGACAATATTTAACGTGGTTCACCCAATTTGGGATACGTCCACCAAGAATCACTTGCTCATATTTTTATTACAAGCCACCTCGTTATGTATATATAATACCCAAATCTTCTTGGAGTTGTGCTCAACAAACTCTCTTGAATTCACACTTGATCTCGCACACATCAACAATGTTATGTCTACCCTACCATATGCACAAAAACACATCAGTAGGCAACTGATTAAGAAATTTTATAATACCATGGGTACTAAAACCATGGGCCAAAACCACCCCATAAACTTTGAGAAACAATGGAGAGTGTATAATACTTTTAGTGTACAGTCTTAAACACTTCCACGCATGAACAAAATCTCCACAACATAACAGTCTCCCAACAAACTTATGCCCTTTCTATCATTTCTTCTACCACTTTGGTCACCAATTCTATGATTACTCAACCTTTTGTTTCCATTACCCCTCTTCAATAATCCCAAGTCATCCAACCTAACACCCATGTTGAGACCAACCCCTTTCTTTATCATCACTCCATCCTATCTAGAAAAGTTACACCCCCATCTGCCACTTCTATGGAATATTTTGGGCCTCTTACCATCTCTCGTGGATATACAGAATTCTGGGAGTTTTTTAATGCCAACCCAGTTACTCTTCATGATTACATATTCATAAATCTACCAACCTCCCTTTCGATGGCCCCCCATATTCAACAAATTTATGCTTACCATTCTCATCTGAAGTCCACCCAAGTCCTCACACCACAACTCATCATGTTTTTTCCTAGAGATACGAATGAACTTGTTATGGCATGACGTGAGATTGATCCTCATCAATCATCCTCCATAATCCCTTACACATCACACACACTCACCAAACCACTCAATTGGTGTGCCCATTCTCCCTAATTTGTCTCGCATTAACACCATTATCACTTCATCTACCCCCATCACCTCTTCATCCACTACGGTCATTATTGCCCCTATCCAATCATCATAAGAATCTCATTTGCTTCCTCCTCCATCCGAACATCATAATCCAACTTTACTCCTTATTTCTATTTCCCATCTTCGTTCAAATATGAGCACTTTACAACCCTATCCTTCTTAATCAACTCAAACCCATCAACCTCCTCTTTGGGATGTTTTTCATTACCTACTTCTCAATCAATCCACTCAAACATCCTAACCACCTATTACATATATCCCAACTCATCCTTTACCAAATCAATTCAATATCCCCATCACTCAACAACCAATACAATCTCATCAATCTTATCACATCCCCATCTCTCAACAACAAACTATATCTCAACCCATTCAATCACAATCATTCAATTACATTCCCCCTTATCAACCACTTCCACAAACACCTACTCATCCTCACACAATCAACAATCTAACCCATCTAATTCATATATTCCATAACCACATCCTTCAACTTCTCATCCCTGTGCATCCAATGATCTCATGCATGATTTATTGACTATAATGACTAATCTTGAAGCTGCTACATTGGGATCCAAAACCACCTTCTCATATGAACAAATCCACAATGAACCCATCAATCATTTGGTTTTCGTAAAGCCTTATCCCCCACATTGGGAGATTCTAAAATTCTCTAAGTTCAATAACAAGGAAGATACACAACAATACCTTCGTGCCTTTAGAAATGCATGTTACCTCATTGCTCATGATCAGGACCTTATGCTTCGTACATTCCCCATGTCGTTAGTTGGACCCACATTGGATTGGTACAACGACATTCCACAAAATTCATTATTTTCCTTCCCCCATCTCCCACAATTATTCCCAGAACATTTCTCAATCAATATCACGCGTAAAAAACACTATCACAAACCTCTACGCCATTAGATAATTTGATGACGAGTCTATTGCAGACTTTGTAGCTCGATGGCATGGCATAATAAACCAACTATCATTCTCCCTTCCATAGACTGAACTAATCAAAATTTTCTCACGGTCTTGTGCGAAGCGTATTTTCTCTACTCTTCAAATACAATCATTCCAAACCTTTGAAGAGGTATTCACTATGGCTCGTAAACTTAAACTTTGTGCCTTGAGCAAGGCCACCTCAAACTTTGATCAAACAAGCCAAAATCTGAATTCGCTAAGTCCTCCACACATGGTGAAAAATATAAGAACACCGCCAACGCCATCATGGTCAAATATTCCTCTACACCCACTTCTCACACGAAGCCCCCATAAAGAGCTCCCAGATCACCTCCTAACTATAGCCCACTCGGGGAATCCTATAGTTCAATATTTGACAAGTTAATGGTGGTTCATCTTATTCAACTTCCTCCCATCCAACCTTTCAATGAATTGTGACCCAAACCAACACGGTATCAGTAGGAGCATTATTGTAAGTATCATCAATTTTTTGGTCATGACATTGAGAAGTGTCGCACTTTTAAAGACCTTCTCCAAAAACTCATAGACTGTGATGACCTTCAAGTAGATAATCTTAATGCACCACCTAATCATCCTCTCGATGTCTTCAAAGAACCTTTTCCTAATCATCTACCCACTAAACAAACTCCACAACACACATCTCAAACACCTAATGCCCATACAATCAATACTATAAACTAGGCCCCAACATCAGTACCTACGCCCGTCATCTCATCATCCATTACACCCATGTATATTTCATATTCTTCTCCCACGCCCAAAACTTCATCGACATCTACACCTATTATATCTACAACGATTATATCCACAACTACTACATCCACATAAATCTCAATTACACTTACTTCCCCATCTATGTATACCCAAAGTGCATGATTTAGTGTCTACATTTTCCCCATTTTATGTTGTTGAGCAAATGCTCGATAACATAAAGTAGATAAGATATGTGTTCTTGATAACCATGTAGATTGATGGCAAAAAGTGTGCAGAGAAACAAGAAAAAGCATGGAGTGATAAAAAAGTGAAGCATGGAAGCTAGAGAAGAGGAAGTGAAAAAAAAGTGATGATGATGATGACCCTAGGGCGAGAGCATGTGTGTAGATGTCGTGATTATAAATATTATTGATGTCTATTATTGTTGATGTGGTGTGATTAATGTGTGATTAATGTGACTACCACTTCCCATAAGGACGAACTTGTAAAAGAGAAGAACAAGAAGTAGTCAAATACGCATATATATGTTCAAAATGTGTAAAAAGTGCATAAAATTATACAAGAAAATGAAAAAGGAACATGTGCACCTGATCTGTGATGAGTGAAAGATATAGAAAGGATCCTGATGATGATGTAGAAGAATGATTTTTTCGGGTGATATCACACTAGTTGTGTTGACTGCGATTTTGTTGGGCGATCTCACACCAAAAATGGAAGAAGTGTAGGGAGAAAAGTCTAGTGTCATCCTCCAACCTTTAACTGCTTCCTCGAGTGTGAACACCACTGCAAATGGTGTGTAAAAATTCAATCCATTTCGAACAATTCTGATCCAATGCAAAAGTAGAAAAGAAGGTGTGGGTAATTTTTGAGAATGAAGACTGTGTTGAATTTGTGTTGAATTATAATGAACTATGATTGTAGACTGTTAAATGGGGTGAGTGATTAACCCAATAGATGCCCCCTTGTTTGGGGTGCATGTGACATTTATGAGGAGTATGCGGAACAAAGGAGGACCGACCATTAAACTGAAATTGATGCCATGCAGGGGGAGTGTGCTTGGTAGAAACCAAGGTACATGTAATCAAAGTGGCTAGAAATAAGTGTTAGTGCAAGCAGAACACGCATGTAAAAGACAAAATGCAAGCTAATAGACAAGATAACAATGTGTAAGCTAACACAAAAGAAGACAATATGCAAGAATACAATGTAGACCATGAAAAGTGGATGGCAAACATGGGACATCACTCACGATGCCACTAGACATGCAAGGCTGATATAGCCAAAAGCAAACAATGTACACACAAGACAAAGGGCAAAGCCCATAAATAATGGCAAGTAATGATAGACAATAACAAAGAATGTAATAGAAAGCCATGGAAGCAAATAGACATTCAAGACAAATGTTGAACATGAAGCACCCTTTAGCATGTGGAAATATAAGAAGTATGTCAAAGCGTGTATAATCTGATATAATAATGTGCTATGAAAAAGGAAATAATATCAACTCTAGTCTGTCAGTATTCCTTGCATCGTGCTTGTTTTTTATCGGTTCATCCTTCGCGTCGTAAAATTTTCCTTTTGGGGGATTTAGAAACTTTTGGCTTCCTAAAAAGCTTGTCATGCTTTCCTGCTTTGACCTTGCTTTTTTGTCACTTGTCACCTCCAAACTCTACCACGTTTCTTTGACCCTCACTGTAGACACCTATAATTACGCCCAAGCAATTTAAATACTTAAATTGTGCTAATTATCCCCTTTCTCGCAAATCAACGACATATCGTCAAAGGCACTCATTTTCCCTCATATCATCATTAATTAATTACACTAAGCTAATTAATTAAGTTGCTTATCCAACAAATACCCTAATTAACAACCTTCCGTTAATAAATCACCCCTTCTACCTAGACTAATTAATTATTATTAATTAATTAGCTTTCCCTTCCATTTAACCAATAAATCAATATTTAATTGATTTAATCCCCTTATAATAGCCTAAATCGTACTAATATTCCTCTAATTAGCTTCTATAAAGCTTACATCTACCTATTAATTAATCACCTTTGATTAATTAAAATCCCCTCCAACTCCCATGACTTGTTAAACATGTATTAAACCCTTCTAAAGTAAGGTTACCTTTAATAAAGCAACCTTATCCATTCCTAATCATGTTTTACCTTTATCCCACATTCATGAGAATGTGTTGAATCCTTTATCCTTTGGGCTATATAAAGATCCCTCCACCTACCTTTTTACTTACACCTAAACTTTCTAAGAGAACAAATGCAAAGCATATAACAAAGAGACTAAGAGCTTGCACCTTGCCCTTTTGAGAGTTCATCATCTTGAAGAGTTAAGCCTCTTTCTTAAAGTGCTTGGGTCATATGGGAGGTGTCAAAAGGGTCTTGTAGCCCAACTTTGATTAGCCCCCATTCCTAGGTTCTTGGAGCATTAAGGACAACTATTTTGATAGCCATGGAGCTTACTTAGGTCCATTCATTTATTTGCTGTTATAGAATAGAGGAGTTTAGATATTTAGCATTGTTAGTTTCAAAGTTTGTATTGATGAATGCTAGCATCTAACCCATGTTTAATTCTTATCATGATGGTGTTTATGTTTTGTTTTAGCTAAATTGTAGAACTATTTTAGGTGGTAGTTCTTGCTTCATTTGATTTAGCATTAAGAAAAGTATACATGCACACATTTGGCATGCCCGGTGGGACTTACTCCATTGTCCTTTGCACTTAATTTCAAGTTTTTGTAGTTAAGTTTTATTTTTGGTTACTAACCCTCTTTTACACATGTTGATCTAACTTGTTTTTTTTAACATGTTTTGTTGAGTTTGCATGTGTTGGGTCTTCCTTGTAGGTATGAAGGAGGTGAAGTGCTGTCAAAATTGGAATTGAGGGGAAAATTTCAAGATTTCTCCATGTTTTCATTTTTAGAGCTTACTTTTTCAACATTCTACATGCTAGTTTTGTCAATTTCTTGAAGATTTTAAATTCTTGAGCATGTAGGTTAGTGTTTGATAGTGCTAAGTCTTCTATTTACATATTAATGTGGTGGGTTTCTGTCAAAATTTAATGTTGGTGAGAAAATTTCAAGATTTCATCATGTTTTCATTTTTAGAGCTTACTTTTTCATCATTTTACATGCTAGTTTTGTCAATTTCTTAAAATTTTTCAAATCTTGAGCATATAGGTTAATGTTTGATAGTGTTGAGTCTTATATTTACATATTAATGTAGTGGGTTGCTGTCAAAATTTAATGTTGGTGAGAAAATTTCAAGATTTCATCATGTTTTCATTTTTAGAGCTTACTTTTTCATCATTCTACATGCTAGTTTTGTCAATTTCTTGAAAATCTTAAATTCTTGAGCATGTATGTTAATGTTTGATAGCGTTGAGTCTTCTATTCATATATTAATGTGATGGATTGTTGTAAAAATTGAATCTTGGTTGGAAAAATTTAACCATTTTGCATATTAAGGGACGTTTTTTTTTGACATTTTTTAAGTGCATGTCAAGTGCATACCCATGAGCATAAGAGCATATGCGTAACCCATCTTCCGAAGGCCATAACTTTTCCTCCCGACCTCGAAATGACTCCATTTTTTTTGCGTTGGAAAGGTATTGAAGTTAAATATGCAATGAAAACATAAATTTGGGATTTACACTTACAGAAGTTGCAGGTTTTTCTATTATTTTAAAACTGGTCATTTTCTAACATGTCTAATGTTTTGATGAATGTTGTATTTCCATGCTTACTCGATTTAGATCAAAGCATGTGTATGCTCTTCTCTTGCACCTTTTGGTGATCTTGAGAATCAAAAACAACTTTGATATCTATCTTGTTAAACATTGGGATTAAACTTGGAAACTTGATTATTCATTTTGCTTAAGGGAATGAACCTTTTACAAAGCATTTTTCAATGGTCCCTTGATTTGAAGTTTTCCATTTCTATTTAGTTGGGATAAAGTTTGTGTATGCTCTTCTCTTGCACCTTAGGGTGATCTTGAGAATCAAAAGCAACTTTAGTCTTCATTTTATAATATTTGGTAAATTGGAAACTTCATCTTTCACTTTTGGTTTAAGGGAATGAACATTTATCAAGAATTTTTGTATGGTTCATTGGTTGAAAAGATTTTTTTTACATTTTAGTTGGATTATTTGTTGTGTATGCTCTTCTCTTGCATCCTTGGATGATCTTGAGAATCAAAAGCAACTCTTAATCCTCTTTTAAATAATGTGATTTTCTTGGAGAACTACTAACGCTTGAGTGCAGGACCTAAAAACGCTTGTCAAAGAAAGGAGGAATCAAAACGAAATCAAAAACTACTAATACAGTTGTTATACAGGTTGCCAAAAGGTGTTCAAGCAAACCACACCTAATTAAACAAGATAAAAAGAACAACATATTCAAAACACTGTATTGCAGGTTTCGGAAAAGGGTACGTCCCTCTCCGCTCAACTGGAACATAACCCCTTTGGCATAACGCCTTAAGCTACAACAATGGGGGTGGTTCCAGGAACCCCAAAGTAGTCCACGCAAGAGGGAACCTTGTGGACGAAATGGGAAGTGCTCCGCACTACCTACTTGACTAGTGATTCCTTTGTGAGATAGAGTTACAGGTTGTCCGTTGTGGCGACCCCAGTGATAGTACACGTAGACGCACTAGTTGCCTACTATTCTTGAAGGGGGTAAAGTAAAGCCGAGATACTCCTAAACTAGTCAGTGTGACTTTTTGGGTAAATCGCGCTCGCTCGTGGCAACTTTGTAACACCTAGGGCGAGAGAACCACCTAGGAGAATATACTTTGGCCAGGAGCCCACTTTGACCACTTTAAAATAGTGTTGAGTTGTGAACCTTCTTTTTGAGAAACGTGTGACGTATTACTTTCGCCTAGTTTTTACTTGCCTTAGGGCGAGGCGAAACTCTGCCGAAGTAAGACTAGCATTTTTTGTCATTTTTTCTTGATTTATTTCCTTCATATTCTTTTGACACTTTGTTGATCAAAAGAGGTGTGATTACCTTTGTGTTGCCATTCGACTGTTTCTCTCACTTTTATGTCCGTTTACGCCCATCCATGTTTGCGGCTGGGTTAGTTAAACGTCTAAAGTGAGTGGAGGTGTTTTCACGTCATTTGGTAGCCATTGTGATCTTGATACCCACGTCAAGATCGTCATTATAGTTAGGCGTGGTTCATCACTGCGGACTTCCATAGAGGAGTTAGTTTGTTTGTCTCGTATCATTACAATTTCGATATTTACGTCTTGTTTCTTGTGAACTCGACATAAATACCTATATTGTACGGTTACGCTGCACACATTCTTAACTATTCCTAGCTATACTTTGAGCTTTTTTTGTTCAGTTTTATTATTACCTCGATTTCAAAAGGTGTTAGGAACTACCATTTGTGCGTGTTATATCAATAACACCTCGATATCAATACTCCACTTTCTTGCAAAGTGGGTTAACATATCTTGGTGATATTGTTGTGTCATTCACAAATCGTAATTGGCACTTTTTGAGATATAGGTCTTAATCAGACTTGAGCTTGCTCATCGTATATCTTGATTGGGAGATCGCATTTAACTTCATGTATTTACTTACGTCTTGTTCATTCCTTTGAACTTGGCATAAGTGGAGACATCTTGTTAATCATCTGGTATCACAAATTACTTTGAAACGTAGTCTAGGAAGTATTTCATTTGATTAGGTTTTGGTACCAAACGATTGTTTCATTGGTGACTTTATCACTCTATCACATTGGTATTCTCACACTGTTAATTTACTCTTAACACGTACATCTTGTGTTTCACTTAGGGGTAGACATTGAATTTTGAACAAATCTATAACTTACCTTAGTGAAATTTATCACAAAAACATGGCTCCCAAGATGCGTCTAGGGTTAAAGAAACAAACATATGAGGAACAACAGGCGCAAGCTTGGGAAACCTCTAACAGACAAGGGTCAAACCCATTTATCGGACACGATCTAGGACCACTATTTTCTGCAGAAAAGGAAACGGAAGAGATGGTCGATCATAGTGGAAATGAATTAGAATCACCACACGCAGACTTTGATTTTGACCCCACTCTACTAGATGAGTTTCTCCTTAGAAACAAAGATAGAGTTTTGGCACGGGTCATGGAATTAGGGGCCAAATTTCCCATTGAGAAGGAACCAATACTACAAACAAATGACACTACTAAGGAAGAACACCCCCTTATCAATATGGAAGATATTTTAACAGGCAGACATGCTTCCACTTCTTACGCAGAAAATGATAAAGTGGTAGGGCATAGAATACCCCTCATCAAAGTGCCACGAAGAAACAAGATAGAACATGAGATAGGGGAAGAACCTCCACAATACGAAGAGGAGTAACCTTTAGAAGAAGAAGACACAAACCAAGTCACAATCCAACAACAACTCAGTAACTTAAGCCGACAACTATCTTTGCTTACTTTCCAAGTACAAGAAAGACACAAACAAGAACGTTCAAAAGTCAAATCCTAAGTTTAGGATCCACAAACTCCATCGAGAAAACCAAGGAGAAGAAGACACAGGGTATCATCATGTACACATACCCTGTTTCTCCCACTAAAGAACAGTTGCTCGCATAAGAAGTACAATCTATGAAAGCAACGCTTGTGAGCATACAAGAAAGTAATATAGGGAGTATTAGGAAATACCAATATGAAGAACTATGCCCATATCCTTTTGACAAGAAAATGACCCTTCAACCCTTTCCAAAGAAATTTGATATGCCAAAGTTTGAAAAATATAAAGGAAAGGGAGACCTAAGGGATCATGTTAAAGATTTCTACATGGCATGTCAAGAGGTGTCTTATAGTGATAATTACCTCATCAGACTTTTTCCTAAGAGTCTAGGAGGTCAAGCATTGGAATGGTTTACGCGCTTACCACGAGGATCAATTTTCACCTGGCCAGAATTGGCAGAAAGATTCGTGTGTCATTTCTCGTATAACATAGAGAGTGATGTCACCATGGCAAACTTGTGTAGCACAAAACAAAACCCAAATGAGACCTTCACTAGCTTCCTTCAACGATGGAGAGGGATAGCTAGTCGCTTCCCTTGTGCTTTCCCTGAGAATCAGCTGGTCAGTATTTTTGTCCCTAATCTCAACCCAGATATAGATTTCCACCTCCAAATGCATTGTGTCCGCACCTTTGAGGAGGTTATCGAGAAAGGGATTCAAATAGAAAAGGATCTCATTGCCAAAGGCACCCTCAAAACCCAATCTAAAGACAACCAAAGTGTCAAACCCATTGAAAAGCCAAAGATCTTTAACAAAAACAAAAACATGGTGGGAGACGGGAATCACTGATTCCAAACGTGTTCAAACGGTCCAAAATAGTCAACCTTTTAAACTGACCAAGGGCCCAATTCAACCACCACCAAAGTGACGAACATTCACCTCCCTCAATGAGTCATTTTCTGTCATACTAAAATAGTTGGATGTGGCCCACATGATGACCTATCCTACAATGCAACCATTTGATGACAACACTTCTAAACCTTCATGGTATAAGGAGCATGAATACTGTAAAATGCATCGTGTTAAAGGTCATAAAATAGAAAAATGTTTGCGACTTCGCCACTATATTCAAGATTTTATTGACAACGAGGAGATAGAGGTGGATAACCCTAGCCACATGCAAACACCTAATGAGAAAATGGGGATTTATAAGGAACCATTCCCCAAGCATGATAAATTGGAAAAGGAAAAACCGGATCGGGGAGAGTCATCACAAACCTATAAAGCCACGAATTACTTATATACCAAGAGAGATAACAATCATTACGATTCACTTATCGGATGTATTCGATCCCCTGCTGATCGTGTCAATACCATTCGGATCAAGGGAAAGGACTGCGCTGCAATAACAAGGCGTGCCCACCTCGTGATTCCAGAACCCTCTCTGTTGACCCCACAAACTGGTAAATATAACCTTTTAGAACAACTTGAGAAGACACCTGCTAAGATATCAATCTTAGATCTTCTCAAGATATTCAATGCGCATAAGGAAATTTTGTATCAAACTCTTTAGGGGTCGGGAGTGCCTTTAGAAGTCGATCTTGCATACCTTCAAGCCACAATGGAAAATATTGCACCCAGTGAGCATCTCACTTTCAACCATAGGGAGGTCCCTACTGAGAATCCTACACATAATCTTCCCTTATACATTGAGGTAGTTGTCACCCGCAGGAAAATCAAACGGGTGCTTGTGGACAATGGATCAGGATTGAATATCTGCACGCTTAAGTTGGTCAAACAATTGGGACATACAGAGACAGATCTTGAGTCCCATATCATCACTATCACCGCATACGACAACGCGGAAAGAGAGTCAGCAGGCACCATTACGCTGCCAATGGAGGTGGGCCCCACTTTCCATCAGACAAAGTTTCACGTCTTAGACTTGGAACTTCCATATAATATGCTTCTAGGCCGACCATGGATCCATGCCATGCAAGCAGTGCCATCAACATTTCATCAATGCATCAAGCTGAAGCATGAGGGACATACAGTAACAATACCAGGAGACTCAGAGCCCTTTGCTCATTGTAGAGCTCTTAATAGCTTTGCACGAAAGGGTACATATGCATGTCCCTCCACAGATATAGCTGTCCCTCTTCATTCTGAGGCCATGGAATCTCGAGTAGATTCAAATTCTCTTAGTTCTTGCACTCATGGGGCATCTACTTCAACATCTCCATTTAATTCATGGGAGATGAAAATTCTGGAATATGGCTGTGGGGAGTATAATGTACAACAAGCGCTCTTGGTTTCTGACCTCTCCTTGTCGCCCAAGACTAGAGGTCGACCCAACTACCGCTTCAGGAGACCTAGAGAGGAACATACTATTGGGTCGTTCCTACCTGGAGGCTTGTTAGCTGAGGAAAAATTACTTGATCCACCTACTACTTGGGTCCCTGAGGACACTCAGCCATCTTGTTATCAAACCCCAGAATATGAAAAATCTAGCAGAATGATGTACTCCATGGGCTACAAAGGCCTAGGATGTGGGAGGAATGAACAAGGACAAAGAGAACCAGTCCCTCTTCCACATTTCAAAATAGAAAGATATGGCATTGGGATTCGCCCTTATGGAGCACACCCCAACGATCAAGATGCGACTTGTTCTGAGCATGAGGATAGCTCCGATTATCTAGACAGCGATACGGATTCCTGTTGTAGCCAATATGAGGATCTGGCCTCCACGAACCTTTTCATGAATAATGTTGTCCTAACCATCACCCCCAATGAACCAACCCTTGACCTTGTATACCCCTCCCTTGTTGAATGGGACCAACAACGTCACGTGCCACTAGATTTATTCGAGAATGACGAGGCTATTGCAGAGTTCATGGGCATAAGGGATACAATTCCCATTGGAGATCACAAGAAGGGTTTCTTTATCGACTTAGACACCTGCGCCTACTTCGGCGAGGAGGCTGAACTTCGTGGTCAGCAAAATTTAAAGAAAAGCGAGGGCAAGAGTTCTAAAGAAAAGCCTCGGCAAAAATCAAAGTCCAAGTCACACAGTGAAAACCTCTTTGAGGCATTGGCTGACAAACAAATAAGAAAATCAAAGGACAAACAAAGTGACCACGCCAAGGATGAAAATCTCGTAGAGACATCCTTGGATGAAGATCTCAACCTACCTCCCGATCCCACGCGTATGGAGGATTTATCAAAATTGTTAGTTGAAGAAACCATTGATGTCAATATTGGTACTGAAGAAGATCCCAAGATAGTAAAATTGGGAGCATCACTCTTAGCCAGAGAACAAAAGACGTTCACTATGCTACTGCGAGAGTTTATTGATGTGTTCGCATGGTCTTACAAAGACATGCCCGACTTAGATCCAACTTTGGTCATGCATAACTTGGTTGTGCATGCAGACGCTAAGCCTATCAAACAGAAGCTTCGAAAGATGCACCCAAGAGTGGCCTTATTAGTTAAAGAAGTGTTGGAAAGGTTGCTTGTAGCAGGATTCATCAGGCCAATTAATTATTCTGAATGGATATCAAACATTGTTCCTGTCCAGAAGAAACCTATTGGTATCTGAATTTGCACAGATTTTAGGGACATCAATAAAGCTTGCCCTAAAGATGACTTTCCGTTGCCCAACATTGACATGATTTTTGACTCAACCACAGGGTATGAAATGCTATCACTTATGGATGGCTTTTCGGGTTATAATCAAATTAAGATCGCTGAGGAAGACCAACACAAAACAACTTTCACAACTCCTTGGGGCACCTTCTGTTATCAGGTGATGCCATTCGGCCTTAAGAATGTGGGAGTAACTTATCAGCGGGCCATGACAGTAATATTTCATGATATGATTCATGACATCATGGAAGACTATGTAGACGACATCATGGGAAATTCCAAAACAAGAGAGGAACATCCTATCATTTTGTGGCGTATCTTTGAATGCCTGCGTGAATACAAAGATTGAATCCAAAGAAATGTGTCTTCGGGTGTGTTATCTGGGAAACTATTGGGCTTCATTGTGTCGAGACGAGGTATTGAGGTAGATCCCGCTAAAGTGTATGCCATCATAGAAATGCCTCCACCTGAGAATATCAAGCAACTGCGTAGCTTGTAAGGGAAAATTCAAGCCATTCGCCGCTTTATCTCCCAGCTTGCAGATAAATGTCACTCATTCACTCATTTGCTTAAGAAGGACATCACTTTCATCTGGGGACCTGAGCAACAACAAGCCTTTGCTTTGCTTAAATAGTACCTAGCTAATCCACCTGTCCTCATGCCTCCCACTCCGGGAGAACCACTTTTGCTCTATATTTCCACTACGCAATATGCTATTGGTGCACTTCTCACCCAATATGAACTTAGCCATAAAGAGAAAGTAGTGTACTATCTGAGTCGCACCCTCATCGCCTATGAATGTAATTATCCTCAGATTGAGAAGGCTTGCTTGGCTGTTGTTTTTACCTTTCAGAAACTTTGCCATTACCTACTAAATACTAAGACCAAGCTCATATCCAAGGTCGACCCACTCAAGTATTTTTTGTCCAAACCCGCCCTCACAGGTAGAATGGCTAATTGGATCATTCTACTCAGTGAGTTTGATATAGAATTTGTCCATCAAAAATCAATTAAAGGACAAGTACTTGTTGACCAGCTAGCGGAAGCACCTTTGCAAAGCACAGAACCTTTGAGTCTGGATCTGCCAGATGCATATTTCCTCTACATTGAAGAATCTGTCGTATGGCAGATACATTTTGATGGATCTTTTACATTTCATGGTTCAGGTGCAGGAGTGGTCCTTATTACTCCTTCAAGTGATCCTATACCACAGGCTTTCCGTTTGGCCTTCCCTTGCACGAACAACATTGCGGAATATGAAGCACTCATTGCAGGGATGAAGCTAGCCATCAAGTGGAATATTCAACATGTGAAGGTTGTAGGTGATTCACAGCTAATCATCAAATAGGTTAATGATGAGTATAAAGTTAAGGATGAAAAGCTCATACCTTATAAGAAGTTGGTGGAAAATCTGAAGGAGTATTTTGTGCGCATTACCTTTGAGCAAATCCTAAGAGCGCAGAATAGATCGGTAGATGCTATGGAAACGGTGGGATCTATGCTTCGTATTCCGCCAGGGAACAATGATATGCCATTCTTCGTAGAAAATATACGCCAGCCCACGTATGACATGCCAGAATCTTGCTTGGCTTGTGAGGTTGTTAGTCCCCATTCACCATGGTATGAACCCATTTTCACCTATCTTAAGGACAGTACATTCCCTCCCGAAATCTCCCGCTCTAAAAAGCAGAGCCTAATTGGGCCAGATAGCCCATTACACCCTGTTAGGAGGTACACTTTATCGTCGTGGCTACGATGGGAATCCGTTACATTGTCTGGATGTGCCGGAGTCAATCCAGGCAATTAAAGAAGTACATGAAGGAGTATGCGGAGCACATACAAACGGAATGGTCTTGGCTAAGAAACTATTAAGAGTAGGTTACTATTGGCCCACCATGGAAATTGATTGTTGTAATTATGTTAGAAAATGTGTGCTATGCCAAAAGTATGGAAATTTCATCCATGCTCCATCGTAACCATTGCAACCAATCACTACCCCGTGGCCATTCTCCAAGTGGGGACTTGATCTAATAGGGAAGCTTACTCCTACCTCATCTGATGGTCATACACATATCATCACAGCTACAGAATACTTTACAAAATGGGTGGAGGCTGTCCCTTTAACCTATGTCACAGGAGCACAGATTTCTAAATTCATCATGAATCACATTATTTGCCGATATGGTATCCCTGCAACCATTGTCACAGATAATGGGAAGTCATTTAAGAACAAAACTGTGAAAGGTCTTTGCCAACGGTTCCAAATCAGATTGAAATGGTCCACGCCATATTACCCTCAGGGTAATGGACAAGCTGAGGCAACAAACAAGACTTTGGTAAGGATAATGGAGAAGATGGTTAGTAAAACTGGTCGAAACTGGCACCTACAAATCCACCCAGCCCTCTGGGCCTACCGAACATCAATTCACACTCCTATGGGTGCGACGCCATATTCCCTCGTGTTCGAGACAAAATCTATCATCCCTTTAGAGATTGAACTCCCATCCCTGCGAATTTCTCTTCGGGACTATTTGGATAAGGATGAAGATTACCGAAGTGGCAAGATTGGCTGAGTTAGATCTCCTAGATGAGAGGCACATTCGCGCTCTTAATCACCTGAAAGTATATCAACACAGAATCTCCCACAACTACAACAAGAGAATCATCCCTCGCCAGTTTGAGGTGGGTGATTTAGTTATGAAGGAGAACCAGTTCAACACCAGAGCAGAGCGAGAAAAGAAAGGGAAGTTCGAACCACACTGGTTAGGACCCTATGTCATAGTTGCCAAGTATGGCACAGGGGCTTACAAGTTGGCTCACCCCAATGGTGATGAGCTCCGGGGAGCCCATGAATTCCATGCATCTTAAGAGGTTTTATGCCTAAACATGGCACAAGAAAGTCATAAAAATCATAAAAAAGTATAAAAACATCAAAAAAATAAATAAATATAAAAACATCAAAAAAATAAAAAATCAAAAAAATATAAAAACATAAAAAAAAAGAAAAAAATAAATATAAAAAACATCAAAAAAATCAAAAATCAAAAATCAAAAACATCGAAAAAAAATAAAAAGAGAAAACAGGTCATCCACTAGTGAGAACCACGCAATTGTGGCACTTTGGACAAGTCCTTGGGTGAAAACCAGTTTCCGGTGCCTCGGGAGGATTTGTTGTTCACAAGCATTCTGTATTAGAAGGGTATTTGTCTTTGTCCTGGACCTGGTTCTACCTTCAAGTTTCCTTGTGCACACCATCTAGTCCAGCCTTGATCCGGCTTTGCCTTCTTCTATTCGTCTGTAAGGGATGTGGTCTTTTGTTATTTCCCATCTTACGCTGGGGGCAACTCAACAACTTCACCTTCTTGTTCATAAGCGCGTGGCTTTTGCCTTTGTATATTCCCCACCTAACGCTGGGGGCATCCATGCTTTCTTGGTTACTTGCACATAACTTTGGAAAACTATTAAAAACACAAAAACAATAGAAAAATTGTTTCACAAAACACAAAAACAATAGAACATTGTTTTGAGAAAACACAAAAACAATAGAAAATTGTTTCACAAAACACAAAAACAATAGAACATTGTTTTGAGAAAACATAAAAACAATATAAAATTGTTTCACCAAACACAAAAACAATAGAAAATTGTTTCAGACAACACAAAAACAATAGAACATTGTTTCGAGAAAAACACAAAAACAATAGAACATTGTTTCGAGAAAACAACAATATATATATATATATATATATATATATATATATATATAAAATCTAAAAACAAGGCAAAATTTTTCAAAAAATTCCTAAAAAGTAAAACACCCTACAAAATGGTAACTTGCTTCTTACGGCTGAAACTTGTGTCTTGCGCATGGTATTTTCTCCATATCCTGTTGGTTTGTCTCACATCTTCCCCGATTAATACGACTCGCGGATCACTGGATTTACAACCATTCACAAAAGCTAGCTGCTTGCTTCGTCTGTACTCTGGGGCACTTTTGGTTGCTTGGTGCTGTTTCGTTGCGCACAAATGCTTTTCATGGACCCCGTGTCCATTTTCATTTCCCCTTGCATGTATCCTTGCTTGGGGCATCATTTTTTAACCCTTGTCGTCAATCATGAACTTGTGGATCTCTTCAGCACTGATAACAAACCATTTGTACAACTGTCTTGACTATTGTTGGGTTAGATATGTGCGTTCGTACTTGTTTTCCCTGTTATATGAGCTTGTTTCCTTCTCGTATTGCATTGCATTATTGTATTTTACGTGGAGTTGGTATTTTCAGCAATGGACAATTGTTCGTATTATGGATTTTCATGTCATTCTACCTTTGTCGTATGCTTATATTTTTCATAAGGACCGATAATGTAGTTCCTATGGCAATATGATGACATCAAATTTGTTCCAAACAAATAAGCAGCTAGAGGCTAAGTTCTTCTCTCCCCTCATCCATATTTCTTCTACACGACTTCCCTTTCACCCCTAATTCTCCCTCTCCTCGGGGCATCCTGCCTCGTCCCCATTCTTCTGCCTATTTCTCACCTTTTTCGATCGTCGATCGAGTTCTTCTATCACCCCATCGACACTCGAGGGGGCATCTCTCCCTCCTACTAATTTTTCTTCCATCTCTTCAAAATATCTTTTGTCTACTATCTTTGAAGTGGCATCACTTATGCCACCCCAAAGAGGGGCAAATGTAGACACCTATAATTACGCCCAAGCAATTTAAATACTTAAATTGTGCTAATTATCCCCTTTCTCACAAATCAACAACATATCATCAAAGGCACTCATTTTCCCCCATATCATCATTAATTAATTACACTAAGCTAATTAATTAAGTTGCCTATCCAACAAATACCCTAATTAACGACCTTCCATTAATAAATCACCCCTTCTACCTAGACTAATTAATTATTATTAATTAATTAACTTTCCCTTCCATTTAACCAATAAATCAATATTTAATTGATTTAATCCCCTTATAATAGCCTAAATCACACTAATATTCCTCTAATTGGCTTCTATAAGCTTACACCTACCTATTAATTAATCACCTTTGATTAATTAAAATACCCCCAACTCCCATAACTTGCTAAACATGTATTAAACCCTTCTAAAGTAAGGTTACCTTTAATAAAGCAACCTTATCCATTCCTAATCATGTTTTACCTTTATCCCACATTCATGAGAATGTGTTGAATCCTTTATCCTTTGGGCTATATAAAGAGCCCTCCACCTACCTTTTTACTTACACCTAGACTTTCTAAGAGAGCAAATGCAAAGCATATAGCAAAGATACTAAGAGCTTGCACCTTGCCCTTTTGAGAGTTCATCATCTTGAAGAGTTAAGCCTCTGTCTTAAAGTGCTTGGGTCATGTGGGAGGTGTCAAAAGGGTCTTGTAGCCCAACTTTGATTAGCCCCCATTCCTAGGTTCTTGGAGCATTAAGGAAAACTATTTTGATAGCCATGGAGCTTACTTAGGTCCATTAATTTATTTGTTGTTAGAGAATAGAGGAGTTTAGATATTTAGCATTGTTAGTTTCAAAGTTTGTATTGATGAATGCTAGCATCTAACCCTTGTTTAATTCTTATCATGATGGTGTTTATTTTTTTGTTTTAGCTAAATTGTAGAACTATTTTAGGTGGTAGTTCTTGCTTCATTTGATTTAGCATTAAGCAAAGTATACATGCACACACTCACTAACCTAAACCTGGACCCAAAAGCTTTATGAATTGTATCTCATCCCGAGGTTGACGTCAATCGGAGCCCAAAAGCGATAAGGACCCCTAGAATCCCACCATGTGTCGATCCCTCGTTAGTTGCAACCTTTCAATGTCTCATGGCTATTCTTTGTTGTGTAGATTTTACTTGCTTTCCTAGGGTTTAATTAAAACCCGCCTAATTCCAATGGATGCTCCTTTGTTTCGCGGGTTAAGAGAACCCGCATAACACTAAGTTATTATACTCTATGGTAAACTGAACCAATCCCCTGACATTTTTATTGAATCCTTTCATTTATATTGCTAAGGGATAATATCTATTACAAATAAACACTTCTTTTTAAACTCAAATTGATCTTTAAAGCACAAGGAACAATATAAAACACAAAAAATCAATCAAATGCGTGGGCAGTTTATGTAAAAGACCATCTCAATCCAAGGAATTGGATTGAGCTCTAACAACGACTCCTACTCAGGGATGGGCACCCCATGTGGGTGCCACAAGAACAAAGACTAGATGCCTAGTCCATTGGGCAAGGAGTCATGGGTTTAAAACACACAGGTCTTCCAAAATAGATGCAAAACCCATTTAAAACCCATGACGTGTGTGTTTTAAACCCATGACTCCTTGCCACTACAAAAACCTGGTCACTGTAGACCATAGCATAAAAAGGGGAAAACAACACAAACAAAAGCAAAAATCAACACAAACAAATGGAAAAACAACACAAATAGAAGCAAAAATAAAAAAATAGAGTTATACACTATATAAAATCATACCTGAACCTTTGGATAAGACCATGCCAAACAATCCTAATATTTCTTTGGTAATTTGGCACAAGCTTGCTTTTCTTCTTTACTCGTGCTATATCCCAGCCAAACCTTTATGCATTCTTGAGAAATCCCAGACTTCCATGCAATTCTTAAACCAAGGAGCAAGGCCTCATATTTAACAATGTTGGTAGCACATTCAGACTTCAATTTGAAAGAGAAATTAAAATAATCTTGATTTAGAGAAATTAGAATAATTGCAGCTCCATTTTTAACACTTGAGCTTGCTCCATCAAAGGTCATGGTCCATGGGACCTCGTGGTATTCAAACTAAATATTTTAATCCTGACACTGGTCTTCAAAATCAACATTTCCTATAAAATTATCCATGTCTACACCAGTAAAAAGCACTTCATAAGAAGCATTATTAGGATCTTCAATGAGGTTTAACAACTTATATTCCATGTATGACTTGACCAATTTAACTTCCAACAGTATGGAAGCATATGACATATCCAATTGGACACTTCCTCCCATACTAGTTTCCCACCTTCTTGACAATAACATCCCCCATTTGGCAGGACAGTCAACAATGACAACATTCATAGTCAAGTACTTCCCTGGATGTGTTGCTATTTGTATAATCAATCCTATCACATAGCCCACCACAGGTACTTCTCTAGAATCCATAACATAACATCTACCAAAATAAAAAATTATCTTAAGGTTTAACTCATCCATGACTGTAAGAGTCATAATATTACATGAAGATCCAGAATCAAACATACAATAGTGCAAGACCCACCCATTTATAATAAGTGATGTGAAAAAGGGGTCAACATCAAATTTTGTTTCTACCAAAGAAGTTCCCAGATATACCCCGGGGGGGATTTCCATATCTTCTTCAGCTTCTTGTATCTCATCTTCAACAATAGTGGGGGATGATTTCTTATTAACATGATCTCTACTTGTAATAATATCATCTTCTTTAAAGCTCGAATACTCAAAGGCTTGTTTTTTATGCTCATGGATCCTTAACAGTTCTATAATGAGAGTTGTAATCTTTATTTGACTTAAAATATGAGCCATATCATAGACATTATATTTGGGGAGAGGAGCATTGGAAGGCATTGTTACAGTTTTATCATATGGCAAAAGGTTCCTCTTAGTGGGGTTTGGGGCATAACTTATTGGTTTAGGATGAATTATAGGAGTTTTATTCAACACATTTTTATGAGGAACATCTTTGGGGATATTAGAAAGAATAAGAATTTTAGCTTTGGTTATAGGAGTTGGTCTTGTAATTTTTCTATTTCTAAGATTGTATTCCTTTTCTTGAGCAAGTGCAACATTGATCAATAACTTTCTATCCTCGCTAGAAGGAACATCACCATCATACTTCTTGATCATAAAAGGTCTTAGATACTCAAAATCACTATTAGAAAATTCAAAATCTCGGGCCATATCAGCCTCAACATTAATTTCAACAGGGAGAGACATATTTTTTTCAACACTAGTCCATAAATTAACCACAATTCAGGCATAAAGTAGGTAAGTAGAAGATACATCTTTCTCACATTCTGATTAAAACTCCATCATATATACATCACTGAAATGAGATTCATCACTATCATCATCTGCAGGTGGAGTGCAAGGCACATGGGGCAGCAAACATTTGTCACACCAATCAATGACATGTTCTTATTCAATAACAACTACTCTTCCCACTAAAGGGTCAAGGACTACTTTTATCTCTAAAATTTTGATGCTTGCTACCTAAACCCATGTGCCCTTCTCCTCTATCTCGATTGCCAAATATATTGTGTCCAATAATTTGATGTTTATTCTGAGGATTGGGAAACAATCCCTCCTCGGCACGTGCTAATTTATAAGAAATTTCTTTAACAACCCCTGCCTAAGTCTTGATAACTTCTTCAAGGTCAACAATTTTGCTGGTATGAGACTTTTTTGGGTTAAATAACTTCACACCCTATCTCCTTGGTGGCTTTCTAGTAGCTTTGATATTATTCTCAATCTGGAGAGACATGGCAAAAACTTGTCTCAGACTTCTAGGATTTTTATCCCTTAAGTAGTATGTTGTTTTCCTATCAAATGCAACTGAATACTTAATAAGACAAGACTCGTCACTAGTTCTTATACTATTTGGAAATCATGTCAAGGTTTTATTAAACCTTGTATTGAAGTATTGGACACACTTTTGGGATTCTTTTTAATATTCTCAAACTCATATAACATAAATCCTGGATCAATTCTATCACCATATGAAACTCTGAATGCATTTTTCATCTCTTGTCATAAATCAATTGATCCATCAGGCGTGGCTTTGAACCAATCACCAATATCTTCTTCTAGAGTGTGTACAAACAAATTCACATATACATCCTCAAACTAAACCTCACAGTCTTCCATTAGATTCTAAAATGGATTCAAATGATGGTCACCGCTGATAGCATTATTTCCTTGAAACTTGGGCAATCTCATTCTAATCTCATTAGGGACTTCATTTGGATAACCTTCTATGTCATCAAAATTAATAGGTTTATATGTGTTAATTCTGAAAGGTTCTCTAGGAGGTGGGTCAACCATGTTATTCTTCACAGGAATTGAAGGTAAAGGATGGTGTAGCCAATATTGAACAAGAGTTTGTTGGTTTAATGGATTTTGAAAATTATGATGAAATATTGAGGAAGGAATAGATTCTAGATCAAATTCCTGGTTCTCCTTAATAAATAAAAGAATAGGATTAGGCTTACCAGATGCTTCAAAAAATTTAGATGTGATAGATCAATCCTCAACTAGTGGAATATCAAGCTTATTATCTTGACTGCAACTTCTCTTTGAACTTTGATCAATTACAAGCTTCCAAATCTACTTCTTTTGTGTAACATATTCAAACTCAAGAAGCAACTTCTTTGTGGGATCAGATTTGAAAGAAGACTATAATCCTTCCAGTTTAGCAAAGTAGATATTAAATCAATAGTTACAATAGGATAAAATGAGTCCATCCCATCTTTTATTTTTAGGGAGTCTCTAATAGAATATAAAATTCTAGAAATATATGGAACCTTTAACTTGTATAATGTCTATAAATAGTTTGAGTCACACAAAACTCAAATATAATAATGAATTCCCTGACAATGGTGCCACTCAGGTGTTGTTTACGGGCATTCACACTTTGAAAGCCGAAATACTTATCAACTTGTATCAATAACTCGGGAAATGGTCACAAAAGTGAACTGAGACTATTTTATCCCCAACACCGGTGTCACTCGGGTGTTGGCTCCCAAAATAGCACCCCTGGAAGAATAGGAAAATAACCTGAGTTGGTTGGATTTGAGAGAGTTATGAACAATGAAAAGTTCTTGTCATTGATAGCCAAGGATTTGTTCAACACTTAACTCGATGACTCAAATCTAGGAGGTGATCAGGAGGCACCTTCACAAAGGGGATGACTTTACCCTGTTACTTCTGGTTCTTCCTAGACCAAGGTGAGAGAACCTAGTTTGGGGGATTTGAATAAAGGAAAATATTTCATGGCTTTGTTTCCTCTATGGTTGGTGCAACTTAATTTGAAGCAAGTGTAGCCATAGATACAATACTTCTCTCAAAAGAGTTGTCACTCAATTTATTGTAAGCACTTGATATTAAAATACAGATCAAAAAGGTAGATAATGAACAATCTTCAGATATTGCATTTTCCTAACATTATTGACCGAGGATGCTTTAAATGATATCAAATCATAGATTTGGTGGGATTTTTAGCAAACCTTACTAGTAATGAACAAATTTTAAGCTCAACTTTGCATAATAAGCATATGTATGGTTTGCAGGTATGATATATTTAGTTGGTATGAAGATCATTGGTTGTTTTTAATTTGAGATTTGAAGGAGAAGGGTAAATAATTTTATGACCTTGGTACACTAGTGTTCCCATGGAGTGGATCTATCCTTAATTGTGATGCTTGAAAAGAACAATCAATTTAACATGATCTGTGAAATAACATTTGCATTCATTGATACTCAATTTGCGCAAATGTCATCTATAGTCTTCACAATCCTAACTACAAATCATGGAGCTAGAGATGAGATTAAGAACTTGCTTTATTGTCTTATACACCCAAAATACCCTTAAATGATAATAAAAGCTCTTCAAAAGTGATTTTTCCTTTAGGATTTTACAACCAAACTAAACTATTGCAAAATCTACACTATTCTGCAATAGTCTCACAGTGACCAGAAGAAAATAATAACTAAGAAAGAACCTTGTGTACTTAACAAAGTAAATCCAATGCAAGATAGTAACAAAACCAATATTTCCTCATTTATTCGTTCAAAACATGAGAAACTGCAAATTATAGCTTTATCAAAATAATCATAATCTTATTCATGTAAGTTTTGGTTAGGGGACTGTTGGCGAGAAAATTTGTCGGGTGGACAGACTTTTGGATTTCTTGTCAATGCTCTGGGAATCTAAGTCCCTCTACTTAACCAGTGCAGTTGTCGTATATGCATGCGCATGAAAAGGTGGATTTCTGTGGTGGCCTTTTGACCGGGGATCCAACAGGGACACTCCACTAACCCTGTGGCAAAGCTTGTAGATACTTGCAAGAGAGAACTTTGTCTGAAGAGTGGGAAAGGGGAGTGAGAAAAGAGGTAGGAGAACTAATGTTGCAGGTAGGAAATCAGATTCCTGCACACACTAGTCAGAAGTATCATCACATGCATTTAAGAGAAGAAACAACTTTGTAAGCATCATTAAGACCAAATGAAATTTGATGAACACAAAGTATCAAGAAATATCTTAGTCAAAGAAAACTAGAAACACCTTCTTCTTGTATTAATTTCTCAAACAAAAGTTGTACATAGTGGAGAAATGGAGGAAATTAAGAAGGGGGTAAAGTAGAAGAAAATGGCTATCTCCTTTGCTTTCTCTAGGTACAATGTACTCTTGAGTTTAAAAGATCAATTGCCAACCCTTTGAAATGGGAATGAATTTACAATTTATAGAGTAGAATATGACTCTTCATCTACCCCCCAATGCCTTTTCATATGTCCTTGCACAACTTAAAACTTTTCAACTTCCTATGAAACTTTTAAGTCCCTTTTTATAACATAAAGGTGACTTATTACATTATGAACATTAAGACATATGAAAAAGTGCAACCCCAACACAAAATTAGAACATTTGAGAAGAGAGAAAGTTGGGGGAAAGAGGAGAGAGAAAGAGAGAGAGAATATAAGAGGAGACATTATTCCTGATGAAGTATGTTGATCCTCGTTGATGGAAAACTCCAAATGCAGTGAAAATCTTAATCTTCGAACTCCTTACACACTGTGAAACTCCTCCAAATTAGCTCACGAATGCTCGCCAAGTTGAATGAACTAAGATGGATCTTGAATGCCATGTGAAAAATTACTACAATTCTCTCAAACAATGATGTCCCCCCTAATGATTATCCTTGTACGACCCATTGTGCCAAAACTACTTTTTGAGTGTAACTTACCATTTTTAGTAAGTGTGAATTACGAGCCGGGATGACCTTTTTGGTGACCTTTTCTATGATGCTCCCTCTGTGTTCTCTTCCTTATTCATGACATCTTCAAATGGTGGATTACCCGAAGTAACATACCCCTATGCAAGGAGACATGTTATTTTTAGTAGGTGCGCCAGGAATGTCAAATTGCAACAAAACGAGTCTTAAAATTATGGGTTTTATTCTAGGGTTCCACGCTTTGAATTTTGAGTAATTCCTTCATCTAAACAAGTGGGAAAATGATGTTTTCATCAGTGGGGGAAGAATACTGGAAAAAAACTCAGTCCTTCATATCCCTAAAAAATAGGGGCTTCATGGCGCAAAAACTAGTTCACGTGAAACTAGATTTTTCAACGATCATTCCCTCCAAATTTTGTTTGATTTCTCCTTTTGAATCTTTGGGAATTTGAAAAATTCTACAAGGAGGGAAGAATGTAGATAAAAAACAAAGCCATCCATATCCATAAAAAATAGGTACTTCATGGTGTGAAAACTAGTTCGCGCGAAACTAGATTTTTTTACGATCGTTTCCTCCAAGTTTCGGGCGATTTCGCCCACTGAAACCTTGAGAAGCTGAGAGGTAGCTCACTAATTTTTTCCATTACTATGTCGTGATGACCATTAATGGAGCTTGAAAATTTCAGGTCTTGTTTTTGTCTCTGTTTGTTATGAAATCAATTCCATTGCGATAGATTTTTGCTTCTATTGCTTCAGGAGAAATTTCTCGTCAATCCGACAAACGGTTTGACGGGAAATTCAATTTTTCCTTTGTTGAGCCAAAAATGAGATTTATTCACTGTGAATGTTCTATGAACCTCCAGGAAGGATTGAAAGTGTGTTTTTAATGGCCTTCAAGAGATAAAAACTCAGCAACAAATGGTTCGTCAATCCGAGCACCGGTTTGCTAGATATGTTCGAATTTTGGTCTCATGGCAATGGGGATCTCCACTGTTCTTTTTCGCTGTCATTCGTTTATTCTTCTTATCTCGATGAATTTTTCTTATGATACCTAGATGTAATCATGGAGTGAAGGATGATGTGATGTAATGGATTTGTTTAAAGCTTTGGCAATGGTGGAGTGGTGAATTGGTGTTTTCTGCAGTTTTCTTCTGGTAATGGAGAAACATCTAGAAGCAACTAACAGTTAGATTTTTTTTTTCTAAATTTTTGAGTTGGAGTTGGGTGAATTTTTTCATGTTTGATGTCCCTGACCTCAGGGACATGATGGACATCAATTTCCACAATGATCAAGACAACGACACATGGCAGCGATCTAACATCAGGGAATGAAGGTGAGAAAAGTTGCTTTAAAGCACTAGGAGCTGAAAGTAGGTCACATGGATGTCCAAAAGGCTCCCCATAGGGGGTTGGGCACATTTTTACATGTCTGATGCCCCCCACCTTAGGGACATAAGGGACATCAGTTTCCACGGTGGTCCTAGAGCTGACACGTGGCACCAGATCTGACAATAGGGAATTGATGCTCCAAAAATGCATCTAGGAGCTGAAAGTCAGTCACATGGGTGTCCAAATGACTCCCCATAGGGCCTGGGAACATGTTTGCATGTCTGATGTCCCTCACCTTAGGGACATAAGGGACATCAGTTTCCACAGTGGTCATGGAACTGACATGTGGCACCAGATCCGACGACAGGGAATGGATGCTCTTAAAATGCACCTGGGGGTTGAACTATCAAGTTTAGAGGTCTCATGAGGGTCCAAGAGGTCATATGGGGGCTAAGAGGGATTCAAGGGGGCTGGGAAAACTTTTCCAAACTTGATTTCCCTGACCTTGAGGGATGTCAAGGACACAAAATCCCGCCAGGCTCCTGGAGCTCACATGTGTCCTCCTAAAAATTTGGCTAAGTCCTGAACTTGTGATAGTGATAACTCGAGATCCTAATGGAAGTTATTGGTGAAATTTTATATGATCCTAACTGGAAAATTAATTTTGAATCCAATCATGTGGGTATCATATCTTGATTCATCTGTATGATCCCTGAAAAAGTGGATTTTTGATTTGAGACTCCACTTGTCCCTGATAAAAACTGCCTTCCAATCATATGCGCCAAGGTGTTGTGAAAAATATTATTTCACCATAATGTAGGTATTTAAATCCTATTTCCATAAGTATTTTTTTTCTTCTAACTCCATCCAGAGCTCCCGGAATCATCTTCTGAAGTCCAGCAGCTGTTTTAGACCTGTGTACTGCCTAGGCTTGTGAACCCTAATTTTTCTCAAAATGCTCCAAGTTTCTCAAAACTTCCTAAAATATTCCAAAACCATTTCCATGATGTTTTAAGGTCTTAAATTCACCTCCATGTTGAATTTTACCCTTCCTTTCTGCTCCAAGGGGTTGATCCAGTCCTAGGAAGGCCAACGATAGCCCTTCCTAATACTACCAGAAGATAGTATCTTTTCAAAACTCCCTAAAATCACCTAGGGGGAATGAATAGACTTACTCTAAATCACCTAGGGGATGAGATTAAATTATTTAGGAGGTAATTTGGGATTTGGACAGACCCGGGGTGTCTTGGAATTATGGGACTTGAAAAAATTAACACTGGGGTATCGTTGTCGTGCTTGGAAATTGTCAATTTCCCTGTTGCACATTTGCACGACAACAAGGGCATAAACAAGTGCACTCAAAACTTGGTAATGGATGTACAACAAAACCACCTTAGATATTCCTTGCATTATGGATATAAACAACTGCTTGTAAGAAGCTAAAAATTGGAACATAAAACTGAACTTCATAAAAAAAACTCTACAACTACCCCCAATTCGCCTCTTTAGGAAAACGAAAGACTGTTACATTATTTAAAAGATGAGAAGCAAAAAGAAAGAAGAAAAATGTGATTTCCTTCTACAAACACCAACAAGAAGTGTTAAAATCATCTAAAGAGCATGAGATGCCTGCCAAAATCATTCATTCCTTTTATCTTGCGTGGAAAGTGGAAAAAAACAGACACCATACTTCATCAATTGGGTGGTTAACCAATATTGCAATTTTATCTTTAATGAAAAATACGTTTTCTATTTTTTTCCCACAAAATATCATCATTTTCTGAATCTGATGATGCCAAAGTGAAGGGATTGAAGAGACCTTTCAAACGATATAAATTTTATAAGATTTGGAGCTCTAGATCGAAAGATATGGCCCTCTAAAGTTTTACATGTCGAGATGCACAAAAATGTGACACGTGGCAACATTTGATTAGCTCAGGGACTGCCTCTGTGAACATGTGTGCTAATTTTCCATTTTCCATGTGTCGGTCTTTGATTGGTTTGATGGATCAGGCTTTGCTTCTTTTCTTTTCTTTATGTGAGCAGGTATGTTCATTATTAAAAAGTGAGCCAACAAATCAATACCACATTTTCCCGCCTTGTCAGATTGTCCTTTTCTTTGACTGACCACTACAAAGCATGAGCCAATAAGAAATCTCCACGTTTACTTCACTTTTTACCTTTTCTTTATCCTGGATTGACAATCACGAAGCATGGGCCAATAGAAAAGCTCCACGTTCCCCAATTCTGTAGAACGGGTCAGGTTCACCAAAATGATTAAGAAAATATTGAAATAAATAGATGCCTAACACTAATTATGTAATAGTGCTATAAATTAAATATGCGATGAAATACAAATTTGACCCAAGAAAAATAAGCTAGAAATTATGAAACCCTAGTTGCAAATAAGGGATAAAAGACTTAGTTGATTTGCAATCAATCTTGGACTGTGCCAAAGTGACAAACTAATGAACAGAGAGGGAGAAGTGTCGCACACAAGCTCAAAAAATTGTGCAACCGCAAGATCTTCCTAGACTAGGGAGCCTGGAATGGGTCAGGGGAACCTATGGGCATTGCAAACCTGCTTTGGGTCGCAAGGTATTTGTTGTCCTTTGCTAACTATCGCTAGTATATCGCATCATGTTCGCAAATGTCAACTATAACCTACAATGAACAAATGACGTGCAAAACCCTCAAAAGTGCATCAAATCATGAAAATAAATTAATATAAATGAGGGTTTAGACTGTCCTCGACTGTCAAACAAGTGAACTTATGACCGAGCGCTGCATTATATCTTAGAGCCAATGTAGTTCTCTCTATGTGTGTGAAGAGATCATGCCCTAGGTGGCTCTTGTGGGTATCACACTTGATAGCGAGAAAGTAGCTAGATTTAAAAGATGTAAATAGATGTGTGCATGAAAGAATGAGATTCCCCTCTTATGAAGTGTATGTAGAAAAATGCATTCCTTTGCCCTTGTGTGGATGTTACATGGATGTTTAAATGATCTTGATAATGTCTTTGGATGCAACCTTTGGTGGTGATAGCTAATGCTTATTGCTTGGTCCTTTAGTATGGTCACATAACTTTATATTTATATGATTCCCTTGCTTGATTTTTGTAAATAACCCTTTAAAATCTGACTCCCAAAAATATAAGATGCCCAAACGACTAATATGGACCCAAAAGATGTGAGAAAAGTACAAAGTAGTCATGTGCGCCCAGAGGGGATGGGGGCGCCTAGCGCTGGCGTCCTGACTGGGCACTGGTGTCTAGAGTGAGAAATGTTGAAGTATGAAAAGTTAAAGAGGGCTAGAAGGAGTGTAAGATCAACAGAGGTAACAAAAAGCTAGCACAGGTGGCCAAAGACATGGGTCAATTAGTACTTTTCTTACTTAGGAATCATATGAAATGTAGTATGTGATCAAGACTAGATAAGTACCCAAAATGTGTGATTTAGTGTCTACAATCCCCATCCACAGCACAATCCACATCATCTAATTCTATCTCAAAAGACCCCCCTTTTAAAATTGTCATCATCCCTACCAAAGGAAAATCTTCACAACCAAAGTCTAAAAACCTTGGCATACCCATTCAAAAATCCCTCACACATAGACACAAAAATTTGGAGCTCACTCCTCCCAAGACTAACCCTCCTAAGAAATCTAGTGCCACATCATCACTCTTAGGAGCATCCCCATCCATCTTAGGTCCATGCCCTTCATCTGAGACCTCAATTATAAACAAATTCAAGTCAAAACAATCTAATCCTCCTTCCAAATCAAACCCCCTTCAGAATCATCCACATCCCCAATTGTCAAATCAAAATCCAAGCCATCTAAGTCACCAATCATCAAAATTGAAATCAAGTCACAATCACCTCCTTCTTCTTCTAAGTCTAAGACAAAATCAAAGGCTCCCATAAATCCTCATCGAAGCAAGCCATCCCTCCCACCTTCATCCATCATTCTCAAAACCACTCCATCTACAACCTCTTCTTCAACAACTGCCATCGGTTCCTACAGTGAAATATTCCAACGCTTACTTCAAGCATCTGTAATCACCCTTCCCCCCATTAAGTATTTTGATTCACTTGGTCCAAGACCTTCATTGTTCGATTCTAATATCATTTGTGTATATCATTGTGCCCTAGGGAAGGATACCGAATATTATAAGCCCCTCCAAACTATCATCCATTATCTCATTGAAGAAGACAATCTTCTCATCGAAGGGGATCACACTTTTCCATCTACGAATCTCGCTTCTTGACCCCAATCTTCATCGACCAAAATCTCTAAGTCTCCTTGCTCATCCAAGACCTTCATCGTCATTCCTTCTGTAAACATGACCTCTTTGAAAGAAGGTTCCCCTCTCTTTACCAATGTTGTTTGCATTATCACTCGATCTCATTCACATGATTCTCGACCTCCAACTCAATATAAATCAAAGGTTGTTTTCGTTGCTCCCTCTAGTGAGCCGAATCCATTCCCTTCTTCAACAAAAGCCAATGTGCTTATCTTAGCTGCCCCATGGTGTGTTGTCATTGAATAAAGCATTGTGAAATAACTTCATCAGGTCCTAGTCAAGATGTCATTATATGAGCTCATCCAAAGCTCCCCTAATCATAGACAAACTCTCGTTGAAGCTCTTAAGCGTATTCCTACCCCTAGCAATGAGACTCAGTATTTTACGGCCCTTATAAGAGAACTTGCTACTTCTGCCGCCATATCTTTTGAAAATTTTGAAATCCCCGATATATCACCTAAAGACCATGACCTTCCACTTTTCATCATTGTGCGTATCAATGCTACATTCATCTGATGTTTCATGATAGAAAATGGAGCTAGTATAAACATCATCTCAACACACACATTTGATCATCTTAAGCTCGTGAATTCCATTGTCACCCAATCACTCGCGGTCCTTTGCGCATTGAATGACTTTGTTGCTCCCACTTTGGGTGCGGTTATTCTTCATACATGTGTTGGTGAAAAACTCCCCCATAAGGTCATATATATCGTAGAAGGGAAGTTCCAATACAATATCTTACTTGGATGACCATGGATTTGTGCCATGTGTTGTGTTCCTTCCACCCTCCATCGATGCATCAAATACAAATAAAAGGGGGAAATCCTAACTCTCTCCACAAAAACTCCTCCATTTAAAGCATGTTAGGTGATTTATCGACCTAACGATGTGCTCATCCCCAAATAAGATTCTCTTGAAGCATCCACTAGCTCATCCATCTCTGCGTCTAAGCTTCCCAATGATGACTTTATAGACAAAGTGATGGATCCTCTTTCACTCGAGGAGTATCGTCTCCTCACTCTTAATGCTTCTCCCACACCTCATTGACTTGGTAGACCTGATAAAGATTCAATGTATCAACTTGATGTCGGGGATATCGTTCCTTTTGGATCGCCTCATCTTCAAACCAATCTCATCTATGGTGGAATTGATCTCCCTTCCTCACACATCGATGCTCAACCACATGCCAATAATTATACCAACAACTTTAACTTTCTTTACGAAAACTCCTTCGCCTATACTTATCTCCATTGATGTGCATGGAAAGGATTTGGATTGGGGCGTTATGAATAAGACATGCACGATCTCGTCATGGACCAATCTCGCAAGCCCCATGAAAAATTTAGATTAGATTTTAATAAACAATCTACTGACCCTCTCTCACCATCTTTAGCTATTATGGAAATTGGACCCCCATTTTCTCCATGCCATCAACCTATGGATACGGATGACACCGTGTCCATCTCCTCTAGCTTTCTTTTTTAATCTCCACAATCACTTTGGGTCCGCTAACTTATCAGTGTGAGAATGAAATTCGGTACCTCCCTCTTTGATTTTTGTTATCAACTAATTTTGACTTCACAATTTTTTTTAAAAAATATTATATATATATATATAAATTGAAAGTGTTCTTTCACATAATTTTTATCCTTCATCGTCATCGTCTTATTCTCATGGTCATTTTGGTTTTCGTTTCATTCATTTTGAATGAGCCATTCTCCTGTTACACCACAAACCGTGTTTTAATTATTTAATTAATATTCATCCTAAAATTTAATAAAATTAATATTTATTAAATTTTATGGGTTTTTAATTAATAAATATTAATTTAATACTCATGGAAGTTGTTTGACAAACTTGGGAGAACTTTTCTTCTTTCTATTAACTGCTGTGAGCAAGTGCCGAGGGCAATTTTTCTTCCGCTTCCAATTTTTGTAGACAATTTTAATTTTGCTTCTATCATCCAGGAATTGATGAGGAGATGGTTACAAGAGGTTGCAAAAGCAGAAGAAATTGGGAAGAAGGATAAACAAGGAGATATTACAGATAACAAAAGCCAGAAGAAGGAAAAGCTTATTCTACAAACACTACCTGGCTTTCACACGAAAACCTGGCACAGGCATTAGCTAGAGCCAGGAAACCTTGAGAATTTTAGGTAGTTGTCTCCATTGGAGGGAAGCAATAGCAAGAAATTTATGAGATCTATGCTTGCAAAGGTGAAGGCAATTTCATGCATGTGCAAAGGTTGATCTGGAATCCCAAACAAATCCCGTAGGCAGCAAAGAGGAAAAGGTGAAATTCCACATAGTTGGTAGTTTGTTTTTTGTTGTTGATCTGTGTAGCAGCTAGAAACCAGTCAAGATCTTCCATGTAGCTTGTGGGCAGAGAACAATTTTTCCATGTATGCCCAAGTATAGTTTCCATGCACCAGGAGGAGATATCTGCCCATAACTGAACTTACTCATTGCTTTTTTCTCTCAAATTCCATGCAACAGTCAGGAAGATCCATGCCAAAAAATCCGCGCAGGTAAGGAAGAAGGTAAAAAGAAGATTACATGCATTCTTGGAGAGGAGGAATAATACCAAATGCAGACCCAAAATAGAAATGCATGCGTGTCATAGCCAGTTTGACCTGAAATCTCATTGCCTGAAGGTTGAATGCAAATTCCACGTAGCAGTTAAGGATGGTGCCTACGCAACCTGCAAAAAAGACAAAACAACATGCCAGAAAATCCACGCAGGTTTTGAAGGAGGAATTTGATCGGTTTTACCCATACATGCATAAGTGAACACAAATCCAAAACAAGCTGCCCATACCTGCTAAAGATAAACAAACAATCCAAAACAAGAACCCACGCATGCATTAAAATTATGTTTTATTTATTTTATTATTCTTTTTTTAAGAAAAGAATAACAAGGATACTACACATGCTTAAAAAGGAGAAATTTGATCAATTCACCGGGGAAGGAGAAATAAGATTATTCGTAATAATATTAGGCTCGTGCAACCCACACACACATTGCCAGAAGTGATAAAAGTGATATAAATTGTATTATTTTAGACTCTGATGGTGATTTGAGCTTTGTCTTTGTATTTTGTTTGTATAATCATTTTGTATTCAGGCACCGTTTTATTTCTTATTTTTTAAAAATGAAATAATAAAAAGAGTCGTATTATTCTTTCGACGACGGTGGTCCAGAGACTTAGACCCGACACCTTTCTAGTGTATTGTCTTCCTTTCGCTTCCCATTTAAAAAAACAAAATTCATAATGGGTGAACATTCCAATAAGTCAATGTTAAAATACACGTATCAAAGATTAGTTCCAACATCATCCTTAAATTCAACATATGATAATATTTTGGATACCGATATGGGTCACATAGATATTGTTCAATTCTATGACAGGGTAAGACAGAAAGGGAGGACTGTTTTTCTCAAAAAGGCTTTATTGTTGTTGTTTACCCTAAGCGACAACATTTCTTGTTGCCATGTAATGCCCCGAATTTGTCTTAGCTTGTATTGAACATTATGATCCTGAGCGTCGAGGAATTTTTAATGACAGAAATGAACCTTTCCTACTCAATTCTCTAGATGATATGGAAGATTTGCTAAGAATACCACTTCATGAAGAAAATGATGACATCACGTAAGAATCAACACAACAGTTTTGGGATGAAAATCCTTTGAGATGGTTGAAAAAAATTGGTTGGTCAAACAAAAAAATCACACTTCAAGAATTCCCAGAGAGTTGTTTCGTGTATAATTTCATGAAGAAATAGGGGATATGATTACTCTCCTCGGCAGGGTTTTTGGTCTTCCTTTTGCCAGAAATTTTCATCCTTGGATGTATAAGTTCATTTGTATCATTCTTGATGAAAAGATGTTTATTGATTGGGTAAGTATCATTACCAATACTCTCCATAAGCAATTGATTGAGGTATAGGATGATAGGTCATTTTTATATGACCTCTTATTTTATTTATGTTATAGCAAGAAGGAGGATATTTTTAGGGCTAACAACTAGAGGTGCAATGGGTCCTGGCAAGTATTGTGTTTTTCACTATTTACCCATAGCTGGAGTTCAAGAATGGTTCTCACCATTTCCGAAGAGTAAACGATGTTTTCCTATTCTATATAATCTTGTCACTAAGGAGAAACCCATAGGAAATATTTTCAGAAGATGGCAAGGTGGTGATAAAATAATGGGGAACTTGGTTTATCCAGTTTCCCTCTTACTCCTATATACAAGTTGATGGATTTGTGGGAGCTCATTACAAACTTCCTAAATATGTTAGTGATAAAATAGCATCGATGGAACTTTCATGTCATCTTTTCAAAATCCATTGCCTACTGGTGGATAAACGCAAAGGAGGTATTCATTTCCCAATTCAGATTGGGGAATACAAATGTCCAAATTCCCACAATGCAGAGCTTATGGAAAAAGAATTTTCTCTCATAACTATACATCCTTTCATAAGCAAGGCTCAATTCGACATTAAAGGATCCATGGAAAAAGCCCTAGGGGCAAGATATAAAGCACAAGGCAAACATAGAAGACTATTAGACAGAATGTGCGGATGACTGGGAGGTAAGATGACAACAATTTTCTCATCTCACATTGGCTCATATAGAAAATTACGGATTGAGGGATCCTCCCTTGACCCTTGTTAATAATGGGATTGATCTTATAGATCCTGCCTATGATCAGATAGTTTTCACTCCACTACCTGATATTGATTGGAGTAGAGGTGACAAAACTTCTCTAGATGTTATAAATACACCTGTGTTAAAAAGGACTATGATGTGGTATGAGAATTAGATAGTCAATCCTCTCCCATTTCAGGCACATTTGTCAGAAATACAGAGGTTATCAGCGAAAGGAAGATTGACACATAAAAAGGTGGTGCAAAATTCTTCACACCAGTCACCACCAACATCATCACACACATCTCAGAGGCAAAGTCAGTGGTTACCAAAACTTGTTTCTAATAAAGAAGAGTTGTCTCAAGGATTGGTAAAAAGTGTGCATCTTCGTGAAGGAAAAGAACGTGTTTCAAGTATTTCCCCAAACTCATCTATTCACATCATTGAGAGTTCCAATAGGCCTACCAAAGATCCAGATCATCAATGTCTTACACCAGAGTCCAATAAAATCCCAGTGGTACAAATATCTAATTCTTCCAAACATCTAGGTGATAAGGGTATTCCACAAGAACATGAGGATAATCAAGAATTTGTTTTAGATGCTACTTCACGAAGGATTGAGGCCATAGAACAACCGCCTACTATTTTTAGTCACGAGAAAGGTAAAGAGGATTTTTCTTCCAGTTTTCAACTTTTTTGTGTCGAATTAATGAATGAAACACTGAACTGGGTTGACTTTGAAATTAAAAACATTAAGAGATTGGTCAAAATGGCCAACATTGATTTGGAGTCTCTTTTTGCCCTCTCTAATAAAGTTGTGCCAAAAAAGCCTAAGGTCTTCTCTAGAGTAGTGATTGAGGATAGCGAAGATAAGTTTGTAGAAATTGTAGTTCCTACTACTGAGAAGGATCGTGGGGACATGACAATCACTGATTATGAAGTATCCAAGATAGCCCTTGGTAAGACCACTTTTGAAAGCGATGTTGCTATGGCAAAGGATTCAATGAATAGTGTGCTTAAAAGGTTGGAGAGATATAAATCAAAAATTTCCCAACTCAAGGAAAAAAAGAATCAGTTGATTTCATATGTTCAACATTTGATCAACCCAATTGAGTCTTCTTTTCATGTTCCAGAGATGGTGGCTATTCCGGATCAAGAAATTATCAATCAATCAAAGGATGTGATCACTCTAGGGCACACTCTAAGGTCATGGGTTTCTGAGATAGAAAGTGGTGGGTTGAAAACAAATGTTGGGTGATAAAAATATCTGAGAATATTTATGCCTACCTTGATCCAGTGTTTCCATTCAAGGAGTGCCTCATTATAGAATTAATCACACTGGATCAGATTTTTCCAAGTCTTCAGGATCTTGCTTGCGTGGAATCTACATTCTTAGCCTCAGAGGGGATACTCGAGTTTGATCATCGTATGACACGAATTCTATGGCTAAATCGTGCTAAGGCCAGGAAAATGATTCTAGAAGACTTGGTAATTCATTTTGATAGTTTGTACAATGAAGCCTATAACGCACTCTCCTTCATTCAAGTCTTCATCGAAGAGATTCCTTGCACCTTCGTCAATGAACACAACCAAAGGAAATCAATACAACATCTGGTGGATTAGTTTACAAAATTGATACATGAAATGTATACTCCTGTTGATGTTTTTTCCACTTCTTCTATGGATCAATGTTTCAGAATCAAACACTTGTGCGAGGAGATCCAATCTAAAGTTTCAGACCTGTATACCATACCAGGTAAGATTCTCGAAATGCAGGTACTTTGTGAGGCTAGTCTTCTCCCGAGTTGTTTTCCGGAAGAAGAAAAGATGCACTAGACATTGTAAAAGCTCAAATCTTTTGAATTGGCAAAGAATCAGGATCCTTGTTTTGCCAACAACATGGTAGAATGATTTCCTATATTTTCTTATGAGTGGGAGAGTCCATTTCTCATACGATTGAGATAAGTGAACCTTACGCCCAATGGATAAGGCACTGGTTTTTGTCGAATATTTTCAAAGTGGTATTTTAAATGATGTTATTGTTAAATTCACTTTTGAGGAAACTTATGAAATTTCTATTTTTATTTTTTTTAATAAAGTTGGTTGAAAAAGTCAAAGTCACTTAAGTACCCTATTTAATGTTCATGTAAACCCTAACTACTTTGTAACCAAATTTTGGGTTGTAAAAGAAAGTCGGAGTCTCATTTATAAAGGGTGACTTTGAGAGAGGAGAAGAAAATACTTTTTTGTGCAAGCCTTGTTTCAGGAAGAAACTTTGTGTTCTTTTGTGAAGACATTTTGGAGTTAATGAAATACTAACTTTGTGTCTCATTCATTGTCTCTTGTAACATTTGATGTTCTTATGTTCATTAGATGTTAGATGTTTAAATCTTGCATGCAAATATTGTCTTTGATCTTATTGTTAACTTTATTAATATGTTGTCCTAGCTCACAGTGATCAAGCTTTTATTATCTACTTGCTCAAGTGTGTTCCCTTTTACTCATTCTCGTTTAGCTGATGCAAACTCCTTTTTATTTGTGTTAGTTATTTATTGTTCTTCTCCATACAATAGTAGGCTCTGCTTTTACCTAACTATTGTATGTTCCTTCCATTCATTCCTTTCCATTTTATTCCCTCATTTCATTCCATCTCTCTCATTCATGTTTCTTTCCATTGATGTTCCAAAACACACCCCCCCCCCACATACAATTTTGAATGTACAGATGCAAATACAATTTTGGATTTCAATAAAGGTAGCTTCACCTTCATTTAGGAGGAACTTCATTCCCACACTGTTGCATGTCATTTGTGTGCGTGTAAATCCATATGCTAACAATTTCCTGATATGTTATAAGAATACTCTCCTACCATTGACATTCTTCAATGCACCGACGACAATTCCATCCTTTCTTACTGTTGAGTTGTGGATCTCAATTACTTCAAATTAGCATGTTATAATAAAACTTGCAGGAAGACACAATAACTAGAATCGGTCACCTATGACTGACATCGCTCAGGAAATGAGAAACTGACATTGGTTAGGGTTAACCAGCGCCGGTTACCTGTGCATGGGTGTTTTATTTAACTCACAGGAAGTATATCTAATTTTCGCATTAAAGTAAATCTATTGATTGTAATTACATGGCTAAGTGCCCTAAGATTGTATGTCTATATAAATATGAAATCTAGGGTTTAGAATTAGAGGATTGTAAGAATTGAAAATTATTGTGAGAATAATTGTGAGAGAGAATTCTTGGAGAAGAAGGAGAAGCTTGAGATAAATAAAGTATTATACATCGTGAAAGGTATGGAAGATTGTAGATCTTTTGAAAGCTTTGGATAATAGATTGGCTTGTTTCTTAGCAGATGTAGCCCACGCTAGGTGAACCACGTTAAATTTGGTGTTGATTTATATCTCTTGTTTTGTATATTTCTTCTGGTAGATTATCCACTTTTATTACATGTATGCTTAGATCTGTTATATTATCTGTACAACATTGTGCTAACCCCAATAATTGGTATCGGAGCTTTGTTTGAGGGTTTTGTGTGTTGACAGATTTACTCATAGAGTGTTTTCTGATTGAGTGGGAGCTACAACAATGGCAAAAGAAAACAAATACAAGGTAGAGAAGTTTGAGTACTGAAATTATCAATTATGAAAGATGCAGATTGAGTATTGTCTGTATCAAAGAGATTTTTACTTACCATTGGATGAAAAGTCTAGACCTAAGGAGATGAATGATGAAGAATGGAAGATTCTTGACAGAAAGGCTTTGGAATCTATAATATTGAGCCTGGAAACATCCGTGGCTTCCAATATTATAGAAGCGACATCTACAGTAGAGTTAATGAAATCTCTTGCTAATTTATATGAAAAACCTAGTGCTTCAAATAAAGTTTATTTGATGAAGAAACTAATTAGTTCTAAGATGCATGAAGGTGGATCTGCATATAGTCATTTGAATGATTTATGATCTATTGTAAATTAGTTAATATTCCATTTGATGATGAAGTGAAAACACTTTTATTCTTATGTTCTTTTCCTAATAGTTGGGATAACTTGGTAATGGTTGTTAGTAATACAACATCTTCTAATAATATTTTGAAGTTTGATGATGTGGTTAGTATAATCTTGAATGAAGAAATTAGCAAAAAAAGTACAGAGGAATCATCATTTGGGAATGCTTTGAATGCAGAAAGCAGAGGCAGACAGAAGGAGTGATTCAAGAGTAAGAATAATGGGAAATCAAAGTCAAGAGGTGACAGATCTAAATCCAAAGGTAAAGGATTTATGATCTATTGTAAATTAGTTGATATTCCATTTGATGATGAAGTGAAAACACTTTTATTCTTATGTTCTTTTCCTGATAGTTGGGATAACTTGGTAATGGTTGTTAGTAATACAACATCTTCTAATAATATTTTGAAGTTTGATGATGTGGTTAGTATAATCTTGAATGAAGAAATTCACAAAAAAAGTACAGAGGAATCATCATTTGGGAATGCTTTGAATGCAGAAAGCAGAGGCAGACAAAAGGAGTGATTCAAGAGTAAGAATAATGGGAAATCAAAGTCAAGAGGTGACAGATCTAAATCCAGAGGTAAGGGAATTACTTGTTGGAAATGTGGAAAGAAAGGACATGCAAAAAAAGATTGTTGGTTAAAGGATAAAGAAAATGAACACCTAGACAAAGGTAAAGAGTCAAATAAAGAGGCAAATATTGCAGTCGAGGTAATGTAAGATAATCTTATTCTTTCTTTGGATAATAGGAAAAAATCATGGGTTTTAGATTTAGGAGCTTCTTTCCATGCAACCCCTAATAAGGGTTAATTTGAAATTTATGTCCAAGACAATTTTGGGCATGTTTATTTAGGTGATGAAGAACCTTGTAGTATTACTGGTAAATGAGAAATTCATCTAAAATTGTAGAATGGAAATACTTGGGTATTGAAAGATGTGAGGCATGTTCTAAGCCTCAAGAGGAATCTTATTTCTGCATTGAGACTAGGTGAAGTTGGTTGCACAGTTACATTCACAACAGACTCTTGGAAAGTCACCAAGGGTGTTTTTGTTGTGGCAAGAGGTAAGAAGGTAGGAACTTTATATTTATCTACATGTGTTATTAATTCTTTTTCTATATTAGTTATTTCAGATTCAGATGCATGCATGTGACATAATCAGTTGGGCCATATGAGTAAAAAATGAATGCATATCTTAAAGGCTAAGGGTAAGTTATTAGATTTGAAAGATTTAGATCTTGATTTTTGTGAGCATTGTATCTTTCGAAAGCAAAAGAGAGTGAGATTTCTCAAAGTTAGCACAAATAAGGAGCAGAAATTAGAGTTTGTACACTCAAATGTGTGAGGACCAGCCCAGGTAGCTTCTCATGGAGGATCCCAATATTATGTTACTCTCATTGATGATGCTACAAAAAGGTACATGTTTATTGTATTAAACATAAATATGATATTTTTGAGACTTTTAAAAGATGGAAAACCCTTGTTGAGAATGAATCAAATTCAAAGTTAAAGTGCCTTAGATTTGACAATGGTGGTGAATATTGTAGTAAGACTTTCACTGATTATTGTTCAGTGAATGGAATACATAGAGAAAGGACGGTTCCAAGAACACCACAAGAGAATGATATTGCATAAAGAATGAATTAAACAATCATGATACGTGTTAAAAGTATGAGGATACATGTTGGATTGCCCTTGCAGTTTTGGGTAGAAGCAGTTGATACAACGGTTTATTTGATTAAATGTGGGCATTCGAGTTCACTAGATGGAGGAATACCAGAGGAAGCGTGGACGGGAAAAGAGGTAGATCTTTATTTTCTTAAAGTTTTTGGTTCAGAAGCTTTTGTGCATATTAATAAGGAAAATAAGAAAAAGTTGGATGCAAAATCCAAGAGATATACTTTCATTGGTTATGGATTTGGTGATTTCGGATTCCATTTTTGAGATTTATATAATTCTAAAATTATTAGGAGTCGTGACATTCAATGGAATGGAAAAAGAATTTATAGGGATCAAATTTTGGTACCCAAGGACGAACCGGTTGAGAAGTTTGTGAATGAAAATGAACTCTCAGATTTAAAAGTCATACCTACATGGTTACATGGTAATCAATGTCAGTTGACCCTTGACCGACAATGGTGAACTGAATCGATATCAGTTATAGAAGAGCCAAACCGACATCAGTTAGCAGAATCGACGTTGGTTACAAGTGACTAGCGTTGGTCACTGTTAGAATTGGAAACAAATGTCCAGGAGGTCCAGAATTAAGCCTCTGGTACCCCAAACTTCTGTGAGAAGGTCACAAAGGGTAAGTAAACCTCCTGAAAGATTTACACCTTCTCTATCTTATTTATTATTGACTGATAATGGCGAACCATAAATTTTTGAAGAAGAAATGCAGGATAAGACTCACGTGTAGTGGGAGTATGACATGCATGAGGAGATGAACTCCTTGGAACAAAACCAGACTTGGGATTTAGTTAAGTTTCCAGCAAGTAAGAGGACATTGTAGAACAAGTGGGTTTACATGATCGAGGAAGAAGAGGGTGGACATAAAGGTACAAGGAAAGGCTCGTACTAAAGGGATTTACATAGAAAACAGGTATTGAATTTGGTGAAATATTTTCTTCTGTTGTAAAGATGACTTCTATTCGTATTGTATTGAGTTTAGTTGTAGTACATGATTTGCTTTTAGAGCAACTAGATGTGAAGACGAATTTTCTTCATAGTGATTTGGATGAAGAGATTTATATGTAGCAGCCATTTGGATATTAAGTCAAGGGTAAGGAGAAATTAGTGTACAGGCTGAGAAAGAGTCTATATGGACTCAAGCAAGCTCCAAGACAATGGTACATGAGGTTTGATAGTTTCATGCATGAGCATGGTTACCTGAGATGTGAATCTGATCATTGTGTTTATTTCAAGAAGCTTGAAAATGAGAGCTATATTATTTTGTTACTGTATGTGGATGATATGCTTATTGTAGGATCTAGTATACAAGACATTGGTGAGATTAAAGGAAAGCTAGCTCACACATTTGCTATGAAGGATTTAGGAGCTATAAAAAGAATCATTGGCATGTAAATACACAGAGACATGGAGAATAAGAAATTGTATTTGTCTCAAGAGGCTTATATAAATAACGTGTTGGAAAGGTTTAATATGTAAGATTCAAAACTTGTAAGTACACCTTTGGCAGGACACTTCAAATTGAGAAAAGATCAGTGTCATTCATCACATGAGGAGGTCAAATGCATGACACAAGTACCATATGCTTCAACAGCTAGGAGTCTCATGTATGTTATGGTTTGTACCATACCAGACATTGCATAGGCAGTGGGAGTTGTGAGTAGATTTATGGTCAATCCAGGTAAAGAGCATTGGAAAATAGTCCAATGGATTCTCAAGTATTTGAGAGGGACATCTAGCATGTAATTATGATATGGAGGTTCAGATATTTGTTTATGTGGCTATGTTGATTCAGATATGGCTTGAAATCTGGATAGTAGAAGGAACACTACTGGATATATTTTCATAGTAGGTGGGACGATAGTTAGCTAGATATCAAGATTGTAGAAGGTGGTGGCTTTGTCTACTACAGAGGCAGAGTATGTTGTAGCTACAGAGGCTAGCAAAGAGATGAAATAGATGAGCAGGTTCATGGAAGAGTTGGTAAAAGAGTAAGATGATTGTAAATTGTTCAGTGACAATCATAGTGCAATTAATTTGGCAAAGAACTAAACGTTTCATTCTAGAACGAAACACATTCAGTTGAGGTATCACTTCATATGACAGGTATTAGAGGATGGACAGCTGAAACTGGAGAAGATTCATACAAGTGAAAACCCTGTGGATATGCTAACAAAGTTGTTGGCAAAGGATAAGTTGGAACTACACTCCAATTTTGTTGGTCTTCAAGTTTGAGACTTGAAGAGGAAGAAACAAAGCTAAGGAAAGGATCCAAGAATGACGATGTACAGGTATAGTGTAGTAATTTATCTCCAAGTGGGAGATTGTTGAGTTGTGGATATTAATTACTTCAAATTAGCATGATATATTAAAACTTGCAGGAAAGCACAGTAACCGACATCGGTTATGGAGGGACTGACATCGATCACCTATGACCAACATCGCTCAAGCAAGGAGGAACTGACATCGGTTAGGGTTAACCAATGTTGGTTACTTGTGTGTGGGTGTTTTATTTAACTCATGGGAATTAGATCTAATTTTAGCATTAAAGTAGATCTATTTATTCTAATTGCATGGCTAAGTGCCCTAAGATTGTATATGTCTATATAAGCATGAAATCTAGGGTTTAAAAGTAAAGGATTGTAAGAATTGATAATTATTGTGAGAATAATTGTAAGAAAGAGAATTCTAGGAGAAGAAGGAGAAGATTGAGAGAAAGAAAGTATTGTACATCGTGAGAGGTGTGGAATATTGTATATATTCTTAAAGCTTTGGATGATAGATTGACTTGTTTTTTGGTGGATGTAGCCCACACTAGGTGAACCACGCTAAATCTGGTGTTGATTTATATCTCTTGTTTTGTATATTTCATTTGGTAGAATATCTACTTTTATTGCGTGTTTGCTTAGATATGATATATTATTTGTACAACCTTGCGCTAACCCCAAAACTTATATTTTAGAAGATTCCTATCTTCATAACACCTTATGCCTGACACATCCACCCTTCTCAACGGATCCACCATCGACATTAATATAAGGACTCTGTAAGAGTCCCGCATCCTCAACGTGGGTCAATCTGTTGATCCACAAGAGCTTGAGTTTTTCACTGCATTCCTTTCTAGATATAGCCAATCCTTCACATGGTCATACACCAACATGTTGGGCCTCGACCCTTCTATCGTTGTCCACAATATTGTCACCATTCCTGATGCTAATCTAGTTAAGCAAAAGCTTCTCCACATGCATCCTCGAGTTGCCCTCCTTGTTAAAGAGGAGGTACAACACCTTTCAACTAACTTCATAATTCCTATCGACTATCCGCAATGGGTTTCCAACATTGTTCTTGTCGCAAAATCTTCTGGAAAACTCTGCATCTGCATTGACATTTGAGATTTAAACCTTGGTTCTCCTATAGATATATCGACCAACTCGTTGACCTTATCACTGGCCATGAGATGCTTTCTCTCATGGATGGATTTTCTGGATACAATCAAATGCTCATCGCACCAGAGGACCAACATAAGACTTCTTTCATCACTCTTTAAGGGACTTTATGCTATCGCGTTATGCTCTTCAGTTTGAAAAACATCAAAGCCACCTATCAATGGGCCATGACTTACATATTCCATGATCTCATTCATAAGATAGTAGAGGACTACATTGATGACCTCTTGGGTAAATCCAAACATCAACATGATCACTTTTATGTCCTTAAAGTCCTTTTTGAGCATCTTATTCACTTTTTCCTCCGTCTCAATCCAACCGAGTGTGTTTTTGGTTTGCTAATTAGCAAGCTCCTTAGCTTCATCATTTCAATCAAGGGTATTGAAGTTGACCCCACCAAAATCAAAGATATCATTGAGACACCTCCTTCTAATGTAAAGCAACTTTGCAGTCTTTAAGGCTAACTTCAATCAATTCGTCATTTCATCTCACAACTTTGTTACCGTTGCCAACCTTTCCATCATCATCTTCGCAAAGACATCAACTTCAACTAGGATGATAATTGCCAAAATCTCTTTGAAGATCTCAAGAAGCTTTGTGATTTCTTCAATATTAAGCTCAAATTAAGATTAAATTCTCTTCACCATATTATCCTCAAGCTAACGGCCAAGCCGAAGCAAATAACAAAACCCTTCGCAACATTTTTGCGAAGACTATTGATAAATCAGAACGTAATTGGCATCTTCATATCCATTTCGCCCTTTGGGCCTATCGGACTAGCATCCACACCTCTACAAGCACTACTCCCTTCTCTCTTATTTATGGATCCAAGGTCATTCTCCCTTTAGAAGTTAAAATTCCGTCTTTGCGCGTTTCCCTTCACGACTTCGTTTCCGATGAAGACTATCGCAAGAAGCGTCTAACACAACTTGAGTTATTAAAAGAGCGTTGCCTTCTAGCTCTTAAACACCATCATGTATATCAAGAGCACGTCAAACATGTTTACAACAAACATCTAAAAGAGCACAACTTTATTATCGGTGACCTTGTTCTTAAGGAAAATCATAACGTCACTAATCTATAAAGGAGCCAACGTGGAAAGTTTTCTCCCAACTAGATTGGACCTTATATTATCACACATAAGTATGGGTCTAGAGCCTATCATTTGGCTTCTCTTGATGGCAAACTGGAAATGAAACCTCTTAATCCATTGCACTTGTTTCCCTACTACTTTTAACATATCTACCAACATGAACTTAGTCATACCAACGATCTTGCTTCCGTCATTAACCTTTTTCATCTTTCATCGTAATGATTTGGAACTATGTGTTCTAAGGTCACTTTCCTATCTGTGACCTTAAATATGGGCATTGTGACTCTGCTCATAGCATTTTCCTTATGGACAAGTTCCTCCTTCTAGGTGGGAACCCCAAAATCATTACATCCATCTCCTTCTTACTTACCTACTGGAACCACGTTAAGGGTCCATACGTGTCACTGGTACGTCTTACATCCCCTCCTAAGTGGTCTACTTAGTTATCCCCAGCTCTCCCATAAAAATTCAAAATTGTTGGATGCTCATATTAAATGTTGTCTTATCCAAAACAAACTGCTCCCTCAAAGGACAATTGTTCATAAAAAGCAAAATGTCAAGAATATAGACTTCTCCTGTTATCCAAAATTCACCCCTCAAGGTAATTTTGATAACATGCATCAAATTCTTTAGTCCCAAGCAATTATACTGATTCAAGGCAAAAAATCATGTTTCTGGGGTCCCCCCGGGTTCTTTCTAACTCTTCTGTCCAAGAAGAAAACCCAGCAAGTTTTAAAAATGTGAAAAAATTGCAAAAAACAAGCTCGGGCCAGAAAAAATCATGAAAAATGGCTAAGTCCTAGTCCTCGTCAATATTCGGGACATGAGGGACATCTGGGCGCGAACCGGCCGAAAGGCTGCCAGGTGGTCTGCGCAGCATTTGGGACATTTGGGACAAAGGGACGCGCGGGACGCGGAAATCCGAACTGGCCGAAAAATGGAAAAAATTGACTAACTGTTGAAATAGGCAGTCTGGGACATCTGGGCAGTTAGTACGCGGAGGACGCAAGTCGGCCGAAAAGACTTAAGGCAGCCCGGGACAGTTGGGCTGAAGGTACGTGAAGTACGTGAACCGGTCGGATCGGCCGAAATGAGAACTTTCGTACCGGGACAGTTGGGACAAAAGGGCGCGAACCGGCCGAACCAGGGGAATCGGAAGAATTTGTCCCAGACAGTCCGGGACAGTTGGGACAAATGAGCGCGAACCGGTCGAACCGGGTGAAACAGGGGACTTTCGTACTAGGACATCCGGGCCAAAGGGACGCGTGGGACGCAAAAAGCCGAAGCGGCCGAAGGAGAAGAAGAAAAGTCAACGTTTGGTCCGGAAACTTCAAACGGCCATAACTTTTGACTCCGAGCTCCGATTTTCATAAAATTGGACTTTCTGGAACGAGCACGAGCTCCGATTTATTATTTTTGATGAGGGTAGATATATTTAAATAAGAGAAATATATTCGGCTCCAGTCAGTTAATGCTCATTCCCGTCAAATGACAGAAAACGCCTGTCAGGCCCAAAATAGATGCCCGCACTCAGAAGGCCATAACTTTTGTATTTCTCAACGAAATCGCACAAAATTGGTACCGTTGGAATCGTGGTTCCGAGCCTGATGCACAGAAATCAAGAAATTCCAGATTTGATCAGAAATTGATTGATATTTTTAAGAAAACGTGGCCGGGTTCAAAATAGTGTTTTATTTGGTAGCTGGGAGTGCAATTAAGAGGTATGATCATCATTCTTTCTCTGCTGCAGCACATGGGACAGTATGGGGAGCCTTTTGAAAGTAATATACAATCATTTCACTCAATTTAATGCCTCTTACAGGTGGTTGAAGGATAGATTTTGGGATTTCCATTTTCCCTTCTCTTCTCCTTCTCATTTTTTCTATAAATTGGAGTGTTGGGCTCATTGTAAAGGAGAGAGTTTTTTGGTAGCAAAGCTCTACCAAAATTGCTTTGTGAAGCCAGTGTGTTGCAGGCCCTTATAGTGGACTCCTTGCATGGTGATCCAGGCCCTTATCTTGTAATAGATTGAACTGTGCATATCATGAAGCAATAAAATACCAGTTTGTGGATGTATCTTCCCCTGCTGTGTTTTCTTGCATTCTTCTTGCCCCTTTGATCTTTCTATAAGAATATTGTGTCTATTTATTATGTTCTTGCAGGGATTCATTATCATTGTGTATGCTTGAAATATTTTTGTGAATGCATTTTGCTAGATTATGGTGAACTGTCATCACCTCTTCTAGTGTGCACTTTGCCTTTGTATTTCACAGATTTGGAGACTACTCTCACACCCTCCTTTTCTGGTGTATCACCGCTTTAGTGTAGGCTTTCATTTTATGCATTCTCTCTCTGGTCCCTTGGAAATTTAGATTAGAACAGTTAACTTATCCTGCATTAGAGTAGATTGTGGCAGGTAGTTTAGGAGCAAGAACCAGCTTTCTCTGGAGGTCTATCTCAAGTAACAGGTCCCACAAATTGGAGATAGTACCCATGTTATCCAATCACACCGTGAGTTCAAGTATATGCACTTGTATAAACACAAGGGTGCGGTGATTCGGTGATAACATCTCCCTCTAAGGACAACTATCATATATCCTACCATATAAAATAGAAAAAATCCAAAAGCAAAAGTCTAGATCTAGACCACTCCCTCGAAGGATGTCTACCATCTTACATAATGGTAGTAAAGGCTTCATGCATTGATCAACCTTTTTAAAATAGTCAAAAGCAAAAACATAAAGTTCAAAAGCACACATCCTAAGAAAGCTTCCCGCATCGATTAGTTTTCTCATCTATAACAAACTTATCACATTGATCATTTTGCACCATATTGCTCAGAGCCAGGGCATATAATTAGGGACAACCACCTTACAGAGAACCTATCTCCCCATGTACGAGTTACATCTAAACCCCTTTTTCGTGTCAACATTAGGTTTGTAAGCTCATCTTCCATATTTTCCTCGTGATCCTTGGAATAACTAACTATCATTGGTTATGTGTTAACCCCTGTTACTGGTTGAAAGTCCATTGCCTTGTTTGGTTTCTTTTCATTTTTACTTCCAATCCATTTTAGAGCATCGATCCTCCGTGCGTTCCTTGCTACAATGGAATGTCATCCATATCTTTTGGTCACTTCCTATCAAATCACACCCCTTCTCTCACATCTAATCTACTTTTATGTCATCCCTTTTTCTCTAACATCCATTCTAATCATATTATCCATATTATATTATCCATAATCTAATCATCTCATTTGTCTAAATCCATCACATCTATTTTAATTTTCCAAATAACATCTGTCACATTCTTATATCACAAATGTGTTTGTCATATCATATATATCTAACATTTCTTTGTTCCATCACATAAACATCATACCATATATCTCTAATCTCATGTACATCCATCTAATCTACTCACATATATTATCAAGTCACATTTAAAAATCCATATACTATTCAGCTATTTAACCCATACATGATATCATCAAACCACAAACATATCCATCGCATAAAACAACACATAACACATGATAAATAATGAAAAAATCACACACACACACACGCACGCACGCACGCACGCATGCACACACACACACACACACTATCATCATCAAAATATCTCAATACATCTGTGATAGGTTGCTAGGGATTCTATCTCAAAATTATACATCGTCAAAATCTGTGAACTGAACATCCGACAATCTCAAATTTTGCCCCCCTGGGGTAGGTGTTTGTACATCTCTCTGGCCATCATCTCCTCCATTAGGGCTTGGGTCTCGCCTTAGTCGTGCCACACTAGCCATGCTCTCAAATGACATTGGTTTCACTAAGCCCCCTGTTCTTCGTTGATCTATTACGTATGCCACGTATATTGGCAGATGTGACAACCTCAATGTCACAATATTCTCATAATAGTGTGCCTCTACTCTTAGTGCCTTGTACTACTTTAAAGAGACAATACTTGACATCAGTCACATCCCCTATGATCCTGTCATACAATGCCAAAACTCTATCTTGGAGATACAATGTGTCTCTCACCTGTAAAACCCATCAAACAACCATTAGTATCCCCACATAAGCCAATCATTCATCAAACATCAAAATTTTCACATTTAATGCTAGTTGATGCCGACCTAGTTAGGGTTGACGTCGTCTAGCCTTGGGTAGTTTCTTTTAAGCCCTGGTCGACAATAACCGTGTCCAGTCGCCGGCGACCACCCTTGGCGCCAACCTAAAAAACCAGAAAAATACAACAAAATAAATAAAAACAATTAAATAACTTAAAAAATAGGTTAAGGCTTAGGCACTCAACATCGTATGAGTCCTTTAATGCTTCCTCGTTACTCCACCGACCTCCATATCACTTGAAATATCAAAATATCTCTTTCACTTAGATATCTCGATCGTCAAGTCGCATAGTGCAAATGAGCTTCATCAGTTGTTGCCGCCACTTTTATAGGTCATCGATCCCGGTCGCCATCGATTGGCTCTGGTCACAGTCGACCTAACCCTAGTCGTCATCGACTATCTCTAGTCCTTGTCGACCTGATCATAAATATTTTCTCCTTTTCCTTAATCTAAATTATATTTTCTTCCACTTTTTGTTCCCTCAAACTTATCCTAATTTGATCACGAATCTTTCATCATATCCACCCTCTCGCTTTGGGACCATCTTTGTGTCCCTCTTAAGGCACCATATGTCATCCTAAGTCCACCATTGTGGCCCTCTTTTATCCTCGTCCCACCTGGGCGCATATCTTCGATTCCTCATTTATGAAGGATATCACATTCACTTTTCCCCTCTCTATTTTGTTGCAACCATCTTCACATTTGTTTACACATATTTTGATGTCTGCCTTTGACCCATTGGTCTTTTGGCTTGAGCATCCATATGACTGGATTCCCTCCATATTGCGGTGGTTTTCACCGACTCACGAGTCCATAGGGCATTGCCATCATCTCCATTTAGGTTGTACTTTGTTCCCTACCAAAGTGATTCCTAAATCATTGTCATGTTTTTTTTCCTCTGCTTGGGGATTCTTCTCCCATATCCTCTCTTTTTATCACCCTCTTGTCGCTTCATCCATATCTTTCAAACTCATGATCGATTATTCTTTATATCATCAATCCCTAGTTCGAGGGGGAGTACCTCCATCGTCATCTTCTATCTCTTCTCGTTTTTATCTCATGTCTTGTCTAACACAAACCACTCGAAAAAAAGGGCAAATGTAGACACCAATTTTTGGTATCACCAGCCTTTCATCTCGCGTCTACTCCCCTTCGTCATCATTATTCACATACATACCTCTCTTCCCATTTTAAATCCACCTTTCCCTCTTAAAATCTAGTTATCCATTTAATTGGTATTTTCCACCTTAAATCTCATCTTAATCATACCCTCAATATATCCTCCCTAATCATCCCTAATCACAATTAATTAATCCTAATCACCATCTAATCTATTTATCCTGTCTGAATGTATCTATTTATCATCCCTATGTCTTTATTTAATAATCTCACCTCCCCTTTTCCTTTATTTAATATTTTCCATCTCTTACCTACCCTTTTATCCATCCTAAGCAACCCTAATCCGTACTTACCACCCAAAACCCTAATCCTACCTCATAAGGGCTCGTTGTCTCGAGCTCGTCACTCTTCCACCACCCAAATAGACGAATCTCCATAGTTGTCAACGACCCATCTAGGTCGCCGTCGACCCTATAAATACGACCATACCCCTCATTTTTCAGGGATTCAACTTTGTAGACTTCGAGCTTTCTTGTGATCTCGCCTTCGGTTTTTGCTCATCTTTGCAATTGTTATCACTATATTGGAGTTATTTTGGAGACCTTGTGCCCCACCTTTGGAGATTTGGATTATCTTTCTCTTTTTGCATGATTTGATCCTCCACCACCATCCCATCAACATTGCGCTCTCAGTTTTTTAGGTTCCTCGGCCATATTGGAGTTTTTTCCTTGCATCAGTCATTCTCCATCCCTTATTACAGATCATTATTTTGATCCATCCTTATCCATAAAACCCTAATTAACTTTGGGTCGCCATCAACCTGGTCCATTATTGTTTGATTTTCTATCATCCATCCCTATCACCTCTATATTTTCTGAGCATTCAGTCCTTCAGATCTCTAGACCCTGCCATTTTTCCCTTCTATCACCTCAGATCTATTCTATCAGCTTCATTCGTCATCGACTAGATCAATATTCATTTCATCCACTATCATATTTTATAATTTTTTTACATCCTTTCTATCATATTCAGATCCAGATCTCTTGCAATGTTCTTGTTTTCATCTCATCTTCATCTCAGCCTCATCATCAACTCCAGATCTGCCTTCAAAGTCTTCAAATCTATATTTTTCGTTGTTGTTTGACTTGGTTTGCTCTAGTCACCGATGACTGGGCTCTGTAGTCTCGGGTCACTGTCGACCCACCCAGTTTTGATTTGGTTTACATTTACTTATATCATATCTATATTTCTACTTTATCTTTGTCATTTCAGCTTTATGTTTTATCTCAGAGTTTGTTACATCATATCACATCCATCATTTACTTTCTTTATCTTTATCAAAATGTGGGTTGACATCCATTCTAGGAAGTTTTCGCTTATCGGTACTTACGTTGTTAAGCAACCCACACATCTATCTACTAATCATCTTCCTTGTTGAGTTTTTCTTCATCACGCAGGTCATCCAACTCGTTGCAAGGAAGATCACTCTCTTTTACACCTGTATCCATTGTCATCCCATTCAAAGGTACCATAAACCCTCTCATACTTGGTGCAACTCATTTTCTTTGTTATAATTTCACTAATTTGAAATAGGTACGAGAAAATCGGTTCAATAATTTCATCATATAAAAAAAATTCAAAAAAGTTCATCATATCAAATAAAATCATTTTTTTCCATCATATCAAATATTTCAAAAAAATAAAACATTAATTTTTTTTTTAAATTACACCACCCCATATCAACTCCTACCTAACCCCCTAACTCATTGAGTCACTCTAGCTCACGCCTAACTGACTACCTGCTAACTTCATGCCCATGACCTAGCTACCCAGTTCCCTCCACCCCAGTTCTGTGAGCTTGCACCTACCTTGACCCAACTAACCCACCCCAGCTAACCTGTTGAGTCGCATTAGTGAATCGAATGACCTCGTCCACCCCTAATATGTTTGGACGACTCGATGAGTAGGTACAATGACTTGTCACGACACCCCTTTCCCGACCCAACTCGCCCTTGACATGTCACCCCTTACTACATCATTATTGTGACTCACCCCTCATTTTGTGTGCCCAAACCCCTTCTCCCCCGACGATTTATCCCTGCGAATTACTGCCCAACTTGACTTACTTCCCACACTGCGAGATCACCCTTCGCCACCTCCATGCTCCCCGTGTGCCCCATCCCAACCATCCTGCTTACTCCTCCTAACCAATACCTCTCCCTGTCACACTCCAAGCTCCCAACTCGTTGCCCCTAACTCATTCACGCTCGCGATTGAGCTCGCTCCTCCATCTATCCTTGTGAAATCTTCCCCCACACACCACACCTAAGCTTCTCTTCATCCATGACCCACCCTTTCCCCTAACTCGTGCCAATACTGCCGAGCTATCCAATGTCATGCTCCTTTTTTTTCTAGCTCCCCTCACATCTGTGCCTGACCCATCTCGGTCACACTTGCATCCAAGCTCACTCCCCCATGCTTCTACCCGCGAGTTCTCCCTCTTTTTCCCAGTGTTCCCCTTCCCCTTCACCCACACGACTTACTACCAGCTCATCCCTAACACAATCGAGCTCGCCCCACCTAATAACCCTTCTTGCGTCATCCCCAATCCTACACTATAGCCTCCAACTCGGTTGTCCTTGCGAACGAGCCCATATCCCCTTGTTAGTCCCAATATTTTCTCCCCTCGACTCACTCTCATGACCTTGCTTCACTCCTTACCTCATCCTTGTGCAACACAACTCCCCTTTCCTCGACTCGGCTCACCGTGTTACCCTGTATTCACCCACCCAACTTGCCTACTCCCAGCTTGTTCATTGTTGCGACTAAGATGTTCCTCACATGCCGAACCCACGCTCCAAACTCAGCTAGCTCACCTAACTTAACCAGTTCCATAACCAACTCGCCCAACTCTGCCAGCTCACCGACCATTTTGCCTGGCTTACTTCTAACCTTCATACAAATCGTCCAACTTAACCATTCCCCCTAACTAGTTACCGAATCACCTCTAACTCACCTAACTCACTCAGCCAACTTGTGCATCACCTAGCTTGCCACCCATCTCGCTCGTCATGTAGCTTGCCACCTTGCCCCCACCGCATAGGTCACTGCCTCAACCACCAAACCCGTTCATCATCAACCTCAACCAACCAACTTGACACAACTTCTTAACATTTCCATGCACATTTGTACATACCCATCACACTTTTTCACATGCACATGATTGGGGCAACACTATCCTTGTTTTTCCTCCACGTGCCTTTGCCAAGGTTCACTTTTATCATCTTCAAGCGCCACTTTTCATCTTATGTCACGTTGGGGTAACTTGTTGTTCCAAAAAACTATCACTCGAGGGGGAATCATGCATAACCCTTCTATGAGAACTGATTAACAATCATCAAACCAATCAAATCTATAGTCTTCGCCTCGTGAAATCAACCTATCGATCCCTTCATAGACTGCGGCAGAAGTGGCCCATCGATCACATTTCCATGTTCTTTTATATCTATTAGCATATGGATTTACACACATGTAAATGACATGCAACAGTGTGGGAACGAAGTCCCTCCTCAATGAAGGTGAGGCTGCCTTTATTGAAAACCAAAACTGTATTTACATCTATACATTCAAAATTGTATGTGGGGGGGTGATTTGGAACATCAATGGAAAGAAAAGTGAATAAAGGAGATGGAATGGAAAGAAGGAAAGGAGTGAAATGGAATGAACTGAAAGAACATGGAATGAACTGAAAAAATAGAGCCTAATATTGCACGAAGAGGAAAGACGAATAACCAACACAAATAAAACGGAGTTTGAGTTAGCCAAACAAGAACGTGTAAAAGGGAACACACATGAGCAAGTAGATAATCAGAGCTTGATCATTGTGAACTAGAACAACTGATTAATAATGTTGACAATAAGATTAAAGATAATATTTGCATGCAAGATTCAAACAACTAACATCTAATGAACATAAGAACATCAAATGTTACAAAAGACAATGAATGAGACACAAAGTTCGTATTTCATTAACTCCAAAATGTTTTTCACAAAATAACACAGTTTCTTCCTGAAACAAAGCTTGCACAAAAGTATTTTCTTCTCCTCTCTCAAAGTCACCCTTTACAAATGAGCCCCTCACTTCCTTTTATAACCCAAAAGTTGGTTACAAAGTAGTTAGGGTTTTACATGATCATTAAATAGGGCACTTAAGTGACTTTGACTTTTTCAACCAACTTTTAAAAAGTGACTAAAAATAAAAACCACTTAAGTTAAAAAGTCATTTAAGGAAAAATACATAAATAAAAGAAATGGGTACATATGGACCCCACTTAAATGACTTGGACGCACACATAGACATCCTAGTCAAAAATGCGCCACCTAGATCAAAACACCTATGGTCAGTGCCTTATCCATTGGGCCAAGAGTCCGCCTATCCCGGTTGTACGAGAATGAACTCATTGACCGTGCTCCGCAATCCTCCAAATGACAAGAGTGTTGAGCTTGAAACTTGATCAATTCATCCACGCCTCCATCTGAGCAATATTTTGATGTAAGAAAGTTTATTTTCATTCGTATTCACATTCAAAATTACACACAGTTATCCACATGCTTTGAATACCTTTCCATTGTGAATTATTCATTTGTCGCGAGACCGTAGTCGTTACGCCACCTTAGTTTGTCAGAATCCAGCTTCTAGTCTTTCGCCATTGAGAAGATCTTCTGGGAGCCAAAATTACAATTCACTGCCTGAAGTTATGTCCTTTGTCTTTGTCACCATCTCAAAGTGTTGATCTCCCGAGCATAATTCGCGAAACTTCAAAGTCCTGGAAATCCATCTCCTTTGCCCCATTGTGAACGAGTGGTGTTGAAATATCATCGAAGTGATTGACTACGAATTCAGTTGACACTCAAGTTAGTCGTAGTATCTAACAGCCTAATGTTGCAAGTGATCGATTCTTTCTTTCGACGCAATCGAAATGTCCAAGTTTATCGAATATTCACCTTGACGAAGGGCTTTCAATTGTTGAAGACAGCTGATGTTGCACAGAAGAATGAGAACGTCTGTCAAGTACCTCAGTTGCCTACATGAGTTCTCATGTTAATTGGCCAAAGAGTTTGATGTGCTACTCACGTTGAAGGAAATCACCAAATAAGTGCTGCTGAAATTGGATCTTGGGGGTTGCCTCAGAGAGATGTTGTCGCTATTTTATCCATTTGTGGTGGTTCTTCAAATGTAGGCGGGTAAATCACTCAGATAATTGGACGTTTCAGCATGAGAAGCTAGCAGACTTCAGTTTCTCAAGTTGAAGCTGTTACATTTTGCAGGTACTGTCATTAGCGAGTTCCACGTCTAGAAATTGCATCCCATGATCCAAAGATCGACACATTCTTGGGCTTTGAGATGCAATGCCCTGACATTCTTTAATCCTTGGGAATGTTTCATTAGGCAGCTCAATTATAATAAGCATGGGCATTTGTACATCCAATCAAGAACACAATGATGCATTGGCAGGAAGCAATGATTATTGAGATGTGTTCCTTCACATCCTCCACTTGGTTTCGAGTTCTGCCAGTTTGATGTAGATCTGGATACCATTTGCCTGAGGTTGTCCAGCAGCAGTTCCTGATGATGAGATGTGCAGCTCATTCGAAACCTGTCCTCTGCAACATTCTCTCAGTCCAAGTCAAGTAGGGATGCTACTCTGTACATTTTTTGTTTGTCTTTGATTCTTGGTGTGGTATTTTTCCCTCAGACTGCTAAGAGGGTCAGATTTCGTCTGTTTCAAGCTTATGCTACATATGCTTGCCATTTCTTCTATCAGAACAAGGAACGTTTTACTAATTAAACTGGAAACTACGGGGTACTTAATTAATCCTAATTGAACCACCCATTATTGATAAGGTATATGTGCAAATACTAACAGGAAGCAATTTATACGATTAGCAACCTTTTTTATTGCGCTGTACAATAAAAAGAAATGCAATAGACATTAAACACGTCAGTATAAGGTGGAGAAAACTTGAGGTAAAAAAAAATCCAGCTGTAAATACCACTTTCCTGTTTTACTTGTCTTTGAGTGAAACACATGCTATCCAGCACAGTAAATAGTTTGCTGCCCCATCTTTACATTCTATGTGGATTCCTGATTGGGGCGGCAAATGCTCTCATCTCTCTAGTCCTGCGTGAATATTTTCTTTGCCCATATGATTATTATCAATCTCAGGCTAGAGATCGCGGCTATTGCTGCTAGGGTGGGTGGCTCGGTTGCATCAACATGTGTTACACCGTTTCTTTTACCTCCAGGTATGTAATTAATTCAAATGGTAGAATTAATTAATTCCTTTCCATATGATGGACCTGGACCCAAAGAGGTGCTATAAGTTATATTTGTTGTCTCCTTATAACTCCTAAGTGTGGATGTGTACAATGTGGTCCACCTGCTTTCAAAGGCGACCCCATTTAACATTATATTACTCCAATACTGTTCTTTCTTTTCTTAATATCTGCGCACATCTATGATGTTCCTCCAGTTTTGCTCGACCATTGAACCCCCTGCGTTCAAAATATATTTTTGTCTCATGCTCATCTGCTGTAGCGATTGTGTATCTCCTAAACTGACTCTGATCTTAAAATATTGGTTTCCTGCCATGCGGAAACCATGCCTTGTTCACTCTAAGATAACTATAGTGCATAGCAATGGATGTGCACCTTCTAGATGGCTGCATGAAATTACTAAAATTTATGGTGGCAGATTTATGTCAACCAATAACTGTGCTCCTCACAGTATGGTCATAAAACCTCTTGATAAATTTCTATGAGAAAACTTGATAATTGAGGGCGTTGACAATCATTGCTGGAATGTGATAAAATATCTCAATTTCTTTAGAAGAAATAAGAAGACCCAGCTTCCCATGAATTCTTCTTCAACGGGTTTGATCAAAATTGAAGTTGACAAAGAGTTGGTGTCACTTCCTTGTCGGCACACTTAGCTAGTGGCATTTTGTAACCAAGGGGAAGTGTTGATTATAGCATCGGACAATTGCCAAGGACATATGACAAAGTGAAGTTGGCAATCCCCGTGTCAATTTCCTTAAGCTGGGAAATTGGGCACATTTCTTGCCTGTTAGCCAATTTATTGTTTATTTTGTAATTTATGGAATGAAACATCCCACATGCGGGAAAATACTGAAAGCAACGTTGTCATAGATAAGGGGAACATAAAGAAACAGCTATTTGCAATTTAAGCCAGATTGAGACTTAATTTTAGTTGGAAGCGTAAGCTTAGTTTTTGCTTTCGCTATTAAGATTTGTCAAATGGCCTTGTCTCCATTAATATTGTGATCCTTAATGGAGACAGGGTCTAATCTAACAGAAAAAGAAAAAACTAAGAAAGCTCGAGTAAAAGAGACAAGGCCTAATCTAACAGCAAAAGCAAAAGCTAAACTAGCTCAAGAAATAAAAAAGACTTATTGTGATTCCTATGCCAATGGGGGTGACACCACAATGGAAGTGGCCCTCATACTAAGATAATAGTTGATTGCTTGCAGAACGTGTATGTTTTCCTGCTCGGCCTTCCCTTCTCCTTTGTGGTTTCATAATCCCCAAAAAGATCCCATTCCATTGCCTCTAAGTACATGCCTTAATACCCCAATATAGATATGCATCTTGAGTGCATCTTGGAATAGCTTCTACGAGTCTAAAATCCTCATTCATTCGAAAATTTAATCCCACATTGATTGGTAGGCTTGGTCCATGGTAACATATAACGCCCAACTAGACTACACGGATACTTCCACTACCAGCCTGTACAAGGCCTGAAACATACCGGGTACGAAAACTGGTACTGGTACTCTCTGGGTACGTACCCGCAGGCCCTGGGTACGTACCAGGTATGGAAAACCGTACCCGGGATGTACCCAGGGCCTGTGGCTACGTACCCATAGCATACCCACATGGTTTTTTTTAAATGCAAAAAAATAAATAAAACTTGAGGGCTTTGACTACAAAGGTTCATGTGAGATTCAATATTGCCAATAGGCTTGGAAGGGTCAAGAGAGATGAAAAGGACTTCATTTGGTTGACTTACTATTTGGGGGCTTTCTTGTTTCTCCTCGTGGGTCCTTTATTTTTCAGTCAATTTGTAAGGCATGGGAACAAGTGAAGTACTTGGTGTGTCTGAGCAGCCTATCTTCTCTTCCTTTGACACTAGCGCCAAGCCTACAAATCTATTTCGTCAAATCTGAAATATAGTGCCAAGATCCTTGCCTGTGACAAGAGGCTTCTCTGCCCTCCTTTGGTTTGACAAAGGAATTACAATATTTCATGACTTGTACCAATTTGGGAAGTGGATGGAATGGACAGACCTTAAAGCTTTCTATAAGCTTCCTCAATCTCAATTCAGAATGTATACAATGCTCAAAAATACTTTCACAACTCCCTCTACTGGACTAATTATGGAGGATGAAAATGACTTCTGGATACTATGAGGTGGCTCAAAGGGCCCCCTCTCCAAGAGACTGCCTCCAAACAATTGTATGAAAAGATTTCCGTCACCCCAAACCTTTCCCTGGGCCTTAACAATAAGTGGAATGTTTGTGAGCCCATTAGTAGATGGACTCGTAGATTTAATGTTTTGTGGTCTTCTTGTATTCAGTCAAAGAAATCTTGCTTTAGATGGCTTTTAATTCATAATAAGCTTGTTGTTGGCTTCTAATAATTTATAGGTTGCTAAGACTATAAGCTTGTTTTTTGTATTATATATATATATATATATATATATATATATATTTTAATTTAAAAAATATATTGTATGAACGTACCCACAACATATTGCACCCTTGGCTTTTAAAAAAAATTTGTTTCAGCATACTGTACCTGTACCCGTATCTTGACAGCCTGTGTTCTTCTTGTTATCATGTTAACCTTATCATACACAATGTTACATTGAACAATAATAGCAAAAACCTCCAATTTAAAAACCATGTTTTCTCATTTTCTCATCCGTGTGTATTAAAACCTTATTTTTAACTTTGATAAAATTATATCTATTTTTCTTTATCTTGGTTTATAATTTTTATATGATAGAAATTATTTTAACCATATGTGTTAGGATATCTTATTGAACAAAATTATGTGTCAATTTTTCTCATTTCCTTATTGATTTTTTTTACTAAAACAATGATTTTTTGTGATCTCTTATATCTTGGTTTTTAACAAACAAGGTTGGTATGCATTTTAAAATACTGCAAGTGGTGATTATGAAATCGTGTGGACTATTGAAGTTAGAAGCTTTCAGTAGCTCAAGTTTTATTGAATTTTTTTTCTGGAAAACAACCACGTAGGCTCTTTACAATTGACATTTCGAGTCACAATTACTGAACTCTTTCATCAGGGGAATAAAACTTAGATATTAGAATTTTTACATTATAACTTTTAGAAATGTGGACAATGAATCAAAATTATATGAACCATGGGCTCAATGTTTAGTCTTTATATGCTTTATAACTTTGCATGATAAATGATGTTGAAATATATATTGTTTAAATTGACAATTTATTCTATACACAAAAGTATAAAGATTAAAATACCAAAAATACGAATGATACGTAAAAACCCCTGGATTAACACCATAAACACTTACGCATCAAGTAGCTTCGCTTTGTATCGATTTTGCAAATCCAACAGATTTGTTAGGACTTCAATATACTAAAGTGTTTTTATTTTTGTTTGATAAATTTTTTGTTGGTGCTTCAATAAAAATAAATGATTTGTATGCAACAGATTGCCATTTTTTGTGAGAAACATGAACATAAGTGAATGGAGCGAACACTAGACAAGATTATAACTCCGACATGGTCACAATCAACATCAACAAACAAATTGATATATAACTAGTGATGCATAAGAAACCAACATACACAATTATGTATCTCTTGAGACAAGTTTTAAGAGTGTTAAACCTATTATTTCTGAAATGGGAACATATGTAAGGCATATCCATACAAACAACTTACAAAATATCACTATAATCACATAAATAAGTAGAATTTAACACAATTGGACAATTCAAATCCATTCTCGCATCACTGGAATAAATCTCTACAATATGCCTGTTACAGGGAGTAGTATGCTTGATATAATTAGTAGTATACATTTCACATTAGCATCAGAATAAGAACAAAAATTCAGAAGTTATATTCATAAAGTCTTAGAACAAAATATTACTAAGGCAGTACAATTCCGCAGACAAAAATAAACCCTTTATAAGTGAGGGACGGGTCAATGTTCATAAATGCCTTAAATGTTAATACTTTAGCCCAAATAAATTAAAAAACAAGCCATTACAGACCAAGACAAATGTAAACGATGAGTAGAATTTGATAAAATAAATGTCGTATTCATCGTTGGGTGCAAGACCTAGTTAAAACCAAATCCCCTAGTAATTTCCTCCAACACACCACATAACCATTGCGAGGAGGAAAATGACACAAAGAAGACCAAGGAACAACATGCTAGGACATATGAAACTTAGGAAACTCACACCATAAACAACAAATGCACAAGTGTACACAACAAAGAAGGTCCTGTTGATGCAAAATCACAGCACCCCTGGACACTGATCAGATTTCTAGGTTGATCACTCTAGCATCCAGTGTGATTGCACAACATGGAATCCTTTCTCCAAGTGTGGGACTTGCAAAATGAGAAAGGATTCTCATGAGAAGGCTGGTTCCTATTCCTCTGTTTAGATGCACACAAAAAATGCAGAGGTTTTACTCAAAACCTAATCTAATCTTCCAAGGAGATAAGGTAAGAAGATGCATAAAAATAAACCTAAGCTAACAGAGGTGATGCACCGAGGAATGAAGAACACCTATCTTGCCAATAAACACAGACCATTAAAATGTGATGCAAGATCATGCACAGATAACAAAATTGCAGTGAAAGATCAGGAGGATGCAAATGAACACAGAGAGGGTTGAGAATCATCCACAGACATGCATTACTTGCTCCAAAGGTCGATACAATACACTACATAATGCCAAGAGGCATGATTGCATTACATTTTTAAATGGGAGGTTTGAACTCCACAAATTCACCTGATAAGAGAAGGGAGGGGCAAAACAAGAAAAGTTCGACCTTTAGAAAGAAACCCCTCCTTTGAATTTATAGGAAGAATGAGAGAGGGAAGAGAGAGGAAATATAGATCTACCTCAACCACTTCTAGGTTGCATTTAACTCATCTCATCGTGGTAGAAGCAGTGAATACTAGAAAAATGGCGGACTGTCTAGTAGAAATGGCAAACTGTCTGTTGTATTAAAGCTGGTTGTTGAAACGTCACTTCTATCTATTATCACGCGCCAGAGACGTTTCCTTGATTTTCTCTCTCCAAAATGAACCATAATTCAAGATTGACCCCGGAATCGTGTAGAGAATTTTTCCAACTTTCCATTGATATAAAGAACGTGAAAAACTGAGCTCTGGATCGAAAGATATGGCGATCTGAAGATTTAGGGCAAAAACTAGGCCAAAACAGATATTTGAATTTTTTCCCGCGCTCTGCCACTTGGATGACACGTGTCAAGTGCTGATTGGCCGTTTAATTCTCTCTCCTCCACCTCCCATAGGTTTCCCTTTGAAATTTTGATGTTTTCTTACACTTTGGAAAAAAAAATTCATTTTTTCCTCGCGCCCTCGCTACTTAGGACACGTGGCACACTCTGATTTGTCCTCGGCTCCTTCGGCTTTTTCACGTCCTCCACGTACTTTTGTCCCAATTTTTTGTCCCAAACTACCTAGGACAAATTCTTCTAACCGCCTGATTCCCAGGCTCTGAACTTTTCCCTCTTTGCGGTGAAGACACGTGGCGAGAGACTTCCATTGGCTCTCGGATCTTTCGGCTATTCGCGTCCTCCGCATGTACTTCTTGGCCCGGATGTCTCAAACCGTCTAGGAAAAATTTCTCCAACCACCCGAATTCAGGCTTCCTCCCTGTTTGAGGCAAAGACACCAGCCGGTTCGCATTCCTCTCGGGTAATTTTGTCCGCGTACTCTTGGCCTAGATGTCCCAAACAAAAGTTCTCTGTTTCAGCCGAGACCGGCCGGTTCGCGTCCTCTGGCGTACTCTTGTCCCAACTGTCCCTCTCCTGGACCCACCCTGAAATGGACTGACTTGCGCCAAACTGGCCGATCTGTGTCTTCCGCGTACTTTTGGCCCGGATGTCCCTGACTGAGCGAAACAAGACTTAGGCAATTTTCTTCACTTTTTTGGCCAGTTCGGCTTTTCGTGCCCCACGCATCCCGACGTCCCAATTGTCCCGGATGCTACGCAGACTGCCTGGCGGCTTTTCGGCCGATTCGTGCTCCGACATCCCAACTGTCCCAAGGACCGCCTGGACTAGGACTTAGTTGATTTTCTCCATTTTTCTGCCCCAAGCTTGGTTTTTTGCATTTCTTCCATTTTCTCGACCTGTTGGGATTCCTTCTTGGACAGGAGGGTTAGAGAGAAACTAAGGGGACCCCAAAAACATGATTTCAGGCCTTGAATCATTCTACTTTCTCGGGACTGACAATCTGATGCATGTTATCAAAATTACCTTAGGGGGGGAATTTTGGATAACAGTTTTGGTGACTTTTCGGGGTTACCTACCTGCTAGGTAGAAGATTAGTGGCCTCTTAACAATCCATTGGGCATGGAGTAATAACCTGAAGCCAACTTGATCTCTGATCCCGATCCTGATACCGCAACTCATTCCTCGAGAGCACTCTGAACTGTAGAAATTCAACCTGAGAGCGACAAAACCTATGCCAAAGCACTTAGGGAAAAAGAAACCTAACTACAACAAGACAATGTGCATACGCACTTAGAGGAATTGAAATCTAGGCTAATATTTACAAGGGTAAACCTTTTCCTTTTTAGTAGCAATGTTTAAGATAGATTCCGTTAACTGGAATAGGGAGTTCTTCTCCATCCAATGCAGACAATTGGAAGGCATTACCACTTTTACATCTCGTGACCATGTAGGGGCCACTCCAAATGGCATCAAACTTGGAATGCCTTCCAAGTTTCTCCCGATCTGCATCCCATTTCAGAACTAGGTCCCCCTCCTGGAAGGTCCTTGCTCCTGCCTTCTTGTCAAACCATCTTTTTACTAAGGTCTGATCCTTTTCAATCATCAGAACTGCATGTTCTCTTATTTCTTCCAATTCCATCAACTCTGCATACCTGGCCTCCATTGGTTTGAACTCAGACAACTCCAACTGCTTCATGAGCTCCAATGCTGGAAATTCTAATGATATAGGCAATACTGCCTCTTTCCCATAGACCAATTTGTAGGGAGAACTACCTGTAGACCTCTTTGGTGTTATCCTGTCAGCCCATAATGCTGATTTTAGCTTGGTATGCCATGTCCTTTGGTTTTCATCCAGAGTTCTTCTGATGATCCTTAGCAAATTTTTGTTCGTGGACTCTGCCTGTCCATTACCCTGTGGGTAATAATTTGAAGAGGTGCTTAAATAGATTCCATTCTTGACAGCCCATTCTGTAATCTTGGAACCTATGAATGCTAATGCATTATCTGATATGATAGTGGCCGGCACACCAAACCTGGTCACTATTTCTTCATAAAAGTCTAGTATGTTAGACTCACTTGCCTCTTTGAGCGCTACTGCTTTGGTCCACTTGGTGAAATAGTCCGTCGCGTGAGAATCCACTTGTGGCCTTGGCTTTAGTTTGGGTCGATGACCCCAACGAAGTCTAATCCCCATTGCATAAATGGTTGGTCAACCAAAATTGGACGAAGGGGCAGTGTTGCTAACCTCTCTTTCCCTATGAAGAATGCACATCTCTTGCATTTTTTGACCCATAGTAGTAAATCATTGAACACTAGCAGGCCAATAGTAACCAGCTTTCATGATCTTGAGAGCTGTTACTCGTGGGGCAAAATGTCCTCCAGAATCTCCATCGTGAAAATCTCGTAACACCCTCTCAATTTGACCTGTCCCAATGCACCTCAGTAGAACTCCATTGATGTCTTTCTTAAACAAAACACCATCAACAAACACATATGGAATGGCTTGTAATCTAAAGTATCTCCTCTTTTCTTTGCTCATTTCTGGAGGGCATAGGCCTGTCTGTAGGAAGTGTATCATATTCTAAGTCCAACAGGGAGTGGGCACATCATCATTTTCCTATTCTTGACCATCCTGTAGTACCAAGGACAACATCTTTTCCATTACCTGCTTCAACTTGCTGACTCAAGGCTAGTTGTTCGCATAGTCCCTTCCCACGTACTAGTTTGGTGACCTTAATCTCGATGTCATATTCCATGACACGGGTTATCCATCCTGCACGTTTCTCATTCAGATCCTTGTTTAGAAGGAAGTCCTTGACTCCCGCATGAGAGACCAATAATTGGATCTTGTTGTTTGAGACTAGGTGCTTGAATTTCTTTAAACTCCTGATCACTGCAAGTACATGCTTTTCAATGAAAGAGTACCTAGTTTCGTATTCCTCCAAGCCTTGACTGAAGAAAGCAACTGGTTGTTCTAATCCTTCTTTGTTTTGTTGTGCCAGGATTGCAGAAATTGTGTCTCCACCACCAAAGGCGTATAGCATGAAACCCTTAGAGAAGTCTGGATTGACGAGAGTGGGAGCTTGAGATATAGCCTCTTTTATTGCCTCAAAACTTGCCTTGCCTTCAGATGTCCACTTAAATGCCATGCTCTTTTTTAACATCAGCGTTATTGGCTTTACAAGAGCTGCAAAGTTTGGAACAAACCTGCGGAAAAATTGATCCTTCCCAAGAAGCTTTGAAGAGCCTTCTTGTGACTTGGCAATGGCAACGCTCGAATTGCTTCAACTCTTTCTGGGTCAATCGTCAATCCCTCCTTTGAAACAATATGGCCTAGAAGTTTCCCCTCATGAGCCAGGAATATGCATTTTTTGGGATTCAATGATACCCCAAATCTTCTACACCTCTGAAATACCTGCCTCAGATGAAAGAGGTGATCCACTGCATTTTTGGAGAATACAGTGATGTCATCAAGATATATCATAACTATTTTATTGATCAACCCCTTGAATGCCATATCCATTGCCCTTTGGAAAGTGGCTCCAGCATTTGATAGCCCAAATGGCATCTTCTTGTAAGCATACGTGCCCCATTTTGTAGTGAAGGCCATCTTGAACTGGTCTTCCTCCTTCACCATAATCTGATTGTAGCCTGAGTAGCCATCAAGTAGTGAAAACCTTTCTGAACTAGCTACAACTTGCAATATTTGCTCCATGGAAGGGAGTGGGTAATGGTCCTTGAGAGAGGCTCTATTCAAGTCTCTGAAGTCAACACACAATCTGATATCTCCACTCTTCTTTCTGACTGGAACTAAGTTGGCAACCCAACTAGAATGCTTGATTGGGAATATGATCCTTGACTCAATCAGCTTGTCCAATTCTTTTCTCATGAGAGGCTCCATGTGTGGGTTGACTGGTCTTTGTTTCTGCCTGACAGGCTTAGTATTTGGATCCAATTCAATGGTATGCTGAGCTAAGTTGGGATTGAAACCTTTCAAGTCTTCATAGCTCCAAGAAAACACGTCAGGGAACTCTTGACACAGCTGTATGAACTCATACCTTTCTTGTTCAGTTGTCATCCTTCCAATTTGCAATGGTTTGTTCTCTTCTACCAAGATGGATACTGAATCCTCTCTCTTGACCTGAATGTTTGCTTTCTCCTTTCTAAACTGATCATTGGGATTAAAAATGGACTCCAAAGTGATAAGTCCCTTGGGCAAGCTTGTTAGTTCTCAGCTGTACCACTTGGTTACCATACTGCTGTTCCAATTTTTCTTGATTCTTGGCTGAGAACTTAGCTTCTTCTTGAAAGAAGTGGATGATTTTCTGGTCATTTTCAAACACTTGCCAACTGACATTGTTATCTGGAACTGAAGGCCTCACAATCACTTGTCTTGGATGTTTGCAAGCTATACCTTATCTTGTTGAATACTTTCCACAATGTCAAAGGCTGCCCCTACTGCTGCAAGCCTGTCAGCAGCTTGATTCTCTTTCCTAGGAATGGATTTGATGCCAAAACCTTCAAAATCTTCCATGAGGTCCCACACCCTGTTCTTGTAGCATTTGAGTAGATCATTCTTGGTAGCATTTTTTCCCTTGACCTGATTTACAATCAATTCACTATCCCCAAAGACTTGAAAGTTCTTTATTTTCTTCTTGATTGCCCAATGCATCCCTTGCACCAAGGCTTCATATTCAGCAGTGTTATTGGAGCATGTAAACTGAAATCTAAAAGCTAAATAATACTTTACTCCTCGAGGTGAAACAAGCACAGCTCCACCTCCTGCACCTTGTCTACTCCTTGATCCATCAAAAAATAGCTGCCATACCTCATTGTCATCCTTGTGGTTTGGCTTGGTGATGCTAGGAATAGGCTGATTTTCTTCATGTATGCAATAGACCTCTAGCTCAGATTCTTCCACTTCTTGATAAGGATCAAATGCATGTATCTTGTTTTCCCATTCATCAAGAGTTAGATCTGGGATGCTTCCAACCTTGGTGTCAGCTTCACCAGAGCTTGGGTGATCTTCTTGATCAAATGCTGAGCAATTGGCATTAATCTGACTTGGAGTGTAAGGATCAATATGGAAGTTTGCAATAGGTTCTGACCTGATTGTGGCTTTGGTTCCATACCTCGTTCTAAACAGCATGTGTGACCAATCAGCAGACATATCTCCTCCAATCTTGGCTGTGAAGTCTCTTGACAAACATAGGGCAAAGAGTGGTGGAAGGTCTATGACTGATACATCTTGTAAAACAACAACGTTTGGACATGCATGCAAGGTAAGACTCAAGTTTTTAATCACTCCAACTGTTTCTATTGCTGTCCCATCTAGCTGCACTACCCCTTTGGATATTGTTTCATACTGGATCCCTAGCTGATCAGCTATTTGTTTAGGAATTACTGAGCTACTTGCCCCGGAGTCTATCATGCAATTGTGCACTAGCTGATTTCCAATGATCAATGAAACATAGAAAGGAGGGGGTTTCAACATTTTACCTTGCTGTCCTCCATGATTTCCCTCAGGATGGGAAGCATTTGTAAGCACTTTGTCTTGCATCTGAACTTGCTGATTCGAAGTTGGCTAGTCCTTCATGGCAGCTTGCAGCAGATGTCTTTGGCCGGGGGATGGATAGGGATTCCCACATTGATATATTGACGTTTGTCTTCTTCATCTGATCAATGATACTGAATGGTGATGAAGGGTCTCTTTGCTATCCCTTTGCTTGTACATTCACTCCTTGCACGTGGGCAGCAACAACTGGTATTTGAGTTGGCCTAGGGGTTGTTCTTGGCTGCCCTTGTGCATTTGAAATTGGATTTTGCTTGCCAACCATTTGTGGAGCCATGGAAGGTTGTGGATTGGTTGGGGCTAATGGCTGTTATTCACCCAAAGTCCTCCTTTTTGACCTTGTGTTGGCTACAACACCTTGAGAAATTTCTTGGTTTATGCCACAAAAATCCTCTGCTTGCCAATTTACCAATGTGGTGTCATTTGGGGCTGATTGCTGTTGGAATGTTTCTTGTTGTTGGCTGTTTCCTTAGCAGCCCTCACCCTCCACACCATTAGTTGTCACCATTAATGCTTGATTGAAAGCACCATTGAAGCAAATGGATTGGTTATGAGGCTCATTGCATGGAAAACACCAATCATACTCCTGGGTAATGTTGTTTTGTGTTGGCACCAGTGCCTTAGAGGAAAATATGGCATTTGGATTATAGGGCTGAAATGGTCTATTGGCAGGAGGCCTTGTTTGATTTATATTTGCAGCTGGATTAGGAGGCCTTTGTGGTTGGTATGGCTGCCTGTTAGGCTGAGCTTGGGGTTGATAAGAAGGTCTAAAACCTTGGGCCTGCTGTCTTTTGAGAGTAACCAGCTCGTTGCCTAGGTTTTGCAATTGCTTCATGACTTCTTGAAGCTCATTTGGGGCACTTAGAGATGAATTGGAAGCTTCATTTGAACTCTGATTTCTAGGAGTGGGAGAAGGGGACAAATTAGGTGCTTGCTTGGTGTTTGGACTCTCTAAACTTGGAAACAGTGGCATGGGAGGTCTAGGGGCAAGTTTTCCAGCTTGGGTCAAACAATTTTCAGCCCTAATGGCAATGCTATAAGCCATAAGGATAGTTATGCCTCCCATGGACTGAATCAACATAGAAATATCAGAAATTAGAGCTTTGAGATAGTATAGAAAAGCACCTTCTACTATTGGCCTGACTGCCACTGGAATTCTCTCCCAAGTCTTTTGAAATCTGAAGTTGAAATCGGTCAACTACTCATTGGGAGCTCTCTTGATGGTTGTCAACTACTCCAAACGAGACAAGTTGTCTCCCTTCTCTCCAAATTGTTCATGAAGTACTATACACAGCTGATTCCAATTTGTGATAGAACCAGCTCCGAGGCTCCTAAACCATTGTAATGATTTACCCTTGAATGAAGATGCCAGTAACTTGGCAGCCACTTGCATCTCATTGATTTCATGGATTGCACAAATGTTAGCAATATCTTTAACATGATCACATGGAGTAGTCTGATTTTCTCCAGTGAAGTATGGAATGTTCATCAAGGCTGCAATAGGAATTGGATGTTGTGCATTAATGGCAAGTGGGCTGTTGCCTGTGAAGTTGACATAGGGGTTGTTTTTATGCCATTCTAATTGGTCTTAAAACCCTTGTTGAATGAATGAAAGGCCTATCAGGTGGAGGAGTTGAGAGAGTTTTGTTTTGGTGGAGATGGAGACCTTTGAATCCTTCTTTCTCTTTGCTCTTCTTCTTGGAGATAATTGTAGGTATTCAAATAGCACTTCTTCCTCTCCAAATCTTGACCTTGTGGTGACTCTTCTCATGAGTTTCCAGGCCTGCACTGCTGAAACCAGTTGATTATTCCCCTTGGAGTCACTAGATATGCAAATAATAGCTCTTTTCAAGCAAGAAAATTGCTGCAGATGCACATCAAATTTTCTGCAGTAAAAATGAGACCTCTAGTGTCCCACCGGGCATGCCAAAAACTGTTGATGCAAAACTCATAACACCCCTAGATGTTGATCAGATTTCTAGTTTGATCACTCTATCATCTAGTACGATTGCACAACATTGAATCCTTTCTCCAAGTGTGGGAATTGAAAAGATGAGAAAGAATTCTCCAAAGAAGGCTGATTCCTATTCCTCTGTTCAGATGCACACATGAAAAATGCAGAGGGTTTACTCAAAACATAATCTAACTATTCTAAGGAGACAGGGTAAGAAAATGCATAAAGATAAACCCAAGCTGACAGAGGTGATGCACCCGAGAAATGAAGAACATCTATCTTGCCAATAAACACAAACCATTCAAATGTGATGCAAGATCATGCACAGATAACAAAATTTGCAGTGAAAGACCAGGAGGATGCAAATAAACACAGAGAGGGTTGAGAATCATCCACAGACATGCATTACTTGCTCCAAGGATTGATACAATACACTACAAAATGCCAATAGGCACAATCACATTGTAGTTTTAAATGGGGAGGTTTGAACTCCACAAATTCACCTGATAAAGAGAAGAAGGGAGGAGCAAAACAGGAAAAGTTCGACCTTTTTAAAAAAAAGCCCCTCCTTTGCAATTTATAGGAAGAATGAGAGAGGGAAGAGAGAGGAAAGTCCAGATCTACCCCAACCACTTTTAGGATTGCATTTAACTCATCTCATTATGGTAGAAAATAGTGAATCCTAGCAAAACAGTGCAGACCGTCTAGCAGAAACGGCGAAATGTCTGTTGTATTAAAGCTGGTTGTTGAAACGTCACTTTTATCTATTATCACGCGTACCGGAGGTGTTTCCTTGAATTTATCTCTCCAAACTAAACCAAAATTCAAGATTGACCTTGGAATCGTGTATAGAATTTCACCATCTTTCCATTGATATAAAGAACGTGAAAAACCGAGCTTTGGATCAAAAGATATGGCGATCTGAAGATTTAGGGAAAAAAAACAGACCAAAATGGATATTTGAATTTGTTCCAGCGCTCTGCCACTTGGATGACACGTGTCAGGCATTAATTGGATCGTGAAATTCTCTCTCCTCTACCTTCCCACAGGCTTCCCTTTGAAATTTTGACATTTTCTATACACTTTGGAAAAAAACTTCCATTTTTTTTCCCCGCGCCCTCACCATTTTGGAGACACGTGGCACGCTTTGATTCGTCCTCGACTCCATCGGATTTTTCGCGGTCCTCATCCGTACCTTTTAATTTTCCTAACTGGTCCTAAGACTACCTTACTATAATTCTTCCAAACCGTCTGGATTCCCAATGGGCTTACTCGCACTTCCTCTTCTGCGGTGAAGACACGGTGGCGAGATTCTGATTGGCTCTCAGCGGCTTTTTCCGGGGTCTTCGCGTCCTCGCGCGTACTTTTGGCCCGGATGTCCCAAACAACTGAAGTTCCTCTGTTTCAGCCGAACCAGCTAGGTTCGCCTCCTCGTTGTCCTCTACGTACATTTGTTCCAACTGTCCCCAGACATGCCTAGGACAAATTCTCTCCGAACCGCCCAAAATGGGCTGACTTGTGCTCAAACCGGCCACTCCGCCTCTTTCACGTACTTCGTGTCCTCACGGCCCGGATGTCCCTGACTGAGCTACACAACAGTTAGGCAATTTTCTTCATTTTTTTCGGCCCAGTTCGGCTTTTCGTGCCCCGCGCATCCCTTTATCCCAACTATCCCGGATTCTGTGCAGACCATCTGGCGGCCTTTCAGCCAATTCGGGCTCCGACGTCCTAACTATCCCTAGTGACCGCCTGGACTAGGACTTAGCCGATTTTCTTCATGTATCTCGGCTCTCAAGCTTGCTCTTCTGCAACTTTCTTCCATTTTCTCGACCTGTTGGGATTCCTTCTTGGACAGGAGGGTTAGAGAGAAACTGAGGGGACCCCAAAAACATGGTTTTGGGCCTTGAATCTATCTACTTGCTCGGGACTGACAATCTGATGCATGTTATCAAAATTACCTTTGGGGGGGGGGAAATTTTGACAACAGGTCCTTGCCCACAAAACAAAGCTTAAATAACCTACAACACCTAACCCAACAATACGTGTTGTCTCCAAGCAATTACTATCTTTAAACAAACATAAACCCTTCTTCAATGCATAGAAAAACAGGGCGACCCATTTAACTTATTAGCGGTGACATTCAAATGAGCTTGCTGAATGTATTCGTTCGTCCATAGATCACAACAAAGCCATTATAGGGGTTGACCTACACACTCAAATATCAATAAATGGTTATTTTATATATCTAGCAAAATTCTGCGAAAACCAGTGCCTCTTTTAAAACCCTATGCAACTTGCAACCTACCAAGTTGTGTGCCTCCTCCCCCACGTGTCCACATACGCACCCACAATACATATCTCCTTTCTCTCTTGCGAGACACGCAAGTGGCTATCGAAAAACAATCGACTTCTTTGTGTCTAACCCATGACTCATTCTCGTCTTAGAAGACACAAAACCGACAATTAATGGTTGAATGGGTCTGTACTTCAACGTCGTTTGCACCATAATCTCCACCGTCAATTAAACTGTCAATTGTTAGTAATGGGTGGGTTCATTCCCATTTGGAACACGTCTTTCGGTGTAATTACAACACAATTATACACCTCCAAACTCCTCAACATGGTGTACCCTTATCTTGCTTGAGAGCAATTTCTACCATAATCTTCAACAAATCTATAGGGCAGATGACCCTATAGTTGTGCATGTACCAAAACATGTACATTTGATTTCACCATAACTTGATGGAAAAAGTACCAATAATTTTGCACTTTTTCATTAATGGTATTTTAAAGAGCCAACCACAATGTGACACATAAGATATTCGATTATTGGAACACTTTTAAATGTTTTAAATTTTTTTTATGTATACTAAATCAAATTCAAAATCTACTTTTCCCTCCAAATAAACATACAAAACAAAAATAGTGATGTGACCCGATCATACACTACAAAGTGATACATTTTTTTACGCTACTGAGACCTCGTCATAAATCTACACACCCCTAAAATTAGGGTGTGTGGTTATGGAGTCATCTCCCTTAGGGCTATCGTAGCATTTACTAAATATGCCATGGCTTACTAGTAAACTCGGTTCTAGGAAAACAACATTTGGGCGGCTGGGCTAGTGCCACCTAGAGAAGGAAAGAGTAAAAAACAAAAGATGTTCCGCACTTGGTATCAGAGGTTAAATTTGACGGCCACCTATGCCTGTCAAACAATTTTTAGGTGACGAACAAATTTTAAATCTTGCCTTTCAAAAATACAAAATAGTGTTATTTTTATGATGTTAATAAAATATATAAAATATTATTTTATATATATTTAACTATTTCAAATATATTTTTGTATAATTTACCTATAAATCTATATAAAAAACGACGGCCACTCTTAAAATTTGCAAGTGACACGTGAGGGTTTTTCCAAATATTTGCAAGTATTTTACGGCTAAAATAATGAAAAACGTCTTAACGGACGTCAAATTTAACCTCTGCTCGGTATCCCAACTGTTACGTAATCAAATTGACGAAAGGTGCAACAACCCTAGTTATGTCAGTTGAGTTGTGAGAATTAGTCAATCAGCGCATAAGTACTCATTTGCAGTTGCAGGAGATGCATCTGTCATAATTGCTTCATTTGACCTCACCGCAACAAAATCTGGGTCATTTTGAAGCATTTACTGCAAAATATAAAATCCTGCGAGTTGCAATTTGAAAGGTAAAACTATGATATCGGATGGCTTGAAGGCGCACGCCGCGCTGGCTTTAGTCCAGTTAAATTATGGCGGGTATCACGTTATAACAAAGATGGCGCTGACGGTGGGAATGAATCAAGTGGTGTTCTGCGTCTGCAGGGACCTAATCGCGATATTATTGCTTGGCCCTGTTGCCTATTTCAAAGAAAAGTGCGCATCCCAGGTTTCACTTTTTCTTTGGGTGTCTTGTATATTTAACCAAATATAAATTTAAAAACAACTATTTTCCTGTAAATTTCACAATTTCATATTAAAAAACTTGAATTTTTTGGTTATTATAAGTTAATTTTGATTGTTCAACGCTTTTGTCCAGTCTCACATCTGCATCAAACCACCACATTACCACCAGCAAGAATTGAATCTGAATAGGGCTGGTCACAATCAATCTACTTAACCAACCTATCAATACTTCATTAGCTGTTATTATTATCAATAATTGTAATTTTTATTTTTTTTGATAAACATATAGGGCCGAAGACCAGCAAAAAAACCAGAATGAAAAAATCAGCCTCTGATTGGATACAGTTCATTATTTTGTTTTGATTTGCTTGACATTTTGTTTTTCATTGAGACCATATTGAGTTCAAGCTCAATTTTTTCCTTTCATGTTTTAGAAGTGGCCATTATAATCTTATGGTTTTCTATATAGGATGTACAAATCAGGGTTCGTTTTGATGGTACATAGAATTTCTTCATTTGGTTTTACATTGACACGATTCTCTAATTATTTCTGCATCTAATTTCTCTATTGGTACTAGTCTATTTTAAAGCAACCTTTTCATATTACACGGCCTTAATCCTTTGTACTTCAATTTCCATGGTTTATCTTTTTTTTCATGTCAACTTTCAGATAATACCATTCTCATTTCTTGAACTCAGTGGTTTGATTTTCAAGCCATAAAATTGCACCATCATTTGTTTTACAAACATAATTTTTGAATGATACGAGTAACTAAAAGTATTCTGTTTTTCTTGCAGGAGAATTCGTCCACCAATTACGCGTCGTCTGCTTCAATCCTTCTTCTTTCTTGGTTTAACTGGGTAAAGATGATGACCAAATTTTCAAATTATAGTGTGCATTTTTAATATTCCATTGATCTTGTCTCTGAAAATTATTAAAAGTTTTAATTGCCGTTCTGAACAGGATATTTGGAAACCAGCTTCTATTCATTATGGGTCTCAATTATACTAATCCAACTTATGCTGCAGCCATACAGCCTGCAATTCCTGTCTTTACATTTATTTTAGCTGCCATTATGGGGTGAGAATCACTGACCTCCTGATACTCATGTTCTGATGATTCAACTCCTTTTGGGATTATGTCAAATTCCAATAAAATATGATATTGTTACTTGTCCTAAGCAGCACAGAGTCTGTGAACTTGCATGCAATTGATGGTAAAGTTAAGATTGGAGGCACACTTCTTTGCATTTTTGGCGCTGTATATATGGCTGTTGTCAGAGGCCCAGTTGTATTTGGGCAGGCATACATGGATATTATGGCACAAGCCGAAATAAGTGGCAAGCCTCAGCCAGAACCTGTTGGCTGGTTAGCAACAGGGTTAATGGAGTGGGGTCTTGAGACCTGGCACGTTGGTATTGTTTGTCTTATAGGGAATTGCTTATGCATGGCAATTTACCTGGCTTTACAGGTTGGTAGGTATATTCAATCTTGTAGCTATGTATTTACAATTGCTTTCCTGGAAGTAATAGTGTAGAAAGATGTTATGCAGAGTGAGTATGACTTTGTGCCATTAAGAATGTTTTTACTAAATTTTGTCAAATTGTGCTTTCAATAATGTTTCCGTGCATAGTGACAAAATACTTATTAAATTAAAAAGATGTTACTTCCATGTATTCCTAAGTGGCCCTGTATTAATACATTAAATAAGTGCCAAGCGGAAAAGCGTTTCTTGCAAGGAAGTAAGCTGTCTGGTATTTTAAATATATATTAGTTTTCTTTTTGTCTTAAGTTCAAACCTTGATTTCCCTCCCGCTGGTATTTTCCATATTTTTTTTCTATGTTTTCTAGTTATTGTTTATGTACTTCCCATATTTTTTTTAATGTTGTCCGTGGGGTTGGGGGTTTACATATACATCTTTGGAAGTCCTTTGTGACCGCGCGCCTGGATAGCACTTGTTCCAATATAAATTATCCGACCTTCCGATAAAATTGTTGGAATAATTAATTCTTTTTGTTGATCTACATTTTATAGACAAATATTCTCATGCAGATGAGAGTCTAGACATCAGTGAACTCCACATGGAAACGATATCTTGTTTCAAGAGTCCAGACAATAGCTATTTGAGTCTTGGGGACAGGGTTTTCGGGACGATTAAAATTTCCCCGATTTTGGGGACTGTTTAAAAAATATTAAATAAAACATATGAAGTTAAAAATTAATATTCAAATCTTGAAAATACAAATATATTAAATTTAAAAAAAAAAGAAATTAAAAAAAAAAGAAATTTTTAAAAATAAAAAAATGTAGAGGGTGCCATGGTCTCTGAAACATCCCCCTTTTAAGGTGACATCTTGGGTCAGTCCCTGTAATGTCCCTAAAATTCAGGGCACATCCCCAATTTTTTCGACATTTTGATATGCGGGGATGGGGAAAGGGGGCACGTACGTCCAGGATGTCACCAGGGTGGGGGGACGCTATGACTCTTTGGTTTACTGATATATCTTAACATTTTCAAAGGCACTGATTTTATAACTGCTAAGAAACAGATTCTACATTCTCATGTCTCAATCTTGTTGTCTGTGATTCTACCATTGTAAATCCTTAGGAATATCGAATTAATCTGTAATTCAGGCATTGGTCTATATGACTATCTGCTGCCTTGGTAAAATTTTTACTACAAAAGTAATTTGGTATTTTCCAAATTTTACAAAGCATGCGTGATGGGCAAAATTATACTTTATTTGCAATTTGTAATGGCTGGTCTTTATATATCTATATGTAAGATCGAGGCTAGTATTTTGCAAACTTCATAATGATTTAGATTACATGTTAACAGACTTTTTCCTTCTTTTCAATTTATATTTGTGCATTGAAAATACCTAGCAGCTATTGTGGAGAACCTGCCTTTGTTTCATAATGCCTATTCGATCAAATATAATTTCCATATTTTTATTTAGCTTAATGCCTTAGAGAGGTCAGTTTTGAAAGTCTTTAAGAATTATGTGATAGCATATATCAAGTAATATTAAGGTGTATCATGTGCAACACAGACCTTATAATTTCTTGCTTTTGCAGGCACCAATTCTTGTCAGGTATCCTGCTAGCTTGTCACTAACTGCATATGCCTACCTTTTTGGTTTTGGGTTAATGCTCCTGACTGGAATAATTGCAGCTAATGAATCCTCAGACTGGGTTTTGACACGTTCTGAGATGGTAGCTGTTCTATTCGCTGTAAGTTGACATGGATATCATTCTCTTTATATTCATATTTTCTCATATTCCTTCATTATTTCATGAGAGAGCTGTGACTTTAGTTTATTAAAATGTTTTGTGAATATCTACCAACTATTATTTCAGTTAGCACACTTATGTAATGAATTTAATTGTGTCACTGATTGCAGGGTGTTGTGGCATCAGCAATTAACTATGGTCTTCTTACGTGGTCCAATAAAATTTTGGGGCCTGCATTGGTTTCTCTTTACAATCCACTTCAACCTCTTGCATCGGCATTTCTCTCACGTGTTTTTCTTGGCAGTCCAATATACCTTGGAAGGTTGCATTCAAAACTCATGACATTAAATTCATCTGGGTTAATGCAAATTCTGACCAAATTGATTCTTAACAGTGTCATGTTGTTCAACTATATCCCAAAAGAAATGTTAGAGTTCAATGTGCGTAATATTTTTCAGGACTAAATTCAAAGTTCGAAATGATTGATAGACAACTAAGCTGCATGAACATTTTTTTGGAGAATTTCCTTGTATCAGAAGCTCATTATCAATATTTATATTTATCTTCTTCTTAAAAAATTAATCAAGAAGGGAGAAAAAATAAATCCATTGGGTGAATTTCAAGTGTGACTGATTTGTTGGTCGATTATAAGCATTCTTTGAGTGGTCATCTCCAGCCAAAAACCATTATTGAACATCATCTCTTACATATGACATGACTCCTACAAGTCGACAGTTGACAAATAGGAGTGTTAAGTAAGTTTATAAGATGCTCTCTTGGGTTGCAAAGGCTTTGTCCTCTGTTCTGTAAACTCTCAATTGTGATTGCTTAATGGAATTTGTTGAATCACAACATACTATCCAACTTGAAATCTTACTTCAAATTGACAGATTTGAATGCTCTTAAGTACTTAGAATCAGTGTACTGTGTTGCTGAAGCCTGAAACATAGACTGAACTTGCAATACTGAAACGTGAATGTAAATAACCATGAACAACAAAAGAGAAAGCAAGAACAACAATGGACACCGAGACTTTTAACTTGGAAACCCACTTTGGGGAAAACCAGCTGAAAGTGACAATAGCCAAACTTCCTGATCCTCGTAATGCGAATAACAATCTACAAAGAGATTAATAGAACAAATACAACAAGAACTATGATGTTTGCTCACTCAGCTCCTCTTGCACCTTTCTTCCTCCTACAACCAAAGGAACACCATCTCTGCCTCTCACATGCTCATGTTTGCAGCTGGATTTGTGCCTCCAGGAGTGCCCTTTTGTGCATTGAAGGATTCCCAAATGACTCAGAACTGAAGGGAACGTCATTCTACTGTTACTCCGATTGTTCAGTTAACCTTGGCGAAACCATAACTTCCAGCAAACCAGCAGTTACGTAACCGAACCTGAGTTAACTGGCAGCTATGAAACCGACTATGCAGAGACAAATCGTTATACAATCGTCCCTTTAGGGAAATGGTGGTTATGCAACCACCTCTGCATATACCTGCAGTTTCGTCACCGTACAAGAAAATTTAAAGTGAGTCCTGTTTGCCAATCGATCCCAATTGTTCTCTGGTTGAATGGTGAAGAGGTTCTATTTCCTAATCCCTTTGGATCATCCTCAAAGCACATGAAGAAGATAGGCGATAAGATTGCATTAAAACCTTAGAGCAAGGATGCATTAAATCTAGATCATTCTAGTCAAGATCAATTTAATAAACATTGAATGTCTTTGTAGGTTGACACTTTTATTTTATTGCTTTGAGAATCTGGTGACTTGGAGTTCACATTTATCTCATGTAATTTTGAGTACAATTATTGTTGGAACTTGGTCATCGGTGTTGAATACTTTCATGGTAGTGACGATAATATGTAAAACTAGTTTGCATCCAACTATTCAAACAGCTAAGTGAATAGATAACAGATTATACTATTGTGCATACATATCTGAAGAGCCACATTGAACATATGGAAATGTATATGAGATTATGATTGCCATGATACTCAAAATGAAGTTCAAGGTACATAAATCCAAAAGGTGCTGCCACGGGCAGCATAACTGAAACCCCATGGTGGTGACTTTCCGAAACCATCACCAGCATAATCAAGTCCTCATTAAACTTCTTAATCAGGTCTTCAAATATAAATCCAAAGCGTAGATTGAAATATAGAGTTATCGAACTACCTCTTATTCCTCTCTAACTACGCCCTTCAAAATCTGGTTTGGGAGAGCATATCTAATCTTCAACAGTAGAATATTGCTGCTGATCAACTGCAGATTGGGGGTTAGATGATTTGGCATTTTTGTCACCAATGCCAGAGCCAGAGGTGGTTGTGTTCTATAGGCTGATCTTGCAGGTAATGGTGCTACAGATGAACTCAAATGCAATGTTTGTTCCATTCCAGTCTTCATCTCGTCTGTTTTTCACTAATGAAACATATCAACTGTAGTGTCTCTCCTATTGACATACACCAAAGGTGTCATTATATTCTGACTATGACAATGGCATTTTTCCTTCTGTCACCATCCATTACATTTGTAACATTACTCTCCGACGCGAGGAAGTAGCATTTCCCTTCTCCGAGTCTTCCAAGTTGACATGCAGTTTTCCAGTTTGCATTGTAATCTGCATAGTACTTTATCTGTTGGTAGGGTTAGATTTAAGGTGTATTTCATCGTCTTTGGTCAATATCATTATTATTTTTACCATAATCAAGATTTGACACATTTGAAGACTCTTGACATTTTATGATTATTGTTAGAAGATGAGATAGATAGAGAATGAAGAGAAACTGGAAGGCACACTAAGATGTGTATGTCCGTCATTTTATTAAATAAAAGAAATTGCATCATAGTTGAGGAATTTTATAACCAAACATTAGTTGATAGATAACTAATAGTTCATTCAGTAATATATTTTAATACCCCTTAATGACTAAACTAGAGACATGTTTGTCCCAAAATTTGACAAATACAATAAAACCAAGATGTTCAGTCATTAAATTTGCAGGTTGCTCCTTCGATATTACTCTGAAATCTACAATAGTCCTCTGACGTTTTGCAGTTGTCCAATGTATGAATTTTAATGTAGACAGAAACCGAAAAAGATAGCTAATAACAAAACAAAGATTTAGTTGAGTGGATATAAATATATTAGGCTTCCACCAATTCTCTGTAGAGTGATTCATTGACCGATGATGAACCGTCATTGGTTGAAAACTTCAGCCCAACATCCATACTTCTGAAAAACATAAGCTTGGAAATGTTGATTAAAGAGATTGTGGTAAGATCGTGGAGCCTACTTAAGTCCGTACATGGACTCAATAAATCTGCAACCTAAATGATCATGTTCAGGTACCCAAATATTTTCAGGCAACACCAGCACCATGTAAACCTCCCTGCCCAAATCTTTGAAGAGAAACAACTAAAATGCAACCATCTTTGTAGTATTTACAATACTACTAAAAACCAACTCCATAGTAGTGGGAGAAACAACCATCTCCTCATCTATTCCCTATTGTTGCTCATCGACTCCCTCTTATTGGGAAAAGTCTTTCACAACAAGATGAGCAAAAGAACCATGCTCTAGTAACCTTTGTGTCAGTTCCTTTGTTTCAACCTCAATAGTGGAGTCACCCTCCACAATTCTTTGAGTGGCTTTTCCTGCTAGCTCACAATGCATCTCCCATGCATCCTATAATTGGGGCATTTCATCCGTCTACATGTGAAGCATTTCATCCTCCAACACATTATTGTATAGTGGATGTTCCCTCCATAACTAGTGCATGTAAGTTGACCGAAGTATGAGTCAATAGGCCTATGAAGAATTTCATCCTCTTGCAACATGTCCTGAATGGTAGTAGTCTTCCGTCCACACGTGCATTAAAGTTTACGGTAGCAAGAGTCAACAAGCCTATGTTGGCCGCCTTGGGCCCAATGCCTAGGGAAATTACTCATTTCATGTTTCAAATCCAACACAATACACTTCTTCCCAAAGAAATTTACTAACAATATTGAGATATTTTTGTTAATTGATGAACAAACAATACATTTTTATGCATGTTAGGAACATTCCTCACTAAAAGTTTTTCAGCATTATTTAGGACTATATGAATTTCTCCGTCCTCTTCTACTACAAGTGACTCCCCATCAGCTAAGGCAACTAAATCAGAACAATTTGTATTTGCAATAAATGTGCAATAAATGTTACATACCAGCCCCTTAGACACGAAAAAATGTCTGGGTCCGTTGAAGTCAATAATCCAACAACCTATAGCATTGTTGTTCAAGCATGATGCCATGAGGGCATTCTCTTCCTCAAAATCCTGTTCATCTATGCAATTGTTGCCACATTTGCCTCATCCTGTGGTTTTTTTGTTATGCTTGGGGAAAGATCATACTATCACTTCCAGCTATCCTTTTTTGAAATTCCCAACCTTATGACAATGATGCCATTGCACATGATATTTGGAAGATTCACCAACAAATCGTTTCCACTTACCCTTTGACCGAGCAACAAATGCACTCTCTGCTTATTCAGAAGTAGACTCACTTGCTTAAGTCTGCTTGCATTCTTTTTGCAGCAAGTAGGAACTAGCTTGATCCAAAGTTAGGGTCCTGACTTTCAGCCATCAAATGTAAAGCTTTCACATAAGACTCATATGAGGGCATCAAACTGTTTAGAACAAGAGCAACCAGGTCATCATCATCAACCTTTTTAGCTAATGGCACCAAGCTGGTCTTGGAGATGTGTCATCTGATAGAAAATGCTCAGACAGGAAGACCTACCCTCATGCATCTTTGCTGAAAACTAACATACTTCTTCCAGTACAAAACCTGAACTTTCTCCGAAGTCAGATACTTGTTCTTCAGATTGGTCCATTGTACACATACCTCAGCGGCGTTCCGAACTTCGGGTATTAAATCATCTGACATAAACAACTTCAATGACAACAAGGCCTCCTTAGAGTGCTTGTCATAAGTAGCAAAATCCACAGCAGTCCTTAATTGTCAATAATGATATAATTGCAATCTTGCCATTTTACGATTATCAAAAATCTTGTGACTCTAGACATTGTAATTCTGACCAGTCAAATTCTGTGCCTCCGGCAGATCAAGATTCTGGATATCGGCCATAATACACAATGTTTGACTTCTGACCCACATATCAATGCAACAGGGGAAGATACGGCATATTCTGAGTGTTTGACTTCAGACCTGCAAATCAATGCAAAATGAAAAAGTACAGTTTATATTCTGAATTTGCTTATAATATATGCAGCAAAATTACATACACTCTGAGAAAATTGTACATGTGCTGTATGATATGTTTGTGCCCTAGCACAGATGATGCTCAGAATTGCAAACTCAGAAAATTCTACAGCACAATGTATACTAGAACTGTAAACTGAAAATCGTAAAAATGACTGCAAAACTAGGACTGCCGTGCCCTAGCATGCTGGTCTACAACTGAAAAACGCAGGTCTGGACTACAAAAACACAGGGGGTCTGTCCTGCAAAAATACAGTTCTGCTCATGTGTTTCCCGTGCCCTGGTTTAGACATACAGTCTTCAAAATTGCAAGTACAGGCAGCAGTCTCCTGTGCACTAGCACAACAATTAACGACTGCAAAAATGCGAATGTGTGCCCTTTCTGTCGATTTTTGTGACTCTTTTCTCACTATTTCTCCTGATTTTCGTTTTGCTTGCTTAATGCTTCAGTTGTGTTTGCAGGCTGCTAAAACACGGGATGACATAATGAGTTGGGACCTCTGCTCAGTCATTTTTTGACTGCAGGTCTGTTTTTCCTTCGACAGACAGTGGCATTGTGCCCTTACAGGGATTCCTTTGACTTTTTTCTGCAACTATATTTTTTCTCATGATCTGGTCTGCATTTGTCCCATGCCCTACAAAACAGTGAAAAAATGCGAATGGCTGTTGAAAACTGGGAATTTTGTTCAGTTGCATGTAAAATCTGCCTTCACTGCAAATCATGATTCCGTAGTGCAATTATCATGCTGTTCTGGACTTCTCTGCATCTCCTCCGCAGTTCATACCTGATTGGGGCTTCCTCAAAATCTGTACTTTGCTGTTTGTACCCTTTTGCTACGGCTCCCTTGAACAGTTCTGATCCTTGAGCACCAATTGCGCTTATACCAATGTTAGAAGATGAGAGAGAGAATGAAGCGAAACTGGAAGGCACACCAAGATGTGTGTGCCCTTCATTTTAATATGCTGGAAGAAGTTACATTGTAGTTAGGGAAGTTTATAACTGATTATTAGTTAATAGTTAACTAATAGTTCATTAAGTGTTAAGTAACACATTTTAATAATTATCATTTGCCCATTTTCCAACATTGTTGACATTAATTTTGCTTTAGTTTGAATTTTGTTTTTGAAAGAGACAATTACATCAATTTAAATTGTAACATTTGATAGAAGTTATTTGGTTTGAAATACTTTATTTTAAAATTAAACAAAAGCAGTTGATATCTTGTTATCGAGAAGATTTAATTCTCATTTGTGCAAACTCCTCTTTATTTGCATGAGATGCTTGATTTGATTGAGAAGAGTTTGATTGGGTTTATGAGGGAAAAAGATCTCATCATATTTTTATTTTATTGATTCTTGAAACTCATGTATCTCATCTTTTAATTGTTATACTTGAATTTCCAAGTATTCTTTATTTGGGTTTATTCCCGTGTTATGCGGGGACATGTCCCCTAGATTTTGGTGACTAGTTGAAAGTCCTAGACGCTTCAGGGATGTCCCAATTTTTAGTTTTTTTTTTGTATGCTTTTACTTCAAAACAGAATCCCAATATTGCTCCTCCTCCCCTGCCACCCCAAACAAAATAATTGTTATTTTTACCAAAAATGTTGAATTCTTATCCCAAAAGTACCTTAAAAACATTAAATTAAGTTTAAACCCTTGAATTGCATTGAATAAAGTTAAAATATGAAAATATTATCTTTTATGTATTATTTTAATAGCCACCCCCCAAAGTCCATTAGCTGTCCCCAAAATCTTGAATTTTTTTCGTCATAGTAGAAACAGTGCCCCTGTCCCCCCATCCACGGGACTTAGGTAGCTATGGTTTATTCCCAATCATCTATTGAAAAATGGGTTTTCGAGTTTTTCCCATATATTCGTGTCATTTTTTCTATCACCATCCCACCATTTTTTTGCTTTACATGTAAAGCACAGTAATATAAAATTGGGATCATCTGACCTGTGATGAGCTCAAAGGTTCAAAATTCTTACAGATATTCAAATTCAGAAAAACTTAACTTTTTATTTGAAACTCTTTAGTTTTCTTCATAAACAAAAATGATTTTTTTTTATAAATAGTGGACTAGAACCTTAAACTCCCATTTATCTTTGGTTGTTTCATCGATGTAAACAAATGCAACATAGAAGCAGCATTAAATGCATGAACTATATTTAAATTAAAATGGTCTTTTTAAATACACAGACATTAGGATATAATTAAAGACCATGATAAATTTTTTAATACATATAAACTTTGTAAACTACTTGGATATTTGTGTTTTGTTATAAATGTATACTTTTTAATATATTTTTAATAATTAACATTTTTGCACTTTTTTTTTGCAAACCTTGTGTTAAATGCTTATAATGCTGTTACGGCCCTTTTCCTTGATTGTGATGGCTTACAACAAGGCCATAAACTACAAGCACATAATTAAGCCCATCAAGAATAGGTTGCTGGCCTTCTCAAGGGCATCCTCGAGCCCTTCATTGGCATGTTGGACATCCTAAAGGCAACACACAGCTTCTTTCTTGGCCAAATGCAACCTTGAAAACCTGCACATAGATTTCCTGTTTGATTCAGTCTAAAATGCTCTTACATAAGCCACTATGATTGTTTGCAAGGTTGCTCACGTGCAAGGCAAAATTGCATATATTTAAACAAACTTTCTAATGGGAAACATAGCTTTTCTCAAGTGAAAATGTTTGGTCTTAGTCAAGTGGTGAATCTGCCTACCATACCCATTTTATAGAGTTTTGTTTCGTATTTTCTTTTAAATGCTATCTTACAACAAATTTACAAGCTCGAGACCTATAATTGTCCTAATATACAAAATTATTCTCATGCAACAATGTAATCCGTGTTTGCCATTATAGAGCACCAGGAGTCACTATTCTTAGTTGTGAAAATGCTTGCTGCTGTTAGATTGAAGAATTTAATCTGTTTAATTATGATATTTTTTTATTGTTAGTGAAACATGGTGCAGCCTGCGGCTATAGGGCACTTTGTTTGTGGGTTTTCTTGTAAAGCAAGAGTCAAGCTCAATTGCCTAAGTCTAACTCTTGGGGATTCTCTAAATAGGCCAATTTGTAAATTTCTGGGGTTGGATAAAATATCCATACCCCCCATGAATAGAGGAAAAAATATGACATCATTTCTTCTTCTTTCTGAATAAGTTATATATATAGCATACTGGTTCATCCTAATAACTTTGTGTGTGTAAACGTTTAATAAAGTTTAAATTTGTTAAATTTTAAATAACAAGTACAATTTGAAAGTTTGAAACCAAGATTCACTTTGGGATGATCTTTACCAAACACCTCAGGGAAGACAACACCAATAAATGTTAAGAGGTCAGGTCTGTGTCAGGCCTTCTTATTGACAAAATAACATCAGAGCTCAACAAATACACTGATTAAAATCTAACCTAGACATACATCATGGCATCTATTTTAAGATTGCATTCTTTCCCAAAGTGAACCTTAATCTTCTCTCCTTTTCTGCCATTATATTGGACGTAGAGATTTTGATGCAAAAGGCTGCCACGGCTGTCCACGCTCATACTTGCTTTCAGCATAACTTTCCGAACAGTGCTAATTATACCCTGAACCTTGCCCATCACGTAAATTTCGTCCTCATCGATAAGATAAGGACAGGCAACCTGTAAGGATATTACTTGTATAAATCAGAACATATAAAACAGAATAACATGAGAGAACACCAAAATATAGGTAAATGATGAAAATATGCTCATATAATAGCCTTGCCACTTCGAGGGGGCAACCTCCAATACCACTTCGAGGGGGTAACCTCCAAACCGTACAATAACACTCCAATACTCAATATGATCATTAACTACAACCTTCTAACCCCTATATATACCATTCTAACCTATGGCCAATACTGAGGCCGACCTCCTAAGCATAATAAATCATAAATGAATGATATAATAAGATAAGGGGATGTGTGCCACATGTCGGCATCTCCATCAACCCATATACATTATAATATATCCCAAGGTACATAGCATTGCCTCCCTCTTTGACATGTTTCGTCCCCGAAACATAAGAAGAAGCCATATAAAGAGTGTGCTTTAAATTATTGCACACTTGTCACCAAGCTCGATCATCCAACCACCATATGAAATCCTATCCTGTGTAGCAATTTCATCATCAACATCTTCTTCTTCTTCTTCTGATGTTGCTTCTGCTTCTGATTCTTCTTCTTCTACTTCTTTTTCTTTTTCTTCTTCTTCTTCTTCTTCTTCTTCTTCTTTTGTTGCCCATCTGTCCATAAAAACTTGTTCCAGTTCCTGCAAAGACCAATTAGACTTTTCCTTTTCTAACTTAGAAAAGAAAATCTGTGTAGGGCCAGTTAATCCACAACTTGAATAACCAAATATCTGATGGTTTAGAGAATTTATCCCTGAATTTGTTCCACCATTCTCTAGCATCAATCCTGCCATCTCTAAAAAAAGCTACCATCCCCATGATCCACAAAACTAGGGTTTTTAGAATTCTGAAAATATTTCGGCAGATGGATAAAAACACAAATAACAAACCCTAACTGAAATTTCAAGAGCTTTCCGAAAATATAAATTTTGCTAAAAAATACCACAATTTGCTTCCTGAAAAGTGAATTTATGAAAAAACCTAAAACACCAATAACATCCGCAAAACAGATCCAATGGAGCTGAATTTTTCAGATATTCTGACTTAGAGTGTTTCCAAATTATGATGAAAAAATTGGGAAAAAATTCGATACCCTCTTCAAGATATACGTGAAACAAAAAATTAGGGTTTTTGCCCTAATTTTGGCCAAAATCGCTGCTCTGATACCACTTGTAAGGATATTACTTGTATAAATCAGAACATATACAGAAGAATAACATGAGAGAACACCAAAATATAGATAAATGATGACAATATGCTCATATAATAGCTTTGCCACTTCGAGGGGGCAACCTCCAATACCACTTCGAGGGGGCAACCTCCAATACCACTTCGAGGGGGTAAACTCCAAACCATACCATAACACTCCAAATCTCAATATGATCATTAACTACAACCTTCTAACCCCTATATATACCATTCTAACCTATGGCCAATATTGAGGCCGACCTCCTAAGCATAATAAATCATAAATGAATGATATAATAAGATAAGGGGATGTGTGCCACATGTCGGCATCTCCATCAACCCATATACATTATAATATATCCCAAGGTACATAGCACAACCCCATCATTGAGCCATTTAGTAATGTTGAAATAAGCTTCCTTTACCATCTTTTCAATCCCAATAACTTCCACCGATAGGACTTGTCTTTGTATTCTCCACAATTTCTTCACTTTTCCCTTGTCTTCCCCTACAACTTCAAAGATCTTCTAGTTATTTTCTAAGTAGCCGATACATTTTGGATACGGGAGTAGGTACGGAGTATCCGATAAGGCAAATTTTTTTTTGGCCCCGGATACGGCAGTACAAAAAATGTATAAAATTAAAAAATATATAAATTTCAGCCTTCTAAATAGGAATTAAGTTTTTAACCACATATTATGCATATGAAAGACAAGATAAAAGACAAGATAAGTAGATAACTTATAAGTTATAAGCTAAATAAGTGAATAACCACAACAAATAAGTCATAATTTGTTGAACTTAGAAACTTAAAAGCTTAAAAGTTAAATACTTAAATCAAACACAATGTGAATGTCATGATATATTAAATTCAATGTATTACACCAAATCAGTCATGATCAAAGTTCAAACCATCTTTCAATATTCATCATATTCCTCTTCATCAAGAGGATCAAGATCAACATCATCATCATTAGGTGGTTCATTAGAACCACATGGACTCGAACCACTCCCACTAGGGCCACTGCCAGTTGCACCCCTTGTGCATATAGGTCTCGCAGTGCCAAAGAAGTCTCCTCATCATCTAATGCAGGTGGGAAATAAAAACATCCAAGTCAACTATCGCTGGATCAATATCCCAATGTTTTGTTGACCCTTGTACTCTGACTGCTTGTGGGATAAAAGGTGCAAGTTGGAATGTATGTATACCAAATCTTCAGCCTTTTTAGCCCCCAATTTGTTGCGCTTCTGTGAGTGGATGAAGCTATATGTACTCCAGTTGTGCTTAGAGGAAGATGAACTTGCAACCTATTGAGACAACACAAAGTCAATGCAAAGTTCAAACTTAAACACTCAAACTTAAATTTTAAAAAACTAAAAGTTACAACAAAAAAAGGAAAGAGAATAACAAAAACTTACCTGTGCCAAGACCTTGATTGCAAGAGGCTGCAAGTAAACCAATGCATGACCATGGAGGTACCACCACATATGAGCATCCATCTTGTATTTGCCCCGAAGAGCGAGAAGGCTATGACCTGTTTCTGCTATGAAATTGCCAAACTCTATTATAACCATGTCTTGGGCCTCAGGATCAGGGAAGAGCTTAGACAATGCCGCCATATATCTCTCATTGACTTCCGCATCCTTTGATGGTGCAATCCTCCCTGGCAAGGAAAGGATCTCTGTGCTGTAGAATCTAGGAGTCAATGCAAAAGCAAGTAGATTTAGCGGGGTGGTCATTTTGTTCCACCGCTCAATGAGGATTGATTGCACATCTTTGAAATTTTTTTCCTCTGGATCTTGTTTTTTTCATTTATGACGGCTTTTATCGTCTCAATCATTGAGTTTATACCGTCATATATCTCTCATAGACATGGTTGATCCATGTCAGTAAAGTGAATCATGCTCATAATGGGCTCAGTAAAACTCAACAAATATTGTACTCGATCCCACCAAGCGTCCTCTAAGATCATGGTCTTCACTTTTTGAGCCTGTATAGTGTTTGCTTGCCTCCATACAACCCATAGGTTGGAAGTCACCATCCTGCTGAGTTCCTGTCGTACCTTCACAAGTTGTGTCAAAACAATTGTGTGATGCGAACCGAGTCTCAACAACCTAATAAGAATGAGAAACAAAAATTAAAAAGAAAATTGAATTTTTTTGAATATTAATTATACTATATTTTAAAAACAAAAAACTTATATTTAAATTAAAGAAAAAAGAAAGGTAGCTTCCCTTACCTTTTGCAGCTCAAATGCGAGAATGATCTAAAAATGCCCTGCGACAGGTGATGGTTGGTGACAAACATTTGGATCTCGTCAGCCTCTATATACACTTGTTGAATCCATTCTATTTTGTTGGCCATCTTTTTTAGCATTAAATTGAGTGAATGCACGACACATGGTGTCCAAAATATATGCCCATACCTTGCCTCAACTAACATCTCCATGGCTTTGCAATTTTTGGCATTGTCCGTTATAACTTGGACAACATTTCGAGGCCCCACTGCCTCAATGGATTCGAAGAGGATGTTTGCAATGAATTGGGCATTCTTCACTTGCCGCTCACAATCAACCGCTTTCAAAAATATTGTACCTTTAGGGCATATTACAACCACGTTGATCAAAGGGCGGTTTCTTGCATCTTTCCATCCATCAAAAACGATGGACACACCTGCTTTGGCCCAGGAGTCTCTAATTGGTTGCAAGGAGGTTTCCACATTTTTTTGTTTATCCTGGGGTGGTGTAAATCTTCTCATAGTCTGGTGATTTGTACCCTTTTGGGCCCTCATTGATGGCTTTCACCATCTAATGCCAATATGGTGACCTCATAACATTAAATGAAAGTCCATTTGCATACACACATCTTACAATGTGTTCATTTGCAATGTGCCTGCTCTCATTTTGAAAGGCCTTTTCCAATGGCCCTTTTGTCTTACTTCTCTTTCGTGAAATGGGTGAATCCTCATCATCCATGGAGGTAGGAGCCACAAATGGATGTGGCATGGTCACAATTGGGGATCCACTACTTGTCTCGCTGATCGAGATGAACTTTCTCTTTTGGCCAATGGATGACCCGCTTTCAAAGCCAAAGCTACCTCTGCATCTTCTTGCTCTTTGATATATGCCAAAACTTGTGCTTTTGACACTCCAACATTATTCTTTCCCTTGCATATTCTTATAACGTTACCCGTTATCGCACACAAGTGGCTTTTCACCTGACTATAAGAGCCTTTGAATACTGATTCACACTCGTTGCATTTCCAAACAAAACATCCACCACTTGGAAGTTGTTCAAGTATTGTTACATGCCTCCATAATGGCGAATTTGGGTCAAATTCCTTGACCAAAGATTGCCCAGAAGAGGCAGAACTTGTTGCCATTGGAGAAGTACCTACATGGTTCAAAACCAACAACATAACCAAAGAAAACAATGGCATGTATTGAAAATTTCAAAAATTAAAAAGAAAAAACAGTTTTAAAAAAATTTCAATTGGGAAAAAAAATAATGAATATAAGCAAAAACATGGTGTGAAAGATTAAATAACAAAAAAGAAAAAAGAAAAACAAACTTAGAAGTTAAATAAAACATTACCTTTACTTAATAATCCATAAATCATCCTCCTTTGCAGCGCCTCACACTCCTACCAGCTTAGGAAAATGCTTGCAATGTTTTTTGTTGAAGTATTAAACCCTAGACAGGCAAAATGAAATTTTAGAGAGCCAAAGATGAAATGAGGAAGGAGAGGTAAGTTTCTTTGCTTTATGGTTTGCTTTTGTGTTTTACTTTTGTTTTATTGTTTGTAGTTAACTTTTAAGGTTTTAAATTAAAAGAATATTATTACTTTTTATTATTGAATGCGCCTTTAAAAACATGTTAAAAATTTAAAAAAAAAAAAAATGCGTGTTTTTCCAGGCGCGGATACGGTGGTGGGAGCGGGTAGGGTACTGCTAGCACCCCCTCGGATACGGCCAGGCCGTACGTTTGCAAACGTTACCACGACCGTATTTGCCCGGTCCCTAGCCGCTCCCCTGCCCGCTCCGCCGTACCGGCGTATCTACCCTCCGTACCCGCTCCCTGGTACGCTTTCACTACCCGTTTTTGCCGGCCGCTCTACCACCGTATCCAATAACACTAGATTATATATGTGCATAGCCTCTATCTCAACAAGTTCAGAAATCTTTGCCATCTTCATCGGACTAAGCCCTCTTTGTTCTTTCTCGTCTCATAAGAGCTCTCATGATAGGGACTTTCATTAAGAGTCTAGGGGAGACATGGTTCAATCTTCAATGATTCACATGGTTTGACACATGCTATAATGTTAGTTTGGTGAAAACTTCAATTTAGCAAGAGTAAACAACTTACTACAAGGATTTAGAATGGACTCAAAGAACGTCATTAGTATAGCTCATAGGAAAATGTCTTTAGCAAGTCTAGGTAGGTAGATTAGGTATTCAGGTTGCATTTAAGAGCATTTGTTTAATTTTCTCAGTTATGATGCTTAAAAATTCGAAAAAGTGATGGAAATGTTTCAGTGGTTTGTTTCCCCCAATGTTTGAAGAAACTGAAATAAGTTGTATATTTCTTGGATGGCTTTGCGTTCCTCTTGTCACCACTTTCCTTATGCTTATTAGTCTCCACTCTCTGCTTGAACGTTAAAATGTTGAGAATCAACACCCATAGCTTCTACTTAGTGTTAGGGCACAAATCCATCTAGGGCATGCTCTTGAGGGGCTGCCACATTTTTGCAGCCTGATCTACTTATTGGAGATGTTCGTGTAATATCACCTTTCCATGGGTCGAAGACCGGTTGGAAAATTTTGATTTCACTTTCATTGGATAGCTAAGGGTGGCTTCAAGATTATATTTGAGCATTGGTTTGTATGGAACTCCATTATTGAAAGAGTTATAAATATATAGAAGTTATAATAATCTATATGCACTCGAAATAAATTCATTAAATACAAGGATGGAAAAGGCCCATATTTCATTTTGCTGGATCCATTAGGTGATTTGGCGATATTGCTATGTTAATTTCCAGCCCATATTGAATATAGAATGGATGTAAATGCCCATTGCTACTAGTATTGCTGCCCTAGAAGACTTGTTGATTTGCTTTCAGCTACTTTTAAAGATGTCTGGGAAATGCATTTAATAAGTGAAAATATTCCTAATCGCTTGCTAGGGTTTCTAATATCGTTGGGATCTACTAATTGAGATTATTTTCAGCTGGGGTTTGGGTCTAAATTCCTTGGTGTGGTTTATAACAAGGAGACAGTCGACTTGAAGGAAAAAAAATTCCAAAAAATTTTCTAAATTGTGTCTTAAGCTTGGAGCTTACATATTCTTTCATGTGCAACTGCAATTGCAAATATCTAGAAAGAAGGTCAGTAAGATTGACGGTAACCCTAGCTTCGGTGGTGAGGGACTCCATCCCAAATAGTTAGCAGGGCAGTCTTCGGTAATGAAGATCTATCCTAGCTTGTCAATGTAAGGAGCCTAAATTGATGTCCCTGAAAGATTCTAGAACTTGGGGACCTGACTTTTTAGCTCAACAACCTCAAATGGTGTTTGCTGTGCAAGAAATTAAAGCCTCATTGGAACTCATGAAAGTATTAGCAGGAAGGATTTGATCAAAAGCCCAAGATCCTTATCCCTTAGCTCCCATTTGGAGCTTCTCTAGGGGGAGATATGTGTTTTGGGACCCAAAAAGATTACAATGTTCAGTTTGGGAGGACGCTGTAAAATTCTGGCAGCATGTCTTGTTACTACAAAAATCTTCAAAGGGAGGTTCAACAACTATTTGTTTATGAATGTATTATGCACCTAGCTCCATAGAAGAAAAGTTGGTACAATGGAGACTATGGTGGAGCAAGATATTCCAATTATCCTTGGAGGAGACTTCAATACCCTCCTGTAATCGCAGGCCCTAGGGAGGTAATTTTCTGCAAACCTCAGATTTTTATCTGGCTGCAACATGGCTAGTATTTTGCACTTTTTTCAGTTAGGGATGTGCCTAAACTCCGTTTAGGGGTAAAATGAATGGTCCAATTGGGGACTAGGGTACAGAATGGTATCCTGGACGTCTGATCGTTTCCTTATATCCAGCCTGTGTGGGTTAAATATGGCTATATTCCTAAAGCACAGATTTTTAGTAATATAGGTTCAAATCATTGGCCAGAATTTCACCAAATGGGTAAATCAGTCCCGTGTAGAACCACCTTTCGCTTCCATTTGATGCCAGCTCACCATGAGAATATTAATCTCAAAGCAATCTTGGGACAATAAGGAAATACCAGACAGAGCAATAATAAATTTTCCTTTATCAGAGGTGATTTGAGGATTCTAAAAGTTTAGTTAAATAGCAATGAGTAATTGGTTTTCAGAGATAATGGATGACATTTCCAGATTAAAGCATGAGTGAAGATTAGTAGCAAGCCCAAGGAGGATCTTAATATGCCGGTACTTAGAATTACAAATGCTCTCCAAAAAAACTTCATTTGAAGAAGAAGCTATTCTAGAGAAAAATGTATGATTTCCATTGAGAAAAATAATTGCATTAATGAAATTTTGCTTGTTAGAGAAATTATTCCAGCTCAAGAGAAGAAATTTGTATATGCAAGTAAAAGAATGTAATAAAAATCTCAGTGTGTGAGGATAAATCCCTGTTGGCTAGAAGAGTGCATAATCACATAGCTGCTCAAGCCACAACTACTTAGAAGAAGACAAGAAAACATATGTATGCGAATGATTGCAAGCAAGTCTTCACCTGTGAAAAAGGACTCCAACCAGCAGCTAGCCTATTGGCAAGTACCTCCAAATTTGGCCTTGTGTAGAATATGCACGCAAATGCAATTTCACAAACGAGCAGCTCGTGAGTATTTGCTAAAGAATTTATGAAGAATTTCAGCCGAGTTGTAGACCCTAGAATACTCCATTCGGAGTTTGTGGAAAACTGAAAAAAAAGTTTAACACTAAAAAAATGTAGTTTTTTGTCTTATACCAAGGCTTGATGAGGATATTCTCTAGAATATGAAGAGGATCTTTTGTCTTGGGGAATTTATTGCAGAGAAAGGATGAGGGACACTTTTGAATGGCAATCATCATAAATTCATAACACTATTCCAATTTATTTCCATCATGCAGATTCATGATATGGTAGATGATGAAGTTTTCATTATGGAGGTTGTTGAACCATTATCCAACTAGGTGTATATGAGCATCTTGTGGATGATATATGGTGTCATGTTGTAGCTCAAATCTACTAGTAAAAGGGCCCGACATGGTAGAGACTCATTAAATATATTTTGTCTATATTTTGCATGGCTTTATGGACAAAACAAAGATAACATATTGCTTAAGATGCAAGCAATTTTGGGAAGGGAGGATTGTAATGTCCCATTTTCCAATTCGAAGCATGATTTGGACTATCTTGTCAACCCCTTTTCCAGGCAAAGAATATAGAGGAGTGGCTTAAGTTAGGATTTAATTATTATAAAGTGCCTTTTGTATTTAAAAGACAAAGGAAATATATAAGCACTTATAGCATTGTGCTTGCCTTTAAGGTAATTATTAAATGCACAAGGATAAAAGCCAAATATAAATTGTTATAATCCTATACTTTAAGAGGCGGACTTGCCTTATTCCAAGGGCGCCAAAGGAGGTTATAAAAGGGTTAAATGCCCATTTTTTGTATTCGTCCCGAGAGGCAAATGTGACTTCTCTATTAGGAGGGAAATTGTTGGGCTTGTTGCTCCTGGGAAAATATTAAATGCTTGCATAGACGAAAATCCTTCAACTAATTGGATATTCTCCCTAGAGGTTGTTTTGGGTCTCTTCTTCCTTTATAAGGAAAAGTCGACTTGAGGGAAACATATTCCAAGACCATTTATACATTTTCTGATTTGTGTCTTAAGCTTCTACAAACATTATGCATGCATTCTTAGATGTGCAATTCCTAGTTTGGAGCGATCTAGGGTTTGATGGTGTTTGAGTGCCTTCTACGGGAACACTAAATTACGAATGGTGATTTTATCCATCCCTGATTAGCAGGGCATAATCTTCGGTAAAACTGAGAGATCTCCTAGCTTTGGTGATTTTGGAGTTGAATTGATGCCTTAAATGTGCTGGGCGACCTACTTATTTAGGGCAAATTTTGGGATCATGGTCATTTTGAGAGTGTTTCCATGTTGTTTCGAAAACTATTTTTGGAATATTATTCTTCATATTTTTGTGGCCCAAGATCTAAAGTTTCAGCTCATTTGGACTTCTCTAGCAAAAGATATTGAATTTTAGAAGTTTTCAGTATGTTTAGGGCACGCTGTAAATTTCTGGCAGCATTCTGTTATTCGAAAAATTCCAAAAACAGTTCTATAATATCTGTTAGGGCAATAGCAAGGAATCACATCTCATAATTTTTGAGTGATTTCTATTGTGGATTTCTCTCTCTCTCCTAGTCGTTAGGGTTTGAGAGTGTTTTCTAGTCCTTTATTAATTTGCTGTCATAAAAATCAGACTTGCTTCTGTTTGGCTGCAATTTGTCAGCTAATTTCCCTAATTTTCAGTTGGGATTGTCCCTAATCCGTTTAGGGATATTATACGCTCTAGGTGCTCCTTTGGTCAACAGGCGTACTTCGAACATATTGTCTTCCCAACAGGAGTCCAAGATGACCTGGATAAAATTAACATAGAAAATAGACGTCTTGACAAAAGACAGCAAAGAAATATATATTTCCATGGAGCACTGAAGGTGAAGGGGAAGAAAGACCTACACACACCCAACGCAGAAGAGGGAAGGTCTTAGTCACAAAAATGACACGAGAAGACAATAGGAAGTTGTGTACCACCCTTGGATGTATGAGTCATGTACAAGACTTCTCACAAGAGCATTCGTCATTGAAAGTGATGCATTGTGGCATTGGACTTGATGCAATCCTCATGCAAGGTCTCCCCAACTCTTTCACTTGTAAGGCCCTTTCTGGACACAATTTGATACACTGCCCACCCATCAAGAAGCAATAATTGCCATCTTACATGCAATCAGAGGTAAGCTGTGCAGAAACCATACATTGGTGGGGACAACATTTTTGTATTAAAACGGACCTCACCAATGGTCTCAAATAGCTTCGTGGGAACAGACAGGGTATGCCTGTCCCAATCTATGCCCAAGAAGTAGCTGAGGATCAACAAGAGATAAACACAGGCCGTATGATTATGTCATATGTGCATTATCAATGTCAGCTTCCAAGAATGGATTCAGGGAACTACAATACAGAATGGGAACACGATCCAACTAGGGACAACACCTCCTCAACCATCGGCATCAATCAACATCAGCACCCAACTCACCTGTTCAGGACGGCCATGCCCCCCACAAGTGCTGAAATGGACATGTGGTTTACTTCACTAAGTCCAATTTGCATTATAACGTTCTTCCTAGAACTACATGCATAACCTGTCAAGCTGACCATATCAGGGTTTTTGAAAATACATGAACGAGTTACATTGGAATTCATTTTTGGCTTGGCATTTAATAGGGGATATCAATCACCTTTGTTGTCAGAATGTGAATACTGTATCCAACGAGACATGAATGTGATTGAGCAAACTACAAATGGCATCTCCAATGCTTACTACATTACCACTACTCATTCCTACTAGGATTTATAAAAGACCCCCTATATTCCATGGATCTCATCGAGCTGGACTAACCAAAACCTGGTGGTAATTTCAGAGACTCCTAGTGGTGGTATGATCCACCACTACAATTATAGCCCACTTTTGTTCCTTAGCTCACCCCCTACACCTTTTCTATATCATCACCCAAAATGTTTTGGACCGAATATTCAGACCTATGCTGCATGAATTCTTTCTGATCTAGTTACTTTGGATCGTGACTCAGCGAATTCACGAGCCACTTTATGGACGAGTTATTTCAATCGAACTGAAACTGTATTCTGATGAGATGAAGCTTTAGTCCTATCACCCCCATTGATGATATGGTCAAACTGCTCAAATAGTTTAAGAAACATCACTGGAAACATACGTTATGACTGTTTTGCCTTGGTTAAGACTCCGGGAACAGCATTGCCAACAAATGGTTACCTCTATTTTCAAATGGTTGTAAAACACATCGTATCACACAGCATCTTTTCAAAATGACCCCATATGTAGTGTATGGTCAGAAGCCACCATCATTCCTCAACTTACATTTTGGGCAGTTCCCCAGCACGAGCAGTAGACACCAACCTCTATGTGTAGGAAAATGCTTCAATCGAGTATCTTTGGGGAAATATCCACATGGCCCAAAACAATACCTGTAACAACATGTAGAATTAATTTCCATTTTAGGCCTGCCACCAATACCTTTTTTTTCCTATTGCATTAAGTTGGATATAGATAGACTGTAGTTAAGCACACCTTAATAACATCTATCCTTTTAGAACCTCCAGGCTACTAATCAGAGGTTTGACTAGCTGTAGAAATGGCGCTTTTGAGGGTCGTTGGATAAGTTAAACATTTATGTTGTCGGGGAGAGGTGAGAACAAGGTGATGCCTTTTTCCTCTTCTTAAAATTCCTTTTGTTGTTTGGTCGGGAAAATAGTTAATTCCCTGTCAAATGAAGATTCTAGAAGTAAGGATTATAGCCCTCAATGATCGTTTCAGAGTGTTGTAACGAAGGAGTGTATTGAGAGCTAAGGTTCCTTAGGAGCCGATTTAACTCTTCTTTTAAACTTATGATGATCGAGGAGATTGATATAATGACCATTCTACCTCCCTCCAAGTGTATCCTATCTATTCTCCTTAACTTGCAAGGAGGGATGAGTCGAAATGAATAAAATGTGGGGAGATATGATTTTCTTGCCCTATCTCCGCTTTCTGATGGATATTTTCATGTATTAGAGGCTCTAGGTTGGAGTGAATTGAAATAGGTGTGAGCTAGAGGGGTACATGCTTCCTTCTGCTTCACATGTCATATGCGAATTTGGTTTGTTGTTCCCCTCTGAAGGCAGATCTAACCCTGGGTTGTAGATGTCCCATTTTCTAGGACATTTCTAAAAGCTACTGAAGAGCTACAAAAGGGGTCCATAGGGTCTATTTTTCATCATGGACTAAATTATAAATTTTAAATTCACGGCTAAATTATTTGTGAAGAAATCTGTCTGTTTAAACCCTATGCGCATTTTTCGTATTTATCCGGCTTGCAGGGTTTGTTTTATTTAATTTGTTGGTGCAGTATGAGAATGGTGTTCCATGGTTTCTTTTGACATTACCAATATAGTTCCAAGCCTGAACAATCTATAAGGATATATATATATATATATATATATATATTCAAGCAAAGGGGTTTGGGATCTTTCAACACTAATTTGTTAACTCCTTTGAGCTCATTAAAAAAAGAATTATATTTACCTTTTTGTGATTTTAAATTATTAAGTTAAAAAAGGTGAATTAAATATTAAAAAAAGGAGATATGTTCTACATGATGAAGAGCCCTTTTTAATGGTCACTTACCCTTAAAGTGAGTCCCCGTTCTAAGGGAGCATTGGGCAAAGAAAGGGCCCATTTGGAGCACCACTGTTGGAGGGATGACTATAAAGTCACATCACCTCTTCCATTGTGGGGATATGTTGATTATGATTATTGTTATTTCTTCATACTTGAAGAAAAGGGATGCATGCCCATTGATGTTCTACTAAAGATGTTTTACAACACCACCTTGTTATTGGCAAATTGAAGACCCAAGCTAGTTGTTGAAGGCTCCATTCATACATAATTGTTCGTCTATTTTTTTTCTGGTGCCCTAGTGACTTGATGTGAATGTGAAATCTGAATATTGTGCATTCATCTTATCCTTCATTTTGGTGGCCAATTGCTTGGTGGTAATTTTGGTAATGTGTTTATGCCCTAGCAAGCTGGATCTCACTAGTCTTGGTCTTGATTTGATGTTTTATGTTGTTGTATTTTTTGTGCCCTAGAGCGGTTGGGTAAGGGTGTATTTTCAGCATATTGGGTCCATAAAACTTGCATAAAAGATTCAGATAAAATTCTATATATTTTTATGAGCTTGTGCACAAGGTTTGGTCATCTAGTGGGGCGTTGTTGCATGCATAATCCAGCCATAATTGTGTTGGGCGAAATAGGAGGAGTGCCATTTTTGCACTTTTGGTGAAAGATAGGGTAAATTCTAATTTCACATTCATAAACTTCATATTTTATAACCCCAAATATCTAAAGTTTGAAGTATTTTGCATGGTTGGTTGAGCGGGAATTGATTTTAGAAGATTGCAGAAATCTGGGGTTTGATTATTTAATTACATTCAGTTGTGTATAATCAGATTGGTGCAAATTTAGTGTGCTTTTGTTATTTTTCTGATTTATTCCACTTACCTCCACTAGTTCTAACCCCCACTCCGGGTTAAGAATAGTAGACATTGGAATACTTCGGGATAATTTGCATAAGGGTTTCATTGAATTTGGGTGAATATTGAATTGCCCTAATTTGGGGACATTACAAAAACCTTCCTTGTTGAAGATTGGAGGACAATAACCCTCCAATTTGGTGGTGTTTAAGACATTCTTTGAAGACAATCTTGCTGGTTTGCAGCTAGGGTATCAACAAGAAGAAATATCAAGGGTTTTGGCATTGTTTGGAGCCCCTCTGCTAGGGAGAGACTTGTATAGGAGTGTGATTGGGTGTCTTCTAGGGCACAAATTAACATTCCAAGTTGATATTTTGACTTCTCATATTTCATAAGGCTGATATATTGCATATTTGTTAATAGTTGGTATAAAAATTGGAGTTTACTTCACTTGGGGTTTGTGTGGATTCCTTTTTTGTGTAGTTCAGCCCTAAAAAGGGACATCACGCCTCTACTCTTGAAAGATCCTTTTATTTCTCTCCAACCACATCTTCCAACACTTATGGTTAAAAATCTTAGATATGTTCCTAACATGAACAAAAATTTGTTGTCTATAAATCAATTAATTGAAAATCCTAATATTGCTGTCAATTTCTTTGGAAAACAATGTATTGTGTCTGATATAAAACAAAATAAGGTTGTTGCCTTGGGTGTTGGGCACAGAGGTTTGTACAAGTATGATCCTGCCACGATCAACCTACATGCCTTAGTTGTAGAAGGCAATACCAACATTTTGTGGCATGACAGATACAATCATCTCACCCTTCAGTATCTTGCCAGACTAAGTAGAGAAAACATGGTACTTGGTTTACCTAGCATTCAGGTGAAGCAGGATATGTGTGCCAGATGTTTTGCAGGGAAGCAAAAGAGGAAGCCTTTTCCTGCTGAAGGTGCTTGGCGTGCGAAGGGGTTGTTGGATCTTGTTCATGCAGATCTTTGTGAGCCATCGTGGAAGTCTCCCACTGTTCTTGGTGCACATTATTTTCTATTGCTGGTGGATGATTATTCCAAAAAAATGTGGGTCTACTTCTTGAAAAAGAAGTCTGATTGTTTTGCCTCTTTCATGAACTTCAAGGCATTGGTGGAGAACCAGGTTAGCTGGCAGATCACAACTTTGAGATTCGATAATGGGGGTGAGTTCACTTTTAAGCAGTTCAAGGATTATTGTGGTAAAGAAGGTATCCATCATCAATTGATAGCCCCATATACCCCACATCAGAATGGGGTGGTAGAGAGGCAGAATAGAACAATCATGGAGATGGCACGATGCATGATACAAGCAGAGGAGTGCCATATAGACATATTTACCTGAGACAGGGGGACGGCAGGATGGGGTTTCTAGGACGGCAAAAAATTTCTAAATTTTGGGGACGGTGGGGGGATGGCTAATTAAAAAATATATAAATATTTAAAATATAAAGATATAGTGACTAAATTATATAAATAAGCTGAAATATATCCACGTGTTGCCCTTATTTAACAAGTCTCTTAGCAAGTTATTTAAGAGAGTCACGATGAGAGATCGAGGCAAACTTTGAGCCCAAGAGTGAGAGGAGGAGCCACAATTTTTTAGCAGGTGGTGTTTGACTGTGCCCACAAGTGTTCAACAGAGTAGAGCCACAAAGCTACAAAGCCTTTGCAAATTAACCAGAAGGAAACACGAGCAAGGAGTCTATGCAACAAACCAAAAGGAAACACGAAATTCCATGAAGGGCATTCACGAAATGAAGGGAAATATAGTCGGAAGACATGTTCTGTGTAAGGTGCAGAGCTACAAATCACTCCCAGGGAGCCACGACCACGGTATAGTACAGTATAGTGTAGTTTGGACCATGACCGCAGTACAGGGCCACGACCACGACCAGACACGAGTTTACGTGAACCATGAAACAGGAGCCCACAAATTCGTGGAGGTTATTGAGCTAAACCTGTGAAAGACGTGGTCAGATGAATACGGGTCACGATTTTGACTGTAGATCACGAATTTTAGGGCCTTGATTGTAGGAATTGAGAGCTCCTTCAACAGAGAAAACCCTGTGAAGATCGTGGGCCACGAACCAACAAAAACCGTGAAGGAAAACGCTTGACCACAAACTGTAGTTACAAACTTGAGCCATGAATCGGAAGAAAGGGGCCACGAACTAGGAGAAACGAGCCACGATTCAACCAACTTGCATCTGTCACAAGTGCCACCATACAGTTTTGGAAATGCAAGAAAATGACTGTTTTTTCAGAACAATGGACATAGACTTCCCCTCCATGTCCCCTACATCCCCAAGACGTTTCCCAGGCTCTTTAGACGTCCTTAGGACGTTTCCCATCAAGCATGTACAATGGGAAATGTGGGGGAAACGTTTCCCCCACATCCCCACGTCCCTAGGACGTTCGGGACGTCCTGGACGTGTCAAAAATGGGGGGGAAGCGTCCCCGCGTAACTATGCATATAGATACTGGGGAGAAGCAGTAAACACGATTGTATATATTCTTAATCGGAGTCCTTGTAAAGCTTTGCAAGACATTACTAATGAAGAAGCTTGGTTGATACTTCTACTAATAAGATAATTATTAGTAGGGATGTTGATTTAAAAGAAAGAGTCTTCTTCTTTTGGCAAAATCAAACCTGAGGTATCAAATTTTCGCATGCTCCTCCACGAACTCCAGTATAGCCTATGCCATCTCCCACTGATACTCTTGTGTATTGAAGACACCAACGTGAGTTGGTTTCTTCTCCGGAAGCACCTCAACCGGATCCCACATCTCTAGTTTAGCGACGACCTAAGTGGTTTAAATCTATTATCCAGGATGTGCGAGATGGATAATTGTCTACTCTCTTAGATGGCCGACCTTGCAGAACTGGTAAGAAGATTGTTTATTCAAAGCATGCTCAATTTGCTCTTTCATTATTCATGAACCGCATAAATACTATGAGACAAAAGGCATACCAGAATGGGAAACTACCATGAAAATAGAGTATGATGCCTTGATAAAAAATGATACCTGGAAGTTGGTGCCTTTTCCTCCAGGGAAACACCCCATTGGCTGCAAATGGGTACACAAAATCAAGTGAAGGCAGATGGTACTCTGGATAAGTACAAGGCTGGTCTTGTTGTGAAAGTTTTTTCGCAATAAGAGGGAATAGACTATGAGGAGACTTTTGCTCTTATTGCGAAGATGGTCACTTTTCGCTTACTTCTTTTCTTTGCTACTCAATTTGGTTGGAAAGTATTTCAAATGGATGTCAAGTGTGCTTTTTTGAACGGGGATTTGGAGGAAGAGGTATATATGACACAACCCTAGGGCTTTCGGGCATGTGGTCATGAACATCTGGTGTGTAGGTTGCTTAAGTCCTTGTATGGACTTAAGCAGGCTCCTCGAGCTTGGTATATTAAGATAGATCAACACCTCCGAGATTTGGGATTCAAAAGAAGTCATTCTGATCCGAATCTATATGTCAAAAGCAATGGTGATGACATTGTGCTTCTTATTGTTTATGATGATGACCTTGCCATCACAAGTAGTGGAATTGCTGCAATTCACAAGGTAAAATCAGATTTATGTGCTGCTTTTGACATGACTGATTTAGGCCTCCTTCACTATTGTCTTTGTGTAGAATTCTGGTAACGTGATTACTTGCTTTTCATTTCTCAAGTTAAGTATGCCACAAATCTCCTACAAAAATTTCAGATGTCTGAGTGTAACTCTTCTCCTACACCAATGGAGGTATGGCTGAAACTTTCAGCTCATAATGATTCACCACTAGTCGATGCATCTCTGCATAGACAGTTGGTGGGTAGCTTGATATACTTAACAACCACAAGACCGGATCTACGATCTGCTGTCAGCTATCTTTCTCGGTTCTTGTCTAAACCTAAACTCATTCATTTGGGAGCAGCAAAACGAGTTCTAAGATATTTCAAAGGAACTCTTGACTTTGGCATTTTGTATTAGAGAGTTGCAGATTTCAGATTGATTGGCTATATAGACTTTGATTGGGGAGGATCAGTGGATACTTGGAGATCCACCACTAGATACATCTCTTTTGGTTCAGGAGTTGTTTCTGGTAGAGTAAGCTTCAGCCCGTTGTAGCCATCTCTTCCACTGAATTAGAATACAAGGTAGTTGTTAGTGCTAGTTGTGAAGCATTATTACTTCATTGGATTCTAATTGATTTTCACTTTTTTTAAGCTATTGCTACACCTCTTTCACTCTTTTGTGATAATCAAGGTGTCTTAAAAATGGTAATGAACCTTGTATACCATGCCCGCACTAAGCATATTGAGATCCATCATCACTATATCTGACAGTTGGCTGATTCAGGTGACATCTCTCTTCATTTCTGTCCTTCTAAGGAGCAACCTGCCAATGTAATGACTAAACCCCTTGGTCCTTTATTTTTTGTAAAGTTTTGAGACACTTGGTGTTGTTTCTGGGTTAGTCATTAAGAGGGGGTGTTGAATATTTATATTGAATGGTTCGGTTATGTAGTTGAAACTGCCTTTAACTGATCACAACTAAATGTAACCACCCTTATGAATAAATATATCTTTACTACGTCCATTATGGACAGTGCCTTTTGCAATACACATTTCTTCTTTAATCATCTACTAATAGGAATGCCTCAAGTCAAAGGTCAAAGGGGAAACGATAGAGTGAAGTAACAAGATTGTGATACATGTCACAATCCTGACGAGTCTTTCACAAAGTTCATGGAGATCACTAAGAAAAATAGAAGGTAAGAAAGTGCGGGACCCCAAGCTTGCGAGAAATTGCTACGTGTCCCAAACTGAGAAAGCATTAGAGAAGCACTTTGAGAGTGTAAATTTCACAGGGAATTACATGAAGGCTTGAAAAACACAAAGGCCATGTGGAAAAGAGTCTTAAGAGGCCACAACAGAGAGCACTAGGAAAGAGCCATGAGGACAACCATATAATCACTAAGACAAGGTTGGGTGGAAAATTAATGGAAAGGCGGCTGGCACATGGAACACATGGGGTGACTTGAAGTGGAATTTCTTGGAATGAGAAAAATCATCTTGGGGAGCGTGATAGGATCTGTAAAATCCGATTTGGGGTGTGTCTTGGAGAATTTTCATAAATGAAGTTCATTGCAGATTCCAAGGGGCCGCAAAATCTCACTTAAATCTATTCTAAATCATTCACCAACCTTCTTCATGGCATTGACCTGCATTTTGGCTTGATTTTGGTGATGCTTGAATCTTCCCTGTGCCTATATAAAACTGTGGGTTTTATTGTTTGAGAGAGCTTGCTCTGTTATGGGGAAATGCTGCTGAAATCAATATAGAATTTATCAGGGACAGAATTTGAGCAAGAATCATTGGGGTTGTAGTTTGTAGCCTGTAATTTGTTGTTCTTAGCATAGATCGGTTATAGTGTATTTGTAGTCTCTTCTTCTAGCATTTATTATTATTTTAGAGACTGCGAGCTCATATTCTCATGAAAACAATTTGAAAACCGTGTCTATAATTCTCCCGTAGTTTCCCTTGCTTGAACATTTCTGTGTTGTGTATACTCTGAGTTGGCTGCCTAAATAGGTCTTTGTTAACTTGAAGCCCCATTCTAGACTGCACCAGTGTGGTTCCAGGGTTGAGGCTAAAGGTCAAGGAGAGTGTGGAAAGGAGTGTATAGGTCTTGACATTGCGGTTGATAGTGAGGTCAACTAGGTTGTGTGCGTGAATTCCTGCCTAAGTTTGTGACTAGGAAGAGTTGCATTGGTAGGATTGGCTGTCAAGAGTGTGCCAAAAATGCCTTAAAGGAGAATGGCTGCTGGTGCAATTGTGGCAGCAGGTGTTGTAGGGAGATTATATGAAGTCTTAGAAGTAGTAAGAGCTATGCAACCAAGGATGGATGTCTACGAGGAAGATGGAAGAAGAGGTGTTATGCTTGTTGGTGATATGAATGATGCCCAGGAAAAAATTAAAACCAAGGGCTGATGTTGAAGGACAAGAAGGAGAAAGTGCTGAAGAAGAAAAGGATGCTAGCAGAGATAGGCTACTTAGAGCAATCTCCAAAGTTGGCAGTGGAACTAAAATGGAAGTAGCATGTTTCTCACGGTTGCTAGACCCTGAAGAACTGATTGATTGGCTAACTGAAATTGATGAGTACTTTGACTGTGATGAAGTAGAAGATTCCAAAGAGAGTGAAGGTGGCACAGACAACATTGAAGAGACAGGCTGCACTATGGTGGAAGGAAGTGCAAGTTGAGAGAAGGAGAAAAGGGAGATCAACAAATGGGAGAGAGTGGTGGCAAGGATGAAGGCTACGTTTTGCTAGCTGACTATCAACTTGATTTGTTGAAGAGGCTGCAAAACTTGAGGTAAAGAGAGCTCTGTGTTAAGAGTTATACTGACGAGTTTTATTAGATTGCCATTATGTCTGGTCATAATAAAATGGACCATGAGAAAGTTGCAAGATACATAAATGGTTTGATGTTGAATATACAGAGTGAGTTAAGCATGGTGAGGCTGCAAATAGTTTAGGTGGCTTATCAGTATGCACCGAAGGCTAAAGAAATGTTGTCAAGAAGACAACAAAACTCTATTAGAGGTAGAGGTGGTTTCTCTAGAGGGAGAGGGAAAATGAATGCAGCAAGAGGGAGAGACAACCATGTTGGAGAGGCTAGCACTTCTCACAGTCAGGGAAATAGTCATGGATTAAGTGGAAGGACTTAACAGTAAAGAGGAAGAGGTAGATTGGAAGAGGTAGAGGCAGAGGCTTTTATGGAACTTGTTTTAGGTCTGTCAAGCTGGACACCGGTCTTATGAGTGTCCGTAGGCAATGGGAGACGGATCAAGAAAAGCTGAGGCTAGTGCACATGCTGCACAAGTTGTTGAGGAATTTGTTGCATGTCGTGATCAACCAGATGAACTTATGCCAAGAAGGAGAATGATCCCATTTAGTAGAAGAGCTTATTCAGCATCATCTGCAAGTCAAAAAGTGTTGTAAGGTTATAATTGATGGTGGAAGTATCGACAATCTAGTTTTGGGTGAGATGGTTGAGAATCAAGGGTTAAAAAGAGTAGACCATTCAAACAGTTCCAAAGTTTCATGGTTGCAAAAAGGTCACAAAATCTTAGTGGACAGTCAATGCTTTGAGAGTTTCCAAATAGGTTTCTACAAAAATGAAGTATGGTGTGATACAATGCCCATGGATGTTTGTAATGTCCTCTTAGGAAGACCTTGGCAGTTTGATAGAAAAACTGTCCATGATGGTACGAAAAACACTTATACCCTAGAGAAGAATGGTAGGAAATACACCCTTAGTCCATTGAAAGCAAAGATGAGGAGGTTGAGAACAGTCCCAAGCTATTGTTAGTAAGTGGTAAACAGTTCCTTAGGGAGTTAAAACATGAGAAAGTGTTTTTTGCAGTCATTCCCAAGGTGTTATAGGTGGGAACAACTAACAAGCGACCATAGTGGGATAGTGTTAGAGGTACAAAGTTTGTTAAAGGAGTTTGAAGAAATTGTGTCAAAAGAGGTGCCTGAAGGGTTACCCCTAATGAGCAGTATTAAATCACTATATATAAGCTTGATCCCTGGATCAAGCTTATCACAAAGCTGCCTATAGGTTAACTCTTGCACGGAATGAGGAAGTCATTAAGAACGTACACGAGCTGTTGGAAAGATGTCTGATTAGAGAGTGTCAGTCCATTTGCAGTACCTGCTGTACTTGCGAGTTGCACCTTAAAAGAATGGAGAATGGAGGGTGTGTGTTGAGTCATGGGCAATCAACAAGATTACAATCAAATATAGGTTTCGATTGCCAATAATGAATGATCTTGTTTATTGTCTAGGAAGAGTCAAGTACTTCAGGAAGATTGACTTGAAAAGTAGATACCATCAGATCAGGATAAGAGAGTGAGATGAACGGAAAACAACATTCAAGACCAAGGTAGGATTATATGAATGGTCAGTGATGTCATTTGGACTAACCAATACCCCTAGCAAATTTATGAGGTTGGTGAAAGAAGCATTGGAGCCATATTTGGGAAAATTTATAATTGTCTATCTTGATGATATTCTGATTATGAGTGACAGCAGAGTGGAATGTGTGTTGCACATTAGACAAATCTTACAGAGGCTTAGAGAGGAGGAATTGCTGATTAACCTCAAAAAATGTGGTTTTATGAAGACTGAGTCTTTGTATATGGGATTTGTTATCTCAAATCAGGGGATGAGAATGGATTTAGATAAGTTGAAGGCAATTGTAGAGTGGCCTACCCCCAAAACAATGCTTGAGGCAAGAAGTTTCCATGCTTTAGCAAGCTTCTACAGGAAGTTACAAGAAATTTTAGTGGAACTTGTGCTCCGATCACTGAGACTATGAGAGGAGACAAAATAGAATTCAGATGAACTGTTGCAGCAGACAAAAGTTTTGAACTTTTGAAGAAGGTGGTAGCCAAGGAGCCTCTTTTGGCATTACCAGACTTTGCCAAGGTATTTGAAGTGGATTCTGATGCAAGTGAAACAACCATTGGAGCAGTTCTCAGCCAAGATGGCAGACCATTAGCTTATTTTGGTGAGAAAGTCAATGATGGCGAAGAAAAAGTATTGTCTATGATCAGTTGTTCTATGCCATTGTACATGCATTGAAGAAGTGGAGCTATTACTTGCTTCCCAAGGAATTTGTATTGTACACTGATCATTAGGCCTTGCAGTTCATTAATAGCTAAGACAAGCTTAACTTCAGACACATGAAGTGGGTGAGGTTTCTCCAGAGCTATTCTTTTGTTGTTAAACATAGAAGTGGAAAATGTAACACGGTGGCATATGCATCGAGCAGAAGAGTAATGTTGTTGACTGAAATACAAATTAATGTTCTTGGGTTTTGATGCAATGAGAGTGTTGTATAAGGAAGATGCAGATTTCAAGGATGCTTGAAAAGCATGTGTTGAGCCAACTAGCATGGACAGATTACCACGGATAAGTTACTTCATACATGATGGATTGCTGTTTAGAGGGTAACAACTATGCATATCTCAAGGATCAATGAGGGAGAATCTGATAAAAGAAAAGCACATTCGTGGATCGACTGGACATTTTGGAGTAGATAAAACATTGTCTTAGCTAAATGAGAGTTTTTTGGCCAAGGACGGGAAGTGAAGTCAAGAAAGGAAGAAGGAAAGAAAGAAAGAAAGAAATAATATTAATGTCCACGAATGACCAAAAGTAGGTCAATGAGACTCGAGAAAACACTCAAATAAACAGAAAGTGCTAGGATAAAAGGACTCTAGGAACATAGACTAACTAGAAAAAGAAGTGCAAAAGCATTGAAAGTAAATGTGGGGTAAACCCAATGCAATAAATGGCCCAAGCAATGTGGTTAGGGTAACAATACAAATAGCCATGTGGGGAAGTAAGAAACTCCAAAGAGCTTGGGCAAATGAAAGTCAAAAGTTGAAAATACTTGATGGTAGTCTCATCAGTCATCTGTGTCATCATCTATCATTATGAAAGGGCCAATATAGGAAATAATAATGCTCCTAGGGGAAGGTTTAGGGCTGAGGGGGCTAGGTTGAGTAATCCTAGAAGGAAGCAAATCACTCCCCCTAGAATCCCTCCTAACATCCAAGGTCAAAAAGCTCCCGCAATAGAAAGAAACTTGTAATGTGTGGTTGCCTCCATCGCTTGGTATTCGGTTACTAAGAAGCAACGCACACGATGTTGAGGAGAAGATCCATGACGTCGAGACAAGCCACTTCACTTGAATTTTGGATACCATGAATACCATGACAAAGCTCGTAGCAATGAGCAAGGACATTGAGTTGTATTTGTCAACCATTACTAGAGTGAGAGAGAAGAATAACATCAAAAGCAAAAAGGAGTATGGCTATCACCACATCAAGTAAACTGCAACCATCATTTGCATAGGTATGCTAATGAAGAAAATCCTCTAGCTCATTGATGTAAATGTTGAAGAGGGTTGGAGATAGAGGGTATCCCTGCTTGACCCTAGTGTTATTCTTCACGAAGCTAAAAAAACCGCAAAAAGTACCAACCTGTCTGACATTTGTCTCATAGAGTCTCCAAGTGATGAAAATGAGAGAATTTGGAATGTTGACATCACACCACTTTTGGCAGAGTAGATGTTACATAATTGAGTTAAAAGATTTCCTAAAGTCTACAAAACAACAAAAGACTTTGGAATACAGACATTGAGCCTCCTCAGTGATAGCTCAGAGTGTAAACATGTGGTCAATTATCTGATATCTCTCTTGAAGGCTGTGTGCCTCCCTACGCTAAGATTACCCTTTTCCAAGTGCTCTGAAAGTTGCATATCCAGCACCGCAACATAAAGTTTGGCAAACATTAGCCCAATCATAATGGTCTTGTAGTTACTGGGGTTGGAGCTATCACCAGACTTAAGAATGGGATGGATTATGTGTTGGGACCAAGAACAAAGATAACCAGAGCAAACAACCTCATTAGAAAGCTTTGCCAATGGGAAGGCAAGGGAATCCATACCATATTTTAGAAACTTAGCTTGAAGGCCCTTGCAATCTGTTTCTTTGTTGGTACATAATTTCTGAATAACACTCTCGATTGTACTGGTAGAGAAAATAGTAGAGGATGATGGTGGGTGCAGACATTGACAACAAACTGCTCTGGGATTTTGTAGAGAGAGCTAGCATAGGAAACCTATGCACGGGGAATCGATCTCAGAAGTGTGGTATTCCTCAGGAGGAGAGTGTGCCAAAAGGTCTTAGGGGAATGGTGGATGGCAGCAAGGAGAGCAAGTCTCCTAGATGTAAGAAACTCATGTTTCTATTGTTAGAGGAGACAATGATAATCTCTATGAGTGGTGGGTATGGAGGGGGTCATGAGCTAGGGACAAAATGAAGTCTCGATGCAGGAATTTACATTCGTTATTGTACTAACAGGTTCATAGGGTAGGACCCATGGGGACAAGGTGAGCTAGAGTAGTGCATGATGTGGGGGCAATAGTCAGAGGGCATGACGTCCTAAAGGGCATGACATAAAAATTCATACATTGACTTTGTAGTGGGAAGAGGAAGGGAATAGTATCCAGACATAAGTCGGGAGAGTTGGGCAACATAGTCAATGGTGTACTCATCATCAAAGTGGATTGTGGTGTGGCGAGTGTTGGGGGTGCAAGGTGGTGGGGGATAGGAGTGAGAAGCAACATGCAGGATGAAAGTCAAGGCAACATGGTCGACAAGTGGGAGCTAATGGGAAATAAGGAAATCTTGAATGTGGGGGATGAGGGATCTGCAAGTGAACTAGTCCACTATGCTCGCCCCACCCCTCCCAATGGGGGAAACAAATGAATCTGCTAGAATAAGGGAAACAAAGAAGCCCATTGAGAATGTGGAGACACTATGATTCTTACATTTGGAGAAGATGCCTCCAATAAGGCTGTGACTAGGTATTTCCATCTATTGATTCTCTCTATAAACCAAACTCCTCAAGATCAACTTCTTAAAGGCATAACTTGTCTTGTGCAAGATCATGAATAGGTCCCTTTGGTTGGTCCCTTGTAAGAACATTAAAGTCCCAAATAGGAATGGTGGAAGAATCATTCAGCCCATTGAGGAATAATGGGAAATCTCTAGGATAAAGGTCAAGGTATGGGTCCCCATCAACATGCACAATGAAGGCTGATGAAGTGGGGGGGGGGAAGTGACATACAACATAATGAAGATATCATAGATAGGAGGCAGGGCCCCTCTGAACATGCAACCACATGTATCTAGAATGGACATCAGAAGCTACTACTGACAATACTTTCGGACCCGAGGTTATCACGAATGAGGCAAGCCACTCCACCCAAACCACAAACACCACCTTAAATCTATAGGTTTCATGTTGGCAAGCCAAGACCAAAAGTAACTTGTAATTGGAGGGAGCGCCCACTCTGGTATCTCATGGGGCTCAATAAGGAAGATGAGATCTCGTAGTGCAATCACATCTTGAAGGTACATGGAGAAGATGACACAAGCACCATTACAATTCCAGCAAGCAATGGAGATGCTACTATCACCGTTTGAGACCCCAATGTGCCATCATTTAGATGGTAAAGGATGTGATCACCTTGGGGGTGGGGAAGCATGAATCACAACCCTGCAATCCCAAATGACCACCCCTTTGTTTTCTTTCCTAGCAGCGACAACCAAGGCCTGAGCTTTCTAAAGCTCCTCCACTTGGAGTCTAATGAGATCAGCATCTAAATAAACTTTCTTTGGTGGGAGAAAAGAGCTTCCTTTTAGATTTTAAAGCTCTCAAATGATCCTCTGCTGATCGGAACTTGATAATAAGAGTGCGTGTATCAAGAGTCATCCATGCCTGATCAAGGGAGATGCCATTCAAGCCTAGGGACTCTTGTAAAAAGGTTTGCTGGCTTGCAAGGGATCAACAGGCTTAGGCAGGCCACAAACATGAAGGTTAAGGGCCTTGGCTTGTCGTGCTCTTTCCTCAGTCAATTTGGCTTGGATAGCCATTTCAACTACTGGAAGAGCCTTCTTCCCTTTAACTATTTGGACCCACAATTTTTCGTTCATCAACTTATTTTTGGATAGAGTGTTGATGAGTTGCAGTTTCTTGCTTCAGGTTCACCTGTTGGGCGAGTACATCAGATTGTTTGTTTTTGATCTCCTTAACCAAATCCTGAAGCTGCTGAAAGTGCGGAGAGTCTACAGTGGGGCCTTGAGACTGCTCAAGTAAAGTAATTCTCCCCCAAATCAGCAACGATAAGGTCTTTCTCTTGCAATTGTTGTTTGAAGAGTGACATGGTTTGGTCTTTCTCTCGCTGTTTCTGTTTGAAAAGTGAAAGGAGTTTCTGAAACTCATGTCCATCCTTCTAATAGCAGAAATCCTGTTGCTTAGTCTGCTGCATTGGATCTTGGGGGTCATGACAACTCAGGTTTTGGGTCCTTGAAAGTTGGGATGAGATTGAGATGTAGTAGTTTGTAATTCTTGCATCAAAAGGGCCTCCAATTTCAGAGGGGAGGTCTCCCTATTCTGAATTGCAGCTAAAGTATGCTCAATACTTTTGTCAAACACTTTGCAGTCAACTCAAAAATGCTCAATGCATTGTGTCCAACTCTTGACAGTTGCTGAAATTTCTGCGGTAGGTTTCGGATAGCAACTGAAATTAATATTGAACAGATTCCATGGCAGATAATTGGAGACAAGCACTAGTTATCTCATTAATCAGATCCCTAAGGCTCATGTTACCACACAATCCCGTCTGAAAATGCTCTGAGTCCTGTCTGAAACTTCCCACAAGTCTCATTAGAATTGCTCACAAATCCGGTCAGACTGTTCATGAACTCCGTCAAGCTGCACATGAACCCTGTTGAAACTGCTCATAATCCCATCAAATTGGTCACAAATTCCGTTGAGGAGGAATGTATCCAGGTCAAGAATGTTTCTAGAGCTATGAACAAGCTGAATTTGAAGCCTTAATATCTACTTACACTGTCACATCTATGATTTTTCAGTGATTTTAGAAAGTGTTGCTGACACAAAGGGTTAAATATGGCAGATGCAAATGGCCGACAAATGGAACCCCTTCATGACTCCTACCCTCAGTGGGTGGTCATTCTCAAGAGATTTGTTCATGACAGTAGGGTTTGTTTGCATGCCATGGGAAGAAGTGAGAATGCAGGACTTTATCAACCACTTCCAGTGCTTGATTTTCTGGATTTTGTGCTTGGATTACCTAGAACTCAGAAAGTTAATGATTCAATATTGGTTTTTGTTGATATATTCTCAAAGATTGTACTTTTCATAGCTTGTAAGACGACAAATGATGCCACACACACAACTAATTAATATTTTAAGGAGATTGTTAGATTACATGGTTGCCAAAGAGCATAGTTTCAGACAGAGATACTAAGTTTGTAGGCCAGTTTTGGAGGACCTTATGGAAGAAATTGAATACAAATTTGAGGTTCATTTCTGGATACCATCCACAGACTAATGGACAGACCCAAAGTTGTGAGTAAAAGCTTAAGCAACTTGCCAAAATGTTTGATAAGTTAGAAGCCAAAACAATGGGATTTGGTGTTAGCGCAGGCAGAGTTTGCGTATAATGACTGTCAGTAGGAGTACAGGCAATTCACCTTTTCACATTGTGTATAGGCACAACCCAAGAGGCTTGTCAGAGTTAAGAGAGCTTGTAGGCCTAAAGGTGAAGAGTGCAGAGGGTGAAGGATTTGCTGACTACATGCAGGAATTGTACAGACAGGTAAAAGAGAGACTTGAGCAAAGCTACAAAGAACATGCAAACCTGAGAAGAAGGGAGAAGAATATTGAGGTTGGAGATCTTGTGCTTGCTCATTTGAGGGAAAAAAAGGTTTCCAAGAGGAAGCCACAACAAATTGAAACGGAAGAAGATAGGGCCATGCAAAATTATCAAAAGGTTTTCTCCAAATGCATTTGAGCTTGAGTTGTCAGCTGAATTGGATACTCCTCAATTTTTTTAATATTTTTAATTTGTATGCATATTATAAAGGGGAAACATGACAAGGAGCTGAAAAAGAAGATGAAATACAAGAATTGCAGTCACAGAAACAACTTCCAGAGATGGAACAAGAGGGAATTGAGTCAATTCTGGACTCAAGAGTGACTGGGCAGACGAGAGGCAAGAAATACAGAGAATATTTGATCAGGTGGGGAAACATGTTTATAGAGGATGCATCATGGTTGAGCCAAGCTAAGATTGAACAACTACAGTTCAATTTCTTAAATTTTAACATAAGAATGTGAGCGGGTGTTCACATCACAAATTACTTGGGAGGTTTGTATACACAATCCTGCACATCCAGAACATTTCCTTTGATTTTGTTTTGTCGAATTTTATGTTTTTGTCCCTTAGATGCAGGTATAATGGCCATCAAGAGAATTGAGGATTATAGTGTTCATTGGGGCCACAACATAGTGAAGACAGATGCAAACTAAATGACAATGAATTTGAGAACCAATTTTGTGATTAGTTCTTGATTTCACAGGTTTGTTAATGGCAGATTGGCATTTTGGGTCACATGGCTCAGAACAAGTGAAAAATGCTTTGAAAATGGTCCCAAGTGCTTCACACGGGAAAAAAATTACGAGATGATGCCTCATAGGATCATTTCAGAATCTAAATGTGGACACATTCCATGGATTTATGTGGAGTTTGTTTCAAAAAATGACCGAGGAAGGGTTTTGTGGTGATAGCTTACCATGTAAGCACCCTTCACACATTTCATGAGAAATAGGTGGTGTTGGGTTTTTAAAATGATCCTTTTAACAAACCACAGTCAGGGGACAACAAGTCCTTCCTCTTTAATGGGAGAGGTTCTCTTATTGAAAGCAAACAACAAAACTTATATACAAATGTACAACTTTCAAAGCGTGGAGTCTTGATACTTTGAAACGTTTTATGGCCAAAGATCATCAATACGAAAGGATGGAAGAATTAATGAGATGAGGAAGGAAGAACATAACAATACCTTCAGGAAATATAGATGGTAGAGTATCACCTTATACGTATTGAACTAGGGAGTTACAGAATAGAATCATTCACTTTCATAACCAATATAATTTCACAGACGCAAAGTTCCATAAATCATATAAACAAGAACACAAAGTTTCCTATCATAAAAGATGGATGATTCCCAAGTTTCAGACACAGAAAGAAGAAAAGCAGAGGAAGAAAGGGGCAAACTTCTGTATTGATTACTTCGAATCTATTACCTTTATAGAGTCTCAGGATCCCACCCAAATAACAACGTGGAGAAGCCATTAAATAGTTTCCAAGAACAGTTACAAAAATGATGAAAACTGATTCGAGAAACCGATGTCCGAGTCTCTTCAATGACTCGGCAGTTTCCATGTCTGGCAGCAAAACCAGACACATTGAATTGCAGCCGTTCAATCTATCCTTGCAAACTTTGAATGTGAGCCGTCCACGTGGGAGAGATTTAAAATGAAGCGGGCCTGAGGACGCCTTTTGCATTTTGTGCCCTTTGGAGAAATGGCACTTTGAAACATTTTGGCCCGCCCACCCGCTTTTGATACAGTCTTGACACGTGGTCTTACCTAAGTGGGGACAGAGTCGCGGCTCACTTTTATAATTTTACCTCTTTTCAATGCGGGCTCAAAAACACAAATTGCTCCGCCGGCCCGCTTCCTGCTTTGACCTTTGATGCAGGCTTAATATTTGACTTTTTCCCTTGGCATGGGTGGGGCTGCGAGTCACTTTTTAACTTTAAGCTCCTTTATGAAAACAAAGCTCAAATTCTCAAACCACCCCGACGGCTCGCTTTCCCGCTTTGACTTTCGATGCGGGCTTAATATTTGAATTTTTCCCTTTTGTTTGGCGGGGCCGTATATCTGACCCTGGACACGTGGAGAGTTGGCGCTCATTTGGAACCTGCCTCCGGATTTTGCCTTTAAAGTTGCGCTAAGTTGACACGTGGAGGTTTCCGCAAACCCTTCTATACTAAGTTGATTCAACGATCGGCTCTGCCCTTTTTTTGACTTTGGCCATGTGGCGAGCCTGCGCACATTTGAGTTTCTGCTTTGGATTCGCCTCCAGAAATTGTGCCGAGCTGATGCGTGGCTCCTTTCGCCAGTCTTGGACTTTTCAATGGCCAACTCTGTCTCTCCTTTGACTCTGACCACGTGGCGATCTGGGACTCATTTGGAAACCGGCCCTTTGCTTTCACTTCTAAAATTGCGTCGTTGAGGCACGTGGAGGCTTCCGCCGACCCGCTCATACTTAGTCAATTTAAACAACTGCTCTGTCCCTTTGTCGGACCTGGGACATGCGGAGGATTGGCGCAAGTTTGGGGAACCGCCCTTGGCTTCGACCCTTGAAGTTGCACCGATGAGGCACGTGGCGCCGTCCGTCGAACCTTCCATACTTAGCCGATTTAGGCTTGTTCTGTCTTTATTTTGGACCTGGGACACGTGGAAAGCTTGTGCTTATTTGAGGACTATCCCTTGGGCCCTGCCCTTGGAGTTGTGCCGTTTGGATGCGTGGAGGCTTCTGCTATCGCTTGAAACATGGCCATGCCGCATCCAATTAGAGATGTCCACGTACTACCCGTGGATGCTGGGGCAAACATTGACGAGGAGGATAAGCTCGTCATTCCCTGTGGGAAGAAACAAAAAGAAGGGGAAAAACACCACCTTTACGCCCGAATTTCAAATTGTTCTCCATGGAATGGAAAACTGCAAACGATACCAGGCTCGACGCCATCCAATACTCCAAGGTACTGACTCAAAACTTTCAAAACTTGACTTCGAAAGAGGGGAATTTTGAGGGTGACAACAGGTGGCAAATCAGAAACTAGCTTAAGCTGAGACATGTCATACATGTTCCTACAAAATGACCTAGTCTTTCATGCCACAACTGAACATCACTTCTATTTTTGAGTAGATAACCAAGAAGTAGAAGCAAAACCTTATAAACACATATTCCATTGTTTTGTATGCCTTCAGCTAATAACATCTAACTCATTTACCTTATAACAAAATTATACTGTAATTATTCTGAGTTAGCTAAGAACAAGAAATCAAATTCAATATAACATCATCTATTGATACTTTTCACAAGGACAAAGGTGGGGTTTTATTCAACTGTTCTATAATAAATTAGGTTTTATTGAGAAAAAACATTGCAAAAAGAATTTAGAAATAATCTCCCAGCCATTGTTCAAAGTATGCCGGTCGTATTTCGATGATTTTCCCTTATTCACGTCGAAATGTTGACCTGTCAAACGAATACTTACACAAAAATATATTAGTTTGACTGTAAGGCATATTTAGTTGAAATGTAATTGAATTTTTTTTAGTTTTGCAAGAATACGACTTACTTGTCTTGTTGTAAAAATGAGTATAATTTCTTATTTCGTAAACAAAACATAAGAAATTTCTTTGTTCATTCTATAAAGTATTTTGACAATTTTTACTATTAGATAAAAGAAATTATAAAAAATTATAAGGTATTCTAAATAAAATTTGGAGTCCAACTCCTTTATATATGTTTAGATCATAAGCTCCGCCGAGTTGATAAAATCAACTCGGTGAGTTACCTTTGCTATGAGCCGCATGAAATTACCACAATTCTTAACCAACTCACGATACATACTAATGCATTAAACTCGCCATGTTCCATTCTAACCAACTCAGCGAGTCACATATATACTAACCACAACTCGCCCGACGGATTATTAGATTTGCCAACAAAACATAGACATAGTATGACCAAAGTCACATTGGGTAATGGTGGTAAGAAGGGTTATAAAGTCTTTTTGTTTTGCCAACGTCCCGAATGTGGGACTAAAGGTTCTGGTTGAAAAGATATGATATGAATCATATAGCTTCAAAAGTATCTGCTGTTTGTTTCTCCATGTATTTAACAACAAAATAAAAGTTGAGTGGGAAAAAATATACCCATGTCAAATAAACCCACCAATCGGGTTTAAGCGCTCTTCAAAAACCAAAGTTGAACGCATCCTAAACGGCCTTTTAGACTTGTTATTTTACTTGCATAATAATACAAGCACTTTATTTGAGATCCTAAGGCATTAACCACTCTGAAACCGCCAGTTAACGTTGTAAATTTAGTAGTAATTGGATAGTTGCAACAAGTGCAGAAGTTGGAGCTCTGCTTTACTAGCAGGGTTCTGGACTCTCATAAATTAATAAACAAAACGTTTCGGGGAACTGTGCTAAACGGAGCTCTTGCTAATAGCCATCCTAAAAATCAGTACCATTATGGGTTAAATCAGCCCTGCAAACAGAGATAAATTTGTAACGGAGCTCTTGGAATTTTTTTTAGCAACACCTCACCAAGATTCGAACCTGCGATTTGTTGGACTCTTTACAGGGAATTTAAATGGAATAGAAGCTAAAACTTAGCAAACATAAATTAATTGCATGAAAATCACAAAGAAATTACCCATTAAGCTTCCGTTCGGACAAATTTATCAGTCATCAGAATTTTGAAAAGGGGACAATATAGAACTACAAGGTTAAGTCTGTAACCCTACTATCTCCTCATTTTACTATACACAAATTGATTGATCTGATCTGTATTTGTATCTGAAGCAGGTTCAATTGTCTCTGAGAGGAAACTACTGCCTGCCGCTGTTTTGTTTGTTGTATGCAGAAGAAGAAAAAGATTGAGGATTAGGAGGTGCTTCATTCGGGTATAATGTCTAGCTATATTGATTTTGCTTCTTCTGCTTCTGAGCACCTGTGCTACGTGCACTGTAACCTTTGCAACACCATACTCGTGGTAGACAACGGCTACCACTTTGTTTTTCTTGCTCTTTATCTTTTATTTCGATTAGATGTATTGATTAAGACATTGAAAGTGCGCTTTCCCACTATCCCACTTATATCTCTGCAATATTTGCCTCTTTCACTCTTCCTCTGCGTTAGATAGGTTAGAAAACAAGTTATATATTTTAAATATGCAACATAATATAGCCGTAAATATAATGTTTAAAGATCTTGGGATGTTATAAAACATATAGTGTGAAAATATAGGTTTTAAACTATATAAATATAGGTTAGACTAAGGGGGTCCAAGGGTAGATTTAAGTTTTAGTTTGAAAGGGGCGTTAAGTATGTACATAGGTTTAGAATAAGATTATTCAACCATATAAAAAATGCTTCCAAATTAACCCCTTGTCATAAGTTTTCACACGGCCAATGAGAAAATTCACAACCCTATTTCCATGGAGGTTGTCTCTGCTCGGGAGACTTTAGTTTTTAACTTGGAAAATTTACTTTTTCCCTGCACATTGAAAAACTATACAAATTAAATAAAATTTTTCAACCTTATTTACCCATACCTGTTATTGTAGAGTGCCCGGGGAGAAGTATTTTACCACACTAATTAAACTTTTCACGCCAGGGTATGACATTTTTGAGAGAGTGTTTCCAACTTTCAAGTAAATTTGAAAATGTAAGGTAAATGCCATGTAATTTTCAATGACCGTGAAAGGGTTGAAGTTGTTTGCAGAGACATTTACTATAATGTTAAGATGGCCCCCTTGTAAAGGTTTTAATTTAAGATGGTCCCATCTATTAATGAGTGTCAGCCACTAGAAAAAAATAGAATGCCTATAATCATGGATGTTGTCTACCTTGAAACCTTCCCAATAATCTTGGATGAATTAATTTCCTATAACCATACAAAATTTAGAAATAATTTAACTTTTGTAAAAAATATTTAAAGACAACCTTACCTCTGTATGAAGAGTGGTCCCATAGACATTTTTCAAATGTACCAAGGTTGTACTAAAGGTTTGGAGGTTAAAAAAAAACATTCAAGAGCTAATCTATGAGAGAGTGAATTATTGGATGGGGCACATTTATAACTCAAGGTGGGGGAAGTTAAACTACCCCAACCACTTGTACGGAATTTATTTAACCAACCTAAAAAAAATTATTGGTTGTTTTTTAATTTACCACGCTCTGATACCATATTAGGACCGAGGGGGTTAGCCATAAATTAACCATATTGAATATTGGTTATATGAATTGTATTAAATATTATACAAACATTAAAAATAATTGATAAAATGAAATGAACACAGAACACAGTAATTTTATGTGGAAAACCCTCGAGGTGTAAAAACCACAAAATAAAGATATTTCCGTTTATTGAGAAACAATTACAGTCCAGTAAATCTCCTCTCCTCACTTCTCTCCACCTTGGTAATTCACAAAGGTGAATTCCATAAACAATGATCTAAAAATCATTTGACCCCACGAGTCTATTAAATATTAAGTGACGGGCCGTGACTTTTTACAAAGCACCCCGATTTAATAAATTGATTAAATATAATCAAATAACCATAAACAACATAGTTTATATTAAATAATTAAGAATATAAATATTCCTAATTATTTAATTATAAACTAAGATTCATAACGCACTTAATATTATGTTCTAACATAGTCATGTAGTGGATCATAAAGTTCACTTTGGGTTCACAAAAGTGTGTAAACTAGGAGCCCATTATGGTGGCACCTGTCACCATCCTGGCAAGTCACTTCATGGAGGGCACACAAAATTGAGATCACAAAGCAGTTGTAAGAAAAAGGTCCATGCGTAAAAAGACTGAGATGATGCCATGTGCCATCATCCCAAAATGCTTCGAGTCAAAGGTCAAAGGGGAAGTGTTGGAGTGAAACGAGATTTTGACACACATCACAATCCTTGCGAGTCTCTCATGGAGTTTACGGAGGTCACACAGAAAAAGAGAAGGTAAAGAAGTGTCTGACAACTCTGAGCTTACGAGATGCTGCCACATGTCCAAACCGAGAAACACTTTGTGAGTGTGGGACTTAACTTTTTGGAAGGTTCCCTTTCCTTTTCCAAGAGTTTATGAAGGTTTTGG